>CM066037.1:511926685-513255815 GCA_033557465.1 Ichthyophis bannanicus
CGTCGGTACCGACGGAGCCTGTGCGGGAACACTCCCCAGCGTCCAATAGGAAAGCTTTTGGGAGCATCCCACAGCGCCTGTGTGCTGCCTTTCTGCCTTTCTAACTCTCCCTCTTCAGTTGCATTTATAGCTGAGACCAAAGGAGATAGTAGACAAAGAGAGAGAGCTAGATAGACACAACTCCTAGGGGAGGTGGGTGGGTTGTGAAGACTTATTCCTGTTGTTCCCAGAGATCACCTGTTACAGGTGAGTAACTACGCTATCTCCAGGAACAAGCAGGAATGTTGTCTTCACATATGGGGACTCCCCAGCTGAAAGATACCAGGGGGATGACCCCAGCAAGCTGCAAACACCAAGTGAGATGGGTCATGCTTCCTCCCATGGATCTCTCGCATCAAAACATGGGATGGTGGGTAGGAGTTGTACTAAGTCTGGAGCACAGTCTGGCCAAACGAGGCATCCCGACAGGAGTCCTTGTCTAAGCAATAGTGGGCTGTAAAGGTGTGCACCGAAGCCCAAGTGGCTGCTCTACAGATGTCATCAATGGGCACAGAACGAATATTAGCCATTGAGGCTGCCATTGCTCTCACATTGTGAGCTGTGACATGGCCTTCGAGAGAAAGTCCCTTACTCTCATATGCAAAGGATATGCAATTTGCAATCCACCTAGAGAGAGTTCTTTTGGAAACTGGAAGTCCCAAATGACTAGAATCAAAAGCAACAAAAAGCTGAGAAGATTTTCTATGTTGCTTAGTTCTTTGAAGGTAAAAAGCCAAGGCTCTTTTACAATCTAAGGCCGGGGTCTCAAACACGCGGCCCGCAAGAGAGCTTTGTGCGGCCCGCGACGGAGCGAAACAAACAAACAAACAAAAAAAACCCTGGCTTCTGCTGCCGCCGCCGTGGCAGCGGCAGAATCAACTGTCAATTTAAAAAAACAAACAAACTGGTTTCTGCTGCTGCTGCTGCAGCCGTGGCAGCAGCAGAATCAGTTGTCCCGCGGCCCCTTCCCCTCTGCCCGGAAGAGCACTGAGTCTGCTCCATCAGCGGCAGGCTTTTCAAGCCGCAAAGAGAGTATTTCCCTCTCGCGCGGCTTGAAAAGTGAATAGGCTTAAGCCGCGTGAGAGGGAAATACTCTTTGCGGCTTGAAAAGCCCGCCGCTAAAGGAGCAGACTCAGGGCTCTTCCAGGCAGAGGGGAAGGGGCCGCGGGACAGCTGATTCTGCTGCTGCCACGGCTGCAGCAGCAGCAGCGGCCAGTTTTTTTTTAAAATTGACAGTTGATTCTGCCGCTGCCACGGTGGCAGCGGCAGCAGCAGAAGCCAGGGGTTTTTTTTAATTTTTATTTTATTTACTTGGGCTGATGGGGGGGGTTAGGACTGAAAATGGGCTGATGGGGGTTAGGAAGGACTGGAGGTGGGCTGATGGGGGGGAGTTAGGACTGGTAATGAGCTACGGAGGGGCTAAGACTGAAATGGGGCAATGGGGGGTTAGGACTGGAAGTGGGCTATGGTGGGGGGAGGGTTAGGACTGGAAGTGGGCTATGGTGGGGGCTAGGACTGGAAATGGGCAGATGGGGGTTAGGGCTGGAGGTGGGCTGATTGGTGGGTTAGGACTTGTAATGGGCTATTGTGGGGCTAAGAATGAAAATGGGGTGATGGGAGGGTTAGGACTGGAAGTGGGCTGTTGGGGGGCTTAGGACTGGTAATGGCCTATGGGGGGGGCTAGAAATGGTAATGGACTGGGGGGTTGCTAGGACTGGAAATGGGCTTAGTGGGGGGAGCTAGGACAGGAAATGGGCTGATGGTGGGGCTAGGATAGGATTGGAAATGGACTGATGGTGGGGCTAGGATAGGAAATGGGCTAATGTGAAGATAGGACTGGAAATGGGCTGATGCGGGGACTAGAAGGGAGTGGATGCTGGGTGGGGCTGGAACTAGAAGGGAGCTAATGTTGGGGAGGATTAGAATGGGATGGGGCTGGGAGAGTGAAATGGAGAGGGGAAAAATATTTTGTGTGGGAGGGAAGACAAATCTACAATTGACCGGGTATTGGGAGAGTAAGTGGTGATTGAGGATGGAGGGGTAAAATTTGAGTGGATGAAATAGGAATGAGGAAGGAGCAAAAGGAGAAAGATTAGTATGTTAAATCAGATGTAGAGAGAGAATGGAAAAAAAACTAGAAGAGAGAAGAAAGGACAAATGGACAGCAGACGATGGAGAGTTAGTAGAAGACACGAAGAAACCAGAAGAAAGTGGCTGGAACAATTGCAACTGAAAAAAATGCACAAAAGGTAGAAAAATATCTATTTTGAATTTATTAACTGGAATATGTCAGCTCTGGGAAATGTGCATCATTAACGTCTGCGCTTTGTATGGTAACATTATGCAAATGTTTATGCAAATGAGGCCCCGCGTCTTAAGTGGCCCACTGGTTACTTTAGAAGTCCTCATTTGGCCCTCAAAGCAATTTGAGTTTGAGACCCCTGATCTAAGGTATGAAGATTCCTTTCTGCATTAAAGGCATGAGGCCTAGGGAAAAATACAGGAAGGTAAACCGCTTGGTTTAAATGAAAAGGCGAAACCACCTTTGGCATAAACTGAGGGCGAGTCCTAAGAACTGCAGTACCTTATCATGGTGAAATCTTGTATAAGGAGGATCTGCCACTAAAGCCTGTAACTCACTGATGTGTCTTGCAGAAGTGAGTGCAACTAGGAAGATGACCTTCCAAGAAAGAAACTTTACAGCTGTAGTGGCTAAAGGCTCAAAGGGCGGTTTCATGAGCTGCCCGAGAACACGATTCAGATCCCATGCCACCGGCGGTGGCTTAATGGGAGGTTTTATTAAAAGTAAACCTCTCATAAATCTCACTACGAGTGGATGAGAGGAAATAGGTTGTCCATCCAGAGGTTTGCGAGAAGCAGCAATGGCATTAAGATGGACCCTTACTGAATTGCTCTTAAGACCAGAATCTGATAGATAGAGTAGGTACTCCAGAAGCAATTCGACATGCACTGTATGGGGGTTAAATTCCCTTTGAGAACACCATACAGAGAATCTCTTCCACTTAAAGGCATAGGATCGCCTTATGGAAGGCTTCCTGGAAGCCACAAGGATATCCTTTACCTGTTGAGATAGGTTGATATCTGGGAATCCTAGGCTTTCAGTAACCAGGCCCTGAGGTGCAGGGACTGGGGATTCGGGTGCAATAGCATCCTGTTCTCCTGGGAAAGAAGATCTGGAGCATATCCCAACTCCAGAGGTGTGGCTTGAGAGAGACGCAGAAGCAGAGGATACCACGTCTGCTGCGGCCAACGTGGAGCTATGAGTATCATATGACCTCTGTCTCTCTGAAGTTTGAACAAAGTTTTGGGAATGAGGGGAATGGGTGGGAAGGCATAGAGGAAGTCCCAACCCCAATGGAGGAGGAAAGCATCCATTGTCTGACAGTTTTGAGCCGGAATTCTGGAAGAGAATCGGGGAAGTTTGGCATTCTGTGGACTTCCAAAGAGGTCTATATCTGGCGTTCCCCAGATTCGAAACACTCGAGCAAGCTGGTCTTTTGAATGCCCGGAAGATATACCACTAGGAGGTGGATTTGAAGCTCTCTGGCGAGGGCCCACAGTCGCAAAGCTTCGTTGCATAATGACAGAGAGCCTGTTCCACCCTGCTTGTTCACATAGAACATGGCTACTTGATTGTCGGTCTGGACCAGAACTGTCTTGTAGCTGAGATGGGCCTGAAAAACTCGGACAGCATGGAAAATGACTCTGAGCTTTAGGAGGTTTATGTGAAGACAAGCCTCCTGTGGGGTCCAGAGATCCTGAGTTGATAGATCGTGCAAGTGAGCCCCCCAACCCAACTTGGACGCATCTGTTGTTAGGGTGGTTTGGCATAGAGGCTGTTGGAAAGGAGAACCCACGAGAAGGTTTTCCAGTGACTGCCACCATTCTAGGGACAAAATAAGACGTGTGGAGTTTCTGATTTTGTCCGTTAACCGACCCAAAGCCTGTGTCCACTGAGAGGATAGGGTACACTGGGCTGCTCGCATATGAAGGCGAGCATAGGGAACCACATGGACTGTGGATGCCATATGCCCCAGAAGCTGAAGCATCTCCCGAGCAGTCAGGAAGACCTTCATAGCTGCTTGGGAGGCCAGCTGTACTATACGAAGACACCGTGGCTGTGGTAGGAAAGCCCTTGAGACTGCCTTGTGTCTAGACGAGCCCCTATGAATTCTAGAGACTGAGAAGATGCGAGATGAGATTTTGGTAGTTTTATGACCAGTCCCAAGTATCGAAGGATTCGCACAGTGTGAGAAAGAGCGAAGCTGACTTCTGGAGCTGTTGATGCTCAAATGAGCCAGTCATCCAAGTAAGGGAAGACGAATATTCCTAGAGTTCTTAGGAATGCTGCTATTACTGCCATGCATTTCGTGAAGACTCTTGGGGCAGAAGCCAGACCGAAGGGAAGAACCCTGTATTGGAAGTGTCTTCCCTGAAAAAGGAATTGAAGGAATTTCCTGTGATCTGCATGGATGAGAATATGCATATATGCATCCTTTAGATCTAGAGAACATAGCCAGTCCTGACTCTGAAGGTATGGCAGGAGTGTTCCGAGGGAGATCATTTCTAATTTTTCCTGGAACAGATACTTGTTTAATTCCCTGAGGTCTATTATAGACCTGTGTCCCCCTGTTTTCTTTGGTATGAGAAAGTAGGGGGAGTAGAATCCTGTACCCTGTTGTGGTATGGATACCTCTTCTATTGCTCCTTGAGTAAGAAGTGATGCGACCTCCTGACCCAAGAGATTGGTGGCAGGAACCTGAGAATTGAACTGTCTTATTGTAGGAGGGGGCGTACTGTGAAAATGAAGTCTGTACCCCTCTCGTACAATGGACAGAGTCCAGTTTTCTGATGTTATTTGTTGCCATCTTCTGGGAAAATGGCATAACCTTCCCGGGATGGTAAGAGGTTCTGGACCTTTCAGGGGCAGAAAAACTAAGTTCTCTAGGAAGGAGTCAAAGCCCCTGAGGAGGCTGAGTCTGTTGAGCCAGTTAAGCTCTTGGAACTTGTGGCTTCCGCTGTTGTCTGTTCTGTTGTTGTCCCCTTTGGAGAACATGAACTGGACAGTGTCCCTGATGGGTGTAAGATGGGTAAAATTTCTTTCTCTTGTTGAAAAAGGGTTTCTTGACTGACTTTTTCTTTGCTGGATTGGCTGTAGACTTTGATAGTCTGTTCAGGGTAGTATTTTCAGATTCAATCTGATTAGCCTTGTCTTGCCAGTCCTTGCCAAAGAGATTTTCTCCTGTGCAAGGAATATTGCCCAGTTTATCTTACACCCATTGTTCTAAGTCTGATGCCAGGCAATACGACGTGCACCAGTGGAAATAGAAGATGTTCTCCTAATGCATTCAAAGCAATCAAAGGTTGCACGGTTTACAAATTTTGAGACATCCTGGGCATGTTTGACCAGAGTAAGGAATTCCCCCCTTTTTTCCTCAGTGAGAAGAGGGCTCATGAGCTCCAAGTCACCTGTAACTTCTTTGAGGAACATTTCCATATAGAGAATGTAGGAGCTAATCCTGGCTGCCAACATGGAGGATTGGAAACATTGACACCCAAAGGCATCGAGAGTCCTCAATTCACGGCCCGGAGGATTGGAAAAATGTGTTTTAGCACTCTTAATCCTATGCATCGCCAATTCCACTACCATTGAATGGTGTGGTAACTGAGTCTTTTGAAAGCCAGGACAGCTTGGAACTCGGTACATGGTATCAAGTCGAGAGTGTGGAGACACCGTCAAAGGAGTTTCCCACATTCTTAGCATAAGATCATGCAAGATTCTGTGAATAGGAAGAGTAGCTGCCTCTTTAGGAGTCTTAGGGTACTGAAGAATTTCTAATTCTTCTGCTCTAGGTTCCTTCTCTGGAGTCACTGTGATTGCAAGATCTCAAGCTAAATCACGTATAAAATCCGGGAAGGACATGTCTTCTGGAGGAGACATTCTTCATTGAGGAGAAGGAGATGGATCCCCCGGAGAGATAGCTCTAGTACCGGCAGTCATCAGTGTCATCGGAATCGGATGATTCAAAGTATCTCTGTGCAGGGTGTTCTTGCAACGCACGGTACCGGTATCGCTCGAAGTCGGTATCGGGGTGTCTCGGTACCAATCTGTCGATACTGAGATAGACTCAAGGCTCGGCATGGGGGGAAGCATACCCACCAAGGCACTCGGTATCGGTACCGGTACCTGTGGAACCGTCTGCAGCGGTCTTAGCGGTACAGAAGCTGCTAAGAGGGCCGCTAGACTGCATTTGATAGTGAGGATTCTGTGATCCACCGCTCCTGCCGATGCCTGGGTGTCGGTACCGGTGGAAGTGGCTACAACCCCAGGACATGCACCAGTAGTTCTGCAGAGGTAGAAGCCTCTGGAACATTCTGGAGCCCCGTTAATGCTTTGGAGATCGAGGCCTCCCGCCGGGCTGTTTTGCCGGTGAACTTTCCTCGAGGGCAACGCCAGTGGCATCTCGATACTTGGAAGGAGATCTACCCTTCGAGGACCGGCCAGTCTTAGAAGTCTTAAGTTTAGTTACCTGAGATCCATGGGAAGAAGATGAAGCCCTGACAGACGTCGATGCAACTGACATCGTATCTGCGGCAAAAAGGGTACCAAGTTTTGCAGCTCTATTCTGCAGGCCCCTCTTGGTCATCTATCTGCAGGAGAGACACTCCGATGGAGAATGGTCAGGACCTAAACACTTAAGACACCATTCCTGGGTGTCGGTGACGGAAATGGTACTGCCACATTTAGAACATTTCTTGAAACCACTAGCTGGTTTCTCCATGTCTGAAGAAAAATGGGCCTAGTGCCCAAAATGGCACCTAACCCCGGGAGGGGAAAGGCCCCTAAAAGAAAATCTTTTAGAAAACTAGTTTTTTGGGGGGGGGGGGTTGAAAAAGAAGAAAAGAGAACCGGCGATACCGGTAGGCGTCGAAGAAAGGCAGGCGCGACCACAAAAAACAAAAGAATAAGGATACATTTTTCTGCGGTGACAGGGTATGCGTACTGTCGGCTCCACGGAAAACAAAAAACTGAAGAGGGAGAGTTGGAAAGGTGGGAAGGCAAGCACGCAGGTGCTGTGGGATGCTCCCAAATGCTTTCCTATTGGATGCTGGGGAGCCTTCCCGTGCAGGCTCCGTCGGTACCGACGATACCCCATATGTGAAGACATTCCTGCTTGTTCCTGGAGATATGAATGTGCCGATGGCTCTTTGAATTTGTCTGGATGTCAGAATCTATTATCTTGCTCTGACTGAAGCTGCTCTTTGCCGCCCTTAGAAGCTGCTGCCTAGTCTTGCCTGATGGTTGGACCATCCCTGGTACAACCCTAAACAATGCTATAGAGAGGGGTAACCTGCACAGAGCAGCAGGTACCACCCTCGCCACCTTACTGGGCAGTCTAGATGAGCCATGCTGGCGTGCGGTAACTACCATATCCTCATGATAACAGTTACTGCAGACCCCGAGCAAGCCATTGCCATGCATGAAAACACACATTACCTGCTTAGCGCACTTTAGTAAAAGGGCTCTATGCAGTTTTGCAAAGTCCCATACTCTGCTTTTTTATTTGGATGTAGTTATTCTGTTTGTATTTATTTATTTTAAGTGCCATCAGGTCAGTCCTGACTCCTGGCGACCCAGCAGCTGCTGAGTTTTCTTGGCAAGGTATAACAGGAAGTAATTTGCCAGGCCTTTTCTTCTGAGGCAATAGAGGGTAAAGTGACTTGCCCAGGATCACAAGGGGTGCCAGTGGGAATCAAACCCAGATCTCCTGAGTGCGAGGCGGTTGCGCTCCTCCACTATTTTTATGTTAGCCTGTTTTTATTTGTTAATTTGTTCAATGATTTTTCTGTTGTTTTATTGCTTTAATTTGTATGTATTTTTTAATTGTACTCTCCCTAAGACATTATTGGTGTAATGAATAAGCAGAATATAAAACTTTTAAATAAATGAATGAATACAAACCTACAAACTGGTATACTGTAAATCTAGACTGGATTAGAAAATATATGGAAACAGTAGCCCTGATTGTCCTATCGTCATTGTTCTTATAGAATTATTATCTTGTAGCTGAACATCAAATTACAGGGTATAAACATTTTCATTTATACGATTTTTCAGTTTATTCTTTATGCTTTGGCTGCTGTTTTTTCCGTTATATCTAAGAGACAACCAAGGGCAATAGCTGAAGAGCGGTAACTGAATTTACACATACACCTTCAACTCCAACTCAAATCCTTTTAAAAGTGAGCATACTCCATGTTAACAGTAATTATTATTACATGTCTGTATACATTCCTGGTAAATTGCTTGTTCTGATCCCAGAAAAGTCTGGACTCCTTGCAGAGTGTAATAACTTAATTGGACCAACCAATGGAATATTCAGATAGTGCTTCAAATGAGCTTTCTAGACCACACCCATCCCATCTCCAGCCCTCTTTATAATATGTAAATGAATGGTCTCTTTTATTTTGCATTATAAAGAGACAGTCTTCTATATTCAACAGCACGTGCACACATCCATCCCCAGTCAACAATTACATGCACTCAGACATCGGCAAGTGGGAAGTTGTTGAAAAGAATCATTTCAGTTAGCAAAGGATTAATTATAAATAGAAATAATTGTAATTTGGTATAAAACAGTTTTTGTTAAAGTTAACATTCTGAGCTATTAAAAAGAAAAATGCATTAATAGTAGTACCTGGTTCACAATTAATATTACCAGTGGAGCTTACTGGGGTAATAGTAAAGGGTAATATGCCCAGTCCAGTACCTGGCAGAATTATTAGGAATATCAGTCTCTTGTAAAATAAAACATTTGAACATAAATGACATGTTGATTAATTCTTACACTGCCATGTGTGTTTTTCCTTCCTTTTTGGGAAATGCAAGGAGCTTCGCCATACGTCATAAAAATTTAGAAGTCTTATGGCCACTGAAAATATGATTGCTAAGCCTACACATTAACTTCTAACATCTTCCTCATTCCCAGAGAGCGGAGGCATCTTATAAAGAAACATCTACAACCGAGGACCGGATAACAAATCGAGCCACCGACACAACACTTTTAAGGGGGTGGGCAGGGGTCATAACATTTGAATTATGGCAAGGTAAGAATTAAATTCATCAGCTCACTGCTGCATGCATTTAATCAAACTCCGCTCCAAGACTGTTTTAGGCCCTTTACAATCCCAGGAATTAGGAGGCATTCTTAAGGGAAAATCTGCGTTACTGCTGAGCACATGCTTTTAGTTACAAATAGTCATGATAATAACAACAATTCCAGTCTTAATAATTAGGCAGGAAGGCAGCAAGTGCTTGACTCTCACAGCCACATCCAGCAAAATATTTCTGAAGCATAACTCTGTCTTTCCTGTTGTGAAGGCTAGGGGGAGCACTCTCTCAATGGGGCAATCCAATTTTTAGAAAATCAAGAAATGCTGCTAGCCTTCAAGGAAATACTGTGTAAAAATTATGTGCTGGAGTATTTCAATAGAATAAGCTTTGTTGAACACTCCAGGTGAAAACAGCAGCCACAGCTCTATACAGGTCTGCAACAGTCAACTCCACCTTGCTGTGCTTTAAAAAAAAAGACTACAGAACACACAATGCTGCAGGAAATTGTATGAATTCTAGATCTTGAACAAGCTATATTGTCAAAAGTTTAAAGTTATGACAGTCACTGATTTTATTTGGGGTGGGGGGAGGATTTTTCAGCGCTTTGCCTTAAAATCTTGCTGGTCGAAGTTCATAATGTTCTAAACATGAATGAAAACAATTCTGTTTCATTTATGGACCAAGAATCCATAAATATTGGAGGGGGCCAGGCTTCCTCTGAAATGTTCCGTGATCTAATGCACTCAGACTTAAACTACACTTTCTAAGGGCCTGGAGATAGCAAGCGGGTTGAGAATATGATTGCTCCTTTAAAAACATTTCACACTATTAATATGGCTGCAGTTAACACCACCCACTGAAGTGACAAAGTGCACCCATGTCAACTACAATACTGACAATAAGCACACGTTAGTAACCCCATGTGTGCAGTCAATGGCCAGTTGTCTTCCCTAAACCACCCATTTCCTGCCTCATCGTGTGCTAAGCTGGGAGTTTTAAAGCGCTGACTGTTTTAGCACATGATAGCACTTACCGTGGTCCTGTGCTAACACGCATGAACCAGTGGCACAGTTTAGTAAACGTCCTTAAAAGGCCTAAATTATTAAGTTGTGGCAAATACATTTTTGAAAAAGTAAAATGCTGGACTATGTATTATGAATTGAATGGAAATGAGTTTTATAGCTACAATGAAAATGTGAGAACATTCTTTTTTATTTTATTTAAGCTACCCTGAGAACATTTTTTGTATTTTTTGTATTCATGCTACTTAAAGTGTCTTTTCAAATCAATAAGAACAGTAACAAAGTTGTGGCAATCTTTTAAGTTGCCCCTTCTGTCCTCTTCCCTGCACTGTAATTTGAAGAGATTGTATTTATACTCCAGAAGGACAGAGTTAAAATCCCCATATCTGCAACACATAAAGCAAGGCCTGTCAGCGCTAGTTGTTAAAGACATACAATATGATTTGCGAAAGGCATGCTTTATTTTCCCCGCCTTTTTAACCACCCAGCAATTGAGTTAAAAACCACAGCTCTCCAAAACCCAAAGCAAAAGGTAGCCAAGGAATGCAATCTCTCACTTACAAGTCTTGCAGCATTCTCCATTAAACATCTCTATGGTTCCTCCATTCTAGGAAAAGAATGAAAGAAGATACGTTTAAAAAAAACAAACTGCCAAGCTCAATATTTTTCTCTGAAGAACTCTGACCTGTTCCCATGAGACTCTATGTACTAAGTATTTTTTGTATCGACACAAACCTTTGCTAAGTAAACCCCTACATTTGCTCCATTACAGCCAAATAAAACAATGGGGCCCTTTTACTGAATGCCGCCAAGAGTTAATGCGCATTTTAGCAAGTAGTAACTGGCTGCAGTGAATCCTAATGGCCAGCTACCAACTGCTGAAACAAACATTAACTGGCATGCTATTGTAGACAGTGGGCCGGCGGAGGAGAAGCATGGGCGTGCAGTTACGGTGGCACTTAACACAGGTTTGTCCAATGATACCTCTATAGGTGGCCCCACATTACTCTGCTTCTCTTTAGGGTACCCCAATATTCATCACCTGATCGTTCTTGCACAACCTTTACAATGATCAAGAAGCAACAGTTTGAATGGATCACAAAAAACCAGAATGGTTTAAAATCAGCAAAGGTGTAGGACAAGGCTGTATACTTTCCCCCTACCTGTTTAATTTATATGCAGAACAAATCATCAGAGAAGCAGGACTATATGAAGACAACAGAGGTGTGAAGATTGTTGATGAGTCTCCCACCAATCTTCGCTATGCTGATGATACAACTTTACTGTCTGAAAGTGAAGATCTGAAACATTTGCTTCTCAAGATCAAGGAAGATAGTCTTAAAATGGGCCTGCATCTTACTGTAAAGAAGACAAAGATCTTGAGAACTGGTAAAATTAATAAGTTCATTGTTGATGGAGAAGAAATCGAAATAGTGCACAACTTTAACCTACTTGGATCAACTATCAATAAAGAAGCAACAAGCAGTCAAGAAATCAGATGACGCATTGCTCTTGACAGAATGGCTATGAAGGACCTAGACAAGATTCTCAAGAGCAAACATTTCTCTCTCCATACAAAGAATCAACTTGTTCAAGCCATGGTATTTTCAATAATGTCATATGGATGCGAAAGTTGGACAGTGAAAAAGATAGGAAGAAAATTGATGCCTTTAAATTATGGTGCTAGCGATGAATATTGTGCATACCATTGACTGCTCGAAGAACAAAGCAGTCAGTACTAGAGGAGATCAAACCTAAGCTTTCTTTAGAAGCTCAGATGACTTTGACTTTCATACTTTGGACACATCATGCGAAGAGAGAGATCATTAGAGAAAGACATCATGCTTGGCGAGATAGAAGGTCAACGCAGAAGAGGAAGGCCAGCAATGAGATGGTTCGATACAATAACAGCAGCTATGAGTGCCAGTCTGTCAACAATGAGCTGCCTGACTGAAGACCAAACATAGTTTAGCACTACTATCCAAAGGGTCGCCATGAGTCGACACCGACTCGATGGCATTTAACAACAACCACCACCTCTATAGGTGGCGTTAGGTGCCCCCAAGTTACTGTGCTGCTTGTTATGGTACTCCAATGTCCATTAGCTGCTGGGAACATGCAGGTCATGCCCCCATCAGCTAACATGGAGGTTTTGCAGATTTCATTGCCCTAGACATGTGCCTATCTTGCCTATTCCTAAATTCAGCCCTGCATACATAAGGCACGTTCCTTGAATCTCTGCATAGCAGCTCACTTGGGGACCCTTTTATTAAAGTGTCCTAAGCATTCAGCACTTGACTCAGCATGCGTTTCTAGCATACGCCTGCAATAATTGTTAAAATGATAGCATGGGAGGAAGTGAGGTCACCATCTAGAATGACAGTGTGAAGTGAGAACTACTCTAACCTTCTGAATCAAAAGCGATATTCAGCGGCACTTACTGAGCCCAAACTGCAACAGTGATTGTAAGAGCATCCCCTGTTGTGGAGCAGATACATGGCCAGCAAAAAGGTGGTGGATTTGAAGAAGTTTGCTTTTGATCGGCAGGCTACCCCATGGAAGGAGGACAAAATGGTGCAGGGAGACCCAATGCACTGCCGTGTGCAGGCAGAGCTGGCCGGAGATGTGAGCAACCTGGAGGAGGAGGAGGAGGTTGGAGAGGCAATGGGTGCAAGCGAGTTGTGCCGCTGGTTGTTAGAGATCAAAGCGGAGATGCAGAACCTCTGATGAGACTTAGCCACACTGGCCACAGACCTGAGTGCAGAGTTGCATGATGTAGGGCGGCGCATTGAAACAGTCGAAGAGCAGGCTGCAGAACATGAGGAGACTATGAAAACTTTACAAGCAAAGGTACAGGAGTTCGAAAGTAATCAATGGGAACTTGCTGATAACCTGAAAGACACTGAAAATAAAACCTGACGATGCAACCTTCCATTTCGCAGAATCCCCAAGGGGGAGGCATATCAGGACTGCAGTCTGGTGGTGGAAAAAATTGTGCAACTGCTTTGGCATCGCTAGACATACATCAAGAGGGCTTCAGGCCATACTATGGAGTGGAAACACCGCTAACAACACTATTTGACAAGCTCATACGAAGCATAGAAAGAACCAAGCAAGCTTACTGTACATATTAATATTCTTAGACCTAAACGCAGCATTTAATTCAATCAACCATGATATACTATTGGTAAGGCTTCAACAGATTGGCATCAACAGTACCACACTCCAATGGTTCAAGTCATACCTTTTGGATTGGACACAGCAAGTGAAAATAGGAAATCTAACATCAAAAGTATACAGCCAGTATCGAGGATAACTAAGGGATCCACCCTATCGGCACTATTCAATATTTCTCTTGCAGCCAATTTGCAAGCACACAAAATACAATACCGGATCTATGCAGACGACATTATGTTGTTCACCCCTTTTGATACAAAGAAACACAATTTTGAACAGATTACAAACTGTTTCAATGAAGCATCACAACGGCTAAACTCCTGCAACCTCAGCATAAACCTTAATAATACGGAGGTCCTCTTCATAGCTAGAGATAAGGACTTCATTCTACCAAATAAAATACATGTCAGAGTTGCATACCTCAAAGTAATGAATGAAGTTAGATATCTAGGAGTGATCCTAGATCAGAATCTTAACCTATCTAAACCCATTACTTCAATAACCCGAACAATATACAATAAAATCAGGATGACCCAACACCTGAGACCACTACTGTCAGCTCAGACTTCCACTTGGTTCTACTATCAGCCCCCACTTTAACTACTACAACAGCATACTACAAGGCTTGCCAAAACAAACACTAAATCAACTACAATTAGCACAAAATACTCTTGCAAGAACCATAAACAAGGTGGCTAAAGCCGACCATATCACACCAATCCTCTTCTAACTGCACTGGCTACCTGTAACATGTAGAATTATATATAAATCCTTAGTAACCACATTCAAGATCCTACATGCCCTAGCCCCAGCATATCTAACCTCCTTAATAACTACCTATCTGAAACAAGGCAAAGAAGAAGTGATACCAAAAACTCTTGATACTACTTATAGACTTTAGGAAAACAAGCCAAACAACAAGCAACAGAGCTTTCACTTTCTATGTTCTAATCCACTGGAACTCGCTACCTCAAAGCCTAAGAAACATAAACAACCAACTCACCTTCCATAAAAGAATTAAAACACATCTATTCACGGAATATTCTCAGAACAAAATAGAAGGTCAGAATATCTTCTCCGCATAACTCATAAGCAATCCACCTAAGCCTTCATTAATACATGAATACACAATGGGCCCAATTCTGAGCCTTCTCTGCCCGTGTCTAATTTCCTTGCCGGCTCTACGGGGTAGTTTGATGGGAGTGGGGAAGGGGAGGATTGGAGGTGGAGGCAGGGTGGGCACCAGCCCTGGATGTACAGGGCCAATTCTAATGTCAGCCCTGTACGTTCAGGGCCGGCGACTTGTATGGGGAAGTTATTCCACCTCCGAGGTGGAATAACCTCCCCGTATATAAAGGATTGGCGGCCCGGGGCTTGGATTGGGCAGAGGGGAGGGCCCGAAGGCATTCCCCACAGCCCGACCCTGGCCTTAGGAGACCAGATCAGGGGTCGGGCTGCGGGGTATAAGTCCCTGAAGTCTGGCGGCCGGCATCGTGGCTCTTCAATGGAGCTGTGGTGCCATGGCAACATTACACCATAGCGACACGGCTCCATAGAAGAGCCTTGACAGAGTTTGCCAGGGACAGTCCTGTACATCAGGCCAGGCTGAATCGCAGTCCTGGCCTGCATGTGCAGGACTGTTCACAATTCTGATCCCGTGGGGCTAGATGTGCCCCACGGGATCAGAATCGAAATCCCCTCTGTACGTCCAGCTCAGACTGGATGTACAGAGGGGATCTACGTCTGGGACAGAATAAGCCTGAATGAATATATACACCAATGATATACCATGAATACATACATCACTAACTTCCATACAACACTCCAATTACATCTATAAATAGGCCTACTTAACACGGTCTAAAATTGTATTACATATTTATTTTATATCCATGCAAACACCTACTCTGCATGTGTAAATACGTTTAAATCATTGTTTACTTATGTTCACTTTGTTTGCTTTGCTGTATTGTTCATTACACCTTGTTTCAATGCAAATCATTTTAGTTTGTCCAAATGTTATATGTAAACCACCTTGATTATGTTGAGAAAGCAGTATATAAAACTCACAAATAAATAAATCAATGACAACCTGCTGAGGGATCCGAAAATGGTGGCAGAGATACTCAAGGATACTGAAGAATATTTTGAACACAATGCCCAAGGGGGAAGTGGCAGAGGATGTGGTCTGGGATGCTTTTAAGGTGTTCAAACGGAAAGGTCAAACCTGGAGAAAGCTATAGGGGAACTTAAGGAGGCTGAGAGGCAACATGCATTAGTGGGTGGACAGAGTTCATTAAGGTTGCTTGAGGCAGCCCGAACAAAAGCAAACAACCTCCAATCTGAGGCCTTGGCCTTCCAAATGCAATGTGCACACCAGAGATTCTATGAGCACAATGACAAACCGGGTCGTCTGCTGGCGAGAAGCTTAAAGACACAACAAGCTCAAACGTCAGCAGCAAAATTAAGGAAATCAGGGGTGGGGTGAATGTATGGAGATCAGGGAGGCTTTTAGGGAATTCTATAAGGGACTTTATAGTGTAGAGGGTGAGCAGAGTGACAGTGCAATCTTGGAATACCTGTTAGGCATAGCATTGCCTGAACTACTTGCCCCATACGCTTGGAAGAAGTGGAGAGTGCGATAGGTGCTTTGGTGATGATAAAGCTCCAGAGCTGGATGGCCTGACAGCCCGAATTTATAAGAGATTTAGAGAACAGTATGCCCCTCATTTGGTGTATGTGTTCAATTGGGTGCATTAGGGAGGTCACCTGCCAGAGTCAATGGGGCAAGCAGGTATCAGCGTCCTATAAAAACCAGGAAAAGATACTTCTCAATGTGCTTCTTAAAGACCGATATCCCTTCTCAACTTAGACGTGAAGGTTCTAGTGCACATATTGGCATCCAGACTGAGCTGTATTTGTCTAAGTTGATTAATTCAGAGCAAATGGGATTTATTCCAGGAAGACTAACAGGGGTTAACGTTAAATGGGTGGTCAACTTGTGCTAGCTGGTCAAAAGGGAGGCCACATCTGCAGTGACAGTAGCTATTGATGCTGAAAAAACATTTGATAGAGTTAGCTGGGGCCTTCCTTTGGGCCACGCTACGCAAGTTTGGGATAGATGAATGTTATCTCCAATGGGTTCAAGCGTTCTGTCAAAAACCAGTTGCAGCCCCTTCAATCTGTTCAACACTTTGCTGCACGACTAATCTTCTGCCAGCCTCATCATGCTCATATTACCCCTCTTCTCAAGTCACTTTATTGGTTCTCTATCCATTTCTGCATCCAATTCAAGCTTCTTCTGCTGACCTTTAAGTGCATTCACTCTGCAGCTCCTCACTACCTTTCCTCTCTTCTCTCCCTATACCCCTCCTTAGGAACTCCACTTTTCTTACAAATTGCTTCTATCTGTTAACTTCTCTTCTATTGCTAACTCCAGACTTCACTCCTTTCACGTTGCTGCTCCTTATGCCATATTGGGTCAGACCAATGTCCATCAAACCTGTATCCTGTTTCCAACAGTGGCCAATCTAGGTCACAAGTATCTAGCAGTTTCCCCAAAAGACACAGGTTCCACAATGCTTGTATTGAGGCAAGCAATAGATTTCTCAGGTCCCCTCTAATAATGGTTTATGGACCTTTCCTACAGGAACATGTCCAGATCTTTTTTAAACCCAGCTACACTGCATGTCCCCTAGTCTTTCTGTATTCTGATGATGTAAACAATCGATCTACGTTTACCCGTTCCACTCCGTTCATTAATTTATAGACCTCTATCATATCTCCCGTCAGCCATCTCTTTTCTAGGTTGAGGAGCCCTAACCTTTTTAGCTTCTCCTCATAGATGTATCCTTCCACCCCCTTTACCATTTTGGTGGCTCTTCTCTGTACCTTTTCTAATAGCGCTATATCCTTTGTAAGATATGGCGACCAGAATTGCACACAATATTCAATGTGCGTTTGCACCATGGAACGATACAGAGGCATTCTAATATCCTTTGTTTTATTCTCCATTCCTTTCCTTATTCTCCATTCCTTTCCTTATGTGGAGGAGTGGCCTAGTGGTTGGGGCAAGGTACTTCAGGACGGAAGGTCTGGGGTTCAAATCCCACTAGAGCACAGCAACCTTGGGCCGGAAGGGCTGGGGTTTCTAGACCCACAGGTGCTCCTTGTGGTCTTGGGCAAGCCACTTAACCCTCCATAGCCCATGTTCCCTGTAAAATAGTTATCTACAAGTTATAATGCCCTGTTCAATGTAATTTCAGTTTGTTCAATGTAAACCGCAATGATGCAGAATAGCGCGGTATATAAGAGAATGTAAATAAATAAATAAATGATTCCTAGCATTCTATTTGCTTTCTTGGCCACCGCTACACACTGGACGGAGGGTTTCAACATGTTATCCCTATGATGCCTAAATTTATTTCCTGGGTGGTGGCTCCTAATATGAAACCTTGCATTGTGTAACCATAGTTTGGGTTGTTCTTTCCTAGGTGCATAACTTTGCACTTGTTCGCATTAAATTTCATCTGCCATTTGAACATCCAGTCCTCCAAATTATCAAGGTCCCCTTGCAATTTTTTACAATCCTCTTGGGTTTTAACAACTTTGAAAAATTTTGTCTCATCTGCAAATTTGATTCCCTCACTCATTAATCACATTTCCAGGTCATTTACGAATATGTTAAAAAGCAGTGGACCCAGCACAAATCCCTGGGGTACTCCACCTTTCTCCATTGAGAAAACTGGACATTTAGCCCTACCCTCTGCTTTCTATCTTTTAAACAGTTCCTGATCCACTATAGTACGCTGCCTCCTATATCAAGACGTTTTAATTTTGCCAATAGTTTCTCATGAGGGACCCTGTCAAAGGCTTTCTGAAAATCCAGATATAATATATCAACCAACTCACCTTTGTCTACCTGTTTATTCACACCTTCAAAAAACATGACAGGTTAGTAAGATAAGACCTTCCTTGGCTAAAGCCATGTTGGCTGTCTCCCATCAAGCCATGACTATCTACATGTTCAATAATTTTAGAAACATAGAAACATAGAAATATGATGACAGAAAAAGACCACATGGCCTATCTTGTCTGTCCTTCCATAACAACTACAACAGTCCCCTTTTTACACCTTTAGAGATCCTCTGTGTTTGTCCCATGCTTTTTTGAATTCAGTTACTGTCCTCATCTCTACCACCTCCACTGGGAGACTATTCCATGGATCCACTACTCTTTCCGTAAAGAAATATTTCCGCATATCACTCCTGAATCTATCTCCCTTCACCCTCATCCCATGTCCCCTCGTAGCAGAACTTGCTTTCAATTGAAAGAGGCTCTCTCCCTGAACATTTATGCCACGGAGGTATTTAAACATCTTAATCATATCACCTCTATCCCGCCTTTCCTCTAAGGTGTACATATTAAGATCCTTCAGTCTGTCCTCATATGCTTTATAATGAACACTACTAATCATTTTAGTAGCCACCCTCTGCACCGACTCGATCCTGTTCACATTCTTTTCAAGGTGCGGTCTCCAGAATTGCACACTATACTCCAAATGAGGTCGCACCAAAGACTTATACAGAGGCATTATCACCTCCTTTTTTCTGCTAGCCATTCCTCTCCGTATGCACCCAAGCATCCTTCTAGTTTTTGCCATCGCCTTTTCTACCTGTTTAGCTACTTTAAGATCATCAGACACAACCACGCCTAGGTCCTGCTCTTCTTTAGTGGATAAAAGTACTTCACCCCCTATACTATATTGCTCCCTTGGATTGCTGCAGCCCAAATGCATGACCTTACATTTTTTAACATTAAATCCCAGCTGCCAAATTCTAGACCATTCTTCAAGCTTAGCTAGATCCCTCCTCACATTATCTACCCCTTCCTGGGTGTCTACTCTATTGCAGATTTTGGTATCATCCGCAAAGAGGCAAACCTTACCCGACAGCCCTTCCGCTATATCACTAACAAAGATGTTAAAAAGAATCGGACCAAGGACAGATCCCTGGGGCACACCACTGGGGCAATTTTGTTCTTTATAATGGTTTCTACCATTTTTCCCTGTACTGATGTCAGGCTCACTGGTCTGTAGTTTCCCGGATCACCCCTGGAACCCTTTTTAAAAACTGGCATTACATTGGCCATCCTCCAATCTTCAGGTATTACAGATGTGGTGTACTTGGATTTCAGTAAAGCCTTTGACACCGTTCCGCACAGGTGACTTATCAACAAACTGAGCACCCTTGGGATGGACCCTAAAGTTACTGATTGGCTTAGAAATTGAGAGGGAGGTGACAAAGGGTGCAGGTATATGGAGCTCACTCTGAGGAGAGGGAGGTTACCAGTGGTGTGCCGCATGGATCTGTCCTTGGTCCAATCCTTTTTAACATCTTTGTTAGTGATATTGCAGAAGGGCTGTTGGGTAAGGGTTGCCTCTTTATGGATGATACCAAAATCTGCAATAGAATAGACACCCAGGAAGGAGTAGGTAACATAAGGAGTGATGTAGCTAAGCTTGACGAATTGTCTAGAATTTGGCAACTGAGATTTAATGCTAAAAAATGCAGTGTCATGTATTTTGGCTCAAAAATCCAAAGGAGCAGTACAGTGTAGGAGGGGGGGCAGTACTTCTGTCCACAAAAGATGAGCAGAACCTGGGCGTGATTGTGTCTGACAATCTTAAAGTAGCTAAACAGGTAGAAAAGTTGGCCGCGAAAGCTAGAAGGATGATTGGGTACATAGGAAGAGGAATGGCCAGCAGAAAAAAAGAGGTGATAGTGCCTCTGTATAAGTCTCTGGTGTGACCTCATTTGGAGTACTGCGTGTAGTTCTGGAGACCGCACCTTCAAAAGGATATAAACAGATTGGAGTCAGTGCAGAGGGTGGCTACTAAAATGGTTAGTGGTTTTTGTTATAAAGCATATAAGGCACAGAATGAGGGGAAACTATAATTTCAAGCACAATGGGAGCGGGATATCGGTAGGAATATAGATGAGGCAATATGGGAGGCAGTGTTTCAAGGAATGACATATGGTCAAGTGGCAACCAAACATGTGGAAAATAGTTATAAACTCATGTACCATTGGTATCTTACCCCTCAGTGATTGCACAGTGAATTTTCAGATCTGTGCTGGTGAGGATGCCCAGTGGTGGGGGATTGTGGTGGAGCTGCTCCAAGCTACAACCATTCTGGAGAGAGATTCATACAGCCGTGGAGAAACTAGTGGATGCAAGAGTGGTGTGGGGTAAAGAGCAAACGCTGTTGGGAATGCAGGGTGAGGAATGGGATGGAGTGAAGGGTAAACCTCCCTTGCGTGTGTAGTGGCAGCCAGATGTGAGATAGTGGTGAGCTGGAAAACAGATCATTTCCCCATGATCTCCAGTTGGTATTGTGATATAGCAAGTCCTTCTGGCCCGGTAGAAATGCTTGAAAACCAGGTAGAAAGTGCAGGGCTGCAAGATAAACAAAGGCACATGGCTACCAGTTGTCAGGGAAACAAGGCAGGAGAGAAGGAAACACGCCCCTGCTATCAGTTTAGCAAAGAGTCAGGGGGAAAGTCTGAACACCTGCTAGGGGGTGGAGCCAGGCCCTACCCAGGAAGGCTGTCTCATAAGGAGGCCCCAGCAGGCAGAGAGGGGGAGGAGAGAGAGGAAAGCAGACTTCCGGTCAGAAGTTGGAAGGAGTTTTCAGCTGAAGGGAGGTCAGAGGCTCCGGCTGAGAGCTATCGAAGGAGCAGACCAGACCAGCTGAAGCATACACGGGATTACAAGCAGCCAGGAAGGCATTTGGAAACTGCCTCACACAGGTTCAGCAGGGAACCAACCGGTATTTTTAAACCCCAGAGAAAAGCTTCCACAGCCAGGTCCCCAGGTAAGCCCAAGGGCTGGGATTACAGGAATCCATGTGAATGTAATGACCTGGAAGGTTGGGGCTACAATACTGGCTTTAACCGGTATTTAAATCCTGAATGTTTTGAAAAGCTCAGGGTTGAAGAAAAGGGCGCGGCCCTAGAAAGAACTGGTCAGATTATTCCTACCTCAGAGGTGGAACATATGGACACAGAGCCGTCCTATATGAATTACCCCACAGAGGAAATGGATTGCACGATTACATTAGCTGAACAGATAATATCTTTATGTTAGAGATATGGTGAAGAAAAGACAAGCTGGCTGTGAGGGAAACAGAGCTGTATGAAACCATGTGCTGAATTACAACCTGCTGGAAAGAAAAATGTTTATTTCATGCTGAAGAAAGCTATTGTTATTTTTGTCCTTTTTGCTGCCAGAGAGCAGATATTTTGTGTTACCTTTTTATCCTTGTGAAGTCCAACCCCGGGAGGGGAAATAAATCCCTTTTTGCTTGCAAACATTCTGAGTCACACTACTCTTCATTTGAACTGGTGGTAAACTACATTTCCCTACGAGCACTGCTCCAGGAAGTAGCAGAACATTGGTTTAAAGAAGGAACTTAAACTCCTTAACCCCTACCTACGGGTACTGGAAAGGGGAGGGATCACAGTATGTGCGAATGCATGTGATTTATCACCTTAAGCGGCTAACAGCCGTGCATAGGGATAAGTTGGGAGAGTTCGAGAAAGTATGGCAGCCCATGTTGACGAAAGTAAAACTTGATGATGAACCATTTCTGTTCATTGATCTCTAGAAACCGAAACATCTACCGTTGACAAATAACTAGCACTGTTGTGCTATCCCCTTCAAACCTCTTACCAGATTGTAATTCATAGCCAGGATTGGGGGGAAGGGGGGAATAGGAGGTTGATTTGTTTTGTATTAAAATTATATTAGTATTGTTTCTTGAAAATTTCAATAAAAATGAAAGATTATAAAATAAAAATAAATAAATACGATTTGAGTATGACAGTATGCGGTAATTCATGCGCGACCTGCACGCTGCATTATGAGACAGGAACTAGACAGGTTAGGAGAGGAGAGGCATGGACTGAACATTTAGTTAACACGTGGTACACTATCACGTGCTGGCATTTGTGCAGTTACATGAGTCAGCTTACCATCTTCTTAAGAGGAAGCAGTAAATTGCGATTACATTTGGCTTGTGGTAAAGAATTTTTCTGTGCACCCCCTTAGGAGTTAGCACAGAGCCTTTGCATTTACTGTACATTAAATTTTGTATCTAGAGCATGAAAGGAAGAGGCGAGAAGGATAATGAACATTACGATTACCAAACTGCCCTGTATAAACAGAGGAACAAAAAATATAAATTGACTCGCTCAAGGTAAGCAAACAAAGAAATACGATTACAAATCATCTGCCAATTTAGAGCACCTCTTTGTTTTATTTTGACATTTTTTGCAGGGGTTTTTTCTTACAGTGGCTGTTTTACCTTGTTTGTTTTACTCATGGAGCCAGTGGCATCGAGAACTGCAGGCTTATAGAAGTTATTTCTGGTTGGTGCTTTAACAATATTTAGGTTTTTTTCCGCTTTCTATATTGTTTTCTTCTATTTTATCTCATTTCCCTTGTTTCGATCATTATCTTGAATTGTAACGGTAAATGGCTTTAAGTATGCTGTAAACCACCTGCGCAGTTTCCTCTGGAAAAATTGTTTAGAAGTAATAAATTAATCTATAAAGTAAACTAAGAAAGCAGCAGGCTCTACATGGACAAGGACAAGAGCTGCAACGCTGTTAATGGCCCTGGTGATGCCATCAACAGAAGCAACTGGTTATTTTGTCCTTGGGAGGATTTTTCTTGGTTTGGCAATTTCACATGCAAGAGCTCTGAAGATGCCAAAGCATTAACACAAATAGTTTAACTCAAAAAAAGGTGCAATTAAGGACAGTATTTCAGTGCAAAGCTTGAAGATGAATGCTGCTATCCCATGCATCTCAGCACTTCTAACACGGGATACAAACCTTTAAGCATTCGCTCTCATTAAAAGGGGGACAGACAACACTGGAGCCCATTATCATAGCTCCTACAGCAGTCTTTCTACACTCATACTTGGTGCAATCGGAGACCCACGTGCTCCCCACCTATGTCAAGAAAGAGAAACAAAAGTTACAATAGTGCTTTTTCTCCTCAAAATATATGATGTCCTTTGACATATGTTCCTGCAATTATGATACCTAAAATGTACAGCTCCTCTTGGATTCCTTAATGTGTAAAAATATCACATTTCAGCTTAGTACACTGGCAAAAGGCTACAAAGTCTGTCACCTCTGGGTCAATGGTTTAGACCTGATCCGGATCAGTTATGCTGGGACGTCACAGTCCTGTGATTGCCTCTTGGTGACCTATGTGAGGGTCTCAGACAACTTCCCAGGGGAAAAATGATCCCCTTTACTTAAAAAAAAACACCATGATAAAGTAGCCGTAATTGATATATTTGTTCCAAGAAGCTAAGGGCTGAATCAGACTGGATGCTGAATTATACAGGTCTCTTTAGAAAAACAGCAGAGATGTACTGCAAAGACTGCATGCATGGGGGAAGGCAGGTACCTCTGCTTATGCTCTCTCCCTGTTTTGTAGGGGGGCCACTATTAAAGTACATTATGGCAATAATGCATGTTATTTAGCCCTCAACAGTTGTTAAAGAGCAATAAAGTGTGTTATTGCACCACAAATACAAAACCCCCCCTGCAATGTGCTTTGAATGCTAATGAGATGAAATGCATGTAAATCACCTCATTAGTATTCAAATGAAAACTGCAGCTTGCAGAAACTCACCTCAGGCTGCAGTATTCTTGGAAAAATAATGTTAGCTCAAAGCTGGTGTTATTTTTCTTCCAGGAGCATCGAGCTGCAAGCACATGGCCCGATGCTCCTGGCTGCCATCTTAAAGGGGCTGCGAAGGTACTTTTAAACGGTTCCCGTCAGAAAAATACTCCCTGTGAATAAACTGCTTGCGGTGTTTTACCTCAAACTACATTATTCCTTTGCTGCAGGAGTCATTAACCTGTGGTACAGAGCTATCACGGGTTAGTAACTAAAATCAAGCATTTTACTGCAGCTTAGTAACTACCCCCCCCCCTCCCCTAATTCTCAGCGCTTGTACATCTAGGTTTGCAAAATGGCCTGGTTCCAAATAGACGTGCCAGCAGATTGACTTCTAGCGGTAGTACCATGAGACTGCCACTAGGAATCACTGCCACTATTTTGAAACCTGGTGGCTTGGGGGCAGGAGTGGAGGGGGAATGCTAGAGATGAGGGAAACACCCTCCCCCATGTGTGTCCTGTGGGGGGTGGGGGAGCTTCTCTTTGATGGGCCGTTTAAGAGGCTTCTGTTGGGACTGCTGGTCAGGGGTGGATTCTGGGGGCAGATTACTCTTGAGATCAGATTGAGGGGGATGGGTACTGTCAGGGGGGAACAGATTGGGAGGTGCTTGATTTGGAAAGTCACCTTGTGACGCTGTGGCATCTGCAGCAACAGCATTTTTTTAAATATTGTGCCGGGGCCTGTGTTACATGCACCTGTGTTAGCTGCTAAAACACGCAATATGAACCCATGCGGTTCAGATGCTGGGTGTGCCCTCCATTTATACGCATGCCCCTTGGTGCAAGAATGATAGTCGTCAGGGAGGTAGCAGGTATCAGCATAATCAATTGGATCACAACATTGGCTTAATCACAGGAAGTATCTTATACTACTAGGCTCCATATCAGAAAGTCCCCTTCCTTAAAAAATTTCAATTGTTTTAGCCTGCTATCCAATTCTTCCTAAAATTATTGAGTCGCTTACCTGGTGAACAAATAAGTTTCCAGTTTCATTGTAAAACATGCAGGAGACATTTTTGCAGATTCCACAACAAATATGATGATCGGCAGAAGGAACGTACACTTGGTGCTGTGAACAAAGTAAAATGTTATGTTGTGAATGCTAACAGGAGCTATTTACTCACCCAGATACAGACAGCATGTATTTCTCTATGTATTCTAATAACCTTTCATAAAATTATATATTTAGGGGCAATTCTCAGTAGCTCACCAAGGCTGAAAAGCCGTGGGTAGTTCTGTACTTGACCTGGTAGACAGTTTTCAAAATTAAGCATGCCTCGGGGCGGAGCCTGATGTCCAACGGGGTAGACGCCTGGTGCTGAAGCTCCCGAGAGGCCTACACAGCATCCTGACTAAACTCCTGCAAAACTTCACTATTTTGCTTTAAAATCGCCGGGGCGCATCGGAGGGATGGCGGGACCTAAACCACAGCGCCTAGATTTCGGCTCCCCCACTTCGTCGCACGGCAAACGCTCCAAAACGGAACTGCCTTCCCCGCATAAGATGGCGCCGCTCTGTGAGAGCCCTGAAATGCAGCGGGTGATACTCGAGGAGATTCGTGGTGTAAAGGAACTGGTACAATCCAACGGAGAAGCGATCCGCGCCATGCGTGAGGACCTTACCATGATGCAGGAAAGGCTCGAGGGCCTCTCGTTGCGCCAAGACAAAATGGCGGAGACTCTTGAATCGCACGCGGTGCGAATGGGGAAGATCGATAAAGCTGAACGCCAGATTTTGCTCCTTCAAAAGGAACTTGAAGATAGCAATAATAGAGCTCGTCGCAATAACATTCGACTCATTGGAGCTCCAGAGGGCGTAGAAGCAGGAGATCTGCGGGAATATCTGGGCAATATTCTACCCTCTCTATTGAAGACGACGTTTCTTAAGGACCTGGAGATAGACCGGGCACATCGTGTCCCCACTAATATGGCGCTCAACCGGACGACTCCCAGGCCCATCATTTTTCGGCTACTGCGCTATCAACAAGCTGAGCAAATTCTGGCTGCTGCCCGGGCTAATCATCACCTCGAGATAGATGGGCATAAAGTGTCTTTCTTCCCTGATCTCTCTAAGCCCACGATGGACCGCCGAAAGAAGCTTCTTGCTTATCGCCCTCGCCTTCAGCAACTGCAGGCCCGATTTGGTCTCCTGTATCCGGCAAAGCTACGCGTTACGCTGCATAACCATACCAGGACCTTCGAGGATCCTGACCTCCTCGCTGCATTTTTGGACTCTAAAGAAGCTGAACTGATGCGTTGATGTTACCATCAAGCTGTGTTGCTGTTCAAAGCTCTCTTAAATCTCTACCTCATTGGGGCCTATCGCAGTGATTTCGCTGCGGACGCGGTTGGACTGCTCTCCTGACCTACTTCTTTGAACCGCCATCCTGCTTCTCTGCACCCTTCGGTGGCTCCCGGGACTTGTTCCTGCTGCAGGGAGTATGGCCAGTATCGGGCCTTCTCTGGGGCTTCCCCCCGCAGACTCATGGTCGCCAGTAATAGTTGGGGTTTTGCTTCTTCTCTAGTGCACTTCGGTGCCTGTCTCTTTTTTTTTGGGGTTATTTATGCTTTCTACCAAAAGTTTATTATTTCATGTCGTGTGTACAGTCATTTGCTACCAATATGCATAGTTTAGGGAATAATGTGCAACTTCATGTTCTCTCAGAATTTTGTATATTACTAGATGGCTTTCTGTAAGCTCTTATCATTGAATGTCAAAGGTATCAATAGTCCAATCAAAAGGAAGAAAA
The DNA here is from genome assembly GCA_033557465.1 of Ichthyophis bannanicus. Lineage (NCBI taxonomy): Eukaryota > Metazoa > Chordata > Amphibia > Gymnophiona > Ichthyophiidae > Ichthyophis > Ichthyophis bannanicus. The sequence goes on from CM066037.1 coordinate 511,953,570, forward strand.
TTCTTAGCTATTTGAATACTGAGCATGCTGATTTAGTACTGCTTCAAGAAACGCATTTAAATGCTAAAGAAACACTAAAGCTTAATGTCAAGCCTTATGCTGTTGTGGCGTATTCTCCCGCTGTTGCTAAACGCTGTGGTGTTGCCATACTTGTTAAGAAATCCCTGCAGGCCACCGTGCTAGATATTAGCTCAGATAATGAGGGTAGATGGGCTCGCGCTCATCTCAAAGTGGGGGATCTAGAATTCACGTGTATTTGTATTTATGCTCCAAATGTTGACAATCCTGGTTTTTTTGCTAAAATTGCACAAGCTGCGCAAGCCTCCGCTCATACCCCACTAATACTGGGAGGAGACTTTAATCAGGTCCTCGACCCTTTGGTGGATCGGCAGCCGCCTAGAACCTGTGGTCCACCCAAGAGTCTCTCCATACTTACAGCTATGATCGCTGATTTGGCTCTGGTGGACATATGGAGGTTATTGAATCCTTCTGATTTGGATTTTACCTTTTTCTCCGCTCCTCACCAATCACAATCCCGAATAGATTTTTTTCTTTTATCTAAAACATTGGTATCGCAGATTGGTATGGCTAAGATTCACCCCTTGCACATTTCAGACCATGCTGCCATATCTTTTACGATACACACTGCTGCGCAAAATGCAAGTCCCCGAGCATGGTCTTTTGATAGGTCTCTCCTAGACCAACAGGATTTTCAAACTGTAATACGGGCTGCCATACAAGATTACTTTCATTTTAACTCTCCCCTTGACACAACGAACTGGGCCTGGTGGGAGGGTTTTAAGGCGTCTATTCGAGCCACGGTGACTAGTTATCAAATCCGTCTTGGGAAACAAAGAAGGCAACAATTGGTGATCCTTGAACAACAGATACAGGCTGGTGAACGTATTCTTACGTCCCGAACAGACCCATGTGTTCTGCTTCGTTTGCAACGTCTCCGTTTTCAGTACAACAAGATTTTGCATAATGCCGCTGTTAGAAATATAGCATCCCAGCAGGGATTGTATTACCGGGAAAATAATCGCGCTGGTAAACTACTAGCTAATGCTTTGAAGGGGAAAAAAGAAGCCAAACGGGTAGCAGCTCTCCGAAGCCCATCTGGGAATGGCCTTGTCACAAAAGATCATGAGATTTTAGAGCTTTTTCGCGATTTTTATGCTAGCTTGTATAAATCTGAATGTGAGTTTGTTCCTGAACATTTCGACCGCTTGTTAGCTGGTGTACAGCGTCCTACTCTCTCGGCTGAGGAATGCACGGCCCTTGATCATTCGTTTACTCTTGTGGAAATACAGGATGCAATTAAAAGATGTGCCTCCGGCCGTGCTGCGGGTCCAGACAGCCTTCCGGCTGAGTTCTTCAAAACTTTCAGCTCTGATCTGGCCCCGTTTTTGCAGCAATACTTTACTACCCTAGTAGCCGACGGATCCTCCCTTGGTTCCTTTTCAGAGGCCAACATAGTGGTCTTTGAGAAGGAGGGGAGAGACCCACACCTGACAGCCAATTACCGACCCATCTCCCTGCTTAACGCAGATTATAAAATCTTCGCCACTATTCTTTCTACTCGGCTCTCTCACAAAATGACCACTTTAATACATCCAGATCAATGTGGATTTATTCCCGGCAGATCAACTGCTGATAATGCCAGGACTCTTTGTCATGTACTAACTAATATGGCCTCCCACGATCGTCCATTGGTTGGCCTTTCCCTAGATGCCGAAAAAGCCTTTGACCGGCTAGAATGGCCATTCCTATTTGCGACCCTCCGTTGGTTTGGTTTCGGCGATAATTTTCTCCGTTGCCTTCAAGTGCTATACTCTCAACCAACTGCTAGTGTCTGTGCCAACACATTGAAGTCCCAGCCATTTTTACTGCAAAGAGGCACCCGTCAGGGGTGCCCACTTTCCCCCTTACTTTTTGATCTTGCGTTAGAACCCCTAATCCTGTTAATCCGTCAGTCTCCACATATCCACGGCGCTCCCTTTCCCCGTCGGGATATAAAAGTCTCAGCGTATGCAGATGATCTTATGCTTTTTGTTTCCTTAGACTCCGTATCTGTTGTTCTGGATCTAATTGACCGCTATTCTCAACTTTCAGGTTACAAAATTAATTGGACCAAATCAGTCGCCTTTCCCCTAAACCACCAGGTTCACCAAGCAGACTTGCAAACCTTTCCTTTTGTATGGCAGCCCCGTATGGTAAAATATTTAGGGGTACATTACTGTTATCCTCTCGAAGAAACCGTCGCTTTTAATGTCAAAAATTTAATCACCAAGGTCCGTGAGCTCACCCAACGTTGGTCTCCACTTACTCTTACGTGGTGGGGCCGTATGGATACCATAAAGATGATGATTGTTCCCAAGGTTAATTATGTCTTAGAAATGTTACCGTGCCTTCTCCCTCGACATACCTACAAAGATATCGAGGGCCTGTTGATCAGATTTTTGTGGCAGAACAAACCGCCTAGAATAGCGAAACATAAACTTCAGTCAGATAAGGAACATGGTGGGATAAGATTTCCTGATTTTTTCAACTATCACCTCTCTTTTCTTCTCAAACAGGGTGCCCGTTGGTTGGACGCTTCTTTCCCGTCCAGACCAATCTGGTTAGATATAGAAGAAGACCTCTGTAAGCCCATTCCACTTAGCTATCTCCCTGGAATGACTTTCCCACTGGATGCCCACTATCCACCAATGCTCCTGGATACACTTCGCTCCTTCAATGTTCTCATCAGCTCCCTAGACTCCCTAACTTGCCCACTAGATAGGCTTCCAATTTGGCATAATGCTCGATTCCAAATTCAACATAAGCCGGTGGCCTGGAGTCCCTGGTATTCCAGAGGCATCTGGACTCCCAATCAACTGTTTCACAATGCTCGCTGGAAGTCCATTAATGAGCTCCATTGTGAGTTTGGCCTTCCTTCTAAATACTATTTTCAACTGCTTCAGTTGCAGCACTGTCTCAAGAGTGCTGGGGTTTTTCCCCCACTAACTCCTCATGACCAAGGGATAACTGAGGTGGTCTCCTTTATTGGGGCTCAGTCCGGTGTTGCTTCCACCTTTTATAAAACTCTTTGTGCTCCTCAGAATGCTGTCCCCCCTTCTGCACAGCAGACTTGGGAGCGAGAATTGGGTGTAACTCTAACCCCTGAACATTGGAACCTCTTCTGGAGCAAAGTGGTTCGTGTTTCCCGCTCGGCTTCCTTAACCCAGACGCTTTTCTTCTTTGCCCATCGCTGTTTCTATACCCCTGATAGACTGGCCAAATGGACTTCCACTCTGAGTAATCAATGTTGGACTTGCCATGCAGCTACAGGCACCCTCACTCATGTCATGTACGAATGCCCCGCACTACAACACTACTGGAGCCGGGTCTGGGGTCGTATTCAATCTATCTTACACTTTACTGAACCACTCTCCTGGAAAATAGTGGGACTCCGTTCTGCAGCGGGCATCCCCTCTCTCCCGAAGTCTGCTTACTTCCTCCTTGACTTTCTAATGGGTATTGCCATATCGTTAATCATGAAATATTGGAAAAATAGCTCTTCACTGAGTCCTCTAGAATGGTGGAATTGTGTCTGTCTATATAGTAAGTTTGAACAAATTCCTCGTAGGGCTACCCCTTCCCTTCAGGCCCGCTACCAGGTGTCTAAATGGAAATTACTCACAGATTTCGTGCAGTCGGCCAAATGCTCGCACTTGACTGTCTAGTTATATCTCTCTCTTGATCCATAGTATATCATGACTGTTATGTTTATGCTCTAACATAATTGCTATGGACCCCATGCCTGGGTTAATATCTTTTCTTTTCTTTTTTTTTTATTATCTAGAGAAGAAGCATAGGGGGGGAGGGTTGATGGGGTTATTTTCCGGTTTATTCCATTTTATTTTGATGCAATCATCCTTGTTTTATTACTGTGTGTATTGTTATTGTTATAAAATGAAAATAAAAGTTTAAAAAAAAAAAAAAAAAATTAAGCATGCCATCTTTCTTTTGAAAATTCACTTAGGTGGGGGCCTGGTCACAAAAGTACCCGTGGACTCTGTACTTCAAGATTGGGTGGGTGGAGCAAAGAGGTAATAAGTTGTAGGGGTAGTTTTATGAAGCTTTTTCTGTGTGCAAATCCTGTTTTACATAGAGGGCTTGTGTAAGATTGCACAGCATGAGATAAGAAAAGTGTGTGCGTATTGTTATACAATCTCAGCACGGGCATTCCTGAGGGTGCAGTCTAGGTGAAGCAGAGGTGCAATGGTGTTATAAAAGGCGTGAGTACACACACACACACACACGCACGCACGCACGCACGCACGCACAGTTGCATGTTATTTGGGCTGGTTCTGAAGGCCCATTTATGATGGCACATAGGCCCCTATACTGTCTATATAAAACAGGTGCCCTGTTATAAAATTGCCACCATAGGCACAGATATGAAGATTTCATTCTCTAGCCTTACTCTCCTCCCCATTTTAAACATGCCCCTAGAAATACTCCTTTTAAAGGAGGCTGCAAATCCGCCTGTGGGGAGCACCAGGCATTGCCATTCTGAAGGCAAATTTCAGACAGCCCAATGCACCTGGGTAAATCTCTATTTACCCAAGTAACTGGCTTTGAATATTGTGATCCCATGTCTACCAAACTGTACTCGGAAGCAACCATCCATTGTAAAAGAAATCATCTTTCCAAGAGATGGCACGCACCCACCTTTTGTTCACCAATGGTGTAGGTAGTTGCCACGATTGTGCAGGTAATTATATAACAGGACAACTAGGTTTAGAGAGCAGGGAGGTGCCTATTCTGGCCCAGTTTTATAAGGACACACAGGTGCCTCTGTGCCTTTACTAAATACTTGCAAAAATCCAACAGCAATCACGGCTACATTGAGATCAAGGATATTTATACTTGCTTGGGAGGATGTGTAAATGCAGGTAGACAAATAGATTAATGTACGTTATAATCAACACGCGCAATTCACAATTTCACCTGCACTCCACCCAAACATGGCTCTGGCAACACTTACACTAAGGGGTCTGTACTAAAGGGCATTATACTTTTGCAGCTAACACTGGGTGATAGTTACAAAAGTCCAGCGTTAGCTGGAAATGTCCCATGGCATCTGTAGGAGGCCTCCCCCGCATTTCCTCTGCAGATACCACGGAGAATGCACAGGGATCCCAGAGTGGCAGCCTTGCAGATGCAGCTAATGCCACCCATCGAGGTAGCAACAGCTGAAGCCGTCATGTCTGCAGAACATGCAGTTGCTTCACGCTGTCCATGCCCATGGTAACTGTATGGAACAGGAACGCCCACTCTCTGCCTCTCCCATTCAAGCAGACACCTATCGTGGAAAATTATCAACGGTAGCTGCATTTCTCCTATGACAGCTGACTTTTCAGCATGGCAATCCCACATTAGGACTGCAAAGACAGGCAATGCCCATTAGCAAACATACCCCTAAAAATATACATGGCTAAATATCGCCACTAACCGGATAGCAAGCCAGATATTCAGCACCAAAGGCCGGATAGCTCCGGCCAGGGAAAACAGTTTTGATGTCTTTTAGATAAAACTAAGGAGTTTGATTAAAACATGAGAGAAATCCCTAGATAGTTGAGAAGGAAGGCTGAATGCACCAGCATCCCAACGCTGGAGCTACCAAGCGAAAAGCAAAGCAAAATAATTAACTGATAATTGACGCAGAAGACAATGAAATGCAATAAGCACTCAAATTAACAATGGATATCTAAGAAATTGAGAAGACTGAACATGAAAGAAAGATATCTTTATTCGTTCCAAAAATCTAGGTATTGGACATATTTTGCCTTTGGGAAGGGTGGAATGACGCATCTTAATCACACACTTACTGCCTCACAGCGCTTAGAGCAGTTTATAGTTGAAATGTCCATGGCATAATAGCCAGTGATTGGGTTTAGTTCTTGTAAGCAGTGCACAATGTAGCAGAGATCTCCTTCCAGGTTCTGAACCATGGACTGGCCAGGATTAAGCACAGTTACTTCCCGAAACACACAGACAGCATCCTTTTCTTTAAAAAAAAAAAAAAGGGGGACAAAAATAAACATAAAAGACACAGGATGGTAAAATAACAAAAATCAATTTACTTATTTAATTTGTAGTCCACCTAGCAAATTCATAGTCAAAATGGATTACAGTTGGATTACAGTTATCCATTCATAGCAAAACGGACATATAGAAAAAAAACAACATAAAACCAGACAATTTGCCAGCTCACCTGAGAGATCTGGGTCAGATTACAAACTCTGTCAAACTAGCCAAACGTTACCTGTACTTTGCCTATGTTAATTAATGTGCAAGCTGTCGTTTACTTGGCAGTGTTACTCCTAGTTGGATATGCTAATTTTGTGAACTGCCATGATAACAATTTGAACCTAGGTGGTATACCAAATACCTCAAGTAAATAATGAAATAATTAACAGTCCTAAAAGTCTGCCTGACGCTTGGGTATCTCCTTGGAAAGCAGTCACAGGAATATAAACTTGCCCAATTCAAGATGAATAAGCACAGAGGATCCCTAGAGATGGAGAAGTGAAGGAAAAGCATAGTTACTCACCTGTAACAGGTGTTCTCCAGGGACAGCAGGAATCAGTCCTCATATATGGGTGACATCGGCACTGACGGAGCCCTTGTGGAAGCTTCCCCCCAGCTTTCAAAGAAAGCCTCTGGGAGATACCACCATGCATGCGTGGTCCCCTTCCCGCCCAAGGGTGCCATCTTGTTCAGTCAGATGACATAGCTATAAGACGGCAAAAATAAAAGATAGTAAAGGAGCAACTCCAAGGGAAGGAGGGAGGGTTGTGAGGACTGATTCCTGCTGTCCCCGGAGAACACCTGTGACAGGTGAGTAACTAAGCTTTCTCCAGTAACAAGCAGGAAGTCAGTCCTCACATATGGGACTCCACAGCTATAGGCTACCAAAAGCCCATAACGAAAAGCACGGACTCCCTCACGGGGAGCTGCAAGCAGCAGCAATTAAATCTGTATCCACAGACCACAGTAGAACCCCTGTGTCCCATGAAACCAGCACTCTGGTAGCCTGAACACAGAAAGGTCGGAGGGTAGGAGTTGCCTAAACCCCGAAAAATTTACGGAGCACAGCCTGGCCGAAGGCACTGTCCTGTCAGGACTCTCTTTCCAGGCAGTAATGAGCTGCGAAGTTATGGACTGAAGATCAGGTGGTGGACCAGCAGATGTCCACTATTAGGACAGTATGAGAGAATAGCTATTCAGAGCTAGCATGTATGAGTGTATGGTAATGGAATGTCGGAAGTATAGCCATGAAGCGAAATTCACCTCTTGAAGCTAATCTTCCATTTTACTCAATTATGATTGAGCCCATTAAAGAGCTAACAATAAATAAGGTTAAAACACTACAAAAGTGTAACCAATAATCTTCTTGCAAAATAATTAATTTGCCACGATAAAAAGATCCCCTAAAAGTCTATACTGGAGTATAAAGCAGCCAGAATTTGGGAAAAGTAACTTATCTGAATCCAACCAAATCCGACGATGAACAGCAATCCGTAGTAGCAGATTTTAAAGTCCATCCAGATAGACTTCTGGTGATATTGCCAGCACAAATTTCACAGAATTGCAGACACAGTACTGCGTTTCGGGCGAACAATATTTACACGCCCTGCTTCAACGCTCCACTCTGTACCGACAAACTTCTATCTTCGTCTTCACACCACTCAGAAGAACGCCAACGCATGCTCAGTAGCAGACTGAGCCTGGTTTGAGGATTTATCATCTTGAACATCCAATCAGCAATCAGAATCCCTTCTTAAAGGGATGAACCCCCAAGTTTGTAAAGTCAAGTGTTATTAGAGCAAGCTAGCCCATTCAAGTTCTTTATTTAATCCTAAAGGTTGAACAGTTGCCCAACGAAAAATCCACTGTTGCTCAAGCAATTGTAATGCGTGTTCTCGATCACCCCCTCGGGGATGAGGGGGGACATGATCTAACACTCGCCAGAGCAAATCTTCAAAAACATGATGGTGGTCAGAACAATGTTGAACCAACGGAGCCGACAATACTACATTCTTTACTCTAGAAGCATGTTCATTCAAACGGGTCTTGACAGGTCGGATAGTACGGCCAATGTACAAAAATTGACATGGGCAAATGAGCACATACACCACATAAGTAGTGGAACAATTAGTTAGCCATTGAGAGACATGGATATGAGAAGAGCCAGGAACTAGCCATTGAACACCCTCAATCGTCCGAGAGCAATGGGAACAAGAAGCACATTTATAATGTCCTGTCTGTAAAGGACGGTTGATTCGCCTATCCAAAGGAGACGAGGTGGGACCCACATAATCGCGCAAGTTAGATCCCCGAGAATGTGCTATCTGAAGGGGTTTTTGAAAACAAGAGTGGAGTTGTAAAATAGACCAATGTTTACATAAGATCTTTTTAACTTGCCAAGAGTGGGACATAAAGGGCAAGACTCCCACAATTGTCTGAGAGGTAGTAGCCTGCCCAGCATAATCCTCAGAAAAAAGCCACTCGCGATGAGTGTAACGGGCTCGTAACCAAGCTTGACGAATAACCCGCTTAGGGTACCCCCGCTGAACTAGACGTGCAGATAGTTCTTTTGCATGATACAAAAAATCGTCCAAGGTGGAACAAATCCGTCTAAGCCTAAGAAATTGGCCATAAGGAAGACCACGTTTCAAAGGACCAGGATGGAAACTGGAATAGGACAACAACGTGTTCCTTTGCACGGGTTTCCTATATAAGGACGTCTGGAATGAAGAATTGCCCTTGGTCACAGTGACGTCCAAAAATTCAATGTGAGAAAAATGATAATGTAAAGTAAAAGATACATTAGATGTTAAAGAATTTAACCAACACACAAATTGTTGTAAAGCTTCTTCTGTGCCTTTCCATAAAAAGAATATGTCATCTAAAAATCTGACCCAAAAGGTCACATCCTTAAACCCAGAAGATGGATATACCTGGGAGGCTTCAAATTCAGCCATATAAAGAGTAGCTACTGACGGGGCCACAGTCGCCCCCATGGCAATACCATGAGTTTGGTGATAGATTTCTTGTTCGAATTGGAAATAATTTTTAGTGAGCACCAAAGTGAGCATTTCCATAAAAAAAGACTGTGGAATTCGAGCAGGCAAAGCCAAATCTAATTGGTTAATTACGTCCAATGCTTGATCTTGATTGATATTTGTGTACATAGCTGTAACATCCAAAGAGGCTAGCCACCAAGAAGTAATATCTCCTTCAATCTTTTGTATTTTCGAAAGAAATTGTGTGGTGTCCTTTAAAAAGGAAGGCACCCGTTGGGCACAAGGCTGCAAAAATTTGTCGCAAAATTTAGACAAGGGTTCCAAGGAAGACCCACGACAAGACACAATGGGTCTCCCTGGTGGTGCTGTGACAGACTTATGAATTTTAGGCACAGTATATATGAAAGGTATTTTAGGATGTTTCAAAACCAAAAAGTCAAACTCCTTCTTAGTGATCCAATTGTGCTCTAAAGCTGTTATCATTAATGCATTAATGATAACAGCTTTAGAGCACAATTGGATCACTAAGAAGGAGTTTGACTTTTTGGTTTTGAAACATCCTAAAATACCTTTCATATATACTGTGCCTAAAATTCATAAGTCTGTCACAGCACCACCAGGGAGACCCATTGTGTCTTGTCGTGGGTCTTCCTTGGAACCCTTGTCTAAATTTTGCGACAAATTTTTGCAGCCTTGTGCCCAACGGGTGCCTTCCTTTTTAAAGGACACCACACAATTTCTTTCGAAAATACAAAAGATTGAAGGAGATATTACTTCTTGGTGGCTAGCCTCTTTGGATGTTACAGCTATGTACACAAATATCAATCAAGATCAAGCATTGGACGTAATTAACCAATTAGATTTGGCTTTGCCTGCTCGAATTCCACAGTCTTTTTTTATGGAAATGCTCACTTTGGTGCTCACTAAAAATTATTTCCAATTCGAACAAGAAATCTATCACCAAACTCATGGTATTGCCATGGGGGCGACTGTGGCCCCGTCAGTAGCTACTCTTTATATGGCTGAATTTGAAGCCTCCCAGGTATATCCATCTTCTGGGTTTAAGGATGTGACCTTTTGGGTCAGATTTTTAGATGACATATTCTTTTTATGGAAAGGCACAGAAGAAGCTTTACAACAATTTGTGTGTTGGTTAAATTCTTTAACATCTAATGTATCTTTTACTTTACATTATCATTTTTCTCACATTGAATTTTTGGACGTCACTGTGACCAAGGGCAATTCTTCATTCCAGACGTCCTTATATAGGAAACCCGTGCAAAGGAACACGTTGTTGTCCTATTCCAGTTTCCATCCTGGTCCTTTGAAACGTGGTCTTCCTTATGGCCAATTTCTTAGGCTTAGACGGATTTGTTCCACCTTGGACGATTTTTTGTATCATGCAAAAGAACTATCTGCACGTCTAGTTCAGCGGGGGTACCCTAAGCGGGTTATTCGTCAAGCTTGGTTACGAGCCCGTTACACTCATCGCGAGTGGCTTTTTTCTGAGGATTATGCTGGGCAGGCTACTACCTCTCAGACAATTGTGGGAGTCTTGCCCTTTATGTCCCACTCTTGGCAAGTTAAAAAGATCTTATGTAAACATTGGTCTATTTTACAACTCCACTCTTGTTTTCAAAAACCCCTTCAGATAGCACATTCTCGGGGATCTAACTTGCGCGATTATGTGGGTCCCACCTCGTCTCCTTTGGATAGGCGAATCAACCGTCCTTTACAGACAGGACATTATAAATGTGCTTCTTGTTCCCATTGCTCTCGGACGATTGAGGGTGTTCAATGGCTAGTTCCTGGCTCTTCTCATATCCATGTCTCTCAATGGCTAACTAATTGTTCCACTACTTATGTGGTGTATGTGCTCATTTGCCCATGTCAATTTTTGTACATTGGCCGTACTATCCGACCTGTCAAGACCCGTTTGAATGAACATGCTTCTAGAGTAAAGAATGTAGTATTGTCGGCTCCGTTGGTTCAACATTGTTCTGACCACCATCATGTTTTTGAAGATTTGCTCTGGCGAGTGTTAGATCATGTCCCCCCTCATCCCCGAGGGGGTGATCGAGAACACGCATTACAATTGCTTGAGCAACAGTGGATTTTTCGTTGGGCAACTGTTCAACCTTTAGGATTAAATAAAGAACTTGAATGGGCTAGCTTGCTCTAATAACACTTGACTTTACAAACTTGGGGGTTCATCCCTTTAAGAAGGGATTCTGATTGCTGATTGGATGTTCAAGATGATAAATCCTCAAACCAGGCTCAGTCTGCTACTGAGCATGCGTTGGCGTTCTTCTGAGTGGTGTGAAGACGAAGATAGAAGTTTGTCGGTACAGAGTGGAGCGTTGAAGCAGGGCGTGTAAATATTGTTCGCCCGAAACGCAGTACTGTGTCTGCAATTCTGTGAAATTTGTGCTGGCAATATCACCAGAAGTCTATCTGGATGGACTTTAAAATCTGCTACTACGGATTGCTGTTCATCGTCGGATTTGGTTGGATTCAGATAAGTTACTTTTCCCAAATTCTGGCTGCTTTATACTCCAGTATAGACTTTTAGGGGATCTTTTTATCGTGGCAAATTAATTATTTTGCAAGAAGATTATTGGTTACACTTTTGTAGTGTTTTAACCTTATTTATTGTTAGCTCTTTAATGGGCTCAATCATAATTGAGTAAAATGGAAGATTAGCTTCAAGAGGTGAATTTCGCTTCATGGCTATACTTCCGACATTCCATTACCATACACTCATACATGCTAGCTCTGAATAGCTATTCTCTCAATTTGTTTTAGGATTCTATATTTGTAGAGAATTTTGGTTAGGTGGTATTTTTTGGACACTATTAGGACAGAGCATAAATTTGCCACCGAGGCCACCATGGCCCTGACACAGTGTGCTGTGACGCAGCCTTCCAGTGGGAGCCCCGCCTGCACAGAGGCGAGGGCGATACAGTCCACCACCCAGGTGGCCAGCATACGCTTGGTCACCACCTCCCCCAGCCTACTGGGGTCGTAGGAGACAAAAAGCTGAGTAGCTTTGTGGTGGCCCTGAGTGCATTGGATATAGAAGGACAAAGTCCTTTTACAGTCCAAAGTGTGAAGGACTGTCTCCGCCCGACTAGAGTGAGGTCTCGGAAAGAAAGTAGGGAATACTACTTCCTGGTTGAGATGGATGGGCGATACTACTTTTGGAAGAAATTTGGGGTGTGTGCGGAGCACCACTCTGTTCTTGTAGAACCTGGTATAAGGCGCCTCTGCCACTAAGGCCTGAAGCTCTCTAATTCTGCGAGCGGAGATGAGCGCAACCAGGAACGCCACCTTCCAAAAGAGGTAGCGAAGGTGGCAAGTAGCCAGAGGTTCAAAGGGTGGGTGAGTGAGCTGCCCCAACACTATGTTGAGGTCCCATTCGGTTGCCAGAAGGCAAACCAGGAGCTTCGATAAGAGCAGGCCCCTAAGAAAGTGGGTCACCAAAGGCTGGACTGAGAGGGGCTTGCCATCCACCATGTAGTGGTGCACCGCCAGGGCACTAAGGTGCACCCGGATGGAGTTAGACTTTGATTGCGAGAAGTGGAGAAGGTACTGTAACACTAGTCCCACAGGGCAGGAGAACAGGTCAGCCCCATACTCGGCACACCAGGCTGAAAACCTGTGCCATTTGAGAGCATAAAACTTTCTAAGAGGCCTTGCAAGAGGCCAGCAGAATCTCTTCCACCTCAAACAAGAGGTTGAAAGAGGCTAGAGTCACCCTTTCAGCAGCCATGCTGTCAGGTTGGGGTGCAGAAGAGAGCCTCCTTCCTGAGACAAGAGACCCGGAGAGGTCCCCAAGGGGATGGGGGTCTCCACAGTTAATCAGAGGAGCAACGGGAACCATGGTTGCCTGGGCCAACAAGGGACTATCAGGATGAGCAAGGTCCTGTTGCAGAGGGTCCTGAACAAGATTTTGGCAATCAGCTGCATGGGAGGGAAGGCATACATGAGGCCCTCCGACCATGAGACGAGGAACGTGTCAGCTGCCACTCTGGAGGGGTAGGCCAGTCGGGAACAGAAGCGGGGCAACTGGGAGTTGTCCGGGCTGATGAACAGGTCCATCACGGGTTCCCCCCAGATCTGGAAGAGCCAGTCAGCCACTCTGGGGTCCAGTTGCCACTCGTGCAGTTGGAGGACTCCTGCTCAGCCTGCAGGAGGATACCCTGTTGGATTGCATATGAGAAGAGGATCACTGCCTCCTGACAGAGGGCATGAGACCCCGTGCCCCCCTGTTTGTTCACATAGAACATCGCCACCTGGTTGTCCGTCTGGACAAGCACCAGCTGGTGATGCAGGTGATGAGAGAAAGCTCGCAGGGCTAAGTATATGGCCCACAGCTCCAGGAAATTTATCTGCTGGGTGCTCTCACCTGGTGACCAGTTGCCCTAGTGTGGAGCTCCCTTCAGTGAGCTCCCCAGCCGAGCAGGGAGGCACCGAGGTGAGGACCTTTGAGGAGCTTGGGGCCTGAAAAGGCATGCCCACCTAAAGATGCTGGAGAGACTGTCACCAGACCAGGGAGTTTACCAGTTGGCAGGTTACAGAGACTCTGTCTCAGAGGCGTCCCATGGCCTGAGACCACTGGTCCCGGAGGCACCACTGTGCCGCCCTCATGTGGAGGTGAGCATCTGGGGTGATGTGGACCATGGAGTCCATGGACCCGAGAAGGCACAGAAGAAACCGAACGGGCACAGAGGGACGGTACTGTATGTCCCATGCCAGAGCTCTGAGATCGTCGGCTAGGTCCCTGGGCAAGAAGACCTTTGACTGAAGAGTGTCCAGCTTTGCTCTGATGAACTCCAGACATTGTGTCGGGAGGAGGTGAGACTTGGGGTAGTTTATGACAAAACCCAAGTGCTGCAGAACCTGGATGGTGTGTGCGGTGGCCTGCTTCACCTATGAGGCCGTGTCTCCCTGTATGAGCCAGTCATCTAGGTAGAGAAAGACAAAGACCCCCTGGAGACAGAGGAAGGCAGCCACGACTGCCAGGCATCTTGTGAAGATCCTTGGTGCAGAGGCCAAGCTGAAAGGGAGCACCCTGTACTGATAGTGCATGCCCCCCACTATGAACCGCAGGTACTGCCTGTGTTTGGGGTGAATGAGGATGTGGGTAAAGGCATCCTTGAGGTCTAAGGAGCATAGCCAATTTCTTTGATGGAGGTAGGGCAGCAATGTTCCAAGGGAGAGCATCTTGAACTTCTCCCTCACCAGGAATTTGTTGAGGTTGCGCAGGTCAAGGATGGGCCTTAGGCCCCTGTTCTTTTTGGCATGAGGAAGTACCTGGAGTAAAACCCCTTGCCCTTGAGGTGGTGGGACATCAGTTCCACTACCTTGTCCTTGAGAAGACTTACCAAATCCTTCAGTAGAAGGTCCCGGTGGAGGGGAGACCTGAGGGGCTCTCCCAGAAAATAAGGGGGAGGTGTCTGAGTCAGATAGAGGAGGTAACCCTCCTTGACCACTCGAAGTGCCCAGGAATCGGTGGTGATGGTCAGCCACCTTTGGGCATAGTGGGCCAGACGTCCACCTGTGCGCTGCTGATCTCCTTGGGGTAGATAGGTTATGCTCAAGGAGTCAAAACTCCCCCCTGGCTGGGCCGGAGCTGGTGCCTGGTGTTTTGGAGCCTTCTGCTTACGAGGGCTGTGCCCATGTCCCTTGGCCTGCTGACCCTATTGGGGAGCTGTGGAGGCCTGAAAAGGTGGGTAGTTTCAGTAAGCAGACCCTTTCCTCTGTTAGAAGGACTTTTTACCCAAGCCCTTCTGTTGGGGAGGGGCAGCGGTCTTTTTTGAGAGCCTGGTCTTCATCATGAACTCGGTCTCCAGCTCGGCAGCCTTGTCAGTCATGGGTTTGCCAAAGAAATTCTCTCCTTGGCAAGGTACATCAACCAATTTGTCCTGAACCCACTGCTCAAGGTTGGATGACTGTAGCCAAGCTTGGCATCATGCACCGATGCCCACCACCGCTAATCGAGACACCTACTCGAACCTGTCATAGGCCGCTCAAGACAAGAATTTGGAGCACTCACAGACTGCCTTGGCCAGATTCTTGAACTGCTGCAGGGGTTCCTTGGAGAGACCAGCTGAGAACCCAGGTACATGCCCATGTACAGCTGCTAGGCCTGGATGCGGCCGATGAGTATTCAGCTCTGGTAACACTTTCTGCCGAGGGCATCCAGGGTGCAGGCCTCCCTGCCAGGGGGCACTGAGGAGTGCGTCTTCTGGCTTTTCAGCTGATGCATGGCCAAGTCCACCACAATGGAGTTATGTGGCAGCTGTGATTTCTGGAAGCCTGGACTCCAGCGGACTCCATACATCAAGTCAAACTGTTTGCTCACCACTGGTACCGACGCCGGTGTCTCCCACATCCGGAGCATCAGCCGTTCCAGGATGGGAGGGATGGGTATCATTAGCGATTCCCTCGGAGGAGCCTCGTACTGAACTCATCCACCCGAGGGTTCTCCCCCGACTCCTTAGGGAATGCCAGGGCCTTTGACATAGCCTTGACAAAATCAAGGAAGCCCATATCCTCTGGTGGGGGCCGCCATCGAAGCTCCAAGACGGGAGAGTTGGATGGGACGTCACGGTGGCGATGGGTGTCCGGGAACTCCTCATCCTCCGACTCTCACTCGGAGTAGTCTGTCAAGGACTCATAGAAGGGATGCTCTGCAGGCCACATGGCTCCTGATGCTCCACAGCCATTGCCCGGCACACTTACCTGGGGATGACTGCGGTCCTGTCGAGTGGGAATTGGATCGCAACCTCGGCTGAGGATCAACTCAAGGCCAAAGGATTTTGAGGATTAGCTCAACCTCCAAATACATTTTGGACTTCGAGGGACCGGTGGTCGGGGCGGATGAATCGGTTGTGCTGGACAACAGTGCCTGCTGCTTGTCTATGAAGGTAGACAAACTGCGCTCCAGGGCTGCCATTCTGGACTCCAGGCCAGAAGGCTCCGCAGCCTTCAGTGCGGGCACCGAGGGACTCGGGTCTGACGCTGATTCCACCGAAGGGGAATCCTCGACGAGGATAGTATCTGGAGATCAAAGTTGGTCCGAGATCGAATCCTCCCAGGGGACCTTTGCAGGCCGCGCTTTCTCCAATGCTTCGGACGAGCATCTTGGACTGTGGGACTGGGCCCAGGGGGCACCCGGCCTGTCGGAACCATCCAAGGATGCTGCCTTCGAGGGTTTCTTCTTCTTCCTGGGTTCTCTCGAGGGAGACCACCTTTCTAAGGACCCATGATGGGGTTCGGCCTCGGAAGGTTCCGCCCGAGGTGTCAAGGCTTCAGATGAGGCCCTGGCCTTCGGAGGCACCATGGACTCAGGGAAAAAAAAAAACTTATTGTGCTGCTGCTGGCGGCTCTTGAGAGCCTTGCCGGGCATCCTTTTGCAGAGACCGCAGGCTGCCGAGTCATGGTCTGGCCCGAGGCAGCGGAGATGCCAGTCATGTATGTTGGTCAAAGACATAATTTTTGAGCACCGATCACACTTCTTAAAGCCATTGATAGCCATGGAGGAAAAAAGTACCCCTGCAAGGTCAAAGATTCGCCAGGCTACCAGTTGGGAAAAAAGCCGTGAAGACGCCAGAGAATGAAAGAACGGAAAAACTACAAAAATAGACCCGAACTCGATGCCGCGGCAGCAAGGTCAGGTGGCGGGAAGAGTACCGCTGCGATACCGGAGATGAATTTGAAACTCGGAGAAAAAAAAATCAACTTTTTCCAAGGACAAGCCAGATGCATGTCTGAAGGGCTCGACGGAGAAAAGGAGACTGAGTAAGATGGCATCCTTGGGCAGGAAGGGGACCATGCATGCGTGGTGGCATCTCCCAGAGGCTTTCTTTGAAAGCTGGAGGGATGCTTCCATGAGGGCTCCGTTGGTGCTGACATCACTCATATGTGAGGATTGACTTCCTGCTTGTTCCTGGAGAAAACTAGAGTTCAATGGAGGTTTATGGTATTGCCCCTGAAGAAGCCCAAGATTGGCGGAAACATAAATGACTAGGTTGATGATGGTGGCATACTAATATTATGCAGAAATTTAGAGTATGGCCTAGGGACTAGTACTTGGACTTTTGATTTACTCCTTCCAGGATAAATAACAATGTTTTTGAGATTCACTGGGGCATGTCCCAAGCCCCGCACCCGTAACACACGTGTGGGCTGTGTTACTAGTGCAATAACTGCAGAGAGTGGGTACAGTTGTCCACCTGAGGTCACTGTGCTTCACTGTGGGAAATCAGCCACAGAAGTAGCTTCATGTCACCCACTGAGATGGCATTCTTTGCACCCATGGTACGAATGTTTATGATTTAATAGATAACTTCAAAGTGGTTTACACATTATAAGACAAATATACAGTACAAACATAATTAGAAAGTAAAGGTTACAGCTTCAATTGGGAATAGCATCCTGAAAGTAATGTGCACTTGGCACTCTGCCTCTAAATCACGCCCCGCTGATCTACCATGCTGACCTTAAGGGTTCATAAACGCTTGCTCGCAGTAAAGAGTTTTTAGTGCAGTTTTGAATCTGGCATATGTCGTCTCCAACCTGATATCACATGGCAGGGAATTTCATAATGCAGCCTGACGGGTAATGTCTAGCTGTGCCCTGGAATTGGCAAGCAATGCCAGCCTATTCTGCTGCCGGGAAAGAAGGGTTCTGGATGGAACTATGGTATTAGAAAGTCAGAGGGGGTAACACGGGAGTCCTACAAAACACTTTGGCCCCAATGCAGAGACACAAATAGCAGGCTTGGATGTCCAGCCCCGCTATTTGCCATATGCGGGCTAGAGTGCTCCCCGCACGTACAGAGCCGCTGTGCGGGAAACGCTGGACGGGGGCTGGAGTGGGCGGACTGCAGGCGGGGAGTGGGCAGAGCGGAGGCGGGCAGAAGAACCCAGATGTACAGGGCCAATTCAGGTCACAGCCCTGTACGTCCAGCGGGTGTGAGATAGTCTCACCAATCGCGGGTGTCGGGCCAGGCAGCCCTTCCAGACAGGCCGGAAAGATGCAGGGGTGTCCCCGTGGCCCAATCCTGGCCCTGGCTGCATCCACCAAGGGTTGGGTGGCGTGGAACAGAGGGTCTCGTCCTTCACAACAGTTGTGCGCTCCTGCTGGGCGTCCCGGTGCCATAGTGACAGGATGTCATTGTACCGACACACCAGTAGGAGCATAGGGCGGGCTTGATGGGGAGATTAGTGGACCTCCCGTGTCATGGAATAGGGTCAATTTTGGGCTGTCTAAATGCCGAATTCTGCAATCACGGGACCATCTGGCTCCTGCAGTTGCAGAATTGGGTCCAGTTTGGGTCTGTCCATTTTTAGAATGGCCTGATGGCCCAGATGTACCCCTGCTGGAATCAGGCTCTTTGTGTGTTACTTGCGCTGAGCACGGGTAGTGCAGGTTACAAAAGCCCAGCTAACTGTGCCATAATGGGATTGCCCCATCCCATCCCGTCACCACCCCACTGCACACTGCAAGGATACGTTTATTTAATTTAATCCCTGTTTTCTTCTTCCCTGTTTATTGTAAGATTTTGAACTTCATTGTGAACCGCTTTGATTTTAGGAAAAAGTGGTATATAAGTCCTGTTAAATAAATAAACAATGCCAAGGTTTTTTTGTGGGGTCCTGCACTACTTTCTGGTGCCAAGCTGAAACAGTGCACTAACCCCATGCTGACCCTATCCTACCCTTTAGTAAACTTGTCAAATAACCACCTACACATAGAAATTTTAATTGCAATTGAAAAAATGGAATTTTAATGTTTGGGAATGGTGGGCAAGGATGAAAGCTTTCCAAGGAAAGACTTTAAAGGGGCTAATTAATGGTTCAGTGACATATATAAATACATTTTTGAGACCTGTTCCTTATAGTATGAATTACAATTTTGATTGCAACTAGTAATGAAAAACTGCAATGTTTGCCTTAAATTGATTAAATGGTTCCCTGCGTGTACTTATGTTTAGGTTTTATAAGTTTTGACCCTTAGGTCAACAAGAATTCCGGGCGAGTGGTACTGCTGCAAATACAGTCTTATTTCATATTCCCAGGTACATACTTCTGATATGAATAGCATTTCTTACCAATGTGGCATCACTGAGCTAACAGGAAAGTGGACTCGCCTCTAACATAATAGTTCCAAAACCAGTCCCATTGATTCCACAGCCTGTTGAGTTTTTCAGGCTATCCCTAAAAAGTATGCTTGAGATAGATCCAGTATGTGCAAACTTATTTCTGCAGATTTATTATCAATATCCTGAAAAACCCAGCAAACTGAAAGTTCAATAAGACAAGTTTTGGTAACGCTGCTGTAACGTATGGGCTCTAAACACGTATCACTGGTGACAGAAGCACGTTGCATTACCAGGTCACCGTATGGCAAATCACTTCCAATAATTCAAGAGAAGGCTGATGGCATGTACATCACATTATCTAATCTAACATATATTAACATATGATTATTTACAAACTTTCTATAAATGAAAAGAAAAATGAATTACCACAGATGTGCTTAGTGCAACCACAGGCACTACTAAAATCAGGATCTAGTCTTCGAACTTCTCCCTGTTTACCATATATTAAAAAAACCATTAAAGCCAGCAAAGCAATACTTAGAAGAACATCCAGAAGATGTCACATGTCTGTTGAGAAAATTGTACTGCGCACCAGTTGGAGAGCATAAGCCGCCTGTACACTGATGGATATTACACGTCTTTTTGTGAACATTGAGACACAGAGAGCTCAACTCGGCTCTGCTGATCATGGAGACTACTGTAAAATACACATAAGGACGTGTAGAAGTGCAGGTAAACTTGCTGATACGTACAGTGGGAAAACCCATTGTACAAGTTTACATGCATATAAAAAGCGGCTTTGACTTGGTAGCTTCCACGTACGCGTGCCAGCACTTATATGTGGATTTTGCTACTTCCAGGTGGAGGTGTCGGTGCTTATAGATACTATGAACCATTTTACAAAACTGCCAGTTAACTAGGGAAGCTTCAATTCTTTACTAAAATTTAGAGAAGGCAATTTTAAAAAGGTGGATTGCAGAGAATTACTCCCTCTGGGGCCCATGTACTAACCCCAAAAAATACTTGCAGGTTGGTATCCGTTTCTGTAAAGTGTAGCTACAAGATGCAAATGAGCTCTTGGATCCTTCACATCTTTAGCTACACATTGCAGGGAATTGTTCATGCATTAGGGTTGTAAGTGGGGGGAAGGTCGGGGCGGAGGTGAGTGTAACGCTGGGTTCACACCTTACCCTAACTGCATTAGTGTTGGTTCACCTAACGCTACCTCAATCGGTGGAGTTAAGTGCACCTGGGCTAATGCCACCCACATTAGGGGGAAGTGCTCTGGTTAACTACCAGGGAAATGCTTTCCACACCCTCGACAGCTACATAGAGGGTACAAATATATCCCTCTATGTGGCAGAAACTCTGCCATAGGGGAAACGAGTGCTAATGCATCACCGGTCTAAAAAAACTCCCCCAAAATAACACTTTATTGTAACTTAACCATACAAAAGGTATTAAAGAAGTACTTATTTATTATTCCCCCAAACTTTTAAAAATAATTTTTAAATTAATTTTTCATTAAAAATACTCTGAATGTTACTATAGTGCATCTCCTGGGGTCTCTTTCTCCCCTGTTTTGGATATATTGTTGCTGTAGACGGACAGCTGCCGCTCTTGCGCATAGGTTCTATAGAGCCTGATAGAAATCTAGCTTTGGGCTTATATTACTATAACTGAGATTTGTGTGTGCACGTATATCTATTTAATTTGCTGGGAGTGCTGGTGTGATATTAGTATTTGATCACGCTTAGCGCATTTTTTTTTGGTTGAGTACTGAATACATGGATTAAGTTAAGCATCAGGGCCAGCGCTTAACACTGTAGCCTGGTTGTCGTGTTAATCCACTCTAATAGTTCATAAATAAAAAGAAAATAAGATGATACCTTTTTATTGGACTAACTTAATACAGTTTTGGACTAGCTTTTGAAGGTTTTTGGAAAGCAAGTCCAAAAATGTATTAAGTTAGTCCAATAAAAAGCATAATCTCATTTGCCTTTTTTTGTTTAACTTAGGGCCATTTTTACTAACGCCCGCACTGTTAGCTCACATTACCAGCACGAGGGACCCGCACTAACTTCAGGGGGGGTGCATCCATCCCCCCTGAAGATACAGCACCTCACATGCAGGCATGCGGGCCGCTCTTAATGCCACTCACTAAGGTTGTACATGCTTATGCCCACGCTAACAGCGCCATGCCATCAATGCCTCCATTCCACTCCAGCTTGCCCAGTCCACCCCCCATCATGCACAACCCAGGTAGCATGGGATTTTTTAGCACAGAACCTGTACCGCTTTCTAATGCCAACAGCCAAACTGCATGCTAAACCCCACAGATAGCGCACCTTAGTAAACGTGCACCTTAATGCAGTGACCCCACCAGCTGAAGTATATATAGATTTGTTTTTGGTGAAAAGACTGTCAATTATGCATTCACAAAGCTATTTGCAAGCAATTATAGGAAGGTTGCAGTGGTGCCCTGTCAGCTCAAATGGAAGCTTCTGGTCACCTCACAGACCACAGCACTGATCTCAGAACAGAGACAGGAAGGAGAACAAATGGAAAGATTAAGAAAGAAGGGAGTGAAGGGTTACAAGAGGGCATGCTGAACATCAAAATTCATTTCTCTTACCACTTCACAGGATGAGACAGTCATAGTTTCACAGCTACATTCTAAGAAAAGATCAAGGAAAGAACATGAGTCCATTGAGAATATAAGAAACAACAGTCAGTCGAAAATCCGCAGAAAGATAAAGTAGTAGCAATACCACAGTGCCAATCTGGACAACACTGCTCGGGGACTTTCCTTTTCACCAGTTTGGTATCCGCTGGACAGTTCAGTAGAGGCATGGAGCATACGTTCTCATCGCAAACTAAAAGAGGCAAGCAACAGGATGTGAAGAGAGAGCCTGCTGGCGTAGTTTGAAACAAAGGGGCCCTTTTACTAAAATGCACTATGATTTTGCATGTTTATGATTTTGTATGTTTAGCATGAAAACGAAAGTGTTTTATATGCAAAGCCTTTGTGTTAACAGTCAGGGGTGTGGACAACATGCAGTGTCTACCCCACAGTAACTGCACATCCACTCTCCACCCCTAATCCATCCATTCTCCACCCTAACGTGCAAGTGACAGGGTGCGAATCAGTGCACAGTACCTGTCATGCCCCCATGCTAACAGCCCAAAAGCCCACACTGCTTGGCGCACTTTAATAAAACGCCCCAAAGTAAAAAATGCAGCAAAACAGGCTTGTTTCATTTCAAAACAAACCGAAAAAAAAATAAAACATTAAAAGTGAAGTTTCATTAGCTTTTAGTTCACATGAAGGAGAACTATAGAGGGATTTTAGAAAAAGCTCTATGAACTTGAAGTCTTTTCTAACATATACAGTTTGTAGATCATATAGATGAGAACATGCATTCAAGGAAAGAGCAGTGGGAGTTGGCATGTGTGAGCAGCACTACACGCCCTTGTAAGAGGCAATTTTTGCTACTGATACTTGTCCGTAGGGCCACTTGCATGCGCAGAGTTTAGAAGTCGGGATATTCCCAAGGAGCTCATTAAGAAGTAATTTTCTAAAACTGAAACAATTTGCATAATGAGATGGAAAGCGCAGTTTTCCCCTCAAGTTCTTTTCTAAACCCCAGATCCAAACAAAAAATTAGCCAACAGTTAGGCATGACTTGAATCACGTGTGAATACCAATGGTGAAATCTTCCTGGAGATACGCGTACTGCCATCCTAAACACGGAAGACAATCATACTCTGAAGGGCCACCTGGGACAGCCCGACCCCATGCAGAATACGCCTCCTTGATCTATCTGCCTGCTACGGCAGGTACATTTGGAGAGGAATTTTATAACTACTCATCTATGAGTGAAGGCCAATTGGATGCCTATTTTGGAGCTATTTTATAAAGACAACATATGCAGCTGTGCGTCTATAAAACTGCCTCACAAAGGCTTCAACAATTTACAGCCGTTTGAGAGTTCGAGTAACTGTATACACATGAAATACGTGTACTTTGTACCTCTGCCTATGCCCCACCCAAACTCCTCCCTTAGACACGCCTATATTCAAATTTATGTAAAGTGGGCGTCAACATTCCCCATGCCTACTACATATTCATGAATTCCAGGGGTAATTTCATAAAAGTCCTTTTCTGTAGATAAAAACAGGTTTACCCACAAGAAAAAGTTTCTAAAATGACCCCATAAGTTGCACTTTTCCTAAAACTGCTACTTTTACATGGCATGCCAAACAAAACGAAACGGTGTACACATTCTGCATTTATATTGTTCATAACTTATCTTTTCCACCATGCAAAATAAGTTTATCGTATAGACAGAATATCCCAGGTCTTTAAAATGACGGATTGCTTTCATTTTCTCGTATTAAAAGGCTTCTTACCACAGTGATAGTGAGGGCAACAGTACTGAGTTGTGTCCAGATCCACAGTGAGAATTTCCCCTGCCGTGCACAGCGGAATAGGCTCAATGCAGGATTCACAAACTGAATGCACACAAAACTATGTTAATCACAAGCCTTCACAGGGAAAATATTATTATAGCATACTTTTAGTGTAGCTCAGAGGCAACAATTACATTAAGCCATAAGTATTTCTGTGAAGTACCAAGTCACCTATTTGCTTATTTATTTTGGTACAAAGTTAACTTTCTATGAAGGCATGATCTTTCTGACTTACTAAAAAAGGTGTGCGTCCCCAAACAAGGACAATTGGGAATTATTATACTGGAAGGAATTACAGATACTATATTAATAGAGCACAGGTACATGAAGGTTTACCTACATGAGAAGGTCCTCTTGAAAACTGCCCCTGGCTTTCTACAGGGGACAGGAAGGTACTAGATAGGGCCAGAGAGAGCTGTACAGCACTTTGAAAAGTTTGTAAAACCTGAGCGACAGCTTAGTGATTAATAAATGCAGTGAAATGCCCTTTGAACTGGTCGGCACCTTAGACAGCAACTCCAGAAGCCTTGGGTCGTGCATTAGCAGCGCCAAGCTTCCACAAGTACATTAACAAGATCTCTTGAGGTGTTAACCTTGATTGCATGACGCAACTTGTGACATTTAACGCAGGCCATGCTATTCATTTTGCATAATACGTTTCTCGTGCTTCTCATTATCTTTTAAGTACATTATGGTGAAAATCCCATGTTAAGCTGCATTACTGGCAAGAGACGCACATTATTGCTAGTAACATTCACTATTGGCAAACCACAAACGCAACTTAGTAAATAGGGGCCTAGATTTGGGGATAAGAGAATCAACAGAGGGGACATATAGACTACTAAATTAATCCAAATTCTTATTCCTAGGTATGTTTTCTGAACTTCATCATACCCAGAGGATTTGCCACAGCAGACTGGCAATAGGTCCCAGTGGAAGGGTATCCTACATATTTAATAGCATTGAAAGAGTCACTGACAGAGAGAAGGAAAACGTTGCAGCTGAAAGCACTTTGCAAAGCACACACCAGCGCACCTGCTCGCACATACTGGACACTGATGGATACCTCCACAAAACGTGCTGTCTTCAGCAACATATCCAAAGTCATCCAAGGACACAGTGGCATCTTTAGTAGGGAGGTGCATTCATTTGAAAGAGAAAAACTACACAGTCACAAAAATAGAAAAAATATATATTCCTTTGGGTCCTGTCCTCATAACTCCGTCTCCTGCAGCCCTAGGAGGAGATTTGGTTCTCTTTACGCAGAGGGAGCGTGCCAAAACCAAACCTGAACAGACATAGTCTGTTTTTTTGTTTTATTTCATTTATTGTTCATTGGTTTCAAAACAAAAACAACAAACACAATAAAACAAAAAATAAATTAAAACAATAGCTGTTCATAACCCTAAACTTTGCTGCTATAATAAGCTGGCAAGAAAACCAAATGGACCTATTGATGTATCACAGGAAACTCATCTGATCGGAAAGGCAACTCCACGTTGGCAGACTATAGGCCTCTTCCTTTATTTGGTTTATTAAACTGAAACCCAAAGCCTTTGATGCTGCCATAATAACAAGGGAAGCAATATTTTCTTACCGCAGAGATAAGAGAAACAACAAGGGTCATCCAATCTAGCTTCGACTATGAACTGATCCTCTCGGCACTCTGGACGTGAAGCATTGGGGCAGGCGGCAGGGTCACATTCTGTCCAAATACAAATCCGCTTTTAAGTGACTCTAAAACCGCAGCTGGCACAGAATAAAATGCAGAGTAGCCACCGGCGGTGAAGAATTTCCAGTATACCCAGTTGCCCCCTTGCCTGGTACATATTTGCAAATGTATTTATTAATATATTTATTTTTAAACAGAAGGAGAATTAATTGTCTTAAATTTATAACAGAAGTTGAAAACAAGGGAGTCCGCTTTTCAAATGTATTTATCTGGATAGCAGCAGTTGTTTACTGGATAAGTGATGCTGACCAGGATATTTAGAGGCACTATATAGGCTGAAGAGAGGAAGACGTCTTCGTCCACCCGCAGAATCCACCCACCAACAGCCAAAGTCTGGAGAAGGCTTAAGATACTAGCAGAGCCCATCCCACCAGCAGATGGAGAGAAGGCCCAGTATATGACATAGCTCTGACCTATGGATCCACTCCATGGTTCTGGTGTTATAACCCAGGTAGAATCTGGGTTTGTTTCTGGTTGTTTAAGGCTTAGAGGTGCCATGGAAATGTGCATTTATGCCCAGGCGGGAAAGATCGATCCTGCTACTTTGGTGGCCTCTATGATCAGTGTCAATGAGTGGCCACAAGGAGGTGATCTTTGAATTGACTAGAATTCCTTAAGCCTCCTGACCATGCTATCTGAGGAGTGTGCCAAAGTCTGCTGGAGAATAAACAAAGGAGAAAAGGCAAAAATACCTCAAAAACTAAGATATATAGTATAACAGGGGTTCTGAACCCTCTCCTGAAGACACACCTAGCCACTCATGTTTTCAGGCTTGCTACAATGAATATGCATGAGATAGACCCATCAATCTCATGCATACTCATTGGGGTAATTCTGAAAACCCAACTGACTAGGTGTGCCGCCAGGTGATGGTTGAGAAGCACTGCAGTCGAAGGATGGATGACGTGTCTATTTCCATCCTAAACTTTTCGCCTATCGCCTCATCTCTCCCAATCAAATATCACTTACCACATCGATATTCTGGACAGCAAGACTGAAGGCTGTAGTTCACAAACAACGTTTTGCCATGTGAGCATGATGGTACATCAGCATCACACACAGACATGTTACATTCTGCAAAAAAAAATAATAAAAGTACAAACTACTCCACAGCCTACAATAAAATAATACGGTGGGATGCGCTTTTCTTGAAAATGAAGTAGGAAAGGTCAACAAAATTTTCAGTTTCATTTTGTTTTTAACCAAAATGAAAGAAAATAAATTACATTATGTTCATTTTTTATTTAATTTTAAAATAAACCCTGTCCCTGCTGCAAAAAAAAAAATAAAACCCTTCTCTAGGTGTTCATGAGGCAGGACCAATCCCAAATTAAGTGAATAATTTATCCAATTAACTCTAGGACAAATAGTATGGAAACCTGGCTTAACTGGGTGAATTTAATAAAACACTGTTGAACATCAGTCTACCAACTGAAGTTTAACCGTGCTCTCGGTACACCTCCCTCTTGTCCCATAGTTAAACAGTCTGTGGAAGGGGAAATTTAAAAGCTTAAGATTTGTCTAGTTAACTCCCAAAATTATCTGGACAGATCTTTTAAATATCAGTCTCCCAATCTCTGTATTCCCTGTCCTAAAAGCACAGATGTCTAGTACATACCACAGACTTTCTTTGGGCAGCAAGACCCTTCCTCAGTGACAGTGAGGATAATTTCACCTTCCCGTTCACAAGATGGCGCTGTTTCTTCACTGCAAGTAGGTTCTACAGCAATGATGCTCCCATTCTCCAAACACCTGAACATGCAGCACCCTTTGAGGGATCCATTCCACTCTTCTCCGGGAGAATGAGGCTGTCCTTCATTATCAGTGCAGGCTAGGTAGAAACACACTGGTTACAACTTGAGGAGCCTGCACAGACTACGGAGCAGAGGAGCTTGCAATGATTACTCAAAGATGTGAAAACTATACCCTGAACCTGGAAAAATTTCAATGGTTCGTCAAGACATTTTGATGCACTCTGATACATGCTTTGCAATCATTACAGAAGGAGCACTCACAGATTCTGCAGGGGGAGGGGGAAGTCTCCATCATTATGCATTGTGACCAGATTTAGGGCACTGGAAGGAGGCCTGGCCTGATATATGGCCTCCAGCTAAGGATGTTGACCCAGTGACTGGGCTAAGAATTGGGAGAGATGTAAAATCAACAGCACTCTATGGTCTAAAGCCTCTGCTTTCATTTGGTCTCTTTTCTTGAGATCAATTATAACTTTTAGGGGCCCTTTTACTAAAGTGTGTTAGGTTTGTGCACCCAATGCATATTTAGCACAGAAACCAGCATGCATTAATGTTGGAAGCGTGACCAGCATGTTCCAGACAGTTGCTTTTGGATCTTGACTCACCTGATCCCCTTATTTCTTTACCTTTCCCCCTTGTTTTATCCCTGTCTATACCTTCTGTCTTGACTAGATTGTATGCGCTGATGATCAGGGACTGTTTCTTACGTGACTTGTAGCGCTATACAAATGCTCAGTAGTAGTGGTAGACATACAGGTGAGGACCCCAACGCACAGTGCTATCACCGCGGGGGCAGGTACCTCCACCTATGTACTGAGGTGGCATAAAGGATACCCCCACTAATGGCAGCCTTGACAGTGCACAATATGTCCCCACACGCTAAATGCAATGTCCTCACCACCATTCAGCACTCCAGTGTGCGAGTTGGCAGGTAGTGCATGAATCGGCATGTGGTAACTGTCTTACCCTGCACCCACTTTAGTAAAAGGGGCCCCTTAGTTCTCTTTTCTGCCCTGTTGCTGTGTTGTCATTGTCTTGTCTCGGTCTTTGTTTTGTGTTTATCATCTGTTTCTCCTTTCTTCTTGAGCCTAAACCACTTCGATTTTGTGAAGATAATGTGTTGTGTCAAACAAACGCCGAACTCTGACTACGACTATGACTTTTTAAGTCCTTGGTCTTAAAAATCATCTTTAACAACCACAAGGAGCATTCCTACCTAGAAATAAATGCCTGTTGGATAAAAGTATGTTTCATATTTCTTTATTTAACACTGTTATATATTCCGCTTTCCTATTTTCAAAAATGGTCCAAAGCAGTAAACAGCCCTATAAAAACATTAAACTATATCAAACAAATATAAGGTTTTGCACTGACCACACAGTGAGAACAATTTTATAAAGTCGCACCTAGTTAATGTGTGTTTTCACAGGCCTATTTAATACCTATTTTATCAAGTCAAACATGAGTGCATTTGACTTTAAAAATACGAGTGTAAGTGACAGTGAACATGTCTCAACTTCAAGCACAATTGCCTACCCTAACTCTAGCCTAGTGGTTAGAGCACGGGCTTGGGAACCAAAAGACCAGGGTTCGATTCCCACTAGCACTCCTTGTGGCCTTGGGCAAGTCACTTAACCCTCCATTGCCTCAGAAGAATCCAAGTTATGAATGTCCCTGTTTAATGTACATTACCAAGTTTAAGTTACAATGTAAACTGCTTCAACTAAATGAAAAAGTGTTATTAAAAAGAAAACACCACAACCTGTTAAATAAATAAATACAATATGGTGGTTATATCCTCCCAGATGAGTTAAGATTATATTTACCAAATGATTATTGTATAAAATGCAATAAAATGTCATAAAAGGAAATACCCGGGTAGATATGAATGAAGGCTCATTGTGCCAGATCCCGGTTCCAATTGTGCTGGAAGCCCAAAAGACCAAGAAGAAACTGCTTGGTGAAAAATATTGAAACGTACATGCTGTAAGCATTGCAGAAAGGTGCGTTTCACCTACTGAGTGCTTTGTAGGAGGGTGGGGTGTATGAATGGAGAGTTGCTGAGTGAGGAATTTCAGTTATGCAGCAGGGTTTGAGACTGTGGCTTGTGTATGGGGGTCTGCGTGACTGCAAGGGTGCTGCGGTGAGTGCATGCAAGCGTGGAGTATGAGGCAAGGCTGAATACAGAGAGGTGGGGCGTGTGCCTGTAGCTGCAGGGGGGCAAGGGAGAATCAATTTCTGGTATTCAACTATGTAACAAGAGATGTTAGACAAATATGTCTGTGAGAGGATTGCCAAAGGGGGTGATGTTTGGAGTGGAGGCTAGGTGGGCTCAGGAAGGCTGTGTGGATGTGCTCTTCCCCCGCCCTCTTGAATTTATTTCCTCGCCCTCTACCTTCCATCCTCCCTTGCACTCAGCCCACTCCCCTGGCACTCACACGCACTCTCCCCCCTTGCATTCACTCACGTCATCCACCTCTCTATCCTCTATTCCCATTCCCCTCCTTCTTGCACTTATTCGCTCTCCCTTTTCTCTCCCCTCACCCAAGCTTCCCGTCACCTGCCCAGTGGGCAACCCCACCATTGTCAGCAACACTCAAGACAACGCCACCAAGGGAAGCTGCCTCCTGTTCTAGGGTGGAGATTGGGTCTTAGCCATCATGGAAAGCTTCTCTTCCAGTAGGGCTTGGGCTCCCATCAAGATGCTGTGGCTTTCCTTCTACTTACCACATTTTTCCTCTTGAATACAAAGCTCTGAGTCTGTCCTATGGAGAATAGTTCCATGTTTACACACACAGTCTTCTCTTAAGTAAGAACAAGGTGATTCTTCATAAAACCACTTATTTAAGCATGTTTTGGCTGCACACGGTTGCACACAAGCTTGGTATTCCTTGCCTTCGGGACAAGCTAAAGCTGTCAAGCAAAATAAATGCAAAATTATGATGACCATCATGAAGCAGTGACTGTTGCCATAAAAGCAAAACAGATGAAAATACTCATAAGAACATAAGAACATAAGATATGCCATACTGGGTCAGACCAGGGTCCATCAAGCCCAGTATTCTGTTTCCAACAGTGGCCAATCTAGGTCATATGTACCTAGCAGTATCCCCAAGAGACACAAGATTAAACATATCCTGAAGAAGACATCAGTAGGAAGTAATTCATCGCATTTCAGAATTTCAAGCAACGTTTATATACAACATTCTGCAGATCAGCATACAAAATCTCGCCTGATGATAAACTCTAAGCATGCCGTCAGCATTAGAAGTCAATGATTTCAGCCATAAGGAGCTTTAGCGGACAAGTCTACTAAAGACAAAGACAGATCCTATAAGCTGACAGGCACAACATTACCTGCTTATACAGTCAGAGAACTGAGAACTATCCCACCTGCCTGAGCTGCCTAACGTCATCCAAAATTTTGCTTCTCTTTTCCTGAATGTCTTAAGTCTTTGGATGAGATTTACACCTTGCCCGCCAAAACAACTGAATTAGG
Organism: Ichthyophis bannanicus; assembly: GCA_033557465.1. Taxonomy (NCBI): domain Eukaryota; kingdom Metazoa; phylum Chordata; class Amphibia; order Gymnophiona; family Ichthyophiidae; genus Ichthyophis; species Ichthyophis bannanicus. The sequence continues at coordinate 511,984,216 of CM066037.1, forward strand.
AGTGAGGCTTCGGACTCTGACTGGCCGTCTTTTTGCCCACTTTTAAGAAAAACCTTGCAGGGCTGAGCACTGGTTTATGTAACTCAGAACTTTATTCCCAGAGGTAAGCCGTATGAGGGCGAATGTAATAAAGGGGCAGGTTGACCTCATGCTAAGCGTGCTCCGCTGGCAGTGTGGCAAAAGTCCCATGCTAATCGCTTAGCGCAGGATGGGGAGCTGGCTGGGTGGGTTAGGGCCCACGTACAAGCATTCATGGCACATAGCAGTAGAGCAGAGGTGTCAATGGCAGGCGTAAATCGCTGTTGGCAAGGGTACACTTACAGCCTCCCCAATGCACCCGCGTTAAGTGCGCTTGTGGCTTAGCAGTGAGAGGTGTCTTCCCACAGTAACTGTAAAAGAACATGCCAGACATGCCCCCAACAGTCCGCCAGGGTCTACACCACGTTCCACCTCATGCTTGCTAAATCACTTGAGTTTAATGAACTCAAACCCACCTGTTCCAACTAGAATCCGATGTACCACCATCCAGCATGCAGTCCTCCATCCCCCCTCTATCTTCCTTCCCAGCATGCAGTCCTTCATCCCCCCTCTATCTGCCTTCCCAGCATGCAGTCCTTCATTCCCCCTCTATCTGCCTTCCCAGCATGCAGTCCTTCATCCCCCCTCTATCTGCCTTCCCAGCATGCAGTCCTTCATCCCCCCTCTATCTGCCTTCCCAGCATGCAGTCCCTCATCCCCCCTCTATCTGCCTTCCCAGCATGCAGTCCTTCATCCCCCCTCTATCTGCCTTCCCAGCATGCAGTCCCTCATCCCCCCTCTATCTGCCTTCCCAGCATGCAGTCCCTTCATTCCCCCCTCTATCTTCCTTCCCAGCATGCAGTCCTCCATCTCCCCTCTATCTTCCTTCCCCGCATGCAGTCCTCCATCCCCCCTCTATCTTCCTTCCCGCATGCAGTCCCTTAATCCCCCCTCTATCTTCCTTCCCAGCATGCAGTCCTCCATCCCCCCTCTATCTTCCTTCCCAGCATGCAGTCCTCCATCCCCCCTCTATCTTCCTTCCCAGCATGCAGTCCTTCATTCCCCCGTCTATCTTCCTTCCCAGCATGCAGTCCTCCATCCCCCCTCTATCATCCTTCCCTGCGTGCAGTCCTTCATTCCCCCCTCTATCTTCCTTCCTTCCCAGCGTGCAGTCCTCCATCTCCCCTCTATCTTCCTTCCCCGCATGCAGTCCTCCATCCCCCCTCTATCTTCCTTCCCAGCTTGCAGTCCTCCATCCCCCCTCTATCTTCCTTCCCAGCGTGCAGTCCTCCATCCCCCCTCTATCTTCCTTCCCAGCGTGCAGTCCTCCATCCCCCCTCTATCTTCCTTCCCAGCGTGCAGTCCTCCATCCCCCTCCCTCTATCTGTGCTAAGCACTGTTGCAAGCTGTTAGCATGCACATACTGGTATGTGAGAATGTAAATGTGAAAGCTATACTGAGATAATGAAATGCAAAATTATGCAAAATAGCTCATTATCTATTTACAAATGCATTAACGCAAACAATTCAATAGGATATCCAGGGGATATTTTTAAGTTTTTGTGATAATTTCTGCATGCATGAATACTTGTAAATATTTAATATCTGTGGCACATCTCATTTGCATCTCATTATCATCATCCTTTAATATGCATAATACTCAGGTTTGTCTCCTGACTGACTGGCATGACACAGAAGTGACAAGCTTGATCCTGGGGTGGAAAGGGACGCGGCCTCCTGCTGTTACAATGACCCTGGCCAACTGATTGAGTGTTCCGAGGGTAAATCTCTCTCCTGCCTGGCAGGGTTACTTGAGTCACCTGGACATGCCATCTGGGTTCAGTCAGTTGCATTAAAAAGAGGCAGGATTTACAAAAAGATGTCAGGACATCACTCGCTTAGAAGAGAAATGTTACATTACCAAAATAGGAGAAGATCAACATCTTTGCACACAGTTAATACACAGTAAGACGGTAAATGACAGCAGACAGAGACCAAAGTAGCCCATCCAATGTCCCCAGTATAAATTAATCCAGTTTAGGTAACTACACACACACAAAATCCTCCACTTCTACAGACCCCGCCATCTTCAGCTTTCCTTCTGACAAAAGTTCTCTCTCTTCTCATCTTACCAGATTTTTTAGCGATCCCACAAAAACAAATGTCTTAAACACCAGGGGATATTCCTAAAGCTTTTGAGAGAAAACCACAGTGGGTTCAAATGAACAGATATAAGTTTCTTGGCAATTCATTTTCATCACGTCTGGTAATAAGCTCAAGTAAATGAAATCTTTTCTTAGCTCTAAAAATGATTTTGCATGGGATAGGACACTGCACGTGATCCTACGGAGGTAATTGACCCATCTTATTTCATTCACATTTTCCTTGTTCCCTGGCTCTTGTCCTGCTCCAAGGGATTTCTGGTTCTCTCCTCCCTGCAAACGAGTGGACTGTTTTGGAAATATGTATTATTTGATCTTTTCAATGGTGCCATTAAGTTGATATTGGATCTATGCTTATTTATTTCCTCTCTTTCAAGATATTATTGAACAGACAACTTTGAAATGCCATTAAAACAATAAAATGTATGGATATATCATAGGGGTAATTTTATAAGTTTAGGCAGCACAGATGAGCACAGTGGAGATCCTGTAGTCATTTACGCACGTAACGGCCACTTATGCACATAAATGGGCGTGCTCACACTGCACCCCATTGTGCAAACGTATGCATAAACATCATGGCCCGCACTTTCACTGTGGGCGTGCACAGGGGCGGAGTTTGGATGAAGTGTCGAGGGGAGGGGTAAAGTTAAGTATTATTATTTATTATATATTATAATATATTATAATATTATTATTTATTCATATGCTATTCCCCAGTTAATCCTTGTTTTATTCCACTGTTACCTGTAACTTGTTCAAGTTCTCTAAATCTGAGTGTATTTTGTTTAATGTAAACCGCACTGATGTCAAATAGCGCGGTATATAAGAGCTGTTAAATAAATAAATAAATATGTAAATTATAAACTACTAACCCAGTAAAAAAACGTGGAAAGCAATTGAAAGGACACACAAAATTCTTTATTAAAAATAATGGCTGGAGTGGAATATTTTTAATAAAGAATTTTGTGTGTCCTTTCAATTGCTTTCCACGTTTTTTACTGGGTTGGTTGTTGCACGTGGAATCGTGCTTGTTGTTGAATTATAAACTACTATCCTTTTTTGGAAATCTAGACGCGAGAATTTACAGCAGCTCTATAGTTGGTGTAAATGAGCGTGCCTTGAATTTCAGCTAGTACCTTATAAAGAAAGGGAAGGTGCTTCTTTATGAGCACAGGACTCCTCACTTACAGCAGTAATCCGGTGTTCTCCATCTAATACAGATATTATGCTTATTGCACAAAGCTACATAGGCAGACAGTGCATCGCATTCATAATTGTAAAAGTAGGTATTGTTGATCCACATCTTCTCGCAGAAGTCCCGTGGTGAAACCTAAAAGTGAATATAAAAATTTGCATTAGGCAATTCACTCTGGTTCCCCTTATCAAAGCCCCTGATCGAGCTCCACAGATCTGAGTCTTCTATATAAACATTGCAGTATAAGAAGGAATGAGTGGAGGGGTAGCCTAGTGGTTAGAGCTCTGGCTTGGTAACCAAGCAACCAGGGTTCAGTTCCCACTAGCACTCCTTGTGGCCTTGGGCAAGTCACTTAACCCTCCATTGCCTCGGAAGAAAGGCCTGGCAATCTACTTCCGGTGACACTGCCAAGAAAACCCAGGAGCTTCTGGGTCGCCAGGAGTCAGGACTGACTCAAAGGCACACATTGCATTGAAACGATTATGGGCTCTGGGCCTGCTATTCAGCCCATAGCAGTCAACCCTTGTAAAGCCCCAGATTGCCATGGGCAAAAATGAAACCAGAGTCTCAGTGCCAGATATCATCCGATGCTGAATATCCAGTTTCATCACCAACCTGTTATTATCTGGTCAGCCACAATATTCAGTCGCTAATGAGATACAAAACCACTTAATTTTATGCAGTTACCTATCCAGTTAGCAGGCTGAAAATTGCTCCCAACTAGGTGCTGGGACTGCCCCTGCCTCGCTCACGGAGAGCCCCGGCGCTACCTGGATTGTGCCAATGTGGTTTGTGATACTCAGCAGCAACGCTGGCTGGCCGGTGCTACTGAAAATTGGGCTCAGCAGGGTTTATGCACTTGACAGGTCCTACTAACCGCACAAACCCTTCTGAATATCAGCCCTAAATTGTTAAGAGTATTTGCATAGGCACAAGCTCACTGCAAGTAAACTGAATGTCCTCATTTGTTCAGATTATGACGATTCTGTAGCTCACTTAGGCTCTAATATGACGGCAGATTCTTTTCATTTTACTATCTGAGTGACTGGATTGCAAATGATTCTAGATTCTGAAACATCAAAGGGAGTTTGCAGTGTTCATTTTTTTTTTTTTAAATCCTGCCCATGTCTCACTTTTATTTACACCTACTTTGCTGTGACATGGGGCAAACGCCTTTCTGTTCAGTAGCTCCAGGCAATAGGTGCAGTTGTCCTCTGTACAGTTTCGCACTGGTCTCCTAGTGGTCACATCCACAGATTTCTCAATTTCCCAACTTTTAATAAACGCTTCAACATCTTCCATATTTGTAATTATGGTTCTGTTCAACATCTTCAAGTCATCTTTTGGATCTCCATTGCAAATACCTTAACATAAATGTTCTTATGAATAATATAGCCAAAATCCGGCCTTCCCTTCTTCCTCCACAGCTGAAATCCTAATAAATACTCTGCACTTGTTAGCACCTACTCGCTTCACTTACAAGGAAACTCTAACATGTGTTAACCTACTAATTACCTCTTACAAATTTCTTCTTCACATGAACACGTAAAACAAACAAAAACATGAACTGGAATTATTTCTCTGTGCAAATCCCTATACTCTGATTACCTCTTGACTTCTGTGAACATCTCTGACCTCTCTGTCTCCTATCTCTATCCAACATGCAGCTATAAGAATCATTTTCTTTTCCAAAAATCTCTCTCTCCCCCTCTCTCTGCATTACCACACTGAAAACAATCAGAAGACAGTGGGACTCACATATTTGGAGAGTAGTTACTAATACGCATTACGAGGATAACGCGTGATATTTGCTCCTTAATGCATCTTAAACAACAATATTAGGCTTCATTTTATGATAAAACGTGTTAATTTAAAACAACACATTACATAATAATGAGACACAAGGTATGCAAATACATGCAAAACACATTATTATTAAGCAAATCCAATAACGCAGCTTGCACAAGAGACGCTATTCCTGGAAAATCAGAGTTATTTTTCCTGCCCAGCAGCACTGAGATGCTAACATGTGTCCCAGTGCTCCCAGGTGCCATCAGGATTGATAACGATCTAAATCTCTGAGAACCCTCCTCTCTCCAGTCAAGAGCCCTCAACCTCCCAAAAGACTCCTTCTGTTAAGAGTAGACACCCAAGACGGAGTAGATAACATGAGGAGGTACCTAGCTAAGCTTGAATTTGGCAGCTGACATTTAATGCTAAAAAAATATAGGGTCATGCATTTGGGCTGCAAAAATCCAAGGAAGTGGTACGCTGTAGGGGTCAAAGTACTTCTGCCCATAAAAGAAGAACAGGACCTTGACGTGATTGTTTCTGATGATCTGAAAGTGGCTAAACAGGTAGAAAAGGTGATGGCAAAAGCCAGAAGGATGCTTGGATGCATAGGGAGAGGAATGGCCAGCAGAAAAAAGGAGGTGATAGTGCCTCTGTGTAAGTCTCTGGTGCGACCACATTTGGAGTATTATGTGCAATTCTGGAGACCACACCTTCAAAAGGATATAAACAGGATGGAGTCAGTGCAGAAGGTGGCTACTAAGATGGTTAGAGGCCTCGACTTCCTCTCCTCTCATGCCCTCCTGGATCCCTTACAGTCTGGCTTTCGTCCTTTACACTCTACTGAAATAGCTCTTGCCAAAGTCTCCAGTGACTTGTTCCTGGCAAAACCTAAGGGCCTTTACTCTGTTCTCATCCTTCTTGAACTCTCTGCTGCTTTTGACACTGTTGACCTCAACCTTCTCCTCGATACCCTGTCCTCGCTTGGTTTTAGTGGCTCTGTACTATCCTGGTTCTCCTCCTATCTCTCCCATTGCTCGTTCAGTGTGTGTTCTAGTGGCTCCTCTGCTACCCCGCTCCCAGTTGGTGTACCCCAAGGATCTGTCTTGGGTCTGCTCCTTTTCGCTCTCTGTACCCAGTCCCTTGGTGCACTTCTCTCTTCCCATGGCTTTCAGTACCATCTGTATGCTGATGACTCCCAGATCTACCTCTCTATGCCTGAAATCTCTCCAGCAATCCAGACCCGGATTTCTGCCTGCCTTTCTGACATTGCTGCCTGGATGTCTCACCGTCGCTTGAAACTGAACATGGCCAAGACTGAACTTCTTATCATTCCCCCTAAAACCTCCCCTCCCCTCCTCTTCCTCCTTTCTCAATCTCTGTGGATAACTCTGTACTCCTTCCTGTTTCCTCAGCCTGCAATCTGGGGGTTGTCTTTGACTCCTCTCTCTCTTTCTCCGCACACATCCATCTGATAGCTAAGACCTGCCGTTTCTTTCTATATAACATCAGCAAAATCCGCCCTTTTCTTTCTGAACACACTACTAAAATGCTTATCCACTCCTTAGTCACCTCCCGTCTTGACTACTGTAACCTCCTCCTTGCTGGTCTCCCTTTGAATCATTTCTCTCCCCTTCAATCTGTTCAACACTCTGCTGTGCTGCTAATCTTCCACCAGCCTCGTCATGCCCATATTACCCCTCTTCTCAAGTCATTTCATTGGCTCCCTATCTGTTTCCGAATCCAGTTCAAACTTCTCCTGCTGACCTATAAATGCATTCACTCTGCGGCTCCTCACTACCTTTCTTCTCTTATCTCTCCTTATAACCCCCCTCGGGAACTCCGCTCTTCTAGCAAACTGCTTCTCTCTGTGCCCTTCTCTTCTACTGCTAACTCCAGACTTCGCTCCTTTCACCTTGCTGTGCCTTACACCTGGAACAACCACCTGTGTCTGTATGCCAGGCACCTTCCCAACCCTCTTCAAATCCAGGCTGAAAACTCACCTCTTCGCTACTGCTTTTGAATCTTGACCCACCTGATCTCCCTTTCTTTCCGCTAGTTTTATCCCTGCCTACACCTTCTGTGTTTGTCTTGACTAGATTGTAAGCTCTGATGATCAGGGACTGTCTCTTACATCTCTGTGCAGCGCTGTGTACAACTTGTAGCGCTATATAAATGCTCAGTAGTAGCAGTAGTAATTATAAAGCCTATGGGGACAGACTTAAAGAAGAAAGGCAGGATAGAGGAGATATGATAGAGACATTTAAATACCTCCATGGCATAAATGCGCAAAAGGAGAGCCTCTTTCAATTGAAAGCAAGCTCTGCTACGAGGGGTCATAGGATGAGAGTGAAAGGGGATAAATTCAGGAGTAGTATGCGGAAATATTTCTTTAAGTAAAGAGCAATATATGCATGGAATAGTCTCCCAGTGGAGGTAGTGGAGTCGAGGATGGTATCTGAATTCAAGAAAACATGGGACAAACACAGAAGATCTTTAAAGGAGACTATTGTAGTGGATATGGAAGGGCAGATTAGATAGGCCATGTGGTCTTTCTGCCGTCATTTTCTATGTTTCTCCCCAGACCCATAGTCAAGAACTCCCCCCTCCTAAAGACACCCAGTGGACCTCTTCCCCCATTCCTGAAGAAAAACTCCTCCAGCTCCCCAAAAATACCTCTAGAAATCTCTGGTGGTATAGATTTAAGAGGCAGGCGAGATCTCAGTCCCTCTTACCTCATGCAGCACCACATTGAAAATGGCATTGGTTGACCATCAACAGGGCATCTGCACAGATTTAGAAAAGTCCAGAACTCTTCAAGAAGACTGACCAGGAGCATCGGGTAGTCTGGTACTCCCAGGGATGACAATAACGCAGTGTGCAAGGTAGGTCACAAGTTGCGTTATTCATCTACCACTGGAATCACTAACCTGTGGCACAGACATACCATAGGTCTGTGACTCCCACGGTAAATTAAGCCATGGCAAAATATGAAGCTTTACTAAGCTTAGTAACTAGCCCTCTGCGTTTTCTTTCAATGTAAATATGAACTTGAGTTCCTTCTACTTCGAACTCCTGAATTCCTCTTTTCTCTCATGTCCCCTTTATATCCTCAGTTCATTCTCACTTCCCACTCTTTATTCTTTTGTTGTCTCTTATTGTATTGCATTTTTATGTTATTGTAAGCTTTTTACCCAAATGGGCGAGATCTGTTTCTTAGTGTAATCCACCTTGAACTGTTAGATAGAAGAGGAATATGGATGCCTAACTTAAATTAAATTAAACCAAGTCCCACCTGAAGTTGCCCTTCAGATTGATGTTCCCTTAATCTCTACGCAACTGCCCTTATGAAGTGTTGCTAAACATTTCTAGAAACTGCTCTCATTGGTTTTAGTTAACGAGTTCTTTGCATACCACCTGTATAGTTTGTCCTTATGACTCCTTCTGCCCTTTCATTGGTTTACCTTGGATTGTGTTTTGGAGGCTTGGGAAACATGAAACAAAAATGAAACCTAAGACCATATAATATAACAGTAAGACTACAAATAGATAATTGAGTCTCACCACAAAGCCCTTCAGTCTTGGTAGAAGTGCTGGAATGTAAGCCATATTGTATATCGATAATGCCTGTGAGATGAGCCCACTTAATGTTGATACCAGCTGGTGTGTTCATCACATACATTGCACCAGTGTCCTGAATGCAGAGTCCATGCTTTGAGAAAGGTAAAGGTTGGATGACTGAATTCACTTCTACCTAAAACAATAGGAAATATGTTTATGACTGAGATAAAAATAGCCAGGAATGAGTTTCACTGAAATAAAAAAATAATACCTAAAATATTTGTAGAACATAACAGAACAAAAAGCTTGAGCTCCATATGTGATACTTTAAACACCGAAGGCCTATGTACTAAGGGATGTTAGTGCCATTACTAAATCTAAATTAATAAGGGGCATTTTATTAAGGGTTCTACTCAACAGTGAAGGGTTTAGCGTGCAGTTTGGAAGTGGTGCTTTAAAGCAGCATGGGCCCTAGTGCCAAAAACCCCATGTTACCTAGTACCGAGTGTTGGGGCAGAAACTGGGTAGACAAAGGTGAAATGCATCGTGTTTAGCGCTGGCATTAGTGGTCCATCCTAACCCGCGCTTGCCACCCTTAGAGTGGGTGCACTTACTGCTACCTCAATGGGCAGTGTTAAGTGAGCCTGCTTACTGGCTTGCATGGTGCTGAGTCTTTGGCCAACACTAACTGCAAGGGGAAGGAAGCACACGCCCCCCTAAAGTTAGTGCTGATCCCTCACACTAGTAATATGGTCCACACCCACATTACAGGCACGGGCCTTAGTAAATGCCCTTAAATGTGCTAAAGATGTTCATGTGCGTTATTTGTATGCAAGCTACTATTACCACCAATCACACATACAAATGGATCAAATTTTGAGACAAAAAATTGCTAAATTTAATCATGAGCTATTAATACTGACTGCTCTGTACAGCATTTATAACTGCAAGGTGTAACATAACCTACTAACACCAAAAAGCTACATGTGTTACCCATGGCCTCTGAGTCTCCCTTCCTTCAAGCAAAGAGGGGTCTCTGAGCTCATCTGAAACCCATCAGTTTACCCTCCCTCACCTGGCCCTCCCACCCTCTCCATGGCAGGGTCGACGGAAGGCCTTTTATTTTGGGAGGGCCCAAGCACCGCCTCAAGTTCCATCCCATGGGCAGAGACCCTTCCTCTTCCGCCTGCAGGACATTGGACCCTCACAGGCAGAATAGGAAGGGTCTTTGCCCCGATTGCGGCTTCTCTTCTTCTGCCCACGGAGGATAGGAGCCCCATGGCCAGCCTGCTGTCTGCCACCATGATTTTTGGTGGGGCCAAAGCCCGTGTGACCCATCCCTTTCTGACGCCTGTGCATGGTGCCAAAAATAAAAACGTTACTGCTGATCCTCTGACCCTCACGCAGCCCATGTAGATGGCCGTCAATATTTTAAATGACTGTAGTGTAATGCAGATCCCTTCAGGCAGTATAAATGTGTACTGAATGCAATGGAAGATTAAGGGCTTATTTTCATAACAGGAGACCTATGTTAGAAGTCCAAAAAGGAGCTTATTCTAGATCTATTTTATAGAGACAACATAGGAGTCAATGTGCCTTTATGAAATAAGCTCCCAGATCTAGCCCCACTAGCACACAAATGTCAGCGCACAAATTTAACGTATACCTGCTCCAAAGAAAGTGAAAGAAACTTGCAAGAACTGTAATAAAATACAATGCAGTCAGCGAACGCTTAATCTCTATTTGTCTACGAGGAATGCCTATCAACACAACTATAATTCAAGTATATGCCCCAACAACAGCTGCAGAAGAGAATGAAATTGAAGCATTCTATGAACAAGTACAAGCTGAAATTGACAGAACATGCAAACAGGATATCCTGATAATCATGGGCGACTGGAACGCAAAAGTTGGCAACAAAGAAGAAGAAAAAGTAGTTGGAAAATATGGACTTGGCAATAGAAATGAAGCTCGAGACAGACTGATAGAATTCTGCAAGACCAACGATCTATTCATCTCAAACACCTTCTTCCAGCAACACAAGCGGCAACTGTACACATGGAATTCACCCAATGGATTGTATAAAAATCAAATTGACTACATCTGTGGAAGTCAGCGATGGAAAAGCTCTATAACATCAACAAAGACAAAACCTGGAGCTGACTATGGTACAGATCATCAATTACTAGTATGCAAACTCAAGCTAAAATTGAAAAAGAGCAAACCACTCATCAATGCAGCAAAATATGACCTTGAGAATATACCACTGAAATTTAAAGACTGCCTGCAAAATCAATTTGCTGTTTTCGATACAAATGACAGAGCTCCAGAAGAGTTATGGAATGACATCAAGAAGGTTGTGTTGGAAGAAAGTGAGAAGTCTCTACAAAAGGTGAAAAAGCAAAAACGGCCAAAATGGATGACGGAAGAAACTCTGAAAATTGCCCAGAAACACAGAGAAGCTAAAGCCAGAGGAGAAAGAAAAACAATCACAGAACTCAGAGATTTCCAACGTGCAGCAAGACAGGACAAGGAAAAGTACTACAATGAAATGCAAGGAAATAGAAGCAGAAACTATTAGAGGAAGAACATGATCACCTTTCCTAAAGCTACGAGAGTTAAAGAAAAAGTTCCAGCCTCAAATTGGAATGTTACAAGATGCTCAAGGTTCTATGTTGAATGATGCTGAGAAGATCAAGAAAAGATGGAAGGAATATACAGAGTTTTTATATGATAAAGATCAAGTGGACCAACAGTTGTTTCAACCTGTACCTTACGATCGGGAACCATTGGTGATGAAAGAAGAAGTTGAAGCAGCATTGAAAGCCTTATCAAAGAACAAAGCACTAGGCATTGATAGCATTCCCATAGAAGTATTACAGCAATCTGATGCAGCTGTTACTGTACTTACAAGGCTCTGCCAAGAAATATGGAAGACAACATCATGGCCAACTGACTGGAAAAGATCTGTGTTTATACCAATACTAAAGAAAGGTGATCCAACTGACTGTGGAAATTATCGCACAATCGCTCTGATCCCACATGCCAGCAAGATTCTACTGAAGATTATTCAAAAGAGACTACAACCATACCTGGAACAAGAACTACCTGAAGTGCAAGCAGGGTTCAGGAAAGGGCGAGGAACGAGACACATCATTGCGGATGTGAGATGGATCCTTGAAAAGACTAAAGAATACCAAAAGGATATCTATTTGTGCTTTGTTGACTATAGCAAAACTTTTGACTTTGTAAACCATTAGAAACTCTGGGCCACATTAAGAAGCATGGGTATACCAGAACACCTGATCGTACTCTTGCACAATCTGTACGTTGATCAAGAAGCAACAGTTCGAATGGAACAAGGAGAAACAGAATGGTTTAAAATAACCAAAGGTGTGAGACAAGGCTGCATACTTTCCCCCTACCTGTTTAATTTATATGCAGAACAAATCATCAGAGAAGCAGGATTGTATGAAGACAACAGAGGTGTGAAGATTGGTGGAAGACTCATCAATAACCTTCGCTAAGCTGATGATACCACATTACTGGCTGAAAGTGAAGATGATCTGAAACATTTGCTTCTCACAATCAAAGAACATAGTCTCAAAATGGGCCTGCACCTTAATGTAAAGAAGACAAAGATCATGACAACTGGTATAATCAACAGGTTCATCGTTGAAGGAGAAGAAATTGAAATCGTGAACAACTTTAACCTACTTGGATCAACTATCAATAAAGAAGCAACAAGTAGTCAAGAAATCAGACGACGCATTGCTCTTGGCAGAATGGCTATGAAAGACCTAGATAACATTCTCAAGAGCAGAGATTTCTCTCTCCATACAAAGATTTGACTTGTTCAAGCCATGGTATTTTCAATAACATCATATGGATGTGAAAGCTGGACAGTGAAAAAGATAGACAGGAAGAAAATGTATGTCTTTGAATTATGGTGCTAGCGGCGAATACTGTGTATACCATGGACTGCCCGAAGAACAAACCAGTCGGTACTAGAGGAGATCAAACCTAAGCTTTCTTTAGAAGCTCAGATGACAAGACTTCGACTTTCATACTTTGGACACATCATGCGAAGATAGAGATCATTAGAGAAAGACATCATGCTTGGCAAGATAGAAGGTCAACGCAAAAGAGGAAGGCCAGCAATGAGATGGAGCAATACAATAACAGCAGCTACGGGTACCAGTCTGTCAACAATGAGCCGCCTGACTGAAGACCGAACACAATTTAGGTCTATTTGCATCCACTGCCTTCCACTGTATGGAAATAGGTCCATGAATATTTATTAGGGACATCATGAAAACCTGACTGGTCGGCGGCCCTCCAGGACCGGAATTGCCCACCCCTGATCTATGGTAAACCGCTTTGCTATATAAGAAAGGCAGTATATGAAGCACCAATAAACAAACACAAAGATCTCTTCCTTTATTTGGTGGATCTCAGAATCTTTTACTGCTTACTCACCTTCCTTGCCAAGCGATTGATGAGAACGTTGAAGTTGGGCGTGGTTACATTTAGCTTCTTAAAGCACAGCCCTGACGTACCTCCCGCTGGGATCTGAGTAGGAAGGAACACAGACGGCATTTTGGAGTGTTATCTAATTCATTTGCGGCAATGTGCTGGAGAGGAGTTATTAAGAAAGTACAGTTAAAAACTAATCAAATACTCACTAGTTTCCTTATTGAATTTGAACTCTGTAAAAAAAAGATTAAGCATAAATTAGAGCAGAACGTTTATGCGCAGCGCAAAAATATTTCCTGATGTTAACAAAGCTAAAGAAATGCATTGCTTATGGGGGACACTTTAATTTTCAGCAATCAGATAAAAAGGATCATTTTACATTTCCTCATCTTCTAACTTTGCAAAAAAAAAAACCCCAACCCTATCTGTTGTTTCAGAATTCAGATCCAAGAGTCTTAGCAACCAGAGTAAATTCTGTTCACTAGACTTATCGCGGGTACATTTAAATCATGATGTATCTTCTGGTTGGAGAGAAGTCTTGCTTTTCTACGCGTCGCCTATTTGATGAGGCCAAAGCCCTGATGCTTTTTAAAAGGGAGACAGTAGTACCTCAACCAATTGTCAGTACATTAAAGAGAGAATAAAAATGGCACGTCAGTAAAAGCAATGGGGGCAAAGGGAACCGTTTTCTGGTGCGGCAGGCTCAGGCTGTGTGAGGCTGCAGGACTCATGTGGGAGGGGGGGCTCCATCTCAGTCAGTGGCAAAGGCTCAAATTAGGGCCCCAAGTAAAATATCAGAAAGGCCCCCCATAGCACGGAGGGATCCATCTCAAGAGTCACAGAGTGGCCTTCCCTGTACCTCAGGGGCTGTTTGGGAGGAATTTACATCACTGTTCCCGTTGAATAAAGGCTGAACCTCAATCTAATAAGTTCAGCTAGACAAAAACTGATAACAGCAAACCATGTGCCCATAAAGGGGCAATGCCATAACATAGCACCTATAAAAGCTTTCAAAAAAGTGCTTCTTTTGTAAAGGCGAAAGAGGTGCCTGTGTGCGTTTATAAAACAGGCTTTCAGAGCTAACCCCAAAAGCATAAAAATGGTTTTGTAAGCATGTGTGTGTACTCTCTGCCCCTGGGAACAGCTGTGTGCAGATTGCAGAGAGGGAGGGGCTGTTCTTCGGTGTGCCTACGCATGTATATACCTCTGTCGAATTTCATAGAAGCCATTTTCTATTTGTTAAACAGATCTTAACATGGAAAATGCTTTAAAACACTACCCGCTATTCTCCGATTTTGCAAGTTTCTTGGTTTTAAGATGTACTTACAAGATTAGGGGGGCATTTCTCTATATGAGCCACAATCGTTTCCCTCGGAAGCCTGACCAAAATGTAGAGTGCAGCACTATATAGCGCTATGTTATTTCCATCAAAAGTGATGATGCTGAGCTCAGAGAGCACAGAACAGAGACCTACAGAGAGAATGCCACAAACCATGGAAAAGGGATAAGCGAACAATTTAAAGATATACTCAAAGCGTGCAAATTTCAGTCAGTAACGTCTCAAACAGATCTGACATTCTGTAGAAATCTCTGCTTCAGATTATCTGAGGATCTGGAACTGGCTGTAAATGTCATTTTTCCAAGCCTGGATTGTCTGAACCCTTTCAAAGAGGATGGTGCATCTCAAATCAGGATACCATAATATTTGTGATTTTCACACTTATGTCGAGACACTGCAATTCCCACTTCAGTTTTACTGTGATGCATTTGAAATTCTCTTTGAAATGCGTTCTGCAGCAATGAAGTCAATATTAAAGAGACGTGTCTGGCTAATTTTGGGAGTTAACCAAACAAGTCTTTATACTTTAAGTTGCCCTCTTTTGCATTTTCTCTCTTCCCACTGAGCAGGTATGGGTCCAATTAAAATAATGAAGAGGTGAAGGGAGGGCAAAGAGAGGGCTGAGTAGCAAACTGATTTGGATAGTGGTGATTCTGCGCCATCAGCTATATAGAGAGTGGTGCTGAATACACCCTATCAATTTAAATCCCAGTGCTGGCATTTTATGTTCAGACTTTTGCCACCACTACCATCTCTGATTGCTGGCCCCTAAGATTTTAGATACTGCAGTCAAGATAAGTGTGTTTATTTGTCATCTGATATGATGAGAACATATATGGCCATGACTTGAGCATGTAGAGCTTCCTCCAGCATATACATACGAGTACATAAAAAGGTAAGCACTAGGAGAACACAGTACCTGTAGGCATAACTGCGAGCAGAGAAAGGGCAGGACTGGCACTTATATTTATTTATTTATTAACATTTCTTATATACCGCACTATTTGACATCAGCGCGGTTTACATGGAACAGAAACATCCGACAAAATTACATATGTCTGGCCTTACAATTAACAGGAAGTAGAACCTGGATAACAGGGGAAACTATTTACATGAAGAGTGTCGCAAGAAAAGGAGACTGTTTGGTGGTTTACAGTGTTAGGGACACATGTTCAGAGGGCTTGCCTGCCTGATTGCCACTGTTGCTGATGTTCTCGCTATTTAAGTGGGGATGAGGTTCGGTGTTGTCTGTGAAGTATTTGATGAAGAGGAAATGTTTAAGGGCCTTCCTGAACTGGCTCAGGTTGGGGATTGCTCTGATGTGTGCCGGTAAGGTGTTCCACAGTCTTGGGGCACAGAGTCTGAAGGCCCTGCTAGCTGTTGTCGAGGTGGCAACTTGTCATTTCTTTCGGGATTGTTAGCATGTTTGACTCTGCGGTTCTTCTTGGTCTGTTAGGTGCGATTGGTTGGATGAGTTCAAATAGGGAGGAGGAGGAGAGCCCCTTGCCAGCTTTGAAGGTCATCAGCAGTGTCTTAAAAATAATGTATAACATAAATTATATATGTAGGGGGGGATATTCAAAGAGATTAACACAATTAGCAGACCTGCTAACCATGTCAATGGTCTTGTCCAGGATATTCGGCACACTAACATGAGTGTCCCTCAAGGGCGGCGGATGTCACCGCCACTGCATCAAGGCTTTCTGGGGGTGGCAGCTGTCGATAACTGGGCAACGGCAATATTGAATCGCTGTCTGGTTATCAACACACAGTGAAAGTCAGGCACGGTAAAGGCTGGCATAACGTTTGCCACAAAAGCTGAATATTGCGGCTTTCTGATTAGCTTCCAGCAATCTGGGCAACCCGGATATTCAATGCCCGGGTCACAATATGGTCCCCGGCACTGACTATCCAGTTTTAAGTTTCAGCGGTGGCGGCTAACCGATTTAGCCGTGCTAGCCACTGACGCTGAATATCTGGCCATATTTTATAAACATAAGCGGAGAAAATATTTTTTCACTCAGCATGTAATCAAACTCTGGAATTCATTGCTGGAGGATGTAGCAAAAGCTGTTAGTGCAGCTGGGTATAAATGAGGTTTGGATAAGTTCCTGGAGGAAAAGTCCATAAACCATTATTAAAGAGGACCCGGGAAATCCACTGCTTACCTGTGGGACATGTAACATGGAATCTGTCTATTGTTTGGAGACCTGCCAGGCAGGACCGTACCAAGCTAGGATTGCGCCCTTTGTGACTAATGAATCTGGCGCCCCTGCCCCCCACCATTAGTCGCTACCTTTACAAATATCATGATTTAGATCTACATATCTATTTTTCATGCATGCAACATTGCCTGGGATTTTGAAACTTCACTCCTAACTTCATCTGCCCACTATCAAGATTATCCATTTTACTCTGGAAAATTAGCGAGTGTGCTGAGTATTTTCAGTCCAACAGGGATGGCCTGATCTGCACAACCAGTCAGTCAGCTACTTGTTCTCTCTGGATTGCTCATAAAAAATATTAAGCAGAAGCAGTTCATCTGCTGTCCCCCTCCAGATCCCCAAAGGCCACCTTATGCATATTATACCTAATATGTGTCATCAATTATGAACCTCTCGTGTGCTCCCCTTCAGCAACTAAATGCAAATTCAGGCTTCTCAGCAGGACTTTCCAGGCTTAAATCTTTCTCTGTATCATTCCCAGAAAAACTGCCAGAACCTCCAGCACACATCAGAAAACTGTGTATAAAATGCTGAGGGAAATAGACAAGGCACTCTGCGTAACTCTGAAAAAGTGCAATATTCACCTGAGATGTTCTCTGGACTCACGAAATCACGAATATTGCAAAATAATACAAATCTTCAGAAATATGGCAAAATAAAATAAATACTTCTGGACTTTTCAGCAATCCTGAAATCTGGCCCTTTCTTGCACAATAAAATTATCTACCAAAAAATAATAAAAACAGTTCTTAGTCCTCTTGGAAAACCTTAAGATGTTAGTCTCTTTAAACTTACAAGGACACGCCCATTCCGGACAGCAGTTATCACTGTTGATTTGAACAGGCATCCCTCGAAAGCCACAGGCAGGCTTCTCCACGTTCCTGTGACAGTTCCTGGAAACATTGTACAGCATCCAGCTCATATTAATACACACGTACTGACTGCATCCATCTACCGGTTCCAGATACCGTGGCTGTCATGAAGAAAGGAATGCATTCACAATGGAATTATTTAGGGGGTTTCCCCTCCTTATATGCAACAAGTTTCTATTTTACGACCAATACACTGTTCTGTGCACAGTTTCAGAGATCTGATTTGTTACTTTCCCATGTTCCATGTCTTCTTTTACCAAGAGTGTAGAGTGATGTGTTCATGTGCATGCATTTAACTGATAAAAAATAGATCCGTATTTGAGACCCTTTTACTAAATCTCATTATGGATGTGCATTTAGCTGCATTTTTAATGCACAGTAAGTGCACAGGCTCTGTAGTAACCATCAGGGGCATGACAAGCATAGTCCCGGGAGTTAGCGCATGCAAATGCATAAACTAGTATATGGTGCAATTAACATGGGTGCAGCTAATGATACCCATACAGATATCATTAGGTTCATCCGCGCTAATTGCCACATTGATGGCGATCATTCACTAATGGTGCCCACTATAACCAAATGTATGCACTCTACATACCACCCTTCGCCCCTAACCCCCGACTCTCTGCAATAATGCGCAATTGCCAGTTAAGGGGAGCTTTGGCAGCCCATAGCTATCATGCCCACATGTTAACATTTACCGCGACCGGTACCACATGCTAAAATGAAAATTCTCCAGTAGTGGCTTTTACTAAAAGGTCCTTGACCTTCCTGTTGCCCTTCTGCACTGGCACAGCTGACTGCTAGGGATCTGAACAAGGGAAAAAAATTAGTTCTTTTTCAGTTCAATTTTTGGATCATTTTTGGTTTGTTTCACACATTCATGCTAATAAAATTTTTAACACATATTGGAACATTTTATCATACACAAATTGTCTTATCCCCCTTCACCAATTTGTGGACTTTGTCATCCCACTGTGGCTGTTGGTTTTGGTTAATCCCCATCTGAGATGGCTCCACATCCGTCTATGATGTTTTTTGGAACCATCATCCATGGCCTGTATTCCATGGTAAGTGTTCATGTCTTACTCAATTTCTTATTCCCATCCCTTCTAGCTCCAAGCCATCTCCTAGGTCTGCTCTCTCTCGTCTACAGTTTGGTCTTGTCATTCCATAATCACTATCAGTCTCTGATCTAATCTCCTCCCCACACCCTAGATCTTTGCTGTATCAGAAAGACCTGGTGAAAGCTCTTTCTTTGTAAGTGGCCCCCCCTTCTGATGTCTCCTTTCTTCATTGTGATTGTGCACATGAACATGAAGGTGGAGTAGCCATTTTAAGTAGTCCATAGCTGGCTGTAGCATCTCTCACCCTGCAACCCCTTCTTATATTCTGAGGTCTGTGTGTCTCGGATTAGTTGTGCCTCCTTTTTTTTTTTTTTTTTTTTTAGAAACATAGAAATATGACGACAGAAAAATACCACATGGCCTAGCTAGTCTGACCTTCCATATCAACAACTACAACAGTCCCCTTTTTTCCTTTAGAGATCCCCCGTGTTTGTCCCATGCTTTTTTGAATTCAGTCACTGTCCTCATCTCCACCACCTCCACTGGGAGACTATTCCACGAATCCACCACTCTTTCCGTAAAGAAATATATCCGCATATCACTCCTGAATTTATCCCCCTTTATCCTCAACCCATGTCCCCTCATAGCAGAACTTGCTTTCAATTGAAAGAGGCTCTTCCCCTGAACATTTATGCCATGGAGGTATTTAAACATCTCAATCATATCACCTCTATCCCGCCTTTCCTCTAAGGTGTACATATTAAGATCCTTAAGTCTGTCCTCATATGCTTTATCATGAAGACCACTAACCATTTTAGTAGCCACCCTCTGCACAGACTCTACCCTGTTCACATCCTTTTGAAGGTGCGGTCTCCAGAATTGCACACTATACTCCAAATGAGGTCGCACCAAAGACTTATACAGAGGCACTATCACCTCCTTTTTTCTGCAAGCCATTCCTCTCCATATGCACCCAAGCATCCTTCTAGCTTTTGCCATCGCCGTTTCTACCTGTTTAGCTACTTTAAGATCATCAGACACAACCACGCCTAGGTCCCGCTCTTCTTTAGTCGACAAAAGTACTTCACCCCCTATACTATATTGCTCCCTTGGATTGCTGCAGCCCAAATGCATGACCTTACATTTTTTAAACATTAAATCTCAGCTGCCAAATTCTAGACCATTCTTCAAGCTTAGCTAGATCCCTTCTCATGTTATCTACATCTTCCTGGGTGTCTACTCTGTTGCAGATTTTGGTATCATCCGCAAAGAGGCAAACCTTATCCGACAGCCCTTCTGCTATATTACTAACAAAGATGTTAAAAAGAATCAGACCAAGGACAGATCCCTGGGGCACACCACTGGTAACATCTTTCTCCTCAGAGTGAGCTCCATTTACCTGTACTCTTTATCGCCTCCCACCCAACCAATTTCTAACCCAAGCAGTAACTTTAGGGTCCATCCCTAGGGTGCTCAGTTTGTTTATAAGTCGCCTGTGAGGAACAGTGTCAAAGGCTTTACTGAAATCTAAATACACCACATCTAGGGCTCTCCCTCGGTCCAACTCCCTGGTCACCCAGTCAAAGAAATCAATCAGATTTGTCTGACAAGACCTGCCTCTGGTAAATCCATGCTACCTCAGATCCTGTAATCCGCTGGACTCCAGAAACCTCACTATTTTCTCTTTCAGCAGCGTTTCCAATAATTTACTCACCACTGAAGTTAAACTAACAGGCCTGTAGTTTTCAACCACATCCATACTTCTGCTCTTGTGTAAAGGCACCACATGAGCCTCTCTCCAGTCCTCTGGCACCACTCCCGACTCCAATGAGGCTTTGAAAAGGTCAGTCAGTGGAGCTGCTAGAACGTCCCCAAGTTCCCTCAGTATTCTAGAGTGTATCCCATCCGGTCCCATCGATTTGTCTACTTTAAGTTGAGCTAGTTTCTCACGAACACAGTCTTCTGAAAATTGTTCAAGATGTCCCTCGCTTCTGTTCCTGTTTGTGGGTGTTTTCTGAGGTCCTGCTCCTGGTTCTCCATCTGTGAACACAGAACAGAAATATTTGTTAAGCAATTCCGCTTTATCCTCATCAGCTTCTACATATTCCTCCCCAGCTTCTACATATTCCTCCCCTTCACCCTCGAGTCTGACAATATCACTTTTGCCCTTCCTCCCTTCACTAACAGATCTGAAAAATGTCTTATCCCCCCATTTTATTGCATGGGCTATTTCCTCCTCTTTTTGAATCTATGCTTTCCTGACTACTTTGCTAGCTTCTCTTTTTATCTTTTAGCAATCTACTAACCTACTACCCTCCACTCCCTTCTTCATCTCTTTAAGAACATAAGATATGCCATACTGGGTCAGACCAAGGTCCATCAAGCCCAGTATCCTGTTTCCAGCAGTGGCCAATCTAGGTCATACATACCTAGCAATTTCCCCAAAAGACGCAGGTTCTACAATGCTTGTACTGGGTCAAGAATTGATATCCTGGGTCCCTTCTTAATAATGGTTTATGAACTTTTCCTCCAGGAACTTGTCCAAACCTTTTTTAAACCCAGCTACACTAACAGCCTTTACTACATCCTCCGGTAACAAATTCCAGAGTTTGATTACACGTTGAGCGAAAAAATATTTTCTTTTATTAGTCTTAAATAGTTTACCCTGTAGCTTCCTTGCATATCCCCTAGTCTTTCTATATTCTGATAATGTAAACAATCGATCTACGTTTACCTGTTCCACTCCGTTCATTTATTTATAGACTTCTATCATATCTCCCCTCAGCCGTCTCTTTTCCAGGTTAAAGAGCCCTCACCTTTTTAGCCTTTCTTCATAGGAGTATCCTTCCATCCCCCTTTACCATTTTGGTGGCTCTTCTCTGAACCTTTTCTAATAACGCTAAATCCTTTTTAAGATACGGCGACCAGAATTGCACACAATATTCAAAGTGCGGTCTCACCATGGAACGATATAGAGGCGTTATAATATATTTTGTTTTATTTTCCATTCCTTTCCTTATGATACCTAGCATTCTATTTTCTCTCTTGGCCGCCGCTGCACACTGGGCTGAGGGTTTTAACATGTTATTCACAATGACGCCTATATCTTTTTCCTGGGTGGTGGTTCCTATCGTGTAACCATAGTTTGGGTTGTTCTTCCCTAGGTGCATAACTTTGCACTTGTCCACATTAAATTTCATCTGCCATTTTTATGCCCAGTCTTCCAATTTATCAAGATCCTCTTGCAATTTTCCACAATCCTCTTGGGTTTTAACAACTTTAAATAGTTTTGTGTCATCTGCAAATTTGATAACCTCACTCGTTATTCCCTTTTCCAGGTCATTTATGAATATGTCAAAAAGCAGCGGACCCAGCACAGATCCCTGGGGTACACCACTATTCACCTTTTTCCATTGGGAAAATTGGTCATTTAGCCCTACCCTCTGCTTTTTATCTTTTAACCAGTTCCTGATCCACAATAGTACACTGCCTCCTATCCCACGACTCTTTAGTTTTGCCAAAAGTCTCTGATGAGAGACCTTGTCAAAGGCTTTCTGAAAGTCCAGATACACTATATCAACCGACTCACCTTTGTCCACTTGTTTATTCACACCTTCAAAAAAACATAACAGATTAGTAAGACAAGATCTTCCTTGACTAAAGCCATGTTGGCTGTCTCCCATTAGGCCATGCCTATCTACATGCTGAGTAATTTTGTTCTTTATGATGGTTTCTACCATTTTTCCCGGTACTGACGTCAGGCTCACCGGTCTGTAGTTTACAGGATAACCCCTGGAGCTCTTTAAAAATTGGCGTTACAATGGCGATCCTCCAATCTTCAGGTATTACAGATGATTTTAATGAAAATACACAGATTACTAATAGCAGGTCTGCAATCTCATATTTCAGTTCTTTCAACACCGTTGGATGTATACCATCCGGCCCAGGTGATTTGCTACTCTTCAGCTTATCTAATAGTTGTAATACATCTTCCCAGATGTATAGATATTTCCTTCAATTCTTCCGCACCTTTAAATACCACTTCAGTCATCGGTAACATCCCTACATCTTCCTCAGTAAAGACCGAAGCAAAGAATTCATTCAGTCTCTCCGCTATCGCCTTGTCGCCTCTTAGTGCCCCTTTAACCCCTCTATCATCTAATGGACCAACTGACTCTCTCACAGGTTTTTTGCTACAAATGTACTTGAAAAAGTCTTTATTTCGCGTTTTTGCTTCTGCAGCAAGCTTCTTCTCAAATTCTCCCTTTGCCTGCCTTATCAATGCCTTGCATTTGACTTGCCAGTGCTTGTGCTGTTTCCAGGTTTCATCATTTGGCTTTTTTTTTCCATTTCCTGAAAGATGCTTTTTTTTAGCAACAGCCGCCTCTCTGACCTCACCTTTAAACCATGCTGGCAGTTTTTTGGACTTCCTTCCACTTTTCTTAAAGCGTGGAATACAGCTGGTCTGGGCTTCCAAGATAGTATTTTTCAACAACACCCAAGCTTGATGTAAGTCTTTAACCTTTGCAACTGCTCCTTTTAGTTTTTTCTTAACTATTTTCCTCATTTTATCATAGTCTCCCTTTCTAAAGTTAAAAGGTAGTACTGTGGATTTTCCTTACTATCCCTCCTCCACTAACTAAATCAAATGCGATCATGCTATTGCCAAGTGGCCCCAACACCCTTATCTCTTGCACTAGATCTGGTGTTCCACTAAGGACTAGGTCTAATATGGCTTCCCCTCTGGTCGGTTCATGAACCAGCTGCTCCAAGAAGCAGTCATTTATTTCATCTAGGAACTTTATCTCCCTAGCATGTCCTGCTATGACACTGACCCAGTCGATCCCGGGGTAATTGAAATCACCCATTATTACTACTGTGCTGTAACTTTTGTTAGCTTCCTTGAAATCTTTGAGCATTTCATCATCCATTTGTTCATGCTGGCCAGGCGGTCGAATAGTACACCCCCACTGCCATCGCTTTCCCCTTTTTACATGGAATTTCAATCCATAGAGATTCTACAGCAAATTTTGTTTCCTGCAAACACTTTAATCCTTTCTGACTCAATGCCCTCTCTAACAGAGTGCAACCCCTCCACCAATTTTATAAGCTCTATCATTACGATATAGTTTGTACCCAGGTATCACAGTGTCCCACTGGTTGTCCTCCTTCCACCATGTCTCTGATATTCCAATCATATCTAACCTCTCATTAAGTGCTATATTTTCTAACTCTCCCATCTTATTTTTTTAGACTTCTAGCATTTGCATACAAGCATTTTAGAGACTGTATTTTATTGATATTAATCTGGCTATTGGTAGACATGGGTAATTTGGGATCTTTAAGCTCTGTCTGCTCCATACTCAAAGGCATTTGGGCTACTTTACTCTTTTTTGGAACCTCTCTGCTTTGGTAGTATCCTTCAAGGATACATTCTTCTGAACCATGTGCTCTTGGGCGATTGTCGGCTTTCCCCTATTATCTAGTTTAAAAGCTGCTCTATATCCTTTTTAAAGGTTAATGCCAGCAGCCTGGTTCCATCCCAGTTAAGGTGAAGCCCATCCCTTCAGAAGAGCCCTTCCTTTCCCCAGAATGTTCCCCAGTTCCTAACAAATCCAAAACCCTCATCTCTGCACCACTGTCTCATCCACGCATTGAGACTCCGGAGCTCTGCCTGTCTTTTGGGTCCTGCACGTGGAACGGGAAGCATTTCGGTGAACGCTACCCTGGAAGTTCTGGATTTCAACTTCCTATCTAAAAGCCTAAATTTAGCCTCCAGAACCTCCCTAACACATTTTCCTATGTCATTGGTACCAACATGTACCAAGACAGCAGACTCCTCCCCAGCACTATCTAAGACCTTATCTAGGTGGCGCGTGAGGTCCGCTACCTTCGCACCAGGCAGGCATGTTACCAGGCGATCCTCACATCCACCAGCCACCCAGCTATCTACATGCCTAATGATCGAATCACCAACTATAACGACTGTCCTAACCCTTCTCTCATGGGCACATGGCCCTGGAGAGACATCCTCAGTGCAAGAGGGTTTTACATCACCTGGAGGACAGGTCCTAGTTACAGTATCACTTCCTGACACACCAGGGTGATGCTCTCCTGTCACGTGACCTCTGTCCTCCATGGCAACAGGGATGCTGCCAGACTGGAGGTGGGACTTCAGGACTATATCCCTGTCGGTCTCGTCTGTGTACCTCTCTGTCTTTCTTATGTCTTCCAAGACTGCTACTCTAGCCTCTAAAGAACGGACTCGTTCCCTGAGAGCAAAGAGCACCTAGTGCACAGGTAAGACCTCTCACCTTGTCTTCTCATATCCCCTCTCTCTGTTTCTGATGCCCCCCTACTGATCATGGGTGATTTTAACCTTCCCATGCACTTTGTCTCAGAGAATAGATACCATGATTTTCTAGTCTCTCTCTCCTCCTTAAGGTTCTCTTAGGTTGTATCTTTCCTCACTCATTCTTCCAGTCATATCTTTAACTTCATTTTTATTACCAAATCACGTCCTTTTTCTTATGGGACTGTCTAGAGTCTCCCACTCTCAGGGACAGAGTATGCCTTTTTTCTTAATGTTATCTTTT
Organism: Ichthyophis bannanicus; assembly: GCA_033557465.1. Lineage (NCBI taxonomy): Eukaryota > Metazoa > Chordata > Amphibia > Gymnophiona > Ichthyophiidae > Ichthyophis > Ichthyophis bannanicus. The sequence goes on from CM066037.1 coordinate 512,009,521, forward strand.
TCTTCACCTTTCTGCTTCCTCCTCTAGACTATCTAGAAATCTAGAGATGCTAGACTAAGACCAGCTTGTCCAACTAGTCTCTTATTTCCCCTCACATCCATTTTCCTCGTCCCTTTAATGATAAAGGTTCCATTCTCTCTACTTCACTCTCTACTGCCTTAGACAAAATGGCTCCCGTCTGCACTATCAATGTTTTCCCTTCTCATCATAATCGCAGGTTTCATTCAGGCCTCCGCCTGTTGAAAGAGCAGCTTTTTCATCTGGTACACCTTTGGTGTAAACAATACATTCCTTCCTTATTGCACCACTGCAAAGCAGTGTGATCCTATTTCAGACAGAAAGGCAGATCTTCTAAAAAAAAAAAAAAATACCTTTTTGCCTACCAACTTGCTATCACTGCTAACCAACCACAGAAGCTCTTTAATCTCTTGGAATCTTTTGCTCCCAGTCATTAGGTGATTCAAGGAAAGACATGTATAATTTGCTGTCAGCGGACTCCTTCGCATCAAACTTTCTTAACAAAGTTCAGCTGTTTTGCAACTCCAGTTTGACTGTCACATCTACAGTTCCCAGTTTCTCTTCCATCCACCGCTACATAAGTATCCTCCTCGCAGGGTTCTTGCACACCCTCCTGCTCTCTCTTAAGCTTGACCTCCTTTTCCAGGTGGTCCATATTTCCTTCTCCTTCCTTCTTTTCACTTAATCAAGGGCTCTTGTCTCTTCTTTTGACCTTGTCTCCTCTTGACCTGTGGCCAACAGCATTGGTAGCTAAATTGGCCCCAGTACTTCTCCCACTCCTTTTGCCACTGATTCAAACTAGTGTTTCCTCAGGTTATGTTCCAACTACATGAAGCATGCCATTATTGTATCTATGCTAAAAAAACAAAAACAAAAAAAACACTAATTTAGACTCTTCCAATCCATCCAGTTTTTGACCTATCTTAAACCTTTCCCTTTTCTCCAAAGTTATGGAAAGGCTGATTCACAATCAGTTAACCAATTTTCAGGTCAAAACCATAGCTTTGCACTCAAGAGAGGCAGGTTTTCACCAGGGAAACTGCACTGAAATTCTCTTAACTGCTATGTTGAATGAAATACGTTGTTCTCTAGAAACTCCATTCTTTTGTGAGTCTTGACCTTTCGGCTGCCTTTGATTTAGTTAACCATTCTATTTTGCAATGTCTCCAGATTCTTAACATTTCAGAAGCAGTTCTTGACTGGTTCACCTCCTATCTAAAAGATTGTTCCTTTCAGGTATCATCTAATAACATAAGTTCAACAACTCACTCTATCTCCTGTGGTGTCCCCTTAAGGGCCATTACTTGCCCAGAGTTTATTTAATGTCTTCCTTTTTCCTCTGCTACTCCTAATCTAGTCTATTGGCTGCAGTCATTATTATACCAATGACATCCAAATCCTCTCTCCCATTCTCTTCACATGATTGTTCCCCCTCCCCCTCCCCCTCTTCATTCCTGTCTACAGGCCATGGATAAGTGTCTCTCGGACAATCGGCATTTTCTGAGGGGAACCAAATATGAATCTATAAGTTTCCCTTCACCACATTCTATTAGCTTTTCCCCCAGCTACTAATTCCACACCTCTTTCCTTCCAGAATGTAGTTCGAATTTTGGGTGGACTCATCAACAGCTCCTTAATGTTCCAACCACAAATCAATGCTGTATTAAAAGCATTCTTCTTGCAACAGATAAATTCCATAAGGGCAATGCTCCTCTTGGATAAAAGGGTCTCCAGCTGGTCCAGTCTTTAACAGTGACCACTTTTCTCCATGTCTACTTTCTCAGCACTGGCTGCCTATTACCAATCGCCTCAAAAACATCATCTTGATTTTGACCTACTGAGCTTACTACATAGGTACGCCATCTATTTGGCCACACTGTTCACTTACACCTTATACTCCCTCTTGTGTACTTTGCTCCTCCCCAAGTTTTCCTGCTCACCCTACCACCTCCTTCTAGTTTCTGGCTTGAGGTTTTCCGTGAAGTTGCCTTCTCCTAATTGGGCCCAGCCCTTTGGAATTCACTGTTTTTGTCGATTAGATTGGAATCTCCTTTTCCTAGATTTAAAAAGGCTATTAAAACCTGGCTTTTTAATTTGGCCTTTGGCTGACTTGTAACTAATTTTGGGGCTCATTTTCAATTCCCCTAGACCAGTGGTTACTGGGCCCATGGAGAATCTCTCCTGCATCTATCCTCTCTTCCCCACCCCTATATTTCAGTATGTTTTCCTCCAGCTAGCTGATAGTTTTTATATCTGTAAACCACTGCCATAAATAAATAAATTAATTAATTCATAATAAATTCATTCATAGGTTAATGTGTGTTAAATTGACTTTGCATGCACTACATTTTTTTATGCACTAACAAATGAAATTCACACAAACAAATGCACATCATGTAGGGCTGGTACCTGTGGCCTGTTCTGAACCAGAGGCTGAACCATGCAATATGGCTTCCTGTTACAATATGGAACTCTTTTCTGCTGTTCAAGCTTCAAACCTGCAGATCAAGCTTTTCTGTCAAGTTATCAGCTATAAAGCAGAGCCATTGTTTTAAAGCCATAGCTATGTGCAAGAGAACCTGCAGTTGAGGCTGTTTCTGTTCTACTGGTCCCAATATTTGCAACAATGCATACCAGCATCTTTCTCTCACCATGGACCTTTGTTTGGAGAAGGACCACCTGACAACTTTTACGTGATTTGCTGAAGATGTCACACAGTATCTGAGACCAGCTAATCCTCATGCTGTGACGAGGAATTCAGGACAAAGAATTATACACTGGGCACAGAGGGATGCAGACATTTTTAGAGACACTTTTTAGGCACTTAGACTTTCGCACTATCTTTAGTCTCTCTTACTACTTTCTGCCACACTCTGCCATTCTGCAGTCTTCAGTCTTACTGCCTGCCTGCAAGGACAAGGACTAACCTTGGGAAGGGGTGAATCTTTCCCACAGACCTGAAGCTCTGTGTTATCACACTGCTCAGCCAGACACCTGCAGCCAGCATTGGACCACTGCCAACCTTAGGAGTTTATGCCGTTCCGGAGACAACTTCTCAGATCCAGCCACAATTGTCCTTCTGGCAAAGCTAAAATATTGGTCTTAATTCTCCCAGAGGTGGGTCTAGCCAGACAGACAGCTAAATTTTCTGTATGTCTGAGTGCAGAGCGAATCAGTACCTCTGGTTATTAAAACAGTGATTTATGATCTTGGTGTAATTGTAATCATAGGGCTACATAACTTGCTACTTCTTGTCTAATTTATTCTATATCTGCATTATTTTTCTATCAGCAATAAAGTCTAATTTTATATATATAGACACAGACTTGTCTCTCCATCTCACATGTGATTCAGTGACAGACTGACCTATAAAATCTTGGGAAAAGGGAAGTAGCAATTACCCCTGGACCTATCGAGTATTTACATCTTTATTTGCTACTGACAATAATCCCCACAATCCCTACCGACTATTTCCCCACAGCTGTGGGTACAGCCCCTTTAAAAACTGAGTTGCAGTGGACCCTATGGGATTCCTCCATGTTGCATTGACAACTAACCTAACACAAGGATGAGTCCATATGAGATCACCTCTTCCAGTAACAAGAACAACCTTCAGGTGGCACTGTAGCTACACCCCTCAGCAATTGCCTACTCTGCCTTTTAGGAAATCAGCTCCTGTATCTGATTGCTGGATGCATAGAGGAATGGACTAGTGGTTGAGGCAAGTTGCCTCAGGCCAGAGGCCTGGGGGTTCAAATCCCACTGGAGGTCAGCAACCTTGGACTGGAAGGACTGGGGTTTCTCATCCCCTGAATGTACACCACTTTGACTCAGTGAAAAGCAGTATATAAGCATTGATAAATAAATAGAGGATAATTTTATAAGGCTGTGCCTAGATTTAGTTGGCAGAACTGTGCGTACATAGGGGTATTTTAGTCATTTATACATGAAATAAGCACACTCAAGCTGCACCCCCTTCTGTAAGTATGCACCTAAAACCAATGGTGCGCACTTTCTCTGTGGATGTGCACAAAAGTGGAGTTTGGGCATAGAGTGAGCGAGACGAAAAGTTACTTGTGCAAATTACAAAATTCAGCAATTTATGCGGATTCATTAGAAATCTACTGTAGGTATGAGCATTTATACCCGCTCTAGGGTGGATGTAAGTGATTGCACCTTAAAGTAACCCATGCTTTTGACCATTTACGCTATTATTTTATAAAGAAAAGTATGTGCCTCCTTATAAAACTACCCTCTAAATCGGTGTCGCCAAAACTGCCAGAACAGAAAGTTAAAACTAATTTGGTTTTTTTTACTTTGTGTTTATACAGAAAGCTTCCTACTTGTGATAAGGGAGCTTGCTCAAAAGAGGGATGGAGTGGAACAAATAAGTAACTCCCTTTAATGAATTCATCTGAACTTTGACTCACAAACTCTAATGACAATCCAGAACTGTCTATGCAAATATGAATATACTGAGAGCTCAACGAGAAGGTAGACTAATTTTATAGATATTCTGCTCGTTAGTTAGAAATAGATTATGCAGGTAAAGTGGTTGGGTTACAAGAAGAAAGGATCAGTAAGTATATAGTAGGTTGGCAAAATTGGTCATACCAGGCACTCTGATGGACTCGCAGAAACTAATGTATGGATCATTGTGCCAAATGAAGTATGGTCAGGTTGGGGTGTCCTCTTCACCGCCATTTCAATATCTGTTGTAGGAAGTGTCCCAAAAGGTAGCGCGCTAGGATATGAGGGACCTGCAAAGGTGATGTTACGTGATTCTGAAGTCTGCACAAGTTCTGGTTCTGTCAAATTCTGAAAAGGTTTCGTTGTTTTGTGTGGTGGAATCTTAGACCAGTCTAACATTGTTATGTTAGTAATTTTAGAAGGGTGGACTGGTTTTTCTGTTGAGAAGCTAGTTAAGCTTGTAAGTGGAGCCATCATAACTGAAGATGTCATTAACTGTGGTTTAGATGTTTCTTCAGGACCTGGTACAGTTCTAGTGGTTTCTGTATGTTTTGTTTCTGATACTAAAGAAGATACAGTTTGTGTTTCTTTTCTAGTCACGATTGAAGTAGTCATAGCACCAGATGTTTCAATTGGTGTAGCTCCTGATACTTCCTGAGTGCTAAGTGTATGTATCCAATGTATAGGAGTAGGTATTGTAATTTTTGAAGTATGCGTAAGTGTCTGAGAAGTATCTTGTGTTGAATGGGTTGTGTAAAGGTCAAAAAAGCTAAAACGAGTATCCGTGGTCTTTCCACTAGTAGAGGTGGATAAAGCAGTAGAAAATGGAGTTTTAGAAGAAACTGAATAATTTAATGAAAAATTGGTAGATTTTAATGTGAGAGGAGCTAAAGTTAAGAAAGTGGTGTTAACAGGTTTGCCTGTGCCTAGAATTGTAGATGGTACTGTGGAATGAGTGATAGCAGTTGGTAATGAAGATATCAATTCATGTCCTGTAGAACTTAGCACCAATGAAGTAACAGTATGTGATGGCTGAGAAGCTGGGAAAGGTGAAGGTGAGGCAGTGGAGACTGTTGAAAGGCTCTCCACACCACGTCCAGATGTACTTGCGGAAATGCCTGTATGGCTTTTGGGAATGGCTAAGGAAGTGGTTACAAATGCTGAATCTAGACTGCTCCACACTCTTCTTGTTGTAAGGGCCTGAGTTACACTTGATGTCAAAGATGAAGATTTGTTTACTGAGGAAGCCACAATAGATGCTGTTGTTTGACGTGTTAAAGCAATAGTTGCAGAAAGAGCTGGTTTTGCTGTTGGCAGTGGTGCAGATGCAATAGAAGTTGTTTGGAACACTGTAGGTGACCTTTCTGAGTACTCTGTTATTCCAGATATATTTCTGGTAATTTGTGAAGTAGCTGGCAAACCTATTGTAGAGGTACTTAGAGCAGAGGTTGTAGTCTTCAATGATATTCTAGGTATTTCAAAAGCTGATGAAATTGGAAATGTGGTTGCATGTGTCACAGATGGGATATCTGATGCACTCATTCCTGTTAAGATTTCTTCTGATGTTTGAGAAATGCCTGGGCCAGATATGGAAGTAGCAGAAGGACTCATATAGAGGGCCGTGGAGGAACCCATAGCTTCACTAATTGCTTTGGGTTTTTGAGATGTCAATAGAGGAGGCATTAATGTAGACATTGTGTGTGCTAAAAGGGGATTTATAGAAGACCATGTTGTTCTTAATAAAGACACTTTAGTAGTTTCTATAGGTTTTGGAAGAGTCATATGAATTTGTGTTGAAGAAAGTGATGCATTGGACAATGAGGTTCTGATCAAATAACTAGTTGTTCTTAACATCTGAGATGTTGTTTGAGTTGTCTGCAATGAGGAGAGTATGAGTAAGTGAGGAAGACTGGTTTTAGAACTAGTAGTTCTAGAAGTGTCCCAAAACGTTTGAGAGATAGCTGATGTGAGTAGAAAATGAGAGGATGGGAGAACTTTACTTTGAGTCATGGTAAAACTAGTTGTTGTTAAGGGTATGGTAGATAATGACGACATAACAAAACTGGGTGTTATTGTTAAGTTTACAAATTTTGTTGAACTTGTCTTGTCAGTTACTGAAGTAGATGTGGGTGATAATGATGGTGAAAATACTGTTATAGATTCCTGAGATGGCTTTTGGATTCCTAAGGTTCTTGTAGGCATTTCAGGAGTAGCAAAGGCCTGCCCCAAGCTTGAGGTTGCCGAGGTTGTAAATAACATTGTAGGTCCTAATGGAAATGAAGTTGGCTTTAAAGATGACATTGCTGATAATGTTGGATGGCCCAATAGAGGACTTGATGTGTGAAGTGTCAGACTGGATGCTGGAGGAATGGTGGTGGCTGTTAATGTTTGCACAGTGGTAGGAACTCTTGCTGAAGATACATCTGTGACTTGTGGAACAGGATGTGTTCTGTGAGTTACTGCAGAAGTCTTCAAAGTAACAGGAAATGGTGAGGAAGGATAACTTAACAAGGCGGTTGCATTGAGTGATTCCAGTATAGGAATACCAGTTGATAGAGTTTGTGAGGTAGCATTTACTCCCCTTAAGGTTGTATATCCTGTTGTGGTTATCTTTGGAATAAGATTTGTAGGAGTTGGCACAATCCCTGTAAGTCCATCTGTAGCAGTGGTTTCTATGGAAGGAACGGTCTGAGGAGCTCTCTCTGTGACAGTCATGCCATGAGATGTCGCTATTGGGGGCTTTGTTTTCAGAGGTTTTGTTCCAGGTGCTGTTTCCGTGGTTTTCATAAGGATGCCTGTAAAATAAATATTTAATTGTTATAGAAAATGATCACAAATTGAGAGAACAAAACATATCTATGGACCAGAGCCAGGGCTAGCTTTTTCTGCACCCAGGGCAGACAGTCAGAATTATAACCCCTGCCTTACCCTCCCCCACTTTTGGATTTGAGTATGCTTTAGTTGTGGACAATAGCTTTATCATCTATTCCATAGGACACACTGGGCCTATAATACAAATATTACCAGCATAATGTAACTGTAATGAGTTAATATGAGAAAAAATTACTTAGGCATACAATCTGACTGCTAGGCAGCAAATATCAGCGTCTCCTACCTCACTCTCACCTCCCTGTGCACTTCAGTGTAACGGGACATGGCTTCATTCTAGTCATGATTTTGGCTGCTTTTTTAGGCTGAATTATGAAATTTTATTAGTAAAAGATTATGCCCTTCCGAAGCCCCCTGATCTGATGCCTGGGGCAACCGCCTTCTATGACCTCCCACAGACCTTCCCATAGTCCCTGCTCTTTATGGACATTTCAAATATATAAGGGCTTTGTATCCCCAGTTCCTGATGGCAGCAAGAGAGTCCATTTTTCAAATATATATCAATATAATGGTTATCTCATAAAGGCCCCAATATTGAGTTGGGTGAGCTATGCGCTATGTTGGCACATAGCCCTGCCCCCAGATATTCAATGACATGCCAACGGCATTGAATATCGGGTTTGGGTGTCCAGGGGAAACCACTGCACAGCAACTACCCTCCCTTCTCGACACGAATATAGTATTGAAGTAAAGCCCTGATGTACATAGTATTGTATATAGCACATGTTGTAAATAGCTCACCAAGAATCGACGACACTCTACACACACACGCATTCACTGTTCAATGCATGCACACACTAGACACAATATTTTATCGATTGTTTGCTGTTTAGACCGCCTAGATTACAGGAGAAGGCGGTATAGAAATCTGTTTAAATAAATAACTGGCTAACGGTGATATTGAACCGCTACATGGTTAGCATCCACAGTCAAGACTAGGCAAACCAAAAGCTCTGCCTAGCTTTAGCTGTGGAGCACTAACCAGGTAGCCGTCAAATATCACCGCTACCTGGTTACTGCCATTCTCTGCCCCCGCTTTACCTGGAACACCCCCAACGCACCCCAATGCTAATGGGATAGCATAAGGGCTCGTAGGGGGCATAGATGGAGATATTCAACAGCACTAACCATGTAGGTGCTATCAAATACTCCCATTGAAGGCATTTACACAGTTTACTGGACTGTAAACCATGTAAATTCCTCTTGAATGTTTGGCCCTAAATGTCTATCCAAGTGGAGCAACTTGAACCCACTGAAGGTCCCAAAGAACTGGAGATGAGAAGCTCCTCAGGTGTGCATGTGAAGCTTACTACAAACCCTGCATGAAGTGACTATTTAGTGCTTACAGTGAAAGAAATAATGGCCCAATATTCAAAGCATTTATGCCCCTAACTTTCAGAGTAATGCTCCTAAATTGGCTTCTTTGAAAATGTACTAGGGTTGAGTGCCTAATTTTTTACTTAAAATATCACTAAACTCCTAAATTTAAGAGCATAAAAAGTGGGTGGCAATGGGAACGGATTTAGGGCACAGAAAATTAGCATTATGATGATTTTCAGCACTTTTTTTAAGTGCTATCAAGTCAATGCTGATGCCTGGTGACCCAGCTGCCTCCTGGGTTTTCTTGGCAAGGTATGACTGGAAGTAGATTGCCAGGCCTTTTCTTCTGAGGCAAGGAAGGGTAAAGTGACTTGACCAAGGTCACAAGGAGCACCAGTGGGCATCGAGCCCTAATTTCTTGGGTACTAGGCTGTTGCTCTAACCACTAGACTTCTCCACTCAGTTTCAACACTAGGCACTTAAATTAGACTCACAAATCTAGGCAAATGAACAGCCAGCCTAAATTTAGGGGTTATATAATTGTAACCGTTGAGTTCCGCGTCCTCAAGGGCGACTTTCACTGGGCGATGTATCAGAAGATTGGATATTTCACTTGAAACAGGGCCTCTTTAGGTCCGAAACATGCATGTCGTGTACCAGCAGCAATTTCTCACGAGGATTACACTTCGCCGCAATCTGAGCTAAGTGATTTTTCACTCGTTACCTAGTTTGGTTTCATCACCCGTTTTATTATTATTAAAAGGGACCTCCCGGAGTGGAGAGAAAAGGTTCCCCCCTTCTCTCTCTTGCCGGGGGTGCCCGACATTAAGAAGTTCAAAAAAACTCAAAAAAAGTCAAAAAAAGTAAAAAAGTTTTGTTTGTCAATGGACATTTATGAAGATCAATTCATGATTTTGTGTTGGAACTCGATGCTTATGTTCCCCTGTGACTTTTTATTTGTGAGTGTTCATTTGAGTCATTGGATGAATTTTTGAGGTCTATTTTTGAGCCTAAATTTAGGAGCTTAACTTGGGATCCTAAGTTTAGGTGTTCAGTTTTTTTTAAATATCAGACCCAACAGTTCTATATTTTTACATTGGGGTCGATGCACACAGAGAACATTTATGTGGGTTTGAAAGTTGCCTTTTCTTAATGCAGCAAAGAGCATGTCAACTGTTTCACAGCATACACACTTTTAGCTGCATTTAAGAGATGGCATTTCTGGGAGCTTGTTTAGGTTGAATGAAGGAAATAAGGCAAGTCGTACTGGGGTATCTGCTGGTTAACCAGCTAAGAGAATCATGCAGGACCCAGTAATGATTAGACTTCTATCCCGAATGAGAGTGTATTTATCATTGAGGGGATACATGGAGAAGAAAGTTAGCTGGGTGTGGGGATAAGACTAAGAGGAGCATGTGTGCTGTGATGGGATGAGCTGCTCTCTTGCATGCATAGTTTGGAAAAGTACAGGGGGGGACAATACATGTGAGCAGGCTGATTTATGTTAGGTTGGCATTTATATATCCGTTCTGTTGTGTCTGTATTGCGATGGCTGTACTGTGTTATAATGGTTGTACTGTGTTATCATGACTGCATTGGTTGAGGATTGGTGGAGGAGGGTCAGGATATAATAATAATAAAAATGATTTTACATAAGGCAAGTCGTTTGCACTTTCATCACTATGCATGTTATTTTCCGTAATGAAGTACCCACAGAAAAGACAGGTGCAAAACACTTAGGTACTTTGTGTTCACAGCAAGTTTCAAAATGAAGCTATGCAGTACTCTCCCTTTGAAAATCAGCGTAAGGTCCATGGGTGTCTAACGCCCATGGACTTTGTCCCACTGCAGAAAATCAGGAAATTTCCCACTAAAAGCTGGCATGTATGCTAAGGTCTTTAGCACCAGACTACCAGTCGGTTATTTATTTATTTATTTATTTAACAGCTTTTATATACCGCGCTCTTTATTATCAGTGCGGTTTACAATTAACAATTCTTGCTCAATTCAGTCAAAACTGTCTTGTGCTTACATTTTAACAGGATAGGTAACTTGGAGCATTAACTGGGTAAACTATTTACATATTAGACATAAAACATGGTATTCCATCATTGATCTAATATATACACCTCTGATTGGTATTGTTGTGCATACCAATGGATAGTTCTGCTATTAAGTCTGTCCTAATTTGTTTGTGTGGTGTCAAGTACTGCTTGAAAGGATTGGGGTGTGTTAAGTGGGGAGGGGTTGTTTGGTTGCGAGAAGTATAGAAGGAATAGGTGATGTTTGATTGCTTTCCTGAATTGTGTGAGGTCTCTGATCCATCTTATTTTTGGTGGAAGGTTATTCCAGCACTTTGGGGCGTAGAAGGCGAATGCTCTATTCCTAGTTGTTTGAGTACATTTTATGGATTCCTTGGGGATAATCAGCGTGTTGTCTGCTACTGTCCTTCTCGACCTGTTGTTGGGGGTGGGGGTGAGGAGGCCCGTGAGTGACGAGGGAGCTAATCGGTTCGGAAATCATCAGTGGGTAACATGGGTCTTAGGTGCCTTAGTGTTCTGATTTTATTGTATATGGTCCTGGTTGTGTTTTTTAAGTGCTCCCTGAAGTCCAGCTGTTGGTCCAGTGTAACACCCAGGTAACGTATGGAAGGCTTGCTTGGGAGCTCTGCATCTCTTACCTTCAAGGTAGATGGAGGGGAGAAGTTTTTGTTCTTTGTGATGAACAGGACCTCGGTTTTCTTGAAGTTTATGTGCAGGTTCTGGGCTCACAGCCAGTCGATGATTGCATTGAAGCATTCGACTAGAGCGGTGAAGTCGGGATTATGCAGTAGATCCCTAGCCTTACTCTTATGAAGGGACAGAGGATGGTAATGGGCACACTACCCACAAGCAGATGAGGGAACTTAGTATGCAAAATGGCTTGGTATGCTCTCTCCTATACTATTTACTGTGAGTCCACTAACATTGCACATCTGACTTAAGCATGAGTTCAATTCTAGTGGCGGCATTGGATGAGGTCCATGGTGACATCATAAAGGTTCTCAAAAAACAAGAAAATTCACTCTACTGTAAATATTAATTTGGCTAAACATCAGATGCCAATAACATCTCTTACACAGGTATTAAAAGAGGCGATAAAGGCCTCAGAATACATGGATTCAGGCTGGATCATCAAAGCAAACATATGTCTTCATCCAAAACATAAACGGCCAGAAAAAACTCCTCTCTAGAAGTATTTATAATATTTGCAGTTTTCATAATTTCACACATTATAAATTGAACAAATTAGGCTAGTCAAACTCTCTTCTAAGCATGCCATTCAGAAACCTATCTGAGGCAGTCTCACGATCACTTTTAAATATCCAGGATTTCAAACAGCACCCCGACACCAACAATCCTGTCGACTACGCGTTTCGCATAGCGCTTTTTCAAGGGGTCCCACAAAAATATTCAAAATGCTCGGGGTCGGTTAGAACTACTGAGCATGTTGAATGTTGAGGGGCAGTCAGTGGAGCATTTTGTATATTTTTGTGGGACCCCATCTTCCCCGCACACTCTCAGCCTTTTTACCGTGGAAGATCTTTGGACAATCCTGTTTTATGCTCCATTTGCCAAAGGTAAAAACTAAACATGGAAATTGTTCACTGAATATTCAAAAGTTGCTGGGCACTGAAACATGAGAGACTTTAACCCTCAACATATGGAAGGCAGGAGGTGGAATACTCACAGTCTTCGGGATACACACATTTAAGTGTGACTTCGTCAAGAATCATATTCTTAGGACAGTGTGGAAGGCAGCCCTCTACCCTTTAGACAAAAGAAAGGTCAAGTGAACAAGGGGCTAATGACTACTTATCATCCGTAGATCCTGAAAATTAGACATATGGGGGCTGATATACTAAACTGCGTTAATATTTATTCACTTATTTATCTTGGATTTTAACACTTTCTGCCTGAAATGGCGTGCAAGGTGATGAATAAGAAATACTTTCTACCAACAAGCATCAAATTCCAATAAAAATGTGAATCATACATGAAAACCTACAAACGCCATAAAGAAAACATTTAACGGGTTTTTTTAGACCGCTTTATCATTTAGTCAAAACAGTTTACATTGTAACTTAATTTTGGTAATGTTCATTAAACAGAGACATTGATAACTTGGATTTTTCTGAGGCAGTGGAGGGTTAAGTGACTTGCCCAAGGCCACAAGGAGGGCTAGTGGGAACTGAACCCTGGTCTCTGGATTCCCAAACCATTAGGCTACTCCTCCACTACAAAAAATGCTACCCAAATAGTGCCACTAGAAATCATACTGATACTATCCCTACCATGCCAGGTCGGAGTATGGGCAGACCCCAGAATTATCCAGATAATGGCAATATTCAGTCCACTATAGGCCTAATTCTGATCCCGACGTACATCTCCTTTGTACGTCCAGGCAGACCCGGATATACAAAGGAGATCGCGATTCTGATCACTCGGGGCACATCTAAGGCCAGGATCCGGCTGCGGGGAATTAACTCTGCCCCTCCAGCCCCTTCTGCGCCTCGGGCCACTTAAAAAAACATGACCAGGGGAGTTATTCCACCTCAGAGGTGGAATAACTTCCCCAGCCATTTTGCCGGCCCTGGCCGTACAGGGCCAACATTAGAATCGGCCCTGTACGTCCGGGGCCAGCAACTGCCCACTGCCCACCCACTCTCCGTCCCTGGTCATGTTTTTCCCCGCCCCCGACTAACTTCCTTGTACATCCGGTGGGGAAGTTAGTCGGGTATGCAGCCGGCACAAATAGCGGGGATGGACATCCCAACAGGACGTCCATCCCCACTGTTCGTGTCCCAGAATAGCCCCCTATCTGAATAGCGCAAAAAAGTGACTAGCACGGACCGTACTACACGTATATTCAGCGCTGACAGCTATCTGCATAGTGGTATTAGAGAAGTGTATTTTATTTAGCCACCAGCGATGGCATTTAAAAGAAAAACACTAAGCACTGTGCCTAAAAGAAAGCACTTATATTGCAGCCTACCCCAGAGTGAATAAGAATCAAATAGAATAAAAAGTGAATAAAGTCAGAATTTCAATGTCTCTTTCAGGACTTCTTTTTATGCCTGAAAACTAACTAACTAACCCTTCTCTAATATCAACCATTAATACACCCTAAGCAGTGTTCAGCCCGTCATTATCGACTGATGTAAGGTGGCGCAGGAAAGCATTAAAGCCGCGAGTAGGGTGCAAACAGTAACACAAAAGCTTAACTGTGCCCAGTGGTTTTGTGTGAAAGTGATGCATTTCATGTACTGTAAAGTGCTCGTTTTTTTGCCATGCTAATAGGTAATAACATACTTTGTATAATTTTACATCTCATTGCCTCATAAGCATAAAGATTGCATAACACTATTGCAAGCTAGCTTAAGCGTGTTTAGATAATGCAGATGTTCAAGGTATTTTGATGCTTGCGTTACTATTAACGCAGCTTAATACACCAGTAATAAAATGTACACATCCTGTAACTTTAAGATCTACAGTAACCGCATCGGAAGGAAACTGTGGATACTTTGGTTATTTAGGAATATCCAGTTCTCTTTTGTTTTCTAATAATTATTCTAAAAGATTTTAAGAAGAACTACTATAGAAAATGATTCCTGCCTTGGATTAAAGATTTCATTAATTACTTTATCGATTCTATGCTGGAGGCTCAACTTGCCCAGACTTACGGTGGAAGGAATTTGCAGGCGGCCGCTTCTGGATCGTGACATGTTTTCACGCAGGGGCTGGCGCAAGGTTCATATCTCCATTCACACATCCTCCTGTAGGGCACTGCTGCTGTGATTTCTGTTAAAACATATATTTCAAAAACAGAATACTTAAGTGTAAATAAGATGTAGATATGTTCTGCCGGAAATCAGGTACCAGTGTGATACAATGTATAGAGTTAAGAATTGTACATAGTTTCCCCCAGTTACTTCCAAGTTGATCTCCCTGTTTATTGTAAATACAACTCAAAGTTCCTTGTGTTGTATAGTTGATGTTGAATGTAAACCGCTCTGATCTAAAATAGAGCGGTATAGAAGAACTGTTAAATAAATAAAATAAATAAATAAATAAATATGGACCCTACAGCTTGTACTGGATAAGACACAAAGACAGAATATAGACGCACCTCAAGTCTCTCTTTTCGAAGAACACTTCTGATGTATTTGACTCTATAGTCATTCCATTCCAAAATGGACATCGTACGGATCTGTTCATTACCGCAGTTCGCTATACAGTCACTCCCTCCAATTTTTGATCCTAACATGCCTCACCAAATTTTGCATTCTCAGTAGAAGAGTGTTTTTCTCATTGAATCCAAACAATTCAAAGAGCTTCTTCCTATACTACTACTAAACATTTATAAAATGTTACAAGAGTACAGACTCCTAGAAGAAACAGTCCTTGACGCATGGATCTTACAGTCTAGTTGACAGATAGACATTGAGGACAGGTCAGGGACCTCCACTTCACTCCTCCTCTTTGAATCCCACTAGCACTGTATTCTTAGATTCTGGCTTTCCAATTTCTTTGTTACATGCATTATTGTCTCTAGTTTATCACTCATCACGTTTTGGCATACCTGTATATTTAATCCTACCACTGAAGTTTAGCCAGATGCCAATCCTGAGGAAACTGCTTTCTTGCACACCAGCACGGGTTCAGGCCCAACCACGGCATAGAAACCCTGCTCACATCCCTTTTCAACAGCATCCACAAGGAATAGGCAACATAAACAGAGGCTTTCTGCTTATTTTCTTGGACATATCATCAGCCTTTCACACTGTTTCACATACTTCTCCAGACTATAGGACATTGTACTTCACAACCTCACAATTAGATGGTTCCGATCATATCTGTCTGTCAGACAACAGCAAGTCAAAAACAGGGAAGACAAATCGAGACCATTCCAAGTACACCAAGGGATACCACAAGGGTCAGTTTTGTCTTCACTGCTCTTTAATCTCTACATACAACCTGTATGTAACATCAAAAAGGCACAATATTCAATACCAGCTCTATGCGGATGATATTATGATGTTCACTCCAATCAATAACGACAAACCAGATGTCACAAAAATAACCAACTGCCTTGAAGACATGATCATTTGGCTTAGCAACTACAATCTTATCATAAACTACAAAAAGACTGAGGCCCTCTACATAACAAGAAACCAGGCATTCAATCCTCCGTGTTCAATAGAAGTGGCATAAAGAAGCATAGCCGTAAAAAACGAAGTCCGATACCTAGGAGTAGTGCTTGATCAGAGCATAAACATGCAGTCCCACATATATAAGGCTACACAAAAGGCATACTATAAAATGAAGGTCAGGCAGAGGCTAAAACCATTGCTCAACCAGGAAAGCTTCCTGGACTACTGCAACTCAATGTACCATTGCCTCCCAAAATACAGCATCCATCCATTTCAGATGGCACAAAATTATCACTGGCACAGCAAAATATGATCACATCACACCACTACTGAAGCAATTACACTGGCTGCCTATATACTACCACTTAAGATTTAAGACAACAATCAATATTTTTAAAATACTAAACAGCTCTGCAGACATACTACAGGATCTCATCATAAAGACAATAATCGACCAAAAAGGATCAAAGACAGGAGCATGATACCAACACCCACCATCTACACTAAGTTCAAGGACATCACAACCAGAAGAACATTCTCACTTGCAGCCCTGGCACTATGGAACACACTACCGGAGGATGTAAAATCTACCCAGGACATAAACGACATCAGGAAAAAGTTGAAAACACACCTATTCAAAGACAACTTTGGGAATGTCAATTAGTATCCATAGCGCCTGGGACAACAGATTGGAGTTGTCTGCTATTATTTCAGATCTGGTCACAAACAAGTAGGGTCACCTTCTATTTTGAGCACTTTCATCTACTATCCACTTATTGATCAGAGTAAAAGGACCCTAAGAGCATTCTACTGTAGCTAACCCTCAACCATATAACAACATATGGATCGGAGACAGGAGTGTCTGGGGATCTCTCTTTTCCCATTTGGACCCCAGTCATGAGATAAAATACAATGGGGAGCACAGTGTATGACATTTTGGTTTTCTTTTTCTTTTTTTTTCATTCTGCTCCCAGCTGACTGAACTTGATGGGGTGAGGGGAAAAAGTCATTTCCTATTTCCTTTTAAATAAGGACATATCCTTAATAAACAAATGCTATATTTTTGTCTCCTACTTCATTGCATTTGCTACATTTACAAAACAGCTCATCGAGACTTCCATCAACAAATAAAATCAAACAATTCACATCACAAACCCAAGAATAACAGCTCTAGCCACTCTAAAAGCCCACCCAAGTCCACAATTACATTCACAAACAAGCCCACACCTATGGATACATGAACTTGGCATCTATTCTTGCAAACAGGTAACAAGTCCAAAATCTACTATTTCATCAATAAAGTCTTCTCAAAGTGTCCCACAACTCCACAGGCAGTCAAATTTTCAGGATAACCACAGTAACTATCCATGTTGCAAAGCTCATTATGCTGGGCATTTATAATTATGAAAATGCATCTCATGGTGTGACTATCCTGAAGGAACACTTGGCTCTGTGGTCACCAGGACAGGTTTTGGAAGCTCTTACGAAGGTCCACTAAAGATAACATTATATGGCAGTAGTATTCACTGATGGTCAGAGAGGACCACAAACAGGTCAAGACTCCAGGATACACATAGAGGAGAAGTTTAGAAAGGATGTCTACAATGTCCAGAGCGGAACCTGAAGAAAAATGCCAGGGACGCCTATATCTCCAGCCAGTTTCAGGAACATTGATGTCCCTGTGTGAATGTCTGTAACCCCATCCACATAGACATCCCGGCTATAGAATAGTGGGGTGGGGTGGGGATGCCTAGCACATGCAAGGTTGCATATGGGGATATCCAGCAGTGTTGCAACCAGAAGCATGAGCCCGCATTCTCTAATAGGATTTGTTGTCAACATGGGAAAACATTGGCAGGCAAAACAAGCACTTTTCCACTGCCGATTTATGCTTGGGAGTGGAGGAACAGCCTAGTAGTCATAGCAATGGCTTAGCAACCAAGAGATCAGGGTTTGATTCCCACTAGCACTCTTTGGGACCTTGGGCAAGTCACGTAATCCTCCATTGCCTTGGAGCAGGTATAAACTTGGATGTGGTATGGGACATACAGGGGGTTTCTGCAATTGAGTGAGGACATCTAGGTTCCTGGTAACACCTCCACCATGCCTACATTCAGATTTGGACATCCTCACACTGGGAACATCCATAGAAACAGCTTCTAAAATGGCTGCAGGAACGTCTCAGTGCTTGGATGTCCCTATGCCTGTTTTCAGATGTCCAAAGCATGTATAGAGCTTCTAAAATAACCCCCATAATGAATATGCATATAAGAAATTTCCATGCATACTATTTTCATTTTATGCAATCTCTCTCATGCCTATTATTAGCGATATCCTGAAAATTTGCCCCGCGGTCAGACCTCAGGGGCTGGAAGTAAATACCACTTTTCTATTTTACTGGGCTAGCAAGACATTGCAAAACATACCTTCAATGCTAAAGCTACTGGATTGCTTGAACTCTTCCGAGTTATCGTATTTTGACACTTTGACCTCTGACGCCGTGGTTCTGATGAAGAAACCCTTCTTGCTGTGCAATTCAAATGTGCTGTAACCTGGAATCCAGAGCCCCTGGTGGTGAAAGAATGTGGCTCGCCTGCGAAAGGATAGCTTTGCTTCCCACTGCTCCAAACTTATGCTTTCATTCTCGTGGACATATAGAAAATAATTTGGTCTTTCGGCAGATTCCAAGGAAACCAGAGACAATGCTGTTTTTAAAAAATACAAAAGAATATAGATAAAAAATAACTAAATGATTAAGAAAGTCTTCCATGCAAAAAAAGTGTTGAAATTTTGCTGATTTTTGGGGAGGACACATTTTAAAGCTGTCTGGCAGGCGATGTGTGTGTGAACAGGCTGCCGAAAATCCTTATTTATGGGTAAAAGTAGGTGCAATGAATTTTTAGGGTCAGGAGAGGAAAATAAGCAAAGATTTCATTCTCAACCCTATGCATGTTATCTTCCATTTTAAAAAAAACACCCCCACAAAAAGCCAGTGTGTATGTGCGCGGGTATTTTGTACCTGTGTAAGTTTCAAAGCCACAGTGCATGTATACTTTGCCTTGAAAAACTGATACAAAGTCTAGGGGAAAAAGTACCTGTGGACTTTGCCCCAAGGCAGACAGCTTCAAAATTGCCCGTCCCCTTAAATTGTCCCACTTCCATCTTGGAAGCTACTGTGGAAAGAGCAGAAGTGTGGTCAACGCTTCCACAGCTCTCTCCTCGAGTTCCACGGTAGGGAAATGTTTTCTGGCCAGGCCCGGTCTGTCCATTGTGCGAGAATGTTGTTCACACAGGGCCCCATGCTTCAGGAGGCCCCACACGAACTTCATTCCGCTCGGTTTGCAGGACCGGCTTTAGAGATCCAGGGAGGCCCGAAGCCCCAGCTCACCTCTGCACAGCGCTGAAGCAAAAAGCAGCATATTCCTTCACTCCCGCTGTGTTCTTGTGAAGGGCACGGAGTGCCAGGAAACAGGAAATGCCCTTTAACCTTTCCCGGCACTTACCAGAACACAGCGGGAGTGAGGAAACATGCTACTTTTCACTCCAGCGCTGTGCAGAGGTGAGCCGTCCTCCCCGGCTCCCTCTGAAGCTGTTCAGACAGGAGCGGGGGTCTTTAGGATAGGGCTAGGATAGGACTGGAAATGGTTGATGGGGGACTGGGATAGGACTGGAAATGGCTAATGGGGGGCTAGGACTGGAAATGGGCTGATATGGGGCAGGGATAGGAATGGAAATGGCTGATGGGGGGCTGGGCTAGGACTGGAAATTGGCTGATGGGGGGGGTTCTGAATCATCTCTCTCCCCTTCAATCTGTTTAACACTCTGCTGCACTGCTAATCTTCCACCAGCCTCATCATGCTCATATTACTCCTCTTCTCAAGTCACTTCATTGGCTCCCTATCCATTTCCACATCCAGTTCAAACTTCTGCTGACCTATAAGTGCATTCCCTCTGCAGATCCTCACTACCTCTCCTCTCCTTTCTCTCCCTACACCCTCTTCGGGAACTCCATTCTTCTGGCAAATCGCTTGTATCTGTGCCCTTCTCTTCTACTGCCAAATCCAGTCTTTGCTCCTTTCACCTTGCTGCTCCTTATGCCTAGAACAAACTTCCTGAGTCTGTACTTCAGGCGCCTTCTCTGGCCCTTTTCAAATCCAGGCTGAAAACTCACCTCTTCGCTGCCATTTTCGGATCTTGACTTATCTGATGTCCTTTGTGTTTCCTTACTATTCCCCCTAGATGTATCCCATGTCTACAGCTATTGTGTTGTCTGTCTTGACTAGATTGTAAACTCTGATGAGCAGGCACCATCTTTTACATATGTCTGTGCAACGTTGCATACGCCTTGTGCTATGCAAATGTTCGGTAGGAGGAGGAGGATTGGAAATGGGCTGATGGGGGACTGGAAATGGCTGTTGGGGGGGGATGAGAGAATGGGACTAGAAGGGAGCGATGCTGAGTGGGGCTGGAACTAGAGGGATTTGATGTTGGGGGGGACTAGAAGGGGATGGGGCTAGGGGAATGAGGATAGAGAAGGGAAAAGATATTTTGTGTGGGAGGGAAGATAAATCTATGATTGTCTGGGTATTGGGAGAGTAGGTGGGGATTGAGGATGGAAGGGTGAAATTTGAGAAGATGAAAAAGGAATAAAGAAAGTAATGGAGGAAAGAGCAAAAAAAGATCAGTATGTTAAAGCAGATGTAGAGAGAGAATGGAAAAAATCTAGAAGAGAGAAGAAAGGACAAATGGACAGCAGACAATGGAGAGTTAGCTGAAGACATGAAGAAACCAGAAGAAAGTGACTTGAGCAATTGCAACTGAAAAATAAAATGCCCAAATTAAAGGTAGAAACATACTTTTTTATTTTGAATTTATTAACTGGAATATGTCAGCTCTGGGAAATTCGCATTGCTAACATCTTTGTAGAGTGGAGGAGTAGCCTAGTGGTTAGAGCACTGGCTTGGTAACCAAGCAACCAGGGTTCAGTTCCCACTAGCACTCCTTGTGGCCTTGGGCAAGTCACTTAACCCTCCACTGCCTCAGAAGAAAGTCCTGGCAATCTACTTCCAGTGACACTGCCTAGAAAACCCAGGAGCTTCTGGGTCACCAGGAGTCAGGACTGACTCAAAGGCACACATTGCATTTGTAACATCTTTGTCGTTTTGTTTAGAACAAGAGGAAATTAATTTATTGTTTTATTTTTTCCAGTGTTTTTGTACATTCCAAGTTTGGCTTTTGGGGTTCCCAGTTTAATTACTATCTTCGTATTTCTAAATTGTGATCCCTTGTTCTATGTTTGGTGACGGTCTATGTTCTGCATGTGTGACCGAGCTGAGGTATTCTGTTCATGCCGTTTCTATGTGACAGTCCCACTTGCTCTCTTTCTGCAGTAGGAGATGTATTGGTGTTCTCGGAGATGTATTGGTTTAATATTTGCAGTGTTTACTTTTGATAGGTAGGGTTTGGTGCTTAGTGAGTCCTGGTAGTGATGTTATGATAGGTGGGCTTGCTATGGGTTCTAAATGTCCATGCCCGAAACATGCATGTCGTGCTGTACTGAACCCTCATGAAGTTTTATCGCCTACTCCTTCAGATAAGTGTTTTTTTGCACTATTCTCACTTCACTGTTTTTTTGCACTATTCTCACTTCACTGTTTTTGCTTGTTCTTGTTGAGTAAAAGGGCGTCTGACGCTGAGGAGGGAGTCTCCTTCTCCCCTCTCATGTCGGTTTGGTCCCGACAAAAAAGCATACTTAGACAAGCTCATTGAAAGTTTTGGGAGAATCCTGATGGTTTTTCGATGACTTTCTGTTTTCATATGAATTTGTAGTCACTCGACACATGGGGGTTTGTTCGTTTGATGGGTTCTAAATGGGCAGGGTTTATAGTACTTCCTAATGTGCCTGGCGGTTGGAACTGGAGTATAGTATTGTAGAAATCTGGTAGTCTTTCTTTATCCAGACACTGATTAAGAGGCATGTTTACTAAAGGTAGCACATGTTAACATTATGCAAATATTTATGCAAATGAGGCCCTAATGAGTCTCCGCATGTGCTGCCCCTGTTTCTGGCTATTGGGTGTCCTCTTTTCCAGGACAGAAGATCATTTGTACGCCTCACCAGCACTAAGCAAGTTTTAGGAACCAACCAGCTTTTACATCAGGGCTATAAAAGGCCCCCTGCGAATACTTTCAGGCAAGAATACACATTTCAGCGGGTTTAAGCATACTTACATAGATCTTTATCTTTGTAAAGTCCTGGAGTTATCATGAAAAAGAATAATACATTTTCCTGTGCACTGATCCTGGGCAAAGAGAATATCTTCCTGCTTGTAACGTTGGCCCCTAAAACTACGTCGCTTTGACTGTAACTAGCTAGGATGTAGGGTCCTTCTCCAAGTCCTGACAAAAGAAGGAGGATAGTGAAAAGTTAGGTAAGCCAATGCCATGACATGGAAAAGAGAATTCCTCAGGCCCAGGGGAGGGGGGGGGCACCATTCCTTCCATACCTTCCAGGAGAGTGGGGCAGCCATGTCTAAACAGCATTTCATTTTTTAAAGAATGTGCAATTCTAATAAACAGGGTCAATTTAAATGATTAATGTGTGCTTGTTCCAAAACTCATTATGTTTCAAGAGAAGCAATTGTTGGTTTGATTTATTAAGCGTTTCTTCTATAAGAAATGTGAAAAGAACTACTTGATATACCTCACTTAACTAGAAGACTGTGCACAGGTCTCTTCGCTATATCCATGCATAGTCCCCATTCCTGGCCCAACTGCCCCTGCTCGTGAGGTAGGGAGAGTGTGTGTACAAGCCCATGGGTCCCTTTCCTCTAGATTCATACACAGTTGCCTTCCTGTTCCCCCAAGGCTAGTGTACCTAAATCTCCCACACGGGGAGAAATGAGATATAGAGATATCATGGGAAACTCCCCCCTTCCTGGAAGGAAACAAGAGCGCACGCTCATGAAAGAGGTTGAAAAAGATCACAGGCTGGAGGTGATGTTCACATTCCATGTGATCCTCAAATTCCTGGTTGAATTTGAATCATACTAAGTCACCCTTGATTGGGAAAAACAAATAACTTCCCTCTAGTAATTTTTTTTAAGTACATGGCAAAAATGTATGTCCGTCTGAAAAAAATGTTATAATGAAGCAACACACATTAATGTTTCCTCAAAAAAATGCTGCTTACCTTGGTTAAAGTACTCACAGTCATAAGCTGAAAGACAACATAGATAGAAAATTAGAGACATAAGAAGTTTAATTCCTTGAGTGTGATCTATACGAGAGATGACAACCCAAGTGGATCAAAGGAAGATCTGTGTCCCCCTTGCCCTTCATCACATCAATAGAACAATTCCAAGACCTGGGGAAAACACAGCTGTAGTTCATTGTGGGCAGTTGGGTGCAAAGGGTCAGGTGATCAAAGAAAGGAGCACAAATATATCCAGTAGTAGCAGCCCCAAAAGTAAAAACAGGGCCGGCTCAATGGCAATGCAGAGAAGCTGAGTAATCATTCCCAGTTAAGACTTCCTCTTAGGTGGGCTGGGGCTGGGGGATGTTGGGAAGCGTTTACAGCCCCTTGGAGCAGAGAAGGGAGTCATGTATAAAGCGCAATGGCGACACCTAGTGGCCGGATTCAGGATCCATGCTTGAAGAGTGCTAGATAGCTCCAAAGCGATGACTGCACTAGAGTGACTGGAGAGCAGGGCCGGATTTAGCTATACGCCATGTACGCCATGGCGTAGGGCCCACAGCTGCAAAGGGCCCACAAAAATTGAAGTAGTTAGGCTTTTTTTTTTAATAAAATAAAAAAAAACCTGCTGGCTGCCGCCGCGGGGCCCCCTCTGCTGCCGCGGCAGCATGGACTGACCCGCGGGGGCCCCCTCTGTAAGCTCGGTCCCTCCCTCCGTGCCTCCGTGTCTCCCTCCGTGCAGGCTGTTAGAGACGCGAAGGCAGACTGTCTCCTTCTGCCTTCCCGTCTCTGTTAAGCCCGCAGGGCTGATGGGAAATTTCCCATCAGCCCCTGCGGGCTTAACAGAGTCGCGAAGGAGACAGTCTGCCTTCGCGTCTCTAACAGCCTGCACGGAGGGAGACACGGAGGCACGGAGGGAGGGACCGAGCTTACAGAGGGGGCCCCCGCGGGTCAGTCCATGCTGCCGCGGCAGCAGAGGGGGCCCCGCGGCGGCAGCCAGCAGGTTTTTTTTTTTAAAATAAATTTTACTTTAGGCCGGGGGAGGGGGAGGGGGAGGGGGAGGGGGTAGGACTGGTAATTGGGGGGGGCTGGGACTGGGGCTGGAAATGGGTTGGGACTGGGACTGGAAATGGGCTGGGACTGGGACTGGAAATGGGTTGGGGGGATTAAGGCTGGAGGTGGGCTGATGAGGAGGACTGGTAATGGGCTGTGGGCTGTTGGGGGGGTTAGAACTGGTAATGGGCTTTGGGGGGGTTAAGACTGGTAATGGGCTGTGGGCTGATGGGGGCTGTCTGGTAATGGGCTATGGGGGGGCTAGGACTGGAAATGGGCTGGGGGGGGTTAAGACTGGAGGTGGGCTGAGGGGGTTAGGACTGGTAATGGGCTGTTGGGGGGGGGTTTAGAACTGGTAATGGGTTTTGGGGGGTTTAGACTGGTAATGGGCTGTGGGCTGATGGGGGCTGTCTGGTAATGGGCTATCGGGGGGCTAGGACTGGAAATGGGCTGGGGGGTTAAGACTGGAGATGTGCTGATGGGGTGAGTACTGTTAATGGGCTGTTGGGGGGCTTTAGAACTGGTAATGGGCTTTGGGGGGGGTTAAGACTGGTAATGGGCTGTGGGCTGATGGGGGCTGTCTGGTAATGGGCTATGGGGGGGGGTTAGGACTGGAAATGGGCTGGGGGGGGGTTAAGACTGGAGGTGGGCTGATGGGGTTAGGACTGGTAATGGGCTGTGGGCTGATGGGCTGATGGGGGGGGGTTAGGACTGGCAATGGGCTATGGGGGGCTGACTGGAAATGGGTTGATGGGGTTAGGACTGGAAGTGGGCTGATGGGGGGTTAGGACTGGTAATGGGTTATAGGGGGGGCTTAAACTGAAAATGGGGTGATGGGGGGTTAGGACTGGTATTGGGTTGGGGGGTTGCTAGGACTGGAAATGGGCTGATGGGTGGCTAGGACTGGAAATGGGCTGATGCAGGGACTAGAAGGGAATGGATGCTGGGTGAGGCTGGAACTAGAAGGGAGCTGATGTTGGGGGAGGATTAGAATGGGATGGGGCTGGAAGAGTAAAATGGAGAAGGGAAAAATATTTTGTGTGGGAGGGATAAAAAAATCTACAATTGGCCGGGTATTGGGAGAGTAAGTGGGGATTGAGGATGGAGGGGTAAAATTTGACTGGATGAAATAGGAATGAGGAAAGAGCAAAGGAGAAAGATTAGTATGTTAAAGCAGATGTAGAGAGAGAATGGAAAAAACTAGAAGAGAGAAGAAAGGACAAATGGACAGCAGACGATGGAGAGTTAGCAGAAGACATGAAGAAACCAGAAGAAAGTGGCTGGAGCAATTGCAGCTGAAAAAAATGCACAAAAGGTAGAAAAATATCTCTTTATTTTGAATTTATTAATTGGAATATGTCAGCTCTGGTAAATGTGCATCATTAACGTCTGCGCTTTGTTTAGTACAAGAGCAAATTAATGTATAGTTTTATTTCTACAGTGTTGTACATTCCAAGTTTGGCTTTTGGGATTCCCAGTTTAATTATTGTCTTCCTGTTTCTAAAATGTGATTACTTGTTTGGTGATGGTCTATGTTCTGCATGTGTAACTGAGCTGAGGTGTTCTGTTTATATAATTCCTATTTGACATTGCCACTTGTTCTCTTTCCCCAGTAGGTCATGTATTGTTGTTCTCTGAAATGTATTGGTTTAATATTTGCAGTGTTGCCTTTTGATTGGTAGAGTATGGTGCTTTGTGAGTCCTGGTAGTGCTGTTAGGATACGGCGGGTTTGCTATGGGTTCTAAATGGGCAGTGTTTGTAGTAGTTCCTAATGTGTCTGGCAGTTGGCACTGGATTATAGTAATGTAGAAATCTTTTAGTCTTTCTTTATCCATACACTCATTAAGAGGCACGTTTACTAAAAGTTAGTATATGGTAACATTATGCAAATATTTATGCAAATGAGGCCCCTTATGTAAATGAGGCCCACACCCCCCTTGGGCCGCCCCTGCTGGGGGCCCACAATTTTTGTTGGCATAGGGCCTCACTCAAGGTAAATCCGGCCCTGCTGGAGAGGGTAAACGGGAAGGGAAGGGATTTTGGATTTAGCTCAAGCCTTTTTCATGCGAGTTACAGTCAGGTACAGTAGGTATTTTTCTATCCTTCGGAGGGCTTACAATCTGAGGCATTGGAGGGTTAAGTGATTTGCCCAAGATCAGAAAGAGCAACGGTGAGATTTGAACCTGGCTTCTCTGGTCCTCAGTCTATTGTTCTAACTTTCCATTTTAAAGACATTTACCTGAAATTAACTCTCAGAATCACAGTCTGGAACAGTGAAGAATAAAGTTTCAGTGCAGGGATAAAATGTGCCCACTACAGATCGCCTGGGATGAAAAGTCCTTGCCCACATTCATAAACTCCTTAGTTAGACTTCCAGCCCCCTTCATTGCTTATAAAAACTCACATGCATTGGTTCTGACAAGCCATTAACACGGAATGAAAAACTGACTGCAGATTTGCTTGATAATCTTTGCAGTCTTCCCTGACCTTTATCGCAGGAAAGATATTGCAATGCCGTCAAAGCAAAACAGGGCCGTGACTGCTAAACACCTGCAATTTTTACTTTAAAATCAGGGTGATACTTTGACTTTCAAACTCAAACAATATTCTGCAATCTGGGTGGGCAAAGCTTTGGAACTTTCAAAAAACGTAAGGGTGTAATAAAGAAAATTTCAGTTTTAGGGGACCTTATGAGTCTTATATTATAGATTTCTCTTGCATTTTTTAAAAATGTGTATTACACAATCTTCTGCCAGCATCACTCCACTCAGATAACCCCTCTTCCTAACTCACGTCATCGGCTCCTTCTCGTTTCTGCAGACAGTTCAGACGTCTCTTACTGACCTGCAAGTGCATTCATTCTGCGACTCCTCGTGACCCCGCTCATCAGGTAAGTTACTCTTTCCTGCGCTCTTCCTCTGCACTTCTGATTCCTGACTCCAGTCCTTCCACCTCACAGACTTCCTAAATCTGGACGCCAAACTCCATCTCTGGCTCTATTCAAGTCCACCTCTTAGAGGCTGTTTTTAAATCCTAACCCCTTAGACTCCTATTTATTCCCATGTTGTTTCTAATCATTTCCCATAATAAATGAAACTCCCTAATCTCTTATTTGCCCTCTCTGCCTTGAATACACTGTAAGATGTTTTTAGCACCACTGTATATAGCCCACATTGTACATAACTCAAACTAATCTAGCACACAACACAACACGCACCCAACTAAATTTTCACCCTCACTGCATGTACAACACACTCACACTACCAGATTGTTTGCTGTGATACCACCTTGATTATTATGATAAGGCGGTTTAGAAATACTGTTAAATAAATAAAATAAATAAATAAACTGTCTCTTGGGTGTAGCACTACATATGTCAAAGTAATAATGAGGAGACGGAGGGCGAGAGGCTTTTAAATAGAGGGCCCCATACTTCCAAATATTAAACTTTGTTACACATGACAATTGTCAAAAGCCATTTATCTGGGTAAATCATTATTTGCCCAGGTCAATTGGTAAGATGAAAACTTTCCGCCCTCTTTTCAGGTGAAAGAAGATGATGGTGGTTTTTTGAGTTCGTATCTCTCAGGATTTGCTTTGACAGCAGTGCTTTTTGCCATCCTTCAGCCGCTTCCTCCCTAGGCAACTACCTAATCTGCCCAATAGCTTTGTCAGCCCTGGATACACAAAGGTTGTTGGTTCCACCCCCTTTCTCTCTCAACAGTATCTGTGATGAAATAGTCTCACTGGGGTACATGTTCGATGCAGGGCAAGTGTCTGACTCAGCCAGCCAAATTCCACCTGCTATGTCACTAAAAGAGCCCAAATCTGAGCCACTCCATTTAAGGTCTGTCTTTTCAAGACCTTGGTATGCTGCCCGACTCAGTTGACGCTGACATCTCTCCTCCAGCACACTTTTGAGTAGCTAAGTTTAGTCTCCAAGCCTTGATAGATTTTCAGTGGGCACCTAAATCCCAAAGTTAGATGGTTAGACTATTTGAAAATTTATCACATTGTTAGGTCATTGCATTAATGTGTTTCCAGCCAGGGAACATCCCAGTCAATGTAATTACCCAGAAGTACAACCATACAATCGTTTACATAGCTAATTGTTAAAACCGATAAGGGTGGGGTGGGGATAGAAGCAGGACCCGCCCCGGAGTTGGTTCAAGATGTTGGAGCCTTAGACAAACCTTGAGTCTTATCCCCCCCTCCCCCAGCTGTCAGAATCTAGCTTTGAATGTCCTTCCCTTTGCTGTCCCCTGCCTCCCCCCCCCCCCCAGGAAGTTGTCACCCTAGGCAACCACCAATTCATCTAATGTTTGAGCTGGCCCTGGACAGAAGGCTTAAGGAGGACTAGAAATCAGTATTTAAGGTCTGTTCTTGCTCCTACAGTCTCTCAAGGTGTTCGGTTGTGGAAATGTACCCGCATTATTAGCCTGCAACCAGAAACCAGCATTGTTCATAGAAGGAACAGGACTTGCTGGTCTGCGTCTACTCAGTAGACAACTTCTTACTCAGGCATTACTGCTTAAGTCAGTGGAGCCTAGATAGATTTCCAGATTCCGCCTTTCCGTATGGCCTCTAAGCACCTGACCCCTGTCCCTGGACTGGACGTTCTAACCCTGCAAGTTCTTATGACCATACTCACGGCAGACAGTAGGGGACCTCCAGTGAATTGCGACTCCTTGCTGACAGCACTTGTGAGCATAAGCCGAAATACTCGTGCAGAGACACTCACAATCCCCGCCCAGATTACAATTGCATGTGTCCGTGTGGCAGTTTTTGATAAATGAAGTAACATCAATCTGCAAAATGAATTTTAAAAAAGCAAAGAATCATCATTACGCTTTTGAATGTCTAAAAGTAAAAGCTTTTAACACCTATGAAAACATTTATCAATATTCCCTTTTATAAAAAATGGAGAAATGTACTATAGAGAATTTTAAATTTTCCGAACCAGGTTACATAGAGTCCAAGATAGGAGTATCTGTCCTTAATCAAGTCAAATACTGTCATCTAGTGGATGTCTTATGTAAGTTCTTGATGGCACTGAGACAACCGAAGGAGTTTCTAGAGGAACCTGCACATTAATTTTATGCAGTAGCGTACTGTGAAAACAATTCACAAGTATATGTTTGCTTCTTGCTCCAGAGCCCTCATAGAAGTGGTTTAACTTCAGAGCTTCAAAGTTTTTCCTGCTCTGTCATGAATAGACATACTCTCTTGGGTGCATCTGTACAATGCTTTGCGCATCTAACTGTGCTATAGAAATGATAGGCAGTAGCTGTAGTAGCAGCCATAGGTGTGATGAGAACCTCCTCAGCCGACTGAAGGGTCTTGCAGGATACGGGTACAGACAGGGGATGTTTACTAAACTGCATTAAGCACTTACCATGCATTTTACCAAGCAGTAACCATTACCACAGGTGTGTGCTAACAGCTACCATGCAGTAAAAAAAAACCATTGTGCGGTAAAAATCCTGTGGTAAGTGTTTACTGGGGGTTAGAGCAGAATCGGCGCATCTTCATGGCGATAACAGCTATCACCTATATGTTGCTAGTCAGTAGCTATCACAGCTGCCAATTGTGTGGCTGCACTTAATGTCACTTCACCCCATGTGAGTCCTGGGAGGATTAGAGGATGGGGGGGGGGGGGAGAGAGCTGGGATGTGGTTTAAGAGGCCATCTCTTGAGGAGGGCCTGATCTTGGGGGGAGCTTTTCTTGGAAGAAACTTTCTTGTGGGGTCTTGATTGGGGGGGGGGGGGTTACTGTCCAGGGAAATGCCGATAGCTTATAGTTTTTATAGTTTATAGTTAATCAATTTGTTATACTGACTTTAGTACAATAGCAAGGTGGAGTACTATTAAATAGGTTAAAAGAGGGGACATTGCATTGGGGGGTGGGGTTAGCTTGTGCTGCCATGGCAGTGGAAGTTTTTAAAAACTGAGCTCTTCCTAAAATCACCATTTCCACATGAAAATAGCAGAATTTTGACATGGAAATTGTGAATAAGGCTTCTAAAATTGTTTTTTTTTAGATTCTACCAAAGAGCATAGGGTAGTGTTTGCTATTCAGCCTTGTGCTTTCCTCAGTTAATTACATGTTAGTCAACAAGAGGTTCTGTGTATCCCCCTTTCAAAGTTGCTAAGAAAGAATGTACGAGATTGATATCTTGTTCATTTATTGCTTCCCAAAATATGGAGTTCTCTTACATTATTTCTGTGGCAAGAGACTGACAAGCTCTCATTTCATAGGAGATTAAAGACCTACCTGTTTGGAGAAGCCTTCAGCTGATGTTTTAGAGTTAAGACGTTCTAATTTGTATTTCATTTTATTTTTATTACGTGATTAAGTTTGATTGCTTTTGTTGTGATTTTAATTATGCAAACCAACTAGTTGTAGGGTGATAGGTGTGTTAAAAACTGAATGGAAATGAAATGAAATGACCTTGAAACACATAAGGGGCCAGAGGAACAGTCAGGACACAAACAATGTTAAATGTTAATGTTAGAAATTGAAATCTGAGCAGTTGAGCATTTGTTGAGGTGCATCATGGGTGCCGAAAGTATTATGTCCTCCTTTTTATAAGGGAGGGCTTAGAAAAGAAATCATGAGATTGCAAACCTGAGCCGTTATTCCGGTTTTCGTCCTGGGATGAGGCTTTATCGGTATATCTAAAGAAAGTAAATCCAGGAGATAAAGAAATGTTTGAATCTGCTGATTGTTCAGCTATCTTGGGTTGGTATTCTCGCCGTGTGATCATCTGAATTATGGCTAGATCAGTGATTATGACAGACTGCATTTCCCGATGCAGCTAATGCAAGCCATTGAGGTAGAGCATGCTGCATCTGCGATGTCTGCAAAACATGCAGCTACCACACAGTGTCGGAAATGTCCCTGTGCTATCTGCATTTGACAGGAACTACAGCATGCTTTCCCTACATTTGGGCTGCAATCACAGTTAACGCCCCCTTACTGTCATGACGCTTTTGTGATGTCACCGACTCTGCCATCAATCACATCACAGCATTGTCTGTGATCTGCGATAGCAATAAAGCCCCATTCAGGGGCCAATACCTGAATAATGGATGAGGTTTGCAATCATTTCTTTTTTTAGCCCTCCCTTATAGAAAGGAAGGCATAATTTATTTATTTTATTTATACATTTCTTCTATACCGCCCGCCCCTTCCAGAGATCAAGGGCGGTTTACAGTTAACAACTGAACAACTTTTACATGGAACAGTGGTACTTTCGGCACACATGGTGTACCTCGACCACTGCTCAACTGCTCAGATTCCAATTTTTGTTTGACATACACAGTTTATTTAACAAAAGAAAAATTACAGAGAGGTCACTGGAAAGTCATCATCATCGTATTAGCATTAAGGGTCTGCCACTGCACGGCTCCAGACCTTAAATGGCCTCACTGGCCAATACGTCGTTCTCCTTAAGCAGAAAATACAAACCAAGAGCCGAAGCTACAACGCTCTTCGTCAAGGACAAAGGGTGTGGCGTGTCCTACCCCAGCAAGGTCTTATCAGTTGGTGTGTATGTCTGATATTTGATGATTAACCCTTGAAAGCTCCAGGTCACATAATCTTGACTGTATTTTCCATTCATCAGATGTTTATTGAAGTCCAAACTTACCACATTACGGCAAGGGGCAAAAACATCGCTGTACAAAATGGAGCATTCCTTCTTAGCATAAGGGAATTTGCTCTGGTGCACTTCACATGGTCTTGTGGTTTCATTCGGGCTCTTACACTGTTGCAAACAAAATAAGGTGTAAGTTGCTTGTGTTTGGATGGAACCAGCCAGTTGAAGGAAGCAATCATAAACTCCTTGCTGTCAATTTACAGAGGCCTTTATCTAATGACCAGCACCTGCTAACGCAATACGTGCCAGCGAGAGTTTTGTTTGTTTGATTGATTGATTTCCTCTTACAGTCTGCATTATCCAAAAAAGTCTCATAGCAGTTGACAGCATGAGGATGTGGTCGGTGCTGCTGAATATTCTCTGACCTCCTCAGCATTAGCCGGATAGTGCCAGAGTGGCCTGGGGGATGGAGCAAGGGGGACCCACTAGTTACCCATATGGCGGTGATTTTTAGCACTGCAAGGACTGGACCGGTCAATATCTGGTCTTTATTTAACTGCGGTGACCATCATGGCTCTACTACTACTACTATTAATCATTTATATAGCGCTACAAGGAGTATGCAGCACTGTTCAAACATGTATAATAAGATTATAAACAGGGACTATCTAATCAAGACAGACAGTACAATAGGTGAGAACAAGGGTACAATAGGGTAGGGTAAGGAGACAGAAGGAGAACAAAGAATTAAGATCCAAAAGCAGCCTGAAAGAGCTCAATATTGATCTGATTGATTTTAAGAATATAAGAACATAAAAACTGCCATACTGGGTCAGACCAAAGGTCCTTCAAGCCCAGTGTCCTATTTCCAACAGTGGCCAATTCAGGTCACAAGTATTTGGCAAGATCCCAAAAGTAGCCAGTTCCCCAGAGACACGCAGTGGTTTTCTCTTGGTCTACCTTAATAAACGTTTATTGACTTCTCCTCCAGGAATGTGTCCAAACCTTTTTTAAATCCAGCTACACTCATCCTTCAGCAATGAGTTCAAAGCTTAATTATATGTTCAGAGAAAAAATACTCGCTCCTGTCTGTTTTAAATATACTACTTTGAAACTTCACTCAGCGCGTAATTAAGCTCTGGAATTTGTTGCCAGAGGATGTAGTAAAAGCTATTAGTGTAACTGGAGGAAAAGTATATGAAGATAAGATATCAAATGCCATGGGAGTGGGAAGCAGGCCTGAGGTGAACACCAGGTCAATGGGCTTCATGGTAATATGGTAAACGATGGCAGTAAAAGAACAAAGTCACCCATCCAGTCTGCCCAGTCATGATTGACTTCTACGTTGGCTAAATGCTCATACAACATCCTACACTCAGTTTCCACATTCAGTTACCAAGTCCTGTAAAAAGGATATTCTAACAGTGTCTATAGTACATTGTAATTGAAACATTGCAAACTTGAATAAACATGACATAATACTATTTGCTAAGAAGCGGTAATTACCTGTCCCATCGTCCAGCTTTCTCCAAAGACCTGAGCATTCCTCACTTCCATGTTGTTCGATGTGGTCAAATCATTTGATGTGTACTTGTCAAAATTTCCACATAATCCAGCCAGTATTCCCTGAGATTTGTAGCAATAAGATTGTAAAGCCAACATTAAGGGAGTCATGCATAAAAGTCACAAGATTTATTGCATATGTTTAAAATAAAAAAGACCCAAATTTCTCAAACACAGGTGGACAAATAAATCGCAAGTGATTTCCTCGGCACTTATGTACGAGCTGCAGCTGGAATCCTGTATAACTTGCTCTTTCAGCGCTCCTCTTCTGCCTATCTCCATTGTCTCTATACAATAAGGGGCATGTTCATTAATGTGCGCTCTTTGGCTAGAACGCGTTAACCACTTCCATTGGCCCACAGTAAATGTTACTGTGCAAGCTAGACAATACTGCATGTTAACTGTGCACCATGCAATGGAGCGGAGTTCGGAAGAGAGTGGGCATTGACTGCCCATGGTGGTTAGCGTGCCAATGTGGCTTCAAGACGTCCCATGAAGCGCACCCATGGTAATTGCTGGAATGTGTGCTAAGGGGCTTGTTGCCATGGTAACTGTTGCACACATGCTGGCCCACACCCCTGACAATTACCACAGTGCAGCTGCACCTAACACACGTTATTTTTTACTCACAACGTGCAATAGGGGCAAAAGACTACTAGATTTTAGTAAACATGCCTACAATTTGCCTTGTGCACCCAGCTGCCTGATAGTTTTGTACTAGATATGGGGGATTTTGGTGAGTCTACTGATAGTTGTAGTAATCACACTGTGCTATAGTTTTAATTAAATGCACAATCTTCAGGTATAATCAAATAAGTATTTCTCCGGCCAAGCTATAAAGTATTTTTTCCTTCATGATTCTTTTAACAAAAAAAGAAAAGGGAAACTAAATAAAAAGGAAGCTAAAAGTGAATTCTCTCTGCTATGTAGGATAACTAATTATAGGATCTTTAACCTACTATGTTATGATGGAAAGAGCAAAGCTCTCAATAGCTAGTCACAAACACATCACTTCAGTTAAAAAGTAAGAGGAAACCTTGGGAGGGGAAAGTTGACTTCAACATACTTATTTGAATAGACTATAAAGGGTCCTGTATGTGGATATATTCTTCAATAAAACCTCCTGTCCAATGAAAGCCCCAGTGGATGAATTGTCCAGTAAATGACAAGCAACCAAATAAAGGGTGTGAATAACGCAATTGCTATAGAAAGGAAAGTGTACGGGAAGCGACATACAACCATAAATAGATAAAGCAATCCCATAAGATGTAGAGGGCCTACAGAAAGTATTTCATTGAAATCCAAAAAACGTTCTGTCTACATATATCTTGCTTCTCTTCCCATTTTCTCTGTGTCTTATATCAGTGCTTCTGACATATGGGTTGGAAAGATGCTGGAAAAAAAGATCACTCAAACTCTCATAAATCCTGTTAGCCTACTTCAAACTTATGCTGCAACAGGCTAAATGTCATTTCCTGGCCTAAACGTATATTGGCATGTTTACGAGCGCACTGGTAGCACGGGCTTTAGCATGCGGTAAGTGCAGCACACTAACAGTGGGGGATCCAGTGCTAACTGGGTAGGGTGCGACTGGGCGGAATAGGGGTGTAACATCAGCATTGACAGTGCCTAGCAGCTAGGATGGGCATTTTTGGGCACATGCTAATTGTGAATGTTACCGTTTGCGCGCATGCACTTAATGGGTGGCGTTAAGTGCACACAAGTGCTGATTGCCTTTGCAATGTGCTAACGGCAGAGGGACAGTTGCAAAGGCCCCCTAAAATTAGCATAGCCTCCATGCTAATTTCTCATCCCAGACACGCACTACCGGCGTGCTCTTTAGCACCATAAAGAGCTAATTTAACATGGATTAATTTTGTCCAGTGGACAAATATCCTCTGTGGAAGAACATTCCGGTAAATTTATGTAAGAAGCAGATTTCACAGCCTATGGGACTGCGCTCATAAGGTCTCTCTCCAAAGCTGCGCACATCCTTGTTTCACAGCACAAATCTCTCTCTATGGACATGTAAAATGGATTCCTTTAATGGTGTTGATTTCCTTCCTGTTTCCCATTTTTCCTGTAAGACGTATGTGCTTCTTTGTTCTAAATGGATAAAGATTAAATTTAAAAAAAAAATGGATTCCTTTTCCATTCGGACAAGCAAATCAGAGATGAACTACAGATCTCTGCACATCTAAAATTTAGGGCCCTTTTTATTAACGCTTAGGACATGCTAACAAACATTAGTGTGCCCACAGGAATAAAATGGGCCACGGTGGCAGGCAGCATTGGCTAATTCCATTAGCGCACACTACGCATTAGTATAAAAGACTCCCTTAGCGTGGCCTCAGTTACACCTACCTTCCACCGGGGTCCAACTTTGATATGTATTGTTGTTTTTTTATCCCATAAGACTGTGATCTCCAGTTCTGAAAAATGAACCACTGTGTAGAAACCAGCCTTCCAAAGCTGATATTTAGATTTGCTGTCCTGCATTTTTGATATCCTCTGAGAGAAAAAGGAGAAGGAATGGAAACATGCAAAGTTAAAAGTCATAACCAACCAACACGAAGCACCAGCTGTGTTCTAGTATCATAGCCCTAACTTGATATTCTGCACCTGTGGTTTTAATCGTAAGGTTGGGTAAGCCCAAAATCAAAGATCCCCGGATCAGAACACAGTAGTGCGCCATGCCTCTCTCCTTCCTATAGGCAGCAGGAGTCCAGGAGAAGGGGTATTAACAGAGAGCAGGAAGGGCACCCCTCTTCCTCTCCCGCCGTCTTCCAGCCTCTGGTGGGCTTTCAGTGATTTTCTCACTTTTCTCTTGAATATACGAGTCCTTTCGCCTGTCCATAATGCCAACTCCAAGGGGGTTGATGTGCCATATGAGATTTTTGAAAATGTAAGTGCGCCTTGGGCTTGAAAGGATTGGGAAATACTGTAATAGACAAACTATCCATACTGTATAAGCTATGAAAAGTGGGTAAGAATCGAGATGATTTCTGGTCGTAAATTTCATATCAACCCAGAATATGACACATTTGGCAAATACTTTGCCCCATTATTGTAGAATGGTAATAGTTCAAGATTACAGCTCATCCTCGCAACCCCTTTCCATAGTCACCGAGGGGTGCATTCTTCATAAAATGCTAACAAATAAATATAGCAATAAAAATCATAGTATAAACCATCATAATACTACCCTAAAGCAATATAAAAATACATATAAATAACAGCATATTTAAAAATAAGACAATCTAAAATTAGGCAGTACAGATACAGCAATTAAAACACTACAAAATAAAAAAAAATAACCAGGTCTTTACTTTCTTACAAAAACTCTAATAATTCAACTCTTGCTAAATACCCTCAGGCAATTTATTGTATAATGTAGGGTCACCACTGGAAACATTCTTGCCCTGGCTCAACAACTCTTTGCCATCTTAGAGGTGTACGCTTTACTTTATAAAAAAGGGCCTACATGCATACATTGCGGTGCGTGAAACTGCACAGGTGCTTATAAAATTACCCTCCACTGTGACAGTGGCCAAAACATCTTTTTGGTTCAACCACAGTTGGTGCCTAGGTTTGTACTACAACAACTTGTCTCTCAAACAGTGCGAGTACCTTGAAGGTTAGGGTCAGAACCTTATACTGAGTGTCCTATTCATTGGCGACCAGTGAAGTTGTTTTAACAGTGAAGTAGCTGGGGTCCACTTGGCTTTCCCCAGACATTCTAGCTGCTGCATTTTGGGTTACCTAAAGCCTATATATAGAAACATAGAAACATGATGACAGATAAAGACCAAGACCACCCTGCTCTTCCATACAATCACTACAGTCCCCTTTTTGCCTTTAGAAATCTTCTGTGTTTGTCCCATGCTTTCTTGAATTCAGATACTGCCCTCATTTCTACTACCTTCACTGGGAGACTTTCATGCATCTACCACTCTTTCCATAAAGAAATATTTCTGCATATTACTCCTGAATCTATCTCCTTTCACCTTATCCTATGCCCCCTCATTGCAGAGCTCTATTTCAGATGAAAGAGGTTCTTCCTGTGTGCATTTATACCACAGAGGTATTTAAATGTTTCTATAATATTGCCCCTCTCCCACTTCTCCTCCAAAAGTATACATATTGAGATCTTTAAGTCTGTACCCATATGCCTCACGATGAAGCTCACTGACCATTTTGGTAGCAACCCTCTGCACAAACTCCATCCTATTTATATCCTTTTGAAGGTGTGGTCTCCAGAATTACACACAATACTCCAAATGGGGTCTCACCAAAGATTTATAAGATGCACTATCATCTCCTTTTTCCTGCTGGCCATTCCTCTCCCTGTGCAGCCAAGCATCTTTCTGGCCTTTGCTGTTGCCTTCTCTACCTGTTTAACCACCTTAAGATCATCAGAAACAATCACACCCAGGTCCCACTCTTCTTTCGTGAACAAAAGTACTTCATCCCCTGTGCTGTACTGCTCCCTTGGATTTATGCAGCCCATATGTATGGCCCTGCATCTTTTAGCATTAAATCTCAGCTGCCAAATTCTCAACCATTTTTCAAGCTTTGCTAGATCCCTCTTCATGCTATTTTCTTTTTCCTAGGCATC
Source organism: Ichthyophis bannanicus (assembly GCA_033557465.1). NCBI lineage: Eukaryota > Metazoa > Chordata > Amphibia > Gymnophiona > Ichthyophiidae > Ichthyophis > Ichthyophis bannanicus. The sequence continues at coordinate 512,047,441 of CM066037.1, forward strand.
TACTCTATTGCAGATTTTTGTATCATCCAAAAAGAGGCAAATTTTACCTGACAGCCCATCTGCAATATCACTAACAAAAATGTTAAAAAGAATTGAACCAAGGAAAGATTCCTGCGGCACACCTCTGGTAACATCCTTCTCTTCAGAGAGGAGTTCCATTTGCCTGTACTTTTGGTTGTCTCCCACTCAACCAATTTCTAACCCAGTCAGTCACTTTAGTGTCCATCCCTAGGGTGCTCAATTTATTTATGACTGTGTGGAACAGTGTCAAAGGTTTTACAGTAATCTAAGTACACCACATCTAGGGTTCTCCCTTGGTCCAACTCTCTGGTTGTCCAGTCAAGGAAATTAATTAGATTTGTTTGACAAGACCTGCCTCTAGTAAAACCTTGCTACCAAGAATCCTGCAATGCATTGCACTCCAGAAACCTCACTATCCTGTGTTTTAGCAGCGTTTCCATTAATTTACTCACCACAGAGGTCAGGCTAACCAGCTTGTAGTTTTGAACCTCAACCTTACTTCTGCTCTTGTGTAAAGGGACCACATATGCCTTTCTCCAGTCCACTGGGACCACAACTGACTCCAAAGAAGCTTTGAAAAGTTCAGACAGTGGAGCCGCGAGAACTTCCCCAAGTTCCTTCAATATGTTCGGATGTATCCCATCCGGCCCCATTGCTTTATTTACTTTTAGTTTAGCTAGCTCCTCATGAACACAGTCTTCTGAAAATCATTCAAAATCCCCCTCACTTCTGTTCCTATTTGTGTTTTCTGAGGTCCTGCTCCTGGCCCTTCATCTGTGAACACAGAACAAAAATTTATTTGTGAAGCAGTTCCATCTGAAAGGAAGACCCACACAAAGAACATTACAGTAGATCAAATGGTCCAGCACCAATGCCTGTGCTACTGTTGTAAAGGAATCATGATACAAAAATGTTCTAAGCCTCCGGACCACTCATAATTTATAAAAGGCAGCCATAGTCAGATGGTAAACCTGATCTTCTTGGTTCAACACTGGGTTGAGAAGCACTCTTGATCTTTACCCAAGAAGGAGCAAGTAGCCACCCATGCACCGCAATTAACCCTTTGAAGGCCTACTTTAAATTTTTAATTCACATTCTGCAGCCGGGTTAATTTTTGCATATTTCAGAAAAATTGTACCCGTCTTATTCAATATGTTCTAATAGTGATTTTCCTTCTGCTATGGTCATGTATTATATACCATTTGATAGGAATATTTAGTCAGAATTTTGGATCCCAAGAGTTTTGGGCTCAGCCTGGAAAGGGTTAACCCATAGCTAATGGACCAACAGTCATATTAGGCTCATGATTAGAAGAAAGAAAATTACTCACCTGTTTATCTGAACCGCCACTAAAATATATCTCTGTGTCTCCAACAGATATAACCAGACTTTTTGAGCAAACGATGTCATTATCAAAGCATTTCTTGTTCTGAGCAGTTATGGATACATTTGAGTTATCTGTACTCTAGAACATTAAGAAATTTTGGGGGTAAGTATGATTCTGCTTTCGCTATAGCAAAAGCCTGGTTAAGTATGTAATTCTGACACAAATAATGAAGTGTCACATAAATATAGCAATGCTTAATATCGGATCTAAGAAGTCAAGAAGATTTACTTGGAGTTGCTTGCACAGAAAAATATCCCAACAAGCTTTATGGCATGCAAAAGAAAAATATCACTATATCTTTCTGTATGCAAAAGACATGATATAAGGATTAGACTGTTGGGTTCCAAAAAATGCCGGCTTTGTGACTTCAAGGATACAGCACTATGACAATTACTAGAAAGCCACTCAGTGGCAAGTTACACAAGTACTTTCATACCTACTTTTTCGGAAATTTTCTGAGAAAACATACCCACATATTTTGTCTTTGAAAATCAATTAACTTTATATGGGTACGAAAGTACGAAACCAACCTTATTTCTACAGGTCGACATGAATGTAAATGTCTGCAGCTTCATTTTAGCTGTGATTTGTGCAGGATTTTAACTAATATTTTATGAAGACACATAGGTCATGTTTATTGGCTCTACTAATAGTTAACACACACTTTGGCAATCTGATGCTCCAAGGCGGAAAAATAATGCTTTGAACTGATGCTATTTTTCCAAGAATAACCCAGCTTGCATTGCATAATAATGAGGTGTTTTGCATGAATTTGCATGCTTTGCCCTTCATTATAATATGACATGAATTATTTCCCAAACACACTTTAGTAACTAGCCCCCTAAATCTTTTAATTTGTTGGCAAACTTGGCTCATTTCCTATTCAATATAATACACAAATTAGCGTCTTAGGATCAAAATGAAGTTCACCTTTTCGATGATTACTTTCAAAGAATGTATAATGATGTGGTAGGTTAATTGGCACCTTAATGAGACATGCTACACACTATTTTGTCAACTGAGAAAACTTACAAATTGGTGTTTAAGTGCATTTTCTTGAAGGGACACAGTATTCTGGGGCAAGGAAGTCATTGTGGGGGCAAACTTCCAATAAACTGCTTAGCAGGAGATGATGCAGGTTTTATTGTACCCACACACCTTTAGCCAAATTTCAAAGTGAAACAACCTCCTGAAGTTTGCATCTGTTAGTTGTGCAGCTTGGGTATCAGGGGAAAAAATTTAATTCTCTGTATATACTTTTCTTCCCCACCTAACTCAAACATACCCCATGGAAAACATGGTAAATAGTGGAAATGCAGTACAACCAAAATGAGTTGAACAGATGGACAACCTCACAGTATCAAAGAGTTGTAAGGGTGTCTTTATTAATGTTCTTCAACACATCTGAAACCCTACATGGCCGTGTTTTGGTAGTACCTTCTTCAGGGGTTTTATCTTGATAGATGTGTATCCCAGTAAAGACTGAGGACCTCCAGACTGGAGTGAAGAAGGCAAGCTATAAGAGTAGAGTGTTTATATAAGGTGGATTTTCAAAGCTATAACCTTCTTACACAGATACACATCTATTAAGACAAAACTCTGAAGAAGACACCACCAAAACGCAGTTGTGTAGGGTTTCAAATGTGTTAAATATGGCCAGTGCCTAGAGCAACTTACAAAGCCAGGGTTCTAGGTATCTAACTCCGTACCTAGATCCTTTTGAAAAATGGCTTCCTAGTTCAAAGGAAACAATAGCGTCTAGTGGTTGGCTTTATGACTGAAAGACATACTGCAGCAACTTTCACAAAATCTCAAGAGATTTGCTGTCATTTTAAAATGATCAGGAAGACACAACAAAACCTGTTTCATTTTGTGTTCCTTCCAATCCAAAATGAAATGTGACAAATTAAGTTAATAGAAAAGAAAATTAAATGAAAAAATAACAAATATTTTCATGCACATTCCTGTAACTCTCATGACATATTTGCAGTTAACATGCTTCTTTACCATGGCTTTGAACACAAAGGAGTCTGTTTATTAAAGCGCATCAGAGTTTTGCAGCTAAAGCGGCAAAAAAGTGCAAATAACATGGCATTAGCTTAAAAAAAACCATGCGTTATCTGCTGGGGGTGTACAATGCATTTCCCCAGCAAATAACACACCAAAATTGCAAGGAGTGCAGCGTCATAGCAGAGATGCAACTAATGCCACCCACTGAGGTAGTGGATGAACAATCGCTTTGCATCTTTGCTGGCTGCCGCACGCTGAGGACATGCGCAGTAACTGCACATTGCCGACATTCTCACCCTCCCCCCATATTCACCCACTGCAGCAGCGAGATCTGCAGATAGCGCAAAAAACCACTGCATCAGCTGCAGTTTCCGTTATTCGTTAATGCACCCAGATAGCATAAGTTATCTGTCATGTAAAAATGCCACAAAGACAAGGTATAGGTTAGAGAAGATCTTATTGATTCCAGATATACATATTAAGAGAGAAGCGGCTCACAAGCTTTTCCTTCAGATCCTGTCGGCATGCACTCAGTTCATTTGGGCACCGAAAAATGTAAAGTGCATGCAGATCACTTTGCTTGCATATGCCTATGAATTAACAGGCATAAAAAAGTTCTGGCAAGCATACAATGGAAGCCCAAAAAACAAATAGGGGAAACAAACATGAAAAATGCACCAGAAATGTGAAAAATGTGTTTTAAACGCAAACAAAACAACGGAGGGCACATTCAAAAGCATTGACATAGTTTGCACATCTATGAACTACATACCCAGCTTATGCTACTGAATACTCCATATAGCCCGGTAAAACACCCCGATGCTAACCGCTTAGCACCGGGGCATTCTGGGGAGTGGAGCAGAGATGCAGCAAAGGTTACCCAGTCAGCAACTAACCTAAACCAGCTGACGTTAGGCACAAACAAAGCTGGTCTAACTCTAGCCAGTTTAACTAGCCAGTCAGTGGCTGAATATCACAATGACCAAATAGCTAAATCGCTATCCAGTGAAACCAAATATGGCCCCGGCACTGAATATTCAAGGGCCACTGCTGACCCTGCCCTCAATGGGTTTTTTGTTCATGTGCACTCCTACATCCTATATGTGGTCACTGCAAATCAACAGAACCCACAACAACATATGAAGAATTAAATGTAAATTAACTATAATAACGTACATTAAATTAAAGCTGGCAGAGGATGGTGGTCATATCAGAAGAGCAGTTCTGCAGAGAATTATAACAAATTTTGCTTAAGAAATAACTACACCTCCTTATGTTCTAGAGGATTGTTTCTGCAGAATTTTGGATAAAAGTTAATTTTGTGTGTAGCTGACATATGCACCATGTTCCCTTGCAGCAGCTCCTTAACTATTGATCTGAATGAAATTTTGCATGAAGAAAACTGTGTGTGATGTTTAATTCATGAGGTTTTAGCATGCCAGAGTTATCGGCATCTTCCATTTGCACTTGGAGCAGAACTTTAAGCCGGCATACCTTTTGGGCATCATGAAGAAAACCAACAAGGCAAAATAATATATCAAAATTTTCTTCTTGATAGTAGACAGTCTAAAGAAAATGAAGCAGTAGAAAAGTTAAGCTGTTAGCAAGGCACTATTGAAGGAGGAAACTGTGGACATCTCGGCAGAAACGGCAAAAGAGGAAAGTAACCTTATGGTGTGCCAATGAAAACAAACTGGGACGACAGTACAGAAAATTCAGTAAGAATAAGAAGAAACAACTTTAAAGATCTGCAGGGCCACATAAAGCAGGAATACATCTAACAGTTTCAGCAGACAGAAAAGTAGCTGAGGGGAGTAACTGACCGACTACAGAACAGGAATGATCATGTATAGGCAGTGAAAGACTTTTGTCCTTTCAGATTCAGGTCCACTTGGGGACATACATGAGCCCAAATCTGCTTGTTTTCAAAGAAAAATGTTTTTCTCGGGGTTTTTTGCAGTTATAGCTTCCATTCTCCTTTATGCTTCCTGAAATACAGAGCACATTTCCAAAGGCATGCTTTCTCTCAAGTCATCATATTCATGTAACAGCCCCATCGGTAAGAAAAGTCACTTAAAAGCTTGAGATGGTAAAATTTAAAAAAAAACCATCAATGCTGGCCAGATAGTTCAGAAGCAGTACTTGTTCTGCAATGCTGAAGACTTGGATTCAATTCCCAGACCCAGTTTCTAGTCTTTGGAATCTTGACAGACCCTAGGAGGGAAACAATATCTCCGCCATCACCTAAAGATGGCATCTACTGGGCAGATTTAGAAAACACACATAGACCTATTCAGTGTGTGGTTTTTAGCTCCTGTCAAGGATTGTTACTGGAGCAATCAGATCTGTTATGTGCAGCTAAAACTTGGCTCAAGGAAGGTGAGGCTTTTTATGTGCAGCAAATATGCGCCTTCCTTCCCCTCCCCCCCCCCCTCCGAATTCTCTTTTTCTTCCAGAGATCGACCAAGTAGGCAGAGTGTGAGGTTGCCATTTTTTATGCAAGGGAACTAATGGTCTCCAAACTCCCTCTTTACCTTCTGAAATTCTCAGAAGCCTTTCTTGTCCAACTGAGCACAGCCAACACTTACCCCGTATTTACCTACCATCCTTCCAAGCAACAGTCCTGCTAAGACAGTTACAAGCATTTCTATCAGTGAGGGGTGATACAACGCGATCGCACTTTGAATCACAGGGGACAGTCCCCTGCATATCCCTTGGGACTTGTCTGTGCCTCACAATTCAAAGCGCAAATGTGTTGCACCAACCCCACTGGAAGGAATACAAGTGGAGGACTCTCACACAGCTTGAAGCTGCTTAGCTGGAAAGTTGTTCCCAAGCCCCTACAGGATCCATAGATATGTTTCTTTCCTTTAGCTCTGACTTTTTCTCATAGTACCCAAATGTAGTAATCTTGGGAGACTAATATTCATGTGGATAATCCACTAAAGGTACTGGACAAGCAACCTATAGAGTTCTTAGTCCTTATCCAGCGTGCACATTCTTCCACACTTGAAGTTGATCTTTCACTGGACCTAGTGTCCTTCTCTAGCAACTTTTTATTGTAGGCAACAAAATCAATACTACTCCCCACGCTTGGACTAATCACTTTATCATTTTCTACTTTTTCCTTTAACTAACCACCCTCATAGTGTGGTTAAGTAGTTCACCGGGAGGCTAAACACTTTGAACGTGGAACAACTTGCAGCTAGATGTCACACCTTTCCACCTAGTATTGCCAATCTTTCATTGAATGACCAAACATTAAACTGGCATAACATCATAAGTGCTGTACTGATCAAACTTCTCCTCTCAAGGAATATAAAGTAAAAAGTAAATATAATCCCATTGAGCCAAAAGAAAATGGCACAAAAACAAGACGGAGATCAACCTTGCCCGGAGCAAAGAATGCCATGAGGTCTACAGAGAAGGCTTTCACATAGCAAATTGAGCTTACTGTTCTATCTGAGCATCATCCCAAGCTACTCTTTAGTCCGGTGCCCAGACTTTCTAACTTTCCTCCAATACTACAGGAAATCCAAACCTTGAGCCACTCATCTGGGGACTTTGAAAACATATTTCTTGGCAAGGTTTCAGATCCGAGGAAAGAGTGCTTGTCCACCCTCAGCCTAGTAGCCCCCCAGTCCTTCAATGGTAAATCTCAGGGGAATAGTCAGGCCTGTTGATGGCACGCCTTCAATCCTACCTTCCAATTCAATTTGGAAAAAGCCCTTTTTCAGAAGCCCTCCTCATCCCTAACTGAGCCAGTCCCTGCCTATTTGATAAAAGACCCAAAACTAGACCTACTCCTATCTTTCCTGTTTATGGTAAACACTAATGCCCCCAACAGAAAGCAAATCCCTGGTGACCCAGCAGCTCCAATCCCCCCACCCAACTAAAAATAATCCTAGTGGTCCAGCAGCCTCAATCTCCTCATGCACCCAACTAAAACACCACCTGGTGGCCCAGCAGCATCGAACCCCCATCCCCCCCCCTTCCTGGTACCTTCACAAAGGAGTGGGAGCACTGGCTACGCTCTCCTGCTCCTGCGCCACCATCTCAAAAAATGGCAGCATCTGGCCCTGTGTGGTGCATCCTGGGATGCACTGGGCAGGGTCAGACTGCCATATAAGGTAGAAAATGCCTTAAATGGCAGTCTGACCATTCATGGTGCATCTCAGGAGCAAGCTGCCATTTTTCAAGATGGTGGCACAAGAGTGGGAGTGCATGGGCAGCGCTCCTGCTCCTTTCTAAAGGTACTGGGAGGTGGTGGGGGGTTTGGGTCCGCTGGGTCGCTGGACCACCGGGCGTTATTTTAATTGGTCAGATGCGGGGATCGTGGATTTGCTTTCTGTCGGGGGCACTAGCCCCCTAACAGTATTTTGATGGCATCATGGGCTTTTGCCAATGTCATCAAAATACTGTCAGGTGCACAGGCTAAACATTTAAGCCACCTCAGGACCAGGTGTAGAGATATAGGTGCTAAGGCTGGTTATGAAATCCTCTACATCGGGTGCAGACAATATTAGCATGCCATTTTAATACAGCCAGCTTATTTGCCTATAATTTAAATAGTCTTGGCATTAATTGTGCGCTAGCGTTTACGTGCACGTCCGTCTCTTTTCTGCATTTGGTTGTTGTGGCAATTGTGCCTAAAAGTGATCTTATCTGTGCTTAAAGGCCATGCTAAAGTTCTGTATCGGCCCATTAATTTGTATCTCTCAAATCTGTCACACTTATGGCCTGTCTCAAAGGTGTTCTTTATTTCAAAAATTAATGAAAAGGTTTTCTTCAAACAACTCTCCAACTACCTAGATCAAGCAAGTCTTGCACCACAATCAGGCTTCTGACCTGGTCATAGCACTGAATCAGCTATGGCTAATGTTCGGGAAATTCATGGCAATCTTGATAAAGCAAAAATACTCCTTGATTTAAGCATAGCCTTTGACTTGGTAGATTACGCATTGCTAGTGTCTCAACTCAAACATTTTGGCCAAAGAAGTTCTGTCCTTGACTGGTTAATGCATTTTCTAAATCTTATATCATTTCAGGTTGATTGAAATTCCACCACTTCATCAGCTCATATTCTGCCTTGTGAAGTTCTACAAGGTTTGATTCTTGTTTCTGCATTGTTCAAATTTTTTTTTGTCTCCATTGGCAACCCTTAGCCAGAGCTTTGGAATCAGTGATTTTCTTTATGCAGATGATATCCAGTTGGCCACTTATTGCACAGGTCTCAGTCCTTTGAACAATTGTCTGGACACAGTAACTAAATGGATCAGCACCATAAACTAAAACTTACTACCCTGAAATCGGAAGCCATCACCTTCAACTATTGTCCCTAAGGACACTGTAATGATCTTAGGGATGTGCCTCAACTAATGCCTCAACTTTGAACCCCAAATCTTTGCTATTCTAAAATTCTTTTAATGCACTGCGGAAAATCTACACTATTAAGATTCTATCAGAGAAAAAATGATCTTCAACTGTTAATCCACACATTAATCCTAAATCAACTGGACTAGAACACCACTCTATATAATGGGTTGCTGCAATCCCTTTATCAGATAACTACAGTTGCTCCATAACACAGCAGTAAGACTGCTATATAATGCCTGATCGTGTTACCTTTTTACTTATGGACCAACACTGGCTTCCGATATCTATTAGGATCAAGTTTAAGATCTGTATCCTGACCTCATCGTGCCTTATATTCTGATTTCTCAAGATATCTAACTAATCCCCTATACCTCACCCCCCCACACACACACACTATTTATTTATTTAACAGGTTTTATATACTGCTTTATCATTTTAGTCAGAGCAGTTTACATTGAAACTTAAACTTGGTAATGTACATTATACAGGGACATTGATAACTTGGATTTTTCTGAGGCAATGCAGGGTTAAGTGACTTGCCCAAGGCCACAAGGAGTGCTAGTGGGAATCAAACCCTGGTCTCTGGGTTTCCAAGCTGGTGCTCTAACCATCATCACTTACTGGAAAGCAGCTAGAGATTACTCACTGTACCTCATCTTCCTATTTAGCCTCTACCTAATGGAATAAGCTCTCAGATTAGCTCAAAAGAGAGCCGAACTGTTCAGAATTCAAAACTACTCTGAAGATCTGATATTTTAATCAGGCTTTCCAATAATTATATTAAAATTCAATGAGGCAATGGAACAATCTGCCAGAAACCTCCCAGGGACTAACCTGATGAAATGTGAGGCAATAAATGGGAATTTCCCGTTCCTCTATGGGCAATTTCACACCTAAGCAGGTGATTCATTTGCCTCCGGATGATCATTCTGTACTTGGCGCACAACCATGTCTGTCATCTCATTTATTTGATGAGTGCTATGGGCGGTGCATTTTTCCAAGGAAAAAAAGATGCCGGTGCTCATATGCAAGGCTCTCTCATTAAAACATGAGGACCATGGGTCAGTTTAGCAGGCAATGAAAAGGGTGCCAGTAGTCAGTAGCACTGCGTATTCCCTCCAAAAAAGCCCCGGCTATGAGTAGTTTTAGATTATGACGTGCCAATGGTCTCTGGTGTCTTTCTCCTTTTCCCATGCCTTCTGTGGAGTCTTTTAACAAATGATGTCTTTCTTGTTTGTATATTCCGTTTTAAGCAGTACACCACTTTGCTGTAACCAACAAAAGGTGATCAAGCAAGTAACTAAGAAGCTCTTTTATTAAATTCCAGTGGCCAGTTAACGTGCATTTTAATATGCAGCAATGAGCAGCCATGAATGCTAATGTAGGGGCTCGCCAGCAATGGCGCAATAAAGCACATGGTAACTGGTCATCACACAGTGATGTGGGGAATGGACTGAGCGCATTGCCGTTAGTGCGAGGGTAATTGCTGCATGCTCAGTGGTAATTAGCATGAGTTCATGTAATGACCCTCTATAGACATCATTAGGTGCACCCCCGTTAAGTGTGACACACACTAAGGTACCCCACTGTACATTAACTGCCAGAAACATGCTGGTCACACCTCCGGCAGCTAATATAGAGGCCTGGCATTTAGCAGGCTTTAGTAATAAGGCCACTAAATAGACCAAAGTAAACTGCAAAGACCGGGCTCGGAAGGGGTCAAGGAACTGATGAGCAGAATAGGGTTATGAAGCATGCAATGAAGCTACAGGGTAACCTACTTAAGACTAATAAGAGAAAATATTTTTTCACTCAACGTGTAATCAAACTCTGGAATTTGTTACCGGAGGGAGGATGTAGTAAAGGCTGTTAGTGTAGCTGGGTTTAATAAAGGTTTGGACAAGTTCCTGGAGGAAAGGTCCATAAACCATTATTAAAAGGGACCCGGGATATCACAGCTTGACCCAATACAAGCATTGAGGAACCTGTGTCTTTTGGGGAAACTGCTTTCCTTCCTCTCTAAATTTCTTGAGAAGCTGGTCTTTATTCAACTTTCCTCTCACCTCGAAGCTTCCCTCACTCTCCACCCACGACAATCAGGTTTTCGTCCCGGTCACAGCACTGAAACTGTCCTTCTTTCTCTCCTTAATGAACTTCACACTGCTCACGATCGTGGTCTTTTTACCCTAGCTGTCTCCCTTGATCTTTCTGCAGCTTTCGACTTAGTGGATCACCGTACTCTCCTCACTTGTCTTCGGGAAACGGGTCTTTCTGGTGTGGTTCTCAAATGGTTTCATTCTTTTCTTTCCTGTCGTTCCTTTTCTGTTGTCACCGGGTCTTCTTCCTCTGCCCCCACCCCCCTCACTTGCGGGGTTCCCCAAGGTTCCGTCCTCGCTCCCCTTCTTTTTAATGTTTTCCTAGCCCCGCTTGCCCTCTTGATCCAACAGTTTGGTATCTCTGCGTACTATTACGCAGATGATATTTTTCTCTTACTTCACACAGATTCTCTTTCCCCTGACATTAATCCTCTTAAATCATTGTCTCACTGCTGTTGCTTCTTGGTTTTCTTCCAACTTCCTTCATGTGAATCCCGCTAAATCCTTCGCTATTTGGTTTACACATGGGCGTCCCTCCCCTACTTGTGCTCCTTCTTTCTCTTCACAGCCCATTCCTCTTGTTTCTTCACTCCATTATCTGGGTGTTACCCTTGATTCTTCCCTCTCTTTTAAGGCGCACTTCTCTTCTATCATCCAGCGTTCTTTTTTCTCTCTTAGACAGCTCCGAGCTGTCCGCCCTTTTCTTTCTTCCTCCGCTTTGGCTACTCTCCTTCTCTCCCTTGTGATGTCTTGTCTTGACTACTGTAATGTTTCCCTAGCTGGTTTACCCCACTCCCAATTGTTTCGTCTTCAGCGTGTTCAAAATACTGCTATTCGTCTTCTTACCCATGCTTCTCGTTTCGATCATGTTACCCCTCTTCTTCTTCATCACCACTGGTTACCTGTTTCTTTTCACGTCCAGTACAAAATCCTTATTCTTACGCACAAGGCTGTCCGCACTGGCACCCCCTCATATCTTGCTGATCAGATACACTTTCGCACCCCCCACCGTCTGCTTCGTTCTATCCACACTAATCGCATGTCTCTTCCCTCCCCCTCCCAGGCCCATCTTGTTTCTACTCATTCCTCTGCTTTCTATTTCTTGGCCCCAAGCCTCTGGAACTCACTCCCTCCCTCGCTTCGTGCAGAAGAATCCTACCGCTCCTTCAAAACTCAGCTCAAAACTCACCTTTTTAACCTAGCCTTTGACCTTCCGTCCTTGTCTTCCCCCTCCCTTCCCGCTCCATGATGTTGTACCGGTACTGTTGCTTTATACTGCATTCTTTTCCTTTTCTTTTCTTTTCTTTCCTATTATTTAATGGCGTTCTTTTTCCTTTCCCACAGCCTCATTTTTTAAATGTTTTAAAGTTTTATTGTAAACCGCTCAGGTGCCTACGGTGTTGGGCGGTATACCAAGTTTTTAATAAACATAAACATAGGTACTTGTGACCTGGATTGGCCACTGTTGGAAACAGGATACTGGGCTTGATGGACCTTGGTCTGACCCAGTATGGCAGTTCTTATGTTCTTATATTCAGATCCCACTTCTTCGACTGACCCTCTTTGTGACTTTGCCTCAGGTACAGCTAGACTATAAGCCAGTCTGGGCAGGGAAATAACTCATGTACCTGAATATATAACTTGTCTTGAGCTCTGATTTAGAAAAAGTGAATAATAAACCTAAAAATCCAAAATAGGAGAAAAGCTATGAATGAAGGCTCATGAAGGTATCACATAGTACAAGTCAGTTCGGCTTGAGCTGGAAAATGAAAGAATCTGGAAAAACTGCCAGGAAATTAAGCCTGCGCCAAATACAACACCTTAATCACCACCTTCAAGGCTCATCACCAACTATCCTCCGAAATACTACATTCACTTCTCCTAAAAGCACCTGCTGATAGCGTAGAAGAGCCAGCATGCAAGCCACACTTACCAGTCTACAAATACACAAGAAATGTACACAGACCACTTTGAAGAGAGCATTCTCTCTCTTGCACCTAAAATCTGGAACAGCCTCTCAGACAACATCCAGTCAACAAATAACCTCGAAGACTTCCCCAAGAAGATAAAGACACTTCTATTTTCTGAACACTTTTGACAATGCACCTACCTAATAAGCTCCGTAAACAATTAGAAACCTATAGCCTTCTCCTTACCCATCCTTCTCCGTCCCCCTTGCCCCTCCTCTCGCACTATCGCTCCTCCCTTCCCACCTCGTGGCATATAGGTCCCATTGCACCATTGATACATCTCTAACAGGATGTTGTACATAGGTGTGCCCCATTACCTCTAGCCTCACCAGTTCATATACTTGGTTTTGTGTTATGTTCAGTTATTGCAAATGTTATATGTGCATTACTGTTCATCTTGCTCCTTGTAAACCGCTTTGACAGTCTGAAAGATGGTATAGAAAACCGGTTAAATAAATAGATAAGTAAATCAGGCTTTGCCTGATGTCCCACATTCCAATTCATGATGTCACACAGAGAGCAAAGTAAAGGCTTTCAGTAGCTGTGAGTGCAGCTGGCTGTATAAGAAGCACAAAGCACGTTTACCTCTTCTCTTAGTCTGTACGGCTTCAGGGTACTCGACAAGAGGCAAGAAATGGTAACAAATAGCTCTGTATATTGAAACCTGTAACCTGATCTGAAGAGTCAGCAGTGATGTACCTATGGTTCAAAATGAAAAAATGCCAATTCAGAATGATGTGTTCCGGCACATAGATCGCTGGCATTCAACCAAACGCACACAATCAAGGTTTTCATCCAAAATCATTTCCAGCTTTATCCATCATCGGGGTAATAAGCAATCTGGTGAAAGTAGCTCACGTAGATCGGAATACCTTTTCTTCTGGAGCCAAATCCACTTCTTCTCTCGATTGGCATCTGTAGTTTGGGGCAGTGGCGATGGGCTAAGTTTTGGGCAATTGAAGCAGCAATCTACAGAAGTGCTGAAAGTATTCACTCTCCACACAGTTTCCCTGACTACTTCCCCTACAAGATAATACTAAATCCTGCTAGAAAAACAAATGTTGTCCACCCTGTGAGTGAAGGTCTTCTCTTCTCACAATATATTTTTCTGCTTTATCTTTTCCCTCATTCTCCGCAGTGTCTCTTCCTCCCTCCTCCATCCCTACACACTTTCCAGATGTTCTCTTTCAAGCTTGGTTTACTCCCAAGACAAAATGTGTGGAAAGAACAAGCAAACCTGTAGATAGTGACGGTAGTCTTTGAGATAAACAGATCCAGTGGGGAAAAGAGCTGGAGCAAGAAAACTTCTTTGGTCAATATGTTCTTCTCGGACTTGTCAATTTCTTAAGCCCTCCTTCCAATACAAATCTGTCTCATTAAATCAGAAACATGGACCCAAGTTTATTTCTCAGGAATTTGTTTGGGTTTGTTTTTTCTAGGCTCTTGGAAAAAGAATGCATAAAATTACTTGAAAACAAGGCCTCCTTTGTTTGCATTGTCTAACTTCACCCAGTTTATCTGTTGGATTTGACATGTCCCTGGATTACATTACAGCAATCCTGTTCTAATTAAAACTGTCTCCGATTTTCCAAAGATTAAGGCTTTGGAGATATGCAGTATCTCTTTCCAAGAGATACGATCCACTGTAAGGTAAAGTAAATTACTGAGACATTGGAGGTATCAAATCTGTGTTTTCGATGCATACTGCATCTTTTCACGCTGATATTTTAATGATTGAAAACACTGCATAAAATGATGTAAAATGCAGAGAACTACTTAGTGCAATGCACTGTGCTAGAAACCTTGAGGACTGTGCTAGCTTGCCACTGCACGTGTTTGATTGGCTATATTCATAGATCACAGAATTTTGTGCAAGAATGCTATTAAAATACAGTTGGTTGTCATTGTATGCCATTGGGTTCATGCTGACTCTTGGTGACCCAATGGCCAATATTCCCAATGGAGAAAGGTGAGTAGTGGTGTACCCCAGGGATCTGTACTGGGTCCGCTGCTTTTTGACATATTCATAAATGACCTGGAAAAGGGAATAACTAGTGAGGTTATCAAATTTGCAGATGACACAAAACTCTTTAAAGTTGTTAAAACCCAAGAGGATTGTGGAAAACTGCAGGAGGATCTGGATAAATTGGAAGACTGGGCATCCAAATGGCAGATGAAATTTAATGTGGACAAGTGCAAAGTTATGCACCTAGGAAAGAACAACCCACACTATAGTTACACAATGCAAGGCTCCACATTAGAAACCACCACCCAGGAAAAAGATTTAGGAGTCATTGTGGATAACATGTTAAAACCCTCCGCCCAGTGTGCAGCGGCGGCCAAGAAAGCAAATAGAATGCTAGGTATCATAAGGAAAGCAATGGAAAATAAAACAAAGGATATTATAATGCCTCTGTATCGCTCCATGGTACGACTGCACCTTGAATATTGTGTGCAACTCTGGTCACCGTATCTTAAAAAGGACATAGCGTTATTAGAAAAAGTACAGAGAAGAGCCACCAAATTGGTGAAGGGGATGGAAGGCTACTCCTATGAAGAGAGGCTAAGAAGGTTAGGGCTCTTTAGCCTGGAGAAGAGACGGCTGAGGGGAGATATGATAGAGGTCTATAAATTAATGAATGGAGTGGAACGGATAAACGTGGATCAATTGTTTACGCTATCAGAGTATAGAAAGACTAGGGGACATGTAATGAAGCTACAGGGTAAACTATTTAAGACAAATAAGAGAAAATATTTTTTCACTCAACGTGTAATCAAACTCTGGAATCTGTTACTGGAGGATGTAGTAAGGGCTGTTAGTATAGCTGGGTTTAAAAAAGCTGTTAGTATAGCTGGGTTCCTGGAGGAAAGGTCCATAAACCACTATTAAAAAGGGACCCAGGATATCAATGCTTGACCCAGTACAAGCATTGTGGAACCTGTGTCTTTTGGGGAAACTGCTAGGTACGTATGACCTAGATTGGCCACTGTTGGAAACAGGATACTGGGCTTGATGGACCTCAGTCTGACCCAGTATGGCATGTCTTATGTTCTTATGACCCTGTAGATAGTTGTCCACATTGCTACTATCCCCTGGGTTTTATTGGCAAAGTGTGACCAGAAGTAGATTGCCAAGCACGCAACAGAAAGTGGGCTGCCGCCACACATGTGCATAGTCCCCATAGAGAATAGTGACATGCATCGGTGTGCTAAAATTTCACTAAGTTGTTACTGTTCCATGTAAGCCATCTAGGCCAAGTTGTTATATGTAAACCGCTTAGACTTGTAGATCAGCGGTATATGCAATGCAATGCAATGTGTGCCTTCGAGTCAATGCTGACTCCTGGTGACCCAGAAGCTCCTCGATTTTCTTGGCAGTGTGACTGGAAGTAGATTGCCAGGCCTTTCTTCCAAGGCAATGGAGGGTTAAGTGACTTGCCCAAGGTCAAACACAGTTAAATAAATAAATAAATAAAATGCAGAATAGCATGCAAGTGCAGAATGTGTGCACACGTATGTGTTGATTTGCACGGAGAAGAGTAGGAAGACCATCAGACAACCAAACTTCTCAAGAGCAGAGACCCTCATGTTATGCCACCTGGGGCTGGAACAGGTGGAGCTGCTGTACCCCCATGAAGGCTCAGGCCTCCCCGTGCAACAGCAAGAACGGTCTGGGAGAGGGTCTGCATGGTCCTAATGAGCTGAGACACTATTTCACACCCTACAACATTGCTCACAGGGGGACACCTAGCTATAGGCAGATATTGAGTGTGCCGGGAAAGAAGAAAGTTAGCCAGGGCTGTGCCAAATATAAGCCAGGCCAGGATGGGCCCCCAGGGCGACACCTCCTGAGGTTCAGGAAAGAGCAGCAGCAGTCAAAGCAATCAGAGATCAGACACACAGACATCTAGATGAACAATCTGAACCTGGCAGGAAAAAAGGCATGCAAATGCATGGATAGCAGTGGCAAGGTATTATGTCCCATGAGACTGGCAGTCCAGGGCTAGCACATGGTGAGGGCACCGAAAGGTGCGGATGGTGGTACATGGTGATGTTAGGGAATTCCATGAGCCATGGGCATTGCTGCAGGCATTCATGAAGCCCTGCAAGGCTCCACCCCCCAGGTCAGGGCACATGCAGAGCACAATGTGCACATAGTTGCAGGAAGTGTTAGCACACAGAGGTACAACAAAAGGAAAGCTGCCACACTGTGGCCAGATAGTGCACAATCACAGATGGCAGCCCTCAGCAAGGTATATGGGTTGTGATGGAAGCCAAGATGTCAGAAGGGAGGGGTGACGGATGTGCTCTGCACCTGTTGCGATAGCATGCAGCTTCTGCACACCTACACATGGCAGACCCTCAATACAAAGACTACAGAGGGAGAGAGGTAGAGCAGATGACAGAGGATGAACCAGGGAAATGAGGGCCGGGTAAAAGACATGTGGGGGTGGGGAACTGCTGTTGGTTTTACTATGGGAATTTGCTCATCCACCCAGAAACCCAAAGAGGAAGACCATTGGATCGACTGACCCTTTTCAGCGCCCATCTACTGAGCTACCATCTTACTATGTAATTTACATAGGTTGTAAAATCATTATCTCATTATCAGAATCAAAATCTCTTGTAAAGTGCTAAGGATGTATGTGAAAAGAGCTTTCTACACTACTTTTGGAATTCATGGAAATTTTTTTTAAAAAAGTTCTGTCACAAATGGAACATTCATTTGTGTTAATCCGGGGTGAGCCTTCTTAATCAGGTACCGTTACATTAAACAAAATGTGCTGACAGAAATCTATTGCAGACAAAGAATGGTGGATTAACAGGTTGAAAGATGCATCTTCCGCATGGGCAGACAGCTGTATCTTATTAAACTTTTCTGAAAGATAGCCGGTAAACAATGAACGGTGGAGAAAAGGGCGTCCAACCCACAGCAGGCTGTAACCTTGTGTTTTCTAAGCACCATGAAACAAATAACTTGCCTGTTCATCATGCATTCATCCCATGATGCAGCCCTAATGATGGTCTAGAAAAGTACAGTATTGATGAATCAATGCGGCTCAATGGAAATGAACAAATTAGTTACTGTGAAAAAAGAGGTATAATTTAATTTAAGGCCCAACAGCCCTAAAGCTCTCTAGGCCAGCCTCATATTGCACCTGTCTTTTATAGAAAGAAATAAAACCCTAGAACTGACACAGCAGACTCACACAGGCAACATTTTCATCGCCCATGTGATCAGGATCAAAGTACTGCAGGTGTTTTGTCATGCCTCTTGACTGTACTACTGCCAATTTCATCTTTGAACTTTGGAACTCCAGAAAAGACCCATTCACTCATTTGAGAACTATAAAACTAATTTACCATGAGGCGATGTGATGGAGGGATATGTCCTAAATGGAGCACTGGTTCAGGCAAATCAGCAGAAGAAGAGACAAGCAGCAGAGTAGTGAATGCACTATGCGACCAGATCATGGCCTAAGTTAACAGATGTAAAGTTCTGCAAAATTTTGTTGGCCCGCATGTGAAGATTTAAGACAAAAGTCACCCATTTCTTTAGCAGTGTGGAAGGCAGGCGATATACAGAGAAACCGTCATGGCGATCACTTACAAATCCCTCAATGAATAGCTGCTTGTCAAAATGGTGAGTAGAAACTCAGTTTTATGTTTGGAAAATCAAGATCCACCAATTAATTACAGTAAATTAATTCCGCTTATTCACATCACAGTTCAGGGCACCTCGTGCAAGTTTTGTCCGAATTAGATAGTCATAAACATAGGGCGACACGTCACAATCAGAAATCCTGATTTGGTACCATGCTGGATTGGGAGGTGGAGTAAATAATTTGGAATGTCAAATTTTGCAGAGAGCCTCAGAGATGTCACACTGTATATTTAATTCTAGGATTAGGCTATTCTTTAGAATTTCTGGTAAGGTCCCCAGGCATCATGTAGCTCTAGATAAAAGCTACATTCATCCTGTGATTTCATCATGAGATGAACCAGATCCTACAGACCGAGACCAGACATACCAACGGGTTCCAGGTCATCTAGGCAGCATTAGCCAATCCTGGTTTTAAATCCAATTTTTTAAAAGAAATGTAGGTGTGGCTAAGCATCTCCTGATGGTATAAAAGATCTCTCTCCTCATGGACTGATCTTTCTGCATTCCAGAAGGCAGACCACCAAAAGTTCACAATAGACCCAAACCTTATGGATTGAAAGATGTTTTGCATCATTTTTTTTAAATTCATGACCATCTCTGGCAATCATCAAGATACTTTTGTATTCCCATCATATTTAGCTTGCTGACATTCTACAATCAACCACCAAATTCCAACCCAAGTGAAAATAGTAAAAACCCTGAGACAATTATGTCCAGCATCACTCCATTGAGTTTGCACCATTTGGCGCGTCTACCTTTGCAGACTTAAATACAAATGAATAATCCACCTCCTACCTTAACTAAGTACACTTGGCAATCACTGACATAATCATATTCTAGTCCATCAAAGGTGTAATAATGCCTGTCTCCATAAACCGTACATACAGCAGGACAGGGATAAGTACTGCAGTTGAAAATTCCTCTTCGACAAACACTAGAAAAGAAAAAAGATGGTTAAAAGAAAAAAAGATATACCTTACATAATCAAAAACATTAGCCCTCTCTCAGTCCTCATGGTTACTTACATTACCCCTAGAAACTCTCCATTTTCCGACTTAGACACAACTGATAAACTTACTATGTAAATAAGTTAGCACGTTTTTAGTTGTATTATTTTAATCTGTATTTAACGACTTATCTTTGTTTACTTTTACTCCTGTTTGTTGTAAACTGTAATTTTGAGTTCTCTGTAAACCACCTTGATTATGCTGATAAAGTGCTAACCCCCCCCCCCCACACACACACACACACACAAATAAATAAATAAAATATTAAATAATTGCTGTATGTATTTTATTTCACCTGATAGGATAGCAGTCACTTATGCTTAGGGAGGTAATTTTCAAAGACATTTCCATGGGTAAAGCAGTTATATGCAGAAATGGTCTGTTACAAAACAGCCAGCTCAATCTATAGGTAAACTTACAAACATACAGCTTGTTTCCGTATAAGTTTACCTGCTGTTTGAAGAGGCGTTCCAAGAGAGGGGTTAGGGAGGGGTTTTCATTTACTTGCACACTTCTGAAAAGTCAAGCAGCTGCACGTGGTTTTAACCAGAACAATTGTGCATCCAAAAAAGCAAGCGTACATGTACGCGCAGTTTTCCAGGGGCAATTTTCAATGCAAAATTACAGTAGGCATATACTTCAACTTTGAAAATCTGGGAAAGTCCGCAGAAAGGAAAACATGCATGTACATTTTAGCCAAGTGCAGACTTATAAAATTACCCTCAAAATGTTAAATGTATATCTATAATCTCTATATATGTAACATATACACACACGTGTACATGGGGGGAGAAAGAGATAGAGATGTATATATTAGAACACTGGGAATGAAACCATTCTAAGAACGGATTACAAAGAATAATTATAACTAATAATTAGGAACAGAACAAAGGAAACTATCAAATCCCCTGGCAACATTCTGAATATCAGTGGCAACGGGGCAAGAGAAACTAGGACCTGACAACATTTTGGGTAAGCGGGAATCCAGGAAAAGAGAGGTGGCTTGACAGAGGCACTTTGCAAAGTAGATGCTACCTTTGGCTTTTAGGAAAGGGGGTAGGGCTTGCTCATGGGTTTGATACAGAGGGTAGAGCATCCTGGGGATGGGGGATATTTGCAGGGGAAGTTCTATTCTCTACTGTGTGCAAGAATGATTCAGGCTATGTCACCTTTTTTGGTTCATTGGCAGAGGAGACATCTGCATTACCATAGCCCAGGCATCCCCAAACTATAGCCTGCAAGCCACCTTCCCAAGGCCAATGTGCTACTGTCCCGCCACCGTCTCTCTCTCTGACCCATCGTTCTGTGATCCAGTAACTCTCTTTTCCTTCCTTCCCTTGCTATGGTCTAATAGCTCTTTCTTCCCTCCCTCCCTCTGTGGTCCTCTGACTTGCCTTTACCTTTCAGGAGTTACCAGCAGCACAGCAATTCACATTCCCTATCTCTCGGCTGTCCCAGAGCCTTCCCTCTACCATGTCCTGGCCCTGCCAGAAATAGTTCATTGTGTCAAAGGGCTCAGGATGCAGTAGAGGGAAGGCTCCAAAATGGCAAAGGGCAGTGTGTGTGAATCCCTGCCACTGCTGGAGACCCCTGAAATGTAAAGGCAAGTCAAAAGACGTGAGGAAAGAGAGGGAGAGATGGCACACCACGGAGGGGGAAGAAAGATGCCAGTGGTCCTCAAACTATTGCCCAAATAATTAGTAGTAGTAGAGCCTTGGAGGAGCTGCTTTTTTTAGGTGGGGATGGGGACCCTCTCCCCAAACACCCTAGCCCTTCTACTGGTCCAAAAGATACAATGTGGCCATTGGTCCAAAACTTATGGGACCACTGCCATAGGTGGTAACGTATACATGCTGATGACTGCAGTAGC
Source organism: Ichthyophis bannanicus (assembly GCA_033557465.1). Lineage (NCBI taxonomy): Eukaryota > Metazoa > Chordata > Amphibia > Gymnophiona > Ichthyophiidae > Ichthyophis > Ichthyophis bannanicus. Next base: position 512,068,843 of record CM066037.1, read on the forward strand.
ATAATGCAGTATTTATTATGAAGCCAATATTCAAAAAAGCCGAGCTCCTAAATTTAGACACCTAAGGATGGAGCTTAGTAGGGAATTTTACAAGGGTTAAGGACTATTTATACATACAAAAAGCTGCTTTAATCATACAATTGATCATACACGTGTGCGCAATGATTTTGGGAACACTGTCACCTTCATGTGCATACCTGTGGAAGAATAGCCTAATGGTTAGAGCACTGGCTTGGTAACCAAGAGACCAGGGTTCAATTCCCACTAGCACTCCTTGTGGCCTTGGGCAAGTCACTTTGCATTGCTTGCAATAAGACACATTTAAAACAAGCACCTCAGCATGGTGCCTAGGTTAAGGCTGTCAAAATGCACCTATTTTAGCTGATTTTATAAAGCCAAGTAAGAGTTTATTTGTCCTTATAAAATACTAGTGGTGCTACCTGCGTTGCCTAGGAAATTTGATATTGCATCCGTAACATAGCCGCTGAAGAGCATTAAGAGATCTGGTGGGATACCACGTGATCAACATCTGCAGCTGTATTGATCGGCTCGTACAATGGTTTGGTTTCTCCGCTGCTGTGGAAGGTGTTTGTCTTGTGTGGTAATCGTTAAGTCAGGTTTGTCTGTGATCTGTTGTCCCAGCTGATCAAAAAACTGTCTTATACATTGATCATTGAGACAGGTACATCTATGGTCTGGAGTTTTGGCTGTTACGAGGCCGCTTGTCTCGTGTGCTGATTGTCGACTGTAGTCTGGTCTCTGCTGCTCAGAAACTTCCATTCCATTTGCACATGATGTATTTCTTTGGTGACATTTTACAGTATCTTCTTCTTCTTACACATATAAAGCAGAAAGCTCATTTGTCTGTCTGAAGTGTACTGCTGTGTAGCTCTCCAATACTACTGAAAGCTGCGATCTCACTGGTCAGATAGACAGGAAGGCCAGTTGCAGGCAGGGGACCGATGTCTTTAATTTGCTCATCTATTTGTTTGGTGCATGCTGTTCAGTAGTTTTGTGATAGTATGAATTGGCGTAATCTAATTGGTCAGAAAGGCTGGTGGGTTGCAGGCAGACGACCAGTGTTTTCTCCCCAAAAATTAGTTGTTCACCTTCTCCTGGATGAGAGGATATTCCTTGAAAAGTTTCATTGCATTTGCTCATTTCGTGTTCAAATGCATGAAGAAAAAAATAAACATACTGACAAAGGAAGTTTCTTCTTTATATATATAGATTAGTATAAATGACAGAAATCTGTATCTTAAGTTAAGGCGCAGATATTTACACATGGCCTATAGCAGATGTCAATGAAAGCACACAACGTTCGTAAGTATGCATATAAATTAAGGTATTTTATAATCAACCCAAATACTTGCTCATTCCACACATTAATTACCTCCTTGAATAGACTCCTAGTTAATGTCTTGTGTATATATATACATACACATATACCATACATAGGAAAAGGCACACACCAAGTGTAGCAGGGTGTAGATATCACTTCTCCTGACAGATACTCCCAGTCCTTCCAAGTACATGGACAGCTGTCAGGTATATAACATTTCCCTTTGTGTTCTGCCATCCTATAAAATAAGGAAAGGATGATGAAAAAAAAAGGAGACACCCTCCTTAGGCTGGCAAATTATGCCTTTGAAACACCTGAGGTGGAGATCAAAACTTATTCACAGCATAAATCAACAATGAAAAAAATATGGGTGACATGTTGTGTTGTACCCTGGAAAATGTAGAAGTGATATTAAGAGTAATTAAAGTGCCATAACCTTGGCCAAATGGAATCGTGCTGAACGAGAAGTGAATGACTGTATAAAAGTTGATTTATTTAATTAATGCCTAGCGCTTCACTTGTAGGTATTCAGTCCCATGACACAACAGCCTTCTGCTCTCTTACGTGGCTCTCCCGTTCTCCAGTATCTTATTATTCTGTCTTTCATTGGGTCCAGTATTAGATGAAACCTATTTCAATTTAAATCTAAGACAGAAACTAGGGAAAACCTGCTCGCTTATATTTCGGACTAAAAAACAGAACTAACTTCTCACCCATATGTTCTGGAGAAGGGTTGGATACCATCAATTCTATCTGGCCTGGGACCAGAATAGCCGACTGACCTCTGCATGCCTGAATGGTATACTGGAATACAGAGACATAGTTTAACATTGATAATATAGTACTAATTACATATTAACCGTAAACTTAATGGTCAATAAACCTAGTGGCAAGCTGTCTATAGCACTCTATGTTCTGTTCATGTTCCAAACGAATCAAAGACATTCAGGCTTTTTAATCACAGGTTCATTGCTATAAAGCCATATAAATTGATGGCTAGCAGCCTGAGAATGTATTGATCCCTCCTTATAACAGGTCGGAAATCAATGAATGTATTTGTTACAGAACAGTTTGCCAATAGCAAGTGCTATATAAGAAACATTCCGGGGAGCAAGCCTTTAGCTTGCTGTAAAGAGGTAGCTATAAAGAAGGATAATTATTATATATTTCTTTTTGTTTTTGGTCACTTTTTTCCCAGATACTGTTCAGGCAAGAAGGGCCAGTTAGTCTACACCAGTTACCCACAGTGCCCTGCTTTGGGTGCTCACAATGAATTGTCCCAACCCTCCCACCATAGTTAATGTCCTCCATGTGAATTATAATCTGAGTACCAGAAGAGTTCTCCCTTAGCTGTCTGCCTCGTGGAATTAGTAGGCTGCAGATTAGTTCAATAATAAAGATAAATAACTCTGTATAAGTATATTTAAAAGGATTCTCTCATAACCCAATAAAAATTACAGGGTAATAGTGAAATCTTGTTGGTATTTTGTAGGCCCTCTAGACTTGCAAGCGAATTTTCAAAAGGGAAAGAGATCATTTGTCCAGCATGTATACCATGGGTCTTTTTATACCTGCATGGAAACAGATGCGAACAACGTGCTGGAAAGTCTGTGTGGTGATCTGAAAATTATATCACGCCCCCCCCCCCCCCCCCCCCACCAATGTAACTCTGCCTCTGATTCTCCACAGACAAAAGAAACAATTTATGTGTTTTAAGCTAATTAAAGAGAGCGCAATATTCAAAGCATCTGATTAGCCCCCTGAAGAGAAATAAAATGTTTAATACGATATGTTGGGCTTTGGAAAGATTTTATTATAAGTGAAATATCTGCATCTTTTTTAATAAATGCAAGAGATGAAAGTGAGTTTTATAATCTGAACACATTAGCAATTCTCTCTCTTTCAATATACAATTCAGGCACAAGGTGGTTTCTTTGGGGGGGGGAGGGGGATATTGCCATCCCGGTCAGCATCATTTTTTGGAGGTGAAGGGTTAATTAATTAATCTCCAGCAGAGTTTCTGTTAAATTTAAACAGCAGCTAAAGTACAAAAAACAACTTTAGGTAGAAAGAGCTTCAATGGGATACTTAAATATAAAACGTCCCATAATTGTAGCTCCCCTTCTATGATCCTCACCGTAAAAGACAGATTTGGGGGAGGGGACCCTATGAGGGGAAGATAAAGTTTGAAGCCCTACTGGTAATAAATTTCATGGCCCTACTTTCAGGAAGTGGCACGTAATTACAAATTGGAAACAATGCACAGAAGATGTCAACTTTATCGCAAATAAACGCCTTCCGTAGTGACAATAGCGCAGATCATACATTTAGCGGGTGTTGACTCATTACTTTCCATTTCTGAGGTTCAGCACTCTACGCTTTACTTCCTGCAGGAAGTTCCTCTTGGATCTACCGTAGGCAGCGGAATGGGACGCGCTGCTGGAACAATGGCCAAATACAGCATCAGCCATTAGAAAGCTTGGGGGCAGGGCCAGAGATTTGTTTGGCCTCTCCAACCAAAAAGGTGTTCTGCTGCCCCATAGATCATTTTCTTGTTAAACTTCATTAAGTCCAGTAGTAACAACTAACTACAGAGGTTTCTCTCTCTCTCTGAGTGTTCTCTCGGCATAAATTAATCTCTAAGGAGCTTATTCACTAAAGTGTGGTAAATGGAGTGTTACCATGTCATTTTACCACAAGCAAATTACCATAGGATTCACTAAACTATGGTCCCCAAGAACCACAGTTCAATAAATCCCATAGTAATTTACTTGGCATTGCCATAGCTGGAACTTTGGATGTTCCTGAATGCAGCAGCGCACAATGGTGGTCCCCATCCTACGGCTGCCATTTTAAAGGGCCATGATAAGCACCCTACCTTACCCTCCCTAGTAATCCAGTTTACCACCTGACCTTCTCCCTCCTATATTTCCCCGGGCTCATAGATGTGGCAAAAAGCATAAGTAGCCTTTAACATTGACCTATGTCCTCAAGACCCACCCATTTATTTAAAAAAATCCTCCACCCCCCCCCCCCCCAACTTCAGTAGGCTCAACGCCACTCCTCGGAGCTTTCTGACCTTTACCCCATAGCCCAGGACATTTTAAGGGGGCAGAAAGGATCTCCAGTTCACTTTCCAGATGGGTACCACTGGAAATCATGAAATAACATTCCCACACTTCCCCTTCTCAGTCTCTACACTCTGCATGAAGCAGACAGCCTCATGGGGTTTCAAAAAACCTCTGGAACTCCCTTAGTCTATTCTGTCTCAATAAGAGTCCTAGCCTTGCCCCTCCCTTGGATCAAGGATTTCTTATACCCAAAGGGAAGCTTCTATTTTCACCTTCTTCTCTTAGCAGAGTTCAGAGTCCTGCTTCTGAGTCTACAACTCTGGGACTCAAATCCACAGCCTCTGAGTCTGCAGCTCTTCCCAAGAGATCTCTCTGGAAACCTACTGAAGGTTCCTATACATCTTTCTATGAATACTCCACTTCCTGCCCAAAACAAAGGGATGCTCTCGATATTATCCCATTCTACACATTAATCACTCTCTTCTTTTTGTTAAATTTCATAAAGATTTCATGAACCAACAAGACAGTGGAACGCACACATTTTTATAATTAGCTCAACTTTAAATGAATGCCCCATGAATCTGAGTTTTGCCTTGTCTGACTTTGCATTTACATGGGTTATGTAACCTTCTTCCTTCTATTTGTATTGCTCGGGAGTATTTCATACAAAACGATATCCTACCATGGTCCTCCCTTCATCTTCTTTCTCAGTGCCTGTAGCCCACTCCCCATGCTTATATCTAATCATTGCATCTTTATGATAACCAGAATTGGAAGTTTGCATATAATAATGATACCTGTGCTCTCAAGTCAACAAGAGCTCCCAAATAACACCTACCCTGGAGGACAAATGCAGCCACTTGCACATGGTGGCGATGGCGCACAAGTGAAGTTCATGGCGAGGTTTGCGCAGGTGACCTCACAGTTTACACCAGCAGATGGTAAGCCAGATACAGGAAATCTACAATCATAGTATATTTTGCCCTCTGGACACACGTGACCTTCAAGTGTAAAGAAAAATTAAAAGATCATCTTCTGCATAATGAAGAATTCTACATAAAGACAAGCATGAAGGGTATTTCCCTTGTCTTCTGAAGGTGGGCGAGAGGTCAGCTGGCATCATTTTGGAAGTCAGGGGGTGTAGGGTGTTCTCTCCTATACTGATCTTTTTCATGACCCTTATCAAAAGAGATAGAAGGGAGTACTTGCTGGTGGAAGAGAGCAATCAAGGAATGGAGGCCCATTAACCTTCAGTTCAGGGGATGGTGAGACCATTGGGTCCACCAAATCTCTTGAACTTTTGTTATGGGTGGGGGAAGGAGTTATGTCAGGGCTGTCATAGTCCTTGATATAGTGTGGGAAGGTAGAAGGTGAGGTAGACAATAAGAAATGCCTATTCACTTGATCTATTTTGATGTGTGCATGAAAACGGGTTAGCTAGGACCAGAGAGTCCTGTTTTTTTTGTCACTGAAAGATGAAATTCACCAATCTAACTAGTCCTTTCACTCTTGGGGATTTCAAAATGCAGTGCTTGCATGCTGATCTTTTAAATTTAGCATGCATGCTATTTTTGCGTGCCCGTTTTTCTAGCAGGTTCACAAAAGATTCAGTACATCATCTATTAAATACTGTTATAGCATGCAGAGTAGACATGTTTAGATCATGCTTCTAGCAAGGTTTTAGTGCATAGGCCCCAATAACAGAATGCTTAGAAACTGCTAGGTACATGTAACCTAGATTGGCCACTGTTGGAAACAGAATACTGGGCTTGATGGACCTTGGTCTGACCCAGTATGGCATGTCTTATGTTCTTATGTTCTTAACACTCTTGTCCTATAAAGAGTATCAACTCATAAAGGCACATTGTACATAAGACATGAATTCAGACGTTGAGGTCACCACATTTACAATTGTGCCAGTCTTTACAAAGGGCTCTGCTAAAGATAGAACCATTAAAGGTGGAGCTGTTTCTAAAATACGAATAAGGAAGTGGAGAAACACACAGGGATTTAGATCCATCTGCAGCGGGAGGAGCCGTTTCATAAATATACAAATACACACAGACAAAATCAATGGAAGAAGCCCAGCAAATCACACATCTACCTGAGCCCTTTTGCAAGCATAGGAATGCAGTCACTCTTAATCACCTACAGAGGTGTCCATTTTTACCGCATTCCAACTTGCAGGGAGAAATAAACACTAAGGGATTAATCTATCCTCTAAAAGGCTGGCTAAAATGAGCATTTTTAAATCCTTGTTAGATGATAGAGGGGTAAAAGGGGCAGTAAGAGGAGACAAGGATATAGCAGAGAGACTGAATGAATTCTTTGCTTCGGTCTTTACTGAGGAAGATGTAGGGATGTTACCCATGACTGAAGTGGTACTTAAAGGTGATACTGCAGAGGAATTGAGAGAAATATCACTACACCGGGAAGATATATTACAACTATTTGATAAACTGAATAGTAGCAAATCACCTGGACCGGATGGTATACATCCCAGAGTGTTGAAAGAACTGAAATATGAGATCGCGGACCTGCTATTGGTAATCTGTGAACTTTCATTAAAATCATCTGTAATACCTGAAGATTGGAGGGTCGCCAACGTAACACCAATTTTTAAAAAAGGTTCCAGGGGTGACCCGGGAAATTACAGACCGGTGAGCCTGACGTCAGTACCGGGGAAAATGGTAGAAACCATCATAAAGAACAAAATTACACAACATGTAGATAGTCATGGCCTAATGGGAGACAGCCAACATGGCTTTAGACAAGGAAGATCTTGTCTTACTAATCTGATATGTTTCTTTGAAGGTGTGCATAAACAGGTAGACAAAGGTGAGTCGGTTGATATAGTGTATCTGGACTTCCAGAAAGCTTTTGACAAGGTCCCCCATCAGAGACTTTTGGCAAAACTAAAAAGTCATGGGATAGGAGGCAGTGTACTATTGTGGATCGGGAACTGGTTAAAAGATAGAAAGCAGAGGGTAGGGCTAAATGGCCAATATTCCCAATGGAAAAAAGTGAATAGTGGAGTACCCCAGGGATCTGTACTGGGTCCGCTACTTTTTGACATATTCATAGATGACCTGGAAAAGGGAATAACTAGTCAGGTTATCAAATTTGCAGATGACACAAAACTGTTTAAAGTTGTTAAAACCCAAGAGGATTGTGGAAAGCTGCAGGAGGATCTGGATAAATTGGAAGACTGGGCATCCAAATGGCAGATGAAATTTAATGTGGACAAATGCAAAGTTATGCACCTAGGAAAGAACAACCCACACTATAGTTACACGATGCAAGGCTCCACATTAGAAACCACCACCCAGGAAAAGGACTTAGGAGTCATCGTGGATAACATGTTAAAACCCTCCGCCCAGTGTGCAGCGGCGGCCAAGAAAGCAAATAGAATGCTAGGTATCATAAAGAAAGGGATGGAGAATAAAACAAAGGATATTATAATGCCTCTGTATCGCTCCATGGTACGACCGCACCTTGAATATTGTGTGCAATTCTGGTCACCGTATCTTAAAAAGGACATAGCGTTATTAGAAAAAGTACAGAGAAGAGCCACCAAATTGGTGAAGGGGATGGAAGGCTACTCCTATGAAGAGAGGCTAAAAAGGTTAGGGCTCTTTAACCTGGAAAAGAGACGGCTGAGAGGAGATATGATAGAGGTCTATAAATTAATGAATGGAGTGGAACGGATAAACGTGGATCAATTGTTTACGCTAGCAGAATATAGAAAGACTAGGGGACATGTAATGAAACTACAGGGTAAACTATTTAAGACAAATAAGAGAAAATATTTTTTCACTCAACGTGTAATCAAACTCTGGAATCTGTTACCGGAGGATGTAGTAAGGGCTGTTAGTATAGCTGGGTTTAAAAAAGGTTTGGACAAGTTCCTGGAGGAAAGGTCCATAAACCACTATTAAAAAGGGACCCAGGATATCAATGCTTGACCCAGTACAAGCATTGTGGAACCTGTGGTCTTTTGGGGATATTGCTAGGTGTGTAGGACCTAGATTGGCCACTGTTGGAAACAGGATACTGGGCTTGATGGACCTCGGTCTGACCCAGTATGGCATGTCTTATGTTCTTATGTTCTTATGTCAGAGAGCAGGTGTAAATTTGGAAATGGGGGATACACATGTAGATTTTTCTCTCACCCAGGCCCCATCCCTAACACATCCACTGCACTCCCCCCTGCACTTTGGAAGTAGTATGGACAGCCGCATGTAAACTGGTCATTTACATGTGAATGCAGTTATATATAAACTATAAATTGTGGCTAAGACTTCTAAAATAAAACAGAGAAAAGCTCCACCTACCTATCATGGGAGTAGCCACTTCCGTACACCTCATTGTCCCATTCAAACACTGACTAACATACAAAAAAAAGGAAATTTTATTCTATATGGAAATCAAACAACATAGAGTAAAATATCAAAAAACAAAAACAGAATGAACCCAAAATGCCAAATATCTTGACAATCCAACATTTCGCCTGAAATATGAAATCTAAACCAGACGACAGATGCTGAAGTGTGCGACTCATAAGAGGAGTCTGAGATTGTACTGGCTCCAATCTCTGCTTGCAATGGAAGTCCTCCTAACATATCTTCATTATATAATAAATGGAAATCGTAAACAGGGTGTCATGCTTCTCATAACAATGTCATATGCTACATTTTGCAAGCAAGAATGCTTTATGCCTCAAATCGTTATTGGTATTGAACCTTACCAGGAGCCTAACGAGGTAGGCAACACCTCTCCAGATTGGTAGATTCTGCCCTTGTAATGACAGCGACAACTGGATCTGTTTAAGGAAAAAAAGGTCTTGCTGAGAAGTTCATGTCAAAATAAATGCAAAAAAGGGCCATACATTTAATTATCTTATTGCTGAGCTTGGCAGCAAGGTAGGAGCAGAGGTTGACCTGCTGCCATTATCGTTAATTGCGGAGACTTTACCTTCCTCTTGTTATGCTGAGCTTGACCATGTGGAGGTCCCACCAGTTGGAAAATGCTCTCAGAACAACTCTATTTACATCAAAAGTGAATGGCCACTATAGGGGAAGCCAAAGGCATCTCACAGAATTGGGCATAGTTCTAGTAGCTATATTGGACCTGGAGGAAACTGTGATACCTTTTCTTAGATCAGCATGAGAATTATCCATATCACCCATATCCATTATCAACATCATCCAGTAGCAGACGTTCAGCACAAAAAAGCATCTTAGTTCATTTTTAAGCAACTTGGGAAGCCCCTAGTCCAGGCAGGGCCAATGCCATCAGTAGGCAAACTAGGCAGTTGCCTATAGTGTCAATGTATGGCAGGCAGCCCACTACCACCCCTCTCCGGGACGTGCAGCAGTGGCACCAAAACACTTACCATTAATTCTGGCACCGTGGTGCTGTTCCTGCTTCCACACCCTCCAACTCCACTTCCTGTTTGCATGGGGGTAGCTACTGGAAAAATTGCAACCATCCAGAGACAAGGCCGGTGTAAGGGTGTTTGAAGCCTTAGGCAAGCCTTCATTCTGACACCCCTTCAATTAACTTTCAGGTCTCCAGCATGCTTCCCCATCTGACATTTCTGGATAGTTCAACTCAACAATCCCGATAACCCCAATACCACACCTCTCAGAACAAATTGATAAAAATACATAATTGGACATCATTCTTTTGTGTGTATTTATTTGTATTTATTTATTTACACACACACACACATATATATGGAAATTAATTTCCAAAAATTATTTACCCAGGTATATAGGCTATTTGAATATCGCCCACCCTTCTTGCAGGAGAAAGTATGGACCAATGTTCTTTGAGCTTGTGCGACTGTCAGGACGACTTCTTTTGCTTTGATTGCAGCTGCTTTTTACCACTCCCAGAAGATGTCACCCTAGGCAACTGCATAATCTGCCTGATAGTTAAGGCAGCCCTGTGCAGAGCATAGTACACAAATCTCTAGGTGTTATATTTGCCTTGGTATAAAATTTGGTTGCCACCAATTTGAACCGCATTTTGTACTTGCTAGTGAGTCAGGCCTCTAGATTCCTACCTCTAAGGGAAGCAGAGGGATGAGTCCAAACCAGTTTATTGTCCAGAAAACAATACGACTTACATTGGCACACAAAAGTTGATTGATTCTTCAAAGTATTTTCCATCTGGACAGTTGCAGCCTTCAACGCACTCATCACTGCACACTTCCCCAGCAGAGATTGAAGAGCAGGAGCGGTCACAGTAGGAGGCGCACTGATGATACAACATGCCGGACTGACACGCTACAGCTAGTGCACAGAGCAGACATGGTTCTATTTACACATATGTTACAATTTGTTTTGAGAGATTTGGCACCATATGCAGGTTTTGCAGAAACATGGCCATGGCTGGATTTTATGTTGTGACTGTTTTATGTGTTTTTATTTAATTTATGGTTTTATTACATTTATTTCTTAATTTTATACTTTGGTCCTCGTAGGGTTTTTTGTGCCTGGCTCTTTTTTGGGGGGTTTGCTATCCCTACAAATTACATTCAAGCACAGTAACTATTGTCAGTTTCACCCAAGGCTTTCATTTCCTGCAACTTTAGGAGAGGATTTAAGATAGCATTTATTGTAGCACTTTAGCATTCCTTAAATGCACCAAGTTGCTATGGGCAAGACGGTATTAAAGCAGGACTGAAGAGAAACTATTGGGGTTAACCTGTAGCCTTCCTAACATTTATTGTGAAGCACAAGTTTGTATTTCATGTAAGGTGGTACCTCCTATTATTACAGCAGAGAAGGGGAGGGGAGGTTTGGATTTAGTTCACACTTTTTCAGTAGAATCTCAAGGTATGTTACATTCAGTTATAGTAGATATTTCCCTGTCTTTGAGGGTGCTTACAATCTAGTGGATCCTTTGGTTAAAATGTGCTTAGCAGTTAATGTGTGGCAATGGCTACTGTGAGGCTGAGCTACTTAGCACATGCTAAATCGCAGGCTAACTGCATAACATAAAATGGGATATGGCCTGGGCCAGTCATAGACAGAGTGGGCGTGGATTTCACATTACAGTTAATGCATGATAATTGCTGCAAACTGCCAATCTTGCAATTAGCATGGGTGCACTTAACACCATCTCAAATGAATAAACTTAAAATACGAGAAGGTGCAGGAAGCATGCTGGCATGTCCCTGACAGTTACTGCATAGCTACTGCCCTTTACTGCCCATTGGGCTTTGTTTGAACTCATGGCAAGTGCGAAAACTTACTGCACTTTAGTAAAAGGGCCCCTAAGTTTGCAACTGAGGCGAGGAAAGGATACGTGACTTGCCCATGACTACAAGAAGTGAGTGGAGGAGCAGCCTAGTGGTTAGAGTAATTGCCTAGCACCCAGAAGATCAAGGGTTCGATTCCCACTGGCACTCCTTGTGACCTTGGGCAAGTCACTTTACCCTCCACTGTCTCAGAGGGAAAAGGCTGGCAATCTGCTTCCGGTGATACATTGCCAAGAAAGCCCAGAGGCAGCTGAGTCGGCGCACACAGGAAGAACTGGCGGGATTTCAGCTCAGTGTCATTGTTGCACAGGCCATTTTTCTCACCATTGGGCTAGTCGTCTACTTTGCACCTAGGTTTTGACTATGGAAAATAGAAATAGGATGCAATGAAATTTCATCTTTCAAAGCTACGACTTGGTTTGCTTGCCCAGACATTGTTTTACTCACCACAAAGTGAAACTTGAGACCGGAAGTCAATAGCAATCCCGTGCTTGCCACAAATGTAGGCATAATGGGCAAGTGCGTTACAGAGGCAGCTGCTCCCGCACTTACACGCATCGAAGCGACACAGCTGGAAGTATAAGGCTGGACCGACGTAGTTATGGCAGGGTGCAAAAAGCTCCTGATTGATGGCGCTGCAGTGGGAGGCGTATCCAACTTAACGCAAAGAAAAGAAAAGCATCAAAGTGATTTTCAGCAGAACCCATCGGAGCTAACTGAGAGCACATATCAAGTCCATGAAACGTGTTTACACGGCTCACCGATTCATCAAAGCTGAAAGATTAACAGCCGTGAGACCCACTGTTCAAAATTAAAGCAATTTATGGCTAAATATTTCTATAGCAAACATTTCATTCAGAAGTCTGTCTTTAGCATACTGTGAAGGAGGAGAAATTTTCAAACAAACAATCTTCATTTACTAAATTAGGTACCTAAAGATTTTGTCTCCTAAATTTAGGGAAATTTTCAAACTTAGGAGCCTAAGCTTCTAGTTGAAAATTCTTCTAATGTAAGAAGCTAAAAATTACGGTCATTCATATTCATTTACCTAGAATTAGGTGCCTTGTGCTGAAAATCAGTGTTAAGCAACTAAGGGCTCAATATTCAGTTTGCACAATCAGCAGTTTTTTAAAATGGTGGCCATGGCATTTTAAAAACTCCACCCATTAAACACCATTATATAGACAGTGGCACAATATACAGATTTGCCACTGCCCACTAGTAGTTGTACTGATAGCAGTGATAATCAGCCGCAACTCTGATGCAGACATAATCAGGAACAGAGTTTGGGTAGAGTCACATTTTACATATACGTTTGTTTTGCCCACAGTTTATGCAGGAATTGTGCATTGTTTAAAGATACATAGGCACCTATGGAGGTCATTTTAGAAGCTCTGTTCATGCTTTGGACATCTGAAAATGAACGTGCAGATGTCAAAGTCACAGAGACATCCCTGGAACCATTTTAGGAACTGACTATAGAGATGTCTCTTATGTAAGGGACATCCATGTTGGATGAGAGCATGGCAAAGGCATGTCCGGGACGTTCCCAAGAACTTAGACATGCATGTCCGATTTCAGAAATGGCCGGCACGTCTTCACCCTTGTCCAAGTCTATACCTGCTCCAAGGCACAAACAGGCATCTGCATAGTGCTCATTTTTCTAGTAAAACAGTGTAGAGAAGATGGTATTCTAATATCCCCAGTACTGTCCACAACCGTGAAGTGGTGCAATTGGTGCGCACTAAACCCCACACGACCCAGCAGCGGACCTCGGTAAACATGGTGCAAAGATCATAAAATAAAATCATTTACATGTACACTTGCCGACGTCTGCTGCTATCATGTACTTGAAAAATAAAGGCACCAACGTTTTCACCTGCTCTAGGACTGATGTGAGAGCTCACACCTGCAATGCCAGCACGTCAGGCCACTTATATCAATTTAGATCTCTACCCTAGTCAGTTTTGAAAAGTGTCAACGAAGATTTCTAATTTCCCAAGTGATGCACCAAAACCCTTTTAAAATGTACTCTTTGGTTCAAATATCTCGTGTCTGAGATGTTCCCTTTTCTACAAAGGATGCTTTTCAGCAGACGTCGGCATCATTTTGTGGGAAACTGTCAGCTTTTTCCATTATTACGTCACTTGTGTAAAAGGGGTAATTTGCATGAAGTAAGAGAAATGACTCTTATAAAATTGCACAAGTACACATGCCAACAAGAGCACTGGGGCAGTGTTTGGCAGAACTGGGGCAGAGTAGCGAGGAATCTGCATACATACGTTATCGAATACGCGATTATCCACATTGAGTAAACGTATAGGGGCTGATAGTCAGTGGTGGCATATAGGAGTCCAGCACGGAATATTTATATCCCCTTAGTGTCAATATTAAGCTGCTAAGCAGATAATTATAACCTATTAAAGTTAGGACAGTTATTGAGATGACCTAATTTTAACTGGTTGAGCTATCCAGTTAGCAGCTGAATATCGTCACTAACCAGATAGTGACCAGCACCCCCCCCCCCCCCCCGATCTGCCCATAGACTGCCCTGGCTTTAACTGGGCATTTTTAATGTGGTCTGCGGTGATATTTAGCATCCTGCATATTGGGATCAGTGCATTGCCTATGCTTCCTTATTAACATAAGTTTTAGTTTATTATATTTTATATACCGCCTCTAATCAAGAATTTCAACACCAAGGTGGTTTAGATGGCATTGCTCAACCAACAAGGGAGTCTGAGACTCAGAAACAACCACCAAAAAAACAGACAGATGTGAACTTTACATATAAGGAGAACAAATATACAACTGGGCTAGATTAAACCTGAGAACATTAACCCATCCCTAAGAAACAAAGGTGGAGGGCACAAGTATTCTGATATTCTACGAACCAGTTGCGCTACACTGTGCAACCATCATCTCCCATCACTCCAAAGGTTATTCTAGGTCACTGAAAACTCTAGAGGACAGACAAGCTTTTAAAGCTTTCCTAAACTTTGTGTAATTAGCCTCACTTCTGATCTCCAGGGGAAGGCCATTCCAGAGTGAGGGAGCCAGGGGAGAGAATGAGGATTTAAGGGCTAATGACTCTGGATTGACAATGGAGAGGGCAAACGTAAGGAGCAAAGTTGGAAAGTTCAGACTGGATGGTTGGAGGTATGTGGGGACAGGAGAGATGCCAAATAAAGGGACATGCTAGCGTTGCATGTCCGTGTCAAAGGATTGTCGAATTGTACCCTGGAAGCAGCCGTTGATTGTAGAAAAGAGGGATTGACAGCTTAAACTAGATGTAGCTTCAACTTTTTGGTATGACCCTATTAAGAAATTACCCGCACCCACAAGGGTAATTTTTAACAACATGTTTATGGATATAGCAGTGCGTTCTTTCTTTTTTGATTTGTTTATTTATTTATGTAATTGGATTCACGGTTTTTTCATTGGTAGCTTAAGGTGAGTTACATTCAGGGACAGCAGGTATTTCTATACCAGTGCAAATACATTTTTATAAATATTAAGGGCCCGATTTTGATTTAGGAAGGCTATGAGCCATGTCGGCGCACAGCCAGTCTGCCTGCCGACCCCCTTAACCCGGATTTTCACTTCTGTGGTAACAGAAGTGAAAATCCAGGTTTCACTGGATGCACCAACAGCCACTAAGGCTAAGCGGGTAGCAGTGATTTTCGATGCTACCACTTAGCCCCTAGGTTTTAAAGATAGGCGAGGAAGACCCCCTTAGCCTTTATCTCCGCCCCCGCTCCACCCCGGAATGTCCCCAAGACGCCCTGCTGCTAACTACATAGCCTCTGGGCACATTAGGGACTTATCCAGGATTTTCGAAAAGCACTACCCTTGTAGGTGCCTTTGGAAAATCCAGGATAAGGCATTTACATTTATTTATTTATTTAACAATTATTTCTATACCGCTCTTTCCCAAGTATCAAGTGCGGTTTACAATGAACAGTA
The DNA here is from genome assembly GCA_033557465.1 of Ichthyophis bannanicus. Taxonomy (NCBI): domain Eukaryota; kingdom Metazoa; phylum Chordata; class Amphibia; order Gymnophiona; family Ichthyophiidae; genus Ichthyophis; species Ichthyophis bannanicus. The sequence goes on from CM066037.1 coordinate 512,084,492, forward strand.
AGTTATATGGTATGTGAAATAGCATACCTAGTCATTTTACATAGAACAGGTGGAACTATTTACAAGTAACAATATAAGGTTTGAACAGTAAACTATTAGAACATATTTACATTGTAGGTATTTACAAATTATATCATAGATCAATTGTGATGGGTACATGGTTAACTAAGGCAGTTACCTGTGTAAATGCCTTTGAAAATGTCGCCCTAAATGCCCAACGTGCGTGCATAACTTTATTCAGACTCAACGGCATTTCTGGGGCCAAGGTCGGGGAGGGATTTTTATTTATCTGCACACTTATGAAAATTCAACTGTAAGCAGGTAAATTAACCCAGAAAATGGGTGCATGGTATCGAGCAGGTGTAAATGGAAGCACATAAAATCCCTGGGGTCATTTTCAAAGTAGAAACATGCAGACTTTGCTGTGAAAATTCACCAAAGTCCGCACATGGAAACATATGTGTGCCCTTTTTACATTGCATGCAGTTAGAAAATGATCCCCTAAATAAGAACATTGAGGTATCTTTCAGAAAAGAAATCTGTCACCTCTGTATTGCTTCACTGTTTTTGTTCACTTGAGAGGTGTGAGGTTCCACACTCGCAGAGTGAAAAGCACATCTTAGCATGTGTGTATTTCATTGACAGAAAGACTGACCCCCAAAAAATACTTCTGGTTTTTAACCAAGGGCAAAAAGGGGAGACAGGGTCTCCTACAATTGACAATACAAATAGCGCAGATGCTACGAGGCAGTATTGCACTGATATGTCCAGGGCAAGCCAAACATCATATTTAGAAAGCAGCTTACCATTTTGCTGATTGACATCACAAGGATCCACTACAGGGATGTTGACAGGAGTCATACAAGCTGAGGAAACTTTCCACGCATTGGCATGAAGTTGTGGGGTTCCTTCAATCATCCCTGCTGGAGAACTGGAATGGAAAGCAAACATTTGGACAACGTCCCCTCAGCCAGGAATCAGTCAACTGATAAACTCAAGCAAGGCTCTGCTGAATCTACCACCTGCCTTTTATTTCTTTATATTTTCTAGTTCCAGCTCTCCTGTTACTATCTGCTGTAAAACATGCTCGTGGTACATATGCCACTGAACGCCAACAACTGCTGCCCACCTGAATGGTACATTGGTGACAGTGGCCTCTGGAATATAGATATTTACTTTATTCATCATCTCTGCTGGACCCAGCCTTTGCCAGCACATGAGAGCTGAGGTTCCAGAGTTGCTGAAAGCAGGGAGGGGGGAGGATCTCAGGATCCCTTTGTTAAATTATCTTACAAACGTAAAGAGTGGAGCAGAGATAGTGAGATCTCCCACATTACAAACTAGCTGAAAATCACTTTGAGTGATTAACCTAAACAGTGCACCAATGGAACTGATGGATATTTTAAAAAGAAATCAGAGCACGTTTCAGAAAGTTAAGTCAGTGAAACACGGCATCTCTATGTACTGAATTCTTGTCTTACAATAAATCACATTTCATGGCACTAAACTGAACTGTCTGTTTCGCTTATGAGGAAACTGCAAGATCAAGACGTGCTCAGTTCTAAAAGTGTTTTAGGAGCAGCTCTGCTAAATGTGGAACCGCTTCTAAGGTACACAGCCACGCTCAGTGGGAGGAGTCATTCCAGAATCCGACATATGGGAAAACCCATCGGGGGAACCCAGCAACTTACATACACATGCACTAAGCGTCAGCCTCTCACACTGAACATGTGTAAATGTGGAACCGCTTCTAAAGTACACAGCCACGCTCAGTGGGAGGAGCCATTCCAGAATCCGACATATGGGAAAACCCATCGGGGGGAACCCAGCAACTTACATACACACGCACTAAGCGCCAGCCTCTCACACTGAACATGTGTAGATGGGGCACTTGCATGTGGCTCTGGCCCATGTTGCAAATGTGGATGGGTCGATGCTCCTATTTAAATGCCCATTTTGTCCCCATTTCAATTTGGAGGGGGAAATGAACATTGGGGGATTAAGGGGAATATCTCCTCTAATGCCTCCTGTAAAGGGGTGGCCAAAGGAAGCACTTTTTAAATCTCGATTCATGCCAGGCGCAGGTGTAAATCTGCATATGGACATTTTTGGACTTGCACGTTTATACCCTTTATGAAATATATGTGTCGATTTTTGTCCCACCAGGACACCCCCATCTGCTTCTGATGTGGTAAAGTCAGCCTTGTGTAAATTTCACCCTTTCTAAAATTGCACTTCGCACGTGGCGGCCGTTTACACGTGTATACGGCTGCTTATGCGCCTTTAAATCGCCAATGGGACTTCTATAATAACCCCCTTGGGGATAACTGTATGAAGTATTTTCCATGGGTAAAGCATATTTTATACATGGAAAATGACTCTTATGAAGCCGTGAATAGGTATAAACGCACATCAGTGCACACGCCAACATTCGAGGGCTAGGGCAGAGTTTACATAGTAAATGACAGCAGACATGCTCCATCTAGTCTGCCCAGTGAGGTGGCTAAGTTGTAGAGTTGCACCTGCCGCTTCATTCAGGTTACCCCCTCTATTAATGAAGTTATTTAAATTAACTTTGATAACTGCCTCTTGCCATAGTTGCAATTTACTTGTGCATTTTATTAAATCCGTGAGTACCCGTGGGTATAAATTTGTGCGTGATGGGTCACTGTGTTATAAAGACTCAGGGTAGCTAGGGTACCTTTATAGAACAGACTTAAAATAGGGGCCTTCTTCCAACTTTGACATAGGTGCCCTGTTATAGAATTACCCTTATACTGGAGTTTTCGGTATATGCACATAGCATTTCTTACAAACGTTTTGGCTCAGGTATAACAGTCAAGTAGTTTATGGTTGAAAATCCTCCTAAAGTTTCATGGGACCAGGGTACCCACATATGTCACCACTATGTATCTAACTCATAATTAAGATTTTCTTTTCCTTTCTTAATTCTTTTCTCCCTTTTCTCAGTGATGTAAATCATTTTGTATCATCCCATTTGGGTTAAAAAAATTGGTACATCAAATGTTGAATAAACTAATCATGGTGGAACTTACAGAAAATCATCTCTCAAGTTCCCATTAAAAGTTCCACAAAGACCAAGAGTTCTTCTCTTCCACGTCGTGTTGACTTGAATATAAAGTCGCTGCCCATCTTTAGCAAATTGTATTCGTAAACCAGATTTGGTTTTCAGTTGCAGAAACATAGAGGACAGATTTCGAATTTCAACATCCCCTGCACATGACAATCGAAAAACAATTAGTGTGCTATACTTTATATTTGGTCTTTCCTTTGGTCCTAGATTCTCTTTCCATCTAATCCCCCTACACTGTCCTGAACAGACTCCATTCCCCTTCATTTCTAGCAGTCTCAGGCCTCTACAGCTCCCTAGTCAATCCCCCACCTCCCCTCTGCCTAGCCAGTCACCTTGTCACACCCTCAGCTAGTCACCTCAGATCACGTACTTCCCCCAGCCTGCTTCAGCTAATTACTCCCTCGCCAAGGTTAGCAGATGTCCCTGATCTTTTTGGATTGTCCCCAATTTTAGAGATTTATCACTGACGCCCACCTTTTTGGCAGCCTCCTATCCATGATTCCACAGAGGGGGTATAATACAATTGTATTTTCAAATTAGTGATTAGAATATTTCAGTTTTAAGAATTTACATCCATTATCTTTATATTTTGCGCAGTTCGGGGGAAATGCATCACTGTTCTATTTATCTGTTAATTATTTGTCTGCTTGGAAGTGATATTGCTGCTGTCATGGGATGGGTTGGGGGGGTGCCAGGGTGAGGACTTCTCTTCTGTCCGCCACGCCTTGCTGCTCAAACCTGGAACTAAGGTGCTTTCCTCCCTACCTCCCATTACCACCACACTTCCAGTAACTGTCTGAGATTTGTCGGCAAAAAATCTGGTAACCTTACCTCTTGCCCTCACCTTCAGACTGCCCCCACTCATTACCGCTCTTCCCTTCCGATTTGCACTGCACAGCTCTTAGTGAGTCCGAGTCATGTGCTGCTTGAACGGTTGAACTCGTCTCACAGTGAGACCAACGTGGAAGTTTGGGAGCTGCACAGCTCAGATTCACTAAGATCTGTGTGATGTCAGCTAGAAGGGAAAAGCCGTTCTGGTCAGAGTGAAAGGTACCCCAGCACTGGTATACGAAAACCCAGTGTGCACCTTTATATATTCACTGTTTTACTACAGTAGCACAACAAATAGTCTCTGAGAGATTCCCTTTTTTCTTAGCTTCCTAATGAGAAATGCTTCTATCTCACTGATATACACATTACAGTAATGGTATAAAATACTTTGTATTTATAAAGTCTAAATTTTTGCATTCAAACACACATTTTCCTTCCTTATTAAACCTTCATAGACAAAACCTCATCTCTGGTCTGAAGGTTGATCTGTTCTGTATAAGGTTTTCAAAAATAAACAGCTGTTCATTTGTTTGGAGTTATACGCACACTTAATAATAGATTTGACATTTGAGGTGTGTAGGGGCCAAACATCTCCCAGGCAAACCAGGGAAAACTGTACGAGACGTGAAAGACAGTAACAATGAAATTACAGAATTTGAAGCTGAAAGAAACGAATGTATGATGGATCGTCCAAAGCAATAATATGAACAAGTAGCTTCCAATTTAACTGGTAGCGCAAAAGTACAATCGCAGTTAAATGAAAGACAGCCGCAGGCTAGTTCTAAGGGAGACTGTTGGCTCAGTCACTGGGCCTATCAGCTGTGAAAAGTCCTGAACATCTAGTGCACGTTGGTTAAGGGAAGGCATTAGCTTCAAATGAGCGCATTTCGCCAGTCATGAAATCGCTTAAGCGACATATTTGGGAGGTTCTAGCAAGTGTGTCTCACCAGAGCACAGCATCAAAGATTTTATGCTGGAGGTCCCAAAGGGAAGGTTCAGGTCAGTCACTCTTGAAATGAAGCTGATAGACTCTTTCAATCAGACCACACAGGATTTAATAAAGATACGGACTTTCTATCCCATTATATACTATAAACATTTATACAGCCTGGCCCATCCATCACTCTTGCTCCCTCCGCCCAACCTCTCCCCCTGAGATTGTCAACTTATATATTACAGTATCGTCATCTGTTGCTCATACTGTCCTGACCAGAAGGTTTTGACCTTTGAAGACTAGCCCAAGAGCGCATTAAGTTTGTCCACCACGTATGTAGCACGGGCACCGTAACATACTTATGTTGCTTACCGTTAGCATAAAACCCTTGGTAAGGACCAATCTGGACCTTGCCTCCCCTTGTCAGAGTCACTTGTTTGTTGATATCATCCTCGAGTACAAGTGTTATTGACTGGATGCAAGCACGGTCAAGGTTCTGCAGGAAAAAATTATACTTAGTTTTGCTTGGCAAAAGTGATATCGAGAACAATGCTATAGGGTCCCCCATAATTCTACAGGACATCAAAACGCAAAGCACTATCATACTGCTCCTCACTAGCCCCTTGCTTTTTACTTTCCAAATAAAACATTGGACTCACGTAAGGCAGAGGCTCTGGGTAAGGCCACATAAGAGACGTTTTCTCAGAGTTCATATAGAGGACCCCAGCTTCAGGGCCAACACTCAGTTCTTGGACCCCTCAGAAGGAAAATGTCAATTGCACTTACCCGGCCACAGGGAATCTTTTGTAACGTGACAGTGAATTTCTCTTTTCCAGTGCCTTTTACTAGAATGTACTGGCACATACCAAGAAAGGTAAAATAACGGCCATCAAAAGTCGTGAAATGAGAGTCACCTATAACTGAACATTCAGCTTGAGGAAAAGAAGAATATTCTCAGTCAGTAGCCATCTGAATGGAAGTGTTCTCATGCAGTCTGTACAGTGACATCGTTAGTGCCAGCATTATTACGGCAAATATTTTGCAACTAACATTAAAGGGCAGCTTACTAAAGTGCAGCAATGGTAAATGTAAGGGGACCGTGATAGCTGTTACCATACGCATTAAATATCCTACGTTAACAGCTTAGCATGCAACGGGGCAGAAAGTAGGCACTGACTGCACATTATGGTTCGCACAGCACACTTAAGGCGCATCATTTGTTGACGTTGTAGTTGGCATGGGTGCCCTTAATGCCACTTCAAAGAGTTGTGTTAAGTGTACCCACATTAATTGCGCCTGAGGTTTTAGCAGTGAGGTACTTCTTAATGCGGTAACTGCAGGGGAACAAGCTGGGCCTGCACCCAACACGTAGCGCAAGATTGTTGTTCTTTCCATGCTACTTTTTCACTCTTAATATGCATTAAAGTGCGGAACCTTAGTGTGTCAAGTTCCATAATGCTTTACAATGATTTTCACCCTTAGTTCTTTTATTATTTTATGAATATTCCCATTAGGAGTATGCATTCCCGCTGCCTTTACTTTCTTTTCATTTCAAAGCATTTTGGAGGTTTTTCATTCCTTTACATTTTTTGCCTTTTTTTTTCTGTTGCACTGTTTTGCAATAAATGCAAACAGTTACTGAGCTGCAGTAAAATTTCTCATTTTATTGCAGCTTAATTTACCGCGGGAGTCACTAACCTGCAGCCACAGGTTAGTGACTCCTGTAGTAAAGGAATAACGCAGCTTGCAGTGATCACCCAAGCCACGTTATTCCAAAGGAAAAATCCCTGATTCAACATTTCCAGCCCCCGAAGACTCCCATCCTCAGAAGGCCACTCAGGCTTACCTTTTAAGAGACTCTAGTAGTCTAGGGGTGATCTCCTCTCTTTCCTGCCTGCCCTGGCACTGGGTTCTGTGACCCCTAGGGTTACCCTTGCAATATTACTGCTGGAGTTGACCACAAGTGGTAGTACCACAAGACAACCACTAGGGGATACAGGGTGCTATTTTGAACCCAGCACAGAGCCAGCAAGAGTGAGAGGGGATCGCTTCTGCCGGCCTACCCCTAGAACACGAGGGTCTCTTAAAAGGTATGCTCGGGTGGCCTTCTGAGGATGGGGGGATCTTTGGGTGGGAGGGAATAATGAATCAGGACCTTTGGGAGGATCTTCTCATTGAGAAGAGGCTCAGTGAGGTGCTGTAGAGAGAGGGGATTATTTGGGGAGAGGCGCCCTGACACAATGGCAGTGCCAGGGAAGGGGATCCTCCAGACTGCCAGTTTTATTTTAACAGTACGGCCCCTTTAAAATTGCAGCCTGAAACATCAGGCCACATGTTACTGGTCTGAAGCTCCTTGATGAAAAACGTAACACCAGCTTTGAGCTGACATTATTTTTCCAAGAATAACACAGCTTGCAGCGATCACCATAAACTGTAGGATTCTACTTGAATACTAATGAGGCTTTTTGCGTGCATTTACATGGTTTGCATCTCATTAGTATTCATCACTAAATGCAGTGTGCTAAGATTCAATGAAGCAGTAAATATATGCTACTATGAATGTGCGGATTTACCTGGGCAGTCATGCTCGGTACAGTTCCAGATACCACCACTACAAATACTAAACAAATAAATGCAGAAAAAGATGTCACATGAGTTTTCAAATATTTTCTGAAGCAAGCAAGCAAATAAAAAGATTGTGCTGAACTTGGGCTTCCCGAATCTGTCCTCACGGATTCCCTCCAGCCAATTGGATTTTAGGCTATGCACAATACGCATGAAACATATTTACATAGGCTGGATACTACAGGACCCTTTTACAAAAGTGCGGTAAAAAATGTGTAGCTACTGCACATTAGTTACAACAATTAATGCGCAGTAACTGCAAAATCTCTGCATTAAATGCTGGGGGGTGCCCAGTATCTTCCCTTATGGTTAACGCAGAGAAAACTCTTTTACTCTACAACAAGTGCATTGCGGATAAGCTGGATTTGCTGAGGTGGCATTGCCTGATCTGCATTAACGAGTGATAAGTTATGCGCACTAACTGCAAGGCCCAGTCGATGCTCATTTCCTTCTGCACTTTACACTATGCACTAAGTGCGGGAATTTTATAAGATGCACCTAGATTCATGTGCCTGTTTACATGTGTAAATCAAGGTATTTTAGTCATATATATCTGTGCAAATGGTATTAGTATTCAGCTCACACCTTTCCAGTAGTAGTTTGAGGTGAGTTGCAATCGGATTCTGTAGGTACTTCCCTGTCCCTGGAGGCTGATACTCTAGGTTTGCACCTGAAGCAATGGAGGTTAAGTGACTTGCCCTCAGCTGCAAAGGAGCGGCAGCGGGATATGTACCCTGACCTTTCTGGTCCCAGCTGCTGCCCTAACCACTAGGCTACTCCTCCACTCCACTTCTTACATGTATACTTGATGTGATTGCGCAACGCACTTCAGGCTGATCGCGTGTACTTTCACTGTGGGTGTGTACAGGGGTAGAGCTTGGACACAGCATGGGTGATGGGCAAAGCTACATGCACAACTTATAAAATATCATAATGTCTGAGCTTTCCTGAAAAATCTAGGCAAGGGGCATCTACACCAGCCATGGGGCTGGCATAAGTACCCACGGCTTAAATTAGCGCACAGTTTTGACAACTTGCGCCCCTATTTTCTAATATATGGGCATATCTTACTTTATAAAACAGGCATGAAACCTGCACAAAAAAATGCATGTTAATGCAGGCATGCCTTATAAAATTACCCTTCATCTGTAAAGCCAGTGTCGTCATCTTTAGTATTGCTTGCGCTAAGGAGCATGTGTACTAAGGTGGGCTGATGGTTAGCTTGGGGTTTATTGCATGCCAAAGGTGCTGCAGTGAACGTTACTTGCACTAACAATTCAACAATAGTAAACTTCCCAAGTTAACCGCTTAACATGGGTCAGGGCTGAGACTAGGAGATTCAGAGGTGAAATGTGCCCACTGCGATTAGTGCGGGCCTCCTTGGTGCACGCTAACCATCAATGTTGCAGTTAGAGTGAGTGCACTTTCTGCTACCTCAATGGGTGGTGTTAAGTACACCTGCATTAATTGCAGCAAATTGTTTAGTGCAGAGGTGGTTCTAGACCTGTGCTAACTGCATGGGGACATGTCAGATACACTTCCGTTCATTAGCATGGGTCCAGCACCATGCTAAGTTTTGGGGCTTAATGCATGCTAGTAAATATGCCCTTAAGTGCTCAATGTGCTTTGGTAAAAAGTACCTACATATATGCAAATTTATCTTGTATATATTCATTGTACATAGGGAACTGACTGTAAGGTCATAAAGACAAGTTTGGGCTACTAAATCCTCTTAGAAGAATAAGGTATCTTTATCTTTATTAAGTTTATCAATCTGCAAAATTTTAAATGGAATGAAATAACATACACAGACAAAAGAATATGCCAGCGAAGGCCACATACCACATGCTGCATTCCTGTTCGATCTTGGAGCCTACTTGATAGGCCATCCCATGGTAGATACATGGACAACTAGCTACAGAGACGCAGCTTCCATTATCCATAATGAGACCTAGCGAACAAATGAACACACCCAAGTGGCGGAAAAGAAGAACAGATAGGTAGAATGCTGAACTGCAACCTATGACCCTTTCCTCATTGGTTTAAATAGCATTGAGGCATCGGGGCATATTGAGCCAAGATCATTCTGATGGTCTCTGGAAAATGTGTTTGTTTACTTAGCTCGTGCCTTTGCAGTACTGGTTGAAGGTGAGTTACATCAGGCATCTTAGACATGTCTGAAGGACTTTGGGCAGCATTTTCGAAGGCATTTACATGGGTATCTGCCCATGTAACCCATGCAAATGCCTTAATTGGGATTTTCCAAAGGCACCTACAAGGATAGTGCCTTTGGAACATCCTGGTTAAGTCCCTAATGCGCCCAGATACTATGCGGTTAGCATTGGGGGTGTTGGGGGCAGAACGGGGGTGGAGGAAAGGGCTAAGCTGGTAGCAGCAATTTTCAATGCTACCCAGTTAGCCCTCGGCACCTTAAAGATAAGCAAGGAAAACCCTCACTTATCTTTGAGGCCCCAGGGCTAAGCAGGTAGCATCGAAAATCGCTGTTACTCGCTTAGCCTCGGCAGCTGCCGGTGTGTCCAACAAAACCCAGCTTTTCACTTCCGTTATATAACCTGCCTAAATGAAAGTCAGGCCCTTAAAATCTACTTTTGTGCCTGAGGCAATGAAGAGTTAAGTGGCTTACTCAAGTCAAGAGGAGCTTCAGTGTGATTTAAACCCCGAGTTCCACAGTTCTTAGCCTGCTGTTCTAACCATGAGGCTATTCCACCAGTCGTAAGAACACAAGAAAGGCCTAGGATCCTGTTTCCAGCAGCGGCCAATCCAGGTCACAAGTATCTGTCAGGTTCCCAAAAAGGTACCCAGATTCCATGCTGCTTATCCCAGGGCAAGCAGTGGATCTCCAGCGCCTCTTTAATAATGGTTTATGGACTTTCCTTCCAAGAACTTGTCTAAACCTCTTTTAAACCCAGCTACACTAATAGCTTTGACTCCAGACTTCAGTAAGTGCTGATCCCAATGAATTTATTCTGATTTCAAATGCACCATGTAACTGGTTCATTGTGGAAGCCTTCCAGTATTGCTACCACTGTGCTTACCATCCGGACAGTAACAGCCATCAAGACAGTGGAGATTGCTTCCAAGACACTCTTTTTCAAAAGTGCAAGTCGGAGGGCAGCAACTAATGCAGTCCCGATGGACAAAATTATCTTCACACTTCTCAGCTAGAATAGAAAGGACAACAAGAAATGACCCACTTAAGAAATTACCCGTTCGTTCATTATGTGATTGATACCTAATTTTGCTCAGTGTAAATATCTCATGTATATAGTTCACCCCTGTTATCCAAGTTTGTACTCCTGTTCGATGTAAAACCAAACAGATTGTTGTTGTGGTCGTTATGTTATAATGTAAACCGCGCTGATGCCGAATAGTGCGGTATATAAGAAATTGTAATAAATAAAATAAATAAACAAAGTGATGCTGCTGTGTCCTATGCCGTACTTCCTCTAACCTCCATGCAAATGAGTTCGACATATATTCAAGTTGAACTGCAAACACATTTCAGCCTATGTGTTGGACACCCACATGGACTGCGTTTCCCATACACTGGCTGGGATAGTCTATGAAGGATGTAACCTCGCAAAAAATACCAGGACTGAGCCAAAGACGATAATTCAGTAAGAAGTGCGTGAAAGATTATGTGCTAGTTACACGCGTCAAGGACTTGTGCAGGTGAATGGGCACTTAAACACGCACTTTAGGCAGCCACTGTTCTGTAAACATGTGTGTAAGTCCCATCGCGTGTACCTTCTGTTAGGGTGTGCACAACTTGGGCGGAGCATAGATGGGGTCTAAATTCACGTGCTAAGTCATTGAATATTATAACTTACATGCATTTTCTCCTAGGTTATTGTGCATTGATACGCTCCTATTTTATAAAGTAAGCATGCACTTCGCTTTACAAAATAGGCCTCGCACCTATGTTAGCTGCATGGGAGATTATAGAATCACCCTCCATGTGCTAAACCAAAAATATACTTAAGCATAATCAACTGGCAGAGGAGGACGTAGAAAGTAAATTAATTATTGCAGAAATGAACTTATGCATTCCCTACAGTATAGAGCTCACGCGCATAAATTAACCATTTAAAATGCCATCTGCATAGTATTCTATTGCATGCTGCGCTACATTGCCTTCCCCGGAAGTGGTCCTTCCATACGTTATGACGACTTGCAGCACAGTCAAGAAATACAGTGAGAGGCTTGCATCTGTGTGCTACTTTTGCTCCGTGCACCTGAAGGGAACAGGGATTATACACAGTGCAATGCAGTGCTTCCCAGCCTTCTGACTGAGACTCACTGCAACAGTAAAATCAGAGAAACCATAAGAAAATCAGAATGTGGAAATATTTCTTCACGAAAAGAGTGGTAAATGCATGGACTAGTCTTCCCAGCGGAGGTAGTAGAGACGAGGACAGTATCTGAATTCAAAAAAGCATGGGACAAACACAGAAGATCTCTAAAGGGAAAAAGGGAACTATTCTAGTTGATATGGAAGAGCAGACGAGATAGGCCATGTGGTCTTTTTCTGCCGTCATGTTTCTATGTTTATGTTTCTGTGCTATTCATGGTTTGGACGTCTGCAAAGGAGCATTTAGGTGTCCCAATCACAGAGACGCCTATGGAGGCATTTTAGAAGCCAATTCTGGAGACATTCCCAGTGCAAGGGAGGGTACATGGCGGAGGCGTGTCCAGGGCATTCCTGAGAACTTGCCCTATTTTAGAAATGGCCTTCATGCCCCGAGGCATATGAAAGGTTAATCCTGCTCCAGGCATGAACAAGCATCGGAAACGTGCTCCTTTTGCCAGACAAACATCCGGAGGGTGGCAAAGGAGGTACACTCATAGTCTGTATATTTTCCATGTTGAGAACGAAAACTGATGGGGAATGAGGGATCTTGTTTTTGTTTTGCCATACCAATGGACATCCCTGGATTTAAAGCAGCATGTGATAGACATTCCTGTCACAAGTTTTTGTAGAGGGGACGTCTATGTGGATGATGGCGCGGGCGTCCACATTGGGAACATCTATGTGTCTATAATCAGGCTGAAACACAGATGTCCCCAGTGGTTTTCTGCACATTTTGCCTGGGATGTCCCAGATTGCTCTTAGATGCCCTTTTTAGAATTCCACTTCAAGTGTGAAAACATACTAGGTTGTAAGTCAAGATAACAAGGCAAGCCCCAGCCTTTCCTATGCTAAGAAATTCATGGAAATGGTCAGTGAATCAAGGGCAACATACTACAAGCAGGAAAGTCGTCCCTCCAGTCTCTGATTGGGTAGCCTGCATGTGAACATGCTCTGGCATATTCTGTCACAGCTCGGCAGTAAGTCTCATCATCATCCATCCTAAGAAAGAAGAGAAGACCAATAAAATGAATTCAAAATGCATGTGCCCCATCAATGGCTCTCCTCTGTATTTCAGAGCAGCAGTGTTACCTACTGACCCCGCCAGGCTACAGAAAGTCAAGCATCTATGTCTTTTCATTTCACTTGTTAAAACTAGAAACACAAACTAGTCATTTGGAAGCTTAGCATGAAACAGGAAAAACGCAGGGCCGGCACAACCATTAGACAAGACTAGGCGGTTGCCTAGGCAACATCTCTTAATGGCTGCAAAGAGAAGCAGTAGTCAAACAAAAGAACAGATCCCGAACTCATAGAGCCATCAGCACATTCTTTTACCTGCAGGAAGAGTGCGTACACACATGCATACAAGGCAAAATTGAATACTTAAAGTATGACGTGCGATGGTACACTTGTACAGGATTGTTGTGGAAGAGGTGGTGTTTGGATGATGACCGTCAAGTTTATTGTTAAAACCTTAGGGTGGTGGAGCCTAAGGTTAAAAGTTTTCCTAGGCTGATAATATCCATGTGCCACCCATGGCATGTCAACAAATAAAAACCATAATGCACTCCCTTTCAAGTGGATCGATGAGCTTTTGGGAGCCAACACTCCGTTCCCGAGCTCCATACAGAATGAGGGAGTGAGAATGCAGCATAGCATCACCAGAAAACAGAACCGACAGCCCGATGCGGAAACCCTGAGCGAGAGCCCAGCACTAAGGCTCTAGCCCAGAGTTTCCTAAACGCAAGTTTCACACAGACGTTTCGCTCACCCGTGCTGTACGCAAACAGCATGCAAAAAACGTCTGCGTTAACTATGGAGAGCAGGTCAGACACACGTACACAGGAGTCTAGAAGCAGTAATCTGCAGGATTACTGAAAAAAATGGTCATCCGAAGTAAAGTTTGACATTTCAGCTCAGATGACCAAGGCAGACTCCAATAGCATGTTCCCAATCCCTAACTCTCTTGAACCCCCGAAATAAGTTCCCTGGTTGCCCAGTAGCCCTTACCCCAAGGGGTAACAGGGTTTAGAGGGTGAAGGGTAGGGACCCCTGGGTCACCAGGGAATGTTTTTTGAGGATTCAGGGATAGGGCCACCGGACCACCAATGAATTTTTGATGGTGTCGGGTGAGGGTGTCTGGGCTTCCTTGAATTATCTGAGGTGAAGCGTCAAACTTCCCTCAGATGATCCTTTTGCTCCCTGCCCAAAGATGGCATAAAGGTCCAGCATTAAGAGAAGAATAAAAAACTGCAGCATTGATTCCTGAATTATCAATTACATCACAAGAGGAAGGCGGAAAAGGATGAAAGAGGGATAAGGTGACAGAGAAGCAGTAGAATTATTTCTGATAGCAAGTAAAAAAAATCCATGTCTCTGTTAAGGCCCTTTTTGGTTGGTTATATTTTTTTTGTAGCGTCATCTTTTCTTATGACCTGAGGAGAGAAGTGCTAATTCCCAAAAACTAGTCAAAAAAAGTATTAGGTTAGTCCCATAAAAAAGTATCATCTTATACATTTTTTTCTTGACCTATATGTCCATGTGTTCATATGGCTACAATTCATTAAGAACATTGTAGCAAGAATCCTTTTATATTTTCGGGAAATATTTTAAACATTCACCAAGTAGATAATTGTTTTCAGACTAACCTTTCTTCATATCTGCAACGACCAATGATTTGCAACCCAGTTGCAAGTCACTGTTCTAAGCTTTCCAGCTCATCTCAACTAGTGCAATTAAGTGAGCCTTAGATTTCAAAACAAGTTAACCTCTAAGCTATAAAGCTCCAGGGAACTTCCTAAATTGACACTAAGCCACAGAGCACAAAGGGCTCTTTTATGAGCAAAATAATCCTAAATTAATGACATACCACAGACACAAAGGGTTTCACCGAGCCTTAGATATTCGTGGTATTTCTATGGTCTTCCTAGCCATATAACTTTGGGTTTCAGTTTCATAATCAAAAGGGTTGAAAACAACTGTTGAAATTTAGAGTCTATTTCACTTGCATACGTTTTGGTTTGATGCACACATTTACAAGTCCTAGTTTTTATCTTGCTACCCAATGCAGTCTACACATGAGGTCTGCAGGCAAGGGAATTTCGTTTCGTTTTCTGTTCGGTGTGCTAAAATGTTTGTTTTATTTCATCTTCTTCCATTTTAATGCAAACTATCGATGAAAACTGGGATGAAATTCCAGCGTTTCCTGTTTTGTTTTTATTCAAAAATGATACTAAACAAAATGTTAAATATCAGTGTGCATCCCTCGTCTACACTAGTGGTAGGTACAGAGAGCACAGATGTTGCAGAAAACCCACTATTCAGTGTAGGGTACGTGGCTACACTTTGACAGCAGATTCTTCGGCTTTTACCCACATACAGTATACATGCGGGGGTAACAACATGCCAACGTAAAAATCTCTAAAAACGCACCGATTCTATAAAAGCAACATAGGGATGCATCTGCCTTTATAAAATGACTCTCAGAACTGTCCCCAAGAGTGCATAAATTCACACCTGCTCCAAACAAGATGCAAATGTGTGCGTGCGCTCTATGCTTACGCCTATAAATTGTGTACATTGCAGCTCCACTCCTGTTTCAGACAAGCTATGCACAGATCATATAAAAGTAGGCGTTCTATATATATACCCCTGTGCAATATTATAATTACCATTTTCCCCATGTAACATATGCTTTATAAAAGGCCCCCCCCCATGACTGACTGCTGCTACAGCCACACGTGATTCTGTTCTAGTCTTAGAGTTGTATATGGCCTTATTGCCCAATGAAGGGATCCAAAGTAATTATTAAAGATAAAATATAAGGTCGGTGCTACTATTAGGCAAACGAGGTGGTCGCCTGGAGCACGTGTCCTTCTCAGAATAGGCAGCAGTGGCAATGGCGACAAGCAGCCCCGCAGTGCTTACCTTTACACTTCGACACCGTTGGGCTGTTTGCTTCCAGCCTTCCGATGTCCTTCCTGCTTCATCGGGCATCGGCGAGAGGATGGAAGCAGACAGTCCCGTGATGCTGACATCTAAAGGTTAGCACTATGGGACAGCAGCCGCGGAAATGGGTGCCTAGGGCATCTCATCTCCTTGCTCCGGCCCTGATAAAATACATATAAAATGAAATCCATTCATCGGAACCTTCCGAAGAACCTCCGCCTACTTTCCAACCAGGGGCCTCAGAATTTGAACCTGCAACCTCCTGGACTCCCAACCAGGGGCACAATCACAGAGCTAAAGGATTATTTTTCCTTTCTAAATTAGAAGGAGCTTCCTGCCTACTCGAACCTTCATGGGGGGAGTACTTTTATAAGGAGCAGCCTAACGTGCTATCAGTGCTTGTATTCAGGGGCATGTTTACAAAGCTGCGCTCCCTGTTAATGCCGCGCATAGCACGTACTATCCAGCTGCGTTAGTAGACAGTGTAGGGAAAATGCAGTTAGGGCAGCGATTTGCTTTGCTATCTGCAGAAACCACATTGAGAGAGTGGACGTGCGTGCAAAGCACGGTTACTTCAGTTATCAACAGTGCATAGTAACAGCCAAACTTGCAGCCAGCACGGATGCAGAGGACACCACACTCAGTGGGTTGCATTATGTGCATCTATGGTGCAGCCAGACTGCGCTGTTTGCCATTTTAGTGCGCTGTCTGCTGGGGAAGTATTGGCGCAGCTAATGTGGCGCTATTTGCCCTAAAAAGCAACGTCAGCTGCAAAAGCCTAATGTGGTTTAGTAAACACGCCCCTTGGCAATTTATATGCATCAATGGAAACTTTCAAGCTTATGTTCACCGGCCACACGTCAGCCTGATGGCATCTACTTTCACTAGGGGCATCTACATGGGCAGAGCTTGGGCGGATGTACACAGGTAAATTATAAAACATCATAATTTATGCACGCTCTTAACAAATCTAGCCATGGTCCTTCACAGCAGCTCTAGGGCTGCTGTACATCACTGTGCCTTAAGTTAAGTAGGAGTCTACTTTTCTTTATAAAATAAATATTACATAGGCACCTGAAAAGGCACATGAACTATGCAGGACTCTATAAAATTACCCTCGTGTGTAGTATCCCTGTCACACCTTCACAGATGGCTGAGCATAGCCAAAAAGACTGAATTTGATCATGGGAAAACAAAGATGAAGCTAACCTGAGCAATTCTGGAAATGCAAAAAGACTGAGAGACATGAACACTGCAGCTTAAGGCTGCTCTCGAACTTACATGCAAAGGTCGTTCATGCAGCTGGAGATATAGGCATAGGGGTCTATGCTCTCATGGCAGCTGAGAAAAGGAAACTGGAAGAGGATTTGGCACTTAGAGAGAATGACCTGCAAGGTTAACAAAGACAGACAATTGTGTTTCAGCTGGGACTGCACTTCTTTTTATGTTAAGAATGCTTTTAGTAGAGAGTAAAGAGAAGACATGAAACATTGCTGTCAAAATTCAGATACAAAGGGCAGATCTTTTCATGTAGCAGTAAATCCCAGTATACACTATAATAGGGGGTTAATTTTAGAAGCATTTCCATGTCCAAAAAGAGAAATGTGGATTGAAATACACGTCTCAATGCCATTTTAGATGATGCTTTTTGTACCACGTCTGTCCTGCCAGGGGAAGTGATGGGGTGGAGAGTGGGAGCAGGCATGGACAGGGTCCACCCCTGCAGACGTGATTTCTGATTTTTAAAGGGAATCCATGTCTGGAAAACATGTGAATGTCGGCATTTATAATTGCCCCAGGCACAAATAGGTGCCTTCTGACAGGGGCAGATGTTAATGCAGACATGGGGGAAACCCTACCCAAATCCATGACCCAGGGACCCCTCTCCCTAGCTGTCTCAAGCTTGTATGAGCAACCTCTCCCCCCTCCCCCCCCCCCACACAGACACACTAGAAACCATCGAAACCCTCCTCCTTTCCCCACACCAGCAACTATCCAATTCCTTCTCCCTCTCTCACACTTGAGGCACATAGCAGAGCCCCCTCCCTCCCTCCTCCCTAAGATAGTCAGAATCTCCCCTCCCCCAAAAGCTACCAAGACAAACAGGCAGATGCCATCACCCTCCCCACTCAAAACCAGTACCATGATGTTACCTCTAGAGGTCAGCAATGCCATTTTGAAGTACTATCTCATGCTGAGCAGAAGCAAAGGGGGGTCCTGCTATACCCCAATGAGAACAGTAAGCCAAGGGAGCTACTGGGGGCTGAGAGCTTCATAAGGCTCCTGATCTGCCAATGAGGAGGGGCTTCTAGAGTGTAGGGGATCATCATCTTCCTGTTTGCTTGGGCAGTCTTTGACGGGGATAGGGAAGCTTTTGGGGTGAGGGGTCTTCTGATTAGCTCAGGAGGAGGGAGGGGGGAGAGGCCCTGCTATGTGCCTTGGGTGGTATAGGATGGTTGCCAGTTGGGGGTCAATGCTTCACGGTTTGACCTATGGTGCCACACCGGTATACCATCTATACCGGTGCTATCTGTGCCAGTGCATCTGTGCTGGTGCCACTATACTGGTGCCATCTGTGCCAGTGCCATCTATTCGGTACATCTGTGCTGGTGCCATCTCTGCTGGTGCCATCTGTGCCGGTGCTATCTGTGGCATCTGTGCCAGTGCATCTGTTCCGGTGCCTTCTGTGATGGTGCATCTGTTCCGGTGCTATTTCTGTTGGTGCCATCTGTGCCGGTGCTATCTGTGGCATCTGTGCCAGTGCATCTGTTCCGGTGCCTTCTGTGATGGTGCATCTGTTCCGGTGCTATCTCTGTTGGTGCCATCTGTGCCGGTGCTATCTGTGCCAATGCATCTGTTCTGGTGCCTTCTCTGATGGTACATCTGTGCTGGTGCCATCTCTGCTGGTGCCATCTGTGCCGGTGCTATCTGTGGCATCTGTGCCAGTGCATCTATTCCGGTGCCTTCTGTGATGGTGCATCTGTGCTGGTGCCATCTGTGCCGGTGCTATCTGTGGCATCTGTGCCAGTGCATCTGTTCCGGTGCCTTCTGTGATGGTGCATCTCTGCTGGTGCCATCTGTGCCGGTGCTATCTGTGGCATCTGTGCCGGTGCTATCTGTGATGGTGCACCTATGCTGGTGCTATCTCTGCTGGTGCAGCAATTTTAGGATGCCGCTCCCACATCCAGGTGGGGGATTTTCCAGAATTTGTTTACACACATTCAGCTTCCTAAAATCACAGCTTCTCCAGATGTCGGAACCTCTGGTAAAATACTCTCCTAAGTCTCCATGTGCGGGGATGGACGGGGAATTTCCCTCTCCACATCCTTCTAAAACGTCACTTCATGTTAATATAGCTTCTGAATAGATGGAACTACTTTGTATATATTACAGAATGAGAAAATGTTAGAAAATCCCACAAGCTAATCAACTAAATAGAAGCATTTCAATATAATACAATTGTTGGGTCAACATAACAGTGCTAAAAACCCCTTTAAACTGTTATCTTGCGCAATAACTGCATGGATGAATAGAATGAATTATCGTTCTGCATATATAAGCTAGTAACTAACTGGTCGCATTACTATCATGTGAAAAGCTATATGCAAACAACCTTTGCACTAGACCATATTTTGGAAAACTAATGCAACTTTTTGGAAAATGTGGCAAAAGATTTTTTTTTACAAATCCAAGAAAAGTTCACTTCTTGTGTACCAAAGCATCCTAATGCATAGTACGCAGTTCATAAATGCATTTGTATGAAGTAACTATTAGCACACAGCTGGGATAACGATTGCTAATTCATGCAATAACTGCATAGCCTGCTATGGGGTGGGAAATGGGCGGATTATGAGTGAGAAATGCGTGTGGACTGCTCATTGTAGTTTGCACATGGTAATTTACTGAACACTCACCATTGCAGACAGCGCAGATGCATTTGCGCTGTAACTACACTTACCATGCAGTAAAGTTTCTTTCTGTGTGATAACTATAGAGGAACATGCTGGGAATGCCCCCAAATTACTGCACATGCTTGGCACTTACCACACAGCAATTTGGGCACTTACAATACAGAACGTGCCAAAACTTTACTCTGTAGTAAAGGAATGAAGAAGCGCTACTCTACTTTCTGGGACATGTGCATGTCCGAGTCCACTGACCGTACACAGAGGTGGACCTAAAAGAAATCCATCACTGTCAGCATACTCATATCTCTCTGGCATACCTTGAAAGTTTGATGTAAACAGGACACAAAACAAAAGAGTTATTGGACACATACAGGTTTATTAACCTTCTTTTCCTTCAGAAATCAGGCTAAAAAAGAAATCCAAATGCATCAAATCAAAAATAATTCATGCAACACCAAACTCCTTATGTACAAGGTAGTCTGGGCTGCATGCGAAATAAGTGTGAACATATACAGGGTGGCCCAAAAAAAGTAAGAACTTTTCATAGCATATAAGTTATTTAAAAATTCAAATAGACAGATGTAAACGACTGACAAATTAAAAAAAAAAAAAAAAAAGATGGCGACCGGAAATTGTCGAAATAAAGACGTTATATAGCTAAAAAAGGTAAATAAGTAAACTATTTAAGCTTTTAATTTACGAGATGTTCTCACTTTTTTTGGGCCACCCTGTTTATAAAATGTGCTTAGATCTCATATGGCGTCTGTCACTGCTTGGCAGGATGACTCCCCACCATGAAGATCCAAACAGAGGCAGGTTTCTGGGGCACAGGAAACCAGAAATCCGTAAAGCTGGCCAAACACATAGTGCAAGAATCACTAGAGGGAGTAAAAGAGAAAGGAAAGAGGGGGACAACAGCCTGATGGGCTGGGCATGCGTCAGGCTGCTGGGTGTTCGTTGGGGCTCTAGTGAATTTCACCAGAGCAGGATTTGTGTGTGTGTGTCTCTATTATAAGCATACCTCATGTGACAGTTCCTGATTGAAGCATGGACCAGGGAAATCCAGGGCAGTGGCTACACATGCCGATTCATCTGGAGTTTCTATAGACCAGCTGTTTGCGAATGTAGCAATGTCTTCAGTGTGCTTGTCTGCTTCATTAAAAACAAAATAAATTACATTCACACAAACAGAGCCAAATTACCAACAACCACCATAGCCGGAATTCCAGCATTTGTCTACCATTTAAAAATGATTTTGGCATTGTGCTATTATGATTTTATCAAAGCCCTAAGATGGAAAGAAACACTGATAAACAGTGAATAATGCCCAAGACTGTGCCGGTCAGTGCTGTAACAGTGTGATTGCTGACTGTGTCTTGAAGCCACAGGGCAAGTAGCCAGTTTTACTCTTTGCCCTTCACTTACCATGCTGCGCTATCAGGTCATCAGATCTGTTGCCATTATAGTTGCCACACAGGCCACAGGGCTTCCCTTTGTACTCCTCTGTTAGTTTAATGTAAACCCCAGAGCTTCCGTCCCAAGCAAGGGAAAAGCCAAAGGTAGTCTTCACAAGAATGTAGTCGGCCAGTCGCTCAATAAAAATGTTTCCTATTGTCTGAGGCAAGGTTAGCCTTGAATAAAAAAAATGCAAAGGCAGCTTCATGGATCAGACGTTTCATTCACAAGCACCAAATAAACAGCAAAAATCAGATTCATCGCTTTCTCTAAGGCATTTGGCAAAAGTTATTGCTTTTCCTACATGTTCTTTCCTCTCTATCTCTCTCTGGTGCATTTCAATGTCAAGTGAAAACATTTGTACTAGCAAGCATTTTTTTAAAGAGATAATTCAGTAGGTCGGTAGAAGTAATACAATTATTCAAATCCCTATTTTATATTCTGATTTATATTTCATTTCTCAGGCAAAATGATTTTTTTAAGTTTTAGAAACCTTCTGCTACTAGCTATTTCCATCTTTATAAACTGGTGGTGGTGCAATGCTGACTTGTTCAGAGGCCCCGTGCAAGCATCACACTGATACAGGCATGGCCGGGCCGACCATTAAGCACACCAGGCTGTTACCTTGGGCCACAGCTTCTGGGGGTGAGGAGCAAAGAGCAGGGCATTCAAAGCTAAACCATAGATTCCTTGAACCAACTTTGGGGCTGTCCTTGGATACAGGTGAAACGTGAGCAGCGGTAGAGTAGAAGAGAATGGAAGGAAGGAAATGGATGAATAAAAGTGTAATCAAGGAGAGAAGCCTAAGCAAGTCCATGAAGGATTTGGAAAACAAGGGGCTTGATAAATCAAATCCTTGATAAATTAGACCCAAGAACTGCAAGTCCAGACTGGAGGAAGGCTCCCATGCAGTATTCCCTGACACTGTCCTTCATTTAAGAACAGGTAATGAGCCAAGCATGCTGAACAGTATATGGCAGGGCCTTAGAAAGAAAAGTGATCATGTTTCAGATGAGAAAACAATAAAAGAATGAATGAGGCTCTCGGCAGAGTCCCAAAAATGCGACTCGTAAGTAATTTTGTGACACTAACAAAACTCCAATTTTAAACGGAATTCCGAAACTGAAAACCAGTGGTGAAAGATCTGCATTAATGGCGACACTTATAGACAGGGAATGCAAGTGTGAGGTCATAATCAAAGAGGGAGTTCCAGGATACCGAACAGTGGATGATGCGTGCCTCTCTAGGAGAAATGCTTCATCTCTGGAAATGGCGCTTTATAGGAAGGTACAATGAAGCTATGTGAACTCTCACTCATGAGAAGCAGCTATGTTACTCAATGTAGCTTCATTACATGAATCAGAAGATAGACAATTAGGCATCAGCAAAAAAAAGGAGACAGAAATTAAAGCCCTCTAAGGGAATGAACGGAGAAAACTAGTGGGCTAATCAATGCACAAGTGCCCCACGCAAGGGTTGCTTTCAGCACTGTCTTCCCTTTCAGGGTCACATGCTGTCACCTCACAGCCGGATTCCAAAAGATGATGCGGCGCCCTCCCTGGCTTTGTACTCCAGGCAATCACCCTTCTTGCCCATCTCTTATCAGAGATGGGTGTCTGTGGGTGAAAGAAAGCTCTCTACAGGAATCAAAAAAAAGGACAAGGTCACAGAGAGAACAAAGCCAAGACATGAAGTAGCCAGAAACCTCAGCATAACATTTGGATGGTCAAAAGCAGGGGTGTGGCCAAGAAGAACCATGACAAAGCAGCGATGACTTACTTCTTTGTTGAAACCAGACTGCAATTAGCCAAGAGTATTATTAGTTCAAAGATAGAACAAAGCCACTCTCCCCTGTAACTTACTAAGAAAGAGGGCATTGTATAAAGTATTTACAGATTAAGGGTGCTACATACAAGTTTCAAAAGACCGGGAAAGAAACCAGTTCAAAAAGAATAAGCTGAGCAGGATCAATAGTACATTCATTTGTATAGGAAGAGAGGTTGTTAGTTAGCCGCCACTGACCTCATGCCTCCCTTTATCACTTCATGGCCAGAAATGATTATCTCCTCCTGAGTAGAGAAGAAAAGACTGATCGATCGTCGGCAGGAATACACAGAGCCAGTACACTGCCGACTGTTGTGAACCTAGAAAAAATTACAAAAAAAGGCCAAAATTGAGATTGTGCCTAATAGGGATTTAACATTTTACAATTAAAGAAAGAATTGCAGAGAGAGATGTTTTGTTTCTCACAAAACTGATTTTTTGGGAACTTGTCTTATACATCTGCCTGTACATGCTGCAGTTCTCAGAGTGACCAAAAGGTGTCAGTATAATCTATTATAATAATAGTCTACAGCCACCTTCTGAACAGTCGCGGTACTGCAACCAAAAGGAGATTTTTTTTTTTTCCTAATTTTACTATGGGCCCTATTCTGTAAAGTGACTTGTGGGGCTGTACGTCCCAGTAGAACATGCAGCCCCGCAAGTCATCCTGCCCCAATTCCATATTCCTCTCTCCCCACATGCACAGACTTACTCTGCAGGGACAGCAGGACAGGGGTGGCACTGGGGCGGGGAGTGAGTAGGCCAGGCACCCAGGCATACAGGGCCAATTCAGGTCAGGGACCTGTACGTCCATGGAATACCGGGAGGATGCCCAGCTTATTCCACCTCGGAGGAGGAATAAGCGTGGGGCACCCCTTCTCTTAGGCTCAGCAGCCCCCTCCAGGAGCAATGGCACAGTTGCAGCAGCCACCAGCCCGGAAGGGAGCAGGCAGGTAAGCTCCTCCCTGCTCCCCACCACAAGGCCAATCAGGCCGAAGAACTCCACCGGAGCAACGTTAAATTTCTTCAGCGCTCCAAGGTGCGCCTGCGTCTGGTGGGCCCGTGCCTGAGGGCCTCGCCAGAGGGCCCTTTGGCGTGGCCCTTAGGTGCAGGCCCAGGGGCGCTCCGGCATGTGCTCCGTAGCTGCCGGAGTCGAGCAGGCTCGATCGCTCCTACACACATCGCCTCCTGACCAAACCATCTCACGACCTCCACCCTAGTACCTTCAAGTAACTCTCCTTTGTCTTGTTTCCCACTGCTGGCATTGTTCTTCCTCCCATTACCCGCATAGAAATTGCTACCCACTGCCTGCACTGTACTGCTACCCATTGTTGGCATTGAACTGCTACTCACTGCCTGCATAGCACTACTACCCACTGCTTGTTTAGTATTGCTCCTATTGCCTGCATCATACTGCTACCCATTGCTGGGCATAGAACTGCTACCCATTATTGCATAGAACTGTTATCCATTGCTTGCATTGAACTGCTACCCACTCCCTGCTTATTTGCCTATCACTTGCTACCCACTGTTTGCCTAGTACTTGCTACCCATCGCTTGCTCAGACCTTGCTGCCCACTACCATGGCCCCACATCTCATTGTCCTTCTCTTCCTTATCCTCCCCAACTGCCTCCCATCCTACCAACACCCTCCCTCCTCTTCCCCCTACCCTCCCCCTACCTTCCTCACTTCTCCCTCCATTCTGTCCCCTAGCCTAGCATCTGCTCTTGAGCTTCTTCACACCATCCCCTGCATTCAACCAGCCCCCCTTTCCTTAAGGCAACCCCACCCTCGCTTCTGCCATACTATCTCCACTTTACCTCGCTCTCTAATACTCATTCTCTTTCTCTCATCAGGTAATATCAACCCCAACCCTGCCCCCCCCCCCTGATTTCTTTCTCACACTAAAAAAGTTCCTCACGTACCCTATCTAATCTCATCCACATCCCACTCCTCCCTCCTTCCGCCCTCCCTCATTCATCCCACAATCACTCATCCACAGATATCAACTCCAACCCTACCCCCAAAAATAATCCCTCACATAACCTACCCAATACCATCAATTTACCCCTCATTTCCCCTCCCTCCTCATGTCCCTCTTGGAGAGCACACAAACCCAGACATACCCACCCACACTCTGCTCCCTCTAAATCTCGGTATTACCCTAGAAATAGACCGCCACGCTACTCTGATAAGAAATCCACACGTAACTTATCCAACCTTATCCATATCCCTCTCCTCTTCCCCTCAACTCTCCCATTTTCATGCACCCTATGGAACGCATGCGCAATCATTTAAAAAAAAACCTTTTATTCATGATCTTTTTATCTCTAATGCCCTACGCCTTCTTGCCTTGACTGAGACCTAGCTCCCCCCAGACGACACCACATCCATTGCTTCTCTCTGCTATGGGGGCTACCAGTTCTCCCATACACCCCGATCTACTGGTTGCGGTGGTGGCATTGGCCTCCTACTCTCTTCCCTCCTGCCAATTCCAACCCCTCCTGCCACCCCAATCACACTCCCCCCTCTCCTTCGAAGTCCACTCCATTCGCCTCCTCACACCACTTCCCCTCCGAATAGCCGTTATTTATCACCCACCCGACAAATCCAAATCAATCTTCTTCACCGACTTCGACTCCTGACTTTCTGCCTTTATGGATCCCTCCTCTCCCACTCTTATTCTTGGCGACTTCAACATTCACATCGACATCCCCTCCGACCCCCATGCCTCAAAGTTCCTCGCTCTTACCTCCTCGTTCGACCTCCAACTTTGCTCCACTGCCCCCACACATCTACACGGCCACTGCCTTGACCTAATACTCTTCTCCAACTCCTCTCCCTCAAACTTCCGCAAATCAATCCTTCCCTCATCTGACCATCACCTCTTAACATTTACTCTTCAGCTTCTGCCGTCCCAACCTCGTCCTGTCTCTTCCGACCTATTTAGAAACCTTCATAATATTGATCCCCTGACCCTCTCCTCCACCATCTCTCCAGCTCTTTCCTCCATTTTATCTTCCAAGTCCGTCGACGAGGCATTATCTTCATACAATGCTACATTATCCTCAGCCCTTGACACTCTTGCCCCTCCCACCCCACATCCTGTCAAATGATCTACTCCCCAACCCTGGCTCTCACCCACAATGTGTTACGTACGCATCTGCGCCCGTTCTGCCGAACGAGCTTGGACCAAATCCCACTCCCCGGAAGACCTTCTACACTTCAAATTCATGCTTGGCTCCTTCCAGTCAGCCTTAGCACTTGCCAAACAAGATTACTACATCAATCTGACCAACTCCCTTGCCTCTGATCCTCGCCGTCTCTTTAATACCCTCAATTCTCTCCTCAAGGTCCCCCGCCCCTGATCCCGCCCTCCCTTTCTGCCCAAACCCTAGCAGACTACTTCCACGACAAAATCCATAAGATTACCCTCCAATTCCCTACCCCCCATCTACCTACCCTTCTCACCAATTCTCCTCCCCAATCCATACTCCCTCTGCCACCCTCTCCTCCTTCCCTCCGATCTCTGAAGAAGAAACCACACTCCTTCTTTCCTCCTCCAAACCCACCACCTGTTCATCAGACTCTTCCCCACCCATCTCCTATGCTCCATCCCCCTCACCATTGTCCCCTCCATCACTCATATCCTCAACCTTTCACTCTGCACTGTAACTGTCCCCATTGACTTCAAACATGCTGTTGTCACACCCCTCCTCAAGAAATCCTCACTTGATTCCACTTGCCCTTCTAACTATCGACCCATCTCCCTCCTTCCCTTCATATCCAAACTATTAGAACGAGCAGTCCACCATCGCTACCTCGACTTCCTCACCCCCCAGGCCCTCCTGGACCCACTACAATCCGGCTTCCATCCCCTACACTCCATTGAAATGGTACTCACAAAAGTCACCAACGACCTGTTCCTGGCTAAATCTAAGGGCCTCTATTCTATCCTCATCCTTCTTGACCTTTCTGCTGCCTTTGACACCGTTGACCACGACCTTCTCACCACCCTCTCCTCGCTTGGCTTCAAGGACTCCGCACTATCCTGGTTCTCCTCCTATCTCTCACATGGCTCATTCAGTGTATGCTCTGGTGGCCTCTCCTCCTCCCCTACCCCGCTCCATGTAGGTGTACCCCAGGAATCTGTCTTGGGCCCCCTCCTCTTCTCTCTCTATACCCAAGGCCTTAGCGCGCTTATCTCCTCCCATGGCTTTCAGCACCATCTCTATGCCGATGACTCCCAAATCTACCTCTCTACACCTAATATTTCTCCGGCAACCCAGTCCAAGATCTCTGCCTGTCTTTCGGACATCGCTGCCTGGATGTCTCATTGCTGATTGAAACTGAACATGGTCAAGACTGAACTCCTTGTCTTTCCACCCAACTCACCCCCCCCCACTCCCCCCTCTCTCAATCCATGTGGATGGATCTACTATCTTTCCTGTTCCCTCGGCCCGCAATCTAGGGGTTATCTTTGACACCTCTCTCTCCTTCTCCGCTCATATACAGCTTGTAGCTAAGACCTGCCGCTTCTTTCTCTACATCAGCAAAATCCGGCCCCTCCTCTCTGAACACACTACCAAAACGCTTATCCACTCCTTAATCTCCTCTTGCCTCAATTACTGCAACCTACTCCTTGCCGGTCTCCCCGTGAGCCACCTCCTTCCACTTCAATCTATACAAAATCATGCTGCTCGACTAATCTTCTGCCAGCCTCACCATGCCCACATTACTCCTCTTCTCAAGTCGCTTCATTGGCTCCCTGTCCAATTCCACATCCAATTCAAGCTTCTCCTCCTGACCTATAAATGCATTCACTCTATGGCCCCTCAATACCTCTTATCTCTCCTTACGTCCCCTCTCATAATTTGCGCTCTGCTAACAAATTACTTCTATCAATGTCTTTCACCCGCACCGCGAACTCCTGACTGCGCTCCTTTCACCTTGCTGCAACATACGCCTGGAACAGCCTACCTGCGTCTGTGCACCAGGCATCCTTCCTGGCCCTCCTCAAATCCAGGTTGAAGATCCACCTCTTCACCGTTGCATTCAGATCCTGACTCCTGCCTCATCTTACCCTAACACCCATCAACGCTTATGACCAAACTATACCACACCATACCTTGCGCAGAATTGACTAATGCTCTGTACGGTTCCAACTAGATTGTAAGCTCCGATGAGCATGACTCTGACGGGCAGGGACTGTCTCTGTATGTTGGCTACCTCCTGTAGGTTAGCTGTGCAGCGCTGCGTGCATGGTGCTTTATAAGTGCTGAATAGTAGTAGTAGTAGTAGTAGACCCTGCCACCCAACCCTGACCCTGATGGACCTCACTGAGGTTCGGGAGGTGGGAAACATGGTCGGGGGGTGTCCGGCCTGCAGGAGCAAAGGGGGCCTGGCCATCCTGCCACCTGGATGTCCCCCCACGACTGCTGAAGGGGCATGCTGGGCTGTCCCAGTGCCTGATCCTGCTACCACAAGGGCATCTAGCTCCCGCCATGCAGAATCGGGTACAAAGGATCCCGTCCTGCTCCGGGATGTCTGGATTTATTTATTTATTTAATTTTGTTTAAGAGGTTTTATATACCGCTTTACCATTTTAATCAAAGCGCCTTACATTGTAACTTAAACTTGGTAATGTACATTAAACAGGGACATTGATAACTTGGATTTTTCTGAGGCAATGGAGGGTTAAGTGACTTGCCCAACCACAAGGAGTGCTAGTGGGAAGAAAACCCTGGTCTCTGGGTTCCCAAGTCAGCGTTCTTAACCATTAGGCTACTCCTCCACTCTGGACATGCCTCTTCCTGGATCAGGCTGCACATGAACCAGTTTTCATACAGTTTCTAGATTTTCTAAGCATCTACTTATTATGAAAAGTTGGCTATAGGTTGAACAGTCCAGGAGATAATGCATACACAAGAAAAATCCCAGCTAAATCCCTAAGCCTTCCGGCTTTTATATAGCTCCACCGAGTCTAAACATTCTGCTGCTGTGAGTTGGTTTATAGCAAAAACAAAAGCCTTTTTTAGGGAAAAAAACAGGTCAAACACACAGTTCTCATAGTCTTTAAAAAGAAATCTGAAAGAAATATCTACTTTAGAAGCCAAGTAGAACAGAAATGCAAATGCCTGGCATGGGATTTCATTCAACTACCCAACCTGACCAGGAATCTAGCCAAACTCTCTAAGAAAATATGTCTATTTGTTATGTACTTAGGCCCCTACTTACTGAAGTGCAAAAACCTCTGCTCGAAATATTGGGGGGGATTCCCAGTACTTTTGGGAACATGGTTGTGTGGATAACCCAGAACAAAGTTCATTATCACACCTTAACTGCAAGGCAGATACCTCAAGGTGCAATTAGCTGGTGCAGTTAACTGTTCTAAGTTATTGCCACATGAACAATTAAGACCACAAGGTGCTCCTTGTGGTCTTGGGCAAGCCACTTAACCCTCCATTGCCCATGTTCCCTGTAAGTATTAGTGTATGTGTCTCATATCCCCGCGTGTTAAATGTATCTCCCAACTGTGTTGTGACCACTTTGATTGAAGGATAAGGCGGTATACAAAACTGTCTAAATAAATAAAACATTTTCTGCTTAACTTCAAGGGTCAGTCCATGCCCACCGCACACCCATGAGATACCCCATAATGGTGATCTCTTAGCACATGGTATTTCCCACATCAAACAGCTAACGCAGCTTTATAAATTATATCAACTCATACATAACATTTTAGTTCTTGTCTACAGATAAGTTTCTCTGGTCACACTGGCTCCTCTGCATGCAGAAGAGAAATGCTGTCATTTTCAAACAACGTGAAATTAAATTACGTTCTTTTATAGCAAGGCACTTTTATCTCTCTCAGTGATGAAATAAAATATTATCTGGAGCTATACAGAGCTACTGCTTCTGCCTTCAGGAGCCAAAACCAATAGTCAAATGTCTTCAGCCACTGTAAGAATACAATATCATAAATGCTTGGTGTGCATTACTGCTACCCGCCAGGCTTGTTTTTAATTAAGAACATTGAAAAAGTAAATAAAAGAACTAAAAATCAAGAGAACACCTTTGACGATACATCACAGGTTTAGCAATGAATCGCAATAGATCCTGGAGGTCAGCACCAGTCAATCAGAATGTATAATTTAAGCACATTGCAAAGTCATTTCCTAGCTGGCAAATAACCCGGTGCATATCAATCGCAAGACATACAGGAACTTGCTCTTACCCAGATGGTGTACTGAGGCACTGGAGAGCTGCAATCCTTTGCAAAAATATAGGAACAATTTCCAGGAAAATAATAGTAGATTCCATCAAAGGTTTCAAAGTGATACTGGCCCCAACTTTTGCAAATTCCTTCTCTGTCTTTACCAGTGTTAGGTACTGAAGAATATAAGGAAAATACATAATAAGCTCAGCGATACCCTGTATAGTTTATATCTTAACAAAAGATACAGTCTTGCCTCTTACGTAATTACGATCAAGAATTAGTGGGCCTGTGGTGGGTAATTTTATTGGAGTCGCCTAGTTATGCGCATGTTCCAAAGCACACAAATTGTGCCTATTTTATAAAGAGAATGGGGCACCTATCTTTCTTTATAAAATAGGGCATATGGGGTATGCCCATAAGAAACATGGGCCAAACCTAGGCGCGAGCATTAAGCTAGCCCTAGACTTGTTGTAAATAATTGCACTTACATTTGCAAAGAACGTGCATTAAATATACTATTTTATAATATATGCACATAAATTTGCATTCCACCCAAGCTCTGTCCCTGACCACACCTACTCCAAAAGAATGCTCCATGAGCCTGACACACAATTTTATACAAGCCTTTTACTGCATGGAAACAGTCTTTACATGCAGAAAAATCTTTAGAAAATAACCCCTCTCTCTTTCCATCAATTAGCCATATTTGGTGGCAAATCTTTCTGTACAGCTATAGCCAATGCTGCCTGTCAGTGTGTTGAGACAGCAGGAAGCACCTCCCCTATCCCTCCTTTTTTCAACTGGGTGCAATCACAGTTTTGTCACACAAGCCATCTCTGACATACGGCCGTGTGCCACCATACTCTGGCTATATCCTGTAACTTCACTTTGCCCATTCTCTTTATTTCCTCAGCCCCTGTCTGTGTTGACATAATTATCTCTACCTCTCTTGGCAGGCAGAAATAACTATGATTTTCTCCATCCCGTGATATCGACTTGCAGAGTTTTATTTTAGTGCACTCTTTCCTGAAATCATATAGGACACATTTGTAGAAGTTAAATGAAGTCACTTGCACCGCAAATTTATTTATTTTATTTAACATTCATTTTTATACCGCATCTTCCAGAGATCAGTTGCGGTGTACAAATAACAACTATTAACAAATCGAAATTTGTTTTACATAGAACATCTTAGATATACATAGAACATCTTAAAGTATCATAAATTAAACAAATTTAACTGGAACTGAGTTAAAACAATTAACTAACAGAAAATGGTGTTAACGTACATAATATAGTACATAACAGATACAATTATATACAAGATGAAGGTATTAGGGCATAAGAGATTGGCACTATATGGCACTATATTGGCACTATAAATTGGCACTATAAATAGAAAAAAAAGGTATTTTGGCAGAAGAATGGGCCCTTTGCTTTCAAAAACGTACCAATTTGGCACCTGTTCCCAATGGCCTCAATTGCTTCACAGTCGCAGCTTCCTGCGTCCGTACACACAGCTCCATTAAGGCACGACCGATAGCAAGAAGCTGAAAAACAAAAGCTGTTACTCTTTAGAATGGCTTCTTTCCCTTAGGCAGGCAATTTGTGACCATTTGGGCTCATAACAATTGTTTTTTGTAAACAGCAGACATCTAAAACCTATCCACAGCTTTGCGAGTTCCGGTAGCACTCTGGATTGTTCTAAAGCCAGATGGTAAGGCGTGGGAGGGGCCCGGGTACTGGATTAAGGACAGGACTTGTAAGAGTCAAAGATGAGGACAGGTTCTAGAATGGCCTACCAGAGCAGGTGGGGAGGCCAGGCCTGTAATGGAATTAAACATGTTTGGGCACTGGTACAAATGGGATTGATTGCGACATGAGGGAAGGAAACAGGGTGTTATTTTTGTTCTGGGGCTTTTTTTGGATGATCCCATGGTTGGGAAGTCATAAAAATGTGATATTTAATCAGTTGTGCCCAGAGGGGTATTAGGAATTTGGGCAGGGTCAGGACCACAGATTAAGGAGAGGAATGGTTCTAACATCTAGGGCCACTTTTCCAGTAAATAAGGGGCCTTTTTATTAAATTGTGTTAGGTTTTGCACTTAATGCACATTAATTTTCAAGCTAAACATGCGTTAAGTGCAAAGCCTTCAAGGTAATGGTGGGGGCAAGAGCAGCATGTTCCTGACAGTGAACATGGCGCTATTATGCTGCTGCACCTACTCAAGGGGGGTTAGGGGAACCTGCACTAATGGCAACACTGACAGTCTGTGACCCCCATGCTCACCACACTCACCTCTACCCCTAACCCACCCACTTAGCACCCTAATGCGTGATTGGCAGTTGATGCAAAATTGAGCAAGCACTAACTGCCATGCTCCTGCAGTAACTTGCCACGGGCCTGAGCATGCTCTTAATGCATGCCAAATCGCGCATTAAGAGCATTTTCAAGGTGGCACCAAGTTGTGGTGTTTTTTTCACCTCTCTCTTTTTTGGCTCCGTTGTGGGCTTATTCAATTGGACTGTAATAAAACTGAGTAAAATGGAAGTAACGGCTTCGAGAGGCTTTTAACCTCTTGGCTGATCTTCCGACAAAAATACTTCCAACATTAATGTTTCTCTGCGCTCGCTCATATTTTTTGGATGTTTTTTCACTCTTCGTTAGTTTAGAAATCGCGCATTAACGACATGACACACTTTAGTAAAAGGGCTCCCACGTTATCACCTATCCAGTAACAGGGGTATAATGTTTGTTAATTCAAATGAATAAGTCGCAGGCAGAGTAACCTTTTAGTGGATTGTTATAAGGATGAAAGAGCAGCCTAGTAGTTAGAGCAGCGCGCTGAAAGCCGGCATTCAAATCCCACCCCTACCACTAATGCTCCTTGTGGCCTTGAGCAAGTGATGTTGTCTCCTATTGCCTCAGTTACTTATGTGGAGGGTAATCTACCATAGGCAACAGGGCTGGTGTTAGCCATGCAGGGGCCCAGGGCAGAAACCGCTGAGGGGGCCCCAGAGCCTGCCTCCAGCCTATGCGTCCTTCAGCTTGAGACTGACTTGGGGCTCCTCTATATCATGAGGGCCCAGAGCAATTGCCCTGATAGGCACATAAAATTACCCCATGTGGACTTGTATGCAACATTGGTGTAGGCACATTTGTGGGCAGAGCTGCAGTTTACATGTGCACTTTATAGAAATGCACATTTGCATCAGCTCTCCAGCACTGTAAACATGCGCAGCTCCCTCTTACCCATGACTTGTACTGATAATTTACAAAGACACATAGGTGTCCAAAAATAGGGAAGCTGTAAAACTAGAGGGCATAACATGAAGCTGCAAGGTGGTAAATTGAAAGGCAATGTCAGGAAATACTTTTTCACTGAAAGGGTGGTGGATGCTTGGAACGCCCTCCCGATGGAGGTGGTGGAGGCAAATACAGGGACAGAATTCAAAATGACATGGGACAGACACAGAGGATCCCTTTATAGCAACAGGATAAAATCAAATAAACATAACTATCTCTTATATCCCAACAAATAGGGGTGACCTACACGGAGCGGTGGGTACACCCCTAAACAAAGGCATTCCGATCTCAACACTTTAGGAGCTTTGTTACATAGCTCAGAATGGCAGGACCCTTGACCCCGACTTCCTAAACAATAAACTGCAGGTCACCCACATAAGCCTTACTTAGGAAAGATTTTTACAGTAGCTTCAGTACATGTGAAATCCTTTTGTAAAATGTACGCTGGTTTCAAGATCTTCCGATCTTCCTTTCATCACACAGCACCTTTCTCACACGAACAGGAAAAATCAATGGCAGACAACAACAAATGGTTGGGATGGGCATGGCCAAAACATCCACATTTCATTTTTGAAATATTTTCCTCAATTGTCATTGATATTTTGAGTTCATTTCACATATTATAGTAACATAGTATATGACGGCAGATAAAGACCAGTATGGTCCATCTAGTCTGCCCAGTAAGATGACAAGAGTAGATGCACCTGCCGCTCTGTGCAGGCCACCCCTCCCCATATCTTTGTTTTAGGGGTGAACCCACCACTCCGAGTAGGACACCCCTGTATGTTGAGAAATTAGTTAGTTACGTTTATTTTGATTTTATACTGTTGCTGTAAAGGGATCCACTGTGTCTGTCCCATGCCATTTTGAATTCTGTCACTGTATTTGCCCCCACCACTTCCATCGGGAGGGCATTCCAAGCATCCACCACCCTTTCAGTGAAAAAGTATTTCCTGACGTTGCCTTTCAGTTTACCCCCTTGCAGCTTCATGTTATGCCCTCTAGTTTTACAGCTTCCCTGTCTTTGGAAGAGGTTTGTTTGTTCATTATTTCTCTTTAAGTATTTAAAGGTCTGAATCATATCTCCCCTGTCCCTCCTCTCCTCCAGAGTGTACATATTTAGGTCTTCAAGTCTTTTCTCATAAGGCTTCCGACGCAGACTCCAAATCATTTTGGTCTCCTTCCTCTGAACAGTTTCCAGTCTTTTTATATCCTTTGCAAGATATGATCTCCAAAACTGAACACAATATTCCAAGTGAGGCCTCACCAGTGATTTATACAGTGGCATTAGTACCTCTTCCTTTCTGCTGGTAAGTCCTCTTTGTATGCAACTCAACATTAAGAAGTGCCTCCATTACTTTTCCCGCCACCGAGGTAAGGCTCACAGGTCTGTAGTTTGTCACTTCTTCCCTGTCACCACTTTTGTGAAGAGGTACCACATCAGCCCTTCTCCAGTCCTGAGGAACTACTCCTGCTTCCAAGGATCTGTTGAAAACTTCCTTTAAAGGCCCTGCAAGAACCTCTCTGAGCTCTTTCAGTATCCCATCCGGTCCCCATGGCCTTGTTCACTTTCAGTTTTGCAAGTTGTTCTAACACATCATCTTCAGTGAATGGTGTGGTATCTACTTCATTCCCATTTTTATATTTGGGAGTCACAGATGGTTCTTCTCCAGGATTTTCTTTAGTAAAATATTCAGTTCAATAATATTTTTAACACATATTAGGAATTTTTAAGGAGCGAAAATTGATTATACATGTATTAATTTGTAGTTTAAAGCACATTAAATTGAATTTGTGCATACTAAATTTTTTAATGCATCTTAAAAACCAAATACATGCTAACAAACGGCACTGACCTTCTGTAGGGGCATGAACGTAAGTGAAGGCCACACGAGGTTCAGGGAAAGGCGTTCCATAATTCTGTCAGAGAAAAGCAAAGTGTTATGGATGTGATTGGCTCGCATACAGTGCAGCAAAGAATCAGGACGATTGAATATTTTGGTTGCCCTGAAGTCCTGACCTGAATACACCTCAGTGAGTACTTTTGTATCTATGACTGTACTCATAACATTCTGCTCTCCTATACGATGCAAAGGGTGTTTAGTTTACAGATTTGATATACCAGCTTTCATTTGCAATGAAAGCATTATAAAGTTGCAATGAACACTGATGATACACACAGATTAAAAAGAGCCAAAATGTTGGATAAACCCTTAATAAAACTGCTCTATTAGATCCTTGTGGCACAAAGACTAGGACATGGACAGATTTTCTTTTCACTTCATGAACCCTTGTGCACTGAGCTGAAAAAGATGGCTTCGCTGATCACCTATAACTTGTCAAGTGAGAGACAGAGGAGGAATACTAGAAAACTGGTAGGTGAGAGGTAAAGAGAGACGGAGATTAGGAGCGTGAGAGACATGGAGGAAAAAGGGTGACAGAAACTAGAGAAGAAAAAAATGACAAAAAGATGAAAAAGAAAGATCAGATACAGGGGAGAATACAGGAGGAAGGAAAATCAATAGAGAAAAACATCCTGGAAATAAGAACAGCGAATAGCGATATGCGGTCAGAAAACAAAAATGTAGAAAGAAAGCATTTTATTTTCAGTTGTTAGTTATTGGAATTGGTCAGGCTTGCCTTTCCGTTTCTACCTCTCCGAGGTGCTGCTGCATGCAGAATCGAACTTCTTGAGGTTTGCGATTCAGTTTTGGTCTGCATTTCTGCCTCTAATTTCTGGTCCCTTATTCTGCATTATATGAACACAGGGCCTTTATTCTGTGCATGACAGAAGTGTGCAGCCTCCCTGTAGGGATCCAGGGACAGCGGAACACCTTTTTGGATGGAGAGGCCAAACCAACCAATCTCGTGCTCTCCCCCCCCCCTCCCCCCAAGATCTCTGGTTGCTGATTCTGTTTTAGGCAAAATATTGGTGGGGCCATAGGGCCTGTGGCTCACCCCATTCTGCTGCCTATGGGATATCTATCGTAGTCCTTTTTCCCCACTAGGATGTCCATTAGTGTTCTAGGGCTTCTGGTAATAACGTGTCTGCACGAGTTTGTATTGCAGATACCATGACAGGAATGAACTCAGCAAGGATCTAGGAACTGTAGTAAGATTTGCAGCATTCCATTGCTATATATAGATTTGCTGAGTCTTGAACACTGGGAGTTTATGCTGATTTGGTATGGCATAGGTTCTGCAACAATGTTTCTTAACCAATTGTTTTGCAATTACTGTATAGCTTAACACATGTCTCAGATTTACTTCCTCATTACCAACCACTGCAAATTCAAATTTGCTAACATTAATTGTGAAATAATTAATTGTGGTTGCTAATGCAAAATGCTCATTGCCATGAATCAGAGGAAATGCCCTACCTCACTCCTACTAAACTTTGGTGAATACAATGGTGCACTGGAATGAGTAGCAGGAAAGTCTTACCTGAAGACTTGAAGCTATTATGACGTGAAGAATGTTGTTTAAAAGGAAGAAGGTGTGTTCATGGATGGTGCCTGTGTCTCCAAAGAACACGTGCTTCTCTAGAGGTGTACACATCAGCTATGAACACATCTTTTTTAATGCTCTTTAATACAGCTGAAATTTGCCCTGTTTAATTTTGTTGACACGTTCCTTTTTAGTATTTAGTACATATCCAATATCTAAATTAAATAAAAAGTATTACCTGCTACTGTTTTGCTGACCTTTCTTTCTGCGTGATGTCAGACAATGATTATGGGCTCAGTCCATGAAACAAACCCCCACCACCCCAAGGATTTTAATTTGCCCTGCTCTATCCCTGTCCCATTCTGCCCCGGCCCCGCCCCCACCTCCACCCCCATCCCCACTTTAGCCTGCCCCCAGACAGCTGAGTTATCAACTGCTTGTGCTAAAAATAGTTGGTAAACTCTCAGATCAGCGGAGAGGAAGTTCAAGCCCTGAGCTTTAAACATGCTACAGTACCAGGAGACAGAGTCAGAGCACCTGTGGCAACAGAATAACTAGCTCTGGCCACCAGGGCTAATGCTAGACAATCTTTCAACCTCACCCCCCCCCCCCCAACTCAAGATTTGATAATTAAATTCATATCATGACTGTTTCAACACTACTGCAAAAGTAATCATACTGTTAAATATTAAACTTTGTTTCCTTATCGTTCCTCTAGTTCAGTCCTCTACCTCTGGGGTTGTCAACCTCCTCCTGCAGCTTGGAGACTGGCATGTCAGAATCATGACATCACTGGATATAGCCTGCTGATCTCTCTCCTCAGTCCCAGTGTGGCCAGTCTCCATGCAACAGGATGATGTGGTGAGCCTTGGCTGAGGCTCCCTGGAGAAACGGATAAGAAGCTTGTAGGATAGTTTAGTTTTGGGTTATTTAGTTGATTTTCAAGGAAATTGGGTACTTCTCTTTAAAAAAAAAAAAAAAATGCGTTTCTTGCTCCCTGCCTGTTAAAAAAAAAAAAAAACACACAAAGAGGAAGACATTTTTGTTATTCTGTGGGCCGCAGGATCCTTCAAGCGCGATTGCCCTCCCGATCCATGGTATCTGCATTAGCGCGGCTCCGGGTAAGCCAGCTGGACAGCTGAGCAGCACAGAGGGGTGAGTTCACCGGCTTGCTTCGGCTTAGGCTGGCGGGACTGCCCAGTTCTCAAAGGCATCGGCAAACGGCACAGACCTGACCGGTAGGCAATTCACCAGTGGCAGGCTGCGTTCGGCGGGGGGCGGGGGGAGCTCAGCAAAACGTCGGAGCGCTGGTCCGGTGCTCAGTTTGGCACCCTTTTGTCTTCAGGGCTCTCGGCGGCCATTTTGGGCAGCGCGGGAAAGCCGCGCGGCTGCCGAGCGGTTTGCAAGCTCGGGGATGAGACTCTGAAAGGTATTTTTAGCCCGTCTTTAGTTTCTTGCATGATTTTCTTTATTTTCCTTTCTTCATTTTATTTTGATCATTTTCTTTGCGAAATGGCCAATGTGTGGGGGGGGCCCTTTCTCGCAATGGCACTTCATCAAGCTCTGTAAAGTGGGGTCCTTCCCTTGTAGGCAGAGCATGAGGAATAATTGTCGAGGAATAATTGTCTTTGAAGTTTTTTAAGGGGTGCTAGGCTTAAGTTTGGTGTGTCATTTTATTTTACTCCGGGTTAAAAAAAAAAAAAAAAAAAAAAAAAAAGGAAAACCAACAGAGCTTTAATTCATTTACCCTGTTTGCTTCTATGCTTGATGGCGGCACGACTACAGTGTGTTGTCTGTGGCACCCGGAGGGGCACAGTGGCCGATTCAGGAGTGTGCCGTGGCTGTGCAACACTTTCTTCCTCAGTGGAGCAACAGATGGACAGTAAAGAGTCCCCAGAGGTGCAGGTGGCACCGTTGGGGGGGGGGGGTGGCTGAATCTCGGCAGTCTCCCGGGCCAGGGACCATGTTGGAGGAATTGGCGGGACCCTCAGGGGCTCCGCAGGCAGCGCAGGCGACGGATCTCAGGGATTTTTGCCCTGATTTCATTTTAATGATGCACCAGGCCTTTTGTTTACGGCATCAGGGTAAGGTACCAGGGGCGTTACCACTTTCCGTTCCTTCCCAGCAAATGGAGGTGACGGACGAGGTAACCGAGGTACCTCTGGCGCCTAAGAGAGCGAGAGCACGAGCTGCTTCGTCGGTGGAAGGCAACTGGCCGGAACTCGAGGATGCTGACTGGGAGCAGGATGGCGGTGAGCAGGATCTGGAAGAAGGGGAGATCCTAGAACCCAAAGATCAAGCTAAGATCATTAGGGTCTTCCGTAGAGAGGAGCTTCCGGTGTTGATCACGGAATCTATGCAGATGTTGAATCTCGCTACACAGACAACCGCGG
Source organism: Ichthyophis bannanicus (assembly GCA_033557465.1). Taxonomy (NCBI): domain Eukaryota; kingdom Metazoa; phylum Chordata; class Amphibia; order Gymnophiona; family Ichthyophiidae; genus Ichthyophis; species Ichthyophis bannanicus. The sequence goes on from CM066037.1 coordinate 512,123,850, forward strand.
AAGAGGAGCTTAAGGATCCGGTTATTCAAGCGGTTCGACAGACGCAGGTGGTGTTTCCAGTACACAGGGTGGTCGACAGAATGATCCAAGAGGAATGGGACCGGACCAGAAGCAGGGCTTAGAGGTATACGGACAATGAATAGGCTCTATCCTCTGGCCGATAAGGATAAGGAAAGTTTCCGTGCGCCGCAGGTAGACGCGGTGGTGTCGGCAGTTACCAAAAAGACCACCATTCCGGTGGAGGGCAGTGCAGCCTTGAAGCATACACAAGACCAAAAAGTTGACGATTTACTGAAGCAGGCCTTTGAGGCGGATTTGCTGTCATTGCAGGCCTCCATCTGTGGAGCTTGGGTGGCTCGGGTGTGTTTGCGCTGGGTTCAGCGACTGCGCCAGTCTTCGCACTTGGATCCTAAGAAGCTCAGGGAGCTAGGTCGTCTGGAGTCCACGGCCAGCATATTTAGCGGGCGTGCATTATGATTTGATCAGGGCTCTTGCGAATAGCACGGCATCTGTGGTAGCCGCCCGCAGGTCTGTGTGGTTGCGAAACTGGGTGGCGGACGGTCCTTCCAAATCTCGACTCAGTAAGCTGCCGTTTAAAGGGCAGTTGCTCTTTGGGGAGGATTTGGATAAGTTGGTAAAGGACCTTGGGGAGTCCAAGTCTGGCAGACTCCCTGAGGATAAGCCGAAACAGGGAAAGTCTGGTCAGGGCTTTAGGGGCCAGTTTCTGGATTTCCGGAGATTTCAGTCGACTCGGTTCGGAAGCTTCCAGAGGGGCCGCTTTCCGTCTCGAGCCCTGGGGTTCTGTGGGTTTTGGGGAGCTAATAGAGGTTTCTCCTCAAGCCCCGCTTCTGCAGCTCGCAAGTCACAATGAAATGAAGCGGGTCCTCGCGGAAGGGGCTTCCATAGGCGGACGGCTCCAGGAGTTTCTTCTGCTTGGACCCACATCACATCCGATCAGTGGGTGTTGGAGATAATCTGGCAGGGATATGCGCTGGAGTTCGCATGGCCCATGCGGGATTCCTTCGTCAGGTCTCCCTGCAGGGGCCAAAAGAAGACCCTAGAGATCCGCTGTACTCTGGATTGGCTCCTCCAGTTAGGTGCGGTGGTAGAGGTGCCGAAAGCAGAGTACGGTGTGGGTCGGTACTCCATTTATTTCATGGTGCCAAAGAAGGGCAGGGCGTTGCGGCGCGGCCCATTTTAGATCTGAAAAGGCGTAAATCGCTGCCTGCGGGTTCCGCATTTCTGGAGGGAGACTTTGCGTTCAGTCATTGTGGCAGTGCGTCAGGGAGAGTACTTGACGTTGCTGGATCTCACGGAGGCGTACTTGCACATACCTATCCAGGCAGCTCATCAGATGTTTCTAACGTTCGCCCTCCCTTGGGGGCATTATCAGTTTCAGGTGTTGCCCTTCGGTCTGGCAACGGCGCCGCGAACTTTCACCAAAATTATGGTGGTGGTGGCGGTGACGGTGTTGCACAAAGAAGGAATTCTGGTGCACCCGTACCTCGACGATTGGTTAATTCAGGCCAAGTCCAAGGAAGAGAGCATCCGGGTGACAAGCAGAGTGGTTGAGTTCTTGCAGAGTCTTGGTTGGGTGGTCAATCCGACCAAGAGTCGTCTGGAGCCCTCTCAGGACCTCGAGGATCTTGGGGTCTGGTTCGACATGATGAGGGGGCAGGTGTTTTTGCCGCACAAGAGAGCTCAGGCGCTGCAGGGTCTGATTTGCAAGTTCAAATCCACTCCAGCGCCATTGGCATGGACTTATCTTCGTGTGCTGGGAACAATGGCGCCGACTCTAGAGGCGGTGCCTTGGGCCAAAGTTCATATGCGGCCTCTGCAAAGGGCGCTGCTACGCTGTTGGTCGCATCAGTTGGATCCTTTGAGCCAGCGCCTTCCGTGTCCAGCCAAGGTCAGGCAGTCGCTGCAGTGGTGGCTGCTCCGATCTTCACTGTTGACTGGAATGCCACTGGAGCAACCGAAGTGGCTTCCGTTGTTGATGGACGCCAGCCTGGTGGGCTGGGGAGCCCATTGCAAGGGCAGGTTCGCGCAGGGTCTTTGGTCTCCTCTGGAGGCTTCCTGGTCGGTAAATCATCTGGAGCTTCGAGCAGTCGCTCGGGCGCTTCAGGCGTTCGAGGAATTGGTGGTCGGTCGCCCAGTTCGGGTCCTCTCTGAGAACTCTGCGACAGTCGCCTACATCAATCGGCAGGGCGGCACGGGGCGTGCAGCAATGGAGGAAGAGGCAGACGTGCTGTTCGCTTGGGTAGAAAGGTGGTTGACAGCATTTTCGGCAGCGCACATTGCAGGAAAGAACAATTTGAAGGCAGACTTCCTCAGCAGAGTTCGAGTAGATGCAGGGGAGTGGGAACTGCATCCCGACATTTTTGCGCAGATAGTTCGATGGGGGGCGCCGATAATGGACTTGATGGTGACCTTCCGGTCGGTGAAGGCCAGCCGGTTCTTCAGCAGGAGGTGAGAAAGAATGTCGGAGGGCATTGATGCGCTGTTGCATCAGTGGCCGTCCGCAGGTCTTCTATATGTGTCTTTCCTCCGTGGGCGTTGATAGGCAGAGTAATTCAGAAAATCAGAGCTCACCCGGGAAGGGTGCTTCTGGTGGCTCCCAATTGGCTGAGACGCCCATGGTATGCAGACCTCGTGCGTCTCCTAGATGGAGAACCATGGCGGCTTCTGGCCAAGGCAGATCTGTTGCTACAAGGGCCCTCTCTTCATGCCCCAGGTGGATCGGTTCTCGCTTATGGTATGGCCATTGAAAGGGCTAGGCTAAGGAAGAAAGGCTATTCGGCATCGGTCATTGCTACGCTTCTTAGAGCACGGAAACGTCACAGCAGCTAAGGATGCCCGTTTCGGGTCGGCGGTGTTGTGTGCCGGCTGGAAGGGTCCCTCCCAATGATTACTGCTCTGGCACATCCCAGAGGTAGAGGACTGAACTGGAGGAACGATAAGGAAATGATAATTACACTTACCTGGTAATTGTAGTTCCTTGAGTGACGACAGTTCAGTCCTCCATCCCACCCAGAGTTCTCTCAGGAGGGGTCCAGCTTTAATAGCCAGGAGTGAAGCATTATGGGTAGGTCTGTCTTTGTATGTTCACTCTGTTTTCTATTTGATTCTCGGTGTGGCAGTGAAGGGCATACGAAGCCTTACCGAATTGGTTCAATAGTTCTAATGGTAGTTTAGATTAGGTTAGGTTACAATGATTGTTCTAGCTACCTATTTGTTGCTCCTTCGAGTCTGCTTTGTTAATAGTTCACACTGGGACTGAGGAGAGAGATCAGCAGGCTATATCCAGTGATGTCATGATTCTGACATGCCAGTCTCCAAGCTGCAGGAGGAGGTTGACAACCCAGAGGTAGAGGACTGAACTGTCGTCACTCAAGGAACTACAATTACCAGGTAAGTGTAATTATCATTTTGTATATATATATATATATATATATAATGAGGGCAATATCCAAACGGCCCATCTCCATGTGTGTAAATAAATGGACTGATGGTTCTTTAAGTTTGTGGGGCTGTCAGGATCCATTGTTTTGCTTTGACTGCAGCTGCTCTTTGCTAACAGCCTTGAACCAATACAAGCATTGTGGAACCTGTGTCCCTTGGGGAAACTGCTAGGTACATATGACCTAGATTGGCCACTGTTGGAAACAGAATACTGGGCTTGATGGACCTTGGTCTGACCCAGTATGGCATATCTTATGATCTTATAAGCCGCCTAGCTTTGTCTAATAGGTGAGCTGTCTCTGCTAGTCTCAGGTCAGCAGAAAGGGTAAAGCAAATGTGAGCAGCACTGTAACGGTCAGGCTCACACTGTGCCGTCGCCCATTCCCTCACATGTTAGTTCAGCATGGTTGCCCCAATGGAACTGCCACCAGGTGAAAAGGCTTAGTCTTACCAAGCCACTTACACAGGCCATCTACGTTTTTCTTTTTTGGACTACTTACTATATATCACAGTGACTACTTCACTCAGCTAGATATTCTCACAACTCATTGATCCATTTTATGTCAATAAATAAATAATAATGATGATGATGTCATTAATGTGGATGCTGTAAAGCAAATATTAACAGAGAACTTCAGACTTGTGAACCGGTCTGCTCTTTTATTGAATTTTTGCAGGCATTCGTTACTTTGGTCATTCTGCCTTGTTTATTTGATGGTCAAAGAATCTTTTCCATGACGTGTCACAGCAATTGATGTGTTAAACCCAGAAGCATTTGATCGGAATGAATGAGACTATCAGCAGTTTTAGAATTACAGGGACACAGGTATCAAAAAACAGGATTGATCCTCTCTGCCATACCATTTTCATTCTTCTCACAAAGGGCTCATTGTAAAAGCAAGATCCGCTTCAGAAGCAAGGGTTTCCTTTTGAGGTATAACCTACCTCTGCTGTTAAGAGCTCTCTTTTCTGCCGAACCGCATTAAACCTGTTTCTGGAAGAAAACAAAAAGGATCTTGTATAGCCAAAGGTTCATGGGCAACCTGAATAAGCTGCTCTTAAGAGGAAGGGCATTTTTCTGATTTCCATCTCTTATCAAAGAAGTCTTTCTTGAGTTAACATTTAAAAGGCAACTTCCAAGTCTTGTTTTACAAAATTCAAGAAGAAATGCAGATTCCTAGTTTCAAGCATAAACTGCATGCTTGAAGGAGGTTCACCTGGCATTTTGGGTTGATACAAAACCGACTTGTGATTTCTTTTTTTTTTTTTACAAGAAAGATGAAATGTGAGTCAATCATGGATGGAATCACCTCCAAAATGTCTCATGTAAATCAATTTGGTTAGTTGCTTCTGAGGTGCAACACAGAGGTGACACGATCATATTTTAAAATTGCCAGGTACATTCTCTGATTTGTACAATTATAGTCACATTCCCATATCAGTAAATTATGAAAATGCACCTTTTGTACTGAAAAGTACTAACATTCTTCTAAGTCCAGTCATTCAGTTTAGAATAGATCAATTTTAGGCTCCCAAGTCACTTGGTGAACAGTATAGTATTTTTTTTTTTACTTTTTAAGACATTGGGCCATGTTTACTAGAGCTAAACAAGTACTAATGGATATCAATGTGTGCTAAGTACCACATGGCCTATCTTATTTCTATGGACCACATGGCACTTAGAGCATACTCATGTTCATTAGTAAAAATAGGATAGGGGTTTTTTTCCTTTCCATTCCATTTTACATAACCTTTCAGGATTGCTGAAGTCTTTTACTACTGTACTGCTTAACGGGTGCTTGGGAAAATATGTATTCCTAGTTCCTACAGCATTCAGAGTTTTGCTATGACTTTAGCATTGTCCTTTAAACAAAGTCTCCTCTGTGCCAGAGTGAAAAGATTGAAGCTCTTTGCTGAATGACCGCAGAAACTTAGAACTGCTCATTCTAGCAGTCTGCTTTTGATGAAGTCTGTTGACCATAGATGTTATCCTTTAAAACCCATTTAGTCCAAATGTATTTACAGGCAGGCATCAAGTGTTTAATTGCATAATATTTATTTTATAAAAATGACATAAATAAAACTATATTGCCAAATGTATTTTGCAGACCAGGCAAAACTGTTCTATTGAGGCTAAATGTTAGAACCTGAAACCTCAGGTTTTGAAAAAGCAGAATCTCTTAAGGCATATTAGTAGCATTCCTGAATATGATAAGATGTACTCACCTATGTGTTCTTTTCGGATCTGATGCCTCACAGTAAGAGCCTGTGTGGTTTTGGAGAAGGGAAAAACATTTTTTTCACAATAACATGGCTCACCTGTGAAGTGCAATCTGCATTTTAAAAGTTTGAACTGTATTTTATTTTTACAGACCGTATTGTAACTACTTTTCCAAAGAACATGTAAGTTAGGTTCACATTAGTCGAAAAAAGTCCAGAGCATAAGATAAAATATTTGTTCTGCTGGTACCGAATGATTTGAACCCTACATTCTTTTAGAAGTTGGGACAGAAGATAACTTGACTCTTTTTAGGAAAGATGTGATCCCCATTGCTTCATGCTTTTCCAGTTTCATACTCAGAATATTATTCTTGAGAAGGTAACACACAATAGCATTTACAAAGCTGATAATATGTCAGTCCCTTAAAGCAACTGGCATGCCAGGCATTGCACATGTTGTAATTGATTTGCACCTGTCTATTCAAAAAGGCACGTCAAATGTGAATAGGAGAAAATCGTCCCAGACCTTTTAAAACAGCAGCTACAACTGTGTACAGAGAATTTCAGACCCTTTTCCTGAATATTCCATTTAAATTTATCTAAATAACATCTTTAGTAATACGTGATGACCAACTGCACAGAGAAAGCAAACCTAAAACGTGAAACAAAGGAAGTCTCATGGTACCTTTCAAAATACTGCACTGATTCCAAAAATAAGCAAAATAATGTAACGGAGAAGAATAAGTTCTTACCCGGTGAAGAGTAAAACAGCAACCAATAAAATAGGTAGATCCCCCAAGGTACAATTAATTTGAGGTTTGCTACAATGTTCATTTCAACTCAAAGTGGCTTCTTAGCAAGAATTACATCCAAACGATTGGCCTTGAGCTACGATGGCATTATCAAAATAAAAACCTTCATGATCTAGGGAAGCTCTTTTCACTTAGAGCACTGAAGTGCCTGAAAGACCTGCACAGCTTCCAAAGCTTCAGTGACCCTGCACGCTATCCCTTTTAGCAGAGCAGTTCCTCATTACCAATGCATGGTAACTCCTTGCTTGAGTCTATGCCGTCACTACCCTAGAAAATGTTCCCCATTTTACAGACTGAACCATCCCTTTATAGCTCTCCTGGATAATGACAGAGAAGAAACAGAGCTCTGATGGATTACCATGGCATCGCTGGGGGTGTTTCGCAGATTGTGTTACAACCTCATTGTCAATTGACAGACTTGTGTTCAATCATAGTTAAAGCTTTTAGCATGGTCTTATTATTAACTGTTCTACTGACTAGTTTAGAAGTAGACCACTGTTGAGCAGTAAAACAATGGACCTTAAGAAAAAGACATGGTTTTTACTAAATTTCTCCCTGAATTTTGATTTTGACTGTTATATGCTTCATTTTTATAGTGAATCCAAAACAAATAAATATTTTCATATTATGACAAATGCGTTCACGTTCTAAACTGCACATTTTAGCACACACTATTGCATTTTTCATGTACTATTTTCTGTCTGCATATGAGAATGTAAAATTTAGCATGCAAAATTTTGTTTATGAGGTAAACATTTTTTTTTTGCAAAATTCCATCCACAAAGGCAGTTTCAAACATAATTTACCTATTTTATTTATTTACATAAAAACCTTTAGATTTCCCTGATCCCAGCATTTCCCCATAATCTTAATAGATATCTGCAGAACATAAAACATAAGCAATAACATAAATGATAATAACCCAATCTGCATGATAACAAGTTAAAAAGCTGCTTATCTATTATCTTTCTGGTATGGTCACATCAAATATTTGACCCACTTCAGAATAGATTGGCTCATAAGAGTTTATCTGACTCAAGCAGACTCATTCACCTAAACCGTTTAGAAAATTATTTCAAGTCAAGCAGATTTAATGGTTGATGCAGTTTGCTTACATTTTCAAGATCATTAGACTCACCTGAGTGGGGAGGAGAGAGGATTGGACAGTTATATTTCTTCTGATCTAAACTTCTCTTCCGACCTCACCTATGACACAAGCAGTTCTCCAGAATGTGGATTTGACCCAAGTGTTCTTTATGCAACCCTTGAATTTTGGAGACAACTCAAAAGTAGCCTGGATTACATCAGAGCTGTATCAGGTTCAGAAAATTCTGGCAGCAATGATCCACCCCTTTCCCAGTGGAAGAGAGTCTCTATTTAAGAAATAAAGGGCTTTATTCTATAAAAAAGGGTTTGTTTGTTTTCAAAAAGCAGAGTGCAAAACATCCTCTTTCTGAATATGGCCCTAATTCTGAACCGTCAATACCCATTCTATATACACATTCTGAGGTCCTTCTCCTGGTTCATGCAGAAGATGTGTACAGACCAGAAGGACATTCGAGTGATAGGATCCGAGGATCGCAAGGTGGCAAAAGAATGTGACAAGGTGATAGCCAAAGCCAGAAGAATTATTATTATTATTTTCTCTTATATACCACGCTATTCTGCATCAATGCGGTTTACATTGAACAAACTGAAATTACATTGAACTGGGCATTATAACTTGGAGATAACTATTTTACAGGGAACATGGGCTATGGAGGGTTAAGTGGCTTGCCCAAGACCACAAGGAGCACCTGTGGGACTAGAAACCCCAGTCCTTCCGGCCCAAGGTTGCTGTCCTCTAGTGGGATTTGAACCCCTGTCCTTCTGGCCTGAAGTACCTTGCCCCAACCACTAGGCCACTCCTCCACTCCCAGAGAGGAATAACCAGCAGAATAGAGGAGGTATTAACACCCCTGTACAAGTCACTGGTGAGGCCTCACTTGGAGTATTGTGTTCAGTTTTGGAGACCATATCTCACAAAAGATATAGAAAGACTTAAAATGGTTGAGGAAGGTGACTAAAATGATTTGGAGCCTGCGCCAGAAGACATATGAGAAGAGACTTCACAGCCTAAATATGTATACCCTAGAGAAGAGGAGGGACTAGGGAGATACGATACAGATGTTTCAATAATTAAAGGGTATTAAAGAACAAACCAACCTTTTTCAAAGGGGAAGCTGTAAAAGAAGAAGGCATCAAATGAAGCTGCAAGGAGGTAAATAGTTTTTCACAGAAAGGGTGGTGGATGCTTGGAATGCCCTCCCAATGGAGGTGGTGGGGGCAAATACAGTGATGGAATTCAGAATGGCATGGGACAGACACAGTGAATCCCTCTATAGCAAGAGGATGAAATAAAAATAAACTTAACTATTTCTTATACCTCAACAAATAGAGAGGGATGACCTGCACAACCTTAAACAAAGGCATAGAGGGGGTGTGACCTGCACAGAATGGCGGGTACTCCTACTTTAGCCACCTTACTGAGCAGACTAGATGAAACATACTGGTCTTTATCTGCCATCACATACTATGTTGCTATAATCTGAGAGTCCTGTGCGGAAAAAACTTCCCCGGCTTGGATTTATCTGGAGATTTCCAAGAAGCCTCATTATGCATGCACATGAATTCCCATTCAATGCTCTCATGCAGGATCTTCCGCAGCCCCAGGCTTGAATCCATGAAACTCATCAGGCTCCAATACCTAATATAGAAGCTCTTGATGCTGTCTCAAAACCATCACAGCTTGCTTGGACCATGCATTTTCCACACATCTTCCCTTTGCTCACTAGCAGAGTTACACAGCTTTCTATGAGGAAAAGAAGCTGTAAATGTATCCATTTTGTGCACAAAGTTTTGCATACATTGACTCTTGAAAAGCTGGTTAGAAGCTATGCAGGAAGTGACCATAGTATACTGAAAAGAAAAGAAATAAAAATCACAAACACATCCAATAATCTGGGCCTCCCTCCCTTCCACTCTCAGGAACATCTCAGAGCTGCCCCCAGAAGTGAAAGAGGAAACCTGGAAGAGGAGGATGCTTTGGCTGAAGTAACCACTCCTCTAGTTCCTTCTGCAGTGATACTCTCCTTGACCCTTTTTTCTAGTGCCATCACTGCATCATTTAAATCCAATTAAATGGAACCTTTCCAAGGTGTAATTAAACTTTCTGCATTTAGTTATTTGAATTTAGCGAGTTAAATCCAGTTACAGCATATATTGCCCTGTCCCAGATGGTTTACAATCTAAAGATCCTGACACTCAACCACAGAATCTGCCTCACTGGTTTTCCTAGTTACCACCATTGATCCATACTGGGCAAGCCGCTCACCGAGGTCCTCCCCAGTCAAGCCTTCTAACCAGCCCCCATCCCTCTTGATTTACTTACAATGACTTGCACAGCTGCAGTCAGCTTTGTGGCTCCTTCCTTGTGGAATGCTCTCCCCTTCGAATTATGTTTGGAGAGCTCTACTAAGAAATCTAAATTAGGAATTAAAAAACGGCTTCTTTTCAATGCCTTTGGAGAAGATTGACCTACTGCTCTTTTCAGTTGTCTGTGACTCTTGCAGTTGGGTTTCCCGTTTGCCCCTTGTATCTCTACTACCATATCACATGATTGGTTATTGTTTGTTTCTCTATCCTTACTCTGTATTATTGGTTATCATCATCATCATCATCATCATCTGCTTTTTACCAGTTTTGTAAACCACTTTGATGACTATTTTTAGCCACATGGCAATATATCAAATACTATAAAATCTTAAGGCTAGACTGACTAACCACACTATGCCTTAATGTCATTTAACACACATCATTCAGAAGTGATCCAATTGGCAATGGGGCCTATTTACTAATACCATGCATTAATCAAACCCACATTAAACAGCTAATGCAAGAGTGAAAGGCAAGAATGGGGAGGTAGTACCTGCAGGTGAACTTTTAATACAGGAGATAACACCAAGCAGTTAATGCTACCTGAAAAATGTGAATCTAAATGCAGCACATTATCTGCCATACAGTTAATACCCAGTAATGAAATGTTCTCTCAAAATGCTGGGAATGCCCAAACATTAATACAGAAATTTGGCAATTACAACACTGTAATTGCAAAAGCTCAGCACAGCTTAATAAACCCTTAATGCATCAAAGCAATCTGCAGGTGCACTTTTTCACTACACCAATAATTAGCTAGTTTGTATCCCATCACTGTAACTTACACATAAAAATTCTCACAAGTTAGTTTACATGTTAAAAGCACTACCTTTCTGCATAAGCCTGCTTTGAATATACTAGCATTATTTTTGTTAAGGTGCCATGAAGTCAATGTCAATTCATAGTGACCTTGTGGATAGTTGTCCTAAACTGTTCACTCTTCAGACAGATGGCAAATTGTTGAGTGGCAACCATAGCTGCTATTGTATTGATCCATGCATTGCTGGTCTTCCTCTTTTTACACTAACCTTCGACTTCACCAACCATGTCTTTCAGACAAATCTGATTGATTTCTTTGACTGGGGGACCAGGGAGTTGGACCGAGGGAGAGCTCTAGATGTGGTGTATTTAGATTTCAGTAAAGCCTTTGACACTGTTCCTCACAGGCGACTTATAAACAAACTGAGCACCCTAGGGATGGACCCTAAAGTTACTGCTTGGGTTAGAAATTGGTTGGGTGGGAGACGACAAAGAGTACAAGTAAATGGAGCTCACTCTGAGGAGAAGGATGTTACCAGTGGTGTGCCCCAGGGATCTGTCCTTGGTCCGATTCTTTTTAACATCTTTGTTAGTGATATAGCGGAAGGGCTGTCGGGTAAGGTTTGCCTCTTTGCAGATGATACCAAAATCTGCAATAAACACCCAGGAAGGTGTAGATAACATGAGGGGGGATCTAGCTAAGCTTGAAGAATGGTCTAGAATTTGGCAGCTGGGATTTAATGTTAAAAAATGTAAGGTCATGTATTTGGGCTGCAGCAATCCAAGGGAGCAATACAGTATAGGAGGTGAAGTACTTTTGTCCACTAAAGAAGAGCGGAACCTAGGCATGTTTGTGTCTGATGATCTTAAAGTAGTTAAACAGGTAGAAAAGGTGACGGCAAAAGCTAGAAGGATGCTTGGGTGCATACGGAGAGGAATGGCTAGCAGAAAAAAGGAGGTGATAATGCCTCTGTATAAGTCTTTGGTGCGACCTCATTTGGAGTATGATGTGCAATTCTGGAGACTGCACCTTCAAAAGGATGTGAACAGGATGGAATTGGTGCAGAGGGTTGCTACTAAAATGATTAATGGGCTTCATTATAAAGCATGAGGACAGACTTAAGGATCTTAATATGTACACCTTAGAGGAAAGGCGGGATAGAAGTGATATGATTGAGATGTTTAAATACCTCCATGGCATAAATGTTCAGGGAGAGAGCCTCTTTCAATTGAAAGCAAGTTCTGCTACGAGGGGACATAGGATGAGGGTGAAGGGAGATAGATTCAGGAGTGATATGCAGAAATATTTCTTTACAGAAAGAGTAGTGGATCCGTGGAATAGTCTCCCAGTGGAGGTGGTAGAGATGAGGACAGTAACTGAATTCAAAGCAGCATGGGACCAACACAGAGGAACTCTAAAGGTAAAAAGTGGACTGTTGTAGTTGTTGTTATGGAAGGACAGACTAGATAGGCCATGTGGTCTTTTTCTGTCATCATGTTTCTATGTTTCTCTAACAATCTCTCTCTTTGACTTTCATACCTTGGATGCATCATGCAAGGTCTTGTCATTTGAACATCTACCGAAAGATTAAGTGTGATCTCCTCTAGTACTAACTGATTTGTTCTTTGGGAAGTCCATGGTATACATAGTGTTCGTCAGCATCATCATTTGAAGGCATCGATTTTCTTGTGACCTTTTTTTCTTCATTGTCCAACTTTCACATTCATATATTATTGAAAATGCCATGACTTGAACAAGTCAAATCCTTATATGCAGAAATACATCTATGCACTTAAAAATCTTGTCTTGGCCCTTCATAGCCATCCTACCAAGACTTTAGTATATCAGCCTCTAAATATCTTTTTATCAAAAGTACATTCAACAAACTCACACTGACATCACAAACACTTTTCATTTTATCTATTGGATGGTTGTATTTTGTTGTTCAGTTTTGAAATAAGTTTGTTTGTTTGTTTAACATTTATGATAAGCTTCCATCTACCTAATCCTTCATGATTCTGGGATTTCTTTTTTTCTTTATAAACAATCCATCAGCATCAATGCAGGAATTTCATGATTAAGATCAGTAACACAGATGTACCTTTTTTTAGGTTTGCAAACTCTGAATCCACAATAAAAAGGAGTTCCTGAATTAATTTGTCAGATATATTTTTTAATTAAATAGATTATTCAAAAGAGACTACAACCATACCTGGAACAAGAACTACCTGAAGTGCAAGCAGGGTTCAGGAAAGGGCGAGGAACGAGACACATCATTGCGGATGTGAGATGGATCATTGAAAAGACTAAAGCATACCAAAAGGATATGTATTTGTGCTTTATCGACTATAGCAAGGCTTTTGACTGTGTAAACCATGAGAAGCTCTGGGCCACATTAAGAAGCATGGGTATCCCAGAACACCTGATCGTACTCTTGCACAATCTGTACATTGATCAAGCAACAGCTCGAACAGAACAAGGAGAAACAGAATGGTTTAAAATAAGCAAAGGTGTAAGACAAGGCTACATACTTTCCCGCACCTGTTTAATTTATATGCAGAACAAATCATCAGAGAAGCAGGATTGTATGAAGACAGAGGTGTGAAGATTGGTGGAAGACTCAACAACCTTCGCTATGCTGATGATACCACATTACTGGCTGAAAGTGAAGATGATCTGAAACATTTGCTTCTCACAATCAAAGAACAGTCTCAAAATAGGCCTGCACCTTAATGTAAAAAAGACAAAGATCATGGCAACTGGCATAATCAACAGGTTCCTCGTTGAAGGAGAAGAAACTGAAATCGTGAACAACTTTAACCTACTTGGATCAACTATCAATAAAGAAGCAACAAGCAGTCAAGAAATCAGATGACACATTGCTCTTGGCAGAATGGCTATGAAAGACCTAGATAAGATTCTCAAGAGCAGAAATGTCTCTATCCATACAAAGATTCGACTTGTTCAAGCCATGGTATTTTCAATAACATCATATGGATGTGAAAGCTGGACAATGAAAAAGATAGACAGGAAGAAAATTGATGCCTTTGAATTATGGTGCTGGTGGTGAATACTGTGTATACCATGGACTGCCCGAACAAAAAACCAGTCGGTACTAGAGGAGATCAAACCTAAGCTTTCTTTAGAAGCTCAGATAAGACTTCAACTTTCATACTTTGGACACATCAAGCGAAGAGAGTGATCATTAGAGGAAGACATCATGCTTGGCAAGACAGAAGGTCAACGCAAAAGAGGAAGGCCAGCAATGAGATGGATCAAGACAATAACAGCAGCTACGGGTACCAGTCTGTCAACAATGAGACGCCTGACTGAAGACCGAACACAATTTAGGACAGCTATCCAGAGGGTCGCCATGCATCGACTCCGACTCGACGGCACTGAACAACAAATAGTCTGATGTTTCAGTTGAAACTCAAGTATACTTATTTAGCAATGTTTATATACCACTTTTCATTGGGTCAAAGTGGTGTACAGGTACAGTACATATTTTCCTTGTCCCTGAAGGGCTCACAATCTACATTTTTGTACCAAAGGCAACAAAAGGGTTAAGTGGCTTGCCCATGGCCACAGGTAGTGCCTATGGGACTAGAAACCTCCAGCATGGAGATTGCTGTCCTGACCTGAAGCAACTTACCCAACCACTAGGTCACATTTCCATCTTCTGAGAAAGAAGTTAGGAAAGGAAGTGCCTGATGGAGAACTTATAACTCAATTCTAAATTGGTTGTTACACGCAATCAAAAGATGTGTTTTTTCTACATCAAATAAGTCTATTATCCTTCTAAATCTCAACAATCCTCTGAAATAAGGTTGACTTAGGAACAGGATTATTTTAAGAACACCCCCCCCCCCCCCCCCGATTCCCATAACTTGAAAAAATGGAAATTACACTAACCTGGTAATTGTAGTTCCTGTAGGATCCAGTTTAGTCCTCCACAATCGGGTAATGCCCCTCCTACTGCAGCCTGGAGACTGGACCAATCAAAATCTTCTGTAGTACATATCCAGCAGGAGCTCCCAGAAGCCCCCCAGTGTACTAGTAACAAAGCAAACTTAACGAAGCAACACAACAGATTTTTATTAGGCTATCAATAAACTATGTACTTCCCCCCCTTGGAATAACCAACTCCCTCCCCAAACAAGGAAGTCAGGACACTGCATGGCGCCGGTATCGACGCCTTTAAATTTACACCGAGCTTCCCCCAGAAACTAAGGAGCTGACTGAACTCCAAAAGAAAGTGAAGAGCCATAGCGATAAGCACGACTGCCGACAGAGTCCGAACGGGACGAAAACCATCCTACAGGCATCCGCTCAGGACAGCGCGCCGCAAAATCATACAGATAGTCGGGAGGGAAGGGAGGACTAAACTGGATCCTACAGGAACTACAATTACCAGGTTAGTGTAATTTCCATTACCTGTGCGGATATCCAGTTTAGTCCTCCACAATCGGGATGTAACAGAGCAGTTAAGACCGGGCGGGACCTTGCAGGCCGGCGCGCAAAACCGCCGAACCAAAACAAGAATCCCGAGCCGCTGACACATCCAAGCGATAGTGCCTGCTGAAAGCATGCAGAGACGACCAGGTGGCCGCCCTACAAATCTCTGCTGGTGGAACCAGGCTATGCTCCGCCCAAGAGGCCGCCTGAGCCCGAGTAGAATGAGCCCGGAGCCCCTCCGGGACCGGCCACCGCTGCAACAGATACGCGGACGCGATCGCTTCCTTGAGCCATCGAGCAATGGAGGCCTTAGCCGCCGCCTCCCCTTTTTTTGTACCCCCAAAGAGCACAAAAAGCCAATCAGTCTTTCGAAAGGACTCGGTAGACTGCAAATACCGCCGCAGCGCGCGGCCCACATCAAGCCGGAGAAGACTCTTGTCCACCGACTCGACCGAGCATGCCGAAAGCACTGGCAGAAATACCGCCTGATTTAAGTGAAAGGGAGACACCACCTTTGGTAGAAAGGAAGGAACCGGACGGAGCACAATCCGCTCCGAAGAGAAAGACAAGAAAGGCTCTCGGCAGGACAGGGCCTGCAGATCCGAAATACGCCGTGCCGAGCAGATGGCAACCAGGAACACCGTCTTCAATGTGAGATCCTTCAAGGACGCCCTCCGCAAGGGCTCAAATGGTTCCCGAACCATAGCCCGCAGAACTAAATTCAAGTCCCACGAAGGAATCACCGCTCTGCGGGAAGGCCGTAAATGAAAAACGGCGGTCAAGAAACGCCGCACATCTGCATGAGCACCAAGAAGGCGGCCCAAGACCTTGCCTCTATAACACGAAATCGCCGCCAGCTGGACCTTCAGGGAACTGGCCGCGAGACCTTTCTCGAACCCATCCTGAAGGAAGCTTAACACGACGGGCACAGAGACCGTCGCCGCCCGGACTCCCCGCCGGGAGCACCAGTCCTCAAAAATCCTCCAAATCCGAACATAAGTGAGAGAAGTGAAGGACTTTCTCGCCCGCAGTAAGGTGGAAATCACCGCGGGCGAATAACCCTTCTTTTTCAGCCGAGCCCTCTCAATGGCCAAACCGTAAGCGAGAATCGAGCCACCTGGGGCATCCGCAAGGGGCCCTGAAGGAGAAGGTCCGGCAACGCCGGGAGGCGCCACGGCACGCCGTCTTGAAGCCGGACGAGGTCGGCATACCAGGGCCTCCGGGGCCAATCCGGAGCCACCAGCAGCACTCGGCCCCGATGGCACTCGATGCGCTGTACGACCCGGCCGATCAGCGCCCAAGGAGGGAAGACATACAGTAGCCCGGACGTCGGCCACGGCTGAATGAGAGCGTCGAGTCCTTCGGACATTCGCTCCCGTCGTCTGCTGAAGAAGCGACTCGTCTTGGCCGATTGGTAGGTCGCCATGAGATCCATGATGGGCGGACCCCACCGCCGAACTATTTGCGCATACACCTGTGGATTTAACTCCCACTCTCCGGGGTCCACCCGCACTCTGCTGAGGAAGTCGGCCTGGACATTTTCTGCGCCCGCTATGTGCGCCGCCGAGATCGCCGGCAGGCGAGTCTGCACCCAACTGAATAAGGCCGTCGCCTCCGTCTCCAGGGCCACACTCCCTGTGCCCCCTTGGCGATTGATGTACGCCACCGTGGTCGCATTGTCCGACCAGACGCGGACCGCCCGACCCCGGACCAGAGGCTCCAGGGCCAACAGGGCTAGCCTGACCGCCCGAAGCTCGAGACGGTTGATCGACCACGCAGCTTCCCGAGAGGACCACACCCCCTGCGTGAAGCGGGCCTCGCAGTGAGCTCCCCAGCCGGCTAGGCTCGCATCCGTAGTGAGGGGAACCCACAGGGGAGGCTCCAAGGGAATCCCCCGCGTCAGGTTCTCGGAGGAAAGCCACCATCGAAGCGACCGCCGCACTGCCTTCGGACAGGGCAGCCTCTTGTGCAAGGAATCGCACTGGTTGGACCAGCGGCGAAGGAGCGCCCTCTGGAGCGGGCGCATGTGGAACCGTGCCCATGGCACCACCTCCAAGGTCGCCACCATCGTTCCGAGAAGTCGTAGGTACCACCACGCCGACGGAGCGGGCATCCCCCGAAAGAGTCGGACAAGAGCCCGCAACGCCAGGACGCGGCGCTCGGGGAGACACACCAGTCCCCGAGCGGTGTCAAAGCGCACTCCCAGATACTCCAGGTCCTGCGAGGGACGCAGACAACTCTTTCTTTCGTTCACCACCCAGCCGAGAGATCGCAGCAGAGCCACCACCCTGCTCGTGACTCGCAGGCACTCCCGACTGGATTTTGCCCCAAAACAAACCCTAAAACAACTAACTAACAAGTGTTGCTCCTGCAATAGTCACTCAGTGTGCCCAGGAGGACACACTTTTACGTCTTCAAGCTGCTAGAGACTGGACACACTGGGGGGCTTCTGGGAGCTCCTGCTGGATATGTACTACAGAAGATTTGATTGGTCCAGTCTCCAGGCTGCAGTAGGAGGGGCATTACCCGATTGTGGAGGACTAAACTGGATATCCGCACAGGAACACAGCATTTCAACCATTCAAAGAAACTTCACAAAGCAGAAGGGCATTATTTTAAAAGCCTTATTCATGATTGAAATGTGTATAAGGCAGCCATATACACTTCTAAATCATGGCTATGGACTGTCTAGACAGGGGCATGCCCTGGGTGGGACAAAATCTACACCTGCACATACCCCATATACACGTCCAAAATTACACCTGCTCCCCTGGCAGGAATGGAGATTCAAAAAGTGCTCCGTTTAGCCATCCCTTTACAGGAGAGATTAAGGAGGCTATCTAACCCTCCAATATTTATTTCTTTCTCTGAATCAAAATGGGGCAAGAGAGCATCCTCTGAAATTAAGTAAAAGCATCTGCATGTTTACTTGTTGAAAGTGACACATGCCATTTACACGTGCATTGTGAAATGTTGCCACTTAAAATGTGTTAGGTTACTGCATTTCCCATCGGTTTTTCCCCCCACACGCATCTTTTTAAAAGTGCTCCTCCTGCAGCCCATGCACAGTGACCTACACATCTGAATTTTGACCACCCCATCCTGAATTTTGACCACCCCATCATATCTAACATGTGTTTTATAAGGTATTTCAGAAACAAATTAAGCTTTGGGTTTATTTTTCCAAAGATAGTCTACGATGACTAGACAAAATTATCAATTAAAATTAACTCTGTTTTCATGCCATGCACTCGTCACGCTCTCTTCACAATTATAGCTTTTCAATGTTTGCAATATCCAGTCCGCTTCATTTTGGTGGTCTTCTGAATGCTGCATTTGCAGTAGCCTTCTAATACCATTGAAGCTTTCTGAAGGCATATCTAGCACAGCAGAACCCCAGGAATGCACCAAGTGCCAAACCACCAAGGAAGTAGTCTACTGTATATACATTAAAGAAAATTTGTTTTCTCCTGCAGCGTTCATATGTTTTATTGTTAAGACCATTTCCATTTAATTGAATGTCATACACCACTAAGTTTGCATGTGCTGGACGAAGGTGATTTATAAAATGCACACTCAAAAACTCATGGCTGTATACAGGTAAATACCTCCATGTTTATGTACTGTAAATATTTCAAAGAGAGCAACATGACATGCATTTCAAAATTAACAAGGCCACTGTAAAAAGTGAGTTTACGTCTAGTAGAAAAAAGGTTGCCTCTGATGCTAGCAAAAGTTGACAAACTTTTGTAAATTAAAACAAGCAGATGTACTAACAGACTGTTGAGGCAGGCTAAGCAGCTATCCAGTCAGCAGCGATTTTCAAAGGGATTTCCCGACTTTGTGGTTTTAATATTCAGCTGTGAACCTGATACTATTATAGACCATCCATTTCATAATAACAGCCTCTATCACCTCACCTTGCAGCCATGCTAGCACTCAGTAGGCCTACCTTTTTTTTTTAACACATGGACTACATCAGGTCTGGTCTTCCATGATGCTATTCGTAGACAACAGATACATATATGCATGCATGCATCAGGTCCAGTGTCTGTGGAATCAGTCTATTTTGCATGGTTATGGTGCTGAGAAAACCATCTTATTACTCAAATACCCAATGACTAACTTTTGAAGGTCATATGATCATTTTAAAGAAAAATTTCCAGCCTTGAATTGGAATTTTACAAGATGCTCAAGGATCCATGTTGAATGATGCTGAGATGATCAAGAAAAGGTGGAAAGAATAGAGTTATCATAAAAATCAAGTGGACCAACAGCCGTTTCAACAGGAACCATTGGCAATGAAAGAAAAAGAATGGTCTATAATTAACAAAGATGTACGACAAGGCTGCATACTTTCCCCCTACCTATTTAATTTATATGCAGAACAAATCATCAGAGAAGCAGGATTATATGAAGACAACCGAGGTGTGAATATTGAGTCTTCCAACAACCTTCGCTATGCTGATGAAACCACATTACTGGCTGAAAGTGAAGATGATCTGAAACATTTGCTTCTCAAGATCAAGGAAATTAGTCTTAAAATGGGCCTGCATCTTAATTTTAAAACAAAGATCCTGACAACTGGCAAAAATCAAGAGGTTCATCGTTGATGAAGAAATTGAAATAGTTGACAACTTTGACCTATTTGGATCAAATAAAGGATAAGCAGTCAGGAAATCAGATGACACATTGCTCTTGGCAGAATGGCTATGAAGAACGTAGACAAGATTCTCAAGAGCAGAGATGTCTCTCTCCATACAAAGATTAGACTTGTTCAAGCCATGGTATTTTCAGTAATGTCATATGGATGCAAAAGTTGGACAGTGAAAGATACAGGAAGAAAATTGATGCCTCTGAATTATGGTGCTGGCAACGAATACTGTGTATACCATGGACTGTCTAAAGAACAAATCAAATCAGTACTAGAAGAGATCACACCTAAGTTTTCTTTAGAAGCTCAGATGACGAGAGATCAGAGAAAGACATCATGCTTGGCAAGATAGAATGTAAAATGCAAAAGAGAAAGGCCAGCAATGAGATGGATCAATACAATAACAGCAGAGCTGCCAGTCTGTCAAAAATGAGCTTCCTGACTGAAGACCAGGTTTTGTTTTGGGTTTTTTTAAATTTGACTTGCTCTATCAAATCTTTGGGCAGGAAAGTCAATGTGGTTTTCAATAAAACATACGTCTCTAAATTTGTTTTTTGTTTGTTTTTTTTGCATCAACAGATTTGGAGGGGGAGGGGAATATGACCATTTTATGAAGGAACATTCCTAGCTATGATGATAGCAGAGCAATTAAGATGACTTTGGGGCCCCTTTACTAAAGTGCAATAAATTATTTTGTTTTGGTTTGTTTCATGAAACCTACAATAAAAAACATAAGGGACACTCAAATCACCGATTAAAAAGGGGAATGTATCCCTCTAGTGGTTACACTGAAAATCTGTCATTGACAATTGACTAATATCCCATTTTCCAGACATAAGTCATGTTGGCGGATATCACTTTTCACAGACCTTCTGCAGATCTTTTAAAATCAGCATATACCACCTGCATCCCCACCCTCCAAACCACAAGTTTTTAAAAAGCTGCACATAGTGAGATTACTAGCAAAACAAAAAGTGGAATTTGTCAAATCTGATTAAGTAGGATGAAGCAAACCCAGGCAAAAAAAACCCACATGACTAAGGTGTTAATGAGCAAAACAGTAGCATAAATATATCTCAAAAGATCTTAGACCTTATCTTCAGCTTAGTGTGTATTTGCTGTGGGTGCTCTTCATACAAGAAAAGCATAACACACAATGGAGTCTGAAAATAACTGAACACTTCACAAACAGGAATTATGGATTAACTATCCTGAGAAAGCATGCACAAAAATTTAAGTTCTGTCCACGAAATGTTGGTATCAAAAACCTATATCATGATTATTAATGACTCACTGTATATTTACTAACAAAGAGTGGACAGTAAATGAAGGAAAAATTTGTTACACCATGTAAATACTATGTAAACACTTTGGCATAGTACCCACTGCAACTTGCTCAAGATCCTAACACAAGCAACCCTCTTGTAAACAGTTCTAGCATGAGTTAGATTACCCCCAACTTTAAAGAACTCCTATTTAGTCGTTTAGAATGTTATACTGTAAATTAACACTGCTATACTGTAAAATGTTGAGTTTCATGTAAACTGCTTTAAGAATGATGCAGTCTATAAAACCTGTTAAATAATATAAAATATACCTGCAATATTCTGTAGCATTTAAAATAAATTCAAAATTGGCTTTTTTTTTTAAAGCAATCTAAAACTGCTTCCTCAATCGATGTTCCTTGTGACCATAAGCGTCACTACACCTCCACAGCCTCAGGTTTCTGCTCAAGAGCTTCATTTTAATCAGCTGTACCTGAATGCGCAACTCATCTTAAGCCTGAATTTGGACTACTCTAAATTCCATTAGAAGCCACACACAGAGGTATGTTTACCAACATGTGCTCCCCACGTAGCACAGTGTTAGAACACTATTATCTGTGCCAAACTAAAGTAGCATGGGGCCCCACACAAACTTCCACTCTACCTGGGCAGCATGGGAGGATTCCCACCACTAGCATGGGCGCTATGAATCTGCACTTGGTGCAGGTGCAACTAACCAATTCAATGGGCAGTGTTAGTTGCTCCCACAGCAGGTTTAATGGCAGCTACTCGCGTTAACTGCAGGGTGATCGCTGTACCCTCTCCCCTGCAGTTAGCAAAGCCCCACACTAGTAACATGGTCCAAACCCGCATTACTAGCACAAAGTATGCACTGCAATGTGGAACAAAGATTGTAAGAGTCTTGGTAAAAACTGGACTCTTATAGCAACTCTATATTAAAAAACTGTATATTCAACTCATGACATGTAAATTGAGATCAGACCATTTTCTTCCAGGTTTATTTTGAAATACATCATGTACAAAATATTTAACGGTAAGACTTCTGGTAACGAGCACGAGCCCCAGGTCCACCGAATTTCTTGGATTCACAACGGCGAGGATCTGCAACCAGCAAGGTCCTGTCATATTGAATTAGAATGTCTTTGATCTCTTTCTTGGAAGCTTCATCAACATCTGAAAGAGAGATTGTTTTAATTCATTTCTACATAAAATCAGTTTATGAACTAGTCTAGAGGGCTCAGTGTTATGCATGGCCATGCAAAGGACATAGGATGGATCTCCAGACTAAAAGGTACTGCAGAAGTGGTACCAACAACTCCTAAATAGAAATCCCAAAACCAACAGCAGCAACAACATCTAATGAATGGATTTGCGAGTTCAGGTCCGTAGGGTTCTGGAGGGAGCCTTTGTGCTGGCCTCCGACTAGGGACTGTTACTACAACAGCAGTTAAAAAAAAAAGGGGGGACATAAAATAGAGAGCAAAATCAATGTGTGTCAGCAAATAAAAGGTTCCTAGTGTCTGATGCCATCCCCGTTTCCATACAAGCCCAGCAGAGGAAGAAATTGCTGAGCTAATAAAAATGTTCATTTCAAAGTAAGGCACTGAATCACTTACACTTTTGATAGTAAGCCACCAATGATTTGGAAATAGCCTGGCGAATAGCTGTAACAAAAAGAGAAGAGGTAGGTTTAGGAAAACCACCAGCTAAATTTATACAAAAAGATTAATAGAATTAAGCAAGGAGGATTCAAATAAACTGTACATTTTAAAAAGGATGCAGTTGTATTTAGCAGGTCTATTCTATAGTTTAAGCAGAATGGCTAAGAAATGTCTAATTTTAACCTACTATCCAGTATTGCTAGCTTGTGATCAATCCCTGCCAAGATGCACATGATCAGCTCAACTCAACCTTGTGAAGTCAGTACAGAGGAGAGATACTAAAAAGGTCAAAAGCAGATTTTCTGATACACAAAGTCGGCACTGAAGTCGTGTTCTATCAGCTTTACACACCTGTTTCCAGCGCACAACTTCAGCAAGACCGTGCAGAAAGGGTTGAGCATGCAAATGAGCCACGCGTTAAACTGTGTGTAAAATGGCAGCATTAAAACTAGGAGACCAAGCCAAACACATGCGCACAAGATGTCCACGCTAGTTTGGCATGCTCTCCCAGAGAAATGAGCACCATGTGGCTAACTTGCATATCGGGCCCCGGCAGTATTTTGATAGCAGAGGGGATGACTGAGGCATCGGGGCTTTTACCAATGCCATCAAAATATTGTGAGGTGTCGGTGCTGACAGAAAGTCACCCCCTGGTGGTCTGGTGGTCTAGTGGCCCCAGAACTACCCATGCCCCATCCCACTTAACACAAAAAACTAACCTGATGGCCTAGCAGCCCCTGAACCTCACCCCCCCCCCCACCCCCCAGTACCTGAGAGCTGCCTACAAGCCCCCACTCTCGGTTTGTTATTTTGAAAAGGGCAGCGCCTGGTGAACCTAGAACATGAGTGCTCCCACTCTAAAGGTACCAGGTATGGGGTGGTGGAGGCAGTTCAGGGCTGCTAGGCCACCAGGGTAATTTTTTTTTAAGTCGTGGTAGTTGGGGGGGGGGGGGAAGGTCAGGGCCGCTAGGTCACCAGTGAGTCACTTTGTGGGGGCCACGGTCCCTGGCAGTATCTTGATGGCATCGGGGGCTTTTCCTGATGCTGCGATTGCCCCCGATGTCATCAAAATACTGTCGGGGGGGGGGGGGGGAGGATTAGGGCTGCTAGGCCACCAGAGATTTGCTTCAGTATTTTGATAGAATCAGGGGCTTTGCCCGATGCCTGGATCATCTGAGGGCAAGATGATCCAGGCATTTGGGGAAAGCACCCGATGCCATCAAAAATACTGTCAGGGCATGCGCTAGAGGTTTAAGCCACCTTAGACCCAGGCGTAGATATACTGGCACTAAAGCTGTTCGCAAAATCCTCTATGCGTTGCTGCATCAGGCGCAGCCATTATTTGTATACCAGCTTAGTACATGCAGCTCATCTGCCTACATTTAAATATTCTTTAGTGTTAATTGTGCGCTAGTTTTCGGTCGCTGTTTACTCGTGCGTCCGTCTCTTTTCTACATTTCACTTTAGCTTAATTGTGGCATTATCTGTGCTTAAGGGCCGCACTAGTTTTTTGCATTAGCCTGTATGTGGCACCTGTCTCAGACCAACAGGTTTGCAGCCGGCCAGTTTTAATACGATCTTTTTCTAGTGTCTACTTCTAATTGTTGTTTCTGAACTTGAATCCCCATAAATCTGCTGCTATACTACCAGCAGTGAATTTCTATCTTCAGTGACTGCAGCAAAGCTGCTGCTGCAACAGACACTCACCATACACTTGTGCAACGTGGCCGCCACCTTTAACACGGACCCTGATGTCAACACCAGCAAAACGCTCTTTGCCCAAGAGAAGAACAGGCTCAAGCAGCTAAAAATAAATTTTAAAAAAAGGCACAACTTTGTAATAATTTCTTTTTAATCATTATGAAGTACTCAAATACTAGCCAGGAAAGTACTTAGCTACTTTTGCCACCACAGCCTACTGCAGCTTCCCATCATTTAGCCAAGATTTTTAAAAAATCAGAAGTTAAAGTGCACATCAGTAGGTGCCAAGAGCAGAAATGTTTCCCATCATATTGGGTGCTACAGGCTTGATTAAAAGGAATTTTCAAATACACCTTAAGATGTAGCATGTACAGGCAATCAAATCCAGAAGGCAGCTCTCTTTGGCACCACACAAGTACTACAGTGAGCATTTGCAGTAAATGTGTGAGACAAAAATCGTACTTCACATACCCTGGCTTAGGAGTGACGTTCATGACTGTCATGGTATGTGCAAAACTAATATGCTAATAATCACAAACAATAAAAAACTAAATCAGTATTATCTAGTAATAACACACACATCTCAAACACACCGACCAATGTTGCCAATGTCCTCAATCTTTTTTATTAGCCATGAGATTCCCCTCACAGGGCTTTCAATTAGCTGAAAGGACTGCTCTTCATAGGTCAAGGAAAAAAAAAAACACCACACACCTCTATTATACTGATTACCGTGTACGTTACTGTGAAAATTCCCTACTTACTTTAGTAATCACAACCCCAACAGAAACCTATTTGCTTAATCTGCAACTGTGCAGCACACTGCACTTAACACTGCAGCATCAGAGTGTTTGCGCATGTATTTAATGCAGGGCGAACTACTGGAGAAAGTTAGCTGCAGTTAGTTAATCAGAAGAAGATCACAGGGCATGTTTTATCCCATTGTCCCTTTATTATAAAACTCTCCCCATGCCTATTGCCTATACTTGTCTTTGGCCTCACTTTCTCCCCTCTGCAGACATCTTTCTTTTTCATACTGACCTTTGTCTCTCTTTTGTCTACCACAAATCCATGCATGCTATAAATAGCTCTTCCAATCTTTTGGTGGCCAGACAAGATAAAGAGCTGATTTAGATTATGAAACTAAATTATGATTTTGATATCAAATGTAGTAAAATACACACCAACTGGGGGGGGGGGGGGGGTTCACTGTGCCTGTACTGCATGCAACACAAATATGAATTTCACATGACATCTGACTAGCTGATGCTTGAATGAAATAAACACACACATTTCTGGCTGCAAGTTCTTGGCAAAAAAAAAAGAGACACCACACACACACCAGAGCAGAATTCTCCTGCACAAGAAGGATAATGTATAAATATTAAAATCATCCCTAGCAGATTCTGCTGCACTCTTCTCACTTGTTTAAGAAATAAGAGTCATATAGAATACTTTCTACATGATCTTACTTAACTTTATGCATCTTAAATTAATAAAATGTCATATGGGTCTTAGATTTCCAACTTGATATAATTTTTGTTTTTGTCACTTATGAACTCGCAATTGTACTGCTGTGTATGTGGAAAAACCCTCTTACTTTGTACTGCAGGGTTCTGGGTTCAATCATTTCCAGAGGTCTTCCATTAACTTTAATAAGACCATTTCCCCTCTTGCAATGGGCAACAGCAGTTGCTGTTTTCTAGAAGAAATAACCACCATGTGTTTAGAATTACAGAACACCACACAACACTAGAATAAAATTTTTTTATAATCCAGCAGCCTTCTGATGGATGTAATCATGCATTCCAAAATGCACGACTAATCCAGCAAAAAAACTGAAACTTGCTATCTTTCCCAATAATTAAAACAGAATTTATTTAGGATTACCCCTGGATAGTTCTAAAATCCAAAATTAGAACATCTAAAAACAAGTTATCAGAATAAAAAGTAGTGGTCTCAAAACTCATACAAAAACATGAATGGATACATTTGATGCAGTCACATTTACATAGAAAAATATACCTTTTCTATAAAGTTGCTCTCTACTGTAAGGAAGATTTTGAGGTCAAACTATATAGCAAGTTGCTCTTCAACCTGAACTCTATTTAGAACTAAATGATTAGCCTAATACATGAATTCACATATGTACAGTTGTGGTCTTGGCACCATTGCATTTTAGATATGTTGTGTACAATATCTTGAGAAATAATTGCAAATATTCCAAATTTATGTCATACTATTTTAATAGTATGTTCAAAAGGTATATAATAAAAAAGGATGCCTGTACGGCTTAAATGTAGTAATTTCTAAGAAAAAAAAATATGACAGACAGAATTAATGGCACCCTTCACTAATATTTGGTTCACATCTGTCTGCTGGTAGTTTCTCCCACTCTTCAACTGATTTGTTCCAGCTCATGAATGTTTCCAGGATTCCTTTTACCAATGGCAGACTTTAGCTCTTTCCAAAGGTTCTCGACTGGATTGAGATCAGCACCCATTGCTGGCCAGTTTAAAAACCAGTCTATTTGTTCTTTAACCATTCTTTTCTACTTTTGGATGTATGTTTTGGGTCATTGTCCTGCTGCAGGCCCCATGACGTTCAACCCAAACCTAACTTTCTGACACTAGATAACACATTTTGCTCCAAACTACCTTAGTAGTCCTCTGACTTCATGATTCATTTAATACATTCCAAATCTTCAGTTCCTGAGGCAGCAAAACAGCTCCAGAACATTATGGAACCTCCAGCATATTTAACTGTAGGAAAGTTACTTTTTCCTTATAGACGTTATTTCTTTGCCTGTAAATGTATCTCTGGTCTGCACTGCCAAAGAGCTCAAGTTTAGTTTCATCTGTGCACAGAACATTTTCCCAGGACTGTGGTTTCTCAAGGTAGCTTTAGGCAAAGCTCAGGTGTGCCTTTTTTGTGTCTGTCTTTGAGCAGGGGTTTCTCCTTGACCTTCGCACATGAACTCCTTCGGGTTTAGTGTGCAACGTATGGCGCAGGATGAAACCACTATTCAGATTGTTCCAGGTCAGCCTTAAGCTCTTTGGATGTTGTGCATGGTGTTTTTTGCACTAACCTAAGACTTTCTTGGATTCATTTTCCACTTCCCACCACATCCTGGAAGGTTTAACAGTTCCATGAGCAGGAATCTCATGGTCTTTAGAGATGGCCTTGTACCCCTTAGACGTGTGCCTTCTGGTGATAATGGCTTTTCTGACAGCCTCAGGCAGCTCTC
Source organism: Ichthyophis bannanicus (assembly GCA_033557465.1). Classification (NCBI taxonomy): domain Eukaryota; kingdom Metazoa; phylum Chordata; class Amphibia; order Gymnophiona; family Ichthyophiidae; genus Ichthyophis; species Ichthyophis bannanicus. The sequence goes on from CM066037.1 coordinate 512,151,585, forward strand.
GTCTTCACCATTGTGAAAATGGAACAGAGTATGAATTTGACCATTTTAAACTTTAGAGCCATCATTTATTGGTTGATTCAAGTCATATGAGTACTGACAATTGATCACAGATGTGTCTAATTTTACTGCAATGGGAATGTGGTTCTTCTGTTCAAAGCAATTTGAATTGTTTATAAGAGTGCTGATAATCATATGCTTAAAATCACCTTCTACTCTGGGGCCAGGTCTCACAATATGACTAGTATGACTGATACTTATCGCAAAGCTTGGTGTTACAGCAGCAGGAAATTAAGCCCATGCTCTGCTGCTAGCACCAAATCAGATAACTGATCACAGGAGGTGCTACAGTGATTCTGCTGGAAGTAAATAATCATGTCCTGGTAATGTCACAGTTTTACTATTTCCTACTACTTCCTTTTTTATTTGGTCTTGGTTTTATTTGGATTCTTTTGTGTCAAATATGTGCATATGTAGTTCATAGCCAGTTCACTGGCCACTTTTGCCACTTTTTTTTAAGGAGATATTGGATATTAAGGGGTTGAACTGCAAGGGTGCCAATAATCTTGACCATAACTAAGTTACTTGCCCTGTTATCTGTAAACTCATACATGTTAACTGTACTGAGCGTTTCTGTTCCATGTAAACCGCGCTGATGCCGAATAGTGCGGTATATAAGAGAATGTAAATAAATAAATAAATAAATAAAATAACTAATTTGGTTTTTAACCCAGTTTTTATTGGTAAGGTATTATAGTGCTTTCACTGGAGAATGAATGTACATTAAATTTAAGAAACTTATTCATATTTAATCCATTTAAGAAAACAAGATTAAGGGGCATGTTTACTAAAGGTTAACCTGCCTTCAGTGTTGCTGTGCCCACAGAAATAAAAAGGGCCATGGAAGCACATAACATGTGTTAGCATTTATACAACGACAAGATTACTGACGTCCAAGGCTTTTAAAAATATACAACTTTTCAGTCAGGCAAGCATGGACATCTAGATGGACATTAGGATCTTCTTATATTAAAACACACACACACACACACAAAGTTAAATGCCTGAATTGCCGAAAGTTGGAAACATATGCGCAACTTACAATGTGCCCTCATAAATGCACGTTCTGTGCGAAAAACATGGCCAGCCATCCCTGCCCTCATATCAGAGCTTAACCTAGACATGTTACTAGTGACGGAATCATGGCTTAACAGCTCAGACTCTATCCTCATCAACCACCTCACCCCCCCCCCCCCCGACTTTTCAATTCACACATGCCATAGAACCGTGCACAGGGGAGATGGCACATTCATTCTGGTTAAAAAACAGACCTACACTATCAAACAATCAGTTCCAACAATTCAACCCACCTAGACACTCACTACAGCCAACAACTACAATACAATTAACCTAATCTACAGATCCCCTTCTCCATCCACAGACGATCTTGCAACCATAAATCGAGCTAGTCTCCATCCCACAAAACCACGTAAACCCAACTGGATACTTGGAGATTTTAATTTACCAGCCCTGCAGACCACCCATTCCATAGCCTTCCTCGAAGCACTCCACAACCTACAGTATGATCAGATAACACAGGTACACTACCAAAAAACTGCCTCCAGTTTTGCAACTGATTCCTATAGATTTTGGGGTGCTGAATCCAGGAAAAATAGCCAAAATGTTCCATCACGTCACGTTTTCTTGCAAAATTAGATTTCTTACCCATATAAGGAATGTTCACATAATTTCTTTTTAGCCGACTGCAGTTTATTTTCTTGGCCCAAAATAGAGGTTGTAATGGTTAACTAACTAGAAACACTCCCTCATGATATTTTAGAGTGTTTTGTATTCATTTTATAAATTAACAGGACAATTGGGAGGCGGGGGGCTAAATCCAGTACTCGCGCTGGCGCATGTTCTTTCCTGTTCGTCTCGCCTCGTTCGCTCGCTCAAACACGGTGGCTGCGACATGAACGTTCCTGTCAAATTTCAGTTTCTTGCAAGTTCATTATTACCTTTTGTTTGCTCAGTCGTAATCCAGCTTTATTCCGAAGTGGTTCACTACAGTTGTAGTTTGCAGTGCTGTGTATTTGTGATGGCTCACAGAGCCAGAGGTTGCGTCAACTCTCCGGACAGTTTTTGTTTTATTTGTGGGGAATATACCGTGAAACAGCGGCACAGGAACATTTCTGCATTTATTAAAAAAGTATATTTCGCCTATTTTGGTTTGAAGTTAGGCGATCAATACAAACCGTGGGCTCCTCACAAAGTGTGCAAGACATGTGAGGAAGATCTACGCTTATGGATGAAAGGTAAAAAACAAGCATTTCGTTTCGGAATACCTATGATGTGGCGTGAACAAAGAGACCACAGCAGTGACTGCTATTTTTGCTCTTGCATTGTGAAGGGATACAACTTAAAAAATAAGAACGTAATAAGTTACCCCAACCTTCCCTCAGCAATTAGGCCTATGCCTCATAGCAACGAAGTACCTGTGCCTGAACCACCAAAATCTTTGGATCATATTTGTGTGGACGGTTCTGATCATGATGAGACTCATCAGATGGCTTTTCCCGATGAGTCCAGTACTTCCGAGTTTGAAACTGAACCAGATCTGAAACCTGAACTTCTCTCTCAAGCTGAATTGAATGATTTAGTCCGGGATTTAGGACTCCCAAAAGATGCTGCCCAACTGCTAGGTTCTCGGCTTAAACAGAAAAATCTATTGTCACCAGGAACAACTTTTTATTGGTACCGCAACCGCGAGACACAATTTTTGAAGTATTTCAGCAAAGAGGAAGATTTGGTATTTTGCAACGATATATACGGAGTGATGGAAAAGTTTAAACTCAAGTATGATCCTGCTGAATGGCGGCTGTTCATTGATTCATCAAAAGACAGCATAAAAGGTGTTCTTCTTCATAATGGCAACACATTCGCTTCAGTTCCTATTGCTCACTCTGTTATTCTCCAAGAAAAATACGAGAATTTGGCCCTGATTCTTCAGAAGATTCGTTATGATGAGCATAAGTGGATGATTTGTGGAGACTTTAAAATTCTATCCATGCTATTAGGGCAGCAATCAGGTTTCACCAAATATCCCTGCTTCCTTTGCTTGTGGGATAGCCGGGCCCGCGACCTACACTGGGGGAAAAAAGATTGGCCAATTCGGGAGTATTTGAGACCCGGTGAGAAAAATGTTCTTCATGAGAGCTTGGTACCTCGTGATAAAATTCTATTACCACCTCTCCACATTAAGTTGGGTCTCATTAAGCAATTCATCAAGTCCCTTCCAAAAGATGGTGAGTGCTTTCGGTACCTTTGCTCAAAGTTCCCCCGACTTTCTGAAGCAAAGCTAAAGGAAGGAGTGTTTGTTGGCCCTGATATAAGGAAACTCATTTCAGATGGAGCATTCGCTGAAACGATGTCTGAGAAGGAGAAAGAAGCCTGGGATTCCTTCAAGGATGTTCTCAAATTCTTGGGGAACAGGCGGGATGAGAACTATAAGGATATTGTTGCCAGGATGCTCAATGCCTTCAAAGAACAAGGCTGTAACATGAGCCTGAAAGTCCATTTCTTGCACTCCCATGTGAACTACTTTCCCGAAAACTTGGGGGCGTACAGTGAAGAACAAGGTGAAAGGTTTCACCAGGACATCAAGGACGCAGAGAGAAGGTACCAAGGAAGATGGAACACCACTATGATGGCTGATTTCTGCTGGTTGCTGCTGCGGGAAACCCCAGATGAAAAATACGCCAAGCAGCGCACCAAGAGAAGCATTCGGGGGAAGAAGAAACGGGCCCACCAGGAGATTGATTGACCCAAGAATGACTTTAAAATCTAAACTGTGTTGACAAATATCGTGTTTTTACTAAAAACTTTGAAATAAAAATTTGCTAGTTATTACCACAGTGTCGGATCTCATTTATTAGAATTTTATTTTCACACCATCGGGTGTTTGTCTTCATGTATTGCAATGGTGCGGTTTGCGTTTTCTATTCTTACATACATACCTGTACAACATTTTTTGCACATTTCTTTGCTTTGCTTTGTGTCTAACCTCGCTCTTATATGCTCAATGTTTGTGCACATGTATGTGGCTGTTTTAAGTGCAGACAATTTTGCTACCATCACAGTGTGTTTTGTTGACATTACTCTATTCTTATGTGCTGCCTTGTTACAATTTTCTTTATTCTTATTTGAATAACTACTAAACAATTAGTATAAAGAATTCATCCAAGAAACTTTTATCTCGATCGCACTCAATCTGAAACGTTCACCTCAAACTGCTAACCCAATGTAGCAAAAAATCTGTACGTGATGGAGAAAATTGGTTACCAGATTTGGATTCAGCGCACCAAAAAACGTAAAAATCAATCAAAACATTAGAGGCAGTTTAAAAAAAATTTTTTTTAGTGTACCTGTGTAAATCGATGCACCCACACACCAAAAAGGAAACACGCTAGACCTTATCTTCAGTCCCCGACCTGTGACCAAGACAGACCATAAGTTCAACCTAGCAATCTCCCCCATACCTTGGTCTGACCACAATTTAATCACTTTCCAGCTACCCTTCCAACAAGAGAGAGCACAAGCCACAAATCCAACTGAAACAGGAAGAGCATACTCCAGACGTTTCAGAGCCTTTGACAGTGAAGAAATCATCAAAAACGTTCTCCCCAACATCAAAACTACATCACCTAACATCGAGGAGGTGCTGGACTCTTGGAATAGCAACCTGAATGCCAGTGCACAGATACCTTCCCAAAGGAAACCACATATCTCTGACAAGCAACCAAATAAGAAGACCCCTGCATGCTGGTACACGGCCAAACTCAAGACTTCTTTACAAACACTAGAAAACTAGAAAGGAAATGGCGACGCACCCGGACCGCAACAGACCTGACATTCTAACTCCCACCTGCAAACCCATCGAGGTCTAATATCCTCCAAAATTAAGAAATATCACTCAGAGCTGCTGAGCCGTTACCTGAACAAGGCACATGAATTATTCAACATTGTGAAGACCCTAACGAAGGAGACATCTCAGGCAACTGCGATACGTCCCCAGGATTATGTGGACTACATTAAAGCTAAAACCAATAAACTCAAAGGAACAATATCCAGTCCTACCAAAAGCCCACCTAAGCAACTCACCGCCTTCTCAACTCCGTCAGAATCAAGCATTGAGCACATCATAGCAAATATCAATGCCACCACCACCCCTAATGACCCTTGTCCAGCCTTCTGGATAAGGTCACTATGCCATGAGGTCAGCCCAATAATAGCCCAAATCATGGATCGCTCCTTCTCCACTGGTCAATTCCCTTCAAGCCTCAAGCAGACATCCATTAGGCCGCTCTTAAAGAATGCCAAACAAGATACTCTGAAAGGGGAATTCTTACTGACCCATATCCAGCATCCCGTTATTAGCAAAAATTATTGAGAAGACTGTACAATGACAGATACAGGATCATATCGACTCCAACGCTCCCCTCGACCCAAGCCAGCATGGGTTCAGAGAATCCCATGGGGTTAATCTCTCCTCACCACACTCATCAACATTCATCACTGGGATTGACTCCATCAAAAAAGGGTATGCACTAATTTTCCTAGACATCGCAGCCGCGTTTGACTCCGTAAACCACCACCAACTCCTGGTGCGGTTACAAGATAAAGGAATAAGTGAATCTGCCTGGCAGTGGTGCAAATCCTACCTAACCGATAGGTGGCAACAGGTGCGAACAGGAAACACAACCTTGCAGCCTTTCCAACAAATTCACGGCGTACCCCAGGGCTCTTCCCTGTCCGCCCTCCTTTTCAATATCTATATGCAACCCCTCTGTGAATTCGCTCATTTAACATCTCATGCCTGCTCTATGCGGACGATGTGTTGCTATATACCCCATTTACGATTGAGGATCCAGACTTCACACAGCTGATAAACTGCTTCGATGCCATAACTGACTGGCTCTTCTCCCAATGTCTCAAGATCAACTTCAGCAAGACTGAAGTACTATTTGTGACAAGAAACCAAAAGTTTTCTCCTCCAGCAACAATAAAAACAAGAAACGCAGAACTCTCGAGCAGACCCAGCATCCGCTACTTAGGGGTGACGCTGGACCAACATCTCAATTTCAAAGCACACATCAGCAATTCTATCAAGCAAATCTACCACAAGATAAGAACTCTGCATCATCTTCGCCCATTGCTGCAACCCGAGGACTTCAGAACAGTATTTCAGGCCTTGGTGACCCCCCACTTTGATTACACAAACATAATCTTGCAAGGCCTCCCCAAAAACATCTTAAACCCCCTACAGCTAGTTATGAACGCTGCTGCACGGGTACTGAGTGGAGCCGCTAGAGGTGATCACATCACTCCTGTTCTTAAGAACCTACATTGGTTACCAACATACTGCTGACTAACCTACAAGGTAACCATTATCACTTTCAAGATCATCAATAAGTTAGCCCCCCCAGCCTTAACGGATCTGATTCACCCTTTTACAACCAATAGAGAAAGGAGATCACACACCATTAACACACTACTGATCCCCAAGGAAATAACTAAATGTACAGCGTCAACAAGGAATAGAGCATTCCAATTCTATGCCCCCAGCTGCTGGAATGCACTTCCAGCAGCCCTCAGAGCCATAAAGGACCTATCACAATTCAGAAAAGCGCTTAAGCACCACCTCTTTCTCTTACACTACTCACAGCCCACCAACCTATCACCCCCTACGAACACATTAAAGTATGTAAATTTGTAGATACTGTTGTATTCGAGTGTTTTGATGTACATAGTTAATCCCAGTTGATATCCAAGTTAAGCTTCCAGTTCAATGTAAGTGCCCCTGGCACAACCATGTTTTATGTGAACCACACTGATTTTTAAGAGTGCGGTATATAAGAAACAATAAATAAAATAAAAATAAAATATGCCACAGTCACACACACACAAGTGGACTGACTTAGCACAATTTCCAATTCCAGGCTCTCAAGCAAACGTCTATAAAGGCTAGCAGGATGTGAGCATAGAAAACACTGTACTCACCTCCAGCAGTGTTGCTACACCACCTTCCAAACTGTCTTCAGTTACTTGAGCAGGAAACATGCTTAAAATCATCACCTTGTGCTGTGGGGTCAGGTCTCACAATAAGACCAGTGTGACTGTGATACTTATCACAAAACCTGGTACTACAGAAGCAGGAGATTAAGCCAATGTTCTGCTGCTAGCGCCAAATCAGATAACTGACAACAGGAGGTACTACAGTGATACTAAAATGTAACGTGTGCCTTCGAGTCAGTCCTGACTCTTGGCGACCCAGAAGCTCCTGGGTTTTCTTGGCAGTGTCACCAGAAGTAGATTGCCAGGCCTTTCTTCCAAGGCAATGGAGGGTTAAGTGACTTGCCCAAGGCCACAAGGAGTGCTAGTGGGAATCAAACCCTGGTTGTTTGGTTACCAAGCCAGTGTTCTAACCACTAGGCTACTCCACAGCGATACTGCTGGAAGTAAATGTAGTGTTTGCAGCTCTGTCTCAGTTCTTCCACTCTGTGAGTGATCGCATCTCTTCATAACTGCCCCACTCCCCTCCCCCAAAGTACAGGGGTAGCTTTGGCCAGTATTTATGCCACTAGTCTTATCATAGACCTTGACAAATTTTCATGGAATCAAAAGAGCCTGCTTAAAAATTTAAAAGTCAGCTGCCAAGACATTAGTTATAGTCTCCCACCCCCTCCCAAAAAAAAAAAAAAAAAAAAAAAAAGTATATCGCAACACCTTTTTACTTCCCCCATTGTACTTCTCAAACTACACCCCTCCATCCACTCCCTCCCTCTCATCCATTGTGGCTGACTACAACACCTGGATAACAGCACAGCACAGCACAGCACGCACCCCCCCCCCCCCCCCCCCCCCAAGATCCGCTATGTGCACAGTTAAGCCCCGCTGTGGAGGAATTTTAGGCGATCTTGCGGTTTCACGGCTCATGACATTACCTAAATGTCTTCCACTGTGGGACTCAACAGTGCACAGAGCCAATCATGATGAGGGAAGAGTTCACTGTGCCCTTTATCAGCAGTTGTCCACAGTCACAGCTCTTCTTCCACCAGCAAAGGGTGGGGTCTCTACTGGCCGAAGTTCTCCGCAGCTATAGCTATCATCTTCCATAGATGGAGGCTGGGGTCCCCACTGGCTGCAGCTTTCCCAAGGAATGAAATCCAAAGAACCAGGATTTGTCAAGCCCTGTATTACCAGGTGTCCAAAATAAGGGATAATTTTTAAAGAATTTGCTGCATGGAAAGCATGCATGTGTCACCCAAGTAAATGACTATTATAAATGGCACAAACATATTAATGCAGCAGTACATGTACTGAAAGGTAGCGCCCACTTTTACGTGACCTGCATGTAAGCATTCCTGGGGCAGAGTTTGGGCAGTCATAATGTATACATAAATTTGCATTACTGGGGATAGTTGAGGAAATTTATTTTGTGAAGGGATACAAAGGTGCCCATGTTTTCTTTATAAAATAGGCAATTTTAACATTTTTAGTCAAAATTATCCCCACATATGCATGTATTTTCTTATAACAAAACGGGCATGAATACTTAGAAAAACATGATTTGCATCAGCTCTGTACCTATGTTTTGAATATACCAGAATAGGATCAATATGTATAAAACCAATCAATCGGTCTGGACAGTGGTATAATATTGGCTCGTTAAGAAGTGAAGTCCAAAGATGAAGGTAACCTAAAATGATCTAACACTGTCAAGGACCTGGTAATCTGAAAAACTCTTATATGAAAAAGATATTGTTTAAACTTGTGGTTAGGAGCTTCCTGGCCAAGTATATGAACTATTATTACAGACTAACATAAGTACAGGTAGTATCAGACCATTTTTGAACTATTTTCCCCTCCGTTTGTGACCCAGGTCATAAGCACCACAAACATGGACATAATTTCTAATGACAGCAGATAAAAACTATAAGATCTATCCAGTCTGCCTTTCTACATCAACAACAGTCCCTCCACTCCCTTTAGAGATATTCGGTGTTCGCCTCATGCTTTCCTGAATTCTGATCTATACAGTCTTTAATCTTTACTACCATCACTGGTGGCCTATTCCAGGCATCTACCACTTTCCCTTAAAAAATAATTTCTGCAAATTACTCCCAAGTTTATCCCCTCTCACCTTCATCCTGCACCACTCCCATTGTTGGGAAGCTTTCTTTCAACCGAAAGGGACTCTCCCCTCCTGTGCATTTATGCCACAGAGATTTAAAGCCTTTATCAAATCTCCCCTCTCCCAACATATACATATCGAGATCTTTAAGTTTATCCCCATATACCTTATGAAGAAGCCCTCTGACAATTCTGACAGTCACCCTCTACATCAACTCCATCCTTTGAAAGCGTGGTCTCACCCAATAATACACAAAACTCCAAATGAGGTTTCATCAAAGATTTATAGAGGCACTATCACCTCCTTCTTCCTGCTGGCCAGTGGAAGCTTCTTCTGATTTAGGGCAAGTCACTTAACTCTCTACTACCTCGGATATTGATTGTAAGCCCACCTAGAACAAGAATTGAGTAGTTACTGTACCCACATGTAACTCACCGCAAGGATTGGAGGCGCCCAAGACTGCCTGCCCCCCCCCCCACCCACCCACCCACCCACCCACCCACCCTCCAGGGCCTGCAGAAGTGACACTAGTCCCCTAAACCGCAACACCACACTCTGCCGCTATGTCAATTTTCTTCTTTTCACAATGTGCCATTTCCACCATTCTGAGGAAGACAAAAATGGGACATTGGGCAAAGAAGGAAATGATACAACACTGTGCTACTAGAAGCCCCAAAAAGGCATTTTACCAAGAAATGCCAAAGTGCGTCAATTGACACATTATCACAACTGCGTTGAGCATGAAATGTAGATGTAAATTAATTTGAAGTTACTTGTTTACTACCTGCAGTATGTAACATCATTACATAACTGACATGGTTCTAGCAGTGGCGCTGGTATAAACCTTCGAAGATGCATTTGCGTCAATTGACGCACTTTGGGGCTTCTAGTGTTAACACTGCGTTGCAATATGGGGGGCTACTGCCATTGCTGCAGGCCCCCTGGGAGACCAATCAGTTGTAGCGCCTCCCTGCCCAAAGCATCAAAGAAAAATGCATTAGCTAAATCCACTGTAGGCATCTACCATGGTTATCATGAGCTAAGCCAGTCTCCTTTACTCTACTACCAACTGAAACACATGTTTATGAAGCACATTCACACCATGACATAACATTTCAATAGCATGTGGAAATATAAGTCTACATACCTAATTAAACATAAGGGCAATATCTTTCTTTCATAAACATCAAAAATGCCCAACGCACATCCAAAACGCCAGGGCTGAAAATAGTAGATTCCACTTTCTCCCTAAATCAATACAACACCAGTAGAGCTACTACGTTAGTCAGTTTCAAGAGGGAAAGGCGAGCAAGTTCTCGTTTTGAACCGACATCCCAGCGCAATGCGCCACTGTATTTATAGGCCCCCGATTACAGAACAGGACCAACCTAAAATCGCCCTCTTGGAAGTGGGTAACGACGACTCCGGACAAGTGGAAAGACCAGAAACAAAAGAAACCACAGTGGGGGAGGGGGGTCCTCAGTCCCTTCCACCAAAGCGGCAGCCTTGCAACGAGCAGAGCGCATACCACCGCGGTTCCTCTTCCGGGGGAAGCCAACGTGGAAGGGCCGCAGCGCGCGACAGGACCCGACACGCGCAGGCCGCTTCGCACGTGCGCCCAGCAGTACTCACCTTGCGCCCGAAAACCTGGACGGACTGCAGGGGCCCCTTGGTCGGCATCTTCCTGCAAGAAGCACAAAGACAAGTGCATGTGGTGGTTAGGGAGAGCGCACGAGTTCAGGTAACCGGCGCGAAAAGCCTGAGTTCCAACCGCCACTTACCTCTCCACGGCTGCGGCACACAGGAAAAGGCCGAACGTCAGGAGCCAGCGTTCTACGTCACCGACGTACGGAAACACGCTGTTGCCGCCACGCCTCTCTAAAGCCACATTAACAAGCCGCTCGGATCCATAGCACCCCTATGGCTCGCGGCGGAAGTGCGCGCAGGGTCAGGGCGAGGCTTGGCCGTGTCTCTAGGCTTTGCGGCGGAATGCGCAAGCGCAGTGTTCGCGTGTGGGGCTAGATGGAGTTGGAGTGGTGTGTTGAGTCGGGTTTCGAAAGTAACTAATGGAGTGAGTGTGTTTAGTTTTACAAATTGAAACAAAGGTTACATAAATAAATCTAACATATTGAAACGTACAACTTCGTTATATGCACACATCCAAGTGGACTAATACGGTAATCACAATTCTCTATTTAAGATTGCTTTTGAAAACATTCATATTTTAGCCTATTACAGTTGTATGCATGTTTTTACTGTTACTGTGTTTTCATATTAAATCTTGTACATCGGCTTAATCAGTTGTACTGGGAAGGTAATAAATAATTTTAGAAAGAAAACTTTATCCTGTTTCCATGAGCTTCTAATTCAATACCAGGTTTGTGATCAGTCATTGAGAAACTCCATTTACAGCTACCAGTGACTTTTCCCTGGATTCTAATATTACCTTAAGCTGCCTTGAGCATTCATTGGAAAACTGTACTGAAGATCCTAAGATTCTTACATTTTTAGATCCCCTCCCAACTTACTTGATTTTTTTTTTTTTTTTTGCAGCAATAGGTTTCTGCAAGAGACCTTCTATCCCATGGCCTCCATCCATTCGCTAACAGGTTCTTTATATATATACTTTTTCAGTAAAATAATTCCTCTTGTCTTCCCTATCAGCCATTTTTTGAGAATGGCTGTTGTTCAGCAAAGGTCAATGACTTCAGCTGAACTGTCCCATTTTTACAATGTCTTGGAGGACCTAGTCAGAGGTTCCAAGATTAGGGTGTCAGGAGATCAGGTATCTAAAGTGAAGTGGTCCAAGACTCGGGCTTTGTGGGTACAGGATTTCAGGTCTGGGGTTCCCAGGTGCAGAGGTCTCTGATCTCCTGTGCGTAGGGGTCCTGAACTTCAGACTCCTGAATTCAGGGGGTCCTGAACATACTTTTCCTGGATGCAGAGATCCTTGATTCAGGTACCCCAGTGCTTGGCACGGTTTCTTTTTTATCAAGGACGTTTTATTCTGAGGTCAGAAATGGGATGAAGGTAACTTCCATTTCTACAGCTACTGTTAGTTTATAGTGCTGCTCCAGTGTGGGATGAGATCTGGAGTTCTTGGGAACAGCGCTCCCATTTCGAATCCCAGAAGCTCAAGCCTAGGTCTATTCTGATATAGCTCCATAAACTAATACTAGCCCTAAAAATGAGAGCAAACGTTAGTCCACCTCTGACTTAGGAATTACATTTCTGTTGTTTAAAAAACTGTGTTAAGCACTTCAGGCTTTAATGCACCTTACTGTATTGAGAAGCAATACCTAATCCCTTCATTTACATGGAATTAGCATTGACATTTGCTTACATTTAGTGTACAGTGTTACTTCTGTTGTAACTTATCTTTTCTAATTATAGATGAATAGGTAACTTGAAAGCAGATGATTCACTTATCTACAAGCAGCAAGATACAGGAAAATGATACATCACTGACACAGCCATGAACTTCATCTCATGCCACACTTTGACTAAATGGGTCCCGGATTCCGCCAGGCGAGAGAGAGACTTCTAGGCAGTGCATGTGTTCACTCCATAAATGAGACCCCTTTTTCTCTCCCCTGGTGGCTAAAAGAGGCACCCATTTTATCCTGTTGCAAGAGCAACCAGTAATTTTCCATCAGTTGACATACACAGAATAGGAACAGATGTCCATTAAACATAATGAAGACGCTGGCCAGACACCCGAGAATGCTCAAGGGAGGGGCATCTCCCATCCTATGGTTCAGAAGCTCAGGACTCTGGTAAATGACCTTCATTTTATGAGAAAAAGCACAGTTGCTATGGGAAGAAACTTTTCCTTATCTACATCCTTGTATCAGGACTCACACTCATGAGCTTCACATGATGTAGTTATGCAAGATGATGTTTTTCACAAAATTGTACAGAAATCTCTCTCCCAAAAAAACTGAGATCTAATTAACCCCTAACTCATTGCTGATGCATAATCAGTAGTCAACTTTAATTCACTTTCACTACACCTACCTTGCAGGAAAGACCTATATTCTTATCTCTGCTGAAGCTACTCCATTTTTGAGGATCCTATAAAGTGATTGACAGAGTAGTCTTCTTGCCTTATACGGGAATGATCTAACTTCCAAGTCAAATAGTATAATGCTGGAGCATACAACATGGAAGTAACCCTCAAGTTAGGGAAAGCTTTTCCATAGCAGACATAGCATCTCCAGGTTGTCTCCAAGATAAGTATTTTTTTTTAAAGTTTCAAGAATCTTTATTATAAACATAAAGCAAGAATACAATCAAGTCCACGTCAAGAGGAAAACTACCCATTACATCAGGAAATTCAATTCACAAGTAAAAATACTTATAATATATTAAACAAACATAACCTTCAAGCAAATTAAATCCGTAAGAAAATGGATCCCATATACATTTTAAGCCCTATTATACTAGGAAAGGAAGGAGAAAATAACTTTAACCATTTTCTTTACTTATCAAAAATACCTCTAATTGCCCAACATCAAGGAAAACATACTTAACATTTTCATATATCAAGATACATTTACAGGGATATTTTAGAAAGAAGGAACCCCCAACAGCTAAGACCTGAGTTTTTAATGCCAAGAAAGCTTTCCTCCGTTTTTGGGTTAATCTACAAACATCAGGAAAAATCCAAATAGAGCTACCACAAAAGACTTGATCCTTCTTCAAAAAATACAGTCGCATTATTAGATTTTTATCTGCAAGAGATAAAAAGGAAGCGATTAAGGTAGCTCGATGGGAAATGACATCTAAAGAGAATTCCAAAAAGGCAGAAACATCTAAAGACTCAGTTGTAGGGGGGTTCGCTCTCTCCTTGGTATTTGGAGAGGAGATCTCAGTGTTAGGTAAAAGAGCAACATAATAAACCGAGGAAAACTTAATTGACTCAACATAATCCATTAAAAAAACCTCCTTAAAATATTTCTGCAACAGTATTATAGGAGTAAGATAATGAGTACAGGGAAAATTTAAAAAACGCAAATTCTTAACACAAACAGCGTTCCTCTTCGTCTCTCCGGGTCAGTCCAGGTGACTGTTGGGCCAGTCCAGGTTACTGTTGGGTAGTCAATCTCCTCCAGCAGCTGAGGACTGAATGCTGAAATTTTCACTGGCAGGTGTTATAGCTCCCCCTGGCATCAGGAAACCAGTCTTCAGTCCTCAGCAGCTGTGTAGGATGTTTATCTGGCAGGCTTCCAGAAGACTCGAAATTTTAGATCTGTGTTGTAAAAAAAAAATAATAATAATAGTATAAGAAGGGCATTCTGAAGGAAACAGGCTGCTCTGATTAAAAGGAAAATGCTTGATCGCTGGCTCTAGCAGGGCCATTCAGCGAGCTATACTACCTTCTTCATGAGAGACAGGTAAAATCAACGGAGAAGGGCAGAACGTCGATCCTCAGATATATTTGTAGTTTTTAGCTTTATTGGGGACATATCCTGTCTTCCAGAGGATCCGTTCTTCTGCGGAGGAGTAGTTAGGAGCTGGGAGCCCAAGTATCCTCTTCCCGCCGCAGGTCACTGCGTCTCTCAGTCTCGCTAGCAGCGGGTCCCTGGAGACGAAAGTGCAGTCTTCGGAGTTCAGGTACGGTTTAATTTAGCTTGTGTTTGATTGAGTTTCTGGTTCCATTTGCTTGTCACTGCGGTCAGTTTTTTTGGTTTCCTGAAGTGTGTTTTTTTCGCCGGCGGGAAAGCACACGCGCACCATTTTTTTGTTTCACGTGCGAGTTGAGTTTTACACGGCGAATTTCGGCGTTCCGGTTGTTTTTCGTTTCTGGCTCTTGGGGTATTTTAGTTACTTCCTTTACTTGTTTGGTTAACGATTTACACATAATGGACAGCTCAGGCTCTGGAGAGCGGGCGGCAGAGAAGCCTCAGGGGTCTCTTCTTAAGGCGGGAACGGCAGCCATAGTATCTGCAGAGACTTCTGCCTCTCCCGCGCCTTTGCAACATTCAGGGAAAAAAAAATCTAAATCTCAGAAAGCTGCTTCAGTGGAGGAGTTAGGCAAGTCTGGGGCTCAGGTTCCGTTAGACTCTCTTTTTTCTCCGGATTTTATTTTGGCCTTGCATAGAGCCTATCTGTTAAAGCTGTCTCAGCCTGTGGAGGGCCAGTTGGCTAAGCCTCAAGCAGATTTATCTGGGAGAGACCCTAACGTCTCAGATCCGGGGGAAGGTACCTCGACGCAGTGCCCTGGTGCAGACTTCTCTTCGGGGGCGTCAGGTCCTCAGCTCTCTGATCCTCTGATGCCTGAAGAAGGGGAAATTTTGTCTGATGTGGGGCTGGATTCGTGGCCTATGGACTTGGAGGAAGGAGAGCTGGGGCCCGGGGAGGACCCCAATGTTTTCAGAGTCTTTCGTAAAGAGGAACTGGGGGCTCTAATTCTGCAGTCTCTGGCTGCTTTAAATATTGTGCCTCCTGCGCTACAGCAAGAGCCACTGGAGGATCCCTTATTACAGGGGTTTAAACCTGAGCAGTGGTGTTTCCCTATGCACAGGGTTATTAAGCAAATGATTGAGTCAGAATGAGAGTGCCCAGAGCTAGCTTGAGAGGTGGGCATACCATTGCCTGGCTTTACCCGGTTCCTCAAGAGGAGAAAGAGTTGCTGCGGATGCCTAAGGTAGACGCGCTGGTGTCGGCGGTCACTAAGAAAACCACAATCCTGGTGGAGAGGGGGAGCAGCCCTTAAAGATCTTCAGGATCGTCGGTTAGAAGCGCTTTTGAAATAGGCCTTTGACGCTAGCGCACTAGCCTTGCAAGCTTCGGTTTGCGGGGCATATGTGTCCAGAGCCTCTATCCGTTGGATTCAAGGGGAGCAGTCTACAGTAAAATTAGAAGATCCGGCCCCAGAAGGGGCGAAACTGGAGTCAGCGGCGGCTTATCTCGCGGACGCCTTCTATGATTTGGTTAGGATATCAGCGAAATCCATGGCGTCGCTGATTGCGGCTCGGAGATTTCTGTGGTTACGGAACTGGGCGGCGGACGTGTCTTCAAAGTCGCGCCTCAGTAAGCTTCCATACAAGGGCAAGCTGCTTTTTGGGGAAGCATTGGAAAAGATTGTCAAGGATTTGGGCGATTCTAAGGGCAGTCGGCTGCTTGAGGATCGGCCTAGAATGACAAAGTCCACTACAATGCAAAGGGGTCACAGCAGAGACGCTCGTAGGTTCCGCGGCTCTCGCTTTGCCCCTTACCAAAGGGGTCGCTTTGTTTCCAGGGGGCAATCCTTTCGAGGAGCTAGAGGGTTTGGCCGG
This sequence comes from Ichthyophis bannanicus, assembly GCA_033557465.1. NCBI lineage: Eukaryota > Metazoa > Chordata > Amphibia > Gymnophiona > Ichthyophiidae > Ichthyophis > Ichthyophis bannanicus. The sequence goes on from CM066037.1 coordinate 512,168,055, forward strand.
GGGTTTTTCAATGCCCAGCAATCCTCTTCCAAAAAACCACAATGAAGGGACGCTGGTCCAGGCGGAGGTTCCAGTAGGAGGACGTTTGCAGGAGTTTCTCTCCGCCTGGGCCAACTTAACTTCCGATCTCTGGGTGCTAGAGATCATCCGCGAAGGCTATGCTCTGGAGTTTGTATCCCCTCTGGCAGATGCCTTTGTCTTGTCCCCATGCGGGCGTCTTTGGAAAAGGCAAGCGGTCAACAGCACTCTGCAGCGTTTGCTGCGTCTACAGGCTGTGGTTCCAGTGCCTTTAGACCAATACGGAGTAGGTCAGTACTCAATTTACTTTGTAGTACCCAAAAAGGAAGGGTCCTTCTGGCCTATTTTAGATCTCAAGCACGTGAACCGTTCCTTAAGGGTTCCGCATTTTCGGATGGAGACACTGAGGTCTGTCATTCAGGCGGTGAAGCCAGGGGAATGGCTTACCTCCATAGATTTGACAGAAGCCTATCTGCACATTCCCATACGTCCGGAACACCAACGGTTTCTGCGGTTTGCAGTTCCTATGGGACATTTTCAATTTCGGGCGTTACCCTTCGTTCTGGCTACCGTGCCTCGTACCTTCACCAAGGTGATGGTGGTGGTAGCAGCAGCTCTTCGCAAAGAAGGCATTCAGGTGCATCCTACCTGGACGATTGGCTCATCCGGGCAGGTTCTCGGCAGGAATCGGCTGCGGCGACGGTTTGAGTGGTGCAGTTCCTGGAACACCTCGGTTGGGTATCAACCAAGGGAAGAGTCAGTTACTACCAGCTCAGCGTTTGACTTACCTCGGGGCCTTGTTTGACACGAAGAGCGGAAGGGTTCTTCTTCCGCCGGACAGGGTCTGGAAGCTGATAGCCCAAGTCGACGCCTTCCTTTGTCTAGCGACTCCAACAGCTTGGAGGTATTTACAGTTGTTGGGTTCGATGGCCGCGGCCTTGGATCTGGTGCCTTGGGCCAGAGCTCACATGCGGCCGCTGCAGCACGCCTTGCTCTCAAGGTGGTCTCTGCAAGTGCATCCCCTGTCGCAAATGCTTCGGTGTCCGGAGGAGGTCAGAGTCGGTCTACAGTGGTGGCGGCTCTCGGCATGCCTTCAGGCGGGAGTCCCGCTGGAGGATCCAGAGTGGATCTTGGTCACTACAGATGCCAACCTGTCCGGTTGGGGAGCTCATTGTCGGTCTCGAGTGGCGCAGGGGACCTGGTCGGCGGAGGAGAGCGTTTGGTCTATCAATCTGTTGGAGCTGCGAGCGGTGCATCTCGCGCTTCTGCATTTCGCGGATCTTCTCGAGGGTCATGCTGTCCGGGTGTTTTCCGACAATCTCGTAACGGTGGCCTACATCAACAAGCAGGGGGGCACGGGCAGTGCGCCCTTGCTGCAGGAAAGTCAGCTTTTATTTCAGTGGGCGGAATTGCATCTCGTGGCAATTTCGGCGGCCCATGTAGCGGGAAAAGACAACGTTCAGGCCGATTATCTCAGCCGTCATCGCCTGGATCCCGGGGAGTGGGAGCTCAACTGGGCGGTGTTTCGCGCCATCACCCTTCGGTGGGGTCAGCCGGTCATGGACCTCATGGCGACGCTGACCAGTGCCAAAGCGTCATGGTTTTACAGCAGGCGCAGGGAGCACATGTCGGAAGGTCTGGATGGTCTAGTGCAGCCCTGGCCAGCGGGAAAACTCCTTTATGTGTTTCCTCCTTGGCCTTTGATAGGTCGGGTCATTCGATGAATTTCGATTTACAGCAGCAAGGTGATTCTCATTGCTCCGGATTAGCCCAGATGGCCCTGGTATGTGGATCTGATTCGTCTCCTCGTAGCGCCGCCTTGGAGGTTACCTTCGAGGGTCAACCTCTTGAGTCAGGGTCCGGTGTTGATGCCGCAAGTGGATTGGTTCTTACTTATGGCTTGGCTCTTGAGAGGGAGCGATTGCGAAGTAAAGGGTACTCGGCGACCGTGATCACTACTATGTTGAAGTCTCGGAGGCAATCGACGTCGTTAACGTATGTGCGCGTATGGCGCATTTTTGAAACATGGTCTAGAGATCGGGGCTTGCAACCCGGCGCAGCAGGTTTACCGGAGGTTTTAGCATTTCTTCAGGGAGGGCTTAAGAGAGGTCTAGCCCTAAGTACGCTCAAGGTTCATCTGGCGGCTCTCTCCTGTTTTCGGGGTCGGGTGAAGGGGTCTTCTCTCTCTTCGCACCCGGATGTTAAACGATTTCTTAGAGCGGCTAAGAATATCCGTCCACCCTTGCGACTCGTCGTGCCTCCGTGGGACTTAAATTTAGTACTTGAGGCCTTAATGGGGCCACCCTTTGAGTTGGCTGACAGTGACAGTCTCCGGGAGTTGTCTTGGAAAACGGCCTTTCTGGTAGCCTTGTGTTCGGCTAGGAGAGTTTCGGATTTGCAGGCGCTTTCTTGCAGAGAGCCGTACCTTCATTTTTCAGAGGAAAAGGTGGTTCTAAGGCCGGTTCCTTCATTTTTGCCGAAGGTGGTATCTGACTTTCACATGAATCAGACAGTTTCACTTCTGACCTTTCGGTCGCAGGGTGGCGGTAAAGTAAACCGGGCTCTTCGGAGCTTAGATTTAGGACGCGTGTTGCGGAAGTATCTTCGAAAGACGCGGCCCTTTCGGAAGTCCGATCGCTTGTTTGTTCTATTTGGAGGGCCTCGTAAGGGTCAGGCGGCTACCAAGGCATCTATCGCTCGTTGGGTGAAGCGGGCGATAGCGGGGGCTTATGAGGCCAGGGGCAAGACTCCTCCCAAGGAGCTTCAGGCGCATTCAACGAGAGCTCAGGCTACTTCTTGGGCAGAGTCTGCCTTGATTCCGCCCGCAGATATCTGTAGGGCAGCGTCCTGGTCCTCTCTCCATACTTTCACGAAGCATTATAGGTTGGATGTGCAGGCTCACGCAGATGCTAGGGTTGGGGCCTCGGCCATTATGGCGGGGCTTGCAGGACCCTCCCCAGTTTAGATACTGCTTTGGTACTGCCCAACAGTAACCTGGACTGGCCCAGAGAGACGAAGAGGAAGGAGAAATTAGGCCTTACCTGCTAATTGTCTTTCCTTGAGTTCTGTCCGGGCCAGTCCAGGTCCCTCCCATTTAGTCTGCGAAAAACTCGGTGTCTTCTGAAGCATTCTAGTCCTCCGTCGCGGGGCTCCGCGTTTGCAGGTCGTGAAAGGGGTGACTGGAAGAGGATATTGGAAATTCTGGCAAGATAGTGCGTTATTAAAAAAGAAACAAAGAGAAAAGCAAACCTTTAAGTATCTCGGCAGTTCTTTCCTGAGGGACACTTCTTAACAGTTTAGAGCATGCTCTACATTTTTTTCTCAGTTTCATTCCAATAGTTGGATATTAGTTGGTTTGTTATTTTTGCTCTGCTGCTTTGACAATAGGTAACTGGTTTCCTGACGCCAGGGGGAGCTATAACACCTGCCAGTGAAAATTTCAGCATTCAGTCCTCAGCTGCTGGAGGAGATTGACTACCCAACAGTAACCTGGACCGGTCCGGAGAGAACTCAAGGAAAGACAATTAGCAGGTAAGGCCTAATTACTCCTTTTCCAATAATTCTAACTGATGATGTATGACAACACTATCCCGAATAGAAGAGGAAACTGTGGCCTCTATCACAGAGACCTGTCCTTCCAACTTATTTAACGATTTATTACATTTATCAAAAATCATATCATGTTCGGAAAGTTTCTGAACAACTTCTTTGGAAAACTGTGTAACTTGAGACAAAGATGCACGGAGCGAAAGCTCAATATGCGCAACTACCTCCCATACATCGCGTACAGAAACATCCGCAGGAGTTTCAACAGTAGGAACAGCAGAGGAAAATTCCAATGAAGAAGGCAGCTTAACTTTCACAATCCCTGAAGTAGTAGGCAAAGATGAGGGATCTTGAACAGCAAGAGGGTCTACCCCAAGTGACTCTTCTCTAAGGGGAGAAACCTCACGAAGCACTTCCTGTCCGGATAGGGCAAACCCCAGCATAGTGATGGATAAGTCTGAAACAGTACTCACGGTTTCACCCGATAGTTCTTTCTCCGAGTGATCAGCCTGGGCATTCAAAAGATGACGATCCATTGGTCCAACAGTCTTTAAAGACTTAGCGCCCGAGGTGGGAAAAAACGTTTTTCTTCTCTTACCCATGAGAAACTGCAGGCAACTCCTCAGACTCCAAAGGGGCGGGACATGCCCCTTTGTTCACTCCCCTTCGGGTATGCGCCCGTGGGTCGCGTTCCACGGCGGGCCAATGCTCTTATACCGGCCTGGGAGGGTGGGGATGCCAAACTCCTCCTCCACCGCACAGCCACACCGGGATCCTAAAAACAAGGCAAGTAGCAGTCCCAAGGTAAGTATTTATGGTCTGAACTTGAGACCCAGAAGGAAGAGCTGATATGGAAGATGTGCCCGAACTTAACTAGAATTCCCACTGGATGAGAAGTCAAGCAAAAGTGGCATCACAACTTATACTGAGCTCACAGTAACATAGTCAATGACGGCAGATAAAGACCAGCATGGTGCATCTAGTCTGCTCAGTAAGGTGCCGGAGTTGTGCATTATGCTCCAGGCAGGTTACCCCTCTCTATTTAGAAGTTATTTATGTTTGTTTTGATTTCATCCCCTTGCTATGTAGTAATCCTCTGTGTCTGTTCCCTGCCTTTTTGAATTCCGTCACTGTTTTTGCTCCCACCACCTCTGAGAGGGCATTTCAGGCATTCACCACCCTTTCCATGCCCCAGAAATAGGAGTTATCTTAATCCCATCTCTGACCTCAGTTCAAGAAGAAAGGGGGCTCAAACCCTTCCATAATTGTAATGGTTAGGTCTGAATGGGATTCTCTCAAGTACAAGGCTGGATCCTGGTGCCTGTGAGTGTATAGAGAGGATCACAGTCAGAGAAACCAGGAGGAAAAGGAAAACTGAGCATATGTTAAATGTATATAGTTCCAGTGTTCATTTTAAAAGTTGTGGTGATGTTCGATGTAAACCGCCTCTGATCACGAGAAGAGGCGGTATATAAAACTTTGTTAAATAAAAATAAATAAATGTTCTATAATCTGAGGACTTAGTCCAGTACCTTTGAATTCTTGTGGATTTGTTTCCTTAAAGTACCACCTCTGTGCTATAGGTATATGGCTGGGGTATGGTACATACCACATGAATTATGTACTGCAACTCTTTTACAGTATGAATCATTTATTCCTCTTCGTTTCTCCGGGCCAGTCCAGGAACATGAGGGTAGTCAATCCCTTCTAGCAGCTGAGGACTGAATTCTGAAGTTTTGCAGCTATCAGGTATCTGGCTCCCCCTACTGGTGAAACCTCAGTCTCTTCAGTCCTCAGCAGCTGTAGGGCATCGCTTTGCTGGCTCCCGGAGACACGAAGAGGAATTAGATTAAAATTAACTATTTTCATTTTATTTTTATTTGCTCTTAACTTCGCTATTTATTTTAAAACTGGGTCCCTAGCAGGGATCTAGATAGGCAACTGGGGATTTGTTTTTTTCTTTTCCCCTGGTAACGGAGTCTTCACTCGCGGGGCACGGGAGGCAGAGCCTGCCTCAGGCAACAGCTCCGGTTTTCTCCCCGGGGAGCAGGCAAGTGGTGCTGGGAGCCCCAGAGACCTTCAGGCCTCCTCCGGAAGCAGCTCTCCTCTGCCGCTAGCAGCGGTTTGGAGTGTCTGGAAATCAGAGCCGCCTGGCTTAGCGATCCTGCAGGTACGTGGGAGTAGGGTTTCTTTTTTCGGGAGAGCACGCTGGTGTCGGCGGTTTGGTTCTGTTTTCGGCAGCATGGTTAAAGCCGGTAGCGCTTGCACAGACGGTTGCCTTCTCTTTTCCTCGCGGTTTCTGTTTTTCGCGGAGTTTTTTGTTTTTAGTCATTCTTGGTGATTTCGGCATGGAAACTAGGCCCGAAGCAGGCGTGCATGCAGGGGGCGTTCCAAGTTCTTCAGATTTGGTGGGAACGGCGGCCATCTCGTCTGCAGCCCCAGTTTTGCATTCTCTTCAGGAGAAACACGCAAAGAAGAAGTGCAAATCTAAGAAGCCAGTGCACGTGGAGGAAGCTCCCCCACAGTCACAAACTCCCCCACAGTCACAAGCTTCAATAATGGGGGATTTAAAATCTTTTTTCTCTGCGGAGTTTATTGTGGCATTACATCAAGCTTACTGCTTGAAGTGGCAACAGGCTCAGGATAAGACCGTTTCCCCTGTGGTGGTGGATCCCTTGGGAAAACAATTTTCTTTATCTGACCCGGGGGAAGGGTCCTCAAAATTGGCCCTGGGCACCGGGGGGAGCTCCGATAGCTTTGGGCAGCTCTCCTCGGGGCTCCAGGGACTGGAGGAAGGAGAGATCCTGTCAGAGGCCGGTATGGAGTGGCCTCTAGATTTCGAGGATGCTGAGCAAGGTAGCGAGGATCCTAATATGTTCCGGGTGTTTAGGAAAGAGGAGCTCGGACCGCTGATTGCGCAAACTTTGGCAGCTTTAAATCTGGCCGTGCCAGTGTCTCAGGAGGTGCCTTTGGAAGACTCTCTGCTACAAGGGTTTAAATCAGAGCAGAAATGTTTTCCTGTCCACAGGGTCATGAAGCAGATGGTAGAATCTGAGTGGGAATGTCCGGAAGCTTCCTTGCGGGGAGCTTGGGCTATTAGTCGCTTGTATCCCCCCTTACCGCATGAGGAACAAGAGTTGTTAAAAATGCCTAAAGTGGATGCCTTGGTTTCGGCAGTCACTAAGAAGACCACTATCCCTGTGGAGGGCGGCGTGGCACTGAAGGATTTACAGGATAGGAGATTGGAGACCCTCCTGAAGCAGACTTTTGAGTCTTGTGCGCTGTCTCTCAAAGCGGCTATCTGTGGCGCTTATTTTTCTCGAGCCTCCATTAGATGGATCCAAAGTGGTACTGCCTCCCACCAGGAGGAGGAGGACGGAGCGAAGCTGGAGTCAGCGGCGGCTTACCTGGCGGATGCTTTTTATGATTTGGTTAGGATTTCAGCGAAGTCCATGGCGACAATCAGGGCTGGATTTGCCTATACGCCAGGTACGCCATGGCGTAGGGCCCACAGCTGGCAAGGGCCCACCGGAGGGCTTTAGAGGGAGCAGGGGAAGCCCGCGCGAGGCCCCGGCTCCCTCTGTACAGCCGCCAGCGTGAAGAGCCTTTTCCTTCACGCTGGCAGCTGTTTCTGTGAAGCCGCGAATGCTGGGAAAGGTTAAAGGTTGCCCTTTAACCTTTCCCAGCATTCGCGGCTTCACAGAAACAGCCGCCAGCGTGAAGGAAAAGGCTCTTCACGCTGGCGGCTGTACAGAGGGAGCCGGGGCCTCGCACAGGCTTCCCCGGCTCCCTCAGACAGCCGCGATGCTGTCCCGGGGGGGGGGGGGGGCAGGACTGCACGGGGGCACGGGGGGCCCAGGACTGCACGGGGACACGGGGGGGGGGCCCAGGACTGCACGGGGACACGGGGGGGCCCACAATTTTTCTTGGCGTAAGGCCTCACTCTAGCTAAATCCGGCCCTGGCGACAATGATTGGGGTTCGCCCCTTACTGCGTTCCTCGTCCAATCCTCACTTAGCTTTTTTTCTCAGTTGCAATCGGAGCGGTAAGTAGAGTACACAGCACACGGTATTTCCGCTTCCGGAGCCTTGCTGGGGGAGGACGACGGTCTGTGGGGCTTCCTTGTGTGGTTTACGGGGAGGCTTGCACCACAAAAAAAAAAAAAGAAAGAAAAATATTTTGATTTTCAAGTACGAGGAGATAATATGCCGGGAACCCACTGTTGTCCGGTGGCTATGTTCTCTGTTTTTTTTTTTCGTTGCCTGTTCTAGGTTCTCTTTGTTGACTGCTTGGTTAGAAATAGACTGAGGTTTCGCCAGTAGGGGGAGCCAGATACCTGATAGCTGCAAAACTTCAGAATTCAGTCCTCAGCTGCTAGAAGGGATTGACTACCCTCATGTTCCTGGACTGGCCCGGAGAATACTCAAGGAAAGACAATTAGCAGGAAGGTCTAATTTCTTCTTTTGTAGTACATGGATTTTAAACTTTAGTACCAAGTGGATTTAATAACCATAGAGAATTCCTTTGCTCTAATGTCAACAATAAAAATATGTTCCAGTATGTACAGTCTCTCTGTCCTACTTAGTGGTTTGGTTTTATTAATCATATATATATCTGTATGTGTGTGTGTGTATGTATGTATAGAGAGCAGACGGCCCAATTCTATTTCTCTATAGAGCATAATGAGGTACAAATGGGGGAGAGGGGAATATTCAAAGGCATTTATGTGGTCTGCAGACCTGGCATTGAATATCCAGGATGAATTAAAGCAGCGACAACCAGCTGCTTTAAGTGTGTTGACTACCGCTGCTGAAAATCCTCCCCGTGGTCTGGAATGTGGGAGCTCTTGTATGCATATTGAAGGGGGTATGTTACTAAAGGATGTTAGCTGTCTTTACGGCACTAATGGATCATTGCGCCACAAAGACAGCTAACACAGGAAAGCTGCACACATCGTGGCAGTTTTTGGTGATGTCTGCATTTCATGTGCTAGTTGCTCGAATGGGTGGGATGTGGGCATGCTAAGTTTGAGCAGCTACCATGGATGTTCACATCGTGCGGTAACTGCTCTATCTGCAGGTTTTGCAGATACATTTGGAAAGCTTGTACCCCACAATCCCAGCATTTCCTCCATGGTATCTGCCGATGAGATGCTGGGAAGGTCCCCTGCACCTACAGTGAGACTTTTGCAGCTAACACCAGCTATTTGAAGCTTTTGCCCAGCGTTAGCTTCAAAAGCCTAAAGCAGCTTAGCAAACATACCCCAAGGTGTCATCGTTTATTCCTGCTTCCACAGCATGTCCGTCACTAGACAGCCCAGAGTGCAGGAGACATTATGCAGGAGTCAGACCGGGAACAGACAAAGTCCCTGACCTGGCCCTTTCTGTTTCCTAAATTAAAGGCAGTGCTGTGCTTTGAAGTTCCCACACACTCTTCAAAAGGACGGCATCAGAAGGCCCTTGTACTATGATATTGCTGTAAATAATGACTAGGACTTCAGTTTCCAGGGCCAGTGGATAAATTAGTGTATTAATTTGCCGGGCTCCTACATCCTAACAAATATTCTATTTTTTTAAATGCAAACATAAGTGCTATTAAATGCTCGACATGTAATTAGAAAACTAATAAAGATGAACAAAATGTTTACTAATGGTGTAACTCAATTTAATGTGAATAAATCAACTGTAGTGGTTTGTTTTACAAATCCTGCCTATGGGAACGTGTTTGCATTTGGATTTGCATAATGAAAACAAAGTACATTACCTATGAAAAATGAGTGACTTCACTGTGTGCTGTAAAACATTTATCCAGAATTTGTATCCATGGTTCCCAGTCAGTCCTTTGAATGTAGTTGGTAAGATAAAAAGACAGCCATTCTGGAATTAGACTCAGAGACTATGACTCATCCATCCGAAGCTTGACGTTTCCGTCTTTGCTGCCTATGCATCTGGGCTTCTTTCTGACTATCTCCTCTACAGAAAGGGAAGGATTTTATTTTTTCCATTTAGTTATATATCCTCTTCTGAATATTGATTATTGAACTGTAATACGTAAATATATTTTTTTCAGGAATGTATTTGACAGCATATAGGAAAAAACAACAGGGAAGGCAAAATTGCTGAAAACAGTAGTTCCCATTTTCATTGTAAGAAAGATTCGAAATGCAGTTTTACTGAAGATCCTTAAACACTAATTCTAACCCTTTTTATGTGTTTTAAAAAATACACTAAGCTGCAATCTCCTGCATCACTATGGACTTGCAGCACTTCCATCTGCGAAAGTGTTTTTAGAGCTGCTTTACAGATATCAATAAAGTGATGTTAAATCACTTGCTTTTTCCAAATTCATGCTCAAGGCAAGTTTCAAGCAGGTACACAAGTTATTTATACTCTAGGTTACAACGGAGGCAACAGATGGTGAAGTGACTTGCCCAAGGTCGCAATTAGTGTCGATGGCGGAAGCAGGATTTGAACTGGCTTCCCTGGTTCTTAGCCTGCTCATTTATAGAAATACATACGTTTTATAAACAAGCAAAACAATTCTGTACCTGAGAAATTCCTTAGTTTGCAGACAGTGTCCGCTGAATCTTATCCTCCATCTGGAACTGCCATATGTTTTTCCTACATGTACTCTTTAGCAGGTTTTATGGCCCCCAAAGAATGGACAGTTCATCAGGTGATGTGCAAATCCCTTTGCATTCTTGTGAATGCCATTGAAGTAAAATCAACTCAGTGCTCAGGAAGAGAAACCCTTCTACGACGCGGAAACTGTGTGCAGGCAATAAAACTGCAGAGAATGAATGAAATAAGTTGCTTACAAGTACATTTTCTTTTTGGTACCCCTGCAGATTTGTTTTCCAAGCAATTAATAGAATTTATTATGGTGGTGCACCAACATCACCACTCGCCATTGTACCTGCAATACCAGTTCTCTGTTCAATCACACATTTTACATGTCACACATTTTTCTTGACGTGTGACATCCTACCTTATAATTTGCTGACAGATGCCAGTATAGATGCTGGATTTTGCTCCAGATTGGCAATATGGTCTTCTTGCTGGGGGGACGTCTAGTGTGGAGTGAGGACTAAGAAACACCACAACTGATTAGTAGCATTCAGAAGTACAGCCAGAATTTTATATATAAAAGCTTTCAAATAAAAGCAGGCTAAAGTGGTTAAATGCAATTACAATGTCAATGGATTTTTTTTGGCAAAACATTTGCAGCCACTTGCTTTCAAATAAGAAATCTCTTGTATTTTATCTTTTATTTGCTTTTTGGCCCAGTGGTTTCCTCTTACTGATTTTGGCTTCCAGCTCAGTTGGAAATAAGCTTGGCTCTGGCACCATGAGCTTTCACATATCTAATATCTATCTGGGGATTTTTCTCCTATTTTTGTATCTCCTAGGTTTTATGTTAATCTAGTCACTGCAGAGACAGTGCTTAGTGCAAGGCCAGCACAAGGATATCTGATGCCCTAGGCAAACCTTCAGCCTTATCCCCCCCCCCCAACACACACACTATAGTCTAGTTAGCATCCCCCTTTCCCTACTTCTATAATCCTACATCTCCCCTTCCCTGACCCCAAGCTAAATTTGTTCTGCTCTGCTCTGCTAAGCAAGCAAAGATGTTGGGTTTTATAAGCCAGAGCTTTAGTTGCCAACTCCTTTGAGCCCCTCATGACTTAAATTGATAGCAGAAAGAAAGTCTACCATGTGATTTGCACAGAAAAAGTATATTTTTGGAATAGTGTTAGGTATTTGTGGGTAAAATGGATGGCACTAAAGGACTGTCTCTGATGACAGACTGACTGTTGTTGTTAAGTGTCATCGAGTTGGTGTCGACTCATGGCGACTCTCTGGATAGTTGTCCTAAACTGCGTTCAGTCTTCAGTCAGGCGGCACATTGTTGACAGAGTGGCACCAATAGCTGCTGTTATTGTATCGAACCATCTCATTGCTGGCCTTCCTCTTTTGCATTGACCTTCTACCTTGCCAAACATGATGCTCTAAAGATCTCTCTCCTTTCATGATGTGTTCAAAGTATGAAAGTCGAAGTCTTGTCATCTGAGCTTCTAAAGAAAGCTTTGGTTTCATCTCCTCTAGTACTGACTGATTTGTTCTTTGGGTAGTCCATGGTTTGCAAAGTATTCGTCGCCAGCACCATAATTCAAAGACTTCAGTTTTCTTCCTGTCTATCTTTTTCACTGTTCATCTTTTGCATCCATATGACGTTACTGAAAATACCATAGTGTGAACAAGTTGAGTCTTTGTATGGAGAGAGACATCTCTGCTCTTGAGAATCCTGTCTGGGTCCTTCATAGCCATTCTGCCAAGAGCAATGTGTTATCTGATTTCTTGACTACTTGATGCTTCTTTATTAATAGTTGATCCAAATTGGCTAAAATTGTCCACCATTTCAATTTCTTCTCCATCAACGATGAACTTATTGATTTTGGCAGTTGTCAGGATCTTTGTGTTTTTACATTAAGGTGCAGGCCTTTTTAAGACTATGTTCCTTGATCTTGAGAAGCAAATGTTTCAGATCATCTTCACTTTCAGCCAGTAATGTGGTATCATCAGCATAGCGAAGGTTGTTGATGAGCCTTCCACCAATCTTCACACCTCGATTGTCTTCATCCAGTCCTGCTTTTCTGATGATACGTTCTGCATATAAATTAAACAGATAGGGGAAAGTATGCACCTTTGCTGATTTTAAACCATTCTGTTTCTCCTTGTTCCATTCAAACTGTTGCTTCTTGATCAATGTAAAGGTTGTGTAAGAGAACGATCAGGTGTGTTGGTATACCCATGCTTCTTAATGTGGCCCAGAGTTTCTTATGGTTTACACAATCAAAAGCCTTGCTTAGTTAATAAAACACATATAGATATCCTTTTGGTATTCTTTTGTCTTTTAAGGATCCATCTCACATTCAAGATGATGTCTTTCAATCTTTTCCAGTCAGTTGGCCATGGTGTTGTCTTCCAAATTTCTTGGCAGAGCCTTGTATGTATGGTAACAGCTGCATCAGATTGTTGTAATATTTCTATGGGAATGCCATCAATGCCTGATGCTTTGTTCTTTGATAAGGCTTTCAATGCTGCTTCGACTTCTTCTTTCATCAAATGGTTCCTGATCATAAGGTACAGGTTGAAACAGCTGTTGGTCCACTTGATCTTTATCATATAAAAACTCTGTATATTCTTTCCACCTTTTCTTGATCTGCTCAGCATCATTCAACATGGATCCTTGAGCATCTTGTAACATTCCAATTTGAGGCTGGAATTTTTTCTTTTTCTTCCTCTAATAGGTTCTGCTTCTATTTCCTTGTATTCATCATTTTGTAGTTCTTTTCCTTGTCTTGTCTTGTTGCACTGACTAATATCTTCTATTTACCCAAGGGGGGCTATTTTAGAAGCCCTGTTCATCATTTAGATATGTATAATCAGGCATACACACATGTGCATTGTATCCATATGTAAATGTCTATTTCAGAAAGAGTCCAGTTTACACGTGGATGTCCTCAGTACATGAATGTTGTCAGAGACGTGGTCTGGGAGTGGCTTGAGTGAGACAAAAATCTACATGTGTAAGCCTCAAATTCTCCACACTGGGATTTACACCTTCTCCCTGGTATATGTAGATTTGTATTCCTGCATTTCTTTCTATGTATTTTAGAAATAGCTCAATGTTTAGCAGTCATTTCTAAAATACCATTGTACATATACGAGTATGTCCTGACCTCAGTGTCTCAATTCTGATCTCCGCATACTATTCATTAAATTTGTTTTCACATCTCCTGAAGACCTGATTTTACTACAGATGCTGTTTAGGTTTCAAACCCCTGCTTCTTTTGATTACAGTCTTATTGGTTTTACACATGTTCTTAATAAATGAAGTTCTCAAAAGCCTTTTTATCCTCTGTTTGTCTTGACTAGACTGTAAGCTCCAGGGCTGGTCCAAGGGCTTTTGCCACCCTAGGCAGAAGCCCTGGCCTGCCGCCCCACCCTCACACACTGAGCTGCACCGCCCTCCTTCCCTCCCCTGTGCTGAGCTGCACCGCCACCCCCTGCTGCTGCTAATTCTGGCGGCAGGGGAGAGGGTGGCTGGGCGGCAATGGCAGGCCATGTTCTTCAGCACACATGGCCTGCCGCTTCTGACCCCTCTCACACAACGTCAGAGGATTGGAAGTGACATACCATGTGTGCCAAAGCATATGACCTGCAGTGGGCCTCTGTCACTGAGCTGAGCTGAGCCAAGCCAACCTTGTCATCAGAAACAGCTGCAGCAGGGAATGGTAGCGCAGCATGGCTCAGCATGGGGGGAGGCAGCAGACCATGTGTGCCATGTCGCCCACAGAGGTCTGCTATCCTAGGCGGCTGCCTGGCTCTCCTAGTAGACGATCCGCCCCTGGAAAGCTCTACATAGAAGGGACCATTATAGATGCAGTATGTGTGTGTACGGTGCTGTGTATGTCTAGTAGTGCTATAGAAAAGAGATGTAGTAGTAACACTAGCATCTGTCCTACAAAGAGATTTTGGATAAGGCAGTCCAGCAAATGAATAAAGCACACCTGGGTACAGGTGATGAGTTGGTAATTCTATCTCAGCACTCTGGTAGCATAAACGAGCTGTTGATCGTGCAGCATGTAGCAGATAATACACAATACTGTAGGTACCTGAGAAGCAGAAAGTCAGACAATGAACCTAGCAGGTCAATATTCAAAAACACTTATATGCTAAGCATTGGCCACTAAACATATAAGTGCCCTGTCCATGACTTTTCTGCAGAACTATCTGGACATTGCCCGTGAAAATTCTTACAGACTGCCACAGAGGTTTCTGGATAGAGCCAGGGTGGAGCAAGAAGGAAGGCATGGGTGTTCCCCTCTTGATCCAAAGCGTATCATAATGCTTTTGTATCACTCCATGGTGCAACCGCACCTTGACCATTATATACAAGTCCATTCTCCTCAACTCAAAACAAATATAGTGGCGACAGAACATGTCCAGAGAAGGGTGATTAAAATGAAAAAGGGGATGGAATGGCGTGCCTATGAGGAAAGGCTGAAGAGGTTGGGGCAGCCTGGAGAAAAGACACCTGAAGGTGTCTAGAAAGGATAAGCCTGGGGGCAGTGGGGTGGCGGTAGGTTTTCATAAACAATGGGCTTTAGCACAGTGGAGATGGGAGTCCCAACTAACGGCTGCAAAGGTATTTGGCTGAATTAAAGGGGCAACAGGTAGTGGGATTTCCATTGTTATATTGTGTCCCTGGGCTTTTGCAGGCCTTTTGGGGGGAGGTGAGGGATAAGACTGTGGAATCTAGGCTGGATTATGTGGAATTGTTGGTGCTGGGGGATTTTATTATTGGGGTGGAGGAGGGATGTATTTCTTTTCTGGAGCTGCAAGATATGAGCTATAAGCAATTAGTGGCAGGGCCCACTCATTTGCAGGGGAATAGGTTGGACCTGATTTTTGAATTTGAAGAGGGGGTAGGGTCTCTGGGGATGGAAGTGGGAGTTTGTGTGAAAGTTCCCTGGTCCGATCACTTCCTGGTACCCTATAGGTTTGAATGGAGAGGGATGGAGGGGGGAAGGCCTATGGTAAAAAAATGGTATAGAGGTAGAATAGAGGAGAGGTTGTTGAGGGCGAAAGCAGTAGATAGAAGGAGAGTTGGGCAGGATGGGGAAATTGGGGATCAAGTGCAGGACTGGACGGAGGCCATGCAGGCTGCATTGGAGGAAGTAGCTTCATGGAAACTGCTGGCCACCACTGAGGTGAAAGTCAAAAATAGGGGATGGTATTCAGTGTAGTTATTGGAGGAGAAAAGGATCCTCCGTAGGTTGGAGAGATGATGGCGTAAGTTTGGGTGGCAACAAGATAGGACAGCTTGGAGAAGGAAGGCAAATGACTATCGGAGGAAGAATGACAGAACAAGGTGGAAGATATTGTCAGCTAGGGTGGAAGCAATGGGGTATAGGCCTAGGGAGCTTTTTAGGGTTGCATGGCAGTTGTTGGGATCAGATGTTAGGAGGGGTAGGGAGGGAGGGGGTGTGTGGACTTGGAGAAAGTGGCAGATTGTTTTGTAGAGAAGGTGGAGAAGTTAAAGATAGTATGAGATGGGAGGGAGGAGTGCTGGTGAGGGCTGGAAGGAGGGTTGAGGAAAGGTGATTGGAAGGAGCTTACAGAAGTGACCCAGGAAACAGTTCAGTGGATTTTGCAGCGATTGCATTTGATTGGGATGTATTTGGATCCGTTGCTGCGGAGAGGGTCAGGTGGTTGGCAGACATTGTAAATGCATCATTAACTCAGGGTCGATACCCAGAGGTGTTAAAAGAAGCAATAGTGACTGCTATCCCCAGTAAGGGGCAGTATTTATCTTGCATGTACCTCCAACTGATTTTGTCCCTGATGTGTACAGCGAAAATTATAGCAAAAGCAGTGGTGGATCAGTTCAGCAGTTACCTAAAGGAGGACCCTAGATTGGGGGCAGGCAGACTTTAGGAGGGGGTCAGGAACAGAGACACTTTTGGCAGCTGTAATGGATGTGTTGGAGCATGCTAAGGAGAGGGGTGATCATGCTGGACCTGTTGGCAGCATTTGATTTGGTGGAGTGGGATATCCTGCTGCGCCAATGTCAGAGTACGGGAATGGAGGAGAAGGTGTTAGGTTGGTTATCAGCTTTATTGCATGAGCGCGGGTTTTGGGTATTGTGGGGTGAAGAGAAGTCTACAGTTCACCAGTTGGCCTATGGGGTACCGCAGGGCTCAGCGTTATCCTCTTGTATTTTAGTCTTTATGAGTCCAGCGGTTTTCATTGTTTTCTCTACATGCCGATGGCGGCTATAATGGGGAGGTTAATAAGTGACTGGAGGAAATTAGTGAATGGTTGCAGGAGAACTGTCTCATGTTGAACACTCAGAAGTCAGAACTGTTGGTGGTGAGGGGGTGAGGAAGGGTTTTGAGAGATTGGCTAAGAATTGATGGGGTAAGGCTTGTAAGTAAAGATGAGATTCACAATTTGAGGGTGGTGATGGATGAGGAATTGAGCTTTCAGTCACAGGTATCAAATGTGGTTCAGATTGATTATGGTAAACTGAGCTTGGTGCATCAGCTGTGGCCATTTTTAGATGGGGGCTATGTGACTTTTGACCCAGGCATTGATGATGTCTGTATTGGATTACTGCAATTTGCTGTATGTAGGGTTACCCAAGTATCAGCTGCAGGTGGTGCAGAATGTGGCAGCTAGGGTGATCTCTGGCCATAGGCAAAGGGAGCCAGTAGCAGATGTACCTTGTCTACTACATTGGCTTCCAGTAGAACAATGGAGCATTTTAAAGCTGCTACTGACGACCTTCAAGATGGTACAAAATCAGGAGTCGGGATACCTGGGAGATTTACTGTCCTGGTATCGGCCAGGAAGGGAGTTGCGGTTCACCAGTCATCAGTTGGTGGTTCCAGGCTTTCAGTAGGTGCGCCTGAAGCAGACGAGAGAATGATGTTTTTCAGCGGATGTCTCAATGTGGTGGAACAAGCTCCCAGTGAACGTGAGGGGGGGAGGGAACTGAATTTACTATCATTTAGGAAGACAGTGAAGATGTTTCTGTTCCCTAGGTTTGGGGGGTGAGGAGCATAAGAATTTTGAAGGCATCCTGCCTAGTGTTGGCCTTCTTTGAGTTTCTGGATCCCTCTCATTTTTCATGGCTGTTCTTAAAGGGTGGGGGGACAAATAGAAGCAACTGCCCCAGGCCCAGAGCTTCTGAGGGCCCTCCACTGCCACGGCTATATGTTCCTGTCAGACTGGGGATGGACCCTGCACAACAGCATTCTAGGGCCCCAATGCAGCTGATTTGTCTCAGGCCTGACATTTTTCTCCACTTACAATGGAAGTCAAATTTCCTTAGTGTGAGTTCTAGAACAGTGAGTAGCAAAGGGGAAACTCCTATGTCCTCACAAGACTGAGCATTTCTTGTAGATGAGGAATTCAGCTTCCTCCCAAGAGCTCACAGCTCCTCCCTGCACAGCACCCACCCTCATGCTCCTTAAGGTGCACACATACTGAATCCTGATGTTAATCTGAACATCTTTCTCACACCATTGTTTGAATAAAGTAGTTGGTCCATTTGAATGCACAGAAATAAAAATTAATAAATAAAAACAACAAATATATCTATATAGATACTTTCTTATTGGACTAACTCAGTGGTTCTCAACCAGTGTGTCAGGACACACTGGTGTGTCACCAAGAGCTGGGAAGTGTGTCACCAAAACTTCGACAGACCACAAGCCCATTCTTTCCTTAACAACCATGTGTGTCTGCAGGCAGGGGAAAGTGCAATGCAAGGAGCCTGGTACTTGGAATCCCTATAACTGCTCCCTAATTCTGCTACTCCCCTCCAATTTTCATTGTTGCTGTCAGCCCATGTGTTATTTTTAGCTACAATAAAATTATATTTGGGCTCTTTTTCTGTTCAGTCACAGACTAGCACACAAATTTGGTGTGTCGCAACAGAAAAAAGGTTGAGAACCACTGGACTGACTTAATACATTTCTTGATTAGCTTTTGGGAGCTAACAGCCCCTTCCTTGGTTCCAAACAGAATGAGCAAAAAATGCAATACTAGAAAATATAAATGAACTATAAAAAGCATTCCAACGATAGTCTTAGGGGGAAAGATGATGGAAGGAAAAGTTGATGGGCCATCAGAAGATAGCAGGCAGTTGAATTTTGTAGTTCATATTGCGTTAAGAGGCCCAGATCTTTGTTAAGTCCTTTGTTGTTAGTTTCAAAGTATCTAATCATTTTCACTTCAAAGGCCTCACATTCCTGGATTGTTTTAAAATTTCCTTTGAATATCCTGACCATAAGGTCATTGATGTAATGGTCTGGGCCCTGAAAAGTGCTCCCCATGGATGTGTCAAATGGATCTGTGCTATGACATCCAATCTTATGTCTATATGAACTGACTCCTGTCTTTAATATCTGGCCTGACTCATAAATGTAGCATGGTAGTCAAGAAATAATAATAGGTGGTAGTAATAGTAGTAGTAGTAAAGCACTACCAGACACACACAAAGCTTTAGAGACACATTTAATAGATTATAAGCTTCAAGAAGCAGAGATTATCTATCAAGACAGACAAACAAGAAACACAGACAAGACACAGGGCTTTAAGGTAATACACCGAGGCCAATTGCAAGAAGTGAAACCTAATGAGAGTTCCTTGAACAGGACCATGTCATCGTCTACCTATCTATCTACGCATATGTAAATCTTTATTTCTGTGCATTGCTTTGAGCAAGGAAAGGGGGCTATGTTCAGGATGAAGAAGGCTTCACAGAGGTGTTTTCAGGCTGAATTGAATTAGGTAAAAAAGAGAACATGACATATGCATTCATGGAGTCTATTCCAAGCATACTCGTATAGCGCAGCAAAGCAGAAGGCGCAGGGCAACTTGCCCATTGAGAAGAGAGGCATTTGGGGAAATGAGTGCAGAGGAACAATGAGATGCCGCAGAGTGAATGCAATTTGGCTTTTCTGTGGAACAGGATGGGAGTGAAGAAATTCAAGAAGAGCGGTTACATGATCATATCGGCATCAGAGATAGATAGGTTGTGCTACTAAGCAGATCACAGCAAAGAGAGATCACTTCATCACAAACCACTGAGAAGTAGGTTGCAGTACTCTACGTGGGAGGTGATGAAAAAACAAATAAGGGTTCTAGTAGCATTTTCAGACAGGAAGAGATACATTTTGGAGAGGTTGTAGAGAGGGGAATGCACGTTGGAGGTAATTATAAATGACCCCCTTATAAACTGCCGACTGGCGTAAAAGTGCACACTTAGGCATTAAGGTGTTTGCTTTGCTGGTGGGCATGCACATAGGTGACATTTGGGAAAAGTATGCAACTATGCACACAGATTATAAAATACTGTAATTTACGTGTTACCTATTTTATATGATGGTTTGTGACCTCATCAACCCCTCTCTCCCTTCATAGAACTATATGCCATACTATAATGAGCATTCAAGTGTAGGTAACCTCACTTATATTCTGTACTGCCATTTATAGTAATCCTAGCCATGCACTCATCTTCTACCCTTATAGTCAAGGTCTGCTGTATCTGGGGGGCACAGAGCTGCATCTGTGAAGAGTGAATGTCTATTTATATAACTTTTGTTACAATGCAGACACTGTAAATCATTCTTAGAGTAGACAGCCTACGTGGAAGCAAAGTTCCAGTGTAAGTGGGAATCTAATGTGGCAGATGGATCCCTTGTAATCCTACCCAGTATGGCTGTGCCTGTTAATGCTCTGTAGACTGACGTTTGGTTTGCAGTCTGGAAACATGAGTTTACTAATGAAAGTAGCAAACAAAATGTAAATCTATTAGTTCAGCAATGGAAACTTTCAGATATAAGGAAAAAGATGTACAGACTGTCTCACTAGCAAATATTTCTCTACAGAAGTAGTTGATTAATGTCAAAAGAGTTGCACTGTCGGTGTAGACATAGAGCTTATTCATCAAATTATTTTAAAAAATGCATCCTGGAATGTTATATTTCAAAAATCTGAACACCAATTAGGGAATTCTGAATTATTATAGCCACTCTGGTAACCATAACAAGGCAATCATTTGTACTGGCATTGTGCCACAAACGATCTTGTGCTATAACCAAGTCCAGCTCAACCATTCAGAAGACTAGGCAGTCAACTAGAATGGCAGCTTCTGAGGAGCAACAGTAAAAGCAAAACAATAGATCCTGAGAGCTAAACAAATAGAAGAGGCACAGAAATGCAAAATCCTGATGGAAGAACATTTCTATACAGAAAAGCACAACAAAGTAGCACATCTCATTCATTGGAAACTCTGTAAACACTACGGGCCAAATATTGAATTAGGATGGCTAAGTGTGAGTATAGTGCCTAGCCTTCGCCGCCATCCTCTGACTCTGGATATTCTATGTTGGGGTTATATGCGGCCTTAGCACTGAATATCCAGGGTTGCCAAACATGCTCGGAAGGCACAGAGGCTAACCAGATAGGCCAGCTTTTGTAGCACCTATCTTTTACGCGTAGAAGCTAACCGGGTAGTGGAGCAATATCGCTGCTACCCAGTTAGCCTAAGTCACCGCCCATGACACGACTTGATGCTAAGCGGTTAGCATTAGGGCGAGACTGAATATTCAGCAGCACTAACCATGTTAGTGCCATTGAACATCCCACTGAACGGCATTTATATGGTTTACAGGACTGTAAACCTTGTAAATGCCTTTCAAATATTGGACCCTACATCAGTATGCCAGAAAAGCACTGGGATCATGGCCCTAAAAGAACGAAGAGGTTATGATCTCCTGGGATCATCCAATTCCAACCAATAAGAAGTTGGATGTAAGGAAGCCAATTACAGTAGAAAAAGGGAAGAACGCCAGAACAGCAGTGATTATAGAGGCATCACTCCCAACTGACAATTCTGTGAATCACGCTGAGAGGGAGAAGATCTTCAAGTACCAAGAAATTCAGTCAGAGACCAAGAAAATGTGGCAGAAAGATACCAAGTTATTTCCCATCGTGTTGGGTGCCACAGGCTTGATTAAGAAGAATTTCCAAGTACATCTTGATAAATTACCCATACTTGTTACATCTTACGACCTCCAGAAGGAGGCTCTCTGTCACAATGCAAGTATTGCACCGAGCATTAGCAGTACATTTGAGAGACTGAGATCATACTCCGCATACCCTGCCTTAGGAGTGAGGTTCATGACTGTCTTGGTACTGTATGCGCAAAGCTATCCCATTTGGAGAAACTGCCCCAAAAGTGTAATACTTAAAAGTATAATGCCCAATTGTGATGTGGGAGAAGTGGTACTGTGAGGATCATTATTGTTGAGGTAAATTATCAAAATCTTGGGGGGGGGGAAGGGTAAGGCTGAAGTTTGCACCGGTCATGTCTATGACATCTCAAAATTCTGAAATTCAGGCAGTTAGAATATTTTTTCATTTACATCAAAGGTTTGGCTTTTTCGCTAGAATAGGTGCTGAAATCGATGCACTGCCCGAATCCCCAATAATTCTAGGGGGTGACTGAAATGAAGTTTTTGACCCGAGTACAGATGTGGCGGGAGATCACGGGGGGGGAATCATCTTAGTACTGCATGACACTTGAAGAGGTTTCGCCAACGGTGCCAGCTCATAGATGTATGGAGATCCCTCCATCCAACAGAGAGAGACTATACATATATGTCCAGGGCACACCGCACAAGTGCAAGAATTGATGCTATTTTAGTATCTGAGGAGTTATTCCAGGCAGTGACTGAGGCGGTAATTGGACCATATGAAATTTCGGATCACACTCCAGTGTGGGCTGATTGGGAGTGCAGGCAACTAGGTGATAGGAGAGGGCAGTGGCATCTGCCGTTGGATCTTTGTCAAGATAACAAGTTTAAGGATTACTTGATAGACAAGTGGATGGAGTATGAAGTTCATAATCAGGCCCATAAAGGAGAGCCAGAATTGTTTTGGGAGGCATCCAAAGCGGTAATGCAGGGTGATATAATAGCGTATAGTATCCGCCGAAGGCGTATGATGGTAGCTAGGATTTTAAGACTGGAAAAACAGGTCTGCAGAGAACACCGGCTCCTGACTAGGTGTCCCACTACTGCTAATAGAGCACAGTTGTTGGCAACTCGAGCAACATTAAATACCTTGCTACATCAGAGAGCCAAAAAATCATTAGTTTATTATAAATACCAGCTGTATCAATATGGGGATAAAGCAGGGTGGCTATTGGCCCGTTGTCTCACCCACAGTCAGGGATTTAGATTTGTACCACTTTTGCGGGATGAGATGGGGAGGACACATACAGATACTGAGGCTATCGGGAAAATTTTCACAAAGTATTATTGTAAGTTATATGCAAGTGAAGATGCGTCATGGTCTTGGATTACCACACCTTACGCAGGAGCAGCAGGAATCTTTAGCAACTCCAATAACAATAGAGGCGGTGCAAAGGTGTATTGAAAAGGCAGCAATGTGCCGAGCCCCTGGATTGGATGGCTATAGGGCTGAATATTATAAATTGCTGATAATGCAGGTTACTCCTGTGTTGGTAGCTTTGTTTAACACGTGGTTGGATACGTGAGTATTCAAGTACAATAGTAATACAGCCCATATAGTGGTACTACCAAAGCCGGGCAAAGACACGACAGACGTGGGCTCATATAGACCTATTTCACTAATTAATTATGACCTCAAATTGTTTGCTAAGATTTTAGCAGATCGCCTAGCTTTGCATCTTCCCAACTTATTACATACATGTCAGACCAGGTTTGTACAGGGGCGCTATCCCACTAAAAATGTGCAATGAATTTTAGGGGCCTTGGAGTGGGTACGGAAATGGGGTGCCTCCTCCTTGTTGGTCAGTTTTGATGCCGAAAAAGCCTTTGACAGGATGGGGTGGGCGTACCTGTTTGAGATCTTGGAAGCATATGGATTGGGAACGAGGTTTACACAAGGGGTACGCGGCCTATATCAGACTCCAAGAGCGGTAGTTGGAGTGAATGGATTGGTCACCTCCAATTTTAGAATCAAACGGGGGACGAGGCAGGGATGTCCACTGTCCCCACTATTATTCGTGCTCTCCCTAGACCCACTACTATGAATGATTTATGATCGGGATGATATACAGGGGGTGAAGGTGGGAACCTGTGCATTAAAGGTCTTGGCCTTTACAGATGATTTATTGGTCATGCTAAAGGAACCCAGAGATTCTTTGCCTAGGCTTTTGGAGGTAATAACAAAGTATGGAGCGATAGCTGGTTTGCAGGTGAATGTGACTAAGTCAGAGGCTCTAGACATTACCGGAGGGCTCCAAGGGGACTGGAATGGAACGTTCCCATTACGCTGGGCAAAAGATCTTTATCTTTATCTTTATTCCCAAATCTGATATACCGCTTTGGTCGAAACATATAAGCGGTTTACAATAATAAAAAGACTACGCTCCCTAACTATAGGAAAAAGAACGCCATAATAAAATAGGAAAAGGGAAAAAAGATAAATTTAAATACTTAGGAATGTGGCTCACACAAGATCCGAAAAGGCTTTATCATCAAAATATTCGCCCCTTACTGCAGGGAATTCAGAGTAAATTAAAAGACTGGATGCTACTGCTACTTTCTCTTGTGGGTAGGGTGGCAGCCTATAAAATGATACTCTTCCCAAAGATTTTGTATATTCTTCAACTCCTACCTATACAGTTGCAGAGACAGATTGCTAGGTTATATAGTCAGTGGCACCAGGGAGGGTTGGGGCTACCGAGATTAGAGCAATATAATTTGGGATGTGGGCTGAGCCATGTTCGAGATTGGCTGGGAGGGACAGAGGTGTATACACCATATGACTTTGAATCAGCGCTGGCAGCCCCGTACTCGCTTCTATACATATTGCATGCCTCACAAGCACAGTTGCCTGAAGGTCTCAGAGACAACATCTTGTGGAAGGGGGTTCATTGGAGTTGGAGAGTCCTGTGTGGTAGATTGGAGATCCCATATGATATCTCAGGATACTTGCCCCTACAGGGTAATTTGTCCTTTCAACCGAGCACAATGTCCAGTTTTTTTCGAGGGTGGGCACTGAGGGGCCTGCTCCAGGTACGACAAGTCATTAATGATGAAAGAGAACTCCGACGTTTTTTAGAACTGCAGGAACACTATGATCTACCAAGTGGACATTATTATGCATATCTGCAGGTAAAGCACTATGTGGCAGCTATGAAAGAAGGGAAACAAGGTTTGAAAAAGGAAAATTTTGAGAACTTAGGTGCGTGGTTTGAGTTGGCAGACAAAGAAAGGATAACAGTTGCTGGTTATTGTAGGGCCCTGAATAGAGGGGTTCCAGAGAGAAGTTATAGCCAATTGAGTATACAATGGGGTCGGGAGTTGGGAGTAAATCTTGATGCATTTGTCTGGGAGGTGGCAATAGGAAGAATTCCTAGATTAATAACGGGGGCTAGACTCCGAGATATGCAATTTCGAATAGTAAAACATGCGTATATATCACCCTATAGAGCGTGGAAAGCGGGGTTTGCGGAGCACAGTAAGTGCCCATGATGTGGAGGGGTGGAGGCAAACCTGGGGCATATGTTCTGGGGATGTAGACAGGTTGGGAAGTTCTGGAATAGAATCCAACAATTCTTGGGGGAATTATTGGGGCAGACACTGACGTTGACTCCGGGCCTAGCTATTCTAGATGCTCCAGATCCCTTAGGACTCCCGAGGCAGGGAATAGGCTGATGGTGAGAAAGTGTTGCCTTATTGCCAAACAATGTATCCTTTGCAAATGGAGGGACGAGAGGGGGTCCGAATATTGGGAATGGAGGAATGTATTATATCAGTTGGTGTTATGGGAGGGGGAATCATCGAGGCGACATGTACGCAGGAGAGCAAACATTTTGTTGATTTGTTGCCAGTACCTAGAGAGTATATCCGTTAGGGCAAGGAATGATATATTAACAGTATAAGTTGACTAAGTGGATGTTAAGCTTCTTTAGGAAGGGGGGTGGGGGGAGGGGGTAGATTATGGGGGGGGGGAAGGGGAAAGGGAGGAGGGGGAAGGAGGACACAACAATGAGGGGGCTAAAAAAAAAACACCGAATGTGCTAATAGATGGGCAGCTGAGTGATGGTGGGGGACAAAGTACATTAAACTATACACATAAGAATGGATTAATTGGGGAAATACTATAGTGATCTGACAATATTGTAGGCCACTGAGACAGGGAGATTGTATCTAGTGGTAATGGTCTATCATATTCCAAATATAAAAACATAATGGCGGGTATAGGAGTACCCACCTGCCGTAGGGGGGGGGGGGAGGAAATGTTAGTGATACTATTAAGTTCATAGGAAAATATAATTACTGTTGGGAAGGGGGGAGGGGAGGGAGGTTGGGAGATGGGCAGGGAGAAAATACTAAAATATAAAATGTATAAGAAGTAACAGTTGCATGGTTGAATAGTTTCAATGAAAACTGGAGGAGTGGCCTAGTGGTTGGGGCAAGGTACTTCAGGCCGGAAGGTCGGGGGTTCAAATCCCACTAGAGGACAGCAACCTTGGGCCGGAAGGACTGGGGTTTCTAGTCCCACAGGTGCTCCTTGTGGCCTTGGGCAAGCCACTCAACCCTCCATAGCCCATGTTCCCTGTAAAATAGTTATCTCCAAGTTATAATGCCCTGTTCAATGTAATTTCAGCTTGTTCAATGTAAACCGCACTGATGCAGAATAGCACGGTATATAAGAGAATGTAAATAAATAAATAAATGATGTAACAAAATGTTTATGCATTGGAGATGCTTCAGTTCTGGTTAATAATAAAAAGATTTAAACATACATCAAAGGTTTGACAACCCCACTATGGCTCGCTCTGATGTGCATCGTTCACCTCCTTTTGCCCCATACACCTTCCATCGTTGCCTCCGCCTCTTCATCTCTGCTCTCCTGCAGCTTTCATACACATTTCCCTGTATCTTCCACCAAGCAGCTTTACCTCATTGTTCCTCTTCTTATCATGTGTCTTCCTTTCCTTAATTAACTTTCCATTTATTTTTTTTATTTATTTTATTTACCCTTTATCATTACCGAATCCCCTTCTGTGTTACAAAAACTCTGTATTTTGCACACCTGTGATATGAGGTCTAGCTCTAGTGGGACCAGAGAAATCAGCCTTCGCAATGTGCCAGAAAGGTTTGAGAATATCATCGCTATTCCAGTGTACTAGCTTTATATTAATCTCAAGTATCAAGGAAAAGGGGGAGATGGAACAAGGGACAGCAGGGGCAAAGCTGGAGGTGAAGGAGGGGTATTTGTAGTGCTTGCAAGTCTCCAAAGCTCAGAGGGGGCACACACTGAACATTTTTTGTTTTGTTTCATTTAAGGGGGAAGAGTTCTTTTTTGGGGTGTTTTTATACTAAGTTTGTTTTATTTTCATTTTCCATTCTTAAAATGCGCTCTTTACACATAGAGCAAGCTAAGGAGCTACTGTGTTCTTGCTGGTTGATACAATACTGTCTCAGGGTTGCTCCTCCATCCCACCACCCCCACAGACTTCTTCTCCAGCTTACCTGATCCAAAGAGGTCAGGGGTGAGCCCTAGTCCTTCCTGTCCTAGCATTGCTATATGGCAAAAGGTACCAGCCTCCGTTCAGCTGGCATTATTTGTAATTAAAGCACAGTCAGGTCAAGAGTAAGTAAGAATTTCTGCCGTTCCTTTTTGGATCAGGTCACCAGGGATGGGATTCAACTATATTTTTTTGAAGTCTGGGTGCAGGGCTAATTAGAAGGGATGGAGAACTAATTTGTTCTTTTTAGTGCATTTAGTGCTATTTAGTGCTATTTGCAATCAGTGCATGCTAAAATTAAACAAAGAGAATGACAACAAAATTTGGGTTAACGCATCATGTCATTTTATTTGTAAACAACATGAAGAGGTCTAGCTACTGAAGTGCACCAAGTTTAACACGCTTCATAATAAGGCAGGTCCCGTTTTATTCACGAATGACATAATGCTACTGTACCTTAGTAATTAGATCCTGAAATGCCATAAGAAGTACTGTTAATATTTAAGATTTATTTGAAATAACTGCACAGTCCTAAAAATTCTTGTGCTAGTGTGATGAGGAGAGCATGGCTGAGCCCATGCAAACAGAGGAAAATTGTAAATCTACCTTTAAGGAAGGAGACAGGCAAGGTATCTGTGGCTTTCAGGGTGCAGGCAAAGGGAAAAAACACGCACTTGCTGAAGCTAAGCCACACCCAAGCTCTGCTGATCTAAGGGCAGGCTTGGAGGATAATGAAAGACACCTGGGTAAGGGACAGTGCAAGTTAGGGAAAAGGCGGCCTTATAAACCCAGAGAAACAGGTGAGAGGAGGGCCAGCGCTGGAGCCAGCACCAGGACCAGCATCGGCTGGAGAGAGGATTCCACAAGAGAGCAGTACTCAGGGAGAGAGCAGCACACGAGAGAGCTGACTAGAGAGAGCACTGCAGACTTCCGTGGAGGGAGAAGCACCAGGGAAAGACCCAGAGAACTCACCGGAGAGGAGAACGGTGGAGATTTCCAGGGGGATTTCAAAGGTGAAAGCAGCACTCAGAAAGAGAGCCAGGCTTGCAGGGAAACTGCAATTGGTTCTGAAGCCAGTAGAGCTGTGGTTGAAAGAATTGCAGACAAGGGGTAAGGTGCAGTTCCTCCAGTACGTGGACCAGCTAAAAAGATTCAAGTTCCTAGAAGGTGAGTGGATAAAAATATATCTAAGAGTGACCTAAGCCAGTTAGAGGCACTCTGGCATTTGAGTCAAGAGAAGAACCTTTTCACTCCAGGTGAAAACCCTTTTCCTAGTAAGAAGCCCCAGTGGAGGAGAATTCAGGAGCTCTAAGAGGGTTTCAAGCAAGAAGCATTGCATGAAGGCTTAGAGCCAGACATACCGGTTGAAAACTCGGAGGAAATGCAGGTAGAATCTGTTGAACCTGATTCTGACTCAGAGGATTTATTAATGGACTGTTCATGGTGCAAAAAGGCAGAATAGAAGCTGCTGGTTAAAGGAAAAAGTCTGTAACCTGAAAACCATCAAAAGCAGTAAGTAAGACAGGGAAAATGGTTCTAGCCTGAATTGCTAAGTACACTGTTGAAGGAAGAGAAGACAATTACTTTGATTTGAAGAAAAGAAACTGTGTTTATTGCTGTATGTTTGGGAAACAGCTACGCATGTTGTGAAAGCCAGCTAAAGCAATTTCACTGTTGGGTTTTTGTGTGATTTTCCTGAGGATCATTTGTTTTGGAGAAGAATCCTGTTGTTTTCTTTGAGCTATATGCTTGTGAAAAGAAGGAAATAAATTCCTGTGTGTCTTTTGAAAAAAAAACAACCCCTTGGTTCTCAATACTACTGGGTTTTTTTTAAGTGGTAGCACAACTACAAGTCCCAGCAGCCCAAGCTCTGGACGAGGACAAATAATTCTTTATTCAAAGACTAAACAGTGGCACCCCTATACCTACAGGCCGTGGCCTGGGCTAGGGGCCCCCACAACTAGATAATCTTCCTTCATGCTTTGAAAAGTAGCCTATCCTAGAAAGATTCCTCTTTTCCTATGATAAATATGGGCACGTGACAGTTTCCTACAGACATAGAGGATTGATTGATTTCAATCAACAAGAAAAACATTTAAAGATTGTAAATGTTGATAAAATCCACCTGTGATCTGGTTTCCTACCGCATAGAAAATCAATCAAGTGCATATCTCTTATATTGCTTTAGGTAGCTGCAATTTCTTAACAAGGTAATGTCCAATATATGTATGTATTGTTTTCCAAGATTCAAAGACATTTTTTATTTTAGACATGAAAGCAGATTTTAGATAGGCCATAAAGAAGTGGAATTCCCATTTCTAGCTTAGGACATGGAGAATTCTCATAGTAATTTACAAAAGGTTCTGCTAAACATACAAACTCATGTAAAACAGGGTGCAGGACTGTATGTTCATCTCTTTCCACATCCAGTGGGGGCAGTGATTTCAAGAAGCTGCATGCGAGAAAAAAAAACCATACAAATAACTCCGATATGCAGCTTCACAGCAGGTTCTTAAAATTACTGCTGCCGATCTGCATGAGCACCCTAAACCCTCAGCAGCAGCCCCCTCCCGATCACCCCATAACTTTGATTCCACCCTTGAAAATCTTTAGGCCATCTAATCTCTTCCCCACATCCCCCCATAGACGATCACCCCCCAAAATATCATCCACAATCCAATCCTCCCCCACACAAACCCTCCTGACACAAATACCTCCACTTGACCCTCTGACAATGACCCCCAATGCTCTCCAAAACATACCCCCTCATCCCCCACCCCAATCTCTGTCCCAGGCTTTATCAGAGGTTCCTGGTGTCTAGTAGGAGTAGGAGCAATCCCCAGTTAAGAACATAAGATATGCCATACTGGGTCAGACCAAGGTCCATCAAGCCCAGTATCCTGTTTCCAACAGTGGCCAATCTAGGTCATATGTACCTAGCAGTTTCCCCAAAAGACACAGGTTCCACAATGCTTGTACTGGGTCAAGCATTGATATCCTGGGTCCCTTCTTAATAATGGTATATGGACCTTTCCTCCAGGAACTTATCCAAACTTTTTTTAGGTTACTCCTGCTCTCATAGTTCTGTGTTCCAAAATGGCGCCAATGAGCCCAGACAGTAATCTCATAGTACTACCATAATATTACAAGATTACCACTAGGAGTCATTGTCGCCATTTTGAGACCTGTCACAGCAAGAGTAGGATCAACTGGTGATTGGTTTTGCTCCCACTAAACACCAGGAATCCCCGTTAAGGCTGGGATAGGGATCAGGCATGAAGGAGAAGGGAGTCTACTGGGGTGGGGGGGTCTTTAAGGGAAAGATCAAAGTTAGGGGGATGATCTGGGGGGAGTGGGGAGTCCAGGATTGGTGTGCAGACCTAGTCATTGTCTCTTCCAGCAGGCACTTATACATGCCTCCGGACAACTGTAAATGGCAATACCTTGCATTTCTTTATATATGTGGATCCCGCTTGTGAAATGGGGAATCCACCATCTAAATGGTAGGCATGCCCAAAGCACTCCCCCTCCCCTTGCCTCCAGGAAACGTAAACATGGCAAGCATCCCCACCTTTAAAAAGTCCTGTTCTGAAATGGCATTTACAGGGAATGCTTCTAAAATAAGCCATTTAATATATAAAATACAATTTACAGCTCCCTCTCCTCCACCATATACTTCTTAATAAACATGTTCACATTTTGCATTATCTCAGAATGAGCAAAATGCATAAGGAACCTGATAATGGTTTTGTCAAATACAATTACCTGCTTTCTGAAACCCTTGCCACAAGATCAGGATCAGAACTATAATGTACACAATCGAAGAAATACAGCTTAGATGCTGAAGCAATGTACTGCTCAAGACCGAATGTTATGTAAGAGAAGAACCCAGGTCCTCCCGGTGACAGAGACAGGGAAACCATGAGACCAATCTCCATGTGTTAGTTTTAATTCTGCTGGCACAGTGAAAGGAGTACCCATTAATCTTGCATAATTTTAGAGGTATTTATGTGTTGCCATGCCAACTGTAGATATTTTAAGTAGGAGGAGAGCAAGAGAGAAGGAAAGAAAGCAAAAAGGAAGATGAAAGAGTCCATTATGCAAGGATCCCGAGCTATTAGTTATCTCTGGCTCTGGAATGGGCCATTTGCTATTTGTTATAGATCCATTCAGTCAATACCAAGTCAGGTAAATGCAATCCTTTTATGCAGTCTGTTTTTGGGCACTGTATGTCTACGGAGTGAAGGAGTAGCCTAGTGGTTAGAGCAACTAACTAATACCCAAAAGATCAAGAGTTCAATTCCCACTGGCACTCCTTGTGACCTTGGGAAAGTCACTTTACCCTCTATTGCCTCAGAAGAAAAGACCTGGCAATCTGCTTCCAATGATACATTGCCAAGAAAACCCAGAGGTAGCTGGGTTGCAAGGAGTCAGCACTGACTTGACAGCACTAATAAAAAAAATGCCTACAGTGAAATCAATGGTGCATTTCACAGTCAAAAGAAATATATCTCAGTTGCTGGGCTTATGCTATGGGATATATTGTCCTTAGTGCTCCATTAGGAGCAAGATTGTATGAGGTTTTGGAAGCAAATAATAGCATATTTACATGGGCTTATGGGGGGCTATCCATCTACCATAAAGAACAGTGGGCATAGATCGTGCCAGAGAAGTGATTAATCTATTGCTGATTTCTTATGTTGTACAGCATCACTCTTTTTTGAATTGGATTGTGTTAACTGATTTCTTATGTTGAACTGTAATCCATCTAGATGGTTAGATGTGTAGGATTCACATAATTTGAAATGAATACATTAATATTTTCAGGTGAACAGAGTGTCCTTTGCTGCTAAAGTGATACTACCTTTCATTACGGGACCTTGACCTAACTTGTGAATCACACAAAACTGACTACTTCATGCAAACTGAGAGATCAGAACAGTCCATAGGCTTACCTGGAGTTCTACTGTGCTATAAATGAATCCACAGATCCTCATCCTACAGCACGGTCTGATTTATCATTTGTTTTCCTCCAAAGGAATAAAATGGGAGAAAACCCATTGATCAATTAGGCTGATTGTGTTCATGGAGGAAAGAAACTGGATTGGACTGGTGGCAAGTGCCAACAGCTATGAAGAGAACCTGGGTTTGATTTCTCGGCTAGGACTCTCTTCCCTGGCTTGGACTACTCCAAAGGCAATATTCACATCCCCCAGGGAAAAGGAATTCTAGTCATCATTCAACGGCGATACCTAGTAACCAGATTCCAGCGCCATATTGCCACGTTCCAGAGAGCCCTTACAGAGGGCTGGGAGGAGATATAACTCCTCTATTTTCATTTAAAGACTCTAGATCTTAGCAGTGTTTCTTGTCAATCTGTCTGTCTTATCAGATTGTAAGCTTCAAGAGGCAGGGACTGTCTACGTATATGTGTCTGTAAAACATTGCATATATGCATTGTACCTATACAGATGATTATAAGAATACTAGTACACAAATACAGGGGAAATCTCCAGTCATTGCAAATGAAGGATGCCGGCATCATAACCCAACAGAGGTTAGTTCCAAGTGTGCTAAAAGCCCAAAGGAGCAAGGAGTCAATTGCTAGGCCAAAAAAAAAGAAAGGCGGCATGAAACTGACTGCTGAAACGAGGGATGCACATTCAATAAAAGTGTCTCTCTTTATCTTAGCAGTTTCGCTAGACTGATGAACACAGAAGATAAGCACAAAACTCTTAATACGTGTGGGATACGATGGACAGAAGGCCCAGAGTAAACCACTGACGATGTGCTCCCAAGTATATAGTTGGTAGAACCTAGTGATGATAGAGAAACCATAAGACAATGTGCTTTTCTCCCACAAGAGGACACACAAATAACACATAGGCACCATCACCCTAGTAGAAATCTCCAGCATGCACAAGCTCGTGAATATGAATTTTCCACATCTGCCTGCAGTTTAAGACCCATAGCATGGTGCATATTACTGAATCATTTTGAGTAGTCTCATCAGGAAAAAATCAATGCAATCTGCATTACCATATATTGCATTAAATATTAATCCAGTAAGAGGAAAGTTGCCAGTAAGCTCGACTTTAAACTCCAGAAGAGTAGAATAAGAAGGCCAGTCCCGTGGCTCATACAGGAGACCTATGCTTCATTCTGAAACTTGGTTTCTGCTACTCTGTTGCGTTAGGCCGGGAATGCGGCAGAGGCAGGATTCTAAGTTATTGTACAATGGCCAACATCAACTGTCCAGACTCATGGTGCACACATGCAGGGTTCTGGAAAGAGCTGCAGTCTGTAGCCCCTGATCAAGGACTGTCACTGCATTAGTTAGCTCGTAAGATAGAAGAAGAGTTTATAAAATAGGGAACAACCCCTAAGCAGTTGCTCGAGACACTTTATGAGAAAGATGGTTCTTCCACATGAGATGAAAGTCCAAAGAAACAGTATGAAACTGCCAGGACATAAAGGAAGGACATTTAGGGGTCTGTTTACTAAACGTTAGCATGCCTAGCAGACAATAATGTGTGTTAACTGCCACCATACTCCTAGGAATAACATGGGCACTCTGGCAGATAGCTCAAGCTAATGCCTGTTATTGCATGCTAACACATGTGATAGGACAAGCCTAAACTCAAACTATAACCTGTGGAATAATGTTGTAAAACACAGTGTCAGGCCTTAAGGTCTCAGTTTAAAACAACGCAGCAATCACTTGGATTTTTTAACAAGTTTCTCAATGAAACTACGGCTGCTGTTCACATCAACGACCTTTAATAAATGCCTTCTGCTCTGTCTCACAACAAAAAACGCTTTTCCTTTATTATTTTTTTTCGTTTTTTCCATTTTCTTCTTTTTTAATTTTTCACTGTTTTACTTAAAAAACTTGAATAAGCAAAACTGCTCTCACAATCTGCTTTGTATAACAAGATGAAAAAGATCAGTACAATTGATTCTACTATATAGTCCTTATGATTTCTCTTCTCATTCACTCCGCATCAGCGAGATTCGCAAAAACAAAATTGTAGAATCACACTGGTGGTACTTCCTAAAGATTATTACTGTCCATCGCTGTCATTAAAAAAACTGAGCTGAATCAACACTTATCGTGAAAACGCCCCAAGTTGTTCACCTTTGTTTTACAGCTCTGTCTCCGACGTTTCCTTCCTCATGGCATTGCCCAGTCCGACAGAGAAAATCTTGATGTAGCGATGTTAGAAGTATCTCCCAGCTTCATTCAAATCCCAACGCCGTTAATCTAAGGCGCCCAAGCGTTTCGTAATGGCAAGTTCTTCAGGGGAATATCTCCCATACTGACCTATAGAACATCACAAACTATAAGAAACTATATCACATTCCACTTAAGTAGCTAGGGTATATTAAAAAGTAGAGAACTCATCCTGTACCTGTAAAATCAGTCTATGCTCCGGAATCGCCGCAGAGGACACATTTCTCTCATTCCTCCGCCGGTTATTCTAAGACGCCGCGCATGCGGCTTCAGTGAGCTAACTGGATTTTAAAGGGCTCCTCCAAACTCCTCCTCCTAAGGGGAGGGTATCTTCACACTTCATTCACGATTCACAAACCAAAACGGTTCTTTAAGCAAAGCCTCCTATACACACAGGGACCAATCAATGGAAGCATTTAATCCATTCGGTATGACAGTGTTCAATTGAAAAATCCAACACTGTTCTCTCCGTGTTAAAGATTGATCCACCGTGCTGCTGCCTCTACCTGTTAAGATCTGATCAATAGCAAAGCATTCCAATTGCTCAAAGCTGTGATTCGCGTAAGGCAATGCTGAACTATGGGCGCTGCTGTAACTCCTCGATTTAATCGACTGCGATGTTCTGCTAAACGTAGTCGTAATGCTCTTATTGTTTTTCCTATGTACATTAATCCACAGGGACAGCGTATTCCGTAAATGACATGAGTCGACTGGCAAGTGGTGGTACTACGTATAAAATAATGTGTTCCTTGATATTCAAACTCATTAACTTCCAGGTTAACCGCGCATAAACTACAATTTCCACAACGTTTATGCCCCGAAACCCGGGCTGAAGATTCCCTTTCGACTTGATCTTGAATTCTCGAAGGACTCAGCTGTTTCATTGAGAAACTTGTTAAAAAATCCAAGTGATTGCTGCGTTGTTTTAAACTGAGACCTTAAGGCCTGACACTGTGTTTTACAACATTATTCCACAGGTTATAGTTTGAGTTTAGGCTTGTCCTATCACATGTGTTAGCATAGAAGCTCAATAGAGAAAGCCCATATTTAGTTGTTATTGCATGCTAGCATTTAGTAAGCAGGCCCCTTAGTAAGGTCACTGATCTCATTATTAGAAGACATAGGTCAGTTGTCAGTGATTGTTTTCACATGACTATGTGCACTCACACACCTAATTTCAACCAATGCCCCAGTTTCAACTGTGTAAGGAAAATGGGAAAATTAAGCCAAATGTCTATTTCAGGAGAACTTTTCTCCATGGACTGTTTTTTAAAGGGCCCACTCAGCAGCGGCATAAATTATGCCCAACCAGCCCCTACAATGCGGGGGGGGGGGGGGGGGCAGGAAGGAAAGGGGCCCACACTGCAGCACGGAAAGCTTACTTTTATTTGTTTGCCATGCAAACTCCATTCTGGGCCTGGTTGTTAGCTCACAGGCCAAAGTCTCATGATAAGAGCTTTACCGTGAGATTTCAGCCCGTGAGGAACACCTCTAATTCCTCAGTCTCATGCCTCACAGTAACCTTCCTCAGCAGCAGGGCTGGCGCAAGGTGGTAAGCCTGGTAAGTACAGCAGGGGGGTGCCAGGCAGCATGTCCCACAGGCAGGATTCACCTCTCCGGGCCATGACTGCAGCCTTGCACTGCCTTCTGCCCACAAGAGCAGCATGTCTGCTGCTCTGGGCACAGATGCTGAACAAAGGGGGGAAGAGGGTTACAGGAAAACAGTGGAGATGCCAGACATGGGGGGACATTAGGAGGTGGAGGGGAAATGCTGGACATGGAGGGGCACAGGGAGACAGAGGGGAATAGGGAGGCAGAGGGAACATGCTAGACCCCAGGGGGGCTAGAGAGATGAAAGGAGATACTGGACTTGGGAAGGGGGCATAGGGAGAGCAAGGAGGGGAGATTTTTAAGATGGAGTGGTGATGCTGAACATGGAGTTATAGGGAAACTATGGGGAGATGCTGGACATGGGGGGGTGGAACAGAGGGAGACTGAGGTGAGATGCTGGACATGAGAGTAATGGGGGAAATGAAAGACATGGGGTAATAGCGAGGGGTAAATAGGTCAAGAAAAAGACAGAGAGATGCTGGTCATGGGAGAAAATAGGGAGGGATGAAATGGAATGGAGATGGGAGGAGATGCTGGACATGGGGGGTAGGAATGGAGAGGGAGAGATGCTGGATATGGGGAGTAGGAATGGAGAGGGAGAGATGCTGGCATGGGGGGTAGGAATGGAGAGGGAGAGATGCTGGGCATGGGGAGTAGGAATGGAGAGGGAGAGATGCGGGTATGGGGAGTAGGAATGGAGAGGGAGAGATGCTGGCATGGGGAGTAGGAATGGAGAGGGAGAGATGCTGGACATGGGGTGTAGGAATGGAGAGGGAGAGATGCTGGATATGGGGAGTAGGAATGGAGAGGGAGAGATGCTGGCATGGGGGGGGAGGAATGGAGAGGGAGCGATGCGGGCATGGGGGGTAGAAATGGAGAGGGAGAGATGCTGGCCTTGGGGTGTAGGAATGGAGAGGGAGAGATGCTGGCATGGGGGGTAGTAATGGAGAGGGAGAGATGCTGGCATGGGGGGGTAGGAATGGAGAGGGAGAGATGCTGGCATGGGGGGGGAGGAATGGATAGGGAGAGATGCTGGCATGGGGGGTAGGAATGGAGAGGGAGAGACGCTGGCATGGGGGGTAGGAATGGAGAGGGAGAGAAGCTGGCATGGGGGTTAGTAATGGAGAGGGAGAGATGCTGGCATGGGGAGTAGGAATGGAGAGGGAGAGATGCTGGATATGGGGAGGAGGAATGGAGAGGGAGAGATGCTGGCATGGGGGGTAGAAATGGAGAGGGAGAGATGCTGGCATGGGGGGTAGGAATGGAGAGGGAGAGATGCTGGGCATGGGGAGTAGGAATGGAGAGGGAGAGATGCTGGCATGGAGGGTAGAAATGGAGAGGGAGAGATGCTGGCATGGGGGTAGGAATGGAGAGGGAGAGATGATGGACATGGGGTGGTAGGAATGGAGAGGGAGAGATACTGGACATGGGGGGGTAGGAATGGAGAGGGAGAGATGCTGGGCATTGGGAGTAGGAATGGAGAGGGAGAGATGCTGGCATGGGGGGTAGGAATGGAGAGGGAGAGATGCTGGGCATTGGGAGTAGGAATGGAGAGGGAGGGATGCTGGCATGGGGGGGAGGAATGGAGAGGGAGAGATGCTGGGCATGGGGGGTAGGAATGGAGTGGGAGAGATGCTGGACATGGGGAGTAGGAATGGAGAGGGAGAGATGCTGGCATGGGGGATAGTAATGGAGAGGGAGAGATGCTGGACATGGGGGGTAGGAATGGAGTGGGAGAGATGCTGGACATGGGGAGTAGGAATGGAGAGGGAGAGATGCTGGCATGGGGGGTAGGAATGGAGTGGGAGAGATGCTGGCATGGGGGGTAGAAATGGAGAGGGAGAGATGCTGGCATGGGGGGTAGGAATGGAGAGGGAGAGATGCTGGCAAGGGGGGTAGGAATGGAGTGGGAGAGATGCTGGCATGGGGGGTAGGAATGGAGTGGGAGAGATGCTGGCATGGGGAGTAGGAATGGAGTGGGAGAGATGCTGGCAGGGGGGGTAGGAATGGAGAGGGAGAGATGCTGGCATGGGGGGTAGGAATGGAGAGGGAGAGATGCTGGCATGGGGAGTAGGAATGGAGAGGGAGAGATGCTGGGCAGGGGGAGTAGGAATGGAGAGGGAGAGATGCTGGCATGGGGGGTAGGAATGGAGAGGGAGAGATGCTGGCATGGGGAGTAGGAATGGAGAGGGAGAGATGCTGGACATGGGGAGTAGGAATGGAGAGGGAGAGATGCTGGGAATGGGGGGTAGAAATGGAGAGGGAGAGATGCTGGACATGGGGGCTAGGAATGGAGAGGGAGAGATGATGGACATGGGGAGTAGGAATGGAGATGGGAGGAGATGCTGGGCATGGGGGATAGAAATGGAGAGGGAGAGATGCTGGACATGGGGGGTTGAAATGGAGAGGGAGAGATGATGGACATGGGATAGGAAGTGAGAAGGGGGACACAGAAGGATAGGGAGAGTGGATGGAGGAAAGAGAAAGCGAGAGAGACACACACTGGGTGGTGGGGGTGGGGAGGGATGTTAAACATGGAGGGGAGAGAGACAATGAGTGAAAGACTGGGGAATAATGGACCAGGGAAGAAGAAGTGGGCAATGAGAAGACTGCGGTGAGGGTTGAAAAGTGGTAAGTGGAGTAAAAAAGAGGGGGATTGAGGACTGGATAGTAAGAAAGAGTAGTGAAATCTGAGTGAACAGCGGGAGAAAAAATAAATAGAAGAAAGCTGAAAGGAAAATATCACTATCCTAGATGGAAGGAAGTGAAGAAAACAAAAGGAGACAAGAAATAGCAGATGGCCTAGAGACCATAGAAAGAGAGCTAAGAGAAGACAGAGGAAAGCAGAAACTTCAGAATGGGACTAGCATGACCAGAGAATTAAACGGTCAGACAACAAAAGTAGAAAAAAAATTATTTTCAATTTAGTAATTGGACATTGCACTGTCTTTATATTTTGCACAGTATGGGGAAATGAATCTCTGTTTTTCTGGTG
This sequence comes from Ichthyophis bannanicus, assembly GCA_033557465.1. Classification (NCBI taxonomy): domain Eukaryota; kingdom Metazoa; phylum Chordata; class Amphibia; order Gymnophiona; family Ichthyophiidae; genus Ichthyophis; species Ichthyophis bannanicus. The sequence goes on from CM066037.1 coordinate 512,206,568, forward strand.
TTGAACTGGGTTTTAGTTTAATTTTGTCTGCATATTTTTATTTTTATTTTAGGTAGTGTTCCCCGTATTCTGTACTTGGTGGGCGTCTGTGTTCTGAGTGAGCAATCGAGAGCAGGTGTTCTGTTATCATGGAGTTTGTATGTAGGGATATATTCTGTAGCAATCTGGCTTGTTCAGCTTTTCAAATAGGTGTATGGATGTCCTAGGACCTGCTACAATATTTACAGTGCTTCTTTTTTTCTGCGAAGTTTCCTTTTTTTATATGAGGTTTGGAAGTTAGTGCTGCTATAGTATAGTAGATTTGCTCCTTAGATCCTCAGTGACTTTTATAGAGTTTTATATTAGTTCACTATATGCCTAGCACTAGAGAATGTTTATGTTGTCGTTACTGAGATTACCAGAATCATATTTTTTTATATTCGGAGTTCTGTGGATGAATGTCCTAGTTCTGCTCTGCACCCATTGTCAAGGGAGGGGTTTCTATGGATGCAGAATACTGTATATATTCAAACAGAAAAATCAAGAACCATAACACAGTTTATAGCAACAAAATAAAATGAGCTATAAATTTTATAATTTGGTGTTGTAAACTGTGCTGTGGTTCTCCCTTTTTTTTTTAGTTCCTTGGTGTGAAAACATCTTGCATTTCCTTTGCTGTTTTGCAGCATATATATTTACATTAACATCATGCTGGTCCAGTGTGCAGTTTCAGGAGTTATGTTAAGGTTGCCAAGTCCCTCTTGGTGATTATGTTGGAGTGGGAGGCGTTGTGTTGGGGTCACAAAGCCCCTTCTTGCTTTTGTGAAGGTGGGAAATGCTGTGTAGGGGTCATTGAGCATCTCTTGTTTTTGTAAAGGTGGAAAATGCTGTATTGGGGCCGCCAAGGTGCTCTTGTGGAAGTGGGAGGTGCTGAGTTGCTGCTATTGAGCCCTTCTCTTTTTGCACATTTAGCAGGTTTCCTAAGCTCCATGAAGCACATGTGGGCTGCATTACCAGCATGGGGCTGTAGGCTAATGCAGAAAGGCAGGTACATCCCCCTGCAGTTCCCGCTCTTCAATGTGGCAAAACACCACAGGTGCAACTAACGCCACACATTGAGGTGAAATAGTAATAATGAGGGAGGGGGCGCCAGGAACCTGAGCACTGGACCTACTCAGCAGTTTCCTAAACCCACAATTACTGCCTTTGAAGGGATGACCCAAAAGAGGCAGCGTCTTGCTGCTGCTGCTAAACTGTTTCCTCTTTATAATGATGAACCTAGACGTGTTCTAACCTCTCTGCACTACATCGCCTAATTTTCTACTGGTTATTTCTTATAAATCGTGATTGGCAGGCTCCCCATACTGCCTGTGAGCCCATTGCTATCATCTTTTGTAACTTCTTAATTTTATTGTTTTCCTCTGTTGGAAGTGTGTTTTTGATGTCAATGTAATTTTGGTTGGTTAGTAGCATATTAAAGAGATTAAAAAAATGATGGACCTGACGGATCCAACAGATCTTTAAACACTTTGGAGGGGGAGTGATCTTCAGCGATGGCAGCTAACGCTGTTACAGCAGCAAGTTATCACAGCTAAAAACTGAACCCAGATGTTCAAGGCCGGGGTCGTATCAGGCCACTGGCATCGTACATCCAGGTTGGTAACCAGTTAGAGGCGATATTCAGTAGCTGGCCAGTTAGCTAAAGTGGCTAAAGTTAGGTTAGCCACTAATGTGCCTAACTTTAGCCAGTTATCCTCGAGAGCCACCCTCGCTCCGCTCCCAGAATACCCTGATTCTAAGCACTTAATGCCAGGATGTTTAGCAGTACAAACCAGGTTAATGCCACTTAATATCCCACTGAGCAGTACTTAGATGATTTGCAAGTCTGCATACCACTACTACTCCTAAATGCCTTCAAATATCCCCCCCCCCTTTGAAATTTCTTATAGCCATGCAATATTCAGCAGCACTATCCAAATAAATATTTTCTCTAACCACCTCAATACTATCTGGATAGTATCAGGGCAGTCTGTGGGTAGAGTTTTGAGTTATCTGATTAACAGCGATCTTTAGACCGCTAACTTGATAACAAACTATATATGTGGAGGATGATCTCAGTCTTTCAAATTTACTGCTAATGCTCTGCGTAATACTTGCATCGTGCCAAAGAGAGCCTCCTGCTGGAGCTCATAAGATGTTACACGTATGGGTAATTATCAAGGTGTGCTTGGAAATTCCTTTTAATTAGACCTGTGGCACCCAACATGATGGGAAATAACTCACTACCTTTCTGCCACATTTTTTTAGTCTCCAACTGCATTTCTTGGTACTTGAATATTTTCTCCCTCTCAACGCGATTCACAGAGTGGTCACTTGAAAATGACACTTCTATGCCGTTTTTCTCCTTTACTACTATATCCAGCTTCCTCTCGGTCGGAATGGGAGTATCCCAGGTGCTCATAACCTCTTCATTCTCTGTAATTCTTTTAGAGTCATGATCCCAGTGCTTTTCAGGAACAGTGATATTGTAGCGTTTACAGAGTTTCCAATGGATGAGGCGCACTACTTTATTGTGCCTTTCTGTATAGAAATTTTCTGCCATCAGAACTTCACAGCCAGCCATGAAGTGATTCACTGTTTCCAGGTCTGTCTTGCAGAATTGGCATACTGTTTTGTCAGTTTTTTCAATGCTCACTATAAACCATCTTGTCCATAAGCCACTGTCCAGGGCTGCAACTATCAACCTCTCATCCTTCGGTTTCAGTTCACCCTTCCTTAACCATTCATGTGTCCATTCTTGATAGACAAAGAGTTCCTGGAGTAACACTCTGTATTTCCCACTGTATTTGTGCATTTTCTACTTGGTTTTCCTTGTTTGTTGATCTAATTCTTTGAAGAGGTTTTTCTCTTGTTTTGCAAATTCGGTTACTTCCTTTCCTGTATGTGCTTGTGGATTCTCACTTATTCCTTCTAGTCATTGGAACACCTGTCCAGGTTTGATGATAAAGACAGATTCTGGCATTTACTTTCATATTTCAGCACTTTTCGCGAATTTGGATCCAGTGATGCTGTTAGGTAGGCCTGGAGGCCTTTGACAGCAGCTCTGTATGTGGAATAAATCTCTATGGGGCCTAGCCCTCCTTCAACTCTAGGGATGTATAGTCTTGGCATATACTGATTCTTGTAAATCACTCCATGGACATGGAGGATTTTTCTTGTTCGCACATCCAGATTTTCAAGATCTTTAGGAGACCAGTCCACAACCCCAAAGCAGTATGAGAGAACAGGAATTGTCAGCTGATTGATGGCTTCTATCTTATTCTGTGATGTTAAAGCACATTTCAATAATGATTTTAATCTCCTATAGTATTCATCCTGTTGAGGCAATGCAGCTCACAAGCATAACCCAGCTTCTGGCTCCAAATATGATGGGACTATATTACTGTAGTATCTTGAAGCTCTATCTGCTTGAGAAATATTATTGCTTCATATATTTTAAGCATTTCATGGTACTGCCCCATCTCAAAGTCATGACTTTGTACTACAAAGCAGAAACATAGAAGATGATAGCAGAAGGACCATTTGGTCCACCCATTCTGCCCATTTGAATTTACTGTGCTGTCACAGACCTTACTTGATCTGTGGCTTTCTCCCTCCTTCCACTACGAAGACACATTTGTATGTCTATCTCATACATACCTAAATTCTGCTACCGTGATTGCCCCTCTGCCACCCTTTCAGTTAAAAAATATTTTCTCTCATTCCTTTGAAGCTTCCCCCCCACCCCCCACCCCCCCATCAGCTTCCCCTGTTGACCCTTTGTCCAAGAACTTTCCATTCTATGGCAATGCTTCCTTGTGGTACTTTATTGAAACCTGCTAGATATTTGGATGTTTATATCATATCTCCCTATTTTCTTCTTTCTTTTAGAAAGTACATCTTTAGCTTCTTCAGTCTCTCTGTGTATGACTAATAGTGCAGTCCTTTCACCATATTGTTGGCCTTCTTTGAGTTGCCTCCACTTTGTCAGTGGCTTTTTGTATAGATGGTCTCCAGAACTGGACTCAGTATTCAAGACGAAGGCTCACCAGAGAGCTTTGGAGAGATAATATTGCATCCTTCTTTCTACTAGTAATACCTCTCTTTAAGCACACAATTATACTATTAGCTTTCCCAGCACTTTATCACACTGACTAGCTATCCTGTGGTCAGCAAAGATGATGACTCAGGTCTCTATCCTCTCTCTATTTATTCACCTCCAGAAAGGTATTTGGATCTTGGATTTTGCATACCAAATGCACGATTTATACTTTTATTAAAAGCATAGTTGCAACTCTACTCTGTTGCACATTTTCATATCATCTGTAAACAAGCACCATCTCCCAGTGTCACAATAAAGATATTGAAGAGGATTGAATGTAACACTGCTTCTTGTGGCAAACCCAGCACTCTGAGTTCTGTCGCCCAACCAATTTCTTACGCATTAGGTAATTTTTGTTCCATCTCCCAACTAGCAAGTTTGTTCAAAGGCTTAATTGAAATCCATGTAGGCCTCATGTACTGCGCCCTTCCCCTTCTCTATCCGCAAACTGTTACTTGGGTCACTTTATCAAAGAAATCCATCAAGTTTGTTAGGTAGGATTTTCCCTTATAAAATCACGCTACCGATGATACTGTATCTTACTAGCTTCAAGATGCTACTGTTCTTCAGTAGGGCTTCCATTTCCTTACTCAGTACTTACGTTAACAGTTCTGTAGATTTCCACTTCCTCCTTCTTCCCACCCTTGCAGCGCATTGGCTCTTCTCCAATTTCTTGGGCCACTTCCTGTTTCAAAGGATAAGTTGAACATAACTGTGAGAGTCATTTCCTCTATCAGGACTTATAACCTTGATTACCTTAAATTGTTGGGGCATACTGAATATTATTTCCTCCGTAACTAGTAATGTTTACACTCCATATTTACTTACAGAGTTGTCTTTTGCCAGCAGAACCGTGGTGTTTTAATTCTGAATATCAGATATGTTTCATATGAGCGCGGCTTGTTCTTATCATCAGACACCATTTTTTTCTAGGGTTTTTCGATCTTCACACTTTATAACGGGGCTCGACAAGCCCCAGGCGCCAGGTTGCCATGACAATTTTTAAAAAATTGAACCTGGTGCCTGAGGCTTGGAAGACCTATGTAGCAGCATGATCGGCCCTGGCTGCCCGCAGGGATCCCATCCCCCACAGGCAGATGTGCTGGCTAAGGTCATGATCGCAGTGGTACCAGCTCTGGCTGCCCACAGGGATCCGATTTCCTGCAGGCAGAAGAGAAGGGGATGGCTGCGATCAATGCAAACTGTCCGTCCATGGATGTCGGATCCCCACAAGCAGAATAGGGGGGAAAGCCGGCTGCCTGCAGGGATCCGAGCTGGTCAAGGGATGAAATTAAAAAAAAAAAAAGAAAATTAGATGGGAGGGTGGGGGAGAGTGAAATTAAATCTTAAAGGGGCAAAAAAAAAATGGGAGGAATCCAGGGCAGGTGATGATAGGATAATGGGGAAGGGGAGAGAGTCTGGAAGGGGAACAGAGAGTGGGGAGGGCTTGGAGGAGGAGAAGGAAGGTTAAAGGGATGAATGCCTGGAGACAAAAGGGCACAATGCCTAATTACTTAAAGGTGCATTCCCCTCCCCCAGGAACAGGACCACACAAGCGCACTAACCCACACATTTGCACACACAGAGGCATCCCACCTCCATAGGACAGACACATACCCCAGCTCCACACTACAAACACACACAGGAATCTCACTTCTGCACCGCATACCCCAAAGCTCCACAGCTCTGCAGCACACACATACATGCACCACCCACACAAAGGCACTCACCACCACATCCCACTCACAGACTGGCAAAACCACCATTGCAACACACACTCACACAGACATTTGCTATCTGCAGCTGTAATCGTTGTTATCCAAGATGACACACAGTTTGTAGGAACTCTGCCACTGGTCTCTTAAGACTTGAGAACATGAGACCAGCGCAAGAGAACGGGGGGGGGGGGGGGGGGGGTGGGGGGGCGGTACAAGGAGTTTGTCAGGGCTAGCTCCTAAGATTTTTGCCTGGCTCCTAAACTGACATAGTACACATTGCTTGGAAGTTGAAATTTCAATGAGAAATGAAACATGCAGATTTAGAAATATAGGGCCCGATATTCGAAAAGCATTTACAGGGTTTACAGCCCAGTAAATCGTGTAAATGCCTTCAATCGGGACATTCAGTGACACACGGTTAGTGCTATTGAATATTCCCTTCGCACCCTGATTGTGTCTGGCTAGCATCGGGGTGTGTCACGTGCATTCTGGGGCGGAGCATAGGGGACTGTCGCTAACTGGGCAGCGGCGATATTGCAGGCTGCCCGATTAGCGACCTGTGCCTAAAAGATAGTCGAGGGTTTTCCTCATCTATCTTTAAGGCGCAGGAGCTAAGCGGGCAGCCTGCAATATCGCTGCTGCCTGGTTAGCTACTGTAGCTTCCAGCATGTGTAGCAATTCCTGGATATTCAACGCTGGAGCCACATGACCCCGGCATTGAAAATCCAGGGTTAATGGTCGGCAGGAAGGGCTGTGCGCCATAGGGGCGCATAGCCTGCCCAATTCAATATCGGGCCCTCTTGCTCTCCCATTGAAAAACGTGTCTAGGAATGTCTCCTCGCAGCCCATCTAAAGGTTCCCATGATATAGACGATCATCCATACTTTTACCTAGAGTCAGAGAGGAAAATTTTCAGGCAGCTGTTACCTAGGTAAAATGATTAGATAAGGTGTTTTTAAAGATAATCTGTAAAGCAAACCCAACTTTAAGTGTTAGCCCAGCTCAGCTGGAAATGCAGCTTGGTCATCTCTAAAGCATTTGTTTGCAACATCTCTGTGCCTCTAGAATTTGCAGATTCAAATCCTGGCAATGAATAAGTCACTCTTTAATCCTTCTGAGGCAAATAAATGAACACAATTAGAATTAAGCAACAGTGTGTTGGTTAGAGATATTAGGGGCATGTTTACTAAAGGGTTGTAGTGCAGGGTTAGCATGTGGTTTCAACGCGGTGATAAAAAGTACCATGGGGGTCCCGTACTCAAAACCCTGAACTACTGGCACAATGCAACTAGCGTAGGCATTTGCAGTCCGTGCTAACTGTGCTCAGCGCAGATAGAGCAAGTACAACTAATATCATCTCAATGGATCGAATTAGAACATAAGAACATAAGATATGCCATACTGGGTCAGACCAAGGTCCATCAAGCCCAGTATCATGTTTCCATCAGTGGCCATTCCAGGTCTTAAGTACTTGTCGGGTTCCCAAAGGTACACACGTTCCATGCTGCTTGTCCCAGGGATTTCTCGGAGGATTTCTCAGTCCTCTTTAATAATGGTTTATGGACTTTTCCTCCAGGATCTTGTCCAAACCTGTTTTAAACCCGGCTACACTAACAGGCCGATGCAGAAAGACTAGCGCGACCTTTGCACGCAGATAACATAACTTATACACACGTTTCACCACACTAAATGCAGAAAAGAGATTGATGCACACATAAACAGAAAAAGAAAAGTATGCGCAGACACCAACACCAAGAATATTTAAATAATCTGCAAATGAGCTGTATATTAAAATGATATGCTAATAAGGTCTGCACCCAATGCAGAGAAATGTGTAGAGAATTACATAACCAGCCAGAGCACCAGTATCTCTACGCCTGACCTGAGGTGACTTAAACATCTTGCGCTTGTAGGGAAAGACTGTTTCAGGATATGTACCAGTGAATAGTTAGCTTTGACGTGAAAATTTTCTGCTTGTATCTTATTTATTTATTTTATTTACATTCTCTTATATACCATGCTATTCTGCATCAGTGTGGTTTACATTGAACAGGACATTATAACTTGGAGATAACTATTTTACAGGGAACATGGGCCATGGAGGGTTAAGTGGCTTGCCCAAGACCACAAGGAGCACCTGTGGGACTAGAAACCCCAGTCCTTCTGGCCCAAGGTTGCTGTCCTCTAGTGGGATTTGAACCCCTGACCTTACGGCCTGAAGTACCTTGCCCCAACCACTAGGCCACTCCTCCACTCCTTTCAGTGTATAAGCAAAGGTTCAGCTTTCAAGAACAAATATTTTTAGCTTCTTATCCCTGTGTATTTTTTGGACTCGCTTATATCATTCTCCATTTACTGTTAGGTCTCTTTGTTGTGATTTCATAAAAAAATATTTTTTGGCGAAGTAATGTTGATTATTATGAGCTGAGCACCAAAAGAGCCTGCACGTCCTGTGCGCATAATGTGAGTGTTTGAGCATGCGTTAGTCCCCCTCCTTTCAGCTTTACACCACAGTTTTGCGCACAGCTCATTTGCATACATGGCCTTTGCTGCATACCGGTACTGAAGTCTCATGCTATCAGCACACTATGAAAACACATACACCGCTAATAGTGCGTGACTTCAGTGCCGGATTTCTACATCGCTAACGCATTCCAGAGTTTGATTATGAGCTGAGTGAAAAAAAAAATCTTTTTTGATTAGTCTTAAATGTGCCACATTGTAGCTCCATTGAGTGTCCCCTAGTCTTTCTACTTTTTGAAAGGAAAAAACAATCGATCTACGTTTACCCGTTCCAGTCCATTCTTTATTTTATAGACCTCTATCATATCCCCCCCTCAGCCGTCTCTTTTCCAAGCTGAAGAGCTCTAACCTTTTAAGCCTTTCTTCATAGGAATGTCCTTCCATTCCCTTTACCATTTTGGTCACTCTTCTCTGTATTTTTTCCAATTCCGCTATATCCTTTTTTAAGATATGGTGACCAGAATTTCACACAAAGGTGCGGTCGCACTATGGAGCGATACAGAGGCGTTGTAATATCCTTTGTTTTATTTTCCATTCCTTTCCTTATGATACCTAGAACTATTTTGCTTTCTTGGCCGCCGCTGCTCATTGGACAGAGGGTTTCAACATATTATCTACGATGATGCCAGGATCCTTTCCCTAAGTGGTGATTGCTAATGTCGAACTAGAGCTGGCCTGTCCACTAGGCGAGCTAGGTGGTTACCTACGGCAGCCGGCCCGGGTGGGAGCGGCAGTGGCACACATGACAGGCCGTGCTGCCAGTTCCATCTTGAGAGGGTGAGGCAGGCAGTGGCAGCGGTAGTGGAAGTATTTCCAAAGGCAGCTGCTTTTTTCAGCTGTTTTCTTGCCCCGGCTGCTGCTGGCAAGAAAGCAGTGGCAAAAAGCCGCCGCTTTTAGAAATATTGCCGCTGCCCATCTCTCCCTCCTAAGATGGAATTGGCGGCAGCTGAGGGGGGGGGGGCAGCATGGCTGTGGCTTCTGCCTAGGATGGCAGAAACCCATGGACTTGCCCCTTGTGGAACCTTGTATTGTGTAACTGTCATTTGGCTTGTTCTTTCCTAGGTGCATAACTTTGCACTTGTTCACATTAAATTTCATCTGCCATTTGGATGCCCAGTCTTCCAATTTATCAATGTCCTCTTGCAATTTTTCACAATCCTCTTGTGTTTTAATAACGTTGAATAATTTTGTGTCATCTGCAGATTTGATCATCTCACTCGTTATTCCCATTCCCAGGTCATTTAGAAACATGTTAAAAAGCAGCGGATCCAGCACAGATCCCTGGGGTACTCCCACATGCCGGCCCAAGGGTTTCTGCTACCCCTATGCACTGAGCCATACCACTCGCCCTCTCATTGGTGAGGTGAGGGAGGACAGCTCAGCTCAGCAGTTCCGGTATACATGGCCTGCCGCTTCTGACCCCCCTCCAGCATAACCTCTGTCGGAGGGGGGTCAGAAGCGGTAGGCCATAGTGTACCTGCTTAGTGGATGAGCTGACCCTGAGTACTCCACTATTCACCTTTTTTCATTGAAAAAACTGTCCATTCAGTCCTACTCCCTATTTTCTATTTTTAACCAGTTCCCAATCAACAAGAGTACAATGCCTCCTATAAACCTTAGTTGCATCTGTGGCCAATTTGACGTGTTGAAGCATGATAACTGCAGAGGAATGGATGTACCTGCCCTTCCTGCAGTTAGCCTGAAGCCCCACGCTGGTGGCACAACTGACTCACATGTTACCAGTGTTGGGTTTAGTAAGCATGCTCCTATGTAAGAGCTGTCATGCATATCAATCAGTTTGAGCAGCTCATTTGCTGGATTGTTGAATCTAGAAATGTAACACTAGCATTTTGAATTTGGTTTCCATCATTATTTTTAAACTACAAAGGCACAAAAAAGTGCCGAAAGAAACGCTCTGACAATGCTTAATCCCTCTCAATACAGTAAACCAGAGAGAGGGCAGATTCCGTTTACATGGACAAGATTATAGTTGCTTTCAATAAAGATAAAGACAGCACACAAAATAAGAGGCTGACACCAAACCTTTTCATGGAGTAACTGGCATCAAATTACAGTGGCAAGCTGATTTATGGGAAGATTTAGTTCTTTTAAACCTGGCTTCATGCTCCTTAAATTGGAAATTTCAATAGCTGATTCAATGGCATGTGATTTGAAGAACATTTTATCCATTCCAAAAGAAGCAGACCCTCTGTTATTTGGTGCCAAGTGTACAAATAATGGATATATACCATCTAGGGTTGCCAACTGGCTCCAGATGTGCCCGACAGGTTTGATCCAGTCCTGGGTTTATCCCATCACATTGCAGGGACGTGTAGTTCTGATTTCTCCACTGCACTCCATAAGAAAAGCAAGATTGCAAGTCCCTGCATGCAATGGGGTAAACCCAGGCCTGGATCAAGCCTGTCGGGTGCATCTGGAGTCAGTTGGCAACCCTAGTGCCATCAAAGAACTCATACTAGAGAGAGGATAAAGTACTTTAATTCCTCATGTATTAACAGCCTGAGGAAAGCAGGAGCTTGTAAAGTTGGAGAGCCAAGGCAATAATATCTAAATTGGATTGTTGTGCATTTTAATCTCATTATGATATTGTATTTTGTCTGATGTAATCTGCTATGGACCTTTTTGAGAATAACCAGAATAGAAGAACTGGTCATCTCATGCCATCAAATCCATGTTGGAAAGAAGGGTATTGGTGTGTGCGCTCTTGCCACCATCAATAAACAAGGATGAATGAATTTTCTTTCCGGCTCTTCCATAAAGAATGCTTTGGGAGTTATTTTGACCCAAGCCTAGTGGGGGGGGGGGGGGGAGAAATAAAAGATGCTTGTGGGCGGGCGCAAATGTTAACACAAAGTCTGCATGTAGATGGTGATTCCACCATGCTTTGTCCAAACTCTTCCCCTGAATGCGCCTACTCTTAAGTCGCATAGCTTTTGGCACCTAATTGCACCATGTACTGTTACCTTTATAAAATGACCTCCGAAGAGTGGTGGGGGATCAGAGCCACTGCTGCCTACAGAAGTGTGTATTCTCCACCCCTTCCCCCGTGCATTGTCCTCCATTGACAGTCAGCACGTCTCACCTTCCAAGTCTTGCTCTGCCAGTTTTCTTTGCCATTAGAACCATATGGAGCCCTGTTTGTGTGAGTTTTAAAACGCATTTATATTATGATATGGGGCCAAGCGAGCTTGTTTGCCTAGGAGGCTAATAATTTTGGTCTTGCTGTCTAAACCTCTGCTATGGAAGCCAGTAATGTGTGCATTTGCTAGAGACACCTTAAGTTTTCTGTAAAATAAATTTGGTACCTGTGGAACCACCATTTAGCAGTTTGACGGGACTTATTATCCAGGATTTGGGAAGGTAACCTTCTCCAACTAAAGGCATCCTTCCAGCCATGTCCACTACAGTATCTGCACGACCACATTAAAGAAATGTAACAACACAGGGACGGGATTTGAGCCCCACCACAAAAAGATATTGTAGGTCATGAACTGGGATTACAAAAGGAGTATCAACAGAAAGGAGCGAGGTGATCAGATCACTACAACGCTCAGCAGTGAATTGCAAATGATATTTTATTGCTTGTGTGTCACCATACACAGCCGTGTTTCAGCAAAGCCTTTGTCAGGGCTGTATAGGACTATGTGATGAATTTCAACAAAGCAATCCACATATGACTGTATGTGGACCCTCACAAGATATAATCTATTGTATTCTCCTACAAATACAGGCAAGATCAAAGGTGCTTCATCCGTTCTGGTAGCTTGCCTTTTTACTTGAGAGGAAGAAGCAGAAGACAAGGGGGGAGGGGGAGAGGGGAAGAAAGTGGGTCTACTGGGCAGCAAATAAAAAAGAAGGGAAAAAGGTCATAAGAATCCACATTTGATCCACATTCACATGGCTAAGTAAAAATATTAAATATATTATCCTTCTTATTATTATGGAGGTGGATTTGAAAGCAGAGAGAGGGCAGCTTTTAATAGACTCAGAAGCAAAGAAAAAAAATTTAAATGAATTGTGTCTTAAAGGTAAATGACTTAATACATCTGTCTGTGTGGCCTGTCACATGCCTAAGTTATAGAAACATTGAAATAAAAGCCAAAATTCAAGAGGGGCATCCAGAATAAATAGAATTTCAAAAGCGCTTGGCATCATTTCCCCTTTCCTTACTGCCTTGCATCGATGCTTCTCATCCCTGCCCTGGGATGCCAGTCGGGTTTTCAGGAATAATACAATGAATATGCATGAGATATCTGCATACAGCGGACCTACTACTACTACTACTATTTAGCACTTGTAGAGCGCCACGCACGCAGTGCTGCACAGCAACCTATAAAAGGTAGCTAACATACAAGGGACGGTCCCTGCCCGTCAGAGTCATGCTCATCGGAGCTTACAATCTAGTTAGAACAGTACAGAGCATTAGTCAATTCTGCAGTACGGTGTGGTATAGTTTGGTACAGTTGGTCTATAGTTTGGTCATAAACTTTCAACTTCACCTCCACCAAGCCCATACCAAGGACTGTGCGAGTGGTGCGGTCACACAGAGCACAAATATCGAAGAGGAGCTGATGTCATCACTGGCTGAATTGGGTGGGGAGGGGGTTAAGGGGCAGGTTCATGAGTAGCACAGGGCATAATTCTAGCTTGGTCTCCACTATATATTCATTGTGGCAATCCTGAAAAGCTAACTAGCTAGGTGTACCTCCAGAACAAGGTTGAGAAGCACTACATAGCTGTAGACCCCATTTACTTTCCAGGTCTACACTGTGTAAGGGAAACTAGTATTTGTTGTGTTAGGAATCACCAAGCAGCATTCAAAATTCCATTTCCTTTTCTGATCCGTGTTATCAGTGTAAACTTCACAAACCTGGCTCTCAGTGTCACTAATTATATGGTCCTCATCCCAAGAATCTCAAGAATGCTTTTGAGCTGCCCTAGTGGATCAGGCAAAGATACTAGAATTTACTTTCAGAACTACATGCTTTTCAGCATTTTGATAGCAGCTTCATGTACTGTTCTCCAAGAATGCTTCTACCAGCAGAGCTAAATCTGACGTATCACAAAATTACAATGAACGTTGAATAGAAGCATGTAAAAGCTTTTGTTGCACAGAGTGAAAGGAAATAGCATAAACAGAAGATACTCGCCAGGTTATGTCTCATCATATCCACCACTGCTGGGCCAGAGATACAATTATCAACCTCTGAGTTGGAAAGAGAGAAGAAATTAGCTTTTGGTTCCCTTCAGAAGGACACTGTGATCATGAAAAACATGTCCAAAATAAAAAAATAACCTGAAAGTACTTTTATTCTTTCCCAATCCGTTTCATGGAAGCTCATGAATCCTGGTACGTTTTCTTGTAATAATCATTAGGGAGGGGCCAAGCCGACTGTCCATATTTAAATGTCAGGATGGAAGATGGAAACAATGGTAATGAATTCCAAATCACCAATTAGGCTCTCTGATCAGCATTTAGATCAGGGGTTCTCAATCCAGTCCGTGGGGCACACCTAGCCAGTCAGCTTGTCAGGATAACCACAATGAATCTCCATAGAGGGGTCTGCATGCGCTGCCTCCATTGTATGCAGGTCTCTCTCATGCACATTCATTGCGGTTATCCTGAAAACCTGACTGGATTGAGAACCCCTGATCTAGATTGATGACCATGGAATGTGATTGACATCGGGAATATAGGCTCTCGGTGAAGCTTAATACTACTACTACTAATTTACATAGCACTACTGGAGGTACGTAGCACAACACAGATTCATACAACAGAAGTCCCTTCTCTATGGGGCTCACAGTCTAGTCAAGACACATACCAGACAAATAAGAAGCTTCAGTACTTTGATGATGGAGAAATGGTTAAAACCAAATGATTATGATTAGGAGAACCAGGGTTTAAGATCTAAAATCAGTCTCAAAAAGGTGAGTTTCAATTAGTTCTGAATATGGCCAGCGAGGAAGCATGACAGACCAACTTAGGAGCCGTAAGATGACAGACCAACTTAGGAGCCGTAAGATGACAGACCAGCTTAGGAGCCGTAAGATGACAGACCAGCTTAGGAGCCGTAAGATGACAGACCAACTTAGGAGCCGTAAGATGATAGCACTAATAGTATTAATAATAATGAATAATTCTATTAAGTTCTCTCTTCTTCTAACTCTTCCTCTCCATTCTTCTCTTCTTATGGCTCCACATCATTTTTGCTTCCTTTTTTGACACTCCCTATCCTTCTCTCCCCTTACACCTCCCATCCTTTAACCCTCTCTTTACCTTTCCCATTTCCTCTCATATCTTATCCCCCTCCCTCTCCTCAGCTCTCAAACTTCACTTTTTCTTCTTCCCATTCCTCCCTCTCCCCTCTCTCTTAAAAAACCTCATCCTCGTCTCCTCCACTCTGTCTCCTCTCGGCCTCGCACTCTCCTCCCTCTTTCCTGTGGTGACATTAATCCTAACCTTGGCCCCTCTAGATTATTCTCTCGCTCCCACTCCTCTCTCTACCACTCTAATCTCATCCATATTCCCATCCTTCCCCCCCCCCCCCTCTCCCTTTCTCTTGCGCATTATGGAATGCTCATTCCATACTCAATAAACTTCTCTTTACTTATGATCTCTTCACGTCTAACTCTTTCCATTTCTTAGCTCTCACAGAAACCTGACTACACCCTGATGATTCTGCTTCAGTTGCTGCCCTCTGTTATGGCAGCTACTAATTTTCCCATATTCCTCGTACCACTAGCTGTGGTGGTGGTGGGTGTTTGCTTTCTCCTTCCTGTCAATTCTAAACCCTCCTTCTACCTCTATCTCACTCCTTTTCCTCCTCTGAAGTCCATTCCATCTGCCTTTTTAATCCTTTATAGCTGTTATCTATAGACCTCCTGATAAATCCACCTCTACCTTTCTCCTATGACTCCTGTCTTTTATTTATTTTATTTATTTATTTTATTTACATTCTCTTATATACCGCGCTATTCTGCATCAGTGCGGTTTACATTGAACAAACTGAAATTACATTGAACAGGGCATTATAACTTGGAGATAACTATTTTACAGGGAACATGGGCTATGGAGGGTTAAGTGGCTTGCCCAAGACCACAAGGAGCACCTGTGGGACTAGAAACCCCAGTCCTTCCAGCCCAAGGTTGCTGTCCTCTAGTGGGAGTTGAACCCCTGACCTTCCGGCCTGAAGTACCTTGCCCCAACCACTAGGCCACTCCTCCACTTTTCTTTATTTCTTGATTCTTCTTCCCCTTACCTTATTCTTGGTAATTTTAATATACATGTTGATAAACGTTTTGACCCCTATGCTTCTAAACTTTCCCTTATCTCCTCGCTCAACATCCAGCTTTGCTCTTCTGCTCCCACTCATCAACACAGTCACTGCCTTGACGCAGTTTTCTTCTCTGTCTACCCTCTAGTTCTTCCCCATCCAATTATCACCGCCTAACCTTCACCTTTCACCACTCCCCACCTCAATCTCATCCAGTCTCATCCTACCTTTTAGGAATCTTCATGCTATCAACCCTTTGGCTCTCTCTACTATTGTTTATTAATTTATTTAGCTGCATTTAGTCTTATCATCTCTTTCCTTCTCCTTATTGTCTAATTCTGTTGATGGAACTATAGTTTCTTATAATATTGCACTCTCTTCTGCTCTAAATACGTTTGCTCCACCTATACCATATCCTGTAGGATGCATAGCTACCAGCTATCTACAGACCTGTGCCCACTCAGTTGAGCGCATTTGGCTCAAATCCCACTCCCTCTCTGACTTTCTTCAGTTCAAATTCATGCTTACCCTCCTTCCAATCAGCCTTAGCTCTCGCCAAGCAAAACTACTATATCCATCTGACTAGCTCTCTTGTCACAGACCCTCGCCATCTCTTTTCAACTCTTAACTCTCTCCTCAAGGCATCTCTCCCTCTGAACCCTCCTTCTCTTTCTGCCCAAACCTTAGCTATTTCTATGACAAAATCCACAAGATCACTCTCCAATTCCCCACTAAATCAACTTCATCCCCTCTTCCCCCACCCTCAATACCAACTTTTCCCCTCAATCTCTGTTACTCTTTCTTCCTTCTCTAAGATCTCTGATGAGGAAACCCCTCATCTACTTTCCTCCTCTAAACTTACTATTTGCTCTTCTGATCCTATCCCCACCCATCTCCTCTATCATCCATTTCCTCCTCTATCTTCCCCCTTCCATCTCACACATTTTCAATCTCTCACTCTACACTGCCACGGTCCCTTCAGTCTTCAAGCATGCTGTGGTCACACTTCTCCTTAAGAAACCTTTTCTTAACCCTAGTTGTCCTTTTAATAATCAACCCTTCCCTTTGTCTCTAAACCTCTTGAGCATGCAGTCCTCCATCATCATCTTAAATTTCTTTCCTCTTAAGCCCTGTTGGATCCACTTCAATCTGGCTTTCATCCCTTTCATTCTGCTGAGACGGCACCTGACAAAGTCTCCACTAACTTATTCCTGACTAAATCCAAAGGTCTCTAGTCTATCCTCATCCTTCTTGAGCTTTCTGCTGCTTTTGACATGATTAACCACCACCTTCTCCTTGTCACATTGTTCTTTCTTGGTTTTAGGGACTCTGCCCTGTCCTGGTTCTCTTCTTATCTCTCCCATCGCTCTTTCAATGTTTGTTCTGGTGATTCCTCCTCTTCTGCTATCCCACTGTCAGTTGGTGTACCCCAGGGATCTGTTCTCGGCCCTCTTCTTTTCTCTCTCTAAACCCAGTCCCTTGGTGCTCTCATCTCCTCTGATGGATTTCAGTATCATTTTTATGCTGATGATTCTCAGAGTTATCTTTCTACACCTGCTATCTCTTTGACACTCCAGTCTTGCATCTCTGCCTGCCTGTCTGACATCACCACCTGGATGTCTTACCGCCGTTTGAAATTAAACATGGCCAAAATGGAACTTCTTATTTTTCCCCCTAAAACTTTCCTTCCCCCTTCCTCCTTTCTCTATCTCTGTGGATGACACTCTTCTACTTCCTGTTTCCTCAGCCGGCAACCTTGGGGTCATCTTTGAGCCCTCCCTTTCCTTCTCCTCACATATCCAACAGATAGCTAAAACCTGTTGTTTCTTTCTCTATAGTATTAACAAAATGTATCCCTTCCTTTCTGAACATACTACTACAACATTTGTCCACTCTCTAATTACTTCCCATCTGTACTATCGCAACCTCCTTCTTGCTGGTCTCTCTCTTAGCCATCTTTCTGCCCTTCAGTCTGTTCAGAACTCTGCTGCATTACTAATCTTTCGCCAGCCTCAATATTCTCATATAACCTCTCTTCTCAAATCTCCTTCTGACCTATAAGTACATTCACTCTTCTGCTCCTTTCTACCTTTCCTCTCTTCTCTCTCCCCGCACCCCTCCTCGGGAACTCCGCTCTTCTACTGGCTTGCTCCTCTCTGTCCCCTTTTCTTCCACTGCCAACTCCAGACTTCGGTCCTTTCACCTTGCTGCTCCTTATGCCTGGAACAAACCCCGAGTCTGTACATCAGGCTTCATCTGTGCCCCTTTTCAAGTCCATGTTAAAGGCTTTTGGATCCTGATCCCCTTTTTCCTTGTATCTCCTTACTCTCCTTTCCCTTTATTCTTATCCTTTGTCTTGTCTGTCTTAATTAGATTGTAAACTCTCATGAACAGGGATCATCTCTGTTTGTACAGTGCTGAGTATGCCTTGTAGCACTGTATAAATGATTAATAGTAGTAGTAGTAATGTTACAAGATAGAAAGCTCAACTTTGGGAACTGATGACAGAAGTGCCTTGATTAGAGCACTGGTTCCCATCCTGCAGTGCATGGACCCCTAGATGTCTGTGAGACCATTACAAGAAGCCACAGGCCACAGGGAACAGAAACATCGAGAGAGGCTGGTGGGGGGGGAGGAGAGACTGGCTGGGAGGAGGGAAGAGAGAGAAAGAACTGAGACAGATAGGGACTGGCTGGAGAGGGGAAGAGAGACTAATACAGTAGAAACAGGAAGTGGAAGGGAGATAAAGAGAGCTAGTGGGAACAGGCTTGGCATTAAGGAAAGGGGGTCCGGGAAGGGTGGTGGAGATGAACTGGGGGTCCCTTAACTTTCTGGAGATTAATAAGGGATCCACACAACCAAAAATGTTCAGAAACTCTGGATTAGAGTGACTTGCCTGATGAATGGAGTTCAGGAACAGGAGTCTAGGAAGAGAGGAGAGGTCGTGAGTAACTGTAGTGTTAATGAAGGCATTTCTGAGTGAACTGTATACATAAATGAATGGATAGTGAACACAGTGACTTGAAAAGGGGTTAAACCTTTCTTAACAGGCTAAGACAAATAAGGTTGCATAACAGAAGTAGAATCTTCAAACATCCTCAGAAGAGGCTGAAACTTTATGGCTAAAATGCTGTTTTCCTCAGTTGCACTTGCTTTTCCTATAGACAGTGGAAAAAGGTCAGCACCAAAGCCATGGCCTATACAACCCTTTACCCCACAAAGTAACCAGGGAGCATGGGGAGGGGGGGGGGGAGAGCAGTAGGAGAAAAAGGGGGAGGGGTTGTTTTGGTCCCTCCAGTGACAAAGATATTTGCTGCCCTTGACTGGGCCTGCTACAAGCTCATACTCTACCTAGATTTAGGCAATAACAAACAGGTAAATTAACCCCTGACTTCCTGGGGAGAAGTAACCCTATAAGGGACAGAAGACTTGGTTTCCTGTGACAAGCAGTACTGACGCTATCTTGCTATAAGAGGGCATTTGTTTTTACCATATCTTGTGTGGGCATTCTGCCAACTAGCATGCTATAGTGGTAACTACAGCTATAGCTGCCTTTTAGTCTAATGCACCAAACCACAAATCTGATAAAAATAATCGCTTAGGAACATAAGATATGCCATATTGGGTCAGATCAAAAGGTCCATAAAGCCCAGTATCCCATTTCCAACAGTGACCATACAAGTACCTGTCAGATTCCCAAAAGGTAGACAGATTCCATGATGCTTGTCCCAGAGGTAAGTAGTGGGTTTCCCCGGTCCTCTTTAATAATTGGTTTATGGACTTTTCCTTGTCTGAGACATAATGTCCATCCTATGAAATATCCCAAAGGGGAAAACTTTCAAATGATGCGTGCACACCTGTAAGGTTTGTGTGAACTTTTCTTTTGAAAAATGATTTGGGTGAAATATGCAAGGATCGGCACCTGTTATTTCTCTGGATACTTTTCCTGTGAATACTTGCATGTAAGTATTTGAAAATGCAACATAATAAAGGCATTAGATTACTGTAATGTCCTGTATATTGGATCGCTAAAGAAACTGCTAGGAAACTGCAGGTCATTCAAAATACAGTAGCGAGACTTAACAGGTGCTGAAAGGAGAGAGTGCACAACCATCATTAGCAAAATTATATAGAAACATAGAAATATGATGACAGAAAAAGACCACATGGCCTATCTAGTCTATCCTTCCATAACAACAACAACAGTCCCCTTTTTACCTTTAGAGATCCTCTGTGTTTGTCCCATGCTTTTTTGAATTCAGTTACTGTCCTCATCTCTACCACCTCCACTGGGAGACTATTCCACAGATCCACTACTCTTTCCGTAAAGAAATATTTCTGCATATCACTCCTGAATCTATCTCCCTTCACCTTCATCCCATGTCCCCTCGTAGCAGAACTTGCTTTAAATTGAAAGAGGCTCTCTCCCTGAACATTTATGCCACGGAGGTATTTAAACATCTCAATCATATCACCTCTATCCCGCCTTTCCTCTAAGGTGTACATATTAAGATCCTTCAGTCTGTCCTCATATGCTTTATAATGAAGACCACTAATCATTTTAGTAGCCACCCTCTGCACCGACTCCATCCTGTTCACATCCTTTTGAAGGTGCGGTCTCCAGAATTGCACACTATACTCCAAATGAGGTCGCACCAAAGACTTATACAGAGGCATTATCACCTCTTTTTTCTGCTAGCCATTCCTCTCCGTATGCACCCAAGCATCCTTCTAGCTTTTGCCGTCACCTTTTCTACCTGTTTAGCTACTTTAAGATCATCAGACACAACCACGCCTAGGTCCCGCTTTTCTTTAGTGGACAGAAGTACTTCACCCCCTATACTATATTGTTCCCTTGGATTGCTGCAGCCCAAATGCATGACCTTACATTTTTTTAACATTAAATCCCAGCTGCCAAATTCTAGACCATTCTTCAAGCTTAGCTAGATCCCTCCTCATGTTATCTACCACTTCCTGGGTGTCTACTCTATTGCAGATTTTGGTATCATCCGCAAAGAGGCAAACCTTACCCGAAAGCCCTTCCTCTATATCACTAACAAAGATGTTAAAAAGAATCGGACCAAGGACAGATCCCTGGGGCACACCACTGGTAAATCCTTCTCCTCAGAGTGAGCTCCATTTACTTGTACTCTTTGTCGCCTCCCACCCAACCAATTTCTAACCCAAGCAGTAACTTTAGGGTCCATCCCTAGGGTGCTCAGTTTGTTTATAAGTCGCCTGTGAGGAACAGTGTCAAAGGCTTTACTGAAATCTAAATACAACACATCTAGGGCTGTCCCTCGGTCCAACTCCCTGGTCACCCAGTCAAAGAAATCAATCAGATTTGTCTGACAAGACCTGCCTCTGATGAATCCATGCTGCCTCGGATCCTGTAATCCGCTGGACTCCAGAAACCTCACTATTTTCTCTTTCAGCAGCGTTTCCAATAATTTACTCACCACCGAAGTTAAACTAACCGGCCTGTAGTTTTCAACCACATCCTTACTTCCGCTTTTGTGTGAAGGCACAACATGAGCCTCTCTCCAGTCCTTTGGCACCACTCCCGACTCCAACGAGACATTGAAAAGGTTAGTCAGTGGAGCTGCTAGAACGTCCCCAAGTTCCCTCAGTATTCTCGGGTGTATCCCATCCGGTCCCATCGCTTTGTCTATTTTAAGTTGAGATAGTTTCTCACGAACACAGTCTTTTGAAAATTGTTCAAGATGTCCTTTGCTTCTGTTCCTATTTGTGGGTGTTTTCTGAGGTCCTGCTCCTGGTTCTTCATCTGTGAACACAGAACAAAAATATTTGTTAAGCAATTTCGCTTTATCCTTATCAGCTTCTACATATTCCACCCCCTGCACCCTTGAGTCTGACAATACCACTCTTGCCCTTCCTCTTCTCACTAATATATCTGAAAAATGTCTTATCCCCCCATTTTATTGCATTGGCTATTTCCTCCTCCTTTTGAATCTTTGCCTTCTTGACTACTTTGCTAGCTTCTCTAAGTTTTTCCAAATACAGATGCCTGTCTTCCTCTCTCTGTGATCTCTTGTATTTCATGAAGGCCTCACTCTTTTTCTTCACTTTTTCAGCTACTTCTTTCGAAAACCATAGCGGTCTCCTTTTCCTTTTACCTTTATTTACCATTTTAACAAAAAGGTTGGTTGCCCTTAAAATATCCCCTTTCAGTTTTTCCCACTGTTTTTCTACATCCCTCAGCTGTTCCCATCCCACTAATGACTCCCTGAGGTATTGGCCCATCTTCGCAAAGTTAGTCTTCCTAAAGTCTAAGATCCTCGCCTTTGAATGGATTCTAACAGCCCTAGTCCTAATACTGAACCACACCATCTGGTGATCACTGGATGCAAAATGATCTCCCACTACAACATCAGAAACACTTTCACCATTGGTAAGCACCAAGTCCAGTATAGCCCCTTCACATGTGGGGTCTGTTACCAAGTGCCTGAATAGTTCTCCCTGTAGAGAATCCAGGATCTCCTTACTTCTAGATGATACTGAAGCAGGAATGTGCCAATCAACATCTGGCATAATGAAATCTCCTATCAGTAGCACTTCCCCTTTCCTAGCAATGCTGCGCATGTCTTCAATTAACTCTCTGACCACCTCTTCCTCTTGTGAGGGATGTCTGTATATTGTTTATTGTTTATTTCACAGTTGTTATACCGCCCCCCATAACATCGGGGCGGTTTACAAAGACAAAATTAATAACAATTATAGAAAAAGGAAAAATAGAACTACAATATATGATAGAGCAGAGAAGAGAGTAAGAACAGGACAGTTAGACAAATAGAGTTATAGGAACAGAATATTAAGACTCATGAGGGAAAGGCTAGGAGAATATTAAGACTCATGACCAATGTAAATAGATTTCTCTTTCCCTCTTTCTAGTTTAACCCACAATGCCTCCCCTCTCCCTTTTAAGCTCTGTAATTCCAAAGCTTTAATAGTAGTTTTTACATATAGTGCCACTCCTCCTCCCCTACTTCCTACCCTGTCCTTTCTGAATAAAGTATAGCCAGGTATAGTTACATCCCAATCATGGTTTTCTGTGAACCATGTTTCTGTAACTGCCACTAAATCCAAGTCAGCCACTCCCACCAAAGCTTTAACATCAGGGATCTTATTTCCCTGCTTTCCATATGTTACCCCTGTTACCCATTTCCATAAAGTTATTTAATGTATCACCTACCTGGGGGCTTTCACTTACCTGGGGGCTTTCTTCACCCATCCCCAACGAATCTAGTTTAAAGCTCTCTTCAGTAGATTAGCCAGTCTACTACTGAAGACGCGTTGACCTTTCTTGGACAGATGGATGCCATCTCTGCTCTGCAACCCTTGGAACAGCATCCCATGGTCTAGGAAACCAAAACGCTCTCGATGACACCATCCACGCAGCCATGCATTCATCTCCAGGATGTGAGCCTCTCTGCCTTGTCCTTTACCCTCAACAGGGAGGATTGAAGAGAACACCACCTGTGCACCTAACTGCTTCACCCTCTGTCCCAGAGCCATGAAGTCACTTTTGATACGTTCCGAGGTATACCTGGCAGTATCATTTGTTCCAACATGGATTAGCAACATTGGGTAATATTGTTTGCCTAGACATGAACACTGTCATTGTAAACTTATGCCAATTATCTTTAAAGTATTTTGGAATCAAAGATCTTATTATATGAAAAACAGAACAAAAAGATATAAGCCAGGAAAACAATTGTGATTCATAGAGGATCGGCTACTTGAAGTGCTTACTGTAAAAATGATTAGAAAAGCACTATGGCAATCAAAGGCATTTCAGCAGTGACCTCAGCAGGAATAAACTTTTAATGGATGAGACAGATATCTAATTTGGCTATATTTAGAAAGTATTTAAAAGCATTCCTGATTCCCTGATAATTTAAGCAATAGCCAGGGGTGGAGAAGAGCAGAGCGAGGATGCAGGGAAACTTTTTTTTTTAAAATAATATTATATTTTATTGTTTTATTGATTTGTTTTACATTTTATAATCATTCTGTTATGATGCTGTGTTCGCTTGTTAATTGTATTTTATGTTAAAACGTAAAACATTTTGAATTATTAGTCATGAAAATAGTATATAAGAGAATTATAAATAAATACACGTTTAAGTATACTCTCCACTGCAACCACACTCCCAACCGTTCCCCTACACGTGCCTGTACATGCATAATTGTACACAGGTGGTGGGCAAGTATCAAAAAAAATTTCCATGCATAAAACCCTATTTAACGTATGGAAATGACTTTGAAAACTGCCCTCAAAATGGTATTCAGAAGCTGACTTTCTGATCATTCTTTCCCTCTATCCTAGGGATGAAAACACTTGGCCACCATGAGCAGGAGTGCCTGTTTCCTTATCTCAATGCCATGTGAAGGAGCAGCAGGAAACTATAATGAATGCTTCCAGCCCCGGAGATGTGCAATCCGCTAATTACCCTAACACAACTGTTTAGCATCCTTCTTTTGTCATTGCAAGGCAATTTTATTATGTTCACCGCAATTAACGCACGTTTCCACGCATGTTTGTGGGGCCTGTTTTATAAAGTGAAGTGTGCTTTCTAGAGCAGGTGCAATTGCCTGCACTTAGATCCTTTATAACGTATGCAAGTAAATTTAGGCTTCTCTTATTCTCCGTCTGAGCTGTGCCCCTGTGCAATCCTGAACTGAAAGGACATACAATGGAACATACATACATGCTTACAGAATAGCAACCGTCTAAAGCGCATAAGTGCTTTAAAAGAGGGACTTCCACACTTTTCTAGCATGTAACGTTCCATGCACACCTCTTAGAATTACCTCCAATTCCCTTTGAGTTGTGCCTATCTCTGAAGACACGGTCTGCTCTCTTTTCATTCTTTTTAGAAAGATGGCTGAAGAATCATACTCTGGTGGCAGAGGCCCAACAAATAGTCCAAAAAGTACCAGAGTTGCAATTGAAAATACTCGGCAAGCACCAGAGGAACAGAGTTTTAGATGTTTGTTTTACTTTTTCATGAGTCACACAAAGTGGGAAATGTCTTTCTCCTCAACATTTTATTCCTTTAAAAATTTCGGTAGTGGACCAGGGGCTAGCAAAAAAAGAGAAAAAAAAAGAACTTTACAGAAATGAATTCTCCTTTCTAAGCTTTCTGTTGTGCTGCCCCCCCCCCCCCCCCCCCACTATGTAGGCCAGATTACTTTAAAAAAAATCTCTGGGATCTACTTTCTATTTTTTAAAATTATGAATGTGGTACATAAAACAGTTATTGAAATGAGCTCACGTTAAAACTAATCAAAAATACAGGCTTAGTTATTAAATACAAATAATAATTTTCAAAAATCTAGAATTAAAAATATGTATTAGTTTACTGGTAATTATGATAGAATTTAAGATGTTTGGCATTACCATGGAAGATTGTTGTTATTTTTGTCTATTAAGCTATAACTAGTGAACCTACAGATAAGTTTGAATACATCACATGACAAAATAATACAAATATATAAAAATATTCAACCTGACATTACTTTTCCTGGGAGGTTTTAATTGTTGGGTAAAAAGCAATGAAGAATACTGTTTGTAGCTATTTCTGAGGAGAGGGAGGGGTAAGTATTTCTAACTCAAGATCAAAGTCCAAGCTCTTTATCACAGCTGGTATCATAATGTTAAATGGAGAGGTTTGGGATTCAAGTGCACAGAGAGCAGCATCCCTCTTTTCGTGTTGATCTAGACATGGTTATCCAGATTGCTTCACAGCTATTCAGATCAAGCCTATGCAACAGAGAAAGAGCTGCAGAAACAAACTTCCTCAGCATATGCATCCAGAATTTTGTGCAAAATAAAATATTATTATTATTAGTGGCAAGAGATTAAAATGTTCTCTACATGTGAAGGCACATTTTAGATCGGCTGTTTAGATGAAATTTGAGACATCCAATTTAAAACGTCAGATATACCGTGTGAGAGGCAGCAGAGATATTGGGCACGTGTAAGTGCCTTGTAAAATTGGCCTTTTCCTGCTCTGAAAAAAAAAATGTGTCCACAGAATAAAAGTAGAAACAGGGACGCGCAGAGTCATGGGTCAGCCCTGTACAGATTTGAACCCGATTTGAGAAACTTGCATGTATTGGAGGTGAAACGTCCGCCGTTCCAGGAAGATGAACATCTGCATGGCCCTATTTCAGAATGCGACTGTGCATCTCTCCTCCCATGCATGTCCCAGCCTGCCATTTTGCAAATGGGGACTTGCAGAGCCAGGATAAATGTCTTTTTACTTACCGGCAAGTTTTTTTTGAAGGAGCAAAAAAATATCAAGGGACTGAGCAGGTATAGTTCCCTCTTCACCTTATAGTTTATTGCATTTGATATACTGCTTTTTGGACATACAGAACGGTTTAGAAAACCTAAAATAGACAGTCGGGGAAAAAAAAAGGAATTCCAGTACTCACAGGAAAGTAACACACAGAGTGACTGCACATGACAACATATATATATAGATAGATAGATAGAGAGAGAGAGAGACACACACACACACACACACACAAACGTTAGTATTACAAAGACAGGAGAGCGGGTATCACCTTACACAATTCAGTCCCCTTTGATTTCTCTTAGCTTGTCCCAGTCCCAAATGCTTGCTTGAATACGTGCATTTTTAGGAGAGTTCAATATTTCCTAGAGTTAGGCTCCAAACAGATAGTTGAAGGAAGACTATTCCACAAAGATGGAATAACGAAGAAAAAAAAGCTGAATTCCTTGTTGATTTAAATTTTGCCCTGGAAGGAGGAAGTATGACCAATCGATTTCTGTGAAGTGATTGCAAATAGCGGGTTGGAGGGGCACATATGGGGTTATAAGAGCTGAAAGATACGAGAGATAATCAGGAAATTGATTATAAAAGGCCTTATGTGTCAGGGAAAGAGTTTTATAACGAATACAATAAAGGACTGGAAGCCAGTGATGTTGAATGAACAAAGGAGTCACATGGTCAAATTTCTTTGCCTGAGCAAGAACACGTATAGCTATATATTGGATTGATTGAAGTCTTTAATTGATAGGCAGGAAGTCCAGAGTATACTAAATTACAATAATCAAGACAGGCTATGACTGTGCTAAGAAGAATGGAGGTCTGTGCAACCTTACAGTGGTTGGTTTGCTGAAATGAGCATAGGGCGAGGAATGGCCAGTAGAAAAAAGGAGGTGATAGTGCCTCTGCATAAGTCTCTGGTGTGACCTCATTTGGAGTATTGTGTGCAATTCTGGAGACCGCACCTTCAAAAGGATATAAACAGGCTGGAGTCGGTAGAGGGTAACTACTAAAATGGTTAGTGGTCTCCGGTATAAAGCATATGAGGACAGACTTAAAGATCTTAATATGTATGACGTTAGGGGAAAGGTGGGATAGAGGAGATACGATAGAGATGTTTAAATACCTCCATGGCATAAATACACAAGAGAGCCTCTTTCAATTGAAAGCAAATTCTGCTATGAGGGGACATAGGATGAGGGTGAAAGGGGATAGACTCAGGAGTAATATGTGGAAATATTTCTTCACAGAAAGAGTGTTAGATGAGTAGAATAATCTCCTAGTGGAGGTAGTGGAAACAAGGACAGTATGGGCCCCATTCTGATTGGGGCCCATCCGGACGTCCAAAATCTTGATGGGCCAGATTTGCACCCGATTCTGCACCTGCGGGAACTAGATGTTCCCACGGAAGCAGAATTGGGTGCAAAGGGCCTGGATGGGCAGGACGTGCCCCGATTCAGCCCCGCTGCATGTCTAGCTCCCTCCACATCCAATCCTCCCAATGCTCCTGCATTGAACCCCAGTGCCATCGCGTCCCTTCGCCATGGCACCAGGACACCATGCAGGAGCCTCAATTCCCTGCAGAGGTTCAAAGAAGCTGTTCCCCACTGTCCGACCCCTGAAGGGGCCTGCCCAGTCCAGGGTCAGGGTCAGGTTGTGAGGAATCTCCCGCTGCCACTCACCTGGGATAGGGGGGCCTCCACTGCCACTCTGCACCCTCAGGGGGACTTATTCCACCTCCAAGATGGAATAAGTTCCCCATCTAATTCCTCAACCCCGGATGTACAGGGCCCCAACTGGAATCGACCCTGTATGCCTGGGGTCACAGCCCACCCCTCCATGCTCCTCCTCCTGCCCCTATTTAGAGCTCCCCACACAATACCACTGTACGTGTGAGGAGCCTGGTGATGGAAATTTGCTCCCTGCGAATAGTATGGGTTGGACATCCAAACCAGATATCCACCCCTGCTATTCGCAAATCAGAATGACACCCTATCTAAATTCAAAAACACATGGGACAAACACAGAAGATCTCTTAAGGCAAAAAGGGGTCTATCTTAGTTGAAATGTAAGGTCTTTTTCTGTCATCATGTTTCTATATTTTTTCAGAGTTCTATTTGTGCCCTGACTCAGGTGTAGCCATGGAAGTCTCCAAGAGCAAAATGAGACATACAGCATGGGTCTAAAATCGGGTGTGCATGCATCTCTCTTTTGGCCCACCCTAGGCATGCCCCCATGTGACTTGGATGTGATCACACCGGACACATGTATATTTGGAGCTTCCTAAAATGACTCAGGAGATGTCCATGTGATTTCAGCGTCTGAATGTGTGTTTTCAGACGTGGAAATCATGAATAGGGCTTCTAAAATGACCTTTAGGTTCAATGTAGGGGTTTAGCTATAAGCCGAGGTAAAATATTGCATTTTATCACAACTTAATTTACCATGGGTGTCACTAACCTCAGAAGCTGTGCTGTTCTTCATCTTTATTTGACAGTTTGACCCACTAGGGTAAACAGGCACCATTCTGAGCCAAAAGTCTAATGGGGCAGGAGTGACGGGATCGCTCCACCTGCCAGACACCATGGAAATCCCTGGTAGATCCCAGGAGTGGGGGATGACTTTGGAGGGGGGGGGGTGATCTGCATATACAAACATGCACCAATTCCCTATGTATCAGACCCTTTAGGATGTTCCTGGTAGCATCAGTCCATGTTAGTAGCTTGATACTCTTGGGGAGGAAAAATAAAGCCAGCTTGAAGACTGTGAAGTTCAATGCAAGCTGCATTATTCAATCTGCATGACAGCGAGGTCCTTTGCATCTCATTATTATGTAGCGCATCTTACAATAAACTATCATGAGTTATGGTAAAATAATGCAGGATTTTGCAGTTTAGTGTGCATTATGAGATATTATTCTTTAATGCACCTTAGTAACTATCCCCTTAATGGAGAGGTAACCTAGATGTAGAAAATAAGTAAATAAAATCAATGAGATGGAAATACAATGTAACAGAATCAAATGCAGAATGAAAATCCATGAACAATACGAAACACAGAGGTGGAATATCTTCCCAGGCCATTTCGCCAGCCCTGGATGTACAGGGCCGACATTAGAATCAGCCCTGTACGTCCAGGGCCAGTGACCGCCCACTGCCTGCCCACTCTCCACCCCCGGGCCGCTTCTTCCTCATCCCCCAACTAACTTCCCTGCACAACCGACAAGGAAGTTAGTTGGGGCTGGAGCCAGCAAATAGCGGGGATGTGTTCACAGCATTTATGCGGGTTCACCTAATGCCACCTCAATAGGTGGAGTGAAGTGCACCCACATTAATACAGCATGCACTACGGGCTAGGGCTCCCCGTTAACTGCCAGGGAAATGCTTTCCACGCCCCCAACAGTTAATATGGTGGTATTGCACCTAACGCATCATAGTTTCAGAGTTATTGGCATGTTAAGTGTAAGACCTTAGTACCCTTTAGTAAAAGACTCCCAGTCTGTAAATAAATACGTCACATCATTATAATAAACCACACATTTACAGCGATATTTTAGGAAAAATCTAGCTCCGATCTGAATAATATGAGGACAGAGGAATGAAAACTGCTTCCATCTCCTTTGTGCAGCATGGACCACATCTGGAAAAATGTTAACCTTCAAACACAAGAAATCTTCTAGTTCAAGAAAAAAAAACCATAAAATTATTTCTCTCCAGGCTCAAAATGCAGAGTCACAATCATAATTGCAGGAACCATCTCTCCAAGGTCTGAGGACTCCAAAAAGGTAGTCAGATCTAGGGGGACTACCGGTGCAGAAAACACATTGTCCACATTAGACACCTCCCCAGTCAGAATTTATTTATTTTTATTTATTTATTTAACAGTATTTCTATACCGCCTTATCTTACAATCAAAACGGTTTCACAGCAAACAATCAAAGGAGTGATCATGTGTTTTCATGCAGTGAAGGGTATATCGTGTTTGGTGTGTCTGATGTGCTGTGTGTTTGATTAGGTGGAGCTATGTACATTGTGTGCTATTATACATTCTTCTATACATTGTGTGCTATGATACATCATGTGCTGTTATACATTCTTCTATCTGAGGGTCAGGAGGGGGGTATGTTAGTTGTTCTTGCTAGTTAGTAGATCATGTGACATGTCCATAGTGCTCTGTGAATAGCATTGTCTTCAGCTGTTTGCGAAAGTCTTTAAGGTCCGTTGTTGTTCTCAGATCGTCTGGGAGGGTGTTCCAGATTGTTGGGGCAGCCAGGAAGAGTGCTCGTTCTGTGGTGTCCTTGCGTGTTTTTCTGAAGTCTTTAGGGGTGTTAACACGGTTGGAGGTGCCTTTTCTTCTTGGGCGTGTGCTGGTTTCTGGTTGTATGAGGGTGTGTAGGCTGTTGGCTGAAGTGTGTTGTTTGATTTTAAATATGTTTATGTTTATGTTGTTTTGTATTTGATGCGTGAACTGATTGGGAGCCAGTGTAGGTCTTTCAGAATGGGTGTGATGTGTTCCTGTCTTGTTGATCCAGTTATTATGTGGACCGCTTTGTTTTGTGCTAGTTGTAGTGGTCTGAGTGTTTGTTTTGCTAGGCCAAGGTAGATTGGGTTGCAAAAGTCTAGTATGGGGGTTATTAGTGCCTGGCATACCGTACGGAAGAATATAATACACTTTAGAAGTTGGAGGCAATGAGGACGGAGGCATTTTCAATAAATTAACAGGATATTTCTTGAACATCTCTGCTGGAGAAAGCTTATCAGATTTAGGAAAATTAATAAAATTCAAGCTTCTACTCCTCAAGCTTAGTATTAATCCCATTATTATCAGTCATGAGAGCATCCACATTCAAACTTAAACTACCAATTTTTGTTGACAAGAGTCACACTTCACAGATAACTTCAGGACTATCTTGACAACTATGCCCAGTTGGACCCACAGCAGCATGGTTTTAGACCCCACCATGGAGTCGAAACAGTCCTCACTTCACTCTTAAACACAGAAACCACACCAAGGATTCATCCTAATATTTCTGGATATTTCAGCTGCTTTCGATACCATCAATCACAACACTCTCCTGCGAGACTCCAGTCCATCGGAATCCAAGGTAATGTTCTGACATGGTTCCAACTCATACTTCTCTGACAGACAACAAGAAGTCAAGATCAGATGCTATTCATCCATCCCCTTTTCACAAACCCAAGATGCTCTCATTGTCAGCCCTGCTCTTCAGTATTTATCTGCAACAATTATGTCCTATTATTCACTCACATAATATATCCTTTCATATCTACACAGACGATACAATGATTTATGCACCATTTGATACCAATAATCCAGAATATGATGGAATAATAAACTGCTTCTCAGACATATCATTATGATTGTCAAACAACTCCCCACAAATCAATTGCAAGAAAACTGACATATTATTCAAAACCAAGGATTCCAGGTTCAAGGTGCCAACCTCAATAGTGTTAAATGATACAAGCGTGAATGTACAACAAAACGTTAAGTACCTAGGCATTACCATTGATCAACAACTTACCTTAAAACCACACATAAATGCTGCAACAAAACTAATATACCACAAAATCGGAACCCTTCAACACCTCTGCCCCCTACTAGACCCATCCAACTTCCACACTGCCTTTCAAGCAATCATAACACCACATTTTGACTACTGCAATTCTATTTATCAAGGTTTTCCTAAAGCCACACTGCTTCCCCTCCAAACGGCACTGTACACCATGGCATGCATGATTCAAGGAGCATCAACATATGATCATATTACACCTATTCTAAAAACAACTCCACTAGTTTCCATTATTCAGCCACATACGCTATAAAATCCTACTCCTGACCTTCAAAATCATCAACAACCAGTCATCACACTAACTCCAATCACTACTAAATTCCTACAGTACAAGCAAAACAAGAAGACAACACACAATAAACATGCTAAATATACCACATGAGAAAATCAAAAGCACCCAGTATGCCTGCATCAGGGCGTTTGAACTATATGCTCCAACAATCTGGAACTCTACAAGGATCTCTCCACATTCAGAAAACTTCTCAAAACCTACCTATTCAATGAACATTTTGGCTCCATCATATAATCTTTTCCCCCTCTACTCTCCTCCTCCCCTTGGCAGAAAAAAATAACATGATCATACGTACAACCTGAAGATACAACTGCATACCTCAATGTAAATAAGCTCCTCTGTTCCATGTAATAAGTTGCTGTTGCAATTGTTCAAATTGCATGTGTATATGAGCTCTCTTTGTTCGCTGTACAAACTGTTGATGAAATGTACACCCACTTTGCCCCGGTGAAAAGTGGTATAAACATCCAGCCAAATAAATAAAATAAAAAATAACTCAGTTAACTTTATCTCATGATCATCCACAAGGGAGGCCAAAGCTTGAAACTTCTCAATGACCCCCGAAATTTGCTCAGAGATTCACCCACTTTCTCAATAGCAACCCATAGTGAATCAAGAGAAATCTCCAGGAGTTTGGTCAGAGTAAAAAGCACCTGTTTATATAAGGCAACTGGTTCTTTCAGTATTGCCCTTGGTGAGGTAGGAGATGACACTCTACTTCCAGCCGTGGCCATAGTCAACTTGGAAACTCACGAATCAGATATTCCTCTGGCTTGCCGTGACGCCTGCATTTTCTGCTTCATCGCAGGAGACAGCCCAACTGCAATGGGGTTTTCCCAGCATCTGTGGTTCCTCTGGGCTCAATGTTGCTTCAGGAGACTTGTGGACGAGTTTGGACCCTCCTCCCACTACTGCTTCTCTCTGTGGCATACCATAGGCCAAAATTGGAGTGCAGTGAAGGGAAAAGTGATCCATTGAACCAGCAGATACTCTCAAGTGTAACAGGAGTTTTCACAGCAACTTTCCCTTTGTGTTTGATGGTCCTTCTTCCCATAGTGAGGAAAACACTGAGAGGCAGCCCCCAAGCAGCCCAGTCTGCCACCATCTTGCCTCCTCCCCATTAATTCCCTTTTTTGAGCTCTTACAATGAGAAATGATAATACACAATTTTTTATAACTGATGCACAAACTCTGTTAGGTTTTGAAAACATTCATTCACATTGATAAGGGTGCAGCTCACTATGTATGTATTATCTCATAGTTTTAAGAAAGGGAGCTGTGCCCTTCATTCTTCATAGGCCCACAATGAATATTTACCATCGACTGACAAATGCTGGAGAGGTAGTGTTCTCATTAAGACAATTCCTACACTTACTTTAGGATTTTTCTCTTTGAAATTTAATGTTCTTTTGACAGAATACCCAATGGAGCTCGATATATTCTGGAGTGACATATCACATCAACAATATAAAAAGAATAATATACAGGGTGGCCCAAAGAAAGTGAGAACATCTCGTAAATTAGAAGCTTAAATAGTTTACTTATTTACCTTTTTTAGCTATATAACGTCTTTATTTTGACAATTTCTGGTCGCCATCTTTTTTCTTTTAATTTGTCAATCGTTTACATCTGTCTTTTTGAATTTTTAAATAACTTATATGCTACCAGATGTTCTCACTTTTTTTGGGCCACCCTGTATATGTAAGGTTTATGGCCAACATAAAAATTGGCAGCAATTCTGATAGAGAACAGCCCAGCACTCTGTATCAGCTGCAGCACAGCTCAGAAACTATGCAACAGATAAATACTGTAATTAAATGTATTGAACACAGCACATTAAACTATTATCTTAATGCTGCTTTATGCATTGTGGATTTAAGCATACTTAGAAAGTAGATAAAAATATATCATTCTGCTATCCTTATCCAGATGTCACTGAGCAGCCTTGTTGCTGGGAGGATTGTATAAAAGCAATAAATGAAATGAAGTTGGAAAATCAACTCAATAATCCCCTTCTCAGTGAACTTACCATGTGGAGGGTAGTTAGATTACATGCCGCTTATGTGGGAAGTTCAAGAAAACACCTATGGGGCTTGTTTACAAAGCCGCGGTAGTGGTTCGCGATCGCGATCGCGATCGCAGCCGCGGCCCCATTGAAATCAATGGGGCCGCAGCTCCGATTACGATCGCAAACCGCTACCGCGGCTTTGTAAACAAGCCCCATATAATATGTGTCTTTACAAAATACTAGACCACAAGGGGCAGAAATCATTCGTACACGGAGGCCAGACATTTACGTGTGTATAAAATCACCTTCATAGTGTCCTTCAAGTCTTATTCATCACAACTCCCAAAATACTTGTAAAAAGAGAGACCATCTCAATTAATTCAACGCAACTCCCACCTATGTTTTGGATTTCAATATTTGATGTGGGAGAGGTGCCACTTTGAACGATTGTGTTGGTATCCTATTAACATTAACACATGTTCACACAGAGGCTGCTGTATAAATGGGACAAACTTTTTCTAAGCCTACTCAGAACCCTATAACAGGGATTTCAGCCGACATGATTGTACAGCTTCAGGTAGAATTAGCCATTTTGCCAGCATCTCTAAGCTTGCAGTAAAATGCAAGGGGATCTTCAATGTCTACAGAATAAACAGAAGCCAGGATCTCCTTTCATCCATCTCTCAGGAACAGGGCAGGAGGAAAGGCTAGGCAAACTAGGCAGCCACTTAGAGCACCACAAATTTGAGGGTGGAAGCAGCGTCCACTCACTTTGCTTTGAATCATTCTTAGTGGTAGCCTGGAAAAAAAATGTAGTAAAGGCACGCAGCTATTTAGCTATTATTGCCATGCTGTCTGGCACCTCTCCCTGTCATACTGCACTCCTGGAACAAAGACCAAAAGGACAGTGGGTCCTAGCAGGTGCACTGAGGCAGTGGCGATACAGGCACACGGGAGTCTCAAGCATGCTACATTCTGCTGGCTGCATTTGCCAGGCAGAGTGAAGTTAGACTTTCATCACAGTTGCATGGCTCAAGCCACAATATTTCTAGCATTATTTGTTCTCACCTCACCTGTCTTTCAGGGCTGGACTACCCAAGTTCTCACTCTAGCCAGGTGAGAAAGGAGAGTATGCAACCTGGGAGCACCCAGCAGAAGGGAGGAGGATCCTGAATTAATACAATTTTCACTGAGGGATGATGGGAGAAAGCAGGTCTGCTGAGCCTGAGAGGGTATAGGGGTTCCCTGCTTCGGGAGCTGCAGTGCAAACTGGCCCTAAGTGGGGCCACATGGCTAGTGGCATCTCCAGTATACTCTACTTTTGTTGGGCCCTAGCTACCACCAGAAACAGCTGTGGAGCTCACCAGTGGAATGAAAAACAAAAAGGGAGTGGCAGAGGCCACAGGCATAGGATCAGGCCCTGGGCCCCCTGCAGGGGGTCTCAGAATGACAGCCAAAAAGTGCTGTGGGGTGGGGGGCAAAAAATGGCAGCTGTGAGAAAGAACCACTAGGGGCTGCAGGCTGCATCAGGCCAGGTTATGAATGCTGGTGGGCCAGAAAAGGGGAAGATCCCCATGGAGACCCCGATAGAGGGGAAGGGGGGGGTCAGTAATTTGAGCCCAGGCCCTCCTTCCCTCTTGTCCTAATTTGCTTTTCACTGGGTTTTTTATTTTTTTGTTATTTTATTTTTTCATGATTATTTTTCTAAGTTCCTTTTTACCTTTGAAAGCTAATCCACAAATGTATTGTTAGTTCAATAATAGACTAATAGGACTTTCACACTTCTTTCTTCAAGATGCTTTTGAGGAAGTCCGAACAAGCAGCAGCACCAGACGGAAAATGTTCATTTTGTTTTTGTAATTCCATGTCATCGTGTAATTGCGCATTATTTAGTGCACACTAAGGACTAGATTTCTTAAAGTGTGTAATCATGTTAGCATGTACTTTAACCTGCAATATGTACCACAGGTTCCTTTTGTTGTTGTTTTTTTAGAAGAATGCATATTAACAGTGTTAGCAAACCTAGCTCCAACTGTATTTTATTTATTTAACAGTATTTAAATACTGCCCTTTCCTTAAATCAATGTGGTTTACATTTGAGCTCTAATTGTTTACATTGTAACAAGGTGATTTACAGTCAACTCCAAACATTGTTTACATTATAACATTGTAGATAGGGTGGGGTCACACATCATGCAGGAAGCTTAACAAATAAACTCTCTAACAGTACGTTATCATAACTTATTTGCAAGCATACTTATTTACAATTTGGGGTCATGTTTCATGTTCGTTTAGTATTGTTCATTGCTCGGTGTCCGGTGTGGATGGATAGTCCATGTTGCTCTATTTGATACTGCCAAAACGTTCTATATAAAGGAATGTCTTCAACTTTTTCCTGAAGTCCTTAGTTTCACTCATATCTCTAATATCTTCTGGGAGGGAGTTCCACAAGCTCGATGCATAAGGTGATAGAGCCCTGTTGGATGTGCTTTGCAAAGTTTTGGAGTATTCAGTTGGAGAAGCTAGTATGTTTTTGCAGTTTGTTCTCGTTGGGCGGCTTTCGGGATATTTTTTTATCAGATCTTTGAGTGATTCAGCCGATTCATTTTGCAGTATTTTAAATATGTTAATTGTTGCCTTATTTATTTTATTTATTCAGCTGTACTTATATACCGCCTTTCACCAGGTCAAAGCGATTTACAAAAGCAGGGGTGAAATACAATGAAACAAGGTTATAATATAATAATAATAAGAGGAGGGTACCATCACTGGGGGGGGGGGGGTCCATATGTCTGAGCATCAAGACGGGGGGAGGGAGGTTCACAACAATATAAATTTCATTAAGCTGACATGATATTTACAGATTCAAGATTTGATTAGAGTCTAGGCAGGGGAAGAGTCTAGAATCAGTTGGTGCTTATCCGTTCCTGCTCTAAGTGGATGGCAAAAAGGTGAGTCTTTAGTTGGTTCCAGAAAGAGGAGAGATCCTTGTTACCACGGATGTTCCATAAGGTGGGGTCATATAAGTCAAAAGCACGGTTGCAGGATTTTTGGTTAAATTTTGTTTTTTCATGTAGTACTATCAGTAGGTCAGTTGTGGATTGACATGTTGGTCAACTGGAGGCCAGCCGTGTTAACAGGGTGCTCATATGCATGGTTTATTGTTGGTGGAGTGCTTTATGAATTAGTACCAATCATTTGTATTTGATCCGTGCCTTGAACCTTGCGTGAGCCCTCATCGGAAGCCAGTGTAGTTGGACCAATTTTAGCGTTATGTGTTCGTGTTTGTTCTTGTGAGAATGCGGGCAGCTGTGTTTTGGACCTTCTGCAGTGGATGGATGGTATATGCTGGCAGGCCTTTATATAGTGAGTTGCAGTAGTCTAACACCGGTGTGACTATGGCTTGTATAACCATTCGGAAGTCATTGTGGCTTCAGAGGGCTTTAATTTTCAGATGATTTTCAGTTTATGGTATGCATTCTGTGTTGCTCTGTTAATTTAGGATTGTAAGTTTAAGTTCTGATCCAGGATGATCCCTAAGAATTTAACTTCACTTTTGACAGCTATATTTCTGCTATTTAGAGCTATTGTGTAAGGAGAGGTGAAGGTCTTGTTTCTTGTTATTATAAGAGCTTCTGTTTTGCCATAGTTTATGCTGAGGTTGTGTTCGCTGAGCCATATTGAAATTTAGGAGAGACATTCTATTATGCTTGCATAATCCAGAATTTCGACATTGAAACATGTGTACAGCATGATGTCATTGGCAAATATTTTCTAGTGAAGCTTGTATTTCTTGATGACATCACAAATTGGCTGAATTTAGAGGTTGAATAGCAGAGATGATATTGCTGACCTCTGTGGGACTCCTTGCTTTATTGTGAAGGGAGAGGATGTGTGTCCCCCACATTGGACATACTGTTGCCTGCCATCTACGTATGATAGGAACCATTTCAATGTGTTATTGTACAGACCTATCTCCTGTAGGCGTTTTAAAAATATGGTGTGTGACAGAGTCGAAGGCGAGAAATATTAGTATAAAGTCCTTTTTTATACTGTCTATTCCTCTGATAATGTGGTCAAAGAGTGCTGTAAGCAAAGTTTCCACACCATAGTTTGGCTTGAATCCATGTTGATGTAGATCTAGGGGCACATATGAGTTGATGTGATCCTGCAATTGTAACTGCACTGTCTTTTCTATGATTTTCATCATCAAGGGTAGGCTTGAAACTGGTTGGTATGCTGTAGAATCTGCCTTGTCAAGTTTCAGACTTTTTAAGATGGGCCTTATTGATGCTAGTTGAGGGTTGAAGGTATATATCCATAAGGGATGTATATATGATTTTATGTATGAAATGGGCAAGCTCTTCCTTAGCTGACAATATCCATGCAACTGGACAGGGATCGCACGGTGAGGTTGTTGTGTTCAGAGTAATTATTGTGTAGGCTACTTGTTTGATTGCTGGAATAGTGAATTCTCCCCATGTCCCGGTAAGTAAGATACTGTATACTATTACAAAAGAAAACAAACAGAAAATGCTCATTTGTTAAGTGTTACACAAATTTCATACTATGGACTGAAAAATATGGCAGTAGAGCATTCTAGGAAGTTAATCAACAATGGCAATGGTATATACAATTCCCTGTCATTTACTAATCCTTCTGTAAAAGGTAATGGATATTCAGTTCATATCTGCCATGTTCACAATTTATTGCATACAGGGACGGCTCTATAATGAGGCCGAGTGAGGCGGTGGCCTCAGGTGGAAACTTTTTGGGGGCGGCAAAAATTGCCCCCAAAAAGACTGCCTCACTCAGCCTTCAACCCCCCCCCCCCCAAAAATGATTGGAGCCACTGCCGCCGCAGCAGAATGAAGTGCCCCGCAGTCCCCCCACCTCCACGGCAAAGCTCTAATTTTAGCACCGGCTGTTTTTCAGAGCTGCGAAGATTGAGTTTCCCTTTCTCGCGGCTCTGAAATAACAGAGCCGCGAGAAAGGGAAACTCTCCCTTCGCGGCTCTGAAAAGCAGCCGGCGCTAAAAAGAGAGCTCTGCCGGGGAGGCGGGGGGACCGCGGGGCACTTCATTCTGCTGCAGCTGCGGCGGCAGCAGCCCCGATTGTTTTTTTTAAATTATTTCCCTTTGAAGGTCGAGCTGGGCTGGGCTGTGGGGGAGGGGGTAGCACTGTAATGGGTTGATGGGGAGGGTTAGGACTGGAAATGGGTTAATGGGGGGTTAGAACTGGAAATGGGCTGATCGGGAGGGGGGCTAGGACTGGAAATGGGCTGATGGGGGGGTTAGAACTGAAAATGGGCTGATGGGGGGTTAGAACTGAAAATGGGCTGATGGGGAATAAGAACTGGAAATGGGCTGATCGGGGGTGGAGCTAGGACTGGTAATGGGCTATTGGAAGGGTTAGAACTGGAAATGGGCTGATGGGGGGTTAAGAATGGAAATAGGCTGATCGGAAGGGGGGCTAGGACTGGTAATGGGCTAATTGGTGGGGTTAGGCCTGGAAATGGGCTGATTAGGGGGGCTAGGACAGGAAATGTACTTATTGGTGGGGTTAGGACTGGTAATGGGCTGATGGGGGGCTATGACTGGAGTGGGCTGATAAAGGGGATAGGACTGGAAATAGGCTGGGACTGGAAAAGGGCTAATGGGGGAGGAGAGGAGAGTGCTGCTGGCCCTGGAAGAAAACTAGGGGCTAGGCTCAGGGCCGGATTTACCTATACGCCATGTACGCCATGGTGTAGGGCCCACAGCTGGCAGGGGCCCACAAAAAAAGAAGTTAATTCTTTTTAAATAAAATTTAAAAAAAAAGCTGCTGGCTGCCGCCGCGGGGCCCCCTCTGCTGCCGCGGCAGCACCGACTGACCCGCGGGGGCCCCCTCTACAAGCTAAATCCGTCGGGTCGGGTCGGGTCGGGTCAGGTCGGGTCGTTCCTTCCTCCCTCTCTCCCTCCGTGCAGGCTGTTCCTTCCTCCAACTCTCCCTCCGTGCAGGCTGTTCCTTCCTCCCTCTCTCCCTCCGTGCAGGCTGTTCCTTCCTCCAACTCTCCCTCCGTGCAGGCTGTTCCTTCCTCCCTCTCTCCCTCCATGCAGGCTGAATCTGTTAAGCCGGCAGGGGCTGATGGGAAATTTCCCATCAGCCCCTGCGGGCTTAACAGAGGCGCGACGGAGACACTCTCCCTTCGCGCCTCTCACAGCGTGCACGGAGGGAGGGAGGAAGGAACGACCCGACCCGACCCCACGGATTTAGCTTGTAGAGGGGGCCCCCGCGGGTCAGTCGGTGCTGCCGCGGCAGCAGAGGGGGCCCCGCGGCGGCAGCCAGCAGGTTTTTTTTTTAAATTACATTTTACTTTAGGCCGACGGGGTGGGGGGGTAGGACTGGTAATGGGCTATTGGGGGGGGGCTGGGGCTGGGACTGGAAATGGGCTGGGGGGGGGTTAATGCTAGAGGTGGGTTGATGGGGTTAAGACTGGTAATGGACTGTGGGCTGATGGGG
This sequence comes from Ichthyophis bannanicus, assembly GCA_033557465.1. Classification (NCBI taxonomy): domain Eukaryota; kingdom Metazoa; phylum Chordata; class Amphibia; order Gymnophiona; family Ichthyophiidae; genus Ichthyophis; species Ichthyophis bannanicus. The sequence continues at coordinate 512,246,942 of CM066037.1, forward strand.
GGGCTTAGAACTGGCAATGGGCTTTGGGGGGGGGCTTAAGACTGGTAATGGGCTGTGGGCTGATGGGGGCTGTCTGGTAATGGGCTATGGGGGGCCTAGGACTGGAAAGGGGCTGGGGGGTTAAGACTGGAGGTGGGCTGATGGGGTTAGGACTGGTAATGGGCTTTGGGGGGGGGTTAAGACTGGTAATGGGCTTTGGGGGGGTTAAGACTGGTAATGGGCTGTGGGCTAGTGGGGGCTGACTGGTAATGGGCTATGGGGGGCCTAGGACTGGAAAGGGGCTGGGGGGTTAAGACTGGAGGTGGGCTGATGGGGTTAGGACTGGTAATAGGCTTTGGGGGGGGGGTTAAGACTGGTAATGGGCTTTGGGGGGGGTTAAGACTGGTAATGGGCTGTGGGCTGATGGGGGCTGTCTGGTAATGGGCTATGGGGGGCTGGGACTGGAAATGGGCTGGGGGGGTTAAAACTGGAGGTGGACTGATGGGGTTAGGACTGGTAATGGGCTGTGGGCTATGGGGGGCTGACTGGAAATGGGTTGATGGGGTTAGGACTGGAAGTGGGCTGATGGGGGGTTAGGACTGGTAATGGGTTATAGGGGGGGCTTAAACTGAAAATGGGTTGATGGGGGGTTAGGACTGTAAGTGGGTTGATGGGGGGCTAGGACTGATATTGGGTTGGGGGTTGCTAGGACTGGAAATGGGCTGATGGGTGGCTAGGACTGGAAATGGGCTGATGCAGGGACTAGAAGGGAATGGATGCTGGGTGAGGCTGGAACTAGAAGGGAGCTGATGTTGGGGGAGGATTAGAATGGGATGGGGCTGGAAGAGTAAAATGGAGAAGGGAAAAATATTTTGTGTGGGAGGGATAAAAAATCTACAATTGGCCGGGTATTGGGAGAGTAAGTGGGGATTGAGGATGGAGGGGTAAAATTTGAGTGGATGAAATAGGAATGAGGAAAGAGCAAAAGGAGAAAGATTAGTATGTTAAAGCAGATGTAGAGAGAGAATGGAAAAAATCTAGAAGAGAGAAGAAAGGACAAATGGACAGCAGACGATGGAGAGTTAGCAGAAGACACGAAGAAACCAGAAGAAAGTGGCTGGAGCAATTGCAGCTGAAAAAAATGCACAAAAGGTAGAAAAATATCTCTTTATTTTGAATTTATTAATTGGAATATGTCAGCTCTGGTAAATGTGCCTCATTAACGCCTGCGCTTTGTTTAGTACAAGAGCAAATTAATGTATAGTTTTATTTCTACAGTGTTGTACTTTCCAAGTTTGGCTTTTGGGATTCCCAGTTTAATTATTGTCTTCCTGTTTCTAAATTATGATTACTTGTTTGATGGTCTATGTTCTGCATGTGTAACTGAGCTGAGGTGTTCTGTTTTATATAATTCCTATTTGACATTGCCACTTGTTCTCTTTCCCCAGTAGGTCATGTATTGTTGTTCTCTGAAATGTATTGGTTTAATATTTGCAGTGTTGCCTTTTGATTGGTAGGGTATGGTGCTTTGTGAGTCCTGGTAGTGCTGTTAGGATACGGCGGGTTTACTATGGGTTCTAAATGGGCAGTGTTTGTAGTAGTTCCTAATGTGTCTGGCAGTTGGCACTGGATTATAGTAATGTAGAAATCTTTTAGTCTTTCTTTATCCATACACGCATTAAGAGGCACGTTTACTAAAAGTTAGTATATGGTAACATTATGCAAATATTTATGCAAATGAGGCCCCTTATGCAAATGAGGCCCCGCACCCCCCTTGGGCCGCCCCTGCTGGGGGCCCACAATTTTTGTTGGCGTAGGGCCTCACTCAAGGTAAATCCGGCCCTGGCTAGGCTACAAATGGGCTGATGTGGGGCGATGGGAGAATAGGAATGGAAGAGAGCAGATACTGAGAGGATTTGCAAGTGGAAGGAGGGGGTAGGAAGGGAGTTGGCACGTAGGAAGGAAGGGGCTGGAAAGGAGCTGATATGGCAGGGGAAGGAGGGGGCTGGAATGGAGCTGATACCTGGGATGTACTGAAGGGGGATTGGAAGGGAGCTGACACTTGGGGATGGGAATGGTAGGTGGCTGGGTAATGGGGAGGAGGCCGGAAGGGAGATGACATGTGCAAATGGCACTGGAAGGAGGATGGAGAGAGGGTAGGGTGACTGGAAGGGAGCTGACTGAGGGGGTTGGCACTGAGAGTGGACGTGAGCTGATACCTGGGATGGTATTTGGACTAGAAGGGGCTGGACAGTGGAGAAGGAGGGGGACTGGAAGGGAATGGACACCAGTGGCAGTCATGGGAATGCAAGGCGGTTGACATTTGAAGGTACTGGGAGGGGAGGACTGGAAAGGGGGCTGATACCTGCAAACAGCACAAGCACTGGCAGGTCAAATGCAAGGCATTGATAAGGCAGGCAAAGGGAGAATTTGAGAAGAAGCTTGCTGCAGAAGCAAAAACGTGAACTAAAGAGTTTTTCAAGTACATTCGTAGCAAGAAACCTGTGAGAGAGTCAGTTGATCCATTAGATGATAGAGTGGTTAAAGAGGCACTAAGAGGCACCAAGGCGATAGTGGAGAGACTGAATGAATTCTTTGCTTCGGTCTTTACTGAGGAAGATGTAGGGATGTTACCCATGACTAAAGTGGTATTTAAAGGTGCGGAAGAATTGAAGGAAATATCGATACATCGGGAAAATGTATTACAACTATTAGATAAACTGAAGAGTAGCAAATCACCTGGGCCGGATGGTATACATCCAAGGATGTTGAAAGAACTGAAATATGAGATTGCAGACCTGCTATTAGTAATCTGTGAATTCTCATTAAAATCATCTGTAATACCCGAAGATTGGAGGATTGCCAATGTAATGCCAATTTTTAAAAAGGGTTCCAGGGGTGATCCGGGAATCTACAGACCGGTGAGCCTGACGTCAGTCCCAGGAAAAATGGTAGAAACCATCATAAAGAACAAAATTACTCCGCATGCAGATAGTCATGGCCTAATGGGAGACAGCCAACATGGCTTTAGACAAGGAAGATCTTGCCTTACTAATCTGTTATGTTTTTTTGAAGGTGTGAATAAACAAGTGGACAAAGGTGAGTCGGTTGATATAGCGTATCTGGACTTTCAGAAAGCCTTTGACAAGGTCCCTCAGAGACTTTTGGCCAAACTAAAGAGTCATGGGTTAGGAGGCAGTGTACTATTGTGGATCAGGAACTGGTTAAAAGATAGAAAGCAGAGGGTAGGACTAAATGGCCAATTTTCCCAATGGAAAAGGTGAATAGTGGTGTACCCCAGGGATCTGTGCTGGGTCCACTGCTTTTTGACATATTCATAAATGATCTGGAAAAGGGAATAACGAGTGAGGTTATCAAGTTTGCAAATGACACAAAACTAGTTAAAGTTGTTAAAACCCAAGAGGCTTGTGGAAAATTGCAAGAGGATCTTGATAAATTGGAAGACTGGGCATCAAAATGTCAGATGAAATTTAATGTGGACAAGTGCAAAGTTATGCACCTAGGGAAGAACAACCCAAACTATGGTTACACGATGCAAGGTTCCACATTAGGAACTACCACCCAGGAAAAAGATTTAGGTGTCATTGTGGATAACATGTTAAAACCCTCGGCCCAGTGTGCAGCGGCGGCCAAGAGAGCAAATAGAATGCTAGGTATCATAAGGAAAGAAATGGAAAATGCCTCTATATTGTTCCATGGAGAGACCGCACCTTGAATATTGTGTGCAATTCTGGTCACCGTATCTTAAAAAGGATATAGCATTATTAGAAAAGGTTCAGAGAAGAGCCACCAAAATGGTAAAGGGGATGGAAGGATACTCCTATGAGGAAAGGCTAAAAATGTTAGGGCTCTTTAATCTGGAAAAGAAACAGCTGAGGGGAGATATGATAAAAGTCTATAAATTAATGAACGGAGTGGAATGGGTAAACGTAGATCAATTGTTTACATTATCAGAATATAGAAAGACTAGGGGACATGTAATGAAGCTACAGGGTAAACTATTTAAGACTAATAAAAGAAAATATTTTTTCACTCAACGTGTAATCAAACTCTGGAATTTGTTACCGGAGGATGTAGTAAAGGCTGTTAGTGTAGCTGGGTTTAAAAAAGGTTTGGACAAGTTCCTGGAGGAAAGATCCATAAAGCATTATTAAGAAGGGGCCCAGGATATCAATGCTTGACCCAGTACAAGCATTGTGGAACCTGTGTCTTTTGGGGAAACTGCTAGGTACGTATGACCTAGATTGGCCACTGTTGGAAACAGGATACTGGGCTTGATGGACCGTGGTCTGACCCAGTATGGCATATCTTATGTTCTTATGTTATGTTCTTATGAGGTTTACTGGAACTGGAAATGGGCTGATGGAAGGACGTGAAGAAAACAAAAGAAGAGATAAGAAATGTCAGATGGACCATAGACCACAGAAAGAGAGACAAGAGAAGACAGGAAAGCAGAAGCTTCAGATCGGTTTCAGCATGATCAGATAACAAAATGATCAGACAACAAAGGTAGAAAACATTTATTTAATTTTAGTGATTGGACTTTGTGCTATCTATATTTTACACAGTATGGGGTAACTGCATCTCTTATTTATCTGATGTTGCACTGCATGCAGAGTCTGGCTTCTTGGAGTTTCAGTTTAAATTTTGTCTACATATTTTTATTTTTACTTTTGATTGTGGTTACTTATTCTGTACTTTGTGAGTGTCTGTATTCTGAGTGTGTGACTGAGGCCAGGTGTTCTGTTAACATGGAGTTTGTACATAAAGATCTGTACTGTACTGTATTAATTTGACTTGTTCAGCTTTTCAAATAGGTGCATGGATGTTCCAGGGCCCATTGAAGTATTTACAGTGACCTTTCTATACATGGGCTCCTTATGTGAGTTTTGGAAGTTGGTGCTGATATGGTATGGTAGGTTTGCTCTTTGTTGTAGGGTTTTGTATTAGTTCACAATATGCCTGGTACTGTAGAATGTTTGGTGTAAGTGAGTTGATCAGAATCTGATTTTTTTTTTTTAAGATATTGAGTTCTGTGGATGAATGTCCTGGTTCTGCTCTGCACCCACTGTGGATGCAAAATATATGTTGAAAAAGAAAAAGCAAGGACCATAACGCAGTTTATAACAACAAAATAAAAATGAGTTAAAATTTGGTTTTATAAACTGTGCTGTTGATTCTCGCTCTCTTTTAGTTCCATGGTGTGCAAACATCTTGCATTTCCTCCATATAATCTAATCAGCTTTTTGGTTTGGTTCAGTCCCTGATTGGAGCTCTGAAAAAGCCCCGCCCACTTCTATTGGGGGAGAGGCACCATATCATCCTTTGCCTCAGGCAGCAGATTGCTTAGAGCCACCCCTGATTGCATAAAGTGGGATTTGGCCAAAGAAGAGCAGCAGCAATACATGTGTACCTTCTGAATTTTGACTTGAAGTAAACACTTTTGCCTAGCCCTGATGAAGTAGGTCAAATGTGAATCAGAGTCAAGCCAATAATAGCATGGATTTTGAAAGACCTAAGGGTATGTTTACTAAATTTCTGCAGGTAGTGCGGGCTAAAGCACCGTTAGTGCGCAGTTTTACCACAGCAGGGGCATAGCTGTGGTGAGAAGATAAGGTTAGCATAGCCATCGTGAACATGTGGCCAGTATGCATGCATGCTGTGATGGCATGAGCTAGATGTGTCCTGTACTTGTGTGCTAACAATATGATGTTATGGGCGGCAGTTAGGAATAAGCAACCAAATCCCTGTAGAGCGAGCAATACATGGCCCCTGACCGCACTAACAGAGTACCAGTAGACACAGGCAACCAACCACCTGCAGAGAGAGCAGATAGCAATACATTGTCCCGACCCCACTAACAGAGCATGTACTCTGTGAGCAGTGAAGGAAAGAGGGCTGACCTGGGAATAGGCAGGTCCTGCTACACAGCTCAGAGCTATGTGCCAAAGTACAAGAAGGGGAGGGGGGTCATGAAAATCAGGAAAGCAAACACATGCATAGTGACCCTGTGATACTGCCAGGTATCCCTTGGAATGTATCAAAAGTGACTTCATGGCTCTGGGACAGAGGGTGAAGCAGTTAGGTGCACAAGTGGTGTTCTCTTCAATCCTCCCTGTTGAGGGTAAAGGACAAGGCAGAGAGGCTCGCATCCTGAAGATGAATGCATGGCTGCATGGATGGTGTCATCGAGAGCATTTTGGCTTCCTAGACCATGGGATGCTGTTCCAAGGGTTGCAGAGCAGAGATGGCATCCATCTGTCCAAGAAAGGTCAACGCGACTTCGGTAGTAGACTGGCTAATCTACTGAAGAGGGCTTTAAACTAGATTCGTTGGGGATGGGTGAAGAAAGTCCCCAGGTAGGTGATACATTAAATACCTTTATGGAAATGGGTAACAGGGGTAACATATGGAAAGCAGTGTGTATAAATGCCCGTAGCATGGGAAATCAGATCCCTGATGTTGAAGCTTTGGTGGGAGTGGGTGACTTGGATTTAGTGGCAGTTACAGAAACATGGTTCACAGAAAACCATGATTGGGATGTAACCATACCTGGCTATACTTTATTCAGAAAGGACAGGGTAGGAAGAAGGGGAGGAGGAGTGGCACTATATGTAAAAACTACTACTAAAGCTTTGGAATTACAGAGCTTAAAAGGGAGAGAGGAGACATTGTGGGTTAAACTAGAAAGAGGGAAAGAGAAATCTATTTGCATTGGTGTGATAAACAGACCTTCCTCACACGAGGAAAAGGTGGACAAAGAGTTAATTGAAGACATACGCAGCATTGCTAGGAAAGGGGAAGTGCTACTGATGGGAGATTTCAATATGCCAGATGTTGATTGGCACATCCCTGCTGCAGTATCATCTAGAAGTAAGGACATCCTGGATTCTCTACAGTGAGAACTATTCAGGTAATTGGTAACAGACCCCACACGTGAAGGGGCCATACTGGACTTGGTGCTTACCAATGGTGAAAGTGTTCCTGATGTTGTAGTGGGAAATCATTTTGCATCCAGTGATCACCAGATGGTGTGGTTCAGTATTAGGACTAGGGCTGTTAGAATCCATTCAAAGGTAAGGGTCTTAGACTTTAGGAAGACTAACTTTGCCAAGATGGGCCAATACCTCAGGGAGTCGTTAGTGGGATGGGAACAGCTGGGGGATGTAGAAGAACAGTGGGCAAAACTGATATTTTAAGGGCAACCAACCTTTTTGTTCAAATGGTAAATAAAGGTAAAAGGAAAGGAGACCGCTATGGCTTTCAAAAGAAGTAGCTGAAAAAGTGAAGAAAAAGAGGGAGGCCTTCATGAAATACAAGAGATCACAGAGAGAGGAAGACAGGCATCTGTATTTGGAAAAACTTAGAGAAGCTAGCAAAGTAGTCAGGAAGGCAAAGATTCAAAAGGTGGAGGAAATAGCCAATGCAATAAAATGGGGGACGGGGACGGGGGAGATAAGACATTTTTCAGATATGTTAGTGAGAAGAGGAAGGGCAAAAATGGTATTGTCAGACTCAAGGGTGCAGGGGAGAAATATGTAGAAGCTGATAAGGATAAAGCGGAATTGCTTAAAAAATATTTCTGTTCTGTGTTCACAGATGAAGAAACAGGAGCAGGACTTCAGAAAACACCCACAAACAGGAACAGAAGTGAGGGACATCTTGAACAATTTTCAGAAGACTATATTCGTGAGAAACTAGCTCAACTTAAGTAGACAAAGCGATGGGACCGGATGGGATACACCCTAGAATACAGAGGGAACTTGGGGACATTCTAGCAGCTCCACTGACTGACCTTTTCAATGCCTCGTTGGAGTCGGGAGTGGTGCCAAAGGACTGGAGAGAGGCTCATTTGGTGCCTTTACACAAAAGAGGAAGTAAGGATGTGGTTGAAAACTACAGGTCGGTTAGTTTAACTGGTGGTGAGTAAATTATTGGAAACGCTTCTGAAAGAGAAAATAGTGAGGTTTCTGGGTCCAGCGGATTACAGGATTCGAGGCAGCATGAATTCACCAGAGGCAGGTCTTGTCAGACAAATCTGATTGATTTCTTTGACTGGGTGACCAGGGAGTTGGACCGAGGGAGAGCCCTAGATGTGGTGTATTTAGATTTCAGTAAAGCTTTTGACACTGTTCCTCACAGGCGACTTATAAACAAACTGAGCACCCTAGGGATGGACCCTAAAGTTACTGCTTGGGTTAGAAATTGGTTGGGTGGGAGGCGACAAAGAGTACAGGTAAATGGAGCTCACTCTGAGGAGAAGGATTTACCAGTGGTGTGGCCCAGGGATCTGTCCTTGGTCCGATTCTTTTTAACATCTTTGTTAGTGATATAGCAGAAGGCTGTTCGGTAAAGTTTGCCTCTTTGCGGATGATACCAAAGTCTGCAATAGACACCCAGGAAGCTGTAGATAACATGAGGAGGGATCTAGCTAAGCTTGAAGAATGGTCTAGAATTTGGCAGCTGGGATTTAATGTTAAAAAATGTAAGGTCATGCATTTGGGCTGCAGCAATCTAAGGGAGCAATATAGTATAGGGGGTGAAGTACTTTTGTCCACTAAAGAAGAGCGGGACCTAGGCGTGGTTGTGTCTGATGATCTTAAAGTAGCTAAACAGGTAGAAAAGGTGATGGCAAAAGCTAGAAGGATGCTTGGGTGCATACGGAGAGGAATGGCTAGCAGAAAAAAGGAGGTGATAATGCCTCTGTATAAGTCTTTGGTGCGACCTAATTTGGAGTATAGTGTGCAATTCTGGAGACCGCACCTTCAAAAGGATGTGAACAGGATGGAGTCGTTGCAGAGAAGTGGCTACTAAAATGATTTGTGGTCTTCATTATAAAGCATATGAGGACAGACTTAAGGATCTTAATATGTACACCTTAGAGGAAAGGCGGGATAGAGGTGATATGATTGAGATGTTTAAATACCTCCGTGCCATAAATGTTCAGGGAGAGAGCCTCTTTCAATTGAAAGCAAGTTCTGCTATGAGGGGACATGGGATGAGGGTGAAGGGAGATAGATTCAGGAGTGATATGCGGAAATATTTCTTTACGGAAAGTGTAATGGATCCGTGGAATAGTCTCCCAGTGGAGGTGGTAGAGATGACAGTAACTGAATTCAAAAAAGCATGGGACAAACAAAGAGGATCTCTAAAGGTAAAAAGGGGACTGTTGTGTTTGTTGATATGGAAGGACAGATTAGATAGGCCATGTGGTCTTTTTCTGTCGTCATATTTCTATGTTTCTATGTATGTGGGAGATAGGGTGCAAATGCAGCAACTGAAGGAGCAGGGCGACCCATGTGGATGAGGATAAGATCTCAGCAGAGGCTGCCATCTGGTACGGCAGTATGAACTTCTCTCGCCCTGAGTCACTGAAGGTGCCCATTTATCTAGGCTCCAGTGGACAAGTTACCAGATCCCTGGGGTTTGGATGGGACCCCTCCTTGCCATTTCCCTTATACATCTGGCATCGTACCCTAGCTATTGAGGAGTGCTGCACCCATGAGGCAGAATGTGGGCACTAGAAGCAGCAGATCTGCATGCCCAACGGTGACCACACAGATGTGGGGTGACACGTGACTGGAGCAGCCATCTTCCCACCACCCCCTCCACCACATGGGACCCACATTGTCCAAATGGAGCCCCTTGGGCCACCACATAGGACACCCAACCCTGGGAACTAACCTTTGCCAGGTGGGTGGGAAACATCCACAAAGGGCACCCATGCTCCCTTCATGGAGAGAGCTCTGGGGACACACCATGGTACCCCTATGCATCCCCTTGGAGATGGCCAACCCCAAACAGTTCTCAGCTGGAGCACTCCAAATTTCAGGGAACTGAAGGCCCACAGACCACTGAGAGCCCACAACAGCTCCCCAAGCCCGTGGAACACCTTATCCCTTGGGCAAAGGAGCCAAGGGAGAAGATACTGATCAAGGAGCTCCAACCAAACAAGCTCATGTTCAGTGGTGGAAATGGAGGTATCTGCTCAGAGCCAGTAGGCCAAAGATATATCCTTATATGGTTAGGGTGGGGGTCCATCTGCTCACAGGAACATGGCCCAGGGCATTGGCATGGGCTCCCTGATGCATGTATACAAATGAGCAGAAAGGCTTTTCTTGTACTTAAAGATAATGGGTTGAAAGTAAGTGAGCTTTCTTTTTTAAGGTTACCCTGTAAATTTATTGTGAATTATAGTGGAAAATATATTAATTTTTTGGAAGTGTTTTAGAACTGTTTCTTCATAAGTAATGGATCTATCATTTTAAGTGCACTTTGTGGGTTAAATTGATCTGCTAAATGGTTTGGCTATAGTATTATTAAAATATTATGGTGCACGATATTTCTTTTTCTTTATGGTGTTTCTTTTTCTTCTTTCTTGTCCCTTGTCTGGCATGCCTCCTCCTCGATGTGCACTTTAGTAAGGGGAATTGCTTTATTTCTTTTTTGTGTTTCCTTATTGTAATTATTAATAATAATTATGTTGACTTGATTACTCTTAAGGTTTACTTATTGTAAATTATTAAAAATTATATAAAAATTAATTTAAAAGTTGAACCACAATGACCCATAGGTCTGGCACTTGATGGCTCTGTGACTGCTTTTTCTCTTTTTAAACCGTTTAATGTTTCTTTTTACATTTATATAGTTTGTAAACTGCTTTGCTGTACCCTTGTTTGAATGGCAGTATGTTATGAGAATGAATAAACTAAACTAATCCCTATTCTATTACTTCAATTTATAGCCACAGCAGCTTGACTATCTCCACTTGTAATATTTGTATATAATGGTATGGAAAATAGTTGATCCTATAGTTAATACCGATCTCTGTTAAAGCAAATCTTTTGACATCAGAAGACTGATTCTTTAACAGTGAAGTCATGGATGAGGACAGGAAAAAGCTGACGTCTTATAGAAAAAAAGATGACTTTATTATGTGTTTTGGCTCTAATATACTACAATTTGGCACCAACAAACTGCAATTATGAGACGAGGGCTGACTGTTTTGCCTGTAAGCGGTTAGGAAATAGATAAGAATGAATGCTTCTAAAAATATACTGTGTAAAGAACAGAGCTGTAAGAGAGTCAGAAGCTTACCATTTACAATGATCCTTCATGTAAAGCACAACTCAAAGCTGCTCAGTACCAAAGGCCTAAAATTGAAAGGGATTAGAGCAGCTGTTTCTAATAATTTTGTGGTAGGGTAAAATACTGTCCACAGGAAAGAGACTATTAGCAAGGAATTCTGCACAATTATTTGCATATTCATTGTTCTTTGCATTGCAAGCAGTTAAAGCTTTGGTACTGTCCAAGCCTGTCTCTTAGGCACAAGTACCCCCTTTCTTAATATCACTTGTCAGGAGAGGATGGCTGCAACCGCTGAAACTTAAACCCGGATAAGATGAGATCTTATATGACCAGGGGACCCTGCCGCAGAAGTCCCCCCTCTTGAAGCAATAGAGGGGACCCTGCCAACAGGCTCAAGATATCTGCGTACCACGGCCTTCATAAAGCCCAGGTGAGACCAAACTCTGCACAGAAATCAGCTCACCAAGGGCCATATGGGAAAGACATAGATGAACCCCTTCTGGGGCCACTCCTGAAGAAAGGTATTCAAGCTCACTGCCCATGAATGGATCCTAACTGCAACTGAAGACGTTTTTCATCTTTGCATTCCTCTAGATAGCCACCAGATAGAACATTGGCAGACACCACCTCTGCATGAAGTTGAACATACGATGGTTTAGCTCCTACATGCTGGAATCCAGTATGCTCTGACTCAAGAAGTCAGCTTGCATATTATCAAAACCCACTATGTGGGCCTCTGACAAAGCCATCAGATGAGCCTCCACCATCTCTGTGGCCACCATGGCGCTACGAGTGTTGACTTACTTGATGACATACACCACTGCCATGGCATTATCTGAGAAAAGTGACCGCTTTGCCCTTCAGGAGGGACAAAAGCCTCTCCAGAACCAGGTGGATCACCTCTGCCTCTAGTCTCTTCATCAACCAGCAGGCTTCCTTAGGGGACCAACACCCCTGAACAAACTGATTCAGACAATGCACCACCCAGCTCAGCAGGCTGGCATCCATAGTGACTATTACCCAATCTGGTGCCTCTAGAAGCATCCAGACCATCAGAGGGTGAGTTTGTAGCCACCATGCCATTTCCCCCTTGATCTTCCAGGGAAGAGAAAGGTGCTTTTCTAACAAATGGGATTATGGACACCAGTGAATCAGAAGTTGTCCCTGCAGGAAGTACATGTGCGCCCTAGCCCAAAGTACTAGTTTCAAGGTCAAAACCACTTACCCCAAGAGCTGCAGGTAGTCCCTGGCCCTGGGAGTTGCTTGAGAGCAAAACTCCATGAGCTGCAGCTGCAACTTGTCCAATCTTTCTGCGGTGATAAACACCCTGTTCAAGTGAATACTGAAGCGGACACTCAGATACTCCAAGTCCAAGAAGGGAACTAGGAAGCTCTTGGAGTAGTTGATCCCCCATCCATGCTTCTTCAACCACTGGATCACCTGGGTAGTGTCCTCCCTGGACTTCACCATAGAGCTGGACTGAATTAGCTAGTTGTCCAAGTATGGGTGAACCCTCTAATCAACATCTTTCTTAAGGTATGAGATGCTGTGGCCAGGCCAAAAGGCAAGGCATGAAACTGAAAATGGTGGTCCAGGATACAGAAGCAGATGAACTGCTGATGTTGCTCCTGGACTGAAATATGGAAGCACATTTCAGAAAGGTCCAAGGAGGTTAGAAACTCCCCTTACTGAATCAAAGCAATGACCAACCTGAGGGTCTCCATGCAGAAGTGGAGCACTCTTAGCTTGGCATTTATTGCCTTCAGGCCCAGAATGAGTCAGTCAGGACCTGCCTTTGTTGAGTACCATGAAATAAATGAAATACCATCCTGATCTTGTTCTGTGAAGAGCATGGGTAAGATAGTCTGCAACTATAGAAGGCATTGAAGAGTCTTCTTGACTGCCACTCTCTTGCTTAAGGAACTGCAAGGAGATTCCACAAAGGTGTCCTGAAAAGGCTCCACAAACTCCAGTGCGTACCTCTAGTCAAGGACATTGAGGACTCATTGGTCTGATGTGATGTAGGTCCATTCTGAGTAAAACAGCTGGATATACCACCAACTGCCTACCTTCAGAAGGGACTCATTGGAAGTCACATTGAAAGGGCTTACTAACTCCTCAGGCAGTACCTGCTGAGTCTTGAGATCACTGAGATCCCTGAAAGGACTGACTCTTTTTGGATTTAGACCCATAGGAAGAATAGGTTATGTTCAAATTCCTTCTGGCCCTAAACTGCCTCCATGCTCCCATTGAGAGGCAGTTTAGGGCCCTACAAGAGGAACCCATGGAACCTCTGTGGACAAGCCACTCCGAGGTCTACCAACAGCTCTGCCAGATCCTTCCCAAACAGCAACCTGCCCTTAAAAAGAGCTTGCTTAGCTGCAACTTTAACACAACATCAGCAAACTAGTTCCGGGAGCTAGAGGCATCTTTGTGCCACCACAAACACCGCCATGGACTTAGAAGAGATCTTTATCAAGTTGTATGAGTTTCTGCCACAAATAATGTTACAGACTCCAATCCTGCAATCTCTGGGCTATCCAGTAATAGCTTAAGTGCACTAGGGCCATCATACCTGTATAAAATGCTGCCTAAGTACCCAAGGACAAAGCTGTGAAGGCATTCTTGAGGAGGGTTTCCACCCTCCTATCATGAGTCTCCTTCAGTGCAGGGTCACCTTCCACAGGACTGGTCATGCACTTTGTCACCGCTTTGACCAGGGCATACATCTTAGAGGGCCTGAAAAGCTGTTCCATCTCCCTTTGGGATGGAAGACACAGCTGAAGCATGACCTAATATCCACTCGGTCCCAGATCCAGTGTCTTCCAGTGAGAGAACAAGAGTTTTAAAAGTGCTGTGGGAGGGGAAAGAAGGCAGAGGGAAGCTGCAATCCCTCTTGGATGGAGTACATTTGTGACACCTCCACCTCCCTTATGGCATCCTGAAAAAGGGTGAAATGTTCCTCCCTGTGAAAACAATAGATCATCAATGGATCCTCTTCCTCTGCCATGGGAAGCTCCCCTCCAAAGACTCACCCATTGTAAACAGAGAGTCCTTCTCGTCTCCCCATCTTCCTGCTCAGAGGAGACAGAGGTGGGCAAGTGTGGTGAAAGTGAGTTAAAAGTTGACTACTGATTATGTGTCAGCAGTAAGTCAGGGGTTAACTAAACCTCAGTTTTGTAGGAAAGAAATGCCTATGCAATTTTGTGAGAAACAGCTTGCATAACTACATCATGTGAAACTTATTTAGACAGATTTGTATGCCACCTTTTCCTTTAATCAAGGTGGTCACGTCACATCACAATTGGAGGGTTACATTTAACATTAGGGTACGTGTAAACGTTTAGACAGCACAGTTACGTAACAGTATTTAGACAGTACAGTTGAAGTAACAGTTAACATAAAGGTATTTACTAACATGTGATGAGTTTGTGTGTGTGGATTGGATGGGTGTGTGTTTAGTTGGTGGAGGAGTAGTGTTGCTGTTTGGGTAAGAGATGTTGCTTGGGTGCTCATAAGTTTCTATAAATAACCATGTTTTGAGGTCTTTGTGGAATTCTGTGAGGTCATCTAAGGCTCTCAGGCTCATTGGGAGCTCCATATTGAGGATGCCAGTAGTGATGGTGCTCTTTTTGAGGTTGTTTGGTTTTGTGATAGCTTGCAGGTGTGCCGATCATGTTGTTGTTATTGGTTCTTGTTGGTCTATTACTGATGTCTCTTGTTATAACGTTTTGGAGTACGTCTGCTGAGAGATGGTGAATGACTTTGAAGATTATCATGATAGTTTTGTATTTAGCTCTTGCCACCATTGGGAGCCAGTGTAGTTGTTTTAGGATGGGAGTGATGTGCTCGGTCCTTGGGGTGCCTGTGATGATGCATGCTGTGGTGTTTTGTACCATCTGTAGTGGATGTAGTGTATGATGAGGAAGGACTTGATATAGTGAGTTTCCATAATCAAGCAGTGGTGTAATGAGCGCTTGACACACTGTGCAGAAGTGGTCTTGACAGAGCATTGGTTTGATTTGTCTGACCGTTTTCAATCGATGATATGCCTTGTTTGCAGTTTTGGTGATGTGGGATTTTAGGTTCAGAGCTCTGTCTAGTGTTATGCCCAGATACTTAACTTCTTCTTTGACTACTATGTGTTTGTCTAGGTTGCTGATAGTTTGTGGAGGTGTGGAGGTATGAAGGTGGGGTTCCTGGTGATGAACATTGCCTCAGTTTTGTCATAGTTGACCGTTAATTTGTTGGCTATGAGCCAGTCATTCATGTCTTCTAGGCATTTTGTTATTGTTGTAGTGTTTAGTGCTAGTAAGTTAATTGGAGCGTACACCATGATGTCGTCAGCATAGATGTGATAGTGTAGTTTGTGGTGTTTGATGATGTTACATATGGGCTGTATGTAGATGTTGAAGAGCATTGATGATAGGGCTGAGCCTTGAGGTATTCCCTGCGTGACGGGGAATTGTATGGATTTCTTTTGATCGCATTTGACTTGTTGTGTTCACCCATCCAGGTATGATGTGAACCACTTCAGGGTATTCCTGCATAGTCCTATCTGTTGTAAGCGTTGCAATAGCTTAGGGTGTGACACGGTATCGAAGGCCGCTGAGATGTCCATGAACACTAGCAGGAAGCCGTTTTTTATGTTGTCTATGCCTCTTAGGAGATTGTCAAAGAAGGAGGTGAGTAGTGTTTCTACACCGTGTTGGGGCTTGAATCCATGTTGATGTATGTCCAGTGGGGCATTGATATCTATATGGTCCTGAAGTTGTCTTTGGACTGCTTTTTCCACGACTTTAGCAAGGAATGGCAGGCTGGAGATAGGACGGTATGACTTTGGTTCAGATGGGCTCAGATTGCTACTTTTAAGTATTGGTCGTATCACTGCATGCTTTAGGGGTTGTGGCATGTATCCTTGTTGGAGTGAATCTTTGACGATTTTTTGAATGTGATGAGAGCTGGCTTTTTATGAGAGGGAGTCCTGATACAATGATAAGGAAAAAGCTTCTTCCCATAGCAATTGTGCTTTTTCTCATAGATGACCTTCGATATATTTTGTCTATCAACGGAGTTCTGAGTTCCTGAACCATGGGATGGGAGATGGCCCTCCCTTGAGCATTCTCAGGTGCCTGGCAAGCATCTTGATTATGTTTAATAGATAGCTGATCCTATTGTGTGTGTGTGTGTGTGTGTGGATATATATATATATATGTCTGTCAACTGATGGAAAATTACTGGTTGCTCTTGCAACAAGATATAAAAAACAGGGCCTCGTGTCAGTCAGAGAGAGAGAGAGAGAGAGAGAAAGGAAGTCTCACCTACACAGTGAATGCGTGCACTGCCTAGGGTTTTCCCGACTGAGAATCTCTCTCCTGCCTGGCTGAATCGAAGTGTTGGCATGACATGAAGTTCATAGCTCTGTCGGTGATATGTTGTCTTCTTTTATCTTGCTTTTATGCACAGCTTGACCAATTATATGTTGATAATTGCATTACTTGCTTTAAAGTTACCTTTTTAAAATATTTTATAAATAAACTAATTATTTCTATTCTACAGTGTGTTAGTCTTTATTTCACACCCTGATCCATCAGAACAGCAAGCAAAAGTGAAAAGCTTAATTCCTTTGTTGCCAGAGGGTGGGATGTGAGAGGGCACAGAGCCCCCCAGCGGGGAGGTCAAGGCCTCAGACCCACATAAGGGGAGGTGCCACAGAGCTACTGGAGAATTAAAACAGCCCATGAGCTGTTTCAGGAGCTGTTACTTAAAGCTGCTAAAAATGGGCTCTGAGGCCCTGAAGAAACCTCAGGGACCTACTGGCTTGAGTCTGTGGCTGTCTGACCACAAGCTCCTTAAGCTGGAAGACCATACAGCCAACAAAAGTGGCCACTGTTCCTGCCAGTGGGAAAAGTCATGGAAGATGAGGTAGAGACAGCAACACTGACACTGGGCCAGAGATCTCCCATGGGGGTCCTGAAATTGCCAAAAAATGTGCCACATGGCTTCTCCATTGCACTTGTAGCAAAAAGATCCAGCTGTGGAACTTGCGCAATCGAAGCCACAAGCAGCAAATCTCCATGCACCCAGCATCACGGCAGAACTCAAACGCAACCAAAGGAAAAAAACAAGGAAAAAACCCCAATGGAAAATAAACCTGTAGTTTAAAAGGACCCCTGATCGGTAAGTGAATCCCTAAACCTATGAAGATGGATGGAGAAACTCGATAAGGGCCTTCCAAGTTGCTCCCACAGGTCTGGGAATGAAGAGGGGTTTTTTTGAAGATGCTTTATTCAAATAGCACAGAGCCACAGAAAAAAAAAAAAAAAGACAAAAATAAGCAATAATTATGTAATAAAAAGCAGAACATGAATAAACAGGACAGTGAGTACTTGGGCCTAGATTTACCAACCCTCTTCAGGGGCCCTATGGAGTCATCCCACCCAATTTCCAGTCCACCAACGCTGAACCCTGTGGGAAACTGCATTGGACACAGGGCGTCCTCAAGTTCCGAGCAAATGTTGAGCCAAGATCTCAAACACACAGGCCACAAGATCATGATCTGGGCGAGGGGCGACAGCCCTATCTGCACTGCTGCACCAGTCCACACACCTTGTCCGCTGCTGGAGGCAGACAATACTGGTTTCTCACACTGCTATACAAGTGATGACATCACAACGTTAATCTGGACTGCTTCCACCCGCTGCACGGGGAACATAACCCACTCATCTGGACTTGTTTAGCAGCATAATAAAATACATATATTATTAACTCTGCTCTCTGCTGTGGGGTAAAGGGAGGAAGAAGGGAAGCTAATCTGCTAACATACAGATAGCTCCTTAAAGGATAAGAACATAAGAATTGGGTTGGACCAGAGGTCCAGCAAGCTGAGAATTTAAAAAATACATTGCAGTCATCCATCTTTTATTTTCTAAGGAAAAGGAAGCCATACTTAATAATATTTAGAAATTCCACTTAATTAGACACGCTCATAATTAGAGTTTTCCTATACTGATTGCATTAGACACTTGTTCAAGAGCTAGCCTACAAGTACCTGACATATCCCACAGTAGCCAGTTCCATTTAGATAGAAGCAGTGGCTTTCTCTTGGATTACCTTAATAATGGTTTATAGACTTTTCTTCCAGGAATTTACCGAAACCTGTCTTAAACCCAGCTACACTCCCTGCTTTTACCACATCCTCTGGCAATGAGTTCCAAAGATTAATTATACATTGAGAAAAACAATATTTTCTCCTATCTGTTTTAAAGATATTACTTTGTAGCTTCATGACGTCCCCTAGTCCTTGTATTTTTTGAGAGAGTAAAGAATTGTTTAGCGTCTACTTGTTCCACTCCACTCAGGATTTTATAGACTTCTGTCATATCTCCCCTCAGCCATCTCTTCTCCAAGCTGAAGAACACTAATCTTTTTAGCCTTTCCTCATAGGAGAGTTGTTCTATCTCCTTTACTATCTTGGTTGCCTTTCTCTGTACCCTTTCTAAAGCTGCTATATCTTTACTGGGATGTGGAGACTAGAATTGCACACAATACTCAAAAGTGCAGTCGCACCATGGAGCAATACAGAAGCATTAGGATATCCTACATTTTATTCTCTATTCCTTTCCTAATGAGTCCTAACATTCTTTTTGCTATTTTGGCCGCCACTGCACACTGTACAGAAGATTTCAATGTGTTATCTATGATCACACCCAGAACCTTTTCATAACGTGGAACCTAGCATTGTACATCACTTTGCACTTGTCAACGTTAAATTTCATCTGCTGTTTGGATGACCAGTCCCCAAATCTCACAAGGTTCTTCTGTACTTTCTCACAATCCACACGCGATTTAACAACTTTGAATAATTTGGTGTTGTCTGCAAATTTAATCACCTTGCTTGTTGTTCCCAATTCCATATCGTTTATAAAATATATTAAAAAGCATTAGTTGCAGTACAGGTCCCACTATTCACCTTTGTCTGTTGAGAAAATAGACAATGGAGGGTTGTGACTTGCCCAAGATCACCAGAAGCAGCTAAGGGATTCAAACCCTGGCTTCCCTGGTTCTAGCCTGCTGCTCTACCCATTTTGCTACTTCTCTGATTTTCTAAACAAATTAAAACAGTGAATCAGAAAAACGAAGGAGGTAATTTTAGAAGCCTTGTGTGTCTGAAAATAGCCCTTTAGACATGCAAAGCATGGAAACGTCCCTGGGGCCATTTTAGAAACCAGGTATATAAAGATGTCTACAGCGTGAGAATATCTATGTAGAATGGGGGCATGGTGTGGGTGGAGCAAGGGAGATGCTTGTCAAGGTGAAATTTCAGAAAGGCAAAAGCATGTCTAGCCCTGGTTGGGGACCATGAATAAGGTGGGAAAAAAGTGCCTGTTTCATGGATACGCCTTCAGGGTGAAGAGCAAAATATGCTTTCATCTCTACTGTTATTTTTTCCTGCCTGAAAAAACCTGCACATAAACACAGTGGTGTGCAAAAGTCTGGAATCACTTGTAAATTTGATGTTTTTTTCAACTTTGTGACCTTATATCTTCATTTCTTTTTCCTCCCTGTGGCTTTTTCTGTGTATCTCATGATACGTGATAGATTTGGCTATTAGGGCCAACTTTTAGTATTGGTTTGACCCTTATTTTCTGAGTTTGTTCCCCATAGTTGTCCTGTTGATAGATTTTCTGTGAAAACCACATAATGTACATAGTTGGCCAACGATGTATTATTGTAAGTATGCTTTAAAATATTATGGACGCACGCTAGGTTTCCTTCAAATTAATGTATGTGGCCATGAAAAAGGCCGTTTTTATGTGTCAGTGATGGCTCAGTATTTGATGGGCCACCCTTTGTTCTTGATCACCTGACTGCACCTTGTCGGCATTGAATGAACCAGTCTGACAAGGTGATCATTGGCGACAACGTGGTTCCAAGCTGCAATGAGTGACTCAATCAACTCACGCTTTGATGTCAGATGCCTCTTGGATATTTCCAAGGCCACCTTGTGCCACAGGTTCTCGATTGGATTCAGATCTAGAGACTGGGCAGGCTAGTCCACTGACTTGATGTTGTTCTGCTGCTTCCAGCTGATCACCTGTCTGGAGCGATGGCAGGGTGCATTGTCATCTTGGAGCAGGAACTGGCCAGGAAACAGCTGGTGTCCTGATGGCACCATGCACTTTTGTAGTATGGTGATGTACTTGGCTCCGTTGACCATTCCATCGACGATGTGAAGACGTCCAACACCACTGGCAGCCATGCAGCCCCAGACCATGACCTTCAAAGGATGCTTCACAGTGAGGTTGAGACACTCAGGCTTGAATTCCTCTCCAGGAAATCTCCTCACATAGGTGTGGGCCTGGTTACCAAACAGGCAGAAGGTGCTTTCATCGCTGAATAGCACCTTTTCCCACATTTCAGTCGACCAGGTTGAGTGCTTTCTCGCCCACACAATCCGGTTGAGTCTTTGTATGTCAGTCATCAGTGGCTTATTCCGTGCTTTGCAGCCCCGGAGACCAAACTGCAGGCACCGGCGACAAACTGTTGATGAGCTGACACTGACCTCACTCTTGTCTGACCACTCTAGAAGTAGCTGAGGAGAGGTCAACTTGCGATTAGTCAGTGAAATGCGTCGTAGTGCGCAGTCCTGGCGTGATGTTGATGCATGTGGATGACCTGAACGAGGCTTGTCCACCACTGAACCCATTTCTTTCTTCTTCTGTACAATCTTAACAGCAGCGCTCTGACTGCAGCCAACTTTCCTGGCTATCTGACGGCTTGAAAATCCTTCCTCGCTCATAAAGTACACACGAACACACTCCTCCAACATCAGGGTCCGAGTCATCTTCATGGTCGATCCAGAAAGTGTATGAAATTCAAAAATTCCATGTGTTTTTATAGCTGCACTGTTGGCTAGATATCTGCATTGTGATTGGTTAGAAATAACGTGTGTATATTGGATAATCTCTATCCAGCTTTGACGCAGAATCCACAAAAATCACAGTAGCTATCTCCCAGTGTCTGTAGAATATTTAAATTGGAAGCAAGGAATGCAAAAATGTCAACTCTAATAGCCAAATGTATCCCTTTTAACGTGGTAGAAAGATGAATATGCTGGGCTAAAGCAAAATTTAAAAAAACCCGAAACGTTAGAAAGTACGAAAAACGCAAAATTCACAAGTGATTCCAGACTTTTGCACACCATTGTACATATGCCAAACATTATGGGCCCGCTGCTGCACATCTGAGTATCTGAAATAGCAGGCCAAGATGTCCTAGTGACAGGACACAGTTGCTCTCCTTCTGAAATACTCTGTCCAGGACATCCAAGTACCTGGTAATGCGAATGTCCAATTTGGGTATGTCCACATTTTTGAAATGGCCTGCACACATGCACGTACCTGGCCTTGCTATGTGGTTGAATCCAGAACCGACTAACTGGACATTCATTCTTCAAGTTGGAGAAGGCACATATACATGCCTACCTTCAGTGCTGCCTCTCCCTCAGTTTTCTGGACGCTCTGCTCTGGATATCCAAGATTTATCCTAGATGTTCCTTCTAAAATGCCACTTTGCAGTACCAATGCAACTAAATATTTATTTATAAACATCAGCCAATACTTAGGACAAATATCCTAACTAGTAGGAGATTTAAAACAAAAGTTAAGAAAGTCAGTCAACTCACAATTAAGCTATGGAAATTATTGCCAGAAAGATATTGTCAAGCTTAAAAAATATATCTGGATTAAAAATAAAATAGATTTTTAGACATCAGGTATTTTAACAATTGTTAACCGGGCAAGCACAGAAATCAGGACTTCTTCTGGGAATGAACAATAGGGAATGGATTCTTCAATTAAAACCTGCCTGATGCATTGAAGAAGGCTTGGCCACTGCTGGAAGCAGAATGCTGGGCTTGAAGAACTATTGGTCTGACCCAGCATAACACGTCTTACGTTCTTGAAATATCTGCTTCCGCTGTTCAGTATTGATTTCTATTGCACTCTAGATGTAATATAAGTGTTTAGGCTGTGGAGGATAATACATTGGAAAACGCATGCTTACAAAAACGGAGAATTTTAAAAATACATTGCTGTCATTCATCTTTATTTTCTAAGGAAAAGGAAGTCATACTATTTAGAAGTTCCACTTAGACACTCATCATTACAGAGTTTTCCTATACTGATAGGCATTAGACACTTGTTGAAGAGCTAGCCTAATACTGTACATTTTACATATCACTGTAATATTTATAGTGTTATGTGGTCTCAGATTTTTAATAAAAGCAATATGATACTATTTGCAGTCTTGCTACATGATTTTCATATCAAGTACAACAAAGCAGTTTAGATACCAAAATATGATAAAAAGGTGCAGTTTTTAGATACCATGGTGACCTGATGCCCAGCATTAGTGGAGCCCTGTAGTCTGTTGCATGGGACCAGTATTGACGTGTCGAGGATGAAAGGATGCATGTATGTCACAGGGCTGGTACTTTCCTTGTTGGCCCACAGTGGGTCACACTTGAAGGAAATTTCTAGCACTTAGCATTTGAGGGGGTGCTGGGTTCACTGGACTTAGTGGACTAGTAGAGGAACACTTATCTCTATAACCTTTTCCCATACCCTAATTTTGCGCTGTTGTTGTTCGTATATTGTTATTTTGTCCTTTTTATTGTCTTATTCTGTCTTTGGTTTAACTCTATAATTGTTAATTATATTGTCTTTATCTTATTCTTGGTGGGCACCCGAGATTCCTACTCCCAATGTTTAAAAAACAAAAGCTTGAATTGCTGCCAAAGGAACTGATTTTCTACACCTACATGTGCAACTCATTTTAGTGAAAGTGAGTTCCGTTTTACCATCACCTTCTGTAGTCTGTTAATCAATTTCTGATCCATTTCACCACTGTGGGACCCATTTCCAGGCTGTTGCGTTATTGATAAGCCTGTGAGGAATAGTATCAAAGGCTTTGCTGAAATCTAGGTAGATCCTATCCATCACATCCCCTTGATTTAGTTCTCTGGTCACCCAGTCAAAGAACTCAATCAGATTTGTTTGGCATGATTGTCCTTTGGTAAAACCATGCTGCCTCTGATCATGCAACCTATTGGTTTTGAGAAAGTCTACTATTCTCTCTTTCAGGAGTGTCTCCATTACTTTTCTCACCAGCAAGGTAAGGCTTACTGGCCTGTAGTTTGTCACTTCTTCCCTATTACCACTTTTGTGAAGAGGTACTACATCAGCCTGTGGAACTTCTCCTGTCTCCAAGGATCTATTAAAACATCCTTTAAAGGCTCTGCAAGAACCTCCCTGAGCTCTTTCAGTATCCTTGGATGTATTCCATCCGGTCCCATGGCCTTGTCCATTTTCAGTTTTGCAAGCTGTTCAAACACATCATCTTTTGTGAATGGTGTAGTATCTACTCCATTCCTGTTTGTATATTTGTCAATCACAGGTGGTCCTTCTCCAGGATTTTCTTTAGTAAAAACAGAACAGAAGTATTTGTTTTGCATTTTCGCTTTTTCAGTGTCTCCTTCCACAAATCCATTCTCGGCACTTTTGAGTCTTAGTCTTGCATTTCAACCTCTCATCTTAGGAGGGAAGAGTTAGGATGGTTGGTGTAGTTGGTATTTTGATCATTAGAAATGTGGATAGCTGGGTAGCTGATGGGCATGAGAATCACTTGATCTCGTGCCTGCTTGGTGTGATGATGGCGGACTTCACACATAACCTAGATAGGATTTTAGATAGTGCTGAGGAAGAGCCAACTGTCCTGGTACATGTTGATACCAGAGAGAAAAAAATGTGGAAGGGAGGTTCTAGAAGCCAAATTTGGGCTTTTAGGTAAGAAGCTGAAATCCAGGACCTCTAGGGTGGCATTATCAGAAATGCTTCCTGTTCCATGTGCAGAACCCATGAAACGGGCAGAGCTCTGGAGTTTCAGTGCATTGATGAGACGGTGATGCTGAGAGGAAGGTTTGGATTTGTTAGGAACTAGGGTGCATTCTGGGGAAGGGGAGTCTGCTCTACAAAGATGTGCTTCACCTTAACTGGAGTGGTATCAGGCTGCTGGCACTAAGGTTCAAAAAGGAGATAGAGCAGCTTTTAAACTGGAACCTGGGAGGAAACGGACAGGCACTTAGGAGCGCGTGGTTCAAAGTATGGTATCTTTGATACCATCAAAACAGAAAATAGGGTGTCCTGATAGAGATGTTGCAGTATAGGCTAAATTAAGCACAGGTGACTAAATGAAGAGCAGAAAGAGTTGACAGCTGCAAATTAGCCCTGTGAACTGCTATGAAAGTTGTAAATTCAAACAAACACACCTTGAAATGTTTCTACAAATGCTAGAAGCCTAAAAAATAAGATGGAAGAGTTAGATATAATGGGCATCTCAGAGACCTGGTGGAAAGATAACCAATGGGACACTGCGATACCAGGGTACAAATTATATCTTATTAATTGGATGGATCAAATTGGTGGAGGGGTGATATTGGTTACACTATACATAGTTAATCACTGTTTTGATAACAGTAAAACCAGCCAATGTTAAGAATAACAACTAGTTGCACTGTACGTAGTTAATTATTGTTATACAAAATTAACCCTGTTGAATGTAAAGGTTTTAAGTTTTTTTCCATGTAAACCGCTTTTATGGAAATTGCTAGGTACTTGTGACCTAGATTGGCCACTGTTGGAAACAGGATACTGGGCTAGATGGACCTTGGTCTGACTCGGTATGGCATATCTTATGTTCTTATAGTTTAAACCACACAGTGCAGGAACTCCGGTGCAGGTCTTGTGGTCCCAAGTTTTGCATTACCATTCATGCACCACACAGCTAAAACACAAGGAGGTGTGTGTGTAGGTGTAGAAGAGCCTGTTTCTTTGCTTGCAGCGGTGATGGGAAGGGGAAGCCAGGAAGTAGTTAGCTAACAGAGGAGGCGCTTGAGAAGGGCATAAGGGTGGTCGGTTTGTTAGTAGTTGGGATGTGGGAATGACAAGGTATCAGGATTGTTGGGAAGAAAAAACAGGTTGGCAGGGTGAAAGGATGAGAGAGGAATGAGAGGCACTGAGTGAGGGCAGGGTATAAGGGAAAGAGAGAGAGGGGGCTGAGTTGGGATAGTATGCGAGTCTGAGAGACTGGCTGAGGCAAGGTGCAGCGGAATGACAAAGACTGAGTGAGGACAGGGTGTGAGGAAATGAAAGAGCAAAAAGGAAAGGTTGGTGGGGACCTGGGTGGTGAAATGTGAAGCAAAAAAAAATCAGTCTCTTCAGGTACAGCTATTAGGGATCATCAGCATGCTGCTGACAGTATGCTTACTTGGGTGGGGGAGAGAAACTGCTGGCTACTGCTGCACTAAGGACTGACTCTTAAGTTGTCCTTTCCTATTGATATAGAATGAGAGAACAGTAAATCAAACACTAAATGAGCTGCAGTAGACCTTTAAGGGAGCGATGGCAACTGTGAGAGAGGTCTCAACAGCTGGCTCCTTAAGTTTTGGACTGGCTCCTACATTCTGCTGCCTAATATAGTTCTGACATACAGTTGTGGTCAACATTATTGGCACCTTTGCAGTTCAACCCCTTAATGTTCAATATCTCCTAAATAAAAGTGGCCAGTGAAATGGCTTTAGACGATAAATGCACACATATTTGACACAAAAAAGAATCAAATAAAACAAGACCAATTAAAAAAGGAAATAGTATAAAATATGGGACATTCCCAGGATATGATTATTGGCACCCTTATAAACAATTCAAATCAGTTTGAACAGAAGAACCACATTCCTATTGCAGTAATATTAGACACACCTGTGATCAGTACTCGCATGACTTGAATCAACCAATGAATGATGGCTCTAATGTTTAAAAATGGCCACATTCACTCCCTGTTCCATTTTCACAATGGTGAGGACAAGAGAGCTGCCTGAGACCATCAGAAAATACATTATCTTCAAACTTCAAAGGGGTACAAGGCCCTGGGATTTCTGTGTACACAGTTCGCAATGTTATTGAGAACTTTTCTGCTCAGGAAACTGTCAAGAACCTCCCAGGACTTGGTGGGAAGAGGAAAATGAATCCAAGAAGTCTTTGAAGGTTAGTGTGAACTCTTGGAAAAATGCCACATACAACATGCAAAGAGCTTAAGGTTGACCTGGAGCAATCTGGAGTGGTGCTTTCAACCTGCACCATAAGCTGTGCACTAAACAAAGAAGGATTTCATGGGCGAAGGCCAAGGAGGACTCCATTGCTCAAAGACAGACATAAAAAGGCACACCTGATCTTTGCCCAAACCCACCTTGAGAAACCACAATCCTTCTGGGAAAATTTTCTCTGGACAGATAAAACCAAACTTGAGTTATTTGGCAATGGAGACCAGAGATACATTTACAGGCAAAGAAATGAAGTCTATAGGTAAAAAAACACCCTTCCTACAGTTAAATATGGTTTTATAATGTTGCAAGGCTGTTTTGCTGCCTCTTGAACTGGATGCTTGGAACGTATTAAAGGAATCATGAAGTCAGAGGACGACCAAGGTATTTTGGAGCAAAATGTGCTACCTAGTGTCCGAAAGCTAGATTTGGGTCAAAGGTCATGGGTCCTCCAGCAGGACAATGACCCAAAACATACATCCAAAAGTAGAAAAGAATGTTTAAAAAGAAACAAATGGACCATTTTAAACTGGCCAGCAATGGGTCCTAATCTCAATCCAATCGAGAATCTATAGAAAGAGCTGAAGTCTGCCACTGGTACAAGGAATCCTGGAAACATTCATGAGCAGGAACAAATCGCAATTGAAGAATGGGAGAAACTACCAGCAGACAGATTAAGAAACTTAGATGATTACAAGAAACGTTTGGAGGCTGCCATCACTGCCAAGATTAGTGCAACCAAATATTAGTGAAGGGTGCCATTATTTCTGTCCTGGTCATATTTTTTTTCTCAGAAATTACTGCATCTAAGTTGCACAGACATCTCTTTTTCTGTTGTATACCTTTGAACATACTATTAAAATATTATGACGACATGCAGTTGGAGTATTACCAATTATTTCTCAAGATATTCTACACAACATATCTAACCTTGACCACAATTGTAGTTTAGAACACTACAACTGTGCTGTGTCAAACGTTGCTCGGAGACTAAGGATAACTCTACTATAGTGCTTTTATCAATGGAGAAAGATGAAGATACAGGAAACTATTCTGTTTTCAAATATGGGCAGCAACTCTTACTTTGATCATATTTTGTGAACTTTCAGTACAATCAGAAGTTTTATAAAGATCTGGTAGTTTTGCTGTAGTTTTGGTTTATACACATTTCAGAAGCTGAAAATGCCAGACAAAGCAGCAAAACACTAGACCTTCCATCAGTTTACCTTCGTTTTCAAGATGCCCCTTCCTTAACAAATCTAAATAATGGATTTCTATTTCTGACGTTTTGGTGGTAGAAACCAGTAACTGCTCAATGAAAATGTATCTCCTTTCATCTCTTTCTTCCTAAAGTGATAGAGAAAGAAAGAGATGAAAGGAGAAGTGGGGACAAGAGGGAAGCCTAAGAAAGAGAAAACAGAGATATGAAGGAGAAAAGTAGAGAAAAAAAAGCAGAAGGGAAAAACGGAAAGGTGAACCTTTTTAAACTTGCCTTGATAGTTCTGTTTTTTATACTACTATTTTGACATTCCTTTCCTACTTTCGATTATTGTTTTTATTGTAAACTGCTCTGATATACTGTTTAACGGCGGTATATCTAATAGTTATTTCCAAGTTATAATGCCCTGTTCAATGTAAGTTCAGTTTGTTCAATGTAAACCGCACTGATGCAGAATAGCGCGGTATATAAGAGAATATAAATAAATAAATAAATAAATAAAATATCTAGACTTTAAATAAACTATAATAGTGTTGCCAACTGGCTCCAGATGCGCCCGACAGGCTTGTTCCAGTCTTGTTTACCCCATTGCTTGCAGGGACTTGTAGTCTTGCCTTTCTTATGGAGTGCAATGGAGAAATCAGAACTACATGCCCCTGCATGCAATGGGGTAAACCCAAGCCTGTCAAGCATATCTGGAGCCATTCGGCAACTCTAAACCTTAAACTGTCATAATTTACTATGTTACTAAGTAAGGGTTAACAGACAGGAAGGGCAGATAGGCAAGTAACGGAAGGAGGGAAAATGAGAGACGAAATATAGCATGGGTGAGATAAAATAGAGAACGGGTGAAACGGAGGGTAAAGTGCCCCTGCGCTTTGAGTGTTGAGCATCTCGAGAGGGAGAGGATGCCAAGACGAGCGAGTCAGGTGTGCTTTTACCTAATATTCAAGGAACTCCGATTTCCCCTTTAACAAAGAGCAGTCGTTCCTATCCATATTTGCACTAGGGGCTGAAATCAGAATTGCCGTTTAAGACGGGGAAACAGTCAAGCACTAAAACCCTCTTACAAACGCCAACACTCTGGACTACCTCAAGCAGCACATGCGCATACCTCGCCTAGCCTAGCAGTCACGTGACCCACACCCCTACGCAGCCGCGGGGCATCCGGGTGCCCGAAGCAGGCGCGCGGCTAGGTCTCGCGGTGTTATGTTAATGAGACGCCCGCGCGCGCAGCGCGGCGAAGGCGGCGGTGGCCAGGGAGAAGCGAGTGGGAGGGCGGGAGTGCGAGCGGATCGGTGGCCCAGTGCTCTGTGGGATACTGGCTGTACAGGGTATATCCTCCGTCCCTGAGATAAGAGGCGGGCGAGGAGGGGGATGAAGATGGCGGATGCCAAGCAGAAGCGGAACGAGCAGCTAAAGCGATGGATCGGCTCCGAGACGGACCTGGAGCCTCCCGTCGTCAAGCGGAAGAAAACCAAGGTGAAGTTTGATGACGGTGCCGTCTTCCTGGCCGCCTGCTCCAGCGGCGACACCGACGAGGTCCACAAGCTGTTGGAGCGCGGAGCTGACATCAACTACGCGAACGTGGACGGGCTCACTGCCCTGCACCAGGTCCGTATGCGCTCGTGGGTATTTCTGTCTGGGGAGCGTCGGCGGGAGGCGCTGCTGCTCTCCGGAGTCCCCGTCGAGGGTAACTTCAGCTGGCAGCGCCAGGGTCGGACGCGGCTGTGGGGCAGGTGAGCTCCC
Organism: Ichthyophis bannanicus; assembly: GCA_033557465.1. Classification (NCBI taxonomy): domain Eukaryota; kingdom Metazoa; phylum Chordata; class Amphibia; order Gymnophiona; family Ichthyophiidae; genus Ichthyophis; species Ichthyophis bannanicus. The sequence goes on from CM066037.1 coordinate 512,276,158, forward strand.
AGCCCGGCGGCGGTGATGATGGGCGGACAAGCATGCTTCCGTTCGGGGCGGGGGTGACTGCTGCTTTCCCCCGCCGGCTCAGCGAGCTCGGGCCCTGCCGGTGGGTGCCCCGGGAACCGTCTGGCTGAACGGAAGGAAATCACGCTGGCTGCGGTCCTTCCAAAATGGATGCTTTGTATACGTTTTCCTGCCTGCGGACTGGCAGCTTACTGTTAGCCAAATAAGGAGAGGCTCGGGCTCCTGCACTAATCGCTGCTGCTGCTGCTGCTGCTGCATCTGGAGCCCCGAGGCCAGAGGCATCTTCTCGCTCTTCGCCTCTTCCTTGTTTGTTTGTAACGTGACAGTAGAATGTCTGTCAGGGGCGTATTCAGGGGAACGTATCCTGGGGGAGCGCTGCCAGTGCTGTATGAGCCGATACCCGGACACGTTACACGCAGGCTTGCCATAAGAGTGTGACACGTCTATCGCTGTAGGCGGTTAAATGAATACTCGTTTGCCCATAAACCGGTAGTGGTTGTATTTTCTTGTTCTTGCAGACTATGGCTTCCTTTATGGGCAGCTTCCTGTTGTTGTTGTGTTTTTTGTTGTTGTTGTTGTTGTGGGGGAGGGGGGAAGCTGTCATTTGAACCTGTAGTTCATGTGGTATTCGCTGCTTAAAGCTGCTATCAATACCAGATCATGTGCCAACTTTGCTGTAGACTATGGTCGACAACAAAGATGACAGCCTGACAGTGACCAAAGATTTTAAAATTTAATGTCCCAAAAAGTTTTGAAACTGTATCTTTTAAGATTGTATCCAAAAGCTTCAATATAGCAGCAGTGGGTACACTAATTTATTGAAACATTCATAGCTAACAAATGCATCATTTTGTAGTTAACAACACTTTTTTTTTTCTTAAATTTTCATTCAGCTTAAAAATGATTATTAAAAAAACATATATATCAGCGATATTTGCATTCTCGTACCTAAACAAACTCCTGTTAAGTATGCCTTTCTAGTGGCGTTCTTATTTTATAAGTCAAAATGTTGAGCTAGTCTTCTGTGACTCAGGCAGTCACCCACTCTGTTCTTAGTTACCTTCTGTATGAGCCCATTTGTCCTCCCACATAACTGTTCAAAATTGGCAGAGCAACATAACTACCTTCTGTGAATGCATATCTGTTCCAGAACAATCTGCTTTGGATGCACACAACAGAAATCTGCATCCTTTTTCTCTGGTATTCCATCCTTTCAGACTAAATTGTCAATTCTGTGACAATGCTAGGTAGTGCCAATACAAGTCTACATAGCTTTTCACACTGGAAAGCCTTTCACTCATTGTATTCATCTTCCTTCTATTCTGTTTGTTGATATTTTACATAATCAAGCTGCAAATTTCATTGTTTGTTCCTGAAATCAGTTCTTCTTTTAAACATGTTGCATCATGCCGTTTGCATAGACTCCCTAGACAGTTTGTATACTTTGATGTGCCCAACAATAAAATTTCTTGAAGTCAATTTAAATTTCTTTTGGAAGCTTTGGAATGTCCTCTTCTGTATAGTGTTGTCTGTACAGTCCTTTCAACTGTTTCTGTGTTGTGTCTTAGTCTCCTTGTCAAACTTTTATGTAAAGCTCCTGCTTCTCCCATCTATCCCAGCCAAGTAGTGACAGTTGTTAATCTGCTCTGTCCTGACTCACTGACCCAGTTTGAGTCGTGCGAGTTTCTTATGCACAGTGCTGGTGTTTTCCTTATGCTGGCGCAAGGAGCCCATCCTAGTGGGAACACTTCTCCTTTCCAAGGTAAACATTCCTGGCTGTTCTAGTCTTTCCTCATATGGTAAATGTTCCAGTCCCCTAATTAGTATTACTTTATTTTTCCACCTCAAATATATTCTCATAAGAGAGCAAAACTGAATGTCGCTCATTATTATACTGGATGTGGGCTTATCAGATTCCTCTACTATCGTAGAAGTGATATGATCTTGAATGCAATTTTCTTTATGCATAATTAAATATTCCTTTTGATGCTTTACTTCCTATGCTTTGACTTTCAGTACTTTTATAGGCAGTCTTCTACAGTGACTCAAATTGTTTTCACTATAGCTGTAGCAAACATTTCTTAGCATCCATATTTTAAAGTTGTAGCCTTTTAATTTTTTTCCATTTTATTTCTTTTAACACTTCCTCAAAATTTCTGTCAGAGTCTCGGACATCAGCAGAGCTCCTTTTATTCTTCTGTTTAATTTCAAAACTGATCATGTTACTCTGGCCCAGGTGCTCCCTCACCTGCATGTTAGACGCACATTCCATCTTGACATTTTAAAATGTGATGCTGTACCTGTACTGCTTCCTTTCTAGTTGACGGTTCAACTAAGCGATTCAGAATTGAGTATCTCTTGCATGGTGACTTTTTACTAATAGAGTGCAGTTACCTAGTTCAATTAGTTAATATAAATTGCACTTAAATTTTAGATTTGGCATATATCTAATTCAGCAAAAATAAATTAGCAAAAGTGTTTCTCTGTCCTTCTTGCCCTTCCTTCTCTTGTCCAAATCTCAGTATGCTGCACAATCTATTATAATCTCACCCACTCCACTGCCAGCTTTCTTAACATTGAACATGGGGATTGTCTCCATAGTGTAAGACATCAATTGAAATAATTATGAAAGATTTTGAGGAGCTTTGGGGTGAGTTTAGATCTGTATTAGGTCCTTCTTCATTTTCCTATTCTTTTGCTATACTTCCTCTTCCCTATTCCAACTTGCCCCAATTTCTACATCCACTTGCTCTGTCCACTGTGTCTGTCATCCATTGCCATTCTCCCTAGATCAGTGGCTCCCATCCCAGTTCTTGGGGCATCCTAGGCTTCAGGGTATCCAGAGACTGTGTGCCTGAGACCATATTTCTGTAGAATGGAGACAGATTTGCATGCTTGGTTTTTTATGTATGCTCCCTATGGGTATCCTGAAAACTTGAGTGGCAGGGGTTATCTTGGACTAAGTTGAAAACAATAGTCTTAATTGGCTTTTGCTTGTATGTTGGAGCTTAAAATTTAGTCAAGACAGATACAAGCATCAGGGACTATGTTTTGTGTGTCAGAAATGTATACGCCTGAGACTGCTACACAACGAATACTTTTAGAGCCCCTTTTACTAAAGCCTACTAAAGTTCTGTGCTTTAACGTGCAAAAAAAAGTATGTTATGTGCAAAACCTCTGCATTAGCTGTTGGGGATGTGACCAGCATGTTCCCGGCAGTCAATGCTTGGGTTCTAACATGCACTTCAGTAAGGCGAGTTCACTTAACAACTCCCATAAAGGTATTGTTAGGTGGACTCTTGCTCATTGCCACTAGCATGACAACAGCTGCCACATGCTCGGTGCAATGTGCTCTCCTATTCTGCCCATTCCTCACCCCATTGTGCCAGGTCACTGGAATGCTGGCATGGTTGTGTTCCCAGCAGCCAGTTGCCACATGTTAATGGGTCACCAGGTTTATTTAAAGAAGTCCTTTATTAAGAAGTTCGTGATCCACAAAATGTATTCAGTTTAATGCAGTTTTGTACAATTTTAAATTTTATTTTCACACAGTTGTAAGTAATAACTCTTGTGCATGTCTGTATAATGCACCTTTAGATATAGTAAATGACAGCAAATAAAGACCAGTATGGTCCATCTAGTCTGCCCATTAGATAGTTAAGTTTATTTTGATTTTATCCTGTTGCTGTAAAGGGATCCACTGTGTCTGTCCCAAGCAGTCAGACAACAGCTTCCATTCTACCTACAAAATGTACTTTAGCTTGAATGGCAATAACCTTAACATATTTCCCTTTATTAAAGACTATTTAGTAAATACCATAAGCAAAGTTGTTTTTAAAATTATTTATTTTATTGAAGTTGTTTTTTATACCGCTTTATCATTTCAATCAAAGCTGTTTACATTGTAACTTAAACTTGGTAAATGTACATTTAAACAGGGACATTGATAACTTGGATTTTTCTGAGCAATGGAGGGTTAAGTGACTTGCCCAAGGCCACAAGGAGTGCTAGTGGGAATCGAACCCTGGAACCCACTACAATTTCACACAGAAAATACAAACAAATTTAAACTTGCAAAAGAAATGTGAGTTACAAGGCAAATAACATGATACATTACATTCATGTCCAAAGGAAAAAAGAACATGGAAAACAATTACATGTATCCCTACCTCTAGCTCTTTGCCTCTGACCCCTCCTTCACTTTCTGCCCAAACTTTGGCCAACTATTTCCATGACAGTCCACAAGATCACACTCCAGTTACCCCATCTTCTCCCTTCATTCCCAACTTCCCCTCAACCTCTGCTACCCTTTGCTGCCCTTTCTTCTTTTTCTATGATCTTTGAGGAAACCACACACCTCTTTTCCTCTGCCAAACTCATTACCTGCTCCTCTGATCCTATTCCCACCCATCTCCTAAGCTCCATCTCCTCCACTAGAGTCCCTTTCATCTCTCATATTCTCAACCTATTGCTCTCCACTACAAATGTTCCTTCAGCCTTTAAGCGTGCTGTGGTAACACCTTTTTTTAAGAAGCCCTCACTTCACCCTACTTGTCCTTCGAAGTATTGACCTATCTGCCTCCTCCCCATCATATCTAAACTACTCGAAAGTGCAGTTCACTGCTGTTGCCTTGACTTACTCTTCTCTGAAGCCCTTCTGGATCCCTTGCAGTCTGACATTTGTCTCTTCTATTCTACTGAAACAGCTCTTGCCAAAGTTTCCAGTGACCTCTTCCTGGCAAAATCCAAGGGCCTTTACGCAATTCTCATCCTTCTTGACCTTTCTGCTGCTTTTGACACTGACCACCTTCTCCTCGATACCTTGTCCCTTGCTTGGTTTTAAGGGCTGTTTTGGCTCTTTGCAATCCTGGTTCTCTTCTCTCCCATCTTACTTTCAGTGTCTGTTCTGGTGGATCCTCCTCTACTGCTATCCTGCTCTCAGTTGGTGTACCCCAAGGTCTATCTTGGACCAATTCTTTTTTTTTTCTCTTTCTTATACCCAATCCCTTGGTATGCTCATCTCTTCCCTTTTGCTTTCAGTATCATCTTTATGCTGGTACCGAAAGCCAAGATCTATACCTGAAATCTCTCTGGCCATCCAGGCCGGGATCTCTGCCTACCTATCTATCTGACATTGCTGCTTGGATGTCTTACTGCCGTTTTGGTTTTGGCCATCTTCAAATTTCTTATTTTTCCCTCTGAACCTACCTCTCCCCTTCCTCCTCTCTCAATCTCTGTGGATAATGCCCTACTCCTCCCTGTTTCCTCGGCTTGCAACCTTGGAGTTGCCTTTGACGACTCCTCCTTCTCCACACACATCCAACTGATAGCTAAAACCTGTCGTTTCTCTCTCCTTTCTGAACACACTACTAAGTCACTCATCCGCTCTTTAGTGACCTCCCGTCTAGACTATTGCAACCTCTGCCTTGCTGGTCTCCCTTTCAATCTGTTCAAAACTCAGCTGTGCGGCTAATCTTCTGTCAGCGTCAATATGCTCATATAACCCCCTCTTCTCAAGTTGCTTCACTGGCTCCCTATCCATTTCTGTATCCAGTTCAAACTTCTCCTTCTGACCTATAAGCACACTCATTCTGCTGCCCCTCACTACCTTTCCTCTCTTATCTTATCTTTCCCTACACTGCTCCTCTGGCAGAGCACGTCTATCTGTGCCCTTCTCCTACTGCTAATTCCAGGCTTTGATCCTTTCACCTTGCTGCTCCTTAAGCCCAAAATAAACTATAAACAGCACGCATCATTACAGACACCCCAGGGACCGAGCGCATCACTCCTGTCCTACAACTACTACACTGGCTCCCAATGATGGCAAGAGCTAAATACAAAACAATCATGATAATCTTCAAAGTCATTCACCATCTCTCAGCGGACGCACTCCAAAACGTTATAACAAGAGACATCAGCAATAGACCAAGAAGAACTAATAACATCATGATCGACACACCTGCAGACTACCGCAAAACTAAACAAACAACTTCAAAAAGAGCACCATCACTACTGGCATCCTCACTATGGAACTCCCTCCCAACGAGCCTGAAGGCATTAGATGACCTCACAGACTTCCGCAAAGACCTCAAAACATGGTTATTCATAGAAACCTATGAGCATTCAAGCAACATACCCTACCCAAACAGCAACTCTACTACCACCGCCAAGCAAATACACACTCATCCCATCCCCACACACAAATTTATCACACCACGTTAGTAAATACCTTTATGTTAAATGTTTCCTCAACTGTACTGTCTAAATACTGTTACGTAACCGTACTGTCTAAATGTTTACACATACCCTAATGTTAAATGTAACCCTCCAATTGTGATGTGACGTGACCACCTTGATTGAAGGAAAAGGTGGCATAGAAATCTGTCTAAATAAATAAATCTGAGTTTGTCCATCAGGCTTCACCTCTGGCCCTTTTCAAATCCAGGCTGAAACCTATTCAAGGCTGTTTTAGGATCCTGATCCACTTAGTCTCCAATGTGTTTCATTACCTTTCCCCTAGATATACCTTTGTCCTCAGCAGTTGTGCTGTCTTGATTAGATTGGAAGCTCTGATGAGCAGGGACTCTTACATGTGTCTGTACATGCTGTGTATGCCTTGTAGTGCTATACGAATGATCAATAGTAGTAGTAGTAGCCCATTTATAGAAGGGACCCAAATCAGAAAATTAATATCGATACTCTACACGGAAATACACAACTCTTGCAGTCAGCATAGCCCAAAATCACTGATTCGCAAGCTCCACCTGCCCTACCCCCAGAGGGTCTATGAGCATTCAAAAAAGAGATCAGTTGAGAAGGATGCAAAAAGATATGAGTTGCCTTGCTGCTTAACTAGGCACTTACAAGAGTACTTAAGGAAAAAATTCCATCTAGCTGCAGAAACCTAGGCCTCGGGATCAAAAATTCTCTCCTTCGGCAATGAGTATTTTTAGTCAAGTCAGGAAATATCCTGACTGAACAGCCTTTAAATCATACATTATATTTCCTTAAGAATAATTTGAGGAGCCATTCTCTATCTGACATGAGTTAAGCTTAAAATACATGTAGCAGGGGTAACTAACTGTCTCAGATTCTGAGTATTCTAGCAAGGCAGTAAGATTGAACACATCTGCAACTTGAGACACTGGGATCTCTACACTAGCCATGGCAGACAAGAATCAACAGGAATACCCAAGACTCTCAAAATATAGCTTAAACATTTCCTTGGCGGAGATGTTAGAACACTGAGGAAAATTTATCAATCTTAGATTAGCTAATCTATATTGATTGTCCAGCTGCTCCAAACAAACCCTCAAACTAGTAGAATCCTTAGTAAATGCTTCTGAACAAGTGTCAAAATGATCAGCACGCAGGGAAAGTTCTCCAGTAGAAGTTTGGAGTGCTCCAGTCACTGTAGCATATGTTACAATAGCCTCTGAATTTTGCTATACCTGTAAGTGAAGCTTTTTCACCTGTGGGTTAATGACTTCCCTAAGTTGTTTGATCGGATTCCAAATAGTCTCCAATGTAAACTGTTCAGGCCGGATCAGTTCAAAGGAAAATGATTGTTTACTCCATTCAGTGTTCAGATTACCCGCTTCAGCCATGGTCCTCTCGGGAAGGGAAACGCTAACTAAAGCATCCGGCTCCTATGAACTTTCCACTCTTGGGTAACAGGCAAGGTTATAGGTGGTCCTGTGAAGCTCTTCCACCACGCGCGACAAGCTCCGGGGACAACCCCGGCGGGAGTGAAGAAGCACTAACCATGCAGGAGTCTGATACCACTGGGGCTCACTCAGAACCCAACTGCATCCAAAGTTGCTGTGTGTCAGGGGGCGTAAGGTTGAAACTCTAGGGAGATTCTGAGCTACCCTACTCCAGTAATCTTGCAGCCAAGGAAGCCGTCCCCAATACTTCTGACTGCTGCTCCAAATGGTCCAAATAAGTATCCATCTGATCCAAAGCCGACAGAGCAACGACAGTTAGGCACAGCCATCTTGGATTTCCCCCAAAAAGGGGATTGTTGGTATGCAGTTCTTATTAAATCTTCATGTGAACAGATTTGCTGAACTTCACACCATAAAGACTATTTCTTGAATTTAGGAGTGCTTTGTTCATTATTCCTTTTTGTATGTAAATATAATCCATTGATTTTTATGTATTATATATGTGTGTCTGGCGAAAATATTGCATTCTAATCTAAACAATTTGTGAATTGGGGATGGGTTTTCAGAGGGTCACCATGATTCGACACAGACTTGATGGCACTTAACAACAATCCAGAGATTTTTGTCAGCTGGGTGGCATGAAGAAGTAGCTGGGTGGGCTGCACTATAAGCTGGTCGGCACAGCAGATAGACAACTAGTTATACTTTCAGGAAGTTTCATATAGGAATCATTGTTACGATTTCAAAATTCATTTAAGTGTCTAATTCATTCATACTATGTTTTTAAAGTATTAATTACAAAATCACTTTTCCAAAGTCATTTTTCTATTTCTGCTCATTGTTTTGCCATGCCAGTTTATCATATTAAGTTAGCTGGACAGTAAGTAAAATCAGCCAGATGGCACATTTTATTCAAAAGTTTTTTGGGGAACATTACTTTTTTATCTAAATACCTTACTGACTTGTGTGTTTAATGTTGATTTATCTATGAAGTATTTCAGTGATTCTGAAAACCTGACACTAACTTGGGACAGGTTTGAGATTACATGCAAATATAAATATTACAGATACAGTAGAGAGGAATTTTAGAAGGGGCTACCAAGTGCAGCCTGGGACGTCTAAACCAGAACATCTGAAAAGAAAGCAGGCATGTCCAGGTACAGACATGATGTCACAAACGTGGATGTGCCCGATTATGGACATAGTATTTCAGAACCTGGACGTCTGGGTAAAGCCTAATGGTTAGAGTAGTGTGGGCTAGGAACAAGGATGCAAGAATTCAAATCCCACTGCTGATGTCATTGAAATTGTGCTGAGTACTGGGGATGATGGAATACTTTATTCTCTACTCTCTCTGGATGTTTTTCAGCCAAATATTTTTTAGATGCCTGTTCGTGCCTGGAGCAGGTCTAAAGTTGGACGTGACTCCGGATGTCAAAGACCTTTCTGAGATTAGATGGGAATGTCCAGGTTCCTGGGAACATGCCAGCCACGCCTCCATCACGCCCCTGTTCAAATATGCACATTTTCACATTGGGGATGTCTACGGACCTGGTTTCTAAAATGGCTGTGGAGACATCTCTATACCCATTTTTGGACATGCAAAACATGAATAGGGTTTTCAAAATGACCCCCAAACTGTCTCCATAGCGTGTTACTCTTATGGCTATGTAGTGCAGATTGAGAAGCACTGAAATATTGTCACCTCCACATAGATATTTTGTGGGTGGTGGGTTTTTTTTCTTTTTGTTCTTGGGAGTTTTTTCCTTCCACTCCACTTGTGATATTAAGTGCTTACGATATTGTTGCCTTTTTTTTTTCTCTCATTGATGAGAATTTTGGCATGTAATAAGTTATGCTTAAATCATATTCATTTTTTAAAAATGGATTTTCCTTGATTTAGTTTAAGTTTGCTTTGAGGGTAGGGTTATTTGGGGGAGGGGAGGCGTTTTTGCTTTTTAGCACTATTAGTGTGTTTGGTTTTTTTATGACTGTTCGTTTGTTTTGATATCTGCTTAACTTTGTTGTACACTTCCATGCTGCTTATCCCAGGGGTAAGCTGTGGATTTCGCTGGCCCTCTTTAATAATGGGTTTTGAACTTTTCCTCCAGGAACTTGTCCAAACCTTTTTTAAATTGGCTACAATAACAGCTTTTACTGCATCCTCTGAGTCTAGTACAAATTACAGAGTTATTATGTGTTTGAGTGAAAAAATATTTTCTTCAATTAGTCTTAAATGTGCTACATTGTAGCTTCTTGCATGTTACCCCTAGTCTTTCTACTTCTTGAAGTAAACAGCCAATCTATGTTTACCCGTTCCACTCCACTCTGTATTTTATAGACCAGTATCATTTTTCCTCCTTGGCCATCTTCGAGTTGAAGAGTCCTAACCTCTTTAAGCCTTTCCTCGTAGAGGTATTCTTCACCGCTTTTATCATTTTGGTGGCTCTTCTCTGTACCTTTTTACTAATTCATTTGTATCCTTTTTAAGATACGGCAACCAGAATTGCACACGGTATTCAAGGTGCGGTCGCACCATGATGCTATAGAGAGATTATAATAGCCTTGGTTTTATTCTCCATTCCTTTCCTTATGATTCCTAGCATTCTATTTGCTTTTTTGGCCACCACTGCACATTGGGCAGTTTCAACGTATTATCCACGATGAAGCCTAGATCCTTTTCTTGGATGCTGATGTTACATCATGTATCTTTAGTTTGTGGTGTTCTTCCCTAGGTGCTTAACTTTGCACTTGCCTACATTAAATTTCATCTGCCATTTGAATGCCCAGTCTCCCAGTTTCTCAAAATCCTTTTGCAATTTTTCAGTCTTCTTGTGTTTTAGCAACTCTGCAGATGGCACAAAATTATTCAGAGTTGATCACATCGCTCGTTATTCCCATTTCTAGATCATTTCCGAATATGTTAAAAAGCTGTGGGCCCACCACAGATCCTATTCCACTATTCATCTTTCTCCTTTGAGAATATTGGCCATTTAGCCCTGCTCGCTCTCTTTGTATTATTTAACCAGTTCCCAATCCACGATAGTATAATACACTACCTCCTATCCCATGACTCTTCAATTTCCTCAAAAGTCTCTCATGAGGGACTTTGTCAAAGGCTTTCTGAAAATCCAGATATCAACTGCTCACCTTTGTCTTCCTGTTCACACCCTCAGAAAAAAAATAACACATTTGTGAGATGAGGCTTTCCTTGGCTAAATCATGTTGGTTTTCTTCCATTAAACCATGACTATGTACATATTCAGTAATTTTGTCCTTTTTTATAGTTATTTCTACCATTTTGCCCAGTACTGATGTCAGGCTCGCCAGTCTGTAGTTTGTTGGATCATCCCTGGAACACTCCCCTTTTTTTTTTTTTTTTTAATTGGTATTACATTGACCACATTCCAGTCTTCAGGTACTAGTCTTTTATGTATCTATCACGTCTGCATAGCAAGGTATTTGGAATTGTAGCTACTACTTCATTAAGTTCTCCTATCACCCAATGCTATTATATAATTTACTCCTGGTTTAGACTTAATTGCTTTATCATACCTTTCTATTAGGGCAGAGGTGTCCAAACCTGTCCTGGAGGGCCACAATCCTGCCAGGTTTTTGGATAGCCCTAATGAATATTCATGAGATATATATGCATTAGAGAGATCCTGCCAACCTGACTGGTTTGTGGCCTTCCAGGGCTGGATTTGGAGACCCCTGCCTTACACCTCTGTCATCTAAGATTGTGAGTGGGCAAGGTGCAGATGTCCTAGACATCGAAAGGGTATATAGAATGTGACACATTCCTCCTCGATTCTCACCACCACCAAAAAGTTGTCATTCTATATACCCTTTCGATGTCTAGGACATCTGCACCTTGCCCACTCACAATCTTAGATGACAGAGGTGTAAGGCAGGGGTCTCCAAATCCAGCCCTGGAAGGCCACAAACCAGTCAGGTTGGCAGGATATCTCTAATGCATATATAGCTCATGAATATTCATTAGGGCTATCCAAAAACCTGGCAGGATTGTGGCCCTCCAGGACAGGTTTGGACACCTCTGTATTAGGGGGTCCATTGTATTGCTTGTTTAAATTCTGATACCATTTTTTTTGTTTCTACTACATTTTCAGGAGTCCATTCCATGCAAACAATGTAACTTGAATTTTCTTAATGTATGTTCTTTGAGCTTCTTGATGGTGGTGTTTGTGCCATTGAGTTGCTGCCGAATCCTGGTGACTTTGTGGATAGTTTGTTCCATATGAGGCATCTAATTCAGCTGCATCACTTTTTTGGGGAGGGTTACTTGTGTGAATTAATTTTCTTGGGTAGTGAATTTATCATATTAATCATATTAAGGTCCCAAAACCTCATTTAATAGGACTTCCTTATCGTTCCTCCAGTTTAGTCCTCAACCTCTGGGTAGTGAAGCTCCTCCTGCAGCTTGGAGACCGGATACACTAAGAGGTTGAGGACTAAACTGGAGTCACTCAAGGAACCACAATTACCAGGTAAAAGTAATTCCTATTTGGGCTGCAGACCCTCCACCATTTTGGTTGTCCATCTATCCTTTTATGAAATGCAGCCTCCAGAATTGAACTCTGTATTAGAAGTGAGGCCTTTCCAACAATCTGTACGGGGTTGTCGTTGCCTGCCTTTGCTGCTTGTTATCCTTCTTTCTATGCATCCTTTTGACTCTAGCTGCTGTCTTGTCATACTGCCACATCGAGATCATCTGAAGGCGCATAGACATTTTGGTGCGAGAGTCTTCTGTTTCAATGGAAGTGGTAGCAAGAACGTTTAGTGTATACAGTACATAAGGTTAAACTTTTTTTTATGAGGATTTTTTTTGTTTGTTTTGAGAAGTATCTGTGCTAGTCAGGTCATTTTCTTCCTAACATCTATGTTTTTAAAAGTACTTTTTCAGATTGGCTTTATTTTTCTCTTAATTTTTTTAATGCACTCAAAATTGTAACAACTGAAATAGACTGCCTGGTTTAGTGTTGGATAGTAGGTATACTTTTGGTCACATGAAAAAGAGAGGCATTCCAGCAGATGTTCTTGGTGACATGGCTTGAAATTACATGCATACATTTTCAGTTCAGAAAATGTACTTGTATAATAGGCATGCTAACATGTTTCCTCTGTACCATTGTTAAACACTAAGCATATGCATTTATTATTTGCACAAGCATCCCATATGCAAACAATGTACACAGGTACCTTTTTATGTTCAGAAGTCAGCTCAATGTGTGGGCAGAAAAGTGTGTTCATGTTTTGAAATGTACCATTTTTAGTGTGCACAGGACTGACTGTGTGGTGTGATCTGCTGTGGTGGCAAGTACCTACCTGCTTGTGTGTAGCCTTGGAGGATGGGGCGGAATATATGCAAAGCTGTGTTCTAGAAACCCTGTTAACCTCTTTCTATAGAATGGAAGCCATTTGTGTATTCCATTACTTCATATTTCATGGCTTAACATTTTAAAAAACAATATTGTATTTTTTTGGTTAACCAGGGTCCCAATGAAACTCATGAACAAGGTGGGCTTAACTGGTATTTTGGGATCTGGTTCATTGCTCAGTAGTTTAGTGTAAGGATTTATGTAGTAAATTTCAGTATACACGATTTGAATATATATAGCTATGATTTTATTTTTATTTTTTTCAGACTGAGTGGGACTTAACACAAATACAAATTTTGTGGTAGGCTTTATAAACTGCCCTCTGAAACATGGGTAACTTTATTGTGAAATAGATCCTTGACAATGTAAGAAGCAACTTGCTCCCAGACTTAAATTGTGCTGCTTTGAGGAGGAAGGAGATTTTAACCTCTTAAAAGCCAGTCAAAACAAGTAGTCTGTCCAATATCAAGGTGTCGCGCTATATATATATATATATATGTATATATGTATATATATATATGTATATATATATAAAGTTTTACCTCTGTTTAATACCACGCCTATGGCTTTAGATTCATATTTCTTATCCTACTGGACCAGCCCAGATGAGTGGGTTTATGCTCCCTTCCCAGCAGGTGAAGGAAGAGTTGAGCGTTTAGTGATGTCATCACTTGGTATATCTTCAGTGGCAGCACTGCGAGAAGCCAGTAGTTCCTGCCTCAGCAGGTGGCAAGGTATGGACTGGTGCAGCAGTACAGATAGGTCTGCAGTGCAGCAGACTTAGGTTTGAGCCTAGAAGGACCCAACAGTGCTTGGAGTGAGGGTGTGCCCTTGACTCCTTGAGCTAAACGCCACCTTGGATACAGTGCCATTTCCCTGATAAGGAGTAGGAGACCACACAGGGTCCCTGAGGGAGGTCAGTAAGTGCACAGGTCCTTCATCCCTCTTGTTCTGATCTGCATGTTGTAGAATTTTTATTTTTTTTTTCTCCCCACTATTTTCAGTGGGAAACTTTTGGCTCTGCTCTTATTTGGAGGGGAGGAAAAAAGTACAGGCTTGATCAGCAGCTGGGTTTCTCAGTCTTGTGTGGGGTTTCCCTAGTTTGGATTTCCCCAGTCAGTCCAACAGGCCTTAATTCTCTATTTTTCGGAACTTCTTTTTTTACTATGGCCCTGTTTGTTACTGTAGTATTCAGCCATGCAGCCCCTAGCAGTGGGTGTTTTACTGCGGTTGCTACGTTTTGCCTCCGTTATGACTGCCAAGCATGGGGCATCTTTTTGACATTGTCTTAATAATCTTTTATGTGTGTGTTTTTTTTCCAATTCATACTGCTAGACCAGTCCAGACAAACGGGTTATGTCTCCCTACCAGCGGATTATGGAGACAATCTCTACCAGAGCTGTGATTGGCTGGACTCTGGTGATATGGGTCTATCCCTAGGGGTCCTCCTCAGTATTTTCTCGACCTCCAGCAGATCTGGTTGTCTTTGTTGTTTTTCTCCTCTAAAAGATTTTATTAATCACTGGATGTACCCAGAGTGCTTAGAAAGTGCCCCTCTGGGTTTCCCAGTGCATACTTCTAATTTGGGTCAAGGTGTCCTGAACTGAGCTCCTGATCACTGAGATCAGTTGAGCTCACTCAGTCAAGGAATCCCCAGCATCTTGCCGCGAGGGCCTGCCTGCTGGTAGAAGGGCTCACTGAAATCAGTTTCCTAATTGGATTGATTTCATGTTAATTATTTAGCCTTGACATCTTTATTTATCAGCCCTTTGGATCCACTGCATGGACCGACACTGTGACGGCTTTTCATTCTTTTCCCGCCTCCCTTCACTCCGTGGCGACGAAACCTGCCCCTTTTGTCTTTGCTACTTGCTCTGACGGCCGTTGTCTCGCCCTCTGGTCTCTGCTTGTTCGGGTCCGATTCCGTCGAGGGCTTCAGAAACATGATGGTCTCCTGTTACCGGCGGCCATTTTGAGATCGCTATCAGGGCTGTTTCTTTTGGCGGGAAGGAGTTTTTCTTTCATTGGCTCCTCTCAGTTTTTCAATCCACAGTTGCTGGCCTTCTACAGCTCGTTTCTTTAATTGGGTTTTAATTTCTGGCTAACATTCCAGTCGGCTTCCTTTCCTAAAAAATGTTTTACACGATGCCTTCCTCGGTGCAGAGGTGCTTAGTGTGCAATAAAAAGCAGAAGGAACTTACGAATAGACTGTGCCCAGCTTGTTTTTCCCCACTCAGGGGAGTCCTCTTCATCACTCCCAGCGGTGGACACCAGTGTATCAGCTCCTCCCTCCTTGGACGGTCCGCTACTTTCTTCATCTGTAGAGTCACGTAGTGCTGCACCTTTTGACTCTTCAGCCTCCTTACAGCCTGAGCTACCTTCTGATGACCGGTTCTTAGCGCTGTTCCGCCAGGCATGGACACTGTGGCGCTCAGAGTCCTCTGGAGCCTCGTCAGTATGGCTGCCGTTTTCAGACGACTCCCTACCTGCACCTACAGATCGTAAGCGGTCTTGGAGCTCCACGGACCTCAAAGGGGGACGTCCCCTTAAAGGAGTGTAATGGATTCTGCAGGACGAACGGGAACCTGAGGATGGTAGATTCTCAGCTGAATGGAGCTTGGACTCCTCAGATCGTGAGGACTGCGAATACTCACCTGACTCCTCCATCCTGCTGCAGGAGGACTCGCAGGATATCCGGCTTTTTCAGAAGGAGGAATTGTCCGCCTTAATAGGGCAGGTAACAGAGGCGCTCAGTCTTACGGATCCACCTGAGCCGCAGAATTCACAGCCACAGTCTCGGGCGGACTCCATTTTGCATGGTATTCGTAAGCCGTCAAAGTCCTTTCTGTTCCCGACTGAATTGCAGCAAATGGTATCCCGGGAATGGGATGCCCCGGATACTTCTCTCCGTACAGCTCGCCATCTGGGTCAGCTATACCTATGGTCTCCGACAGTGCTGGCATATCCTAAGGTGGATGCCTTAGTGACAGGAGTAACTAAACATACCACCATTCCGGTGGAAGAAGGGGCAGCAGCCCTCAGAGACCCGCAAGACCGAAAGGTGGAGAGCCTTCTGAAAACAGCCTTCTCCTCTTCGTCTCCCTCTCTCCAGGTGACAGTGTGCAGGGGGGTGGGGGGTTTAACAGCCCGTTCCTTGCTGCGCTGGTTAACGTCTACCAGAAGATCTATCTCTCGGACGTCTGGAATCAGCTGCAGCGTTCTTAGCTGATGCTTTTTATGATTTGCTGCGTCTCTCAGCTCGCTCAGTGGCAGCGGTAACAGTAGGCAGAAGATGGCTTTGGCTCCATCAATGGGCGGCAGATGTCGTTTCAAAGGCGAGGCTCTCCAAATTGCCCTTTAAGGGCAGGCTTCTCTTTGGTGAGGAGCTAGAAAAGCTAGTGAAGGATCTTGGAGAGGTTTACTCAACGTTTGTCGGAAGATAGGCCGAAGGCAACTTCACGTCTTGCCTCTCGTTCGCAGGCATTTTGACGTTTTTCTAGATCTAGAGATTCCTGCAGATATTGTTCCTTAAAGTCCACTTCGCCCGCAGCTCCTTCTAATCGTTATGGGCCGAGAGCGAAGTCCTTTCGCGGAACACGCAAAGGCACAGATTCCTACTCCGGTACAGGAAAGGTTTCAGGGACTGCATGCTCTTCCCGCTGACAGGACGAGCGGCCCACACAAGGCCTTACCACCGGTAGGGGGTCGGTTGGCTATGTTTTCTTGAAAGTGGGCGCAAATCACCACCGATCAGTGGGCCCTCAACATTATTTCCTGGGGTTATTCCCTTGAATGTCGTCGACCCATTCGCAATGCCTTTCTGGTTTCTCCAGGGGGGGGGGGGGTGTCTCCCCAGAAAGACTGACCATTCAGCATCTTCTACTCTTGAATGCTATTTGTCCGGTCCCCTCCTTGGAAAAGGGTTCGAGCCGGTATTCCATCTATTTTGTGGTGCACAAGAAGGATGGTTCCTTTCCTTTTGTCCGATTCTAGACCTCAAAGGTGTAAATCGCAGCCTTTGGGTGCCTCACTTCCGGATGGAGACACTCCACTCGGTAATTCAAGTGGTATGCAAAGGCGAGTTCCTCTATCTCAGGGGTCTCAAACACGCGGCCCGCGAGAGACCTTTGTGCGGCCCGCGATGCAGAGGCCAAAAAAAAAACCCCCGGCTTCTGCTGCTGCTGCCGAATAAAGTTAAGTCACCGAAGGCGAGCCAAACCGACCACTACTGTTCGAGCCGCACTTACAAGAGTTACAAAGCATCTTTCAGCGAAGTTCTACTACCAACTAGTGCAAAAGAACGAACAAGAACCCCTCCAACTGTCAGCCGTTGTACACTTACCTTTCGCAACCTGCCTCCACGCTCCCCGTCTTCTTTCACCTAAAGCCCCGCGCGTGCAGCGAGAGCGCAAGGAAAAACCTCGCCGTGGGCTGTTGATCGATGAGGTGAGGCTGCTGCAGGGCGGGCGGCGCGTGCAAACCCCGCAGTGCTCCCCAGGAGGCACCTGCCGCTCTGCAAAACTTCCAGGGGCACGCGATCCCCCTGACGTCACGCCAGCTCGGGGCACACAGCTGCCCCAGTCGCGAGCCCCTTCTCTAGTGGGGAGAGCCGGGGAAGTGCCTGAGCTCGAGCGCTGCCTGCTTATTGTCTTTTTTTTTTTCTCTCATTATTGCTGCTAAAAGGACTCTGAGTCTGGGCATAAAAGAAAGAAAGAAAAGCCGGGTGTCCCCTAA
Organism: Ichthyophis bannanicus; assembly: GCA_033557465.1. Lineage (NCBI taxonomy): Eukaryota > Metazoa > Chordata > Amphibia > Gymnophiona > Ichthyophiidae > Ichthyophis > Ichthyophis bannanicus. The sequence continues at coordinate 512,293,976 of CM066037.1, forward strand.
TTTCATCTCAAACATAAACCACATTTTGCAGCACATTTAGATAACAATTAAAACAAGGCACCAAGTCCTATTCTAATTAAAAGGGACAGGGAAGGGTGTGGAAGTCTGAGTTGATTTTCTTGGGAAAAAGTGTGTGTGTGTGTGTGTGTGTGTGTGTGTGTTGAATAGCCAACTATGCGTGCATTTCCTCACTTGGAGGGGGGGGGGTTAGGACTGGCAATGGCCTATGGGGGGCTGACTGGAAGTGGGTTGATGGGGGGGGCTAGGACTGGTATTGGGTTGGGGGGTTGCTAGGACTGGAAAAGGGCTGATGGGGGGCTAGGACTGAAAATGGGCTGATGCAGGGACTAGAAGGGAATGGATGCTGGGTGAGGCTGGAACTAGAAGGGAGCTGATGTTGGGGGAGGATTAGAATGGGATGGGGCTGGGAGAGTAAAATGGAGAGGGGAAAAATATTTTGCGTGGGAGGGATAAAAAATCTACAATTGGCCGGGTATTGGGAGAGTAAGTGGGGATTGAGGATGGAGGGGTAAAATTTGAGTGGATGAAATAGGAATGAGGAAAGAGCAAAAGGAGAATGATTAGTATGTTAAAGCAGATGTAGAGAGAATGGAAAAAAACTAGGAAAGAAGAAAGGACAAATGGACAGCAGACAATGGAGCGTTAGCAGAAGACACGAAGAAACCAGAAGAAAGTGGCTGGAACAATTGCAACTGAAAAAAAAATGCACAAAAGGTAGAAAAATATCTCTTTATTTTGAATTTATTAACTGAAATATGTCAGCTCTTGGAAATGTGCATCTTTAACATCTGCACTTTATTTAATACAAGAGGAAATCAATTTATAGTTTTATTTCTACAGTGTTGTACATTCTAAGTTTGGCTTTTGGGGTTCCCAGTTTAATTGTCTCCCTGTTTCTAAATTGTGATTCCTTGTTTGGTGATGGTGTATGTTCTGCATGTTTACTAAAAGTTAGTGTATGGTAACATTATGCAAATATTTATGCAAATGATTCCCTTATGCAAATGATGCCCTTATGCAAATGAGGCCTGCGTCTTGTGCGGCCCCCGGGTTACTCTACAAGTCCTCATTTGGCCCTCAAAGCAATTTGAGTTTGAGACCCCTGCTCTATCTCGTGGAAGCGTATTTTCATATTCCAATTCGGGTCAAACATCAGCAGTTTCTTCGTTTCGCAGTGCTCGGGCAACATTTTCAGTTCAAAGCAATGCCGTTTTGGACTTGCTTCCGCTCCTCGAACCTTCTCCAAGATAATGGTAGTGGTGGCGGCAGCCTTGCGCAAACGAGGAATCCGAGTACACCCCTACCTGGACGACTGGCTTCTTCGGGCAGATTTGCTGCCGGAAGCTCACAAGACCATCTCCCTCGTAGTAGCCTTCCTAGAAGACTTGGGGTGGGTGATCAATCGTGCCAAAAGCTGTCTCCAGCCGTCTCAACTAATCGACTTTCTTGAGGCGCAATTCGACACCTGCTGGGAGCGAGTATTTCTAAAGCAGGAGCGCTTTCGAAAGCGCTCATCTCAGCGAAACCTATTTCTTTGTCAAGATTTGCCTCGGACTTGGGACTACCTTCAACTCCTGGGATCCATGGCAGCTACCATCGACCTGGTTCCGTGGGCCAGGGCGCACATGCGTGGTCTTTAGAAGGCACTCCTTTCTCATTGGTCGCCGGTGTCGGAGTACTATCAAATCCTCCTACCGTCGATCAGACACAGCCTCTGCTGGTGGCTGTCTCCGCGCAATCTCTTCCGGGGAGTACCGTTGGAGCCTCTACGCTGGATATTGGTGATGACCGATGCCGGTCTCTCTGGTTGGGGAGCGCACTGCGATTCTCACACAGCGCAAGGATCTTGGTCCACTCGAAGCTCGCTGGACCATCAATCGACTAGAAATATGGGCAGTGCGGCTAGCCTTGTGGTGTTTTCAGCCTCTCCTCCGACATCAAGCGGTGCGGGTACTGTCAGACTACGTGACTACAGTGGCGTATCTCAACTGCCAAGGGGGCATGAAATGTCCAGGAGTGTCGCAGGAAATGACCCCCCTTCATCCTTGGGCGGAGAGGCATCTTCAGGCGATTTTGGCACAGCATGTCGCAAGAACGAGCAACGTCAAAGCAGACTTCCTCAGCCGACATACTCTGGATCCCGGAGAGTGGGCACTCGCCCCCGAATCCTTTCACTCAATAGTTCGAAGATGGGGCTGGCCATCTGTAGATCTCATGGCCTCTGCATCGAATACCAAAGCGCTGATCCTCAGTCGTTGGAGAGACCACGGAACACAGGGCATAGATGCTGTAGCACAACCGTGGCCCAAACACCTCTTGTACGTGTTTCCCCTGTGGTCCATGATCAGGAAAGTTCTCCAGTGAATCAGGAAACACCTGGGGCTGGTGATCTTAGTGGCCCCAGACTGGCCACAAAGACCATGGTATGCGGATCTCCTCTATGACTGGCAGCTCCCTCCGACCTTCTGCAGCAGGGACCAATCACCATGGAAGACCCAGCTCCTTACTCGCTTATGGCATGGCTCTTGAATGCCACAGGTTAGCCCATAAGGGTTATTCAAGTAAAGTGGTGGTGACGCTTCTCAACGCGCGCCGATCTTCAACGTCTTTAGCCTACGCTCGCGTGTGGCGTCTCTTTGAATCATGGTGTTCTCAGCGCCAGGCCTTTCCCTGGCGTTCCGGGATTCCAGAGGTTCTCACCGCCTTGAAAGATGGTCTCGATAAGGGCTTAGCTCTCGGAACCCTAATGTGTTTTTGTGGGCCGATATGTGGGCGTTCTCTTGCATCTCATTTGGATGTGGCGTGCTTCTTTAAAGTTGTCAGAATTTTACAGCCCCGGTACGTTCGGTGGTTCCCCCTCTGGGATCTCGCTCTCATCCTCAGCTCTTGTTACTCAACCTTTTGAACCTCTTAAGGGGTGTACTCTTCGAGATTTAACCCTTACGACAGTGTTCCTAGTGGCCATCATCTCGGCACGACGAATCTCTGAGCTTCAGGCTCTATCTTGTCGGAATCCCTATCTCTCCTTCTCTGGGGAGGGTGTTTCTCTATGGATGGTTCCCTCCTTCTTACCTAAAGTCCTTATGCTGTTTCATATCAATCAACCTCTTCTCTTACCTTCCTTTTCAAAAGGAACAATGCCTGGGGCATCATCAGGATCTTCAAGCGGTAGACCTTAAGAGATTTCTTTACCGCTATCTGAAGGTGACAAATTCCTTTCGTAAAACGGATCATCTTTGTTCTGTTTGCGGGCCTGCGACAGGGTCTCTCTGCCTCAAAATCCATTATTGCTTGGTGGCTACGGGGGGCCATTGAAGCGGCTTATTCTTCAAGGAAAGCGGGTGCCGTCAGGTCTCAGGGCTTACTTCACTCGGGCTCAAGCTGCGTCTTAGGCCGAACGTTCTCAAGTGGCTCCTCTCGATATTTGCCAGGTGGTGACTTGGTCGTCCTTGTCCACTTTTGTGCGTCACTACCGTTTGGATGTCCAGGCTCGAGAGAATGATCAGTTTGGCACTGGGGTGCTTTTGGCGGCTCTCGGCCCACCCTGAGGGTCGGTAGCTTGGGTACTTCCCGTTTGTCTGGACTGGTCTAGCAGTATGAATTGGAAGGAGAAATTTCACTTACCGTTAATTTCCTTTCCTGGAATACTGCTAGACCCACTCTGTTGTCAATTGCAGTTCTACCAGTGCAGTGGAGCCGCCATCCAGTTATCAGACACTTTCAGAGTTTCTAGCCAAGCTAGCCTGCAGCTGTTTATTACAGCCTTCATATTCTGGGGATGCTTCCAGCACCTTTGTAAATAGTTGAGTCAGTGGCCGAGATTGGCCTTACTTATTACAAAGTTATAATAGTTCACTTTTTCAAGTTATGCTTATCAGACAATACTGAGGAGGACCCCTAGGGGTAGATCCATATCACCAGAGTCCAACCAATCACAGCTCTGGTAGATTTTCTCTGTCTCCATGATCTGTTGGCAGGGGAACATAACCCGTTTGTCTGGACTGGTCTAGCAGTATTCCAGTAAAGGAAATTAACGGTAAGTGAAATTTTTCCTTTGAAGGTGCGAATAAACGGGTAGACAAAGATGAGTCAGTGTATCTGGAATTTCAGAAAGCCTTTGACAAGGTCCCTCATGAGAGACTTTTGGAGAAATTAAAAAGTCATAGGATAGGAGTCAGTGTACTTTTATGGATCTGGAACTGATTAAAAGAAAACAAAGGATAGGGCTAAATGGCCAATTTTCCCAATGGAGAAAGGTTAATAGTAGAATACTCCAGGGATCTGTGCTGTGTCCACTGCTTTTTAACACTAGAAGCCCCAAAAGGAATTTTACCTAGAAACCCCAAAGTGCGTCAATTGACGAATTATCATGATGACTGCGTTTAGCATGACATGCAGATGTGAATTAATGTGAAGTTACTTATTTGTTAAATACGTGCAGTATGTGATGTCATTACATGGCGTCATTGTGTGTTTATTCTTTGTAATGTCGGAGTAAAACTGTAAACAGTGATTGAGATGCGCCACCTAGTGGGAACATGAATTTATACCTTGAGGCCCCAAAGTACATCAATTGATGCATCCGACAATTGAGTGCATCAATTGACATACTTTGGAGCTTCTAGGTATAAATTCATTTTCCCGCTAGGTGGTGCATCTGTCATTTAGTTTTCGATGCACATATTTGAACATCTTGACCTTGCTAACAAAGTCATGGAACATGACTGACATCGTTGTAGCAGTGGAGCTGGTATACAACTTCGAAGATGCATTTGCGTCAATTGACGCACTTTGGGGCTTCTAGTGTTTACCTCACTCCTTCCAGATCATTTATGAATATGTTATCAGATTTGCAGATGACACAAAATTATACAAAGTTGTTAAAAACCCATGAGGATTGTGAAAACTTGCAAGAAGACTTTGATAAATTGGAAGACTGGGCATTCAAATGGAAGATGAAATTTAATGTGGACAAATACAAAGTTATGCACCTAGGAAAGAACAACCCAAACTATGGTTCCACGATGCAAGGTTCCATATTTAGCCATCATCGTGGATAACATGTTGAAACCCTCCGCCCAGTGTGCAGCAGCAGCCAAGAGCGCAAATAGAATGCTAGGTATCATAAGGAAAGGAATGGAGAATAAAACAAAGGATATTATAATGCCTCTATCATTCCATGGTGTGACCGCACCTTGAATATTGTGTGCAATTCTGGTCATCGTATGGTCTGACCCAGTATGGCATTTCTTATGTGGGACCACCCCTACAGAGTAGGGGGAGGCTTTCTGCTTTTTCTTTTCTCCCTGCTGGTAAACAGTGCAGCCGCTTCAGGTGGTGCCTTTGGGCCTGGCAGAGTTGGAGCATGGTGGGGTGGCCTTAGTTGCCTACTTTGTGGCAACTAAGGCCACCCCACCACTCCAGAGCTCTGTCAGCTAGCTTGTGCTGCAGCTCCTCAAATGGGTCCTGGGCTGCTTTCAGTTGAATAGCTGCTTGGGAGCCTGAAGAGTGGGCTTTCCCTCTGGGGACCTGGGCACTAACAGCACTTCTGTCACGGATAGCTGGGGAGGTCATGGCTCTTGTGCTTCTCTGTACTGCTGGGAGCGCAACCTTTTTCTTTTATGGGGGTTGGTTTGAAGGATCTGAGTAAAATTTCTGTTGCCAGAAAGTAAGTCGGAGGATGGAAGGAGTGGTGGATCAGCCAGGGGCTGGTTAGGATCTCTTATCTATCTTTATTCTGCCGGGCCTTGTTTATGCCTTTCAGAATGGTATGGCAGCTTTGCAGGCTGCACAGCTGGTTTTTGGGCTGTTTTAGCAGGTTAGTCCCCTTTTATATCTGCTGGATCTGATGAGATACTGCATTTGTACTTCTCCCTGGCTCTATGCAGCATGGCTTAGGATTTCAGGGAGAAATCCCCAATTGCTCTTGGGGTCCTACATTTCTGTCATGGCTGTTGCTGCCCCAAGGCAGCACAGGATCAGCCTTTTGAGCCCCCTTTGGTGGGAGTCCTGTTCATGGTTGTGGCTAAATGCATGACTATCCCAGTGGAGGAATGTGCTACGTGTGAGGAATCCACTTTTTTGAAGGACCAAGGTCCATAAGAATTTAGCATTAGTTGCCATAGGCTCAGTTGCCCACCTGGAGGGTAGCCTTGGGGCTTCAGCCATATGGCTATGGCCTCATGTTTCCAAGGTTGCAGATTGGTTCCACTCTGGCCCTCTGCATGCAGAGAAGCACTGCTACCACTACTATTACCTTGAAAAAGATACTGGAATCCACATGTAGGTCAAAGGCAACTCTAGAGTAGAACACAAAAGCAGTGAAATAGCCAGTGCTGCACCCAGTGGGAAGCAAGAAATGCGATGCTGAGGTCCAGAAAGAGGATGCTGCTTTCCACCTGACAGCTGCAATGGCCGACCCAAAAGGGCCTAATACGAAAGAGACTGAATCTGGAAAAAAAAATACTCAAGTCCAGAGCATGCCAAAAGGAAACCTCCCTTTCGGGGTACTTCATTTATCAGGGATAGCACCCCGAGTCCTGCAGCAGAGGCCATGGGAAATGGCGATACAGAAGAGCCTCCCCAGAAGTGAGCCACAGAGACCATACTGGGGACACCCTATGAGCCCTGCAGTAATTTAAATGCACGCAGCAGAATTTTCAGACTGACCTCAACCAGAACTTCAGGGAGAGATGACAGGCAGCTTATAGAAGGAGCTAACACATCTACAACCTTGCCTAAAGATCCCAAAGACCCACTAGTCCATTCTGGTATGTGTCTGCTTGGAGAGAATAGCCTGAGTTACACCTTATTCAGCTGCACCTAGAGAAGGGATCACCAGAACTCACTGAGGGGCATTACCAACTCCCAAAAGCAGCCATAGAGGAGACTAGAGAATGGCAAAGGCTCTGCCTGGACTGCCCTTATTGCAAGAGGCCCTGAAGGACCATCAAGGGTATTTAGAGGCTCTATACATGGACATACAAGATCTCTTGTCCTTCTAGGACTGTTTGCAAGCTTTTCTCCGTGGAGAGAAAGAGATGCTTGAGGGACACTGTTCCACCATGGACTGGAGCAGGCTCTGTCAACTAAGGGTAATGTTAGTCCTACCAACTGACTAATACCACTGCCGCTATGGAGCTGGTAGAAATTCTGAACCAGACTTAATCAGCAGCAGCTAACTAAGTGTATTGCTGTAAGTCTCCTAGTAACCAGCAGAGGACTGGGTACAATGACTATCTGGTCGGCATTAGCTTCCCATTGACCTCGGCCTCCAAACTTAAATCAATAAAGATTGTTTGTTTAGCAAATTTTAAAAAAGGAAACGGCAAGAACTTTGAAATGGTCTTACTTTTTTACGCAGTACTTTTCAAATCTTTGTCTAATATAACCCCACTCCCTTACTCACTTCCTCCTCTTCCTCTCACTTACTGAAAGCATGAAGGCAGTAGTGGTGGCCGTGGCAGCAGAGGTCAGAGGTTCCTATGCATGTGTGTGCTCACAGATCCCAGTACTCTGCATGGGTTTCCAGTCTAACAGAGCTCACACAAAGGGAAGGGATAGGACCTATGAAATTTCATGAACCTACAGGCCCCATGTTGAGTGTCTCTGCTGGACATACTTCCATTGGTGGAGGTCCAGAGGGATGGGAAACTGCTGTGTGACCCTGTTGATTGATGTGACCCTATTTGGGAACCACTGCCTTAAGGACAAAAGCTTAGTGTAATCAAACATTGAAGTATTAACTGTCTCAATTTTAAACTTGCTTTTCTGAGCTGAGACTTCAGCGATTTTTCGTCATTCTGTTGATGAAACACCTTTTTTTGAGATTAAATATTAGTGTGCGTTCACTGTTTCATAAGCAATCCAATTTAAAGGGAAGACAACTCTCTTTTTAAGTACTCTAGTGCCTGAAACGTTTGTCTGACATTCAAGTTTTCCAGGTTTCTCTACTCCTGTACTCTGGCATATACTTGTCCACTCATTGTTCTTGTTGCTTCCTTTGACCCATAAATATTTTACAAGGATGCACAACAGCAAAAATAAAATGCCCCTCTTAAGTGTATACTAAAGTGAGGTTGCCATTAGTAACCTTGCCAAGAAAAATGGCCCACTGCTCATTTCATTACTTGTGTGATATTTTAAAATATTTTTAACTGATTTGCAAAATTATTGTTGTATGCCTAGTTAAGACATACAATAGCAATCTGTTACACTCAGAACAGATTGCAATTCTCCTGTTTATACAAATGAGTTTACAAGAAAAGATTTATAAAGCAAATAGAACATTTGAATGTTTGCGTAGTATTTCCTATGGCATTTTAAATCTTTCAAATAGGGTTTCCATCTGGCTCCAAATGAACCCCCATAAGCTTGGTCTCCATTGCATTCAGGGATATGTAGTTCTGACTTCTCTATTGTGTTCCCTAAGAAAAGCAAGGCTAAAAGTCTCCACATGCAATGGGGTAAACCCAGGACAGGCTCAAGTCTGTTTGGTGCATCTGGAGCCGATAACAACCCTAATTTTAAAATCACACTTAACCAACAATTAATGTACCAAATCTTTCATGAAGTCCCCCAAAAAAGAGGAAGGCTCCCAAACTATGAATTGTATTGTTTTTCTCCTATTTATATTCATTAACCACCTATCCCATTTGTAAAGTGCAGCCTACCGTGTAACACAATGGCAAATATGAAAAAAGGGATTGTAGGGGTTGTGTTGGTGACCAGATGTGTGTATGCATATGTAATATATATTTTTGTGGGGAAGGATCTGCTGAAGTTAAGTCTGTAGGTCTGTGTGTAAGTCTCTGAAGGGTCAGGATGTATATGGAATGTGTGACGTGTTGAGAGGTTCTGTATCTGGATTTCTCAGTGTGGAGGGGTTGAAGTTTGGGTGGAAGAATGAGGGTGAATATGCATGGGTATTTAGGTTGGGTGTATCTGAGGAGCTGAGGCTACATGTGAAGTATTTTGGGATGGTGAAGTTTAACATAATGTTTCAGTATGTGTGGGGATACTGAGGGTATTTGTGGTGGGGTGTACACATAGGACAGGGGTAATGTTGCATATGGGAAGTGTCTGTTATGTACGCTTCTGTCTCTGTAATAGAGACCTATACTGCACACTTGCTTCCTTTCACTTTCACTTTCTCTTTCTCTTTTATATTTATCAACCTACCCATGGCTCCTACCTTCTCCTCTTTCCACCGTCCTCACAATTCCTTTCTCCTTTTGGAACTCCCTCCCACTTCCCAACTTTTTTTCCTCATTCCTGCTTCACAGCCTCTCCCTCTTCTCTCTAAGGTGCCTCCTCGTTTTTCCTCCTTCCATAATCTCCTAGATCCACTCCCTCCATTGTCGCTTATTTTGAATCGTGTCTCGTTCCCTGCTTTTCATATGCCAGGACTGGAACTTCGTTGTGCACCTGTGGAGCGCCTTTGTTCTGCCGCGCTCTTAATTGCTGTGTTACTGTGGCTATAGGAGGAGATCTCCTCTTCTTGTGCTACAAGCGTTGAGGTCCCCATGACACAGTGCTGGGACTCTGATCTAACACTGCTGTCCTGGCTCATCTTTGGGTGACAAGGATTGGTCTCTTTGCCACCCAGGAGCTCACGATTTATTCACTGTCCTTGACTCCTAGCAGAAGCTGACCTTCATCTTTGTTTTGCAAGGCAGGTAGAGGGCTCTCTATGGTGGTAAGGCATTTCCAAAAATCTCTTTAATATCTCCCTCTGTTTTTAAACATTATATGAACTAATTATAGTTAACATAAATTGTTTTGTTTTTTGAATTGCTCTCAGCTAAGGCAGCATACTTATTTTCTAGTGTTTCCACCTTGTATCTTAGGTGCCAGTGCTTGCGACTTCCTTGTGTCGGCCCCCCACCCCACCCCCAGTTGCTGCGCTTGTCTTGTATTCTCAAGTCTCCTGAGATCAGCACCAGAGTTCCTACACTGCTTATCTTTAGCTAACAGTTATAGCTTCAGATAGCAAGTGTCTGTGATGGGATGGTGCATGGGATGTGACGGTGCCTTTGTATGGGTGGGGTTCAGGACTGCTGTGTGTGTGTATGTGTGTGTACCCCATGATTTCATCCCTTTTACATCCAAAAGCTTGCAGTCTTCTTTCTCCCTCCTCCAACCCCTCCCCACTCTCTCTCCACTTCTCCCTAGCATGCCTATTGCCACCCCATTAGCTCTCAGGCTGCGATCCTAGCCTTCCCCAACTGTTCTTCCCATGGGGATCTGATCTCCCATGAGCAGACAGCTTGCATCGGGGTGGTGATCGCAGCCATCTCTTTCTTTTCTTTCTGCAGGAGATCAGATCCCCAAGGATGGCTAGAGAAGGGGGTGGCTGCAATCACAGGATGAATGAAAGCCGTCTGCCCGATCAGCCCCGTGATTTCAGCCATTGTGATTTTTCAGGGGTTTGGGGAGGGGGCAGAAGTAAATCCCAGGTGTCAGATGAAAATTTCTGGTCGCCATGGTGACTTGGCACCTGGCATTTATTGAGCCCTGTTTTAACTGAATATTCCTACATTAATTTTTTTTGTTTGCTCACTCCTCCCAAAATCTCCAGGTTGCTGCCATGTTGAACTGCAATATTTTTCAGTCTGGGTACTTCAGAAGAGTATCTGGAGATGTTTCAATACTCTAGCCTGTGGTCTTATTCACAGCCCTTTCTAATGGAATGATGTTAATTAAAATAGTTCCTAAAAAAGAAACATAGAAACGTGATGGCAGAAAGACCACATGGGCCTATCCAGTCTGCCCTTCCATATTAACCACTTAACAGTCCCCTTTTTCCTTTATAGATCCTCCTTTTGTCTTTTTTGAATTCAGATACTGTCCTCATCTCTACCACCTCTACTGGGAGACTATTCCATGCATCTACCACTTCTTCCGTAAAGAAATATTTTCATATAGACTCGAGAGTAAAATCTCCTTTCACCCTCATCCTATGTCCCCTCGTAGTAGAGCTTGCTTTCAATATAATGAGGCTCTCCTATTATGCATTTATGCCACAGAGTTATTTAAACGTCTCGGTCATATCACCTCTATCCCGCCTTTCCTCTAAAGTATACATATTAAGATCCTTAAGTCTGTCCTCCATATGCTTTATAATGAAGATCACTTACCACTTTAGCCACCCTCTGCACTGACTCCAACTTCTTTTATATCCTTTTGAAGGTGCGGTCTCCAGAATTGCACACACTACTCCAAATGAGGCCTCACCAAAGACTTATACAGAGGCTCTATCACCTCCTTTCTTCTGTTGGCCATTTCTCTCCCTATGCACTCAAGCATCCTTCTAACTTTCACCGTCACTTTTTCTACCTGTTTAGTTACTTTAAGAACATCAGACACAATCATACCTAGGTCCCATTCTTCTTTTGTGGGCAGAAGTATTTCACCCCCTATACTGTATCACTCCCTTAGCTTGCTGCAGCCCAAATGCATTACCTTCCATTTTTTAACATTAAATCTCAGCTGCCAAATTCTAGACCATTCTTCAAGCTTAGCTAGATCCCTCCTCATGTTATATACACCTTCATGGGTGACTGCTCTATTGCAGATTTTGGTGGTATCTGCAAAAATGCATACCTTACCCAACAGCCCTTCTGCAATATCACTAACAAAGATGTTAAAAAGAATCAGACCAAGGACAGATCCCTGGGACACACCACTGGTAAATCCTTCTCCTCAGAGTGAGCTCCATTTATCTGTAACTTTTGTCACCTCCCACTCAACCAATTTCTAACTCGAGCATTAACTTTAGGGTCCATCCCTTGGGTGCTCAGTTTGTTTATAAGTCACCTGTGCGGAACGGTGTCAAAGACTTTACTGAAATTTAAATACACCACATCTGGGGCTCTCCCTCGGTCCAACTCCCTGGTCATCTAGTCAAAGACATCAATTGGATTTGTTTGACAAGACCTGCCTCTGGTGAATTCATGCTGCCTTGGATACGGTAATCTGTTGGACTCCAGAAACCTCACTATTTTCTCTTTCAGCAGCATTTCCAATAATTTACTCACCACCCAAGTTAAACTAACCGGCCTGTAGTTTTCAACCACATCCTTACTTCTGCTATTGTGTAAAGGTACCACATGAGCTTCTCCAGTCCTCTGGCACAACTCCCGACTTCAAGAAGGCATTGAAAAAGTCAGTCAGTGGAACTGCTAGAACGTCCCCAAGTTCTCTTGGTATTCTTGGATGTTTCTCATCCACTTGAATCGCTTTGTCTACTTTTTAGTTTAGGTAGTTCTATATGAATATAGTCTTCTGAAAATCATTCAAGATGCCCCTCGCTTCTGTTCCTGTTTGAGTGTTTTTCTGAGGTCCTGCTCCTGGTCCTTCACTTCTGAACACAGAACAGAAATGTTTGTTGAGCAATTCTGCTTTATCATCAGCTTCTTCCTCTTTTTGAATCTACACCCTTTGAGCTTCATTTTCATTCCAGAGAAGAGGAAAAAAGTCAAAGATGGCTAAGTCAGGAGAATAGGGAGGGTGAGGGACTGCAACCATATTTCAGGCCAAAAACTGCTGTGCTTTGATGGACGTGTGCGCTGGGCAGTTGTGATGCTGGATCATCCAGTTCCTAGTGGCCCACAGCTTGGGATGTTTGTGCCTCACATGGTCCTGCAGACACTGCAGCACAGTAGTCTGCATTGACTGACTGTCCTTGAGGAATGAATTCCTGCAGAAGAATTCCTTTGTGGTCGACAAACAACATCAACTTCAGATTGCTCCTCATTTCTGTGCTTTGTTGGTGCGTTGTAACAATGCACTTTTCCATTGTGAGGATTGTTTGGTTTCTGGGTTGTACTCGTAAACTCTGCTTTCATCCCTAGTAATTACACGTTGACTTTTTTGGGGGGGAAAAAAATCGTTAGCATTCAGTGTCCTTGAACTCTTCGCATCCATGTTGCTTGAGTTTCTCATTCATTTTCGGTGGCAATAAGTATTGAAACATGTGGTAAACGAAGAAGCACAGTGTGGTCCCATGTCCACGCAGTACTGTGACGTTTAGCGCACTACTCACAAGGCTGTCAGGTAGTGCCACCCGGTGGTGTACTGCTATACTGTATTCTGTTCCTGTGCAGTGGGCAAGTTCAGAGGCTTTTTAATGGCATTATGTATAGCTCAGGAGAGTGCCTGTAGGTTTGTGGTGTTTTTGGTGTTTTGTTTTTTTGTTTTTGAGAAATCATGAAATCGAGAGATGACATTTGGGAATTAATATTCATGCAGAGGCAGAAAATAGTTTTTGGCTTTAAATTAAGGAAAAGAGGATATTGATCAGATAATAAAAACAGGTTTCTACTTTCTATGAGAGGTGTTTTTAGACAAATGATTGCATTTATCCACTAAATATTATACCTTCTCTTGGAATGTTTAAAGTGGATGCTGAGGTCGTCTCTTTATTTATTCCCCCCCTCTTTTAGATTTTATAGTTTAAACAGAGTTGAATTAACTGCTGATGTCCTGGCTGATTTTTAGTTAATAACAAATATAACGAGTTTATATACACGGCGAATACATGTGAAAGCGTTCTTATAATACAGCTGATTTAAAATTACACATTGCACACTAGTTCACTTTCCTGAAACACCCGCAGGTTTCTGTGCACACACATGTTGCAGTATGCCTAAAATCCTTTTGATGCAGGTGTTAGAACAAATGCGAAAAAATGGAAGCTGCTAAATTAGACACATGAAGTTGTCATATTGAAGTTGTTTTCCTAGTATCCCAGTGTAAATACTGAAATACCAGCTCTTGTCTCTTGATACTAGATTAGATAGACTAACATGAGTGCTACCTAAGGTGTTGCTGAAAGTTTAGACAGTTTTGCATTGACTTTCATTGAGAATGAATGACTGAGTCAAGTATACAGCTGTTTTAAATGACTCAAGTGATGTAGCAACAAAACAATATAAATACTGACTAGACTGGAGTATTGTGGTGGAAAATATTGCTTCCAGCGTTGACAAATTGGTGGTTATGAGTAAAAATATTTTTGTGGCTACTGCTGTCTTTTCATCCCATGGGTAATGGATTTTATAAATCTAACAAAACCCAGTGTCTATCTTCTATAGAATTCAGCATGGGTTGGATAAATGTGATTTAAAACTCTTGAGTGATACACTCTGTGCATGGTAGGCAAGTGCTGTAGCAGCCAGGTGTAGAAATCTGATGAGCAACCAGAAAATGTGCCACTAAGAGTTCCTAATGAAACAGAAGCTAAAAAGTACTTGTTTTGAGTTATGATGGTGTTAAACTTTAGAAAAGAGAGGAAATGAAAGTTGGGAAACTGGATTCCATATAGTTTCTTAGAACAAGTGAGAGATGATGCTGAGCAAAACAAATTTGAACAAGTATTTCTGTTTTATTGCACTCTAAATTGACTTCTTAAACAATGATGCTTACCAACACTCCTGTTTATAAGAACCAGGGCAACCTTTTTTGTGCTTCAGCTATAATCGGCTCCCTTCCCCTCCTATTTAACTTCCTTAGCCCCCTTGGGCTATATCTAGCTACAACAACCAAGCTCTTAATTGTAATCCCCCTCAAGCAAGGGAAATATATTCTGCTACAATTGGTAACTCACTTTGAGCTACCAGTGGAAAAAGGTTTCAACTAAATCTAAAATAAAAATCAAAGACGGGGAAGCAGTAAAACTAGAGGGCCTAACATGAAGCTTCAAGGGGGTACATTGAAAGGCAATGTCGGGAAATATTTTTTCACTGAAAGGTTGGTGGATGCTTGGAATGCCCTCTCGATGGAAGTGGTGGAGGCAAACACAGTGACAGAATTCAAAATGGCATGGGACAGACTGGATCACTTTATAGCAGAAAGATAAAATCAAAATAAACTTAACTATCTAATTTCTCAACAAACAAAGGTGCTCTACACAGAGCAATGGGTTCACCCCTAAACAAAGACATGGGGAGGGGTGACCTGCACCGAGCAGCAGGTGCACCTATTTTTTTTTGCAACCTTGCTGGGCAGACTAGATGGACCATACTGGTCTTTATCTGCTGTCATTTACTATGTTACTATATGTAAAACAAAATTCAAAGCATTTGTTTAAAATCTATTCCTTATTGTTCCTCCAGTTTAGTCCTCAACCTCTGGGTAGTGAACCTCCTCCTGCAGCTTGGAGACTAGGCATGTCAAAAACTCATGACATCACTGGATATAGCCTGTGGTCTCTCCCATCAGCCCCCAGTGTGTCCAATCTCCATGCAGCAGGAGGACGTAGTGAGCCTAGCTTCTGGGCTCACTTGGGGGAACAGATAAGGAGCATTTCGTGTGACAAATTTCTATTCTGATTTTACTTTTGATTTTTACCTTTAATTTTACTTTTAATTCAGTTACCTTTGGTTAATTGGCAATCAGGGATTAATTCCCTTTAGTTGTTAGGAGCAAATTTCCTTATGTTTACATTAATTTTAAATTTGAGCCTGACTCTTTAAATTAGTAGCAGCTCTCGCATTTCCTCCTTGTCAGTTATTTTCATTTGCTGCAGGCATTCGCTGGTGTGGCTCTCTCTCCCTTGATGGTACGGGAGAGAGCTCCGGGACTCGTACAGCCACACTGAAGCTGTGTAAGACGCAGCCTCTCAGTTGCTGCGGGATTTTACTTTTACTCTGTGGAACCGGCTGAGCGGTCCTCGCCGCGGCTGTCGGGTGCAGCAGTGCGGTTTGAGGATTGGATGAATTCAAGGCGGTAGGAGCAGGCTGCGTGGCTTTCGGCCCTGCAGGTAAGGCCTTCGGGGTCTGTCAGTCTGCTGAGGCCTCCTTTTTGCAATGGCTGTTCTTGGTGCCAAAATTCGTTGGCAAAGGGGCGGCCATTTTCTCTCTAGGTATTTGGACCATGTGGCGAGCTGCTCGTGTGAGGAAGACGATGGGCAGAATAGCTAGATTTTTAGGTCTAGTGTTTCTTTCTTTTGTTTGTAGGTTTTGTTTGAGGCTCGGGGGGTTCCTCAGCCTTAAGGGGGCTGTTGTCAGCCCTCTATTTTTAAGTTTATTCTTAGTTTTATAGGACAGCAGTTTTGGCATTGATCTCTGATGCCACATGTTCTTTCCCTCCTAATCTTGTCTCTGAGGAGCATCTGTTAAGTCCCGGGATATTAGGCAAATTGCCAGCTTTTAGGTTCTTCAAGGGCAGAGCCCTAACTTGTAGGTGGAAGGAGGGACAGGTGGAAGTGTGCTTTTGTGTATTCTATAGTGAAAGTTGCCCAAACGTCTGTGGTTTCACAGGGACAGGTTTAGGAAACCTTAGGATATATAAAAAAAAAATATTATAACAGTTAAACTGTCAACCAAGAAGTGCCTGTGCTACAGTCTGTGGCCACCAGAGGGCGGCTGGTACACTCACTAGTGCCTTTCTGTGACCGTGTGTATGCAGCCATCATCATCATATTGATCTCTGCAAGTCAGGGAAGAAATAACCACAGGGCCACCTCATGGGCACTCAGGGGTTAGTGACTAAACAAGCAAGTGTAATGTTCTGCAAATCAAGATTATATGACCAAGATTTAAAGCTCTTAACTTCTGTATCGTTTGTCGGGCTCTGGTGCCCTAAAGGCCACCGGATGGCAGCGCTGCTCATGAATCACATATACTATTCACTGCCCCCTCCCTGGGGGTTGTAAAATATGAAATTGTATTCCTCATCAGGTTCACACAGGCAGCAACCTCTAAGACCTCCACTTGCAAGGTTGTCGGTGTATCCCACTGCTATTTCTCTGACTGCAGGAAGGCGGGGGGTGGGGGGGGGGGGTGCCTGTGTATGTTTCATAGCTCCACTTAGCATGCCCTTCCCAGGAAATTCTCATATTATTTCTAGAGCCTGTGCTGTCAGAGCAGGGCTTTAAGCACTTAGCAGGGGCACTGACCCGTCTGTGCCATCTTGTTAAAGGCTGAGGGTGAAGAGAAGGATGTCTAGGTAGCACAGTCTGGGGCTTAGCGCTCCAGGGCACTGGAAGGTTTCATAGCGGAAGTCAATACTCTGTGTATGCTCCATGTATTCAGCCTATGTTCAAGCATGCTCCCTGCACTGTGTTTGTGTGACAGGTGCTGGGTCACCCGTATATGTAGATGTGCATTTTGTATATGCTCACAATTGCTTAGGCATGATTTTTGTGTGCACTCTTTGCAGAGTGAGACTGCATTTCTTTGCTCGGACTGTATTATCAGGCTAAGGTAATTTCTCCAGTAATGGGGGGATGTCGATTGTAATAAAGTGCGTGAGGTCCTCATGGTGTTACATGGAGTTGGAGATGCAGTCGTGGGATCTGCTGTGGAGTGAGCTGTCCGGAGGAGCTACAGTGTCAGTCACCAGTTGCCCTTTCTCTTTGCGCTTTGTTTCCAGATCCTAGCCCCTCTTTCTCTCTTATGTCCAGGACGCAAGGTCCCCGGCCCACTGGACAATCTGTTCTCAGCCTTTTCTCAATGCTGGCAGAAGGACTGGGAGAACGAGAAAGGAAGACCAGGAACCAGCACCAGCTCTGATGTCTCTCCACTGCCAGTGTTTGCTACGGTCACATATTCCCAGTCAATTATTTGAGTATACTGATTGCCTACCGGTCAGTGTGGCATACAGTCGATTACGGTATTTCTATTTCCCTTGTCCCTGAAGGGCTCACAATTTGTTTTGGTACCTGAGGCAGAGGGTTAAGTCGCTTAACGAAGGCCAGAAGGACCACATTTGCGACCAGAAACCCCAGTTTTTATGGCCCAAGGTTGGTGGTCTCGATTGGAATTCAAACCCTTGGTCCTCTGGCAACTTGCCTGAACCACTAGGCCGCACTGCTCCGTGTGAGCTAGCCATAGGGCCAGGCGCAGCCTGTTACTTCCAATGCAGAGACCTTGGAGGTTCCGTTCATAAAGATACGAGAAATGCCATACTGGGTCAGACCAAGCTCTTTCAGGTCCAGTATCCTGTTTCCTAGGGTAGCCAATCCAGGTCTTAAGGACCTGGCTGATTTCCAAAAAGATGAATAGGCTACTCAGTGCTTGTATCGGGGCAAGCTGTGGATTCATGTATGCTCATATTTTAAGGGTTCCGTTGCATGTACAACAGATGTGACGCTCTGTTGGGTTGTGTGCCTTGTAGAACATCTTGAATTGGTGAAAGTTGTTATAAAAATAAAAAAAAATTATAATTTTCCAGCTTCTCTCTAATAAAAGGTTTATTTTATTTATTTAGTATACCTTTGTATACCGCTACTTCCAGCGATCAGAAGCGGTTTGATTACAGATTGGAGGTTGTCAAATAATGACAGGAAATTTGGGGTATAAACACATTGATTTGAAGGGAAAGCACAGCACACAGTAAAAGGTCTTAAGGAGAGGATTCAGAATTTACATATATACATTTTTACATAACAGGTTATGGACCTTTCCTTCGGGAGCTTGGCCAAAAACTTTGTTAAACTCCGCTATGTTCGGAGATCGTTTCGCTAAGGCTCTTGGAGTATACAGGAGACCCAGTGGTCAATCAACCGACTGGAAATGCAAGCGATACGCTGGGCGTTGCAGGCGTTCGAAGCTACGGTGACAGGTCGAGTGGTGCGAGTACTGCCTGACAACTCCACGGTGGTGGCCTACATCAATCGGCAGGGCAGAACCGGAAGTGTGGCCATAGAGGCTGCGGCAGAGGGTCTGTGTGTGTGGATAGAGCTTTGGCTGTCAGCTTTTTCGGTGGCACATGTTGCGGGTAAGGACATTGTGACAGCGGATTTCCTCAGCTGGGTCCGAGTAGATGCTGGAGAATGGGAGTGGCATCCGGAAGTGTTCGCACAGATCGGTTGCATATGGGGACAGCCAGTAATGGACCTCATGGCGGCGTTTCACTCTGCATAAACGGGTCGCTTCTTCAGCAGAT
Organism: Ichthyophis bannanicus; assembly: GCA_033557465.1. NCBI lineage: Eukaryota > Metazoa > Chordata > Amphibia > Gymnophiona > Ichthyophiidae > Ichthyophis > Ichthyophis bannanicus. Next base: position 512,312,888 of record CM066037.1, read on the forward strand.
GACACGAAAGGATATCGGAAGGCATCGGCGCACTGTTTCAACGGTGGCCGTCGTCCGGTCTTCTCTGTCTTTCCACTGGGGGCACTCATAGGTCAAGTGGTTCTGCATATCGAAGTGCTTCGGGGAAATGTGTGGTTGGGGGCCTCGGGCTAGCCGAGGGACCTGTGGTATACCTGCCTCATACGGTTGCTCATCGGGAATCCATGGAGGTTTCCGACATTGGAGATTCTGTTGCTACAGAGTTCCCTTCGAATGCCTCAGGTGCATCGGTTTTTGCTTATGGGGTGGCCATTGAAAGGGCAAGTTTAAGGAAAAAGAGTTGCTCGGCAGCAGTCTTTGCCACCTTGCCGCAAAAAAAAAAAAAGTCCCTTGCATGTGTGCGTATATGGCGCATCTTTGAGGACGGATGCTCGCAGAGGCATGCTCGCGCGACAACAGCGTCGGTTCCCTTGGTATTAAGTTTTCTGCAGGACAGGTTTGGTAAAAGCAGGTCCTGGAGAGTTCAGTTAGCAGCTCTGTCTTGCTATAGGGGCAAAGGACAGGGAGTGGCTCTCATGCACAGGTCAATTTGGTATGCTTTCTCAGGCGGTTACCAGACTGTAGCCCTCTCGTAGGCTATTAATTCCACTGGGGAAGTTCAAGTTGGTTTTAGGAGCGTTAGCTAGCACGCCATTGGGGCCCTTGAAGACGGTGCGTTTTGATGGTCATCTGTTCGCCGTGGTGATTTTCAGAGTTGCAGGCATTGACCTGTCAGGAATCGGGTTTTTTTTTTTTTTATAAAGTTTATTTATAAACCACCAATACAAACAGGAGTTATACAACATTCAACAAACTCCTCCTGGGGTTGACTCTGATCCCCAGGAGGGAAACAATGATGGCTACAAATTCTTTCCCCAGTTTAGCCTCTCCCTCCCCCCTCGAACCCCATCCCCCCCTTTCCCACCCCCTGCATCGCACCCACGACCATGCCACAGTCAGATCCACCCATCAAGACTATCCGTATCTCCCACTGTGGGCTACTCACAGTTAAGGCTACATACTAATTACCCAATTGTAGGACTACATTGCGGCACCAGGGGCTCAATTGGTGAATATATGGGTCCCAAAGCAAGAGAAAGGTGGACCATCGCTTGGCATTGCCCTTAGCGCCCCTACACTCCAGTAGCATCAGTTGATGGAAGGAATTTCGCCACTCCCAAAAGGAGGGAGGGCTGCTTTCCCGCCAACGACGCAAGAGGGGCCCCTTACCCACCAGACATGCCTTCCGCACTAACCCACGTCCCCATTTCCCCTTTGGGGAGTTAAGGCTCATTAGGTCTAAAGTGACCAGGGCGGCATCCCAAGACACCTGCTGTCCCAGGAGGCCCATCATGAAAGCACAAATTCGCCTCCAATACGGGCGGATCATCCGACAACCCCACCACATATGCAATAAGGTTGCCTGAGGCGCCGCACACCGTGGGCAACTGCCATCCAGGGTCAGGTGACAGCGAAAGGCTCTTCTCGGGGAGAAGTGAACCCTCGTTAAACATTTAACTTGTATTTCCCTCCAGCGGACTCCTTCTGCCAAAGTCCCAATTCTTCGAAGGGCTACAAGGACTGTGCCCAGGGGGATTTCCTGCCCCATCTCAACACCCCAAGCCAGCTTGACACTACGAAAGGGTGGGCGATTCCGAAACTGTTCCAGCCGGGCTTTAAAGGCACGTATTGACGATTTCTCCTCCCCCCCACCCCCCAAACCAAAAAACTCTAAAATCTGTGCTGACCGATCCGCATGAAGCTCCGCCCCCGGGAGGGAGGCTACATAGTGGGCAATCTGCATGTAAGCGAAAAAATGCCTTATCCCCAATTCATATTCTTGACATAAGAACTGAAAAGATTTGGATTTCCCAATGGGGTCAACCACATGCCCCAAGTTTCGTATACCTCTTTCCTCCCACGTACGAAACAATGCCACATCCGTACCTGGAGTAAAACAAACATTACCCCGAATTGGCAACCAGCTCGACACCTGCCACTTTCGCACCCAGTACAGATTAAGCTGCCTCCAAGTTCGTCGCACCGGCGCCAGTAAGACACTTTCGGCCAAATGAGTTGGCATCAAGCGGTTTTCCAGATGTAGTAAGACCTGAAGTGAGTGGGGCGCCACATAGGCGGCCTCCAACGCCCTAGGAGTATAGAGCTCTGTAGCACCTAACCAGTCCCCCAGATGTCGGGCCTGGCAGGCCAGTACGTAGGCCTCGAGATCCGGAAGCCCCCAGCCCCCATATCTCCCGTTCCCCACTAAACGACTATAGGGGATACGCGCTCTCACACCCCTCCACAAAAACCCCCGAATCAGGAATCGTTTTTTTTTATCTGTCTTCAGACAGACGGTGGCCTGGCGGCTGGTTCCATCGTTGTTGCCAAAGGTGGTTTCTATGTTCACCTAACTAAAATGGTCTCTCTTCCAGCGCTAGGTGCGGCGGAGGGGAGTGTGTTGAACCCTAGCTTGCGCTGTTTGGACATCGAGAGCGCTGCGGCAGTGTTTAAAGGTTTCAGAAACTTTCGCAAGGCAGATCGTCTGTCTCTGGGGTGTTTGGAGGGCCCCGCAAAGGGAAGCGGCGACGAAGGAGTCCATTTCTGGATGGATTGGAGCGGCAAGTGCATCAGCTTATCTTCTATGGGACTGTACAGTCCCAGGGAGCTTACGAGCTCACTCTACCAGAGTGCAAACGTCGTCTTGGACGGAGCACAGTTTGGTTCCGCCAGTGGACATCTGTAGGGAGGCTTCTTGGTTGTCTCTCCATACTTTCAGTAAGCACTACCGCCTAGATGTTCTGGCTAAGGATGCCGTTTTCAGGGAGGCGGTGTTGAGATCCGGCTGGAAAGGTCCCTCCTAATGATTACTGCTCTTATGCATCCCAGAGGTTGAGGACTAAACTGGAAGAACGATAAGGAAATAGGAATTACACTTACCTGGTAATTGTGGTTCCTTGAGTGACTGCAGTTTAGTCCTCATTCCCGCACAGGGATGGGGTCTTAGCAGTGGTTTTTCTGTTGGGGGGGAAGTGCAAGGTTAAAAGTGGATATAGGCCTTCACTGGTGTTGAGGCGTTTTGATGCTTCCATTGGTTTTGCGCTATATTGTTGTTATATTATGATATTTTATTTTTTTTTTATTTAGCGTACATTTGTATACTGCTACTTCCAGCGATCAGTAGCGGATTAGATTACATATTGGAAACTGTCAAATCGGGACAGAAAAATTTGTAGTATATACAAGGTGATTCGTAGGGTGAGCACAACACACAGTAATTAGGTAATTGGGTTTATATATTGTTATATATATTGCTATATTGCTCTGGATTGTTTAGGGCTAGGCATTCGACGGAAAGGAGAGCATGCAGGAAGCAGTCCCTTTCCTTCTGGAAGGGGGAGTAGTAGGTAGATATGTTCTGCGTGCCGTTGAATATAATTAAAAAAAAAAAAAAAAAAGTTACTGATTTTTTGCTCCTTTGAGTCTGCTTTGTCAGTAGTTCACTGGGGGCTGATGGGAGAGACCAGCAGGCTAAATCCAGTGATGTCATGAGTTTTTGACATGCCCAGTCTCCAAGCTGCAGGAGGAGGTTCACTACCCAGAGGTTGAGGACTAAACTGGAGTCACTCAAGGAACCACAATTACCACAGGTAAGTGTAATTCCTATTTTTTAAAGTTAATGACAATACACTTTCCTCCACCATCTACCCTAGTTTAATGCATACATATAACACTTTTGCTTTCTTCCTGTGACCTGACTTTCTCATCTCTTGATCATTGAGCTTATCTTTCAGTTCATTAAGAACCATGAAATTTAAGTGTGTTGCATACTGGTTCTCTCCAGAAATTTTTGCCTGCTGGGTGGCATGAAAGAGTAGCCAGGTGAGATGCATTGTAAGTCGCTGGCTGTAGACAACATAGTTAATTGTCTTTCAGGAAGTTCTATATACAGTGCTTTTATTTGTCACTGTTTCAGATTAATTTGTGTCTAATTCATCATATATACATATATGGCTTTTGGTTTTGGTTTCTTTTTTTTCTATCTTTTTTTTTTTTAAGTATTAATTACAAAATCACTTGAATCATTTTTCCATTCCTGTTCATTATTTTGCCTTGTAAATTCATCAGATTGTTATCAGATCAAGCCACTTAACCCTCCATAGCCCATGTTCCCTGTAAAATAGTTCTCCAAGTTATAATGCCCTGTTCAATGTAATTTGTTTGTTCAATGTAAACTGCACTGATGCAGAATAGCGCGGTATATAAGAGAATGTAAATAAATAAATAAATAAGATCAGTAAAGGTCCTGGGGAGAACACTACATATCTTCTGTTCTTCTTTTAGAAGCTATCAATATCAAGATATGAAAGCTATTTAAAGGGCTTTAAGGGAAGTTTTGGTAGTTTGTTTTTGTTTTGAAAGAACATAGGCTTATATTGATTACTATATATTTGAATTGCATGGCCACAATAGTACTGTTGCTTGTCCATAGTTTAATTTAATTTACTGGCTGATATCCTGCTACTTCCAATTATATTTGCCCTGATCTAAAACAGTTGATGGTGCTCCAAAGCTATTCAAGAAGGTCAGAGCTCCATAATTAAGTCAGAAGCTTAGTGTTTAAGATTCTTGTTTTATTGCTGGAGCACATTACACTATATAGAGCTTGTATTAGCCATAACCATGAATCCTAAAGATATTACAGAAATATTAAGTTGCTATTGGATCGTTTCGTGAGCAGTGTAAATCGGTGACCAGAAGAAAACGGAATGCTTTTTTACCAATAGATTTGTGGAGATTTTTTTCCTCCCCCCTCCCACCTTCTAGCTAGTACTGGCACCTTTTTAATTTTTCCTTTGCATCAGCCTCTGGGAAGCGAAGGGGAGGGGCTAGGTTAGGGACAATATATATGATACTTATTGTAACAAAATTGTGAGGGTGTGCTAGTTTGTAGTTGAGTGAGGAGCAGCCTAGTGGTTAGAGCACTGGCTTGGTAACAGAGCAGGGTTTGAATCCCATTGACACTCCTTGTGGCTCGGCAAGTCTTTTAACCCTCCCATCACCTCAGAAGAAAGAATGGCAATTTACTTCTAGTCATACTGCCAAGACACTCGGGAGCTTCTGGGTCGCTACGAGTCAGCATTTATTCAAAGGCACATATTGCACTGCTGCTTTGGATATGCTTCATCCCCCCCCCCCCCCCCTCCCTGCAGCGAGTATCAGGAATGTGTAGCACTACATTAGGGATTGTATTAAAGTCTTTTGTATGTTATGCTATTCTGTTTTGATATTTTATTGTTATCATATTACATACACAGGCTACCCGGGGGGAGGGGGTTGTAAAGCGGTATATGCACCTAAGAATAGAATGGAGTTGCTGTTCTTTGCACTGATCTGTGTCCTCCAGCTTTACACCTCGCCACCTGTTTGCTGCCAGGGAGGGGCTGGTGCACGCAGCAGAAGCTGCTCTTTTGCAGAGGCCTCTGCAGTAGAGTGCTAGGCTTTGCACATAAGTTAGCTCAGTTTTTCTGCACAATTTTGTGCGCTGCCAGTGCAGAAGGAAGTTTTGCACATGAACAAACTGTGCACAAAGCCTTGAGCAGACAGCAGTGTACAATACATTTACATCCATGGTAATGAGTTGGCTATCAGTGCAAATGTGTGCAGAAAACCAGAAGGCTGAGATCCATGTGGGTGTTTCAGCACAAGGTCTGAGGAGAGGTGTAAATGGTTATTAGGCTCATAGGTCTGCAGTCTGTGCTAGTGAGTAATTTTATACCTGTTTGCTACCTATCTTGAGTGTACAACACCTACAAAACGTTTTATTTTTTTTTTCTGGCTTTACAGATGGTCAAAAAAATGGCAGGAGAGGTGTGCTGGAAAAATGGTTGGTTATGTACATGTGCTGGAATACTATCTGGTGCACAAAAAAATACGATATGTGCCTTATAGTCAATGCTGACTCCTGGTGATCCAGCAGCTCCTGGGTTTTTTTGGCAGTGTGACCGGGAGTAGATTACCAGGCCTTTCTTCCAAGGCAATGGAGGGTTAAGTGACTTTCGTGAGGGGATCAAACTCTGCTCTCTTGGTTACTCAACCAATTCTCTAACAAACTACTCCTCCACTCCATTCTGGTGCACAAGCACAGTTATTATTCTGAGCAGGGTTTGGTGGTGGTTTTTTTGTTTTTTCTTTGTGTGTGTGTAAAATGTCTTGGATTAGGAAATTCTGCATTGAGATTGGTACAGGGCGCTAATGCAGAGTTTCTGCATTGGGCTCCAAATGGAATGAATATAGTAGCAGGCCCACAGCTCTCTGCTTTTTGGGATGCAGGACTCATCTTGAGGTGATACGTTAAGAGTGGGAGGTTGAATTATGAAGGATAAATGGCTGTGCAATGTGCAAGAGGGTGAATGGTAGAGATGGCAGGTTTTTCTTTTGGGGGGGCAGAACTAGAGGATAGAGCTTGAGTTGGATAGAAGAAGATGTGTGTACATGCGGTCCTGTTTTTTTAATTGGCTGTCTGTACAGCTTGAATAAAGCTGCTTCAATATTTTTAAAAATAAAATCTCTGATGCAGCTGGTTTTTCCAGGCTTGTGTAGGCAGCTGAGGAGGCTCTCCTTGGGTTTCTTCAGCTAGCTTCACAGACACAGATTCTCTTACCTTTCAGGAGTTTTTTTTGCTGTTTTTTTTTTTTTTTTTTTTGTCAGATTTCCTAGCTAGTATTGGCACTCCCCCCCCCCCCCACCCAGATGTAGGGTCATGCCTGAGGGAGGGCTGACCCATATGGGGGGGGGGGGGTCCCTAGCACCTAGCCCCATGGCATCCTCGATTCCTGTAATTGGTCATAGAGCTTGGTTATGGCATGAGCCTCCGTCCTACCAGCAAGAAGACTGAGAACCACATGGCTATCTACTGGTGCTTCTTCTGTCTCCATCATGGCATAAGAAAAGAAGTAATGGAGGGGGGTCAGGGACTGCTGTTTGTCACCTTCATTACCTCTCTAGGAAGGGTTACTCTGGAGCAGTAGTTGGAACTCTTTTAAAGGCCTAGAGAGCATCTGTTTCCTTGGCCAATGTAAGGGTCTGGAAGGTCTTTGAGGTTAAGACCTAGAAGCCAGGAAAGTGGACACCATTGTCGTTCTGTCCTTCCTACAGTCTGGGTTAGACCAGAGTTTAACTCTGAACCCTCTCAAAGTTCAGGTGTAATTCTCCAGTCTTTGTCAGCAGCTCTGGACTTATTTCAGGGGCTGAGTGGGTTAAAAGAAATGTAAATTTAAATTAATTCCTCCCGTCAATCAGGCCATCTCATATTTTTGGTGCTCTTCAGCGGCCCAAGGAAAAGACTGGTGGTGGCCAAGTCCTCGATTTGCCTGCTGGATTAAGGAAGCTATTGGCTTAGCCTACCTTCTGAGTGGAAAGCATGTGCCAGAAGCAGTCAAGACTCTCTCCACTAGGGCAAATGTTTCCTCTTTAGCAGAATCTGCCTTGATGGTCCCCAGTGGACATCTGTAAGGTGGCTACCTGGTCATTTGTGAGCACCTTTTTGTGAAGCACTACAGATAGTATTTGGGCACTAGAGCATTTGGCATTTGGCAGGGCATTTTCTGTTCAAAGCATCATCTTCCTCCTATTGTGGGTTCTGATGGCTTGGGCTGTGTATGCCTTGTAGCACTATACAAATGATTACTAGTAGTAGTAATGTCCCACTTGTTTGGCCTGGCCTAGCAGAAATTGACATACCTGCTAACTTTCTTACCTTGAATTCTTATAGACAACTCCAAGACACCCCCACCTCCCCCAGGGACTGTTCCTACAGGTTTGAGAGTCCTGCTTGCCTCTTCATGGAGTGGTCAGGCTCAATGTTTGCTCGGAGTTTGGGTATGACCCTGTCTCCTTGCGCCACAGGTTCCTAACGTTTGCTAGACTGGCGTTCAGTCAAGAGGACCTCACAGGGCCCCTGAGAGGGCTCAGGACTCCGGTTGGGAGGGGGGGGGGCGGCTTGGGCTGTTTTTAATGGAGTGGACCCAAATTAAGATTGTGTTCCTGGGGTTCTGAGAAAGGATTACATGCTGGAATTTGTGGAGCCTCTAAGGGAAGCCTTTGTAGGATCTCCCTTGCAGCTCCCCACTTAAGCTAGTTGCAGTCAAGGAAACGTTCCCCCCCCCCCCCCCAAGCACCTCCTGCGGTTTCAGGCTATTGCACCCATGCCTTCCTCGGAGCAAGGTCAGGGATATTCTGTGTACTTTCTGGTGTCTAAGAAGGGGATGTTCTCCAGGAAGTCAGTCCTCACTTGTGGGTGACATCGGCACCGACGGAGCCTGCGCGGAGCAATTTCCCAGCTTTCAAAAAAAGCCTTTGGGATTGCTGCTACGCATGTGTGGTCCTCTTCCTGCCAAAAGGTGCCATCTTGCTCAGTCTTCCTTTTTCCACAGAGCCCTTCGGACACACATCCTCGTCTTTCGGAAAAAGTGTTTCGTTTTCGGCCTCTGGGCCGTGTTTTTTTTTTTTTTTCTTTCTGGGGTCACCAGTCCTCTTCAGTCCTCCCCTGCTCTCCTCCTTTTTTCCTCGAGCGAAGGGATGTCCTTCATTTAAAAGTGTGTTTTTCCCCTTGTTGCGGGCTTCGTGTCCTTTTTTCTCTCAACAGCTGGCCGCAAAGGTCTTTGACCTAGCAGGGGTCCTTTTTGCCCCTTGGCCAATGGTTTTAAAAAATGCGACACATGCTCCAAGAACATGTCGCTCACAGACACCCATGACTGTTGTCTTCGGTGTCTTGGGGCCGGCTATGACCTGGAGCTGTGCTCTCTTTGCAAGAAAATGTCCTCCCAAGGCCCTGCTCAGCCGTAAGCAGATGTCCGATGACATTTTCCGGAAGGTGGCCCCAGAATCCTCAGCAGCATCCTCAGTTGTCCCTCCGCTGGTGGGATCCCCCACTTCAGTTCTGCGTTCTTGGCGGCACTCTGACCAGGGGTCCCCTGAAGTGGAGCGGTGTAAGAAGAAGAAAACCTTGAAGTTGCTGTCGGAGGCTCCAGATAAGTGCGGGCACTCCCGTGCTCGATTGCTCAGTCCCCCATGGCGTTCCTGAGAGTTGGACAAGGAGCAGCCTCGAAAGTTACCTCATACAGATACAGAGGCCTCCGACGTTGGTGCCCGGTCTCCTGAGGGTCATCCCGGTGAGGACCCCCTCTCCTCCTCCACACCAGACCCGGTAGCCCCAGTGTCGGCGTCGCAGGGTCCCACGCCCGCGTGGGAGTACCGAATGCTGGCACTAGAGCGCAGTGTTTCTGCCTTCTTAGCTGCCCAGCAAGCTCTCATGCCCATCACGGCTGGCCTGCGCCTCGAGAGGGACACCAAAATCCTCCCTGGAAACCCCCGAGAGCCACGTGCCTAGTTAGGATCCTCGGCATCGGTCTCGCTTGCCTTCCCGGTCCTCAGGAGCGTGATCCTCCAAGGCCTCTGGCTCCAAGCAGACCTTGGCCTCTGGATGGGGCGACCTGCCCTAGTCTGACTTCTCCTCGGACCTCTCGAGCTGGGAGTCAGATGGGGATACTTCCCTGGAGACCTGTGCCCACAGGGACTTCTCTTCGGACCTGTCCCCACCCGCCTATCAGAGGCGTTCGCCACCCGAGGACACATTATTCCTGACATTTGTGCGGGACATGGCACGGGCCCTCAGCCTGGCTAAGCAGACTCAAGAGGAGCTGTGCTTTTGAGGAGCTCGATATTCTATAGTATGAGTCCCCACCTCAGGAGTCTTTTACTGTCCTGGTTCCCCTCCCCCCCCCCTCATATTGTCAAGGCTGCTTCTCTGCATGTGGGAGACGCCTGCTTCACTCCCCATTGTGAGCAAGTGCCTCGACGCCATGTATAGAGTTCAGCATGGCCCGGGGTTCCGGAAGACCCAGTTCCAACACACTGCCATGGTTGTTGAGTCGGCGATGCGAAGCAAAAAAAAAGCTCGAAGTCTCACTCTTCGGTCCCCCCAGGTAGGGAATCGAGAGCTCTCGATGCCCTGGGGCGTAAGGCCTATCAGGGTTCCATGCTTGCTTGCCGTATCCTGGCATACCAACTGTATATGGGCATGTTCCTGCATGACCTCACCAAGGAGCTTGGCTGTTTTGCCACGGGCCTCGGGGGTAAACCCCTCCTAAGGTTCCAAACCCTCCTGAATTCCATTGCGGAATGTTCAAAGTACCTCTCCCGTGCCACATATGATGGGTTTGAGTCCTCCGCCTGGGTGGTGGTGGCCGGCCGGCGTTGGGTCCCGGCGCTAGGCATGGTTCCAGTCTTCAGACCTGGAGCAGTGGGTCTAAAGAGAAGCTCCTGGACGTCCTTTTGCCTTTGTGAGCAATTGTTTGGTAAACTTATGGGAGGATAAGGCCGCTGAGATAGAAACGGAGTTCATGACTCCAACTCATTTCTCACGCAAAACCTCCTCCCTCCCTAGGAAGAAGCAGTAGCCCAAGAAGTCGTTCTTCCAAAGGAAGGGGTTTCCTTACCGGGGTTACCCGCCTTTCCCATCCACCTCTGCACCGGCTCCCAGCACTCAGGGGAAGGGAGGTGCACATGGCCACCGTAAACCTAAAGGGCCTAAGGCCCAACCACCGGCGCTGCCCTAGCCTACGCAGGGGTTTTGACGCCATCGGCATAGCCTCTCGCCCCCCTGCAGCTCTTCTGCCAGTGGGTGTCGATCACATCAGACACCTGGGTCCTCTGGGTCATCCGAGACGGATATTATCTCTGCCTGGACAGGCGCCCTTCTCCCCAGCGGAGCCTGCTCAGCTTCTTGCGCACTTTCTTGAAGCGGGAACTGTCCAACCTCCTCGCCCAGCGGGCAGTCGAAGGTACCGTGGCACCTTCGAGGTCAGGAGTTCTACTCCTGCTACTTTCTCATTCTGAAAGATGTGGGGCCTGTGCCCCATCCTCGACCTCAGAATCCTCAACAAGTTCCTGGTGCGGGAGAAGCTCAAAATGTTATCACTTGGCATCCTGCTGCCCTTCCTTCAGCAGGGCGATTGACTATGCTCCTTGGACCTCAAGGACGCTTACGCCTTCATCCTAATTCACCCCCAGCACAGGCAATACCTGCGCTTCAAGGTGCAAGGGGAGCACTACCAGTACAGAGTGCTCCCCTTCAGGCTAGCATCTGCATCATGGGTTTTCACAAAGTGCCTCTCCACAGCCACCACCACCTCCCTCAGGCGGCAGGGCATGCCTGTCTTCCCCTACCTAGACGACTGGCTCATCATGGGGTCCTCGATCGGCGAAGACCGCCTGCGGTGTCGCACACAATCCTCCTCCTCGAGCACCTCGGCTTCCTGGTCAGCTACTCCAAGTCCCACCTCGAGTTGGTGCAGACCCTGGAGTTGATCGGCGCATGCCTCGACACAGTGCAGGCAACCGCCTTCCTTCTCTCGAATCGAGCAGACTGCCTTCAGGCTGTGGCATCCCAGGTCCAAAACAGGGCTTGGGTTACAGCGCGGGCAATGCTGTGCCTCCTCGGGCACATGGCCTCCACCGTCCATGTGGTCCCCCATGCCTGCATGCACATGCGGACAGCCCAGTGGTGCCTCAGGGCACAATGGAGCCAGGCCTTCGGCCACCTCAGAGACCCTATCTGGGTCTCCCGCAGTCTCCACGACTCCCTGAGTTGGTGGCGGGACCCCCGAAGTCTCCTTTGGGGAATGCCCTTCCAGACCCCACAGCATGAGCTTGTCCTAATGACGGATGCGGTGCATTGTGCACCCAGGGGCAATGGTCGCCTGAGGAGTCTCTGCAGCAGATCAACCTGCTCGAGCTTTGGGCGGTCCGATGGGCCCTGAGGGCTTTCGAGGGCTACCTGAGGGGGAAGTCGGTGCTCGTGCAGATCGACAGCAGAGTTAGCCATGTTTTACGTCAACAAGGAGGGGGGAACAGGTTCACGCCTCCTCTGCCAAGAGACGATCCTTCTTTGCTCCTTTGTGTCTTGCCGGGGGATGACCCTGCGAGCGGTCTACCTCCCAGGTCAGGAGAATGTCCTCGCAGACAAACTCAGCAGGATCCTAGGCCCACACGAGTGGCGTTTGGATCCGGAGGTCACTGGAATCTTGTTCCATCGGTGGGGGACCCCATCAATTGACTTGTTTGCCAGTCCGGCGAACGCGCAACTTTCCTGCTTCTGTGGCTCGGTTCTGCACCCAAGCAGGGTGGCCCTGGATGTGTTCCTCTTGAGCTGGACCTCTGGCCTTCTTTACGCATTCCCTCCCACCCCTCTCATTACGAGAACCCTCCACAAGGATCAGTGGGACTGAGCTTTGGTGATCCTCGTGGCCTCGACAGACTTGTTCCTGCTTCTGCTCCAGCTTGCGGCTGCGCACTCGGCCTGTTGACGCAGGAGGAGGGTCGGGTGTTCCACACGAACCCTGGCCTTGCTGTTCCTTGCAGCCTGGCGGCTGAACAGGTCGCCTTAGCTCCGCTGCGTTTCCCGGAGGACGTCTGAGATCCTTCATGCATCGAGGAAGGACTCAACGAGATGGGCATACGCCTTTTAAGTGGCGACGTTTCTCGACCTGGTGCTCCGAGCTTCATATCGACCCATCTCCTGCAGTTCCTGGTGGATCCTCCAGTACCTCCTCCACCTCTCAAAGGCAGGGTTGAAATCCCAATTCGGTCAGGGTACAACTGAGCGCCATTTCAGCAAACCACCTCCCCGTTGAGGGAAAACCCCTCTCGGGGGTAGTCCTTGGTTTCTCACTTCATGCAAGGTCTCTTGCTTTCCAAGCCTCCTGTTCGGCCTCCGCCAGCGGAGTGGGACCTCAACGTGGTGTTGCAGCTCACGTGAGCGCCCTTTTGAGCTGATGGCAATGTGCTCACTTCGGCATCTCTCCTGAAAGGTGGTTTTCCTGGTGGCTTTGACCTTGGCTTGCTGAGTCAGCGAACTTCAGGCCCTCATTGCCGAGGCTCCATACACCAGGTTCTACGGGAACAGGGTGGTAGTCCGCACCCATCCCAAGTTCCTACCGAAGGTGGTCTCGGTCTTTCATCTCAACCATGAGAGTTCTACCGACCTTCTTCCTGAGACCACATGCCGACCAGGCATCGGCGGTGTTGCATACATTTGACTGCGAGAGGGCTCTTGCCTTCTTACCTGCAGCGTACCCAGGTTCATCGCAAGTCCGGTCAGCTTTTTGTCGCCTACGACCCCAATCGCCTGGGGCAGGCAGTCACCAAGCGCATCATCTCCGTCTGGGTGGTGGACTGCATTGCCTTCACCCAAGCAAAGGCGGGCGCCCCACTGGATCGGCCGGCTACCACGCATGGCGTCCGCGCTAAGGTGGCTTCGCTGCGCTCAGTGCTTCTAACTGACATCTGCCGGGCTGCGACCCTGTCTTTAGCAAACACTTTTGCTGTCCACTACTGCCTGGAGAGGGAGTCCTGCCAGGAAAGTGCCTTCGGCTAGACTGTACTCCATAGTCTGTTCGGGGTATAAGCAACTCCTGCCCTCCAACCCTTCTTTGACGGCTACCGAGAGCTTTGTCCTGGGGACCCGAAGACTCTGACTCCTCCGGTCATCAACTTCTGCTCACGGCCTCACGGAGGCTTTTTTGGGTTACAGGCTCGGTAGCCTGTAGCTGGGGAGTCTCCATAAGTGAGGACTGACTTTCCTGCTTGTTCCTGGAGAAAGCGTAGTTACTCACCTGTAGCAGGTGTTCTCCAGGGACAGCAGGAATCAATCCTCACTATCCTCCCACCTCCCCTGAAGAGTTGCTATTTTTGTCTTTTCCTTGCCATCTGCTTAGTGTAGGGCTCTAGCTAGGGACCTGACTGAGCAAGTTGCTACCTTTGGGCAGGAAGAGGACCACGCATGCGTGGCAGCAATCCCAAAGGCTTTCTTTGAAAGCTGGGGAATTGCCCCACGCGGGCTCCGTCCGGTGACGACGTCACCCATAAGTGAGGACTGATTCCTGCTGTCCCTGGAGAACACCTGTTACAGGTGAGTAACTACACTTTCTTTCTGGCCTGTTTTGGACTCTAAAGCAGTCCGTGTTGCTCAGTTTCCCATTTCTCCTTGGAGACCATTAGGTTTGTCATTGCATAAGTTAGACAAGGTGAGTTCTTACTTTGCTAGATCCTGCCAAGGCATATTTCTATCTTCTTATTTGGGAGCAGCATCAGCGATTTCTCTACTTCTGCATCCTGGGCTGCTGCTTCTGGTTCTGGGTTCTGCCTTTTTGGCCTGGCCATGACTCCTTGTACCTTCTTTAATCATGATGGTAGTGGTGACTTTTCTGATCAAACAAGGAGTTGGAATTCATCCATACCTGGACAACTGGCTGATCAGTCAGACTTGCTGAAGAGGTTCAGGGACAATGCCAACCCCTGTCTTTCCAGACAGTAAACTACCATGGCAGGAATAGACCATTCCAAGAACATCCTGCTCCCAGCCCAGCTCTTGGAGTGGCTTGGGACAAGCCTTTTTCATGCTGGAGAGGGAGCCTCCAAGCTTCAGAGCCAACTCGGGGCATTTTGCACTTGGCCTCATGAGCCTAGGATTATCTTCAGCTCATTGTGGCCATGGCATCGACCCTGGAGCTATTTCCAAGGGACAGAGGACACGTGCCCTCTCTAATCTGGTCTCCTTGTTCCCAGTTGTTTGACCAGACACCACCTTCACCTCCCCACCCCTTTCTTCTACAAGAGATTAAGAAGCAATTGCAGTCTATCTGATGGCAGGATGCCACTGGAAATGTCAGTGTGGGTGACTGTCCTTTCAGATGCTAGCTTAAAGGGCTGGGATGCAGATTGACTGACTAGACCAGTTGACCCTGTGACTCTGGCACCCTCAGGAGCCCACCTGGGTGATTAAATCGCTTGAGGCAAGGGCAATCCACCTAGCTTTGGAGAGATTGCAGCCTCTACTCATAAGCAAAGTGGTCTGAGTGGTGTTGGGCAATGCTACAGCTGTGGCATAATTAACTAGGAGGGCAGAACTCAGTGCCAGAGTGGCTCTCGGGAGCATCTGATTGTCCTTTCAGCAACTCATATTGTTGGCATCCACAATATGTAGGCTGAATGTCTGAATTGGAACACTGTGTTTCTGGGCAAATGGGAGTTCAGCTTCATAGTGGAGTCTTATTTTCGACTTGATGGAATTCTCCTGAGCGGCCAAAGTGGAGTACTTTTTCAGCCGCAGGAAAGATTTGTGTGGTGGTAGGTTAGGATGCCCTGCAACAATCTCACGGTTCAAGTGGCAGCCCTGGCATGCTACAGGGGTCACATCTAAGAGATGTCATTGGCAGTGTATCCTGATGTCTTATGCTTCAAGGGAAAAACAAATCCTTCCAGCAGCTATTATCCATAATCCAAAGATCCAACCCCCCCCCCCCAGCATGGTACTGGTTACATCTGGATAAGAATCCAATATTAAAAAAACATCTGCAGGCTATTTTTTAAGGGGAATGCTGGTCATGCTCTAATGGAGAAGGTGGTGGCTTTTTCAGCTGGTTAGAAATGGAGCTACTTCTTTTGTTGAACTAACAGTTCAAGAAGAAAAGCCTTGATCAAGAGTAGTAGTCCTTCAAGTGTAATTCTATACATATTTTTCTAATAGAAATCTAGAATGACAGCAGAAGGATGATATGGCCCATCCAGTCTGCCCCACCACACAATTACTGTTATACTGTCCCTTTCTCTCTCTCAGAGATTCTTTACTTGTGCTTGTTCTACTTTCTTGGATTCGGATAACATCTTTGTCATCTCCATTGGAAGGCAGTTACTGGCATCCATCGCTCTTTCTGTAACTAAATATGTACTTCCTTAGATTGCTCCAGAGTCTACCCTTTTTCACCTTCATCCTATTACAGTTGTTCTTGTCTGAGAGAGCTTCCCCCCTCCCCAACTTGTTTATGCCTTGACAGTATTTAAATGTCGTCTACCCTATCCTACCTATTCACTAGAGCTTAATTAGATGTCTGTCACCATGTGGTTTTATGAAGGCAGTGTTTTACCTTTTTTTTTGTTTTGTTTTGTTATCCTCTGCGCTGATGCCATCTGGGTTCTATTCTTTTTGAAGGTACTACTAGTGAACATTTGTATAGTGCTACAAGATGCATGCAGTGCTGCACAGAAACACTCAAAAGACGGCCCCCTGCACATCGGAGCTTACAGTCTAGTCAAGATCAACAACACAGTAGCTGTAGACATGGGATACATCTAGGGGAATGGTAAGGAAACACAAAGGAGATCAGGTGAGTCAAGATGCAAAAGCAGCAGCGAAGAGGTGAGTTTTCAGCCTGGATTTGAAAAGGGTCAGAGAAGGTGCATGGTGTACAGACTCGGGTAGTTTGTTCCAAGCATAAGGAGCTGCAAGGTGAAAGGAGCAAAGTCTGTCATTAGCAATAGAAGCAATTTGCCAGAAGAGCAGATTTCCCAAGGTAGGGGTTGTAGGGAGAGCTAAGAGAGGAAAGGTAGTGAGGAGTTGCAGAGTGAATGCTCTTATAGGTCAGCAGGTGCGGTCTCCTGAATTGCATGCATGCTCCAGATGAGGTCTAACCAGAGGCACTAATGCTCTAACTGCTGGCCACTCTTCTTCCTGTGTACCCATTATTTTGGCTTTTGCCATTGTTTCATTTGTCTGTCTTAGCCATCTGAAGAGCACTCGTTTTGTAAAGTGACCTGAAGGGAATTAACAGCTTTTAAGTTTTTCAAAAATTGTTCTGTTAATATTTTACAACTTTGAGAGATCATCACTAACCAATGCCATATTAACGGCAAAGGGATTTTTTTTAATGTATGAACTTTGGGGCTACTATACAGTATGCTGGTAGTACTAGACAGTTTGTCGTCTGCTACAGCATAATGTATGGGTGCTTCTTTAGTTCAATAAATGATTGCCTTGGCTAACACCACCCCCTTCATGTTGTTTGAAGGCTTGGTTACATTCCACTGGTCTGGGCTGACCTGGTATAAATGAAGAGGAAGGAGACATTTTATGCCAACACTTTATTTCCTGCAAACTTCTCTGATTTGCCTGTAGCTGAGTAGGCTTATATGTGGCATGCTATGGTCTCCACAGAATTAAATAAGCTTGCACCGCTGCAGACTGACTTGTGCTCCCAGAGTATCACACAAATGGTATTATGCAGGTCTCCAGCTGCTCAAATGATAAATCCAAGTTGCAGAAAGATCTTGGAGGAAGGCTAAATCAACTCAAACCCTACAGAGGCTTGCCAGCTTTTCTATCATCGTAAAATATTTGAGGCAAAGAGAGATTACTTTTCCATGCCCATCACCAATTCTCCATCTACAATGAAAGCTGTATTTTCAGTTGTCTATCAACTTTCTACACAATGCCGACTCCAATAGCATCTGCCCTGGTCTGAGCCTACGCCAGAAACACTAGCGGACTACTTTTTGACCAATGTTCAGTCTCTCAAGGCTACGCTATCCTCATCTCCGCCTTTCTCTCCACTGGCTGAAGCCAGAGGTACTTCTTCTTCTTTACCACTGCACTCCTGGTCTCAGTTTACCCCTGTTGTCCTTCACCCAATTAGAGAGGGTATTGCAGTCCATTCATAAAACTGCTTCCTCCTTAGACCCAATTCTACGAGGGTCATTTTTAAAGTAAGAACCGATTTGCGCATCGTGTCCGCACGATCTGTCAAGTGACGTCCGTTCAAGGTCAGCCACTCTTGGCCAGTCTCTCACTACGCCGCCATTACGTTTCACGTCTCTGCCAGTGTTGGTTGTATGGTTATACTGCTTCGTTTGTCGCCATGTCAATCAGTAATCCCTCCGATTGTGAAGTGCGCTCGGTTATCCGGTTTTAATGCAAAACAAGTTCGTCCAGCATTTTCGGCACCCATCTCGCACACATTTTTTTGTAGTGCAGTTTGTCAGTAACAATGTGATAAACTACTGATCTTGAAACTTGTGGAAATGTCTGATGCAGCTCGTCTATAGTGAAGCACCTGTTTTGGCGAATTTCCTCATCAACTTCTTGTGTCAGGTCTTCATTCATGACAGTAGGCCGTCCAGATCGTCATTCATCATGAACATTTGTCCTTCCTTCCTTAAACATCATTCATTATACCTTCCCCATACACTTCAACAAGCTGCCGGTGAATTTCAGCTGGACGAACTTGTTTTGCATTTAAAAAACGGATAACCGAGCACACTTCACAATCGGAGGGATTACTGATTGACATGGCGACAAACGAAGCAGTATAACCATACAACCAGCACTGGCAGAGACGTGAAACGTAATGGCGGCGTAGTGAGACTGGCCAAGAGTGGCTGACCTTAAACGGACGTCACTTGACAGATCGCGCGGACACGATGCGCAATCGGTTCTTACTTTAAAAATGACCCTCGTATCAACATGGCTAAATGAGCCCACTTTGGGACTCCTCCCAAAGTCTTTCAGGAGTAGTACCTGAGACCTGGAAAAAAGCTACACTCCATCCTTTAATAAAAGATCAGCATGTGGATCAGTCTGATCCTCAAAATTACTGTCCTATCTCAAACTTAGCCATCACATTGAAGATAGCTGAGAAAATCGTCTTCCATCAGCTTGCAGATCATGTGGATCAAATTAATTTTCTCCATCCTCGTCAATTGGGTTTTTGCCCATGCCACAGTACGGAAACAGTCCTGGCAGCAGTCCTTAATGATATTTATAGGTCACTTGATCGTGGGAATTATACTCTTGCAGTTTCGCTGGATGTATCTGCAGCCTTTGATCTGGTGGATCACAAACAACTTTGTCTGCCTGTACGAGGCAGGGATCAGAGGTACAATGCTTGACTGGTTTTGTTGCTTTCTAATTCATAGATCTTTCCAGGCTCGTATTCAAAGAGAGGTCTCTACACCCCGAGACCTTTTGTGCGACGTCCCCCAGAGTTCTATTTTATCGCCTTTTATTTAACATTTTCCTCAGCACATTAATTACTCAAATACAGGGATTAGGCTTTTCTGTTACATTTACGCAGATGTCCTCTTACTGTTATACTCTATTGATGATTTGATAATAGATTTGGCCCCTCTAAACAACTGTTTTTCAGATAACCAGGAGGATATTGTTACACTCTTAAACTGAACCCTACTAAGTCAACAGCATCTGGTTTACCAGTTCAGATATTCAGCCTACACTTGCGTCTGCAATAGACGGTCAGCCTTTAGTATTACATACCTCCCTTCAATATCTTGGAGTTGTTAGATTCGGCTCTTACTTTCTCCCCTCAACTGGCCCAGGTAACTAAATCAACTTTCCTGGCCTTATGGCATTTTCATAGCATTCATTCATTTTTGGATCACCCGGTCCAGATAACCATGCTTTTACTCACTGATACAGAGACTTGACTATTGCAATATTTTTTTTTATCTAGGCCTTCCACAGGTCCATCTGCGTCGCCTCCAGCTCACGCACGCAAATTTAATCATATTACACCACTGTCATTGGTTATCTATAAATTCTCAGATCATTTTCAAGCTTCTTACCCTGACACACACAATTATTCATGACGCAGTTCCGGATTACTTGTCTATTATTGTCTCCTTATATGCCCTAGCAAAATTTCTTCATTCGCTCCATGATTTTTGTTTACACCTCCCTTCCTCGCAGGAAATAAAGTATATATCTACAAGAAAATTAGCTTTTTCTGCTGCAGCTCCAGCACATTGGAATGGCTTGCTGGGCGACTTCCACACAGAATTAAATTTTAAGTGCTTCAAAAAATCTCTGAAAACCTTCCTTTTTTGGACTGCTTTTAACTTACCCGAGTAGCTGTTTTGGTGCAACGACATCCTTTGGGCAAGGTAAGGGCAGCCTTATCGTCTAAGGGAATTGTGTGTATTTATCTATCTTATTCCGTTTGCCTGTTTCTTTTTCTATGCCGTCCCTATCTCTCCTATACTGTCCTGTCTACACTATGGAGTTCCTTTCACTTCTTTTCTTTAATTATTTTACACCGCATAGACTGCTATGCGGTGTTGTGGTATATCAAATACAATATAACCATAACCATGTCTTTCCTGCTAATTTTCTTTGCCTTCCCTGATACAGTGGTGGCTCTAAGAATGGTTAGAGGAGAAGTGAAGAAACTGTTGCGGTACGTCCTCTGTGAGCGCCTAGAGTTTGGTCGTGGGCTGACTGCAAGCTTTTGCGCCGGTTTCAGTTTGTATGGCTTGATTTGGTTTGGACTGTTACTTCAAAGTCTAGTTCGGGGCTTGGCTTCTTTTATACTGACTAGGAGCATGGGCACTGTCCTTATAGGAGTGCAGAGTCCACCTTTCTGTTTTTCTCATCTCCATCTGCTAGTAGGAGGAGACAAGGCTGCAGGAAAAAATTATCTGAAAGACAGTTTCTCCATAGGTAGTTAAACATTTTGTAGGGCAATACTTAAATTACACGGTCAACTTTTTTTAAACATTGGGTGTGGAATTTAAAACCCAGGTATTTAGCACCCATATCCCTGATATGACTTGTGCTGTAAATTTGGATTCAGGGCTAGCTATTTCTGCTATCCAGATAGTTGCGATTTTCAGCCCATTATCCGGATAACTTTGGACAGCTTTTCTGCAGTTCTTATGTATATGGATAATTATCCAGATAACCGTGCTGAAAATCAGATATCTGGATAATTTCTTGTCTTGCCCTGGCACTATCTGGTCTGCGCTGCTAACCTGATAAATGTTGCTTATATGGGGTCTTTGAAATTGTCATATTTTTCTCTTCCCCCGCTTCTCTGTACACAATTCTCACTTCTTTACTTCAGGTTAGTGGCTCTGTCTATCTGGAGCTATATCCTCCAGATTTGGGCTACATACTCCAAATAAGGTTTCACTTACGTTCTATATGGAACTATTCAGACTAAGGGTGGGTGTTTTTTATTATAAACTTGGTGTCATAAAACAAAAATCATAGGAGCCAGGGAAAGAAAATTCAGATGACGTCCTCCCCCCCCCTTTTTAAGTTTTGTATTCTTTCTAGCTCCAGGAACAAGCAGGAATGTTGTCTTCACATATGGGTATCGTCGGTACCGATGAAGCCTGCGTGGGAACGCTCCCCAGCATCCAATAGGAAAGCTTTGGGGAGCATCCCACAGCGCCTGCGTGCTGCCTTCCCGCCTTTCCAACTCTCCCTCTTCAGTTTTTCATTTTTTGCAGAGCCGACAGGACGCATACCCTATCACTGCAGAAAAATTATCCTTATTCTTTTGTTTTTTGTTTTTTTTGTGGTCGCGTCTGCCTCCTTCGTCTACCGGTATCGCCGGTTCTCTTTTCTTCTTTTTCAAAAACACAAAACAAAACCAGTTTTCTAAAATTTTCTTCAGGAGCCTTCCCCCTCCAGGGCTAGGCACCAATTTGGGCACTAGGCCCATTTTTCTTCAAACATGGAGAAACCAGCTAGTGGTTTCAATAAATGTTCTAAATGTGGCGGTACCATTTCCGTCACCGACACCCATGAATGGTGTCTTAAGTGTTTTGTTTAGGTCCTGACCATTCTCCATCGGAGTGTCTCTCCTGCAGAAAGATGACCAAGAGGGGCCTGCAGAATAGAGCTGCAAAACTCGGTACCCTTTTTGCTGCAGATACGATGTCGGTTACATCGACGTCTTCCAGGGCTTCATCTATTTTTTTTTTTTTTTTTTAAATTTATTTATTTTTTATACCACGCTCTTTTAGAATCCGTGCAGTTTACATGTATACTAACGGGTACTTTTTATTCCCTTGTCCCCGAAGGGCTCACAGTCTAAGTGTACCTGAGGCAATGGAGGGTTAAGTGGCTTGCCCAAGGCCACAAGGAGTGGCCATGGGACTAGAGACCCCAGTCCCTCCGGCCTGAGGTTGCTTGTCCCCATGTGGGAATTGAACTTCCGGCCTGAGGTAATCTGTGCCAACCACTGAGCCGCCACTCCCTCCTTCCTCCCATGGATCTCAGGTAACTAAACCTAAGTCTTCTAAGATTGGCCGGTCCTCAAAGGGTAGATCTCCTTCCAAGTATCGAGATGCAACTGGCATTGCCCTCGAGGAAAGTTCACCAGCAAAACAGCCCTGGGGGGAGGCCTCGGTCTCCAAAACATTAACGGGGCTCCAGAATATTCCAGAGGCTTCCACCTCTGCAGAACTACTGGTGCCATGTTCTGGGGTCGTAGCTGCTTCCACCGGTACCGACAACCAGGCATCGGCAGGAGTGATGGATCACAGAATCCTCGCTATCAAACGCAGTCTAGCGGCCCTTTTAGCAGCTTTGGTACTGCTAAGATGGTTCCAAAGGTATCGGTACTGACACTGGTACAGAGTGCCTCAGCGGGTATGCTTCCCCCCCCCCCCCCCAATGCTGAGCCTTGAGTCTATCGCGGGTATCAACGGATCGGTACCGAGACACCCCGATACCAGTACTGTGCGTTGCAAAAACACCCGGCGCAGAGATACTTCAAATCAACCGATTCTGATGACTCTGACTCTACCGGTACTAGAGCTATCCTTACGGAGGATCCATCTCCTTCTCCTCAACGAAGAATGTTTCCTCCAGAAGACATGTCCTTCCAGAATTTTATACGTGATTTAGCTCGAGGTCTTGCAATCACGGTGACTCCAGAGAAGGAACCTAGAGCAGAAGAATTAGAAATTCTTCAGTACCCTAAGGCTCCTAAAGAGGCAGCTACTTTGCCTATTCACAGAATCTTGCATGATCTTATGCTAAGAATGTTGGAAACTCCTTTGACGGTGTCTCCACACTTTCAATGTCTCGATACCATGTACCGAGTTCCAAGCTGTCCTGGCTTTCAAAAGACTGTTACCACACCATTCAATGGTAGTGGAATCGGCGATGTGTAGGATTAAGAGTGCTAAAACACATTCTTCCAATCCTCCGGGCCGTGAATCGAGGACGCTCAGTGCCTTTGGGCGTCGATGTTTCCAATCCTCCATGTTGGCAGCCAGGATTAGCTCCTACGTTCTCTATATGGAAATGCTCCTCAAAGAAGTTACAGGTGACTTGGAGCTCATGAGCCCCCTTCTCCCTGAGGGGGAATTTCTTACTCTGGTCAAACATGCCCAGGATGTCTCAAAATTTGTAAACCGTGCAACCTTTGATTGCTTTGAATGCATTAGCAGAACATCGGCTATTTCCATCAGTGCACGTCGTATTGCCTAGCTTCAGGCATCAGACTTAGAACAATGGGTGCAAGAGAAACTGGGAAATATTCCTTGCACAGGAGAAAATCTCTTTGGCAAGGATTGGCAAGACAAGGCTAATCAGATTGAATCTGAAAATACTACCTTGAACAGATTATCAAAGTCTACAGCCAACCCAGAAAAGAAAGTCAGTCAAGAAACCCTTTTTCAACAAGAAAAATAAATTTTACCCATCTTACACCCATCAGGGACACTGTCCAGTTCATGTTCCTCAAAGGGGAAAACAGAACAGACAGCAGAGGAAGCCGCAAGTTCCAAGAGCTCAACCGGCTTAGCAGACTCAGCCTCCTCAGGGGCTTTGACTCCTTCCTAGAGAACTTAGTTTTTCTGCCCCTGAAAGGTCCAGAACCCCTTACCATCCCGGGCAGATTATGCCATTTTGCCAGAAGATGGCAAAAAAATAACATCAGAAAACTGGACTCTGTCCATTGTACGAGAGGGGTGCAGACTTCATTTTCACAATATGCCCCCTCCTACAATGATAAGACAGTTCAATTCTCAGGTCCCTGCCACCAATCTTTTGGGTCAGGAGGTCGCATCACTTCTTGCTCAAGGAGCAATAGAAGAGGTACCCATACCCTAACAGGGTACGGGATTCTACTCCCCCCTACTTTCTCATACCAAAGAAAACAGGGGGATACAGGCCTATACTAGACCTCAGAGAATTAAAGAAGTATCTGTTCTGAGAAAAATTCAAAATGATCTCCCTCGGAACACTCCTGCCATACCTTCAGAGTCAGGGCTGGCTAAGTTCTCTAGATCTAAAGGATGCATATACGCATATTCTCATCCATGCAGATCACAGGAAATTCCTTTGATTGCTTTTCCAGGGAAGACACTTCCAATACAGGGTTCTTCCCTTCGGTCTGGCTTCTGCCCCATGAGTCTTCACAAAATGCATGGCAGTAATAGCAGCTTTCCTGAGAACCCTAGGAATATTAGTCTTCCCCTACTTCGACTGGCTCATTCGAGCATCAGCAGCTCCAGAAGTCAGCTTCGCTCTTTATTTATTTTATTTATTTTATTTTTATTTTATTACAAATTCTTATATACCGCGCTATTTGGCATCAGCGCGGTTTACATTATCACACCATGCGAATCCTTCGATACTTGGGACTGGTCATAAACCTCCTAAAATCTCATCTCGCCCCTTCTCAGTCTCTAGAGTTCATAGGGGCTTGTCTAGGCACAAGGCAGTCAAGGGCTTTCCTACCACAGCCATGTTGTCTTCGTATAGTACAGCTGGCCTCCCAAGCAGCTATGAAGATCTTCCTGACTGCTCGAGAGGTGCTTCAGCTTTTGGGGCATATGGCATCCACGGTCCATGTGGTTCCCTATGCTCGCCTTCATATGCGAGCAGCCCAGTGGATCCTATCTTCTCAGTGGACATAGGCTTCGGGTTGGCTAACGGACAAAATCAGAAACACTATGCGTCTCATTTTGTCCCTGCAGTGGTGGCAGTCTCTGGGAAAACCTTCTCGTGGGTTCTCCTTTCCAGCAGCCTCTATGCCAAACCACCCTAAAAACAGATGCGTCCACGTTGGGTTGGAGGGCTCACTTGCATGATCTATCAACGCAAGGTCTCTGGACCCCACAGGAGGCTTGTCTTCACATAAACCTCCTATAGCTCAGAGCCATTTTCCATGCTGTCTGAGTTTTTCAGGCCCATCTCAGCTACAAGACAGTTTTGGTCCAGGCCGTCAATCCAAGTAGCCATGTTCTATGTGAAAAAGCAGGGCAGAACAGGCTCTCTGTCATTATGCAATGAAGCTTTGCGACTGTGGGCCCTCGCCAGAGAGCTTCAAATCCACCTCCTAGTGGTATATCTTCCGGGCATTCAAAATATTTGGGCAGACAAACTCTGTCAAATACTGCTGCCACACGAATGGTCTCTGCACTCAGACCAGCTTGCTCGAGTGTTTTCGAATCTTGGGAACACCAGGTATAGACCTCTTTGCAAGTCCACAGAATGCCAAACTTCCCCGATTCTGTTCCAGAATTCCGGCTCAAAACTGTCAGGCAAGGGATGCTTTCCTCCTCCATTGGGGTCAGGCCTTCCCACCCATTCCCCTCATTCCCAAAACTTTGTTCAAGCTTCAGAGAGACAGAGATCATATGATACTCATAGCTCCACGTTGGCCACGGCAAACGTGGTATCCTCTGCTTCTGCCTCAAGCCACATCTCTGGAGTTAGGATGTGCTCCAGATCTTCTTTCCCAGGAGAACAGGACACTATTGCACCTGAATCCGAAGTCCCTGCACCTCAGGGCCTGGTTACTGAAAGCCTAGGATTCTGGGATATCAACCTATCTCAACAGGTAAAGGATATCCTTGTGGCTTCCAGGAAGCCTTCCACAAGACGATCCTACGCCTTTAAGTGGAAGAGATTCTCTGTATGGTGTTCTCAAAGGGAACTTAACCCCCATACAGTGCCTGTCGAATCGCTTCTGGAGTACCTACTCCATCTATCAGATTCTGGTCTTAAGACCAATTCAATAAGGGTCCATCTTAGTGCCATTGCTGCTTTTCACGAACCTCTGGATGAACAACCTATTTCCTCTCATCCACTTGTAGCGAGATTTATGAGAGGTTTATTTTTAACAAAACCTCCCATTTAAGCCACCGCCGGTGGCATGGGATCTGAATCTTGTTCTCGGGCAGCTCATGAAACCACCCTTTGAGCCTATAAGCCACTACAGCACTAAAGTTTTTCTTGGAAGGTCATCTTCCTAGTTGCCCTCACTTCTGCAAGACGCATCAGTGAGTTACAGGCTTTAGTGGCGGATCCTCCTTATACAAGATTTCACCATAAGGTAGTTCTTAGGACTCGCCCTCAGTTTATGCCAAAGGTGGTTTCGCCTTTTCATTTAAACCAAGCGGTTTACCTTCCTGTATTCTTCCCTAGGCCTCATGCTTCTAATGCAGAAAGGAGTCTTCATACCTTAAATTGTAAAAGAGCCTTAGCTCTTTACCTTCAAAGAACTAAGCAACATAGAAAATCTCAGCTTTTCGTTGCTTTTGATTCTAGTCATTTGGGACTTCGAGTTTCTAAAAGAACACTCTCTAGATGGATTGCAAATTGCATATCCTTTGCATATGAGAGTAAAGGACTTTCTCTCGAAGGCCATGTCACAGCTCACAATGTGAGAGCAATGGCAGCCTCAACTGCTAATCTTCGTTCTGTGTCCATTGATGACATCTGTAGAGCCGCCACTTGGGCTTCGGTACACACTTTTACAGCCCACTATTGCTTAGACAAGGACTCCCGTCGGGATTCCTCGTTTGGCCAGGCTGTGCTCCAGCATCTCTTTCAGACTTAGTACAACTCATACTGCCGTCCCGGGTTTTGATGCCAGAGATCCATGGGAGGAAGCATGACCCTTTTCACCTGGGGTTCGCAGCTTACTGGGGTCATCCCCCTGGCATCTCTCAGCTGGGGAGTCCCCCCATATGTGAAGACTACATTCCTGCTTGTTCCTGGAGATAGCGTAGTTACTCACCTGTAACAGTTGATCTCCAGAAACAGTAGGAATAAGTCTTCACAACCCACCCACCTCCCCTAGGAGTTGTCTCTATCTATTTCTCTCTTTCTCTACTCTCTCTCCTTTGGTCTCAGCTATAAACTCAACTGAAGAGGGAGAGTTGGAAAGGCGGGAAGGCAGCACGCAGGCGCTGTGGGATACTCCCAAAAGCTTTCCTGTTGGACGCTGGGGAGCGTTCCCACGCAGGCTCCATCAGTACTGACGATACCCATATGTGAAAACTTATTCCTGCTGTTCCCGGACTTATTCCTGCTGTTCTGCATTGTTAGAGGAACTTCTGGTCCCAGGCCTAATTATAGTAGTGGCCCTTCTGCCAGAAGACTGACCTCAGCTGATGCCAGGTGTGAAACTCTAGAAGCCCCGGTTTACTAGTGCCCACTTTTTTGGTAGCCCAACTCACGTATGCTTAATTTATTATCTTGGCACTTTAATATGAATATATTTGGTTAAATATGTAACTAAATACTGTTAAATCCTGTATGTTAATATGTACAGGAAAAGTAGTAGCTTCATTTGCAGGATGCGCATATAGAACTCATAAAAACTTTATCCTAAATCTTACTAGGCTAATCAGTATTTGCTATCTTCTTTACTCAAGTACTTGAGGAATGTTTTGTGTGTACAGGGATGGGGTAAAGGTGTGTCAGGCTAATGCACAGTTCTTCATTTTTTTGAAATTTTGCATGCTTGCCTAATTTTCTTATCCTGGAGCACTTTGACATTTTTGAGTTGGAAACATTTGTTTCACAGAAACTGTAAAATGAATTTAGCTTAAGTGCAACATGCCTCTTTCCCCCCTCCCCCCACCCCTTCGAGTCAAAGTATCATCTTTCTGTGTTGGATTTGGGAACAATCAACTGCACCTTGCCATAGATAATTGTTTTCTCTTTTTCAACCTGTTACTTGAGATTCTTCGATTCTTTACAAGGATATAACAGTAAGGCTAACATCGAAAAAAGAACATTTTTAAGCTGCCCTGATTCTTGCCATCTACTGCACAATAAACTGACCAAATTTGGTCAAATATTTTAAGCTGTCTAGTCATGTGTCTGTTAATGTGCAGCATGTGTAAGCTTTTGATTCTCGTAGCAACAATATTTTTATGGGCATGTGTTGCCAGTTTTTTTTTTATGTATACTTTAAAAATGTACAGGAGGATTGTTCTCTGAACATCCTGTGCTGTGAGAGATTCCTTAGCCGCCCCCCTCCCCCCCCATCCTTTTTCTACTATTTGTGCAGTACTCTAAGCTTTTGCTGTAAGGCTAAATAAAGCTTCTTCCTAATTTACTTCTAGTATCAAAGAGTCATTTTTCCCTTGATGCCAGTGAATATGCTTCTAAAGGTATATGACTTTTTTCTCCAGGAACAAGCAGGCAGTCAGTCCTCGCATATGGGTGACATCAGCGCCAACAGAGCCCACGCAGAGCATTTCCCCAGCTTTCAAAGCGAGCCTTTGCGACATACTTCCATGCATGCGTGGTCTCCTTCCTGCCCAAGTGTGTCATTTTGCTAAAAGTCTCCTTTTTCCGTGAAGCCCAACAGACATCCATCTGGTTTCCCCGGAAAAATCCTTGCTAACTATCCTTTAAATAGTTAGTTCCATGGTTTGCATACCGTTCCTCTTCCTGCCTAAACCAATAAAAAGAGGTTGGAGTTGTAGGAAAAATTGTTACCCAGGTACAACTCGGCACCGGCCTCCCCGACGCAGAGCTACTTCCCGTGAGGCCCGAGCATCCTCTGAATCTCATGGCAACAGCTCCTCCGAGAAGACCTCGGACCCTGAGAGAGAGAAGAGAAATTCTCCAGGACTAAGCAGGAAGTCAGTTCTCACATATGGGTGACGTCAGTGCCGATGGAGCCCCCCGTGCGGAGCATTTCCCCAGCTTTCAAAGAAAGCCTTTGGGATTGTAGTGCGCCTGTGCGGTCCCCTTCCCACCCAAGGGTGCCATCTTGCTCAGTCTTTATTTTTCCACGGAGCCCGACGGACGTGAGTTTGTGTCACCTGGGAAAAGTTGATTTTTTTTTTCTGCGATTTTCGCGTTCTTATCTGGTTCGATACTGGTATCGAGTCCGGAGTTGTAATTTTCGGTTTTTGTCCTTGGTGACTAGCATTCGTGCTCTTTTTGTGTTTTTACTGTCAGCCTGGTCTTTAGCCATCGGGGGAAAAAGGGCCCCTACGAGGTCAGACAGCGGGTTCAAAAAGTGTGATCGGTGTAAGAAACTTATGTCTCTCACCGGTACACATGACTGCTGCCTCTGCCTCGGGCCCGACCATGACCCGCTGGCCTGTGGCCCGTGTGGCAAAATGTCGTTGAAGGCGCTTCGGAGCCGTCAGTATCAATGTGAGAGAATTTTCTCTGACTTCGCGTCCGGCTGGGCCCGGACTTCGTCAGAGGCCTCGACATCTTGGGAGTCCGACCCCGAGCGCCGTCGGGGTTCCTCTGAAAGGGAGTCTCCCTCCCGGGAGCACCGAAGGAAGAAAAAGCTCGTGAGGACGGCGTTGGTGCAGGCTCCTGGTTCCTTGAGGGCCAGGTCGCATAGCCCTGACCGCCGCCCCGGGCTCTTGGAGTTGGCGAGGCCTTCCAAGCTACCTCTTGTAGAGCCGGAGTCCCCGAGTCACGTAAGTGCGGTTGTCCTCGTAGACTCTACTCCGGGGGAGCCGACGTCGGGCCCGATGCTGTTGGGGCCCGAGTCGGGGGTTGCTGAGTCTCCTGAGCATGGATTCAGGTTGACGGCCTTGGAGAGCAGCATGGCTGTCTTCCTGGAGCAGCAGTGGGTGCTGATCGCCATTCTGACCGGTGCATCTGCCCCGACCACGGGACCTCGACGTCTAAGTCGACCCCAGAGACTGAGTCGATCCTAGGTCAAGGTCCACCTCGACCTCCCGTGCGGGGCCTAGGTCGTCGACACTGATATCCTCAGCGTTGGGGCGGGTGGCACCAAGGCCCACACGGGAGGAGTCGGAGTGGAAGACGGAGGACGAGGAGTCCCCGGACACCTTCCAGACCCGGTGCATCCCTTCGGACTCACCGGAGTCTGAGCCTCTGAGAAGGTTCCCCCCCCCCCCCCGGAGGATACCCGGTTTGGGACTTCGTGAGGGACATGGCCAAGGCCTTGGCCTTCCCTGCGGAGGAGCCTCAGGCCGAGGAGCTTGATGCCCTCCAGTATGACTTTCCTCTGAAGGAAGCCTTTACTTAACCCTCCATTGCCCATGTTCCCTGTAAAATAGTTATCTCCAAGTTATAATGCCCTGTTCAATGTAATTTCAGTTTGTTCAATGTAAACCGCACTGATGCAGAATAGCGCGGTATATAAGAGAATATAAATAAATAAAATAAATAAATACTGTACTGGTTCCTCTGATGCTGGAGCGGCTGCTCTGCCGTATGTGGGAGGCACTAGCCTCGGCGCCGGTTCTTAGCAAACAGGTCGATTTCCATTTATCGAGTCTGTAAGACCCCTGGGTTCCAAAAGGCATAGCTACCGCACCACTCCATGGTTGTGGAATCGGCCATGCACCGTCTGAAGAGTCAGAAGATGCACTCCTCGGTGCCCCCTGGCCGGGAAGCCCAGAACCTGGATGCCCTCAGTAGAAAATGCTTCCAGGGCTCTGTGCTGTCTTGCCGTGTCCAGACCTACCAGCTGTACATGGGCATGTACCTACGAGACCTGGCAAAAGAGATTGCCAGGTTCTCAGCTGGCCTCTCCGAGGAACCTTTGCAGAGGATCAAGGCTTTGTCAACAGGGATTCAAGAGTGCTCGAAGTTTATCTCTCGAGCAGCCTATGATGGCTTCGAGGCTTCGGCCCGGGTAGCTGTGGCCGGCATCGGTGCATGCCTTCAGGCCTGGCTACAGTCATCAGACCTGGAGGCATGGGTGCAGGACAAGTTGGTCAATGTCCCTTGCCGAGGTGAAAACCTCTTTGGTAAGCCCATGACTGAAAAGGCTGCAGAAATCGAGACTGAGACTCTCACCAGGACAAGGCTGTCCAGGAAGACTTCTGCCCCTTCTCAGAAAAAAGGGCTTGGGGAAGAAGCCTTTTTTCCCGAGGAAGGGTGCTGCCTACAAATCCTACCCTCAATATCAGGCCTCTCCAGCTCCCCAACAGGGCCAGCAGGCCAAGGGGCAGGGGCATGGGCCCCGTAGGCAGAAGACCCTCAAGCCGCCAGCTCCAGCTCCTGCACAGCAGGGAGCGGGGTTTTGACTCCCACAGCATAGCCTCTTCTCCACAGCTGGCTCCACTCAGCACGGGAGGTCGACTGACCCTGTACGCCTACAGGTGGCCAGCCATAACAGGGGATTCCTGGGTCCTCAGCATAGTCCAGAAGGGCTACATGCTCCACTTCCACCAGATACCCCCCTCCTACTTTCCAGGGGAGCCTCCAAGACTCTCTCTGCACAGAAACCACCTCCTTCAGGAGCTGGCAAGTCTTCTAAAGGAACAGGCAGTGGAACCGGTGCCTCACCACCTGGAAGGGCGAGGCTTCTACTCCAGGTACTTTCTGGTACCAAAAAGGACAGGAGGCCTCCGGCCTATCCTAGACTTGCGAAACCTAAACAAGTTTCTGGAGAGGAAAAAGTTCAAGATGCTTACCCTTGGGATACTGCTGCCCTACCTCCAGCAAGGAGATTGGCTATGCTCCTTAGACCTAAAGGATGCTTATACCCACATTCTCATCCATCCGGACCACAGACAATATCTCAGATTTGTGGTGGGAGGAAACCATTTTCAGTACAGAGTACTTCCCTTTGGCCTAACTTCTGCCCCCAGGGTTTTCACCAAATGCCTGGCGGTGCTGTTGGCCTATCTCAGAAATCAGGGAATCTTTGTCTTCCCATACCTGGACGACTGGCTCATCAGGGGTTAGTCTCTCCAGGAGGCCAGACAAGCCATTCTTCGCACTGTCTCTCTTCTTCAGCATCTGGGCTTTGTCATCAACTACGCAAAGTCCACTTTGCTCCCCTCGCAGAACCTAGAGTTTTATAGGGGCAAGATTAGACACCCTGCAGGCAAGAGCTTACTTGCCCGAGGACAGGGCCCACAGTTCCAAGGCAATTCTCAGGTCTCCGCCAGACACTTCCTACGGTTCCTGGGTCACATGGCATCCATGGTACATGTGACCCCGAATGCCCATCTGCCCATGCGGGCAGCTCATTGGTGCCTCAGGGCTCAGCGGGTGCAAGCCACAGGCAACCTCCGAGACAGAGTAAAGGTACCCAAACCGCTCTTGGACTCCTTACAGCGGTGGCTACATTTCCCAAACCACCTCAGGGGGTACCTTTTCAGGGCCCAGCACACACAAGGGTGCTGACGACCGATGCTTCCTTTAAAGGGCTGGGGTGCACATTGCCAGGGCAGGTGCACTCAAGGCCTCTGGTCTCCTCGGGAGGCCACACAGCAGATCAATCTTTTGGAGCTGCGAGCAATCCGCTTGGCTCTACAGACTTTTTTTCACATGCCCCCTCTCACCAGTCTGTTTTTAGTTCAGACAGACAATCAGGTAGCAATGTTCTATGTGAACAAGCAAGGGGGCACAGGATCCAGACTCCTGTGTCAGGAGGCGCAGGCCCTTTGCTCCTTTGCAGTCAAACAAGGCATGTTTCTCAAAGCAGTTTATGTACCTGGTCAGGAGAACTTCTTGGCAGTCAAACTAAGCAGGATTCTCCAGCCTCACGAATGGCAGTTGAATCCATAGTGGTCCAACAGATCTTTCTACGATGGCTTCCATCCATCGATCTCTTTGCAAGTCCACTGAACCATCAGCTGCCCAGGTTTTGCTCCAGACAGCTGCATCCCCTGAGAATGGCAGCAGATGAGTTTCTGCTCTCTTGGTTTGCGGGCCTCCTGTATGCGTTTCCTCCCTTGCCACTGGTGGCCCGAACACTATTCAAGATTCTACGGGACAAAGCCTCAGTCATTCTGGTAGCCCCCAGATGGCCGAGGCAGCCATGGTTTCCACTTCTGCAGTTGGCAGTGGAAACGCCATTCCCTCTGGGGTTGCAACCCGATCTCCTGTCTCAGGATCAGGGTTCCCTTCTGCACCCCAATCTCAGATCCCTCAATCTGATGTCCTGGCTGCTGAAAGGATAGTGCTAGCTCCCTTAGCTCTTCCTAGGGAAGTTGAGGAGGTGGTCTTGGCCTCGAGGAGGCAAGTCACCAGAAAGTCCTATGCACTCAAGTGGTGCAGGTTCTCAGTGTGGTGTGCTCAACATAATGTAGATCCTTTCTCCTGCCTTGTGCCAGTAGTGCTACAATAACTAATTCACCTGTCAGATCTAGGCCTTAATTCCAACTCTGTTCGGGTCCACCTCAGTGCTCTTTCGGCACACCACTCACTGGTGGAGAGACAGGCTCTGTCGGTTCACCCCTTGGTGTCCTGCTTCCTCAGAGGCCTGCTTTTGCTCAAACCTCCGATTCGTCCACCTGCCACTGAGTGGGTTTTGAATGTGGTCTTGCAACAACTTACTTGCCCACCGTTTGAGCCGATGGCTACTTGCCATTTATGCTTCATTTCTTGGAAGGCGCTCTTCCTGGTAGCTCTTACCTCGGCCAGACGTGTGAGTGAACTACAAGCTCTGGTTTCTGATAGACCGTACACACGGTTCTATAGGAACAGGGTGGTCCTTCGGACTCATCTGAAGTTCCTTCCAAAGGTTGTCTCCACTTTCCACCTCAACCAGGAGGTGGTTCTTCCGACATTCTTTCCCAGGCCGCATACCAGCCGGGCTGAGACAGTCTTGCATACTATGGACTGTAAGAGGGCGTTGTCCTTTTACATTGAACGTACACGGGGCATCGAAGGGCTACTCAGCTCTTCGTCTCCTTTGACCCTAATAAATTGGGGTTATCTGTCTCCAAGCGTACTTTGTCCACTTGGGTAGCAGATTGTATCGCCTGGGCGTACAAGCCAGCTGTCCTTCCCTTGCAGGATCGAATCACAGCCCATCATGTCAGGGCGAAAGCCATGTCACTAGCTCATCTCCACTCTGTTCCGTTGGCAGACATCTGCTGGTCCGCTACTTGGTCTTCAAGCCAGACTTTTGCAGCCCACTACTGCCTTGAGAGAGAGTCCCGAAGGGACAGTGCTTTCAGACAGGCAGTACTCCGTAATCTCTTTGAGGTTTAGGCAACTCCTACTCCTCTGGCCCTTGTGTTGGGCTACCGTACGGGGGCGTTCTCAGAGGATATTCTTATCACGGATGCTGAGGCTCTTGAGAGGGAGCCATTTTTTCAGCTTTGGGTTCCCGGTAGCCTAGAGCTGGGGAGTCCCATATGTGAGGACTGACTTTCTGCTTGGTCCTGGAGAAACAGGTGAGTAACTACAGGTGAGTAACAGGTGAGATCACCTATCTCCAGGAGCAGCAGGATTCAGTCCTCACGACCCTCCCTCCTCCCCTGGAGTTGCAGTCATATACTTTTATTTTGATTTTTGCTGTCTTTTAGCTATGTCATCAGACTGAGCAAGATGGCACTCTTGGGCGGGAAGGGGACCGCGCAGGCGTGCTGCATTCCCAAAGGCTTTCTTTGAAAGCTGGGGAAATGCTCTGCACGGGGGCTCCGTCAGCGCCGATGTCACCCATATGTGAGGACGGATTCCTGCTGCTCCTGGAGAACACCTGTTACAGGTGAGTACCTACTCTATCCTTGAAGTCTGCCGAGGTTGCATCGGCTAAACCTTGTAAAACTGCCCGATGGGACTCGGGTGGCTCCGAGAAGCGCCCTACTAAGGTCCTTGAGAAGGATTCCTCAGCCAGCAGAGTCCGTGAGAGGTTCCTCAGGACCGTAGTCCTCGTTGAAGATGCACTCTCGAGAATTTCGGAGCCTTCTGGCTTGGAAACCAGAATGACGGCATTGGAACAGAACATCACTGCTATCCTGGCCCTGCAGCAGGCAATGAGGGAGGGGTGGCCTAGTGGATGGGGCAAGTTACCTCGGGCTGGAGGGCCTGGGGTTGGAATCCTGCTAGAGGACAGCAATCTCGGGCCGGAAGGTGCTCCTTGTGGCCTTGGGCAAGCCACTTAGGACTCACAATTTATGTTTTGTATTGTAAGAGTTAAGGGGTCAAGTGGGGGGATAGAGTGTGTGTGTGTATATGTATGTGTATATATATATATATCTATATCTATATTAGTACCTGAATGTAAAGCATTAAATAAATGATGGCTGGTTTATCCGCATCATCTGCTCCGATGACCAGGCCCCCGGCAGGGGAGTCCCCGGTCTTGGAACCAAGCTCAGAGTGCCATCAGCCTCAGGTAAGCCCTCGGCGCCGGTCGAGGTCTCTGTCCCATTCCTCATGCATCCGATCCTCCCCAGCCAGTTTCTGCGACTTGGACCCCAGATCCTACAGAGGCTGCCAGCCACTCTGCCCTGGCCTTGCCGTTATGAGTTGCAGGGCCTCGGACTCGATCACCACTTGACTCAGAGTAGGAGACAGACAATGAGACATCCCCAGAAACTAGACAGCACTGAGATTCCCTCGGACCCATTTCCCTTGGCATCCCGGTGCCATTCCCCTCCGGAAGATGTGGCCTTCCCCGACTTTGTCAAGGATATAGCCAGAGCCCCCCTCTGTGCAAACCGAGGCAGAGAAAGATCCATGCACCGAGGAACTGGAGAATCCTCCAGTAGGAGTCTCCTCCCAAGGAGACTCTCTCAGTGCTCATGCAGCTGATCTTCGAGCGGCTGCTACTTAGAATGTGGGAGACGCCGGCCTTGGTGCAGGTGGTGAGATGATGCCTCGATGCCATGTATCGTGTCCGGATGCGCCCTGAGTTCCACAAGCCCCCAACTCCCACATAACTCCATGGTCATCGAGTCAACCATGCAGAAACTCAAGATCCAGAAGACCCACTCTTTGGTCCCTCCTGGAAGGGAGGCTAGAACCCTCGACGCCCTCGGGCACAAGTGTTACTAGGGCTCCATGCTGGGTTGCCAGATTGAAGCCTATGAACTGTACATAGGCATGTACTTGAAGGCACTAACCCAGGAGTTGTCCGTGTTTTCAGCAGGGCTTACTGGAGTACCCCTCCCAATGGTTCCAATCCCTGACCTTCGGGATCAAGGGCATCTCTAAGTTCCTTTCCTGGGCAGCCTATGATGTCTTTGAGTCAGTTGCTCAGGTAATTGTTGCCGGCATTGGCGCCCGACGCCAAGCTTAGCTGCAGTCTTTGGACTTCGAGCAATAGGTCAAAGATAAGCTGCTCAATGTCACCTATACTGTGGAGAACCTGTTTGGCAATCCTATGGCCAACCAGGCAGTCAAGATCAAGGTCGACGTGACTCGACAGAGGCTCTCTAGAAAGATATCATCCTTTCCCCGTTTAAAAAAAAAAAAAAAAACATTGGGGAAAAGACCCTTGTTCCTGAGGGGGGAAAAGGGCCCTTTCATCAGAGTCGCCACTTCCAGACCTTTTTGGGCCAGCAACAGGATTCTCGCCCTAAAAGACAGTCATGGAGCTCAGAAGCCCCAGGCCCCTGTTCTTGTCCAACCAGGGGAGAGCTTTTGACTCCTGGGACAGGGCCTCTCCTCCCCTGGGAGACATTCACTAGCCCACAGGGGCCACCTGGCAATCTTGGTCCACAGGTGGGCCAAGGTTACCTCGGACCAATGGGTACTGCAGTTGGTAAGGGAAGGATACCTCTTCCATCGACAGCAGGTACCATCCAGATATTTCCCAGAAGAGCTGATGCAACCTCTCCTTCACCAGACCCTTCTACTCTCAGAGCTCGCAGGTCTGCTCAGGGACAGAGTCATAGAGCCTGTACCCAAACATCTATGGGGAAAAGGCTTCTACTCCAGGTACTTCCTTGTCCCAAAGAGAACTGAGGGCCTTGGTCCCATACTAGACTTGAGAAACTTAAACAAGTTTCTGGTGAGGGAGAAGTTAAAGATGCTCTCTTGGAACACTGCTGCCTTACCTCCACCAAGAAGATTGGCTGCTCCTTGGACCTAAAGGATGTGTACACTCACATCCTGATCCACCCCTCCCACAGGCAGTACCTATAATTTGTGGTGGGAGGCGGGCACTACCAGTACAGGGTGCTACCCTTCAGCCTGGCCTCCTTGCCAAGGATTTTTACCAAATGCCTGGCAGATGTAGCTGCCCATCTGTGCCTACAAGGGGCTTTCGTCTTCCCCTACCTAGAAAACTGGCTCATCAGGGGCAGTACAGCCTCTGAGGTCAGTCAGGTCACAGAGTGTGCAACCCTCCTTCTGCAGCACCAGGAGTTCGTCATCAACTAACCCAAATACCATCTCTCTCCAGCCCAAAGCCTGACGTTCATAGGTACTCAGTTGGCCATTTTACAGGTAAAGGCCATCCTCTCAAGAGAGGGCAGAAAGCCTCAGGCAACTGGCAGGAGAGGTACAGCACTGCCAGTCGGTGTCGGCTCGTCTCCTCCGCTTGCTGGGCCATATGGCCTCGATGGTCCACATCATGCCCTCAGTCCGCTTACACATGCGGACAGCCCAGTGGTGCCTCCGCGCGCAGTGGACTCAGGCCAAGGGCAGGCTATAGGATAGGGTCAAGGTTACCCGTCAACTGGCGGAGTCCCTCAACTGGTGGCAAAACCAGGCACCCGTGCTGCAGAGGACCCTGACCACAGATGCTTCCCTCCTGGGTTGGGGGGCACGTGGAGACCGCTGCACACAGTACAGCTGGTCTCGGAGGCGTCCACCCTACAGCTCAATTTCCTGAAACTCAGGGCAATCTTCTTTTTGGCCCTACGAGTGTTCCATCACAGCCTGCGATACCGGCCTGTGCTTATCCAGACAGACAACCAGGTCGCTGTGTTTTATATCCACAAGCAGGGGCATGGGCTCGTATTCCCTCTGCCAGGAGGCGGTGACTCTTCTCCTTTGCAGCACACAATAGTATGCTTCTGTGAGTGGTGTACCTCCCAGGCCAGGATAACTGCCTAGCGGACAGGCTGAGCAGAGTCTTTCGCCCACACGAGTGGCGCTTAAATTCCAGTGGTAACGAAGAAGTTCTTCCATCTCTGGGGCAGGCCCATGATGGACCTATTCACCTCTCTGGACAACATGCAGCTACCCCACTTCTGCTCCCATCAGCCGCACTCGGAGAAAGTGGCGGCAGATACCTTCCTGATCTTGTAGTCTGAGGGCCTACTCTGTGTTCCCACAGACCCCCCCCACCCCCCCGGTCGTCAGGACCCTTTCCAAGGTCCAGAGCGAAAGGGACATCAGTTATACTGATTGCCCACAGGTGGCCCAGGCAACCTTGGTTCCCTCTGCTGCTTTCCCTGTCGGTGGCACTCCCAGTCCCTCTAAACCGAGCCGTGGACCTCCTATCCCAGGAGGAGGGCTTCCTCCTGCACCCCAATTTGGGGTCGCTAACGCTGACAGTATGGCTGCTGAAAGGGTAGCATTGGCCCCTTTCAGTCTTTTGGGTAAAGTCAAGGCGATCCTACTGGCCTCCTGGTGGACAAGGTTCTCTGCCTGGTGTGCAGAAAGGAAGGAGAATCCCCCCTTCTGCCATGTGCAACTAGTACTTCAGTACCTACTGCATCTGTCTCACATTGGGCTGAATCTAACTTGGCGAGGGTACATCTGAGCGCCATAGGCGCTAGCCAGCCCCTGGTCTCCACGTTCCTCTAGGGCCTCCTGTTTAGCCAAGCCCCCACTGCCCTCCACCGGCAGAGTGGGACCTCAACATAGTGCTCTCCCAGCTTACCAAACTGCTGTTTGAGCCCCTGGCCATTTGCCACCTCCAGTACCTGTCTTGGAAAGTGGCTTTTCTGGTGGCCCTCATGTCCGTTCGACATGTGAGCGAACTCCAGGCCCTGGTGGCAGATCCACCATATACAGGGTTCTACAAGAACAGGGTAGTGCTCTGCACAAATCCCCAAATTTCTCACAAAGGTGGTGTCTCCTTTCCACCTCAACCAAGAGGTGGTCCTCCCCACCACCTTCCTGCAGCCTCACGCTGGAAGGGAAGAACTAGTACTTTATACACTAGATTGCAAACGGGCCTTGTCCTCCTACTTACAGTGGACTCTGGCCCATTGAAAAGCTCCTCAGCCTTTTATGTCTTATGACCCCAGCAGACTGGGGCTCCCCATGACTAAGTGAACTCTGTCCACTTGGATGGTGGATTGTATTGCCCTCTCCTATGAGTGAGCTGGCTTCTCCCTCGAGCACCGGATCACAGCGCATCGCGTGAGGGTGATGGTCGCGTTGGTGGCCAACCTTCGCTCAGTGCCATGACTGAAATCTGCAAAGTCGTCACATGGTCTTCAATTCATATGTTCGCAGTTCACTACTGCCTGGAGAGTGAGTGCCGCAGGGCCAGAGCCTTTGGCCAGGTGGTACTTTGTCATAATTTCTGGGTGTAGGCAACTCCTGCCCTCCAACCCTTCTGTGTTCATTCTACCAGAGTGATAGCGTCGTTGGATGCTAGGGTCTGTAGAGTCTCTCGGTGGCGATTCACCTTCTGCAACTTACGGTTACCTGATTGATTGCCGTTTGTGCTGCCATGGTTTGGTCCTTGGCAGCTTGGAGTTAGGGAGGCCATATGTAAGGACTGACTTCCTGCTTGTTCCTGGAGAAAGTGTAGTTACTCACCTGTAACAGTTGTTCTCCAGGGACAACAGGAATCAGTCCTCACAACCCTCCCTCCTCTCCTGGGAGTTGCCTCCCTCCCTTGTTTTAATTTTTACTGCCGTCCTAGCTATGTCATCTGACCAAGCAAGAGGGCACCCTTGGGCAGGAAGGGGACCACGCATGCATGGTAGCATGTCCCAAAGGCTTTCTTTGAAATGCTCCACATGGGCTTCATCGGCACCCGTATGTATGTATTTGTCTTATATACCGCTTTATCACATAAGGCGGTTTACAGAGAACTAAAGTGTACTGCCTGGGTAGTTTACAATGAACAAGGAACAGAATAGTTAACCCAATGAACAATCTTAACTTAAACTAAAACATACTCAGCTGTTAGGATGAAACAAGTGGCCAACTATTTACAGGTCTGAAGCATCACTGTAGAGTTGATAGGCCACCTTGATGTAAAGTATAATGCTACATATGTGATGGAAGGGTATGGTAGGGTTGTAAGAATAGTTGGATGCCCATTAGATTGGGTCCTGTTTATTCATTATGGACTGTTAGGATTCAGTGAATAATAGTGTGTTTGAGTTTTTTTCTGAATGTAGTTAAGTCCTTTATTTCACATATGCTGTTTGAAGAGAATTCCATAGCACGGGGGAGAATGAGAAGGCCCTGTTAATTGTTGATTGGTTTGCATTTCTAGAAGCAGGCGGGATGAATCGAAGACTACTCATTTTATTCCTTCTACTTCTTGTTGGGCTTGGAGTAGGGAGGTGAGATATGTTGGGGCAATGTTGTTTATTGTCTTAAAAATGGTTAATATTGCCTTGAATTTGATTCTCTGTGAAAAAGGTAGCCAGTGTAAGTGGTATAGGATTGGAGTTATATGCTCGGTTCTTGAAACTTTCATTATAGTGCGAGCCACA
Organism: Ichthyophis bannanicus; assembly: GCA_033557465.1. Lineage (NCBI taxonomy): Eukaryota > Metazoa > Chordata > Amphibia > Gymnophiona > Ichthyophiidae > Ichthyophis > Ichthyophis bannanicus. The sequence goes on from CM066037.1 coordinate 512,353,124, forward strand.
GTGTTCTGCGCCATCTGGAGTGGTTTCAGGTTTTGTTTGAGTAGTCCTTGTAGGATGATGATGATGATGATACTGAAGTTGAGGTGTGGGCCAATAAATGCTTGGGTTATTGTGCGGAAGTCTTCTAAAGATGATAGGGGTACTTTTTTTTGTATCATCTGTATGTTATATATTGTTCTTAACATGCTGATGTGTTGAGGTTCTGATCTAGTAGAATGCCGAGATATATTATTTCTTTTTTATTTTGAGGGAGGAACCATTAATTTGAAGCTGTGGGGGGGGGGGGGGTGGAAATGATTTGTTTTTAGAGATCATTAGGACTTTTTTTTTTTTTAGATTAATTGACCTATTCAGAGTTGAGCCATTGTGAGATGTTTTCGAAGCCGTTTGTTTTTCCATAGTCCGGATTTAGTGCATCAAATGCTGTGACTAGCATGATGTCATCTGCATAGATTCTGTAATCCACATTGTGTTTGAATTACATCACAGATTGATTGAATATAGATGTTGAATAGTAATGCAGATAATGCAGAGCCTTGTGGGACCCCTTGGGTTAGGTGGAAGTGTATGGAAAGGGTATTATTGAGTATGACTTGGTCAGTGCAGTCAGTTAGGTAGGACTTAAACCAATGAATTATGGTGCCGCCTATCTTGATATGTTTTAGACGGTTGATTAGAATTTCATGATTTATAGAATCGAAGGTGGCTGTTATGTTGAGGAATATGAGAGTGCATGCTTGTTTTGTGTTTTCCATTCCTCAAATTATATTGTCTAGGAGGGATGTTAGGAGGGTCTCAACTCCATGATAGCATGGAAACCACATTGGTGTGGATCAAGTGGCACGTTTGTGTCAATGTCCTGTAGTTGCCTCTCTACATATTTTTCTATTCCTTTGGATAGGAATGGCAAACTTGCTATCGATCTGTATGAGCTGGGGCTGTTTCTGTCCAGTGAGTGAGGGTTTTTTTTAAGATTGGGCAGATGGAATGTTTCTTTTAGTTACTTTGGTATTAGACTTTGTGATTAACAATGTTCTTAATATAGGGTGTTAGCTCTGTTGTAGTTTAATTTAATCCAGGTGACTGGACATGGGTCAAGTTGTGAGGTGGTTGTATTGATAGACTTGAAATATTGGTCTATCTGATCCTTGTTAGGGAGGGAGAAAGAGTTCCATGTTGCAGTATTAGTTGAAGTATTGCTAGTTATCATACAATCTTTTGTTATGGATTTGGATTTTTCAGTGTAGTAGTTTGCAAGTTGTTGGGTGTGTGTTCCACTGTCTTGGGAGTCATCTGTGTTTGGTTTTTATTATTAGGTCTTAGACCATAGGTGTCAAACCTGTCCTGGAGGGCCACAATCCTGCCAGGTTTTGGGATAACCCTAATGAATATGCATGAGATATTTATTTATTATTTATTTATTTAACATTTTTATATACCGCGCTATTTATTATCAGCGCGGTTTACATAGAACTACAAAACATCAGATAAGATACATATGTCTGTTTTTACATGGAACAGGAAGAAAAACTTGGAAAACCGGGGTAATTATAACAAAGGATATATATGCATTAGAGATATCCTGCCAACCTGACTGGTTTGTGGCCCTCCAGGACTGGATTTGGAGACCACTGCTTTACACCTCTGTCATTTAAGATTGTGAGTGGGCAAGGTGCAGATGTCCAAGACATCAAAAAGGTTAGATAGAATTTGTCACATTCCTCCTCACTTCTCACCACCACCAAACTATTGTCCATTAGACATCTTTTTGGTGGTGGTGAGAATCGAGGATGAATGTGACACATTCTAGCTACCCTTTTGATGTCTAGGACATCTGTACCTTGCCCACTCACCATCTTAAATGACAGAGGTGTAAAGCAGTGGTCTCCAAATCCAGTCCTGGAGGGCCACAAACCAGTCAGGTTGGCAGGATATCTCTAATGCATATATATCTCATGCATATTCATTAGGGCTATCCCAAAACCTGGCAGGATTGTGGCCCTCCAGGACAGGTTTGACACCTATGTCTTAGACTATGAGGACTAATTCTCACGACCAATTAAGTGATTTTCATCAGGGTTTTTGAGATCATTTATATGCTGTCTGTTTTGGTTTCGAGTTTCCATGTATGTCTTTGAATCGGAGTCGGATCTTGTTCCTTATCGTCACTCCAGTCCAGTCCCTTTACTTCTGGGTTGCGTAACCCTTCCAGCAGCTTGGAGGCTGAGTCAAACCCTTTTGAGGCTGGATGGGTATAAATACCGCTGGCACCACCCCTAAGCCCCAGTAATCTCAGCCTCCAAGCAGCTGGAGGGTTCTGTAAGCCAAGGGCTTACTGGAGTCTCCCATTTAGTCTCTTTGTTTGAATTCTAGTTAGTTTAAAGGATTTTTGTACCCTTTTATTTCTTTATTTCTTTAATTGCGATTTTGAGTAGTGCCCCTTTAAGGTTTGCTCCTTCTCTCTCCTCTCTCTCCTCCCCCCCCCCCTCCTCCTCCTGCTCCGGCGATCGGACTCTCTTCGGGCAAGGCTCCCTTACCGGTGGGAGAGGTGCTTCTCTCCAAAAGGTTTGCCGGCGGCAGAGAGTGATCCGTGGGATAGCCCCACGCTCTCCGGATCGCTGCTCTCACAAACACGGACCCTTTCGCTTCGCGCCGAAGCCCCCAGGCGGCTGAGCGCTTGAGGCCTAAAAGCGCCGTCCCTCCTCGCTCCCGGCTTGGCGAAGCAGCCCGGGAGCGATCGGTGGTTGCAGTCGGCGGAAGAAGCTCGCCTCCCATCTGATTGCCGGCACGGCGGTGCGAGTCGACCCACTGGGTCCCGGCCTGCTCTCCACGTGGCTGAGGCCCAGCCACGTGTAGTACTCTGGAGGGCATTTGCATTCCCGGAGCTCGGCGCTGACCAAGGAAGGCCATAAACCGCAAGTACAGGGGTTTCTCTCCCCACACATATATTTTTTATATTTTGGAACGGCCATCAATTTAAAATTAATTTACTTCTTCTTAATCTCTAATGTGTTCATAGGATTGCTTGGGGAGTGTGGGGGAGGAAGAAGTTTAATTTTTATTGCAGCCCAGGATTACAACCCAGTAGGTAGCCTAGGGTTGATCCCCTTAAATTTATCTCTTTTTCTTTTATTTCCCTTTTTGTTTAGTTTGGCCCTTTCTAGCTTATTAGGGGCGTCATTTGGGACAATGTCCAAGCTACGGTGCCCGTCTTGTGGCATCCGCAGGGGCACGGCCTCAGAGACAGGGGTCTGCAGGGGCTGCGCTGCAGAGGCTGCCTCTGTGGAGCAGGGCATCCAATTGTCCATTTCGCAAACTAATGAGGGTCCAGTGGAGAATCTAGAAGAAGAAAGAGCCCTGCATCCCCCCGCCCTTGACCTCCGAGTTTCCCCCTCCCTCCCCTGCCCTTGGGGAAGAGGGTCCCTGTGACCTGTTTTCACCCGAATTCGTCCTTCTGCTTCACAAAGCCTACTGCATGCGCAAACAGGGACTGGGGGCAGGAGTCCAGAGCTCAGGGAAGGAAGGCTTGGGGGTTAACCCAGGGAAGCCCATTGCCCAGGATGCTGGCATTCCATCTAAGCGCGCGAGGCTAGCGAGCGAAGAGCCACCCGCTTCTCCTCCTCTCGACACTCAGGAGGAGGAGCTCTCCGATAAGGAGATAGGGGATGATGAGGAGGAACTCGAGGAAGGAGAGATCCCGGAGGAAGATCAATCCCGCATAGTGCGAGTCTTTTGTCGGGAGGAACTTCCGGGCCTGATCAATGAGTCCCTGAAGGTCCTCAAGGTGGCCTCCGACACCCCAACAGATGAGGAAGCGCTGGAGGATCCCCTGATCCAAGCAGTCAGAAGGTCTCAAAGGGTATTCCCTATACACAGGGTCGTCCACCAGATGATTCAGGAAGAGTGGGACCAACCTGAATCCTCCCTAAGGGGGGTGCGGTCAATGGCACGCCTTTATCCAGTACCGGAATCGGACAGAGATTTACTGAAGTCGCCCAAGGTGGATGCGGCGGTATCTGCCGTTACTAATTAGACGACTATCCCAGTAGAAGGGGGCGTGGCTCTCAGGGACGCGCAGGATAGAAAATTGGACATGTTGCTAAAGCAGGCCTTTGATGTTAGTGCCATTGCCTTGCAGGCTTCGGTTTCGGGGGCCTGGGTGGCATGGGCTTGCCTGAGGTGGTCCCGACAACTTCAACTGTCAGAGGGTACTGCAGGAGACGTACAGCCGATTGCAGCTAAGTTGGAGTCAGGAGCAGCCTACCTGGCGGATAGTCAGTGCGATCTCATCAGGAGCCTAGCAAAGAGCATGGCATCCGTAGTCGCAGCTAGGCGCTATTTGTGGCTCCGCAATTGGGCAGCCGATGCTTCCTCAAAGGCTCGGCTGGGTCGTCTTCCCTTTAAGGGGAAATTGTTATTCGGTGAGGACCTGGATAAGTTAGTAAAGGACCTGGGCGAATCCAAGGGAGGCAGGCTTCCGGAGGACAGACCGAAGCAGTCTCGCCTCCCAGTGCCACCCCGGAGCCAGCCAAGAGACTCCCGGAGGTTTCGACCTTCCAGAACAAATTCCTTTCCTAGGGGTCGCTTCCCGGCAAGGGGGTCAAGCTTTAAGGGGTTTCGAGGAGCAGGGAGAGGTTTTGGAGCCTCTTCCTCCTTCTCCGGACCTAGAAAACCACAATGAGATAGAAGGGGTCCGGGCGGGCGATTTACCCTTGGGGGGCCGCCTAAGACTATTTCTCCCCACCTGGACCCGGGTCACGTCCGATCAGTGGGTCCTGGAAGTGATCAGAGAAGGTTATGCCCTCGAATTTGGGAAACAGATACTTCCGGCCTTTATTCAATCCCCCTGCGGTTCTCCGACAAAAAGGAGGGCTATAGAAGCCACCCTGTCAAGACTGTTAGCGCTCGGGGCAGTGGCTCCGGTTCCTCCAGACCAATACGGTTCTGGTCGGTACTCCATTTATTTTGTAGTCCCAAAAAAGGAAGGCTCCTTTCGTCCTATCCTAGACTTAAAACAGGTCAATCGCTGTCTCAAGGTACCCCATTTCCGGATGGAAACCCTGAAGTCAGTCATTGCAGCCGTAAGGGACGGGGAGTTTCTCACTTCTCTGGACCTAACAGAGGCCTACTTACACATTCCGGTCCGAAGGTCTCATCAACAGTTCCTGAGGTTCGCTGTGCCAGGAGGTCATTTCCAATTTCAGGCGCTGCCCTTCGGTTTAGCTACGGCCCCCAGGACCTTCACCAAAGTAATGGTGGTCGTAGCCGCCTCCCTGCGAAAGGAAGGAATCCTGGTACACCCATACCTCGACGATTGGCTGATCCGGGCAAAATCAGAGGAAGAAAGTCGCTTCGCGACAGCCCGAGTAGTAGAGGTCCTAGAGGAGTTAGGGTGGATCATCAATCGGTCAAAAAGCAAGTTGATTCCCACCCAGGAACTCGAGTATCTCGGGGCAAGATTCGACACCAGAGAAGGAAAGGTGTTCCTCCCTCGGAAGCGAGCAAAGGACCTAAGGACTCTCGGGGAGAAGAAACCCTTCAGCGTGGCTCTACCTCCAATTACTGGGCACCATGGCTGCGACAATAGAGTTAGTTCCGTGGGCCAGGGCCCACATGCGGCCCCTACAACGCTCCTTGCTACGTCGTTGGTCTCCTCAGAATCATCCCTTGTCCGCCCCTCTACCCTGCGCGCCTCGAACCAGAGAAGCCCTCCAGTGGTGGAGATGTCCGAAGAACCTAGAATGCGGGACGCCTCTCGAAACTCCGCAGTGGATCCTGCTAACAACGGACGCCAGCCTGTCGGGCTGGGGAGCTCATTGCCAAGGCCAGTTTGCTCAGGGTCTTTGGTCTCCAGTGGAGTCTCAGTGGTCCATCAACAGACTGGAGTTACGAGCAGTTGCGCTGGCGCTCAAGACGCTCGAGACTCTAGTGAGGGCAAAAGCAATCCGCGTCCTCTCAGACAATGTCACCACCGTGGCCTACATCAACCGCCAGGGGGGAACAAGCAGCCCCGCCCTAGAGAAGGAGGCGGCCAGCCTGTTCCAATGGGCCGAGACCCGGTTGTCGGCCCTCTCAGCTCAACATGTGGCCGGCACAGACAATGTGACAGCAGATTACCTCAGCAGGTTCAAGGTCGACCAGGGAGAGTGGGAACTGGAGCAGGGAGTCTTCAACCAGATTGTCTCCCTCTGGGGTCCCCCAATCATGGATCTCATGGCCCGCTACTCGTCGGCCAAAGCAAATCGCTTCTTCAGCTGAAGAAAGGAAAGAATGTCCGAAGGCCTGGATGCTCTGGCCCAGAGGTGGCCCTCCGTGGGGCTTCTGTACGTGTTCCCTCCTTGGGCCCTGATCGGAAGGGTTCTTCAGAGGGTGGAATCCCACCAAGGATTGGTCATCTTCATTGCTCCAGATTGGCCTCGCCGTCCTTGGTATGCGGATCTAGTGAGGTTGGCGGCCGACCAGCCATGGCGGCTTCCCTGCAAGAAGGATCTTCTGAGGCAGGGTCCTCTCCTGATGCCTCACGTGGATCGATTTCTCACTTACGGCCTGGCTATTGAAAGGGCGTGGCTCCGGAAGCGGGGATATTCCGGTCCAGTGATTTCAACCTTGTTGAGCGCGCGAAAGCGTTCCACTTGTCTTTCCTATGTGAGAGTGTGGCGCATCTTCGAAGCCTGGTGTGCAGAACGCCGGAAGAAACCCCTTTCGGCCTCCATCCCAGAGATCCTAGAATTCTTGCAAGCAGGATTTGAGAAAGGCCTTGCCTCCAGCTCTCTTCGAGTCCAACTGGCAGCCATCTCTTGCTACAGGGGCAAGGTCCGTGGGAAGTCATTAGGGGTTCACCCGGACGTGACCAGGTTTCTGAGAGCGGTTAGCCGTCTGCGTCCACAGAAAAGATCAGTCATCCCTCCCTGGGACCTCAACTTGGTGTTAAATGCCTTGGCCAGAGAACCCTTCGAACCAATGAAGGAAGCCTCTCTTAAAGATTTAACATTGAAGACGGTCTTCTTGGTAGCCATCTGCTCGGCAAGGCGCGTCTCCGAGATCCAGGCGCTGTCTTCCCAGCCCCCCTTCCTCTCCTTCTTTAAGGACAAGGTGGTTTTACGAACAGTTCCTTCCTTCCTCCCCAAGGTAATTTCACCCTTCCATCTGAACCAGCCAGTTTCGCTGCCTGCGTTCCCAGCCGACGGCAGGGGAGGCAAGGATGGCAGTCTGCGTCGCCTGGATGTCCAGAGAGCGTTGAAGCGCTACCTCCCACGAACGGCCTCCTTTAGAAGGTCTGAACGTTTGTTCATTCAGTTTGGGGGTCCCCACAAAGGGGAGGCCGCGGCTAAGGCTTCCATATCTAGATGGATCAGGGAAGCGATTGCCTCTGCCTATATCCTGAAGGGAAAACAGGTTCCGGCAGGTCTGCGGGACAACTCCACGCGAGCGCAGGCCGCTTCCTGTGCAGAGTACAGCTTGGTTCCCCCGATTGATATTTGCAGGGCGGCGTCTTGGTCCTCGCTGCATACCTTTACCAAGCACTACAGACTGAATGTGCAGAGGTCTGCAGATGCTAGTTTTGGGGACGCGGTAATTCGTTCCGGGATAGCGAACCCCACCCAAGTTTGAACTGCTCGGTTACATCCCAGAAGTAAAGGGACTGGACTGGAGTGACGATAAGGAAGAGATAATTAGGTCTTACCTGCTAATTAGTGTTCCTGAAGGAACGACAGTCCAGTCCCTGATCCCACCCGGGCTACGAAGAAGATAGCAGAACGATTCCGAGTCCGGGGTAGCGGCGAAAGGTGTGTTTTGGTTGACACGGGGCAAGGGAGCCGGGGGTCGGAAAGGGCTACGGTAACCTCGGGTGATCCCGCCCTCTTCCTCCTACTCCTTCTTGCCCCTGCAGGTCTCTGGGCCTACATTATTTGGAAAAAAATAAAAAATAAAAAACTATCTATATCTATATATATATTAGTGGAGTGTTAATGTCAGGTACCTACAGTTAATGGTTATGGTTGTTAAGTCTGCTTTTCAATATATTACTGGGGCTTAGGGGTGGTGCCAGCGGTATTTATACCCATCCAGCCTCAAAAGGGTTTGACTCAGCCTCCAAGCTGCTGGAAGGGTTACGCAACCCAGATGTAAAGGGACTGGACTGTCGTTTCTTCAGGAACACTAATTAGCAGGTAAGACCTAATTATCTCTTCTCCATTTCCTCTCTGCTTTCCGCAAAGCTCTCTTTAGTGCTCCGAGGGACTGGGAGTACCATGGTTAAGAGATCTTATGATTCTTGGGATCATTTCTGTGCGTGACGGCTGAGGCAGACAGTGTGTTCCAGTTTGTCAGAAGTGCATCCAGGTTGTCAGCGTTGATTAATGCTGTAATGGTGTCTTTCAAGAATGTCTCTTTATCAAATTTCTTGAAGTGATGATGAAACTGATTTCTGGTATGTGGTTTCTGTATGCTAATGCTTGTTGTAGTACTGAATTGTATTTAGTGGTCCGGTCATGACACTGGTTGGTTAATTGGTGATATTTGGTTGCTATTTGCCCATTCTTTTGGGGTGGAGATTAAATCCATGTTTCCTCTTTTGTGGGCAGGGGTATTATTTGTTGGTACCCTAAGTTATTCATAGCTTGGAGAAAGGATGTTTTCTGAGGGGTAGAGAGATTGAGGATAAGTTGGAGTCGCCTAGTATAATGTGGTCTTTACTAGGTGGGGTGTCTGAGCAGGTTGAGGCTAGGATGTTGTCTAATGAGGTGTTATCTGACAACGGGGGTCTATATAGTAATGTGAGGACTGATTCCTGCTGTCCCTAAAGAACACTGTTACAGGTGAGTAACTATGCTAACTTTTCATTGTAGTTAAGATCTGCAGTACAGTACGTTTTTGATTTATGTTCAGATGCTTGATGCAAAGTTTGATACCTTTGGCTTCTCTGTTATCATTGTTAGATTTAGATTAACTTGTAACATGTAATAAGTAAAATCAGTCAGTTACCTCTTTGTTTAGATATTTGATTATGGTTAGTGTTAACTCATAAGGCCATTGTAAAGCCTGTCTTGCAATTTGTCAGTGCCACATGTGTTTACTGTACTGTGAAGGTTTTTAATTCATGGTCACATGATTTTTGACACAAATGCTTGATTCCATAATTTATATGGTTTTTTTGTTTATAGTCCTGTATGAAATTACATTGTGTTGTCAACTCTGCATCGTGCTTTTAGTTTGCGCCTGAGTACAGTCTTGAATTGATTCTTAATAGAAACGGAAACACATTTAATCATGCAGGTTTTTAGTTTGCACTAGCCAAATAACTTTTTAAATCAAATTCACTTCAGTTAGCTAACTTTATAGATGACTATTACATATGGCCTTTCTGTGTTACTATTAAGTGAGCCATGCTACTTCTGCTCCAACGTAGTAAGGAGAGGACGCGCAGTGCACTCATTTCTTCAAACCACTGAATATTGCCTTTTTTTTCCTTCCTGTTGGGTAAGAGACATGCATGGAGAGTAGTTTGAGTTGGGGAATATACAATATGCTATGCTGGATGCAGGCCACATGTCCAAGCCCAGCATCCTTTCGTTAAAGTGAGCTATCTGGCCACTAGGGGTAGTGTCCAGCAGATCTCAAACAATACATCTATTCCTTGTAGAGATGAGAAGTGGCATTCTCAGATCTGCATGGGTAATTGTTTGAGTTTTCTTCTAGGAACTAATTTAAGCTTTTTTATGCCTAGCTATGCTGCAAATGCAATGTGTGCCTTCGAGTCAGTCCTGACTCCTGGCGACCCAGAAGCTCCTGGGTTTTCTTGGCAGTGTCACCGGAAGTAGATTGCCAGGCCTTTCTTCCGAGGCAGTGGAGGGTTAAGTGACTTGCCCAAGGCCACAAGGATGCTAGATGTCTTTATTAAATTCCATAGCTTGATTTATCATTGACGCTATGCTTTCTCTCATTTTGTTTTGAATCTGCAACCTGTACTCCCAGCTGGAATTCTGCAAATGAAATTCAAACTTGTATGTCACAAGGTCTGAAATGTGCAAATTATGTATCTTTGTCAAAATAATAAAGCATATTGTGTCTGATATTTAATTTAAAATACAATACAGAAAAAAATCACAAAACTGCTAAATTTTGAATTATTTTGTGCAGAGTTCCAACAGGAGTAAACCTGATAGTTTCATGGAATGTTCCCTTGCATTTGAAGGCGTAAATAATCATTCCCTGTTAACCTGTTCCACCCTACTCCTGTTTTAAGCCTCTATCATATTCCTTCTCAATCCTCTCTTCTTCAAGTTGAAGAGCCCTAATCTATTTGGTCATCTTTCAGGGGGCTAATCCATTCCTTTTATCACGTTTCTCACCTTTTCTCTGCACCCTTTACAAGTTCCTCCGTACTTTTCTTGGTGCAACCAGAACTGCAGAATAGGGATGCAATTGTAGCATAGATAATCTAAACAGTGTGTTTATAATCTTTTTTTTTTAATCCTGTGTAATTCTTAATATTCTATTTGCTGCTTTTTTACCACCACCTGTATACACTGAGTGTATTGTTCAGATGGACCAAGAACTCTCCTTGAGGTGGGAATCCTAATACCAGAGTCCAGCTTTTATAACAGTGGATTTTTTGCTCTTCTCCACATTAAACTTCATATGCTGATTTGATGCCCACTTCTCTAGCTTGGGGGGGGGGGGGGGTTTCTTCTGTAGTTTCTCAGTTTTAACTATATTTTTTGTCGGATCTGTACATTTTGCTAATTCAACTATTGATTTATCTTCAGATTGTTAATGAACATATTAAACATGGATAACCAGTATAGATTCCTGAGACTCTCTGCTAGTTACCTCTTTCCATTGCAAAGATAGACTTGTAATCCTTCTCTTTGCTTCCTTTCTTCTAACCAGTCTCTGATTTACAGTGAGGCATCACCTCTTATCCCATAACTTTTTTAAACTTCCTAAGGAGAACCGCTTCCTGATAACTTCTACCATGGCCCTTCTAGAGGGATCACATAGGTTGATTTTTTTTTGTGCTGCAGGTGTTTGTAAATGGGAAAAAAATTGTTGCTGGGGTTCTTTCTGCCAATATTCTATAACGGGTGTGTTGAGATAGGAGGTAAGCCTTTTGATGGAAGGAATCACTAGAACAAGGGTCATCAAATGAGAGTAATCTTGAGAAACCTCTTTACAGAAAGAGTATTGGATGCATGCATAAGCCTGCTAGTGGAGGGTTTAGAGAAGAGGTCAATATTCAAGAAGACATAAAACAAGCGCAGAGGATTTCTGAAGAAGAGGAAGGGATTGTAAGCTGAGTAGATGCTTTGGGTAGGCAGACTGAATAGGTTATCTTTATCTTTATTTTACACTTGATAAACCGCTTAAGTCAAGACATTAAAGCGGTGTACAAATAAAATAAAAGGCAGCACTGCAAACTACAGAAAAAGAATGCCAAAAATAATAGGAAAGAAAGAAAAAGAATAGCACAAAAAACCTTATAAACGATAAACAATAATCAACAATCAAACACAGACAAAAGACAATCAGCACAACCGACAGAGACAGACAAGGGGGTTGCAGGACCAAACTGAGCTAGGACAGGACAGCAACCTGGGGTGGTATCAGGGAGGGAAATCAGGGGGGAGATCAAACACTTTCTGAAACAGATGGGTTTTGAGTGAGGCTTTGAACTGAGAGTAGGAGGGTTCTAAACGAAGGGACGGAGGCAGGGCGTTCCACAGCCAGGGACCAAGAAAGAAAAAAGCAGCATGACGGGTCTTTTCAAGATGTGCGTGAGACGGGGATGGTAAAGCCAGACGATTTGCATGAAGGGAGCGGAGCTGACGGTAGGGCGTGTGGAGAGAGATTAAATCAGCCAGGTACAGAGGATTATTAGTGTAAATTGCACGATGAGTGACGATAAGGAGTTCATAGTGAAACCGAACACGGAGGGGCAGCCAATGAAGACTAATAAGAATGGGGGTAATGTGATCAAAGCGACAGGCGAAAGTAATAATACGGGCAGCAGTATTCTGAATGAGTTGAAGACGTTGAAGTTGGTAATTGGGAAGATTGGCCAAAAAGATATTACAGTAATCGAGACGACTAACGATGAGAGCAAGGACGAGAGTAACCAGGGAACCGAGAGGAAGAAGTGAACGGACAGCCCGAAGTCGGCGGAGGATAGCGAAAGAGCGCCTAGTAAGGGAAGAGATATGATCACGGAAGGAAAGGGAGGAGTCAAGAATCACCCAGAGATACCGAAAAGAAGATACCAGAGAAATGGGAATAGAATCAATCATGAGGGCAACAGACGGACACGACCCACTCAGTGATACCCACATAGCAGTGGACTTAGATGGATTAAGACGGAGAAGGTGCTGAGAAAGTCAAGAGGCCACATGAGAGAGGCAGGAGTTTAAGGGGGAGAGATCCAGAGAAAGTGGAGAGGTATGGTAGAGCAAAATAATCATCCGCGTAAACATAACAGGACACTGGGTACTGCTGTAATAAAAGAAGCAAGGGGGCCAGGAAAATATTAAACAGCAAAGGAGACAACACAGAGCCTTGGGGGACACCGCAAGTGAGGGGAAGAGAACCGGATGACTTACCATTTAAGGTAACAGAAAAAGAGCGAGCAGTGAAGGAGCCGAAACCAAAGAAGAACTGCACCACGTAACCCCACCTCAGCGAGACGGGTGAGAAGAAGAGTGTGATCAATTAAATCAAAAGCCGCAGATAAGTCAAGAGAAACCAGCAGAGTAACATCACCGCGATCATGTGCAACTTGTAGTTCATTTAGAACTGCCAAGAGGACAGTCTCAGTGCTGTGACCCTGTCGAAAGCCGGCTTGCTGAGGGTGAAGAGTGTTTGTGGACTCGATGTGGGAAGACAACTGAATGAATACAAAATGTTCCAGAAGTTTGGCCAGGTAGGGGAGGTTCGAGACAGGACGCCAATGGGCAAGGACAGATGGATCAAGGGAAGTTGCTTTAGGAGTGGATGGACAATGGCCGACTTCCACGGAGAGGGGAGCAAACCAGAGGAAAAACTCGTATTAATGATAGTAGTGATAATAGGGACCAGCTGCAGCGAAGGTTCAGACAGCCAACGGGAGGGAATGGGGTCTAGGGAGCATGTGGTCTTCCGAGAAGTGGATAGTGCTGAAAGAAGTCCAGCAGGGAGGACCGGATGAAAAGAGGACCAGGTATGGGCAAGGGCCCGATTGGGCATAGGAGAAGATGGCAGTGATACAAGATCAACAGCAACTGGGTTGCAGGGGGAAGTAGGTGGTGAGAGAGGAGGTGGAAGGGGAGTAGAAAAGGAAGCACGAAGGTTAAGAACTTTATCAGAAAAGAAGGCAGCCAAAGAATGGGGATCCGGGGCCTTCACAGCCATGGTATGCGGAGAACTGGTAGATGAAAGTTTGTGCAAGATTTTGAAGAGCTGGCGAGAAGAGTTTGCCGCTTCAGTGATTTCAGTCTCATAATGAGCCCGTTTGGCAGATTGAACAGCCAAACGGTAGGCAGCATAAAGCTGCTTGAAACGGACATGTAAATCAGGAGAGGGATGGCGAGACCAGCGGCGTTGCACCTGACGGAGTTGAGTCCGTTGCAACCGCAAAGCTAGGTGGAACCAAGAAGAGTGACCAGGGTTGGACAGATGGGGGCAAGGCCGCAGCGGCGCTAACTGATCCAAAGCATCTTTGAGGAGGGAGTCCCAGAGGGAGGCCTGGCTGTCAGGGGACAGTAATGCAAAATCCGGGGGAAAAACTGAGGGAGCAGGGGGAAAGGAACACAGGGTATCTGGAGTTAGACGGCGGCGAAGAGGAGGGGGCGAAGAGGGCGCCAAGAGAGGAGTCGTCACAGGGGAAGTGAAAGAAACTGAAAAAAGGACACAACGATGATCGGACCAAGGGATGTCCAACAAGGAGGGAGAGGAGATCTTAGCTGACAACGCAGGTGATGATACTACTAAGTCCAGAGTATGACCTGCAATATGAGTAGGGCCTGTAACGAGGTGTGACAAAAAAGAAATGAGACTCTGGCAGCCATGCCCATGATTCGATGCAAATTGGCTAACTGCTTATGTCACTGTGTTCAACATCGTGCCACTATTCTGTTATAATATAATTCATCTCTCATATTCTGTTTTTCTTTTTTAGGGTTTTTTTTTGTAGCACACTGCTCCATTGCTTTGTCACGCAACTGGAGGTGGCAGAAATATGGAACAAAGAATCAACTTGAAATTTCTGGTTAAGTTTGAGAAGGGCCCAACTGAGTGTCTCCAACTTCTCCAAAAGGCTTATGGAAAAGATGCATTATCAAGGCCGCGAGTCTTCGAGTGGCACAAACATGTCAAGACTGGCCGTGAAGAGGTGGAGGATGACCCCAAGTGAGGACCGCCTTCCACGACAGACTGCTGAGAACATTGACAGTGAACCAGCTGGTGCGGTGTGATCACAGATTGACGGTGTGGATGATAGCGGAGGAGCTCAGCCTGAACTGAGTCAGTGTGGGCCATCTTGGTGCAGGAGCTGGGGATGCGGAAGGTGTGTGCCAAAATGGTGCTCAAGCTTTTTTCGGCAACCAGAAGGAGCACCGGGTCCGTGTTTGTCGAGACGTGCTAGAGAAGATCGGAAAAGATCCAGAGTTTGGCTGAGTCATCACAGGAGACAAGACTTGGGTCTTCCAGTATGACCCTGAAAGCAAGAGACAGAGCCTGCAGTGGAAAACTTGATTGTCACCCAGACCCAAGAAAGCACGCATGTCCAAATCAAAGATCAAGGTCATGCTGATCACATTCTTCGACCAGAAGGGAGTGGTCCATTGAGTTTGTGCCTGAGGATCAGACAGTCAACCAGCACGTCTACCAGCAGGTCCTCAATTGCCTCCATGACCGGGTTCGGCACAGCAGATGGGCTCTGTGGAGAGACAAGTCATAGCTGCTCCACCACAACAACGCGCCTGCACACACAACGCTCGGTGTGAGGCAGTTCTTGGCCAACAAACAGCTCCCAGCTCTCGACCATCCTCCTTATTCCCCAGATCTCGCATCGTGTGACTTCTTGCTCTTCCCCAGGCTGAAGACTGCTCAAAGGAACTCATTTCGCCTCTGTAGAAGAGATCAAGGCCACTGTGATGAGGGAGCTGAGGGTCCGCAAGGAGGAGGACTTTACTGAGTGCTTCCATACGTGGCAGAAGCAAATGCAGAAGTGCATTAACTCGGGGGGGGGGGGGATTACTTTGAAGGGGACAATGTGCAATTTCTCTGTAGATTTTGTAATAAAACATTTATGGGACAGTCTCGCTTCTTTTTTTGTCACACCTCGTATGTTCTTTCTCCACCAAGCAAGATTGAATTGGACACACAAGTGGGTGACTATATCTGATGCCAAGAAGCAGTAGCTCTCTTGGAACACGGAACTTCTGTAAAGGTCTTAAAAATGTGCAGCCCTACTTGCATGCAGCGGTCCCCTCCAATTGTCTCCTTGGTCACAATGTGTTTTTCCATACCAGTAATACCAAAGACCCTACAGAAATTCCAAAGGAGGCCAGTGCAATGATTTTCATACCATTATGCTGACCTCAACAAAATCTGGCTTCTCAAACTGTGTAGTCTCTCCTCAAACGCTAAGCATTTGCAAGTTTGATAATGCAGAATTGAGATTAAAAAAAAAAAAGCCTTGGCCAAGTAAGAGCCTTATATGCTTTTTCCATCCCAAACAGCACAAGACTGTAAGTGAGCTCTTGTTTTTTTTTTATTTCCAGAAAAGGGCAGAGTTTAGCAAGGCCTGTGCAGCTTTTTCTTTCCTTTTTAATTCTAACAGATTTTGGAATCCAGTGACAAAAGCAGACACTAGCTAATTAGCTGTTGTCATGTGATCAGTTCTGTTAAATTCAAACTGGTATTCCCCTGACCAGCAGACAAACCTATTCAGATTAGAGCCGCTTCTGCTTCTGTATTTCTTGAAGTCTGCATCAATAGAAAACATCTGCAAATCAGCTACTGACTGAGTCCTTTCTTCATGTTTTAACTTCACACTACTCTTGGGACCAGGCTTCAGTCAAAGACGATGCATTTTCAACTCAGACAAATCAGGCAGTTGCCTAGGGTGATGGTCCCTGGGTGGGGGGAGCGGAGCATAGAGTAGTTGCAATAGATCATGATACCACACAGCAAAGAACCAGCATGTACTTTACTGACAGGGAGGATAGGCAGTTTTTAAATGGCTCATATACATGGATAAATGGAAATCATACGTCTGTCATTCGACATTATACTTTCCTGTGCATGTTTTTATATTTGTGGGTCTGTCTACACACACACACTTACACACTTGCACATACACTTACACACTTAATATTTTGGAAATTATGATGCCCGGTTGTGTTTATAGGATTGTTTGGTATGATTGTCGAATTTAACATCACAGTTGACGGAGGGAAGGAATGCGTGCAAGGTTTACATAAAGCATGTAATACTCCACACCAGCTCTGGTCTTGGCAGAGTGGTGCTGAACAATCTGTCCACATAAACTGGTAAACTCTCACAGGAAACTTCTTAGTGGGTTGTTCCACAACAGCAAAAGGTTTCTTACAAATGTGGGAATAGCCCTGAGTTTGGGAATTGTCCATTTGTGTGCCTGATTCAATTCTATTCATGGGGGGATGGGGGGAGGGGGTTTGCATGCTTGTGTTTTCCATTGACCATAGGGTGATGTAAGGTAAAAAAAAATCTAATATTAATATCCATAATGGCCTTCAAGAAAAAATTTAAATATTTTTTGTTGGGCCTATTTTTGTACCAAACATACTGTCAAGTTTGTGAGGTTTTTTTTAAGGTCCTTTTTACTCTTCAAATCCTTAAGCACTGAAATGTCATTAATGTTCATAAAGATACCACAATCATTCAAGCTGAAAGAATCATAAATGTAGTAATCGCAAAAGGCAGAATAATTTTACATAATAAGAGCAAGACACAACATAGTACTATGTTTTGAATGGCATCTACTTATCTTGCCAGTCCTGCTTCAGAACAATATAGCCAGCTCTTTTCCTTCCAAGTTAAGTCCAGTATTAACCGCATTCCTCCATTATAGTTCACAATAAAGATGCTGTGGCATTACTCTGTTCTGGTGTTCATCTCCGGGCATTTCCATTGCTGATTTAAAGGGCCATGGCAATCATGCCATTTTCTGTTCACATCCTTCCAATTAAAAAAGGGAAGCTCAGTCAATCTCTATTTTAAACCCTTAGGGGCAATTTGTTTGAAGGCGGTGAATCCACCATTATTCACGGTAATTCAAAACCGTCTCCCTGCTAGGGCACCAAAATCTGATCCAAAATTCTCCATCGTGGTGAATGAAAAATATGATTCATGTCCAAACAATAGGTGCCGATACAGTACCCATCTTCAGATGTGATTTGTGTTCAGCAAGATGTATTTTCAAGGTTCGACTGGTACGTCACATATATAACTTAGGGCAAGGGCAAATGATAACATACACCACTGCATTTTTGGCAACCCTTAAAGCCGTGGTTCCCGAACAGTGGGTCAAGACCCCAAATGGGGTCACAGAAATAGGGCTGTTCCCCTCTTTCTTGATCTCCAGAAGTGACAGCTTGTATAGAGTCTGAGTCAGGCCCCGATCGCCCCCTCCTGTGTGGGCTTCCTATTAGACTAGAAACCCCATGCAGAGTACTGGGGTCTGTGAGTGCACACTAACACACAGGGCCCTATGTTGACTGCTGTTATTGTTGCCACCACTGCTGCCTTCATGCTTTGGGTAGATGGTGGGAAGTGAAAGTGGTTAAGGGAAGGAAGTAGAGGTCTGCTATTTGTTTTCATCATTCAGAGTTACATAAAATTGTAAGTGTTAAAACGGGATCATATTAGATAAAAATTCGGGAAGCACTGCCTTTAAAGATTGGTGGTTTGAAGCACAGAGCTTGAGTAAAGGAAAGAGCCTGTTGGAGGGTGTCTTGCTGCTTCTTAAGTTGTTAGATTGTTAAGTTTGTATATGTGTTTGGTTATTGATGTAATCCACCTTGTACATTCTTTCTTAGCCAGCACAAGGATTAATTGGGCACACTATCCTGCTCACTATTCCACTCACTTCCTAAGAGTTGTTTCTGAGCTTTAAACTGAGGAGACTGAGGGAAACAGGTGCATGCTCAGAACATTACACTAGTGTGGGACAGGTGTTCTGCCCTGTGCCATTGGATGATTTCCATCCACTTATTGGTCGTGCTGTCTATGGAAAATACCGCTTACAGGAAAGCAGCTTTGCTTTATTGGCTAAAATGTTCTACGTTTCTGCAAAATAGCTCTAGATGTGTGGTGTGTTTAGATTTCAGTAAAGCCTTTGACACTGTTCCTAACAGGCGACTTATAAACAAACTGAGCACCCTAGGGATGGACCCTAAAGTTACTGCTTGGGTTAGAAATTGGTTGGGTGGGAGGCGACAAAGAGTACAAGTAAATGGAGCCCACGCTGAGGAGTAGGAGGTTAGCAGCGGTGTGCCCCAGGGATCTGTCCTTGGTCCGATTCTTTTTAACATCTTTGTTAGTGATATAGCAGAAGGGCTGTCGGGTAAGGTTTGTCTCTTTGCGGATGATACCAAAATCTACAATAGAGTAGACACCCAGGAAGGTGTAGATAACATGAGGAGGGATCTAGCTAAGCTTGAAGAATGATCTAGAATTTGGCAGCTGGGATTTAATGTTAAAAAATGTAAGGTCATGCATTTGGGCTGCAGCAATCCAAGGGAGCAATATAGTATAGGGGGTGAAGTACTTTTGTCCACTAAAGAAGAGCGGGACCTAGGCGTGGTTGTGTCTGATGATCTTAAAGTAGCTAAGCAGGTAGAAAAGGCGACGGCAAAAGCTAGAAGGATGCTTGGGTGCATACGGAGAGGAATGGCTAGCAGAAAAAAGGAGGTGATAATGCCTCTGTATAAGTCTTTGGTGCGACCTCATTTGGAGTATAGTGTGCAGTTCTGGAGACTGCACCTTCAAAAGGATGTGAATAGAATGGAGTCTGGGCAGAGGGTGGCTACTAAAGTGATTAGTGGTCTTCATTATAAAACATATGAGGACAGACTTAAGGATCTTAATATGTACACCTTAGAGGAAAGGCGGGATAGAGGTGATATGATTGAGATGTTTAAATACCTCCGTGGCATAAATGTTCAGGGAGAGAGCCTCTTTCAATTGAAAGCAAGTTCTGCTATGAGGGGACATGGGATGAGGGTGAAGGGAGATAGATTCAGGAGTGATATGCGGAAATATTTCTTTACGGAAAGAGTAGTGAATCCATGGAATAGTCTCCCAGTGGAGGTGGTAGAGATGAGGACAGTAACTGAATTCAAAAAAGCATGGGACAAACACAGAGGATCTCTAAAGGTAAAAAGGGGACTGTTGTAGTTGTTAAGGAAGGACAGACTAGATAGGCCATGTGGTCTTTTTCTGTCGTCATATTTCTATGTTTCTATATATGCATATATAATTTTATTTTGAATACATTCTTTTGAGAATTGTCTGTGCAAACTCAAGTTTATCTGGTGCTCTGAAGTAGGCATATAGTTATGGTTTGCACGTCTAACTTTTGAATTTCATTATTTTTAAAATGTATTCAGATTAATTTTGTAATGCATTTCTTTTAATAGGCTTGCATCGATGACAATGTGGATATGGTAACATTTCTGGTGGAAAATGGAGCGAATATCAATCAACCTGATAATGAAGGCTGGATACCACTACATGCGGCTGCTTCTTGTGGATATGTTGATATAGCAGAGTAAGTGTGTGTATGGGGGGCATTTTCTTCACGAAAATAGTGCTTTTAATTTAATATACACACTTGCCAGGAACAGATACATTTTAAGTTGCACTTAGCGTAGTAACCACGTGTGACAAAATCAGTTAACCAGGCTTGTTTTAAAATTTTTCTGTCCTGCAGTTCATGCATCTCTTTGCCTAACTTTCTCATGTTCTATACCTAAGTTTAGGTCCATAAGCAGGAGTGTTGTGGACTTTCATTTCTGGCCACCAGAATATTTGCCTGATTAGTTTTCACATTCCTTTGTTTCTAGTTCAGCCATCTTGGAGTTTCTTGCAACCTGACTATAAGGGTAGGCCAGGGCTCCACAAACCCCAGGTGCTAGGTCGCCATCCCCTGTGGGCAGAAGTGGTCAAAGGGCGATGATCCTGACTGCAATTGCAGCCGTTTCTATCACTTCTCCCTGCAGGAGATGGGATCCACATGGGCAGCTAGCACAAGTCCTGACCATGATTGCAGCATTTTTGTCTACTTCTAAAAGTTAGAGGCAGGAGGAATTTGTTACACAGAAGCTACCAAAGTTTAAAGGAGAAGGGAGGGGGTGACTGCAAGGGGGGGGGGGAGAGGAAGAGAGTGAGTCTGGGAAGGGAAACGGCGTTGGGGTGTGTGGGAGAGGGACAGCAAGAAGGGGGAGGTTGGAGTGGGTTGGAGGGTAGAGAGATGTGAATGCATGGGGAGTAAAGGGCACAATTTGTATGTGCAAAAGGGCACTCCTCTCCCACCACACACATGCAGGTATTCCACCCTAGCAGTACATGCACACAAGCACCCACGTCTAGTTCCACACAGGTATATCTTAGAGTCAGAGGGAATGGTGGGAGGGGAAGAGGAGAAGTGGGACCACTGCCTTCTGTTGCCACTATGCAGGGCCAATTAAGAGTCTGATTTTTATTAAGCTTTTTTCCATAGAAAATGGGAAAACAGTCTTAGTAAATCAGGCCCTAAAACCTAAAGTAACTGATAACACCTTTTTGGGAGGCCAGGGGTGTGCACTATTTATCTAGGTTTCGGCAGCTGACTTCTAGATTTTTAGGCCAGCTCCTAAATTCCAAGAAAATTTGTCAAGGCTTGGGGTAGGCAACACTGGTCCTTGACTGCTGGAAGCCCGATGTGTGTTCGGGGTATCCACATTGAACATGCATTTGCATGCACTGCTTCCATTGTATGCAGTTGCATCTCATGCATATTCAGCATGGCTATTCTGGTTTGTGGCACTTGAGAACCAGCATTACCTACCCCTGGTGTAATTACTGACATAAGTAAAGAGTGTGATTTTCCTGATATGTATTAAAAGTGTTTTCTTCTATATTTTCTCTATAGAAAAAATGCTAAATACATAAGGAACTTTAAAAATTATGGTCCTCCTTATCCAATATGAAGATGGCCTTTACATAGCAGCATAAAGAATACTGTTTCCTTGTCATCCTACTAGACTAGTCCATATGAGTAGGTTACTGCAGCCGGCAGGTGGAAGCAAACCAGAGCAACTTTAAGCGATGTCAGCCCTTGCACATATGCTGGCGCAGTACTGAAAGTCTGCATTTGTCTGCCTCCAGCAGGTGGCAGGGGGTGTGGACTGGCTCAGATTTAATTTATTTAACTTTTTTTTTATACTGCTTTATCATTTCAGTCAAAGCGGTTTACATTGTAACTTAAACTTGGTAATGTACATTAAACAGGGACATCGATAACTTTGATTTTTCTTAGGCAATGGAGGGTTAAGTGACTTGCCCCAATCGGGGCAGTGGGAGGGCTCCTGCCCAATCGGGGCAGTAGAAGCAAGTAAAGCAGGCAGCACGCTCATTATTTAAGCGGCGTCCCTACACCAAACCCGGCCAAACACCAATCAGAACCCTGGTACACCATAACACTGACCAGAATGAAGAGAGAACTCAGAAAACATGAAAAGAAGTGGAGGCGTACCAAATCCATCGAACACAGGACCGAATACCTCAACCTACTATTAAGATACAAAGAAGAGGTAAACACTGCAAAGAGGGCGCACCACACCAACATTTTAAACAAAGCCATCAACAAACCGCGTGAGCTATTCGCAATAGTAAAATCCCTAACTAAAACAGCCCTGCCAGCACAGCAGGGGGTAGCTCTATCCATCCCCAAACACTGGCAAACCATTACGCGAGCAAGCTAACTACCACAGCGACCACTCTCTGTGTAGAATCACCACTCCAGAGAACAGATGTTGAGCAAGAACAGACATGGAGCATCTTCCACAATATAAATGAACAACATTTGATAGAAGTCTATAAATTAATGAGCGGAGTGGAACGGGTAAACTTAGATCGATTGTTTACCTTATCAGAATATAGAAAGACTAGGGGACATGCAATGAAGCTACAGGGTAAACTATTTAAGACTAATAAAAGAAAATATTTTTCACTCAACGTGTAATCAAACTCTGGAATTTGTTACCGGAGGATGTAGTAAAGGCTGTTAGTGTAGCTGGGTTTAAAAAAGGTTTGGACAAGTTCCTGGAGGAAAGGTCCATAAGCCATTATTAAGAAGGGACCCAGGATATCAATGCTTGAACCAATACAAGCATTGTGGACCCTGTGTCCCTTGGGGAAACTGCTAGGTACATATGACCTAGATTGGCCACTGTTGGAAACAGAATACTGGGCTTGATGGACCTTGGTCTGACCCAGTATGGCATATCTTATGTTCTTATGTTCTAACAAACTATCAGCATAATAACTAGCATAAACACCACCACCACCCCACTGGACCCCTGCCCAACTACGTGGATCAAAGCAGCAAAAAAGGAGATTGTCCGACAAATATCTCACATTGTAAACCAATCACTAAATCAAGGAATCATGTCCGCCCAACTAAAGAAATCTATAATAAGGCCAATCCTAAAGAACAACTCACTCAACAAAGAGGACCCAACCTCATACCGTCCCATCTCCAGCATATCGTTCCTGGCAAAAATCATTGAGAAAGCAGTGCTCATACAACTTCAAGAACACCTTGATGACCATGAAACCCTGGACAAACAGCAATACGGTTTCAGACGAAATCATGGGGTCGAAACGCGTCTAACAGCACTGATGAACAACCTCTTCAGAGGCCTGGAAGTCAGAAAGAAGATGTTCATACTCATCTTCATTGACATCTCTGCCGCCTTTGATACTGTACACCATGGGATCCTCCTTAACAAACTTGAAGCAATAGGTATTTTGGGAACCCCCCTCAAATGGTTCTCCTCGTACATAACGAACAGAATGCCACAAGTACAATTCAGTGGCGAAAAGGCTGAAGCTTTTTCTCAAACTCGAGGCATACCCCAGGGATCGGCTCTCTCGGCACTACTGTTCAACATTTACATGCAGCCCCTCTGTGACATTTTCAAAAGGCATAACATCAACTACCATATTTACGCAGATGATGATATGCTTTACACCCAATTGGATACCACAGACCCTAAATACATGAAACTCGAAACCTGCCTAGACGAGATGTTAAGATGGCTGCACCGAAACAACATGACCATCAACCATAAGAAAACCGAAGTCATGTATATATCCAGTAAACCGAATTTTGAGCCTCCCCCTACAATCACCCTGTGTAACACGTACAACACAAAGAAGGAAATCAAATATCTCGGAGTCACACTCGACTGCAACCTAAAAATGGAATCACACCTGCGTAAAACAAACAAGGCCATCTTCCATAAACTTAGAGTGATACAACTTCTGAGGAATATAATCGATCCCTATGATTTTCGGTCTGTTGCACAAGCACTCATAATGCCACACCTGGACTATTGTAACGCCATCTTGCAAGGTCTACCCAAAAAATCTTTAAATATCCTTCAAATGGCCCAAAATGTGACGGCAAGGATCATCATGAGAACAACCCTGGCTGAGCACATTACACCTGTCTTGATTGAACTACATTGGCTCCCCATTGCAGCCAGGGTACAATACAAAACACTGGTAACTACGTTCAAACTGATAAATAACATAGCTCCCTCATTCCTCTCCACTCTTATCAGCACGCAACCAACAATCAGGGAAAGGAGAACTACTAACTCAGGCACACTCCATGTCCCAACCAACATCAGATCTGTGAAAGCAAGTACTAGTCGCAGGGCATTCTCATTTTCTGCACCAACTATCTGGAATCAGCTACCATTCGAGCTGCGCTCAATCAAGGACATTACTGTTTTCCGGAAGGAACAAAAGACTCATCTATTCAAAAGTCATTGCAAGCTGCTGTAACTCTCCGTACGATATAGATGAAGCAAAACAACCAAATAATCATGCTCCGTTGAACTATTATATGTATAATTATGTATAAAGGTAAAAATGTAAATATGTGTAGTCAAATCTCCAATACACTAATTCTGTGTGCTGTGCCTCACCCCCAAAACTATGTATATATTTGCCCCACTTTTCGGTCTTGATTTGACAACCCCCAAAGATGTAATCAAACCGCTGCTGATCGCTGGAAGTGGCGGTATATAAGTGAGTGCTAAATAAATAAATAAATAAATAAAATTGCCCAAGGCCACAAGGAGTGTTAGTGGGAATCATATCAGTCTTGTGGCCTGAGTGAGACCTGTAGGCTACATATTTGCTTGAAGCTGGCGTACACCCTCATCTGCTCGAGCTGATGTCTGGAAGCTACCCTGTATCCAGTTACCCATGTGTTCCAGCACTGGAGCTGGTAAGTCTGGGTCCAAACACGCGCCCTCACCCCCCCCACCCCCTTTCCATTCGCTGTCCTCTCTGCAAGCTTAGCTCCTTTCTTAGTTTTTCTTTTTTCTGTATTTTTAATTGACACTGTTTGCTAATTGAATAATGCAGCTTAACACTTAACGGAGTTTGTTTTAATGGCATTGTGGCTTTCCCAGGTCTGTGAGGTGACTGGGACTGCCTTTCTCAGGTTTCTCCTGTTGGCCTGACAACTGCTGGGATTCCTGCAATCATCACTGGTTCCTTTTTTGCTACATATTTTTATTTTTATTTTTTTCCCCTTCATGGCTGCTTTGTTTTACCACTGCTGTCCTGCCCAACGAAGTCTGCAGCTCCCTGTAGTTTCTATTAGTGTTTTTGTCCCAAGGGCATTGGGAAAGCCGCATGATATCTTTGTTTTGGCATGTTAGGGACTCCGTGCCGATTTTGGTGCTGCTGCTGCTGCCGCCTCTCCCTAATTTTATTTTTTCCCAGTTGTGGGCTTGATGGCCATCTTAGATCATAGTCCCTGGAGAGGGGGAGCATAGTAGAGTGACACTGGCTCTGGCCTTCCACACACCCCTAAAGATCCTCTTTTTCAGCCATCTCTGAGCAGCAGCTTCTGAAATGGCTCACAGGCTGTTCCAGGCTTTAGTAGCTGCAGGGCAGCCCCCTTTGAGGAGCCAAAGATCCTCTGGAAGCTCCCCATCTGGCAGCAGGAGGTTCAGCCCCGACTGACTTTACAGCTTATGCATGTTTCAGAGAGCCTGGCCTTGTCCCCTCTGGGGTGGAGGGAGTCCTAGGGTGAGGAGGCAATTTTCCTGTCTGGGTGAGTGTGCAGAGGAAGGAGAGCTTCCTTTTTAGCAATGGAAGAGGTTCTGTTGGAGGTCTATCTCATGGAAATGACTTCTCCACCCCCTGTTCAGGGTATCGGGTGCCCTCTGCACTTTGTGGAGCCTCCTCAAGCTGCGGTTCCACAAATTTACCCTAGCCTAGAGGGTTAGAGAAGTTCTTCCCTTCTTTGTCCTTGAATAAGCTCGTGTCTTCTCAAGGGAGACAGTGAAGCTGAGGCTGAGAGATGTTTTGGTCCAGACTGCTGTAGCTTCTATCCAGGAGATTTTGGAACAGCCTTGGGGTTTCTATGGTGGTTGCTTTGATTATGGCAGTGTTGTAGCATGCGACTGCTCTGGTGGTATGTAGCTAGAGAGATCCTGTGAGACGAGGGTGGAAGTCCTTCTCAAGAACCCCTTCCAGCTTCAGCTCTGGCAATACTTTGGTTAGGCCTAGTAGCCCAAGCGCTCTTCGAGGTGGTTCCAGCAACTGCTAGCTGGCCTGGAGGAGGTATACTAGCTCTTCTGCAAGACATTTGCTTTGCAATCAAAACCTCATGGGGTCAAGATTGACCTGTAATGACACTAAAAGAGACACCCTCTACAGCGTGAACAGGATATCCTCTGTGGTATAGACTGTGGTGACCTGATGGTAGCCCTAGCTTGCTTGTCTGTAGAAGCCATGTCTGAGCTGTGGTTTCACAAGCTTCATTTTTAAGGGCAGGTGGCTCCCTTTTAGAAGGTCCTGTAGTACTTTGTGGGAGCTCTTAGGGTGCTGTCCTTAGAGGCTCCTGGCTGATAGGCCTATAGATTCCATCCTTGCGATGGCTTAGGGTTGGGAACAGTTACATAACAAGAATATAAGAAATGCCTTACTGGGTCAGACCAAGGTCCATCAAGCCCAGTATTCTGTTTCCAACAGTGTCCAATCCAATCAAATACTTGGCAGGTTCCCAAAAAAGTACATAGGTTCCACAGTGCTTATCCTGGGGTAAGCAGTGGATTTCTATGGTCCTCTTTAATAAGGGTTTATGGACGTCTCCTTCAGGAATTTGTCCAAACTTTTTTTTTTTTTAAACCCAGTTACACTAACTACTTTTGCTACATCCTCCAGTAACGAATTCTAGAGTTTGATTACGCGTTGAGTGAGAGTATTTCTCTCCTTTGTCCTAAATGGGCTACATTGTAGCTTCATTGTGACCCTAGCCTTTCTACTTTTTGAAGGAGTAAATAACAAATCTACATGTACTCATTCCTCTCCATTAATTAATTTTATAGATATTTATCATATCTTCCCTCAGCTGTCTCTTTTCCAAGTTGCAGAGCCCTAGCCCTATGAGTAGGAGGCTTAAAAGATTGCAACGCATCCAAAACACCGCAGCGCGTCTGATCACCTTTTCTAGTCGATTCGATCACATCACCCCGATTCTTCTCCGGTTACATTGGTTGCCCCTCCGCTACCGCTTTCATTATAAATTCTTGATTTTGATTCATCGCGCTATTTATACCTGTAACCCCCTCTATTTAGCAGACTGTATCTCTTTACATTCCCCTCACCGTCAACTTCGCTCAATCCATACCAACGGTCTATCCCTACCTTCACCTTCCCATGCCCATCTGGAACAGACACGTCATTCAGCTTTTTTCTTCCTCGGACCTTTACTTTGGAACATGTTGCCAACGCTCCTCCGGTTAGAACCATCATATCCCCAGTTTAAGTCGCTGCTTAAGACTCATCTATTTCAGAAAGCATTTGACCTCCCCCCTGAGGCCCCTACCTGATTGTTGCTTGTCCTTGTCTTTTGTCTTGTCTAAAGCCACTTTTCCTTCCCCTTGTCTTTATGGTCTGTGTTGCCCGGCTGGGCCACCCTGTATTATGATTTGGTATTAGTGTGCAGTGTCTCTGTCCTACTTTTCCCCTCTTTCCTGTCTATTATTTGGCGTTCTTTTTCTTGGTTTGCAGTGTTTAACTGGTCTTTTATTGTACACCGCTTAATGTTCCTACAACAGCGGTCTATCAAATACTGAATAAAGATAAAGAAAGATAAAGATAAAAGGTTATCCTTCTATCCCCTTTACCATTTTGACTCTTCTCTGTACGTTTTCTAATTCTGCTATCACCTTTTAAAGATATGGTGACCAGAACTGCACAGAATAATCAAGGTGCAGTTGCACCATGAACTAAGAGGCATTATAATATCCTTGGTTTTTTTCCTTTATTCCTATCTTTATGATTCCTAGCATTCTATTTGCTTTCTTGGCCACCGCTGCACACTGGGCAGAGGGTTTCAACGTATTATACACGATCATGCCTAAATCCTTTTCCTGGTGGTGGTTCCTAATGTGGAACCTTGCATCATGTAACCATAGTTTGGGTGGTTCTTACCTAAGTGCATAACTTTGCATTTGTCTACATTAAATTTCATCTGCCATTTGGACATCCAGTCGTCTTATTTATCAAGGTCCTCTTGCAATTTTTCACAATCCTGTTGGGTTTTAACAACTTTGAATAATTTTGTCATCTGCAAATTTGATTATCTCACTCGTTGTTCCCATTTCCAGGTCATTTATGAATGTTAAAAAGCAGCGGACACAGCACAGATCCCTGGGGTTCTCCACTATTAAACTTTCTCCATTGAGAAAATTGGCCACTTAGCCCTACCCTGTGTTTTCTATCTTTTAACCAGTTTCTGATCCACAGTAGTACACTGCCTCCTATCCATTGACTTTTTAATTTTGCCAAAAGTCTCTCATGAGGGACCTTGTCAGTGGCTTTCTGAAAATCCAGATACACTGTGTCGACTGGCACACCTTTGTCTACCTGTTTGTTCACACCTTCAAAAAAAATGACATATTAGTAAAGGAAAAAAGGGGACTGTTGTGGTTGATATGGAAGGACAGACTAGATAGGCCATGTGGTCTTTTTCTGTCGTCATGTTTCTGTTTCTAGTAAGACAAGATTTTCCTTGGCTAAATCGATTTGGGGTTTCTCCCATTAAACCATGACTATCTACATGTTCAGTAATTTTGTTATTTATAATGGTTTCTACCATTTTGCCCGGTACTGACGTTGGGCTCATCAGTCCGTAGTTTTCTGGATCACCCTTGGAACCCTTTTTAAAAATTGACATTACATTGGCTATTCTCCAATCTTCAGGTACCACAGATGATTTTAATGATAGTATGCAGAACTGCTACTAATATGTAGTCTCATATTTCAGTTCTTTCAACACCCTTGGTCTGTACCATTCGGGAAGTCACCAGAACAGCGCAGGGAGGACACGACCACACCACTTGAAAACAAAGAAACCTTTTATTTTGTAAAACCTTCAAAAGGTACAGACCCAACTTGGCCAAGTTTAGGCTGTCAGCCACTTAAGTCAATTGCATATATACTCCAATGGCAGTCAGGACATTGTAACAAATAAAAAAAAACAGTAGCTGAAAGCTCAATAAGTGCTTCTCAGGTATGCCTTTGGCATCTATTGAGTAAGTACTTCCACTTTCTCAGTAAATGAGTTTCTTTGTACTTCCACTTTCTCAGTAAATGAGTTTCTTTGTTTTTAAGTATGTGGCTGTGTCCTCCCTGTGCTGTTCTGGTGACTTTTGTGATTTCTGCGGAGGATGGTGGTGGTTCTTCTTCCCCTGGTGTATACCATTTGGTCCAGGTGATTTGCTACTGTTTATCAAATAGTTGTAAAACATCTTCCTGGTTTATCAGTTTCTTTCAATTCTTAATACATCACCTTTTGAATACCATTTCAGGCATGAGTAACTTCCATATATCTTTTTATAAAGACCAAAGACGTCATTCAGTCTCTCTGCTATGGCCTTTCCCTCCCTTAGCGCTACGTTTACCCTTCTATCATCTAATGGTCCAACTGACTTTCACATGTTTTTGCTACGAATGTACTTGGAAAAAGGCTTTTTATTAAGCGTGTTTGCTACCATGGCAAGCTTTTTTTTTTTTTCAATTTCTCTTTGCCTGCCTTATCAATGCCTTGCATTTAACTTGTCAGTGGTTATGTTTTCCATTTTTCATTATTTGGCTGATTTTTCCATTTCCTGAAAGATGCTTTTTGGCTGCGTCAGCCTCTCTGACCTTATCTTTACACCATGCTGGCAGTTTTGGCCACCTTCCACTTTTTTTTTCTTAAAGCATAGAAAACATCTGGTCTGGGCTTCCAAGATAGTATTTTTGAACAGCTCCCATGCGTGATGCAAATCTGTAACCTTTCAGCTGGATTTAAAAAAGGTTTGGACAAGATCCTGGAGTAAAGGTCCATAAACCATTATTAAAAGGGACCCAGGATATCACTGCTTGACCCAAATACAAGCATTGTGGGACCTGTCTTTTGGGGAAGCTGCTAGGTACTTGTGACCTAGATTGGCCACTGTTGGAGGCAGGATACTGGGCTTGATGGACCTTGGTCTGACCCAGTATGGCATATCTTATGTTATGTTCTTTTATAACTATTTTCCTCATTTTATCAGTCTCTCTTTTGAAAGTTAAAAGGTAGTACTGTGGATTTCTTTGCCTTCCTTCCTCCATTTATTAAATCAAATGTGATCATGCTATGATCACTATGGCCAAGAGGACCCCACCACCCTTCTCTCTTGCACTAGATCCTGTGTTCCACTAAGGGCTAGGTCCAAAATAACTTCCCCTCTTGTCTGTTCATGAACCAGTTGCTCCAAGAAGTAGTCCTTTATTTCATCTAGAAACTTTCTCCCAGCATGTCCTGCTGTAACATTGACCCAGTCAATACCGGGGTAATTGAAATCACCCATTATTACTGTGATGTAACTTTGTAAGTTTCCCTAATTTATTTTAGCATTTCATCGTTCATCTGTTTGTTCTGGCAAGGTGGTTGGTAGTACCTCCCACTGCCATTGCCTTCCCCTTTTTACATGGAATTTCTGTCCATAGAGACTCTACAGTATATTTTGTTTCCTGCAGAACCTTAATCCTGTGTGACTCAATGCCCTCTCTAGCATAGAGTGCAACTCCTGCACCAATTTCATATACCCTATCACTGCAATATAGTTTGTACTCTGGTATCACAGTGTCCCATTGGTTGTCCTCCTTTCACCAGGTCTCCGAGATGCCAATTATATCTAACCTTTCATTCAGTGCTATATATTCTAACTCTCCCATTTTATATTTTAGATTTCTAGCATTTGCGTACAGGCATTGTAGAGGTTGTATTTTATTCATATTAATCTGGTTATCAATTGACATGAGTGATTTTGGTATACCTCAGTTCTCTCTGCTCTGTACTTAAGGGCATCTGGGTTACTTTTATCTTTATTGGAACCTTTCTATCAGGATGCTCTAACTTCCTCCTTTTGCTGTTCAAGGATACATCCTTCTGAACCATGCGCTCTGGTGACTGTCGGCTTACCCCTATTTGGTTTAAAAGCTGCTCAGTCTCCTTTTTAAAAGTTACACCAACAGCCTCGTTCCATCTCTGTTAAAGTGGAGTCCATCCTTTCGGAAAAGCCCCTCTTCCCTAGAATGTTGCCCAGGTCCTAACCAATCTAAAACCCTCTTCCTTGCACCATTGTCTCATCCGCGCATGGAGGCTCCAGAGCTTTGTCTGTCTTTTGGTTCCAGAACAAGAAGTATGGGCTCTGTACAAAAAAACAAGAAAGTGTCGTTGTGTCCCACTCAAAACTTCATGCAATAAATATAAAGTTTAATAAACAGCTTCAAGCATAGTGAGCACGCAAAGTTTTTGCAAGCAACAAAAGGTCTCAGACTTGACGGGCAAGATATAACACTCCAGTCAGCCACAGCTGGCAGAGCATAGCCCTATTAGCATCAACGACCTTAGATATTATGTTGCAATAGAAAACAGGCTACTATTAACTCCTTTAGCATAACCATGAAGAACTGTTTCTCTTATTAAATTCTTTAAAGGTAATATAGGAGAATATGTAGCAGAACTTAGCTCATATAGTATTGCTTGAAAAGCTGCTTTGCCATCATCTCATCCCTGCATGAGCCCCAACGCTCTCTATCGCGCTGTTATTGCGTTTCACCCGAACAGGTTTCTTCAGGGGGTGACTGGCAGAGGATGGCTAGAACACAAAAATATAAAATGCATTAGTTTGTAAAAAGCACACACCTTCATTATTGCGCTTCAAGAAGACATCCAGTAAGGAATGGAAGAAAAGTTGTAGCACGTACAGCAGATGACAAGAAATCCAAGCTTTACTAACCGCTGCTGAACGCCGCGCATGCGGACTGCCTATTTATACGGCATGCTGATTGGGCTGTAAAGGGGCCAATGGAAGATTACACACAGACTTCCCATTCAACCCGCTCATTCAGGCCAAAAGGCGAAACTGAACCGACCCGATGGATCCAACGCTGTTCCTGCCAGGATAGAGTGCTATCTCTAGTTTTACCACGTTGTGCAGAATCGATCATATCTAGGCAAAAACATTGTAGATCTTGGAACTTGTGATGAAAACCGAGGCAATGTTCCACAATCGGAGCTTCACGACGTTGACAGGTGAGCCTACTCTTATGTTCATTCATCCGCACTCTGTCTTTTGGTTCCTACACATGGAATGGGAAGCATTTCAGAGAATGCTGCCCTGGAAGTTCTGGATTTCAACTTCCTACCTAAAAGCCTAAATTTGGCCTTCATAACCTCCCCCCCTCCTCACACACTTTCCTATATCATTTGGTTACCAACATGTACAAGACAACAGGTTCTTCCTTAGCACTATCTAAAACCTTGTCTAGGTGGCGTGTGCGGTCTGCTACCTCACATCCATTAGCCACCCAGCTATCTACATGCCTAATGATTTGAATAATCAACTATAATGGCCATCCTAACTCTTCCCTCATGGGTACATGTCCCTGGAGAAGCCTCCTTGGTGCAACAGGGTTTTACCTCACCTGGAAGACAGGTCCTAGCTATAGGATCACTTCCTGCCACACCAAGGTGATGCTCTCCTTTCACATGACCTCTCTTCTCCATGGCAATAGAGGCTGCTTCTGCTGCTGCTGCTGCTGCTACTACTAATAATCATTTCTATAGCGCTACAAGGTTTATGAAGCACTGTACATATAGATGTAAGAGACGGTCCCCTCTCTGCCAGACTGGAGGTGGAACTTTAGTATTACTTCCCTGTAGGTCTCATCTATATACTTCTGTCTTCCTTAGCTCCTCCAAGTCTGCTACTTGAGCCTCCAGAGATCGGACTCTTTTCCTGAGAGGAAAGAGCTCCTTGCACCTAGTGCACACAAGACCCCTCACCAACTAGGAGAAGATTGTACATGTGACACTTTGTGCAAAAGACTGGATAGCCTCCATCTCGCTGCTGGACTGCTGTCAGCATCTTAGTTTTAAGGATTTAAGGTATTTAAGTTGTTTACTTAAAGTTGCTAGGGAGTGTTGTACAAACACAAGCATACCTAATAGGTTTAAGGGACTTTTTGTTCATGTCGGGATTAATTTCAGGACCTTAATTAAGCTTTAGTGGATGAAAATAACCAGCTACACCTGAAAGTGAATTTGACTACCTCTGTCCCGGTCAGAGCTGTAAGTCTATATATTTAAGATTATACCTGGGGTGGGTGGGAGGGATTGCAGGATAAGGCGGTATAGAAATACGTTTAAATAAATAGAAGCTGGCATGCTAAAACAGTGCCCTGTGTGACTTTGAAAAACACAGAACTTTACAATAGAGATTTTATCAGTTTAAACCCAAAGAGTTCCCTTTAACCCAAGAGTCTGAGAAATTACCAGCACGTAAATACTTGTAATTGCAGAATTCTTCCTAGCAAGAGCAGCTTTTCTCATGAGGCCCATAGGAGACAGCCGTTAGGACTAAACACAAGAGGAAAGGGCTCTTTTGGAGATTTCAGGACTCGGGTGCTTCTTTGGGGGCCTGCAGGCCTTCACAGTGAAATTTGTGGGCCTCTTTTGAGGGATGGGTGGCTGGTGGATATCTCTGGCTGGCTACCCAGGCCACAATGGGCTCATATCAGTATTTGGGTCCTAAAGATCCTCAGGCTTGTGTACTCTCTAGAACTGCCAGAACCTCTCTGGCTTCCCTTTGGCGTTTTAGTGGCCTTGGCCCAAGAGAGGGACATTTGAAGAAGCTATTTAGCATCTTCTGCTGTAGCAGACTGTTGCACTTATATATGACTGTTTACCAAGGTCATAGGTGGTATTCCTCTCCCTTCCTGGCATGGAAAATAAATAGCTATCCACAGTTGCTGTGACCTGCTTCTGGTGCTCCAGTACACACTTGTTGTGCTACTGTACATTATTGCAGAAGTCCCTGATAGCTAACTAATATCTGTCTTCTCTTAATCCCATATCAGGCTTGTCCAGCCTACCCTGCATTTTTTTGATTTCAGAAAGGATGAGGTTGGTGGGGTGAAAAAGTCATTCATATTTGAGAACTGCTGTGCAAAGCATTTTAGACTAGTGCTGGGTGGGATCAACTGAAAATGGGAAATGTAGATGAAATTGAAAAAAGCCTTGAGGTCATTGTTCTCAGCCCTGCAAGTAGTAGTATACCTGTCTGAGCCAGTTAAATCCCTTTGTTAGTTCCATAGTAATAATTAGATATCACCCCTAAGAGAGCACTCCTAAAGAAGTGAACATTTTAAAAGAATGTGGCTTTAATCTTGCTTCTGATATTTGAAATGCTGCTTTTGTGATCTTGCAAGCTCTTTGCTTCATTTTGCCAGTGTATGACTAGGTTATAGTTGTACAGTAAAATTGAACTTCCTTAGAACAGAGCATTTTGTTAAATACTAAATCCTGTATGCTTCTGAAGATTGCAGATTGACTATAGAGGTCCAGTAGTTCAGTTCATAGGTACTACTATATTGCAGTGACTGTGTAAGCAGGTTGCAGATTTTGCTATTTAATCTCATTTCAGTTTCTTTAACTTTTGAGAATAATAAGTAAATAGCAATAGAAGAGCTTAAGAACTGGAAGGTACAAGATGGAGTTTCCCTCAAACTCAAGTAGCTGGGAGACGTCAAAGTGAAACATCAGCATTTGATCTTGTGTGTTAAATGTGAGGGTTGCAACTACTACTACTATTAAACATTTATAAAACACTGCAAGGCATATGCAGTGCTGTACACACACATTTAGAGCCAGTCCTTACTCATCAGAGCTTACAGTCTAATCAAGACAGACAAGACAAAAGACAGGAAGAATAGAATAGGGAGGGGTAAGGAGACACAAGGGATCAGGATCCAAAAGCAGCCTCGGAGGTGAGCCTTTAGCATAGATTTGGAAAGGGGCAGAGATGAAGCCTGACCTACAGACTCAAAGTTTGTTCCAGGCATAAAGAGCAGCAAGGTGAAAGGACTGAAGTCTGGAGTTAGTGGAAGAAAAGGGCAAAGAGGAGCAAGCTAGTAGAAGAGCGGAGTTCACAAGGAGGGGTGTGGGGAGAGGAGAGAGGAAAGGTAGTGAGGAGCAGAAGAATGAATGCATTTATAGGTCAGAAGGAGGAGTTTGAATTGGATATGGAAATGGAAAGGAAGCCAATGAAGTGACCTGAAAAGGGGGGTTTTATGAGTATATAGAGGCTAGTGAAAGATTACTCATGCAGCAGAGTTGTGAATAGATTGAAGGGGAGAGATGATTCAGAGGGAGGCTGGCAAGAAGGAGGTTGCATCTGTTGGCATGCTCTTACTGAAAGTCCTCTGCATTCTTAGCAAGTGATGTTTATTGCTCTGCATCTCATATTAGAATACCTATGCCTGTGGCATGACACACGATTTCTATAGAAACGAAATGCTGAATTATTAAGATTAAATGTAGAAGCGGCAGTCATTTTGAAACAATTTATCTCCAGGAACAAGCAGGAATGAGTCTTCACATATGGGTACGTCGTTACCGACGGAGCCTGCACGGGAACGCTCCCCAGCTTCCCAAAAAGGAAAGCTTTTGGGAGCATCCCACAGCGCCTGCGCGCTGCCTTCCTGCCTTTCCTAACCACCTCTCTCCAGTTCTTCTTTTCCGCGGAGCCAGCAGGTTGTGTTCCTGTCACCGCTGAAGAAGTTCTTTATTTTATTTTATTTCTTTGGTCGCGCGTCTGCCTTCTTCGACGTCGGACCGGTACCGCTGGTCTTTTCTTTCTTTTTCTTAAAAAAAAAAAAAAAAAGAATACTTTCCGTTACACTTCAGTGTATTTTTTCTTCGTTGGGCCTTAGGCCTAACAGAAAATTCCTCATGGAAAAACCCGCCTCCGGGTTTAAAAAATGCACTAAGTGCAGCGGTACCATCTCTGTTACCGACACCCATGACTGGTGTCTTAAGTGTTTGGGTCCTGACCATTCCATCACGGATTGTCCGTCCTGCTCCATGATGTCTAAAAGAGGTTTACAGAACCGAGCAGCCAAGCTCAGTACACTGTTTCCCTCTGATGCAGCTTCGGTGGCATCGACGTCTTCCAGGGCTGCTTCTTCCTCCTATGGATCTCAGGTAACCAAACATAAGTCCAGCCGGTCCTCGAAGGGTAGATCTCCCTCTAAGCATCGAGATGCCTCCGGGCTTGCCCTCGAGGATCCTGCACCGGCAAAAGTACCCCGGCGGGAAGCTCCGGCTTTCAAAGCTCCTCCTATGGGGTCACAGGTTGACATCGATGGCAAGGCCTCGACCAATCACCTGTTGCAATGTTCTGGGGTACCGGTGGAATCCGCCGGTACCGACCTCCAGACATTCATGGAGTCGATGGATCAGAATGTTCTGACCATGCAGCGTGCCATTACGGCATTCATACAAGCTGCGACGCCGCTGGTACCGCAACAAGCTTCGTTGTCGGTACCGGCTCCGACACCGGCTCCGATATCGGTTCCGGTGCCGGTACTGGTTGCATCAACATCGGCTTCGGTGTCGACTTCAGCGGTACCCTGTCCGATGATGCCTATCGGTACCGATCCGGTACCGATGACTCCCGATGTCGATACCACCCGGTATGCGTATCGGGCTTTACAAGAGCATCCAGACAGGCGATACTTCGATTCCTCCGAAGACTCTGATGCATCGGAGGCCTCTGTCGAAGCATCGGTACTTCTTCCTCAGGAGCCTTCTTCTCCAAAAAGAAGAATGTCCCCTCCAGAAGACTTGTCTTTTCAAGACTTCATAAGGGAAGTGGCTAAGGGGCTTTCTATCTCAGTAGCCCCTGAGATAGATCCTAGAGCCAAAAAATTGGATATTTCGCAATATCCCAAGGCTCCTAAAGAAGCAGCCACTTTGCCAGTTCATGAGATCCTTTATGACCACATGATAGGCATATGGGAGACTCCTCTCACCATCTCTTCTTATTCTCGTAGGTTGGATACCATGTATCGTGTCCCTCCTTGTCCTGGATTTCATAAAACTCGGCTTCCTCACCATTCTATTGTGCTGGAGTCTGCTATGAAAACGTTAGAGTGCAAAGAGGCACTCATCTGCTCCTCCAGGAAGAGAATGTAGAACCTTAGATGCTTTTGGTGGGAAACTTTTTCAAGCCAGTATGCTTGTTGCCAGAATCAACTCCTATAGTCTCTATATGGGGATGTTTCTGAAGGAAGTTACAGATCATCTGCAAACTTTCCTCCCTTTTCTTCCAGAAGATGGAAGGGAAGACTTTCTTACCTGGCTTAAGCATGCCCAGGATGTTTCCAAATTTTTCTAACCGTGCAGCCTTTGACTCTTTTGAGGGGGCCAGCAGAGCCTCGGCCATTACCATAGGTGCACGCAGAATTGCTTGGTTACAAGCTTCTGATTTGGAACTCTGGGTCCAAGATGGATTAGGAAATCTTCCTTGTACAGAAAACCTGTTTGGCAAAGATTGGCAAGCAAAGGCCACTCAGATGGATGCAGAAAATTCTGCTTTGGATAGGCTTTCAAAGTCTACCTCTAATCCTGTCCAGAAGAGGTTGTTCAAAAAGACATATTTTCCCAAGAAGGGAAGATATTATCCTGCTTATGGTCAGCAGACATCTTCTGCAGGTCGTTTTGCTGCAAAGCGTCAACAACCTAAACAGGCCAAGTCTAAGGCTGCAAGGCCTACTGTAGCCCAACAGCCTCAGCCTCCTCAGGGCCTTTGACTTGCACCTAGAGAACTTAGCCTTTCTGGCTCTAAAAGAACCAGAGCCTCTCACCATTCCAGGAAGGTTAGCTCACTTTGCTCCCAGATGGGAGCAAATCACAACAGAGCAGTGGACCCTTTCCATCATAAGGGAAGGGTACAAACTTCATTTCTTAAACCTTCCTCCTCACACCATGGTGAGACAGTTCAATTCTCCAACATCTCTCCTCGACCTTCTGGGTCAAGAGATTTCCACCCTTCTTGCCCAAGGGGCAATAGAAGAAGTACCTCTTCTTCAACAGGGCTCAGGGTTCTACTCCCCCTACTTTCTAATTCCAAAGAAAACAGGGGGTTACAGACCCATATTAGATCTCAGAGAATTGAACAAATTCCTATGCAAGGAGAAATTCAAGATGATTTCTCTGGGTACTCTCCTTCCATTCCTTCAGAGTCAGGATTGGCTTTGTTCTCTAGATCTCAAGGATGCATATACCCATATACTCATCCATCCAACACACAGAAGGTTCCTTTATCAGGGAAAGCACTGTCAATACAGGGTGCTTCCCTTTGGTCTGGCCTCTGCTCCAAGAGTGTTCACAAAATGCATGGCAGTAATAGCTGCATTTCTACGCACTCTGGGAATATTCATATTCCCATATCTGGACGACTGGCTCATCTGAGCTCCATCCCAGTCACAGGCCCAGACTTCCCTAGCCTGCACAATGCGTGTCCTGCAGTATCTGGGACTGGTTATAAACATTCCAAAGTCCCAACTCACCCCTACTCAGTCTCTAGAGTTCATAGGGGCCTTGCTGGATACCACAACTGCAAGGGCCTATCTTCCCCAGGCCCGTTGCCTACGCTTAGTGCAGTTAGCCTCTCAGATTCAGTTAAAAACCCACCTAACTGCTCGAGAGATGTTACAACTGCTAGACCACATGGCATCCACGGTGCATGTGGTCCCTTATGCTCGCCTTCATATGAGGGCAGCTCAATGGACTTCGTCCACCCAGTGGACCCAGGCATCTGGAAGTCTGTCAGACAAAATAGCAACCTCCAGGCGCCTCTTTTGGTCTCTCCAGTGGTGGAAGTCCACTCAAAATCTGTTGCTGGGGTCCTCCTTCCAACAGTTGTTACCCCAAGCAATCCTTACAACAGATGCCTCTCCAAAGGGTTGGGGAGCTCATCTTCAAGACCTCTCTACCCAGGGCATTTGGTCCCCACAGGAGACCTCCCTACATATCAACTTCTTAGAGCTCAGAGCAATCTTCTTGGCTCTGAGTCTTCCATACCCTGCTCAGCTACAAGACAGTCCTCATTCACACGGACAACCAAGTAGCCATGTTCTATGTGAACAAGCAGGGAGGAACTGGCTCTCTGTCGCTTTGCAACGAAGCTCTGAGATTGTGGGCCTTCGCCAGAGAGCATCAAATTCATCTTCTGGCAGTATACCTTCCAGGAGTTCAAAACTCTTGGGCAGACAGACTCGGTCGAGTTCTGCTTCCACACAAATGGTCCCTTCATATGGACCAGATAGTCAGAATCTTTCGGATTTGGGGAACCCCGGACATAGACCTCGTTGCAAGTCCGTGGAATGCCAAACTTCCCCGATTCTGTTCCAGAATTCCGTGTCAGGGAGTTCAGGCCAGGGATGCCTTCCTCCTTCATTGGGGTCAAGACTTCCTGTACGCCTTTCCACCCATTCTCCTAATTCCCAAGACCCTGTTCAAGCTTCAGAGAGATCAAGGGACTATGATTCTCATAGCTCCACGTTGGCCACACCAAGTGTGGTACCCTCTACTTCTGCATCTCTCTCAAGCTCCCTCCCTGGACTTGGGGTCTGCTCCAGATCTCCTGTCTCAGGAGGGGGGAACGTTGTGGCACCCAAACCCCCAATCTCTCCATCTCAGGGCTTGGTTGCTGAAGGCTTAGACCTTCAAGATTGGCATCTTTCTCAGCAAGTAAGGGATATCCTTCATGCTTCCAGAAAGCCTTCTACTAGACGTTCCTATGCTTTTAAATGGAAAAGGTTTACCATTTGGTGTGTTGAGAAGGGTATTAACCCTCTAGCAATACCTTTGAATTCTTTACTAGAGTATTTCCTGCATCTTTCCCATGCAGGCCTCAAGACGAATTCAGTAAGGGTCCATTTGAGTGCTATTGCAGCATCCCTCAAGCCTCTCAATGGACAACCTGTCTCCTCTCATCCTCTTATTGCAAGATTCATGAGAGGCCTTCTTTTAACTAAACCTCCCATTAGACCACCTCCAGTGGCATGGGACTTGAATCTGGTTCTTGGTCAGCTCATGAAGCCACCCTTTGAACCTTTAGCCACTACCTCCTTGAAATTTCTTTCCTGGAAGGCTATCTTTCTTATTGCAGTCACCTCAGCTCGCTGCATCAGTGAACTGCAGGCCTTAGTGGCTAATCCACCTTATACAAGGTTTCATCATGATAAGGTAGTCCTTAGGACCAATCCACACTTTATGCCTAAAGTGGTCTCACCTTTTCATCTTAATCGAGGTGTATTTACCTGTCTTTTTTTCCAGGTCCTCATGCATCGAGTGCAGAGAGGAATCTTCATACCCTGGATTGTAAGAGAGCTCTTGCTTTTTACTTACAAAGGACACAGCAACATAGAAAGTCTTCTCAACTCTTTGTTGCTTTTGATCCTTCTCATTTGGGACTTCCAGTCTCTAAGGAGGACACTGTCCAATTGGATTGCTCAGTGTATTTCTTTCGCCTACCAGAGTAAGAACCTTTCTCTGGAGGGCCATGTCACAGCTCATAATGTGAGGGCCATGGCCACCTCTATGGCTCATCTAAATTCTGTGTCTATCGACCAGATCTGTCGAGCAGCCACCTGGGCCTCGGTTCATGCCTTCACAGCCCATTACTGTTTGGACAAGGACTCCCGCCGGGATGTCTCATTTGGTCAGGCTGTTCTCAAACACCTGTTCCATGCTTAATTAACTCCTACCCTCCATCCCTGGTTGGATGCCTGAGATCCATGGGAGGAGGTAGAGCCCTTCTCAGGGTCTTACAACCTTGGGGATCTCCCGGGCATCTCTAGCTGGGGAGTCCCCATATGTGAAGACTCATTCCTACTTGTTCCTGGAGATAGCACAGTTACTTACCTGTAACAGGTGATCTCTGGGAACAGCAGGAATAAGTCTTCACAACCCACCCACCTCCCCTAGGAGTTGTATCTCTCTATCTATCTTTCCTTTCCTCTCTCTTTTCTCAGCTTTAAAACTCGAACTGGAGAGAGGCGGTTAGGAAAGGCAGCGCGCAGGCGCTGTGGGATGCTCCCAAAAGCTTTCCTTTTTGGGAAGCTGGGGAGCGTTCCCGCGCAGGCTCCGTCGGTACCGACGTACCCATATGTGAAGACTTATTCCTGCTGTTCCCAGAGATCACCTGTTACAGGTAAGTAACTGTGCTTTCTGGTAGTTTTTCAGGTATAATTGTTGTTGAGAGACATTTTATAAATTTTATTTTTATTTTAGCAATTCCTACAATAATAATTGGTCAATATTTATTTAAATATCCTATAACCTAGAAGGAAGTATAAAGTTCAAAGTAAAATTGAGTGGGGGGGGAGGGTTAATCAGAAATGAACCTTTAGGTTTTTGGTTGTCTTTATTTTGTAAGTTCACATTCCTCTTTCGTTTTTGGGTATATGTATGTCTGCAATCTTTTTTCATGGAACCAAGCAACAATTGTACCTTGTGCATGGGTCATTCTCAAAACAATGAAATTCTTGGGATAGTGGCTCAGTGCTCACAAACTACTCGATCATTTACTTTCCTTGTTTCTATAACTACACCAAATAATATATTCCTTAACCAATGACTGGCAGAGTACTTCAGTGAGAGAGATTCTCCAAATATAATTATTCTTGGGGCTGATTTTTACCAGGCACACATCACTGTGATAATCAGAAGAAACATGAAACGAGCTGCTGTTCAAATTCTTCCATTTTGGGTACATCACTTCTATGTGGCTGATGTATGAAAAATTCTGTTAAATTAAAGCAATCACCTGAATTTAATAGGAATAGTGAGGCCAGTTTTCAGCAAGGTAGTCACCACTTAATTCATCCAGATAGAATGGCTGAAAAACTACTTAAAGATATCTGTTTAAATGAAATCACTGAATATGCAGCTCTACACAGTAAGGGCAACTATTTAATGTGGTCTTAATTAAAGAAAAGCACAGTGCACAGAAGATTGATGTGTGCTTATCTTTTAGTTTCAATCAGGAACATCTTCCAGAAGGCTCCCTTCCCAATAGATAACTTGATAAATGTCCTTAAATTGTAAATAGAAAAGACTTATGCTTTTAACTTCATAGTTTCCTATATATATATTTTGAATATTAACCCCTGTGAATTCTGTTCAGCTCTTATAAATTCTGGAGGGACCTGGGCAACTTGATACCCTGGAATCTGCTGAATATGCAACTATCCAGCACAAAAATTAAAAATACATTTGATGGGGTTTTGATTTTAATTTGTGTTTATATGCTGATGCTTTTATTGCATCTGGTCATGAATCTACATAAGTCCTAGGAATTGACTCGGCAATAGGAAAAATAAGATTCCTCGTCATTTTGCTAGACCAGTCCAGATAGGTGGGTTATGCTTCTCAGCCAGTAGGAGGAGACACATTAGAGCAACTTTTATTGATGTCATCACTAATATAGCCATTGGTGCAGCACTGAGAGGAGCCAGTATTATACCTCCAGCAGATGGCAAGGTGTTTGAACTGGTGCAGCAGTGTGGCCCAGACCATAGTCCTGAGACCTATAGGCCCAGCATATGCTTTGAAGCTCAGGTACTCCCTTGTCTCCTTGGGTAAAAAGCTGTCCTGTGTCCAACACTGTTACCCATGGGTTCCCAGTACTGGTGAGCCAGAGAGCAAGCAGGAGTATCCTACAGGGCCTCCTAAGAGATGTCACTAAGTTTGGGCCCAAGCTCCCCTTCCTTATCACTATCCCTAAATCTGCATATTCTGCTCTTTTTGTAGGTTTTGCTAGTGTTTTTAATTCTGTTCTATTACTTGGCTCTTTCTTGTGCTGACTGATTAAAGTAGCTTCAAAGTTTTAAAAAAAGCCTTGATGTAGCCAGGTTTCCCAGGCCACTCTAGGCAGCTGGGAGACCCTTTCTCCAGCTGGCCTGTTGGGTGAGGATTCCCTTACCTATCAAGGGTTCCTTTGCTTCTGCAGATTTTTTTTTTTCTTTTTTTCTTATAACTGTTTGAGCTCTGTAGCCATACCCAGCACATTGTGTGTGGTTTGTGGTTCCATTTGAGTGAGCTCCGCAGCTAGCTAGCTTTCCTCCAGTGTGATGGAGATGCCTCTGCATGCTTTTTTTTTTTTTTGGCAATGTTGAGACCTCATGCCAATTTTTGCTGCCTCTGCTGTATCTCCCATGATTTTCCTGCTGGCTGGAAAGGTGGCCATCTTGGATGCATGCATGGTCCCAGCTGAAAGAGAGCATGGTAAGGCAGTCATAATATCAAACCAACAGGTCCCTGAAAGTTCTGAGAGGCCCCAGGACCTGTTTTTTGGCTAACTTTAAGCAATAGCTCCTGAAATATCACAAGCTGTTTTTCAGTCTTTGGTTGCTGCCTGGTAGCCCCCCTTGGCCTCTGAGGTGCTGACCTCCTCTATGGTGGACTTGATCTTGAATATCTCCCTCTCTGGTTGTAGGGAAATTACTCCCCCTCCTCCTGTTTTTTCACCTGCTTGTTCTTCATCCTCTGTGGGGGAACACTGGGGAGAAGATGAGACTTTCCTATCTCCAATGGGTGAATCAGAGGGGAAGGGGGAGCTTTCCCTGGCTGAGGGAGAAGATCCATCTGTGATTTGCCTTGTCACAGGAATGACCTGGATATCCTTATTCAGAATGCCATGATGGTCTTGTGCATCGAGGACCCCCTTCCAGTACAGATTTGTAAAGCAGACCCTTTGCAGGAGGTGTGGTGTCGACTTTATGGCTTTCTCCCTTTTTAATCCCTTGCAAAAGCTCTTGTCCCCTCAGTGGGATATGAGCTTTTGAATAACATGGGACCTAGTTGCAAATAGCCCATGCTAATCATTAGCCCAGCTTAGTAAACATGTCCTTTGTGTTACTGTTAGAATCTCATTGGACTCTTATAAATGCTCCCCAATGCTGTTCTGTGCATAATGTCATTGATAGTAGGAGAGGTGGGGCACTTAAATCCTTTCCATGAGCCCATTTTGAGATTGTTGGAATGGTTGTACAGTATTAATTTTGCTAATTTGTGGAATGCATGTGCTTGATTTATCCTCTCTCCTCCTCAACCATTCCCCCCCCCCCCCCTTTTCCACGTGCTAGCTAATATTCCTGAATTCCTGATCTCTGATCTTGATCTGTCCTGGTTATTGACTTTGAGAGATTTCACTATCCATGTTGGTGAAAAGCCGCTTGTTAATGAAGTTGAAAATGGTTTTAGTAGCTGTGTTAGCTCTGTGTTTAAAATAGATTGGTAAGCTAACACACGTGGGTCATCATTCCTTTGATTTGGTTTTTATTCTTGAGAGAGAGTATTGTAAGGATGTAGTTGATTCGCTTACAATTGTCTTTCGCAATGGACTGGCCATATGTGGTTTTGTTTTTTTTTTTGTTTTTTAGATAGTCAAGCTGAGTTAATTGTATTTTCTCAATGAACAAACAAGATCAGTGGATGTCACCAATGGAGCCCCACATAGGAATCTCCCCCAGCTCCTTCTAGAAACGTTTAGGTTGGTTCCACTGTGCGCACATGTGAATTTCTGCCTGCTGCTGCTGTGCCTCATTTCCACGGTCTTCATTTTTCTGTGGAGCCCCACAGATGTGTTTTTGCATCTGTCTGTGTGCTCCATAGTTTCTTCATTTTTCTTTGAGTTTTTCCTGCCTTGTTGCTGTTTTGCTTCATTTCTTTGCCCTTTTTAATATCTTTAGGGAATGTTTTTGGTTGTTTCAAGTTTTCTTTATTTTCATTGTCACCGCTATAGGCCAATTTAGGCCTCAACAGACTTGTTCACATTATTTATTTTTTTCAAGATAAACTCAAATGATTAACTCCTTCAAGTAAGGGCGAGGACTTCTCAGTTCCTTAAGCCTGATCCTCCAGACAGTGGGGGAGAAAGACACAAAACAGAGATTCAATCTGCAAGCTTTTAGAGGAAATTAGTGGCTGTGACGGTTCAGAGGCCTTTCCTCTCAAGCTTGCTTTTTATTGGGTTATTTGAGGGAGTAACATAATCATAAGATGCCACAAAATGTCACTAGAGTTCTTCCATAGAGCAAAGGAATTGCTTACA
The DNA here is from genome assembly GCA_033557465.1 of Ichthyophis bannanicus. Classification (NCBI taxonomy): domain Eukaryota; kingdom Metazoa; phylum Chordata; class Amphibia; order Gymnophiona; family Ichthyophiidae; genus Ichthyophis; species Ichthyophis bannanicus. Next base: position 512,397,874 of record CM066037.1, read on the forward strand.
TACATTTTCTTAACTATCATCAAATTTATTTAGACTGAAAAGTTCCAAAAATTATGCTGTGCCAGATGCGACTTAGTTACATTAATGCTAAGCCAGCAATGTTCTATAGTTGGAGTGATCACATAGTTCTCCAGGACCAAGCAAGAAGTCAGTCCTCACATATGGGTGACGTCGGCGCCGACGGAGCCCTCGCGGAGCAATTTTCCCCAGCTTTCACAGAAAGCCTTTGGGAATTGCAGCGCGCATGCGCGGTCGCCTTCCCGCCCAAGGGTGCCATCTTAGCCAGTCTTCTTTTTTCCGCGGAGCCCTACAGACGTACCCGTCGTGTCCCCGCTAAAAAAGTTGATTTTCATGAGTTTTCTCGTTTTTCAATTCGGTTCGACGCCGGTCGTTTTCCTGCCCGGACTCGCGACGCCGTTGCGAGTCCTTCTCTTATTTTTCGGTTTTTCTGATTTTTGGTCAGTTTCGTTTTCGGTTTTTTTCGCTGGCAGCCCGGTCCTTTGACCTTGCAGGGGCCCTTTTTCCCCCGATGGCTGCCAGTGGTTTCAAGCGGTGTGGTCAGTGTGACAGAAATATGTCACTCACTGACACACATGATAATTGCCTCCGCTGCCTGGGCCCGGATCATGAAGAAATGATCTGTGGAGCCTGTGGCAAAATGTCCTCCAAAGCGTTGAGGAGTCGGCGGCATCAGCGGGATAGAATCTTCGCTGACCCCAGCCGTACCCGGACCTCGTCGGAGGCCTCGGCGTCCAGAGGCTCCAGCTCTGACCATCGCCGAAGCTCCTCCAACAGGGGTTCTCCCTCCGGAGACCATCGAGGAAGACAAAACCCGCGAGGGCGGCGTCGGTGGACGCTCCTGGCTCCGCGAGGGCCAGGTCGCATAGCCCCGACAGCCGTCCCGGGTCTTTGGAGAAGGAGCACCTCCCGAAGCGACCTCGCCTGGAGTCGGAGTTGCCTGCTCGGGTAAGTCCTGTGGTCCTTCTGGACTCGCCTCCGACAGGTCCGACGTCGGGCCCGACGCCGTCGGGGCCCGAGTCGGGGGCTGCTGGGTCACCTGAGGTCGGACTCAGGTTGACGGCCTTGGAGAGCAGACTATCTGCCTTCATGGACCAGCAGCGGGCACTGATCGCTAGCCTCGCTGGCGCCGCTGCCCCGACCGCCAGGACGTCGACGTCTAAGTCGACCCCGGAGACCGAGCCGATCCTCGAGTCCATGCGAACTCGAGTCGATCCTCGGTCGAGGTCACCCTCGGCCTCCCGTTCGGGACCGAGGTCGTCGCCGCCGACTCCCTTGGCGTTGGGGCGGCCGACGCCTCCGCCTGCCCGAGCCGACCCCACTGATTCCTCCTCGGAGTCGGTCTGGGAGTCTGAAGAGGAGGAGTCACCTGATTCCTTTCGGACTCGGTGTGTCCCCTCGGACTCACCTGAGTCCGAACCTCGGAAACAGTCCCCTCCGGAGGATGCCCGGTTCTCGGACTTCGTCAGGGATATGGCCAAGGCTTTGGCCTTCCCTGCGGATCCCAAGGAGGAGCCGAAGAGCTCGACGCCCTTCAGTACGACTCTCCCGCCCGGGAGCACTTTACTGTACCGGTGCCTCCCATGCTGGAACGACTACTCTTCCGCATGTGGGAGAGTCCGGCCTCGTCGCCGGTTTTGAGCAAGCGGGTCGATTCCATATATCGAGTTCGCAAGAGTCCTGGCTTCCAAAAAGCACAGCTGCCACACCATTCCATGGTAGTGGAATCGGCCATGCATAGGCTTAAGAGCCAGAAAATGCACTCCTCGGTGCCTCCTGGCAGGGAGGCCCGTAACCTGGATGGCCTTGGTAAGAAGTGTTTCCATGGCTCTATGCTGGCTTGTCGTGTCCAGACCTACCAGCTATACATGGGCATGTATCTCCGAGACCTGGCTAAAGAGCTAGCCGGATTCTCCGCTGGACTGTCCGAGGAACCTTTGCGGAGGTTCCTAGCCTTAACAACTGGTATACGGGAATGCTCCAAATTCATGTCCCGAGCAGCCTATGATGGCTTTGAAGCATCGGCTCGTGTGGCCGCAGCTGGCATCGGTGCCCGCCGACAGGCTTGGCTTCAGTCGTCTGACCTTGAACCTTGGGTGCAGGACAAGTTGGTCGATGTCCCCTGCAGAGGTGAGAACCTCTTTGGCAAGCCCATGGCTGAAAAGGCTGCACAAATCGAGACGGAGACTCTCACCAGGACCAGGCTTTCTAGGAAGACCTCCGCCCCTTCCCAGAAAAAGAAGGGCTCGGGAAAGAAGTCCTTTTACCCGAGAAAGGCGGCTGCCTATAAACACTACCCCCAATATCAGGCCCCTCCAGCTCCCCAACAGGGTCAGCAGGCCAAGGGACGGGGGTAACGGGTCCCGTAGGCAGCAAGCCCCCAAGCCTGCACCACCAGCCCCTGCTCAGCAGGGTGGGGGTTTTTGACTTCCTCAGCATAGCCTCTCCCCCTCAGCTGGTTCCTCCCAGCACCGGAGGCCAGCTGGTTCACTTCGCCCACAGGTGGTCCAACATCACTTCAGATGCCTGGGTGCTTCAAGTCGTGCGAGAAGGATATCTTCTCCACTTCCATCAGGTCCCTCCCTCTTATTTTCCGGGAGAACCTCCTCGACTCCCTCTGCACAGGGACTTACTCCTTCAGGAGTTAGCAAGTCTTCTTCAGGACCAGGCTGTGGAACCTGAGAGGTCAAGGCTTTTATTCCAGGTATTTCCTAATACCAAAAAGGACAGGAGGCCTCAGACCCATCCTGGACTTGCGCAACCTCAACAAGTTCCTTGTGTGGGAAAAGTTCAAGATGCTTACCCTTGGAATCCTTCTGCCCTACCTCCAGCAGGGAGATTGGCTATGCTCCTTGGATCTAAAGGATGCCTACACGCACATCCTCATCCACCCAAGCCACCGCCAGTACCTAAGGTTTGTGGTGGCAGGAAATCACTACCAGTACAGAGTACTGCCCTTTGGCCTATCCTCCGCACCGCGAGTCTTCACAAAATGTCTCGCGGTGGTGGCGGCCTATCTCAGGCTTCACGGCCTCTATGTCTTTCCGTACCTCGACGACTGGCTCATCAGAGCGTCGTCCTCTCCGGCAGTCGCCAATGCCACACACCGCACGGTGACTCTGCTGCAGTACTTGGGCTTTGTCATAAACTTCGCAAAGTCCACTTTGCTCCCCTCACAGGATCTCGAGTTCATCGGCGCAAGACTGCACACTCCTCAGGCTCGAGCTTTCCTGCCTCTCGACAGGGCTCAACGGCTCATGGACCTAGCCGGCCGTTTTCGCAGCCAGTCCCTGGTCTCCGCCAGGCGCTTCCTGAGACTACTCGGCCATATGGCTTCCACCGTCCACGTGACCCCCAATGCTCGCCTGAATATGCGGCCGGCTCAATGGTGCCTTCGCCAGCAGTGGCAACAAGCCACCGGCGGACTAGCCGACTTAGTGCGCCTCTCCAGACCGCTGTCCTCTTCCCTACAGTGGTGGCTTCATCGGCCGAACCTGGTGCTCGGAATGCCGTTTCAGTCGCCTCAGCCGGCTCAAGTGCTGACGACCGATGCTTCCCTCCTGGGTTGGGGAGCTCATTGCCAGGGGGCATGTACTCAAGGTCTCTGGACCGCGTGGGAGTCTGCTCAGCAGATCAACTTCCTGGAGCTCAGAGCTATTCGTCTGGCGCTCAAGGCTTTCTCCCACCTCACTTCTCACCAGTCCGTCCTTGTCCAGACAGACAATCAAGTTGCCATGTTCTACGTGAACAAGCAGGGTGGCACGGGCTCCTTCCTTCTCTGCCGAGAAGCTCAGAAGCTCTGCTCTTGGGCCGTCAGTCACGGCATTCTTCTCAAGGCGGTTTATCTCCCAGGCCAAGAAAATTGCCTGGCGGACAAACTCAGCAGGATACTCCAGCCGCACGAGTGGCATCTGGATCCCTTGGTAGTTCAGAAACTCTTTCTGAAGTGGGGCCTCCCCACGATCGATCTCTTTGCCAGTCCTCTCAACCGGCAACTTCCTCGCTTCTGCTCTCGTCAGCCACATCCCCTTCGGGTAGCGGCAGATGCTTTTCTGCTCTCATGGTCGGAAAGCCTTCTCTATGCTTTTCCTCCCATCCCGCTAGTCTCTCGAACTCTGTTCAAGGTTCTCCGGGACAAAGCGTCCATGATCCTGGTGGCTCCTCGCTGGCCCAGACAGCCGTGGTTCCCACTCCTGTTACAATTAGCGGCGGAGGATCCGTTCCCTCTGGGGTTTCAACCGGATCTCCTAACACAGGATCAGGGGTCTCTGCTACACCCCAACCTCAGATCTCTCAACCTAATGGCCTGGCGGCTGAAAGGGTAGTCCTTGCTCCCCTTCTCCTGCCGGCAGAGGTGGAAGAGGTCGTCCTAGCTTCCCGGCGACCTTCTACCCGCAAATGCTACGCCCTTAAATGGCGTCGCTTTTCCGTTTGGTGTGTACAGCAGTCTCAGGATCCCTTCTCCTGCTCGGTGTCGGTGATCTTGCAGTACCTGCTCTACCTCTCTAATCTGGGACTTAAGTCCAACTCCGTCAAAGTCCACCTCAGTGCTCTTTCAGCACACCATGTGCCGGTGGACGGCAGACCTCTTTCCAGCGACCCTCTCGTAGCACGGTTTTCTCCGAGGTCTCCTTCTACTTAAACCACCTCTGCGCCCGCCAGCACCTGACTGGGATCTGAATGTGGTTTTACAGCGGATCACCTGTCCGCCTTTTGAACCGATGGCTACCTGTTCTCTGCGTTTTCTTTCGTGGAAAACCTTATTCCTGATAGCCCTCACTTCCGCTAGACGCGTAAGTGAATTGCAGGCCCTCGTGTCTGATCCTCCCTTCACTCGGTTCTACAAAAATAGGGTAGTCCTACGGACTCACCCAAAATTTCTTCCAAAAGTTGTCTCCCCTTTTCACATCAATCAGGAGGTGGTACTTCCAACCTTCTTTCCCAGGCCTCACTCCAGCCGAGCTGAACGAGTCCTGCATACCCTGGACTGTAGAAGGGCATTGAACTTCTACCTTGACCGTACGCGGGAGCACCGTAAAGCTGCTCAGCTTTTTGTGTCTTTTGACCCCAATAAATTGGGGCTCCCGGTCTCCAAGCGTACTCTGTCCATCTGGGTTGCTGACTGTATCGCTTGGGCTTATGGGGCAGCCGGACTCTCCTTAGAAAGTCGAGTCACGGCTCATTGTGTTCGGGCGAAGGCTACGTCAGTGGCTTACCTCCGCTCTGTTCCGCTGGCAGACATCTGCCGGGCAGCTACTTGGTCTTCGAGCCAGACTTTTGCGGTCCATTACTGTCTCGAGAGGGAGTCCCGCAGGGACAGTGCTTTCGGACAGGCAGTCCTCCGAAATCTCTTCGAGGTTTGAGCAACTCCTACCCTCCATCCCGGATGGGGGCTACCGGTGGGTAATAATTCAGCGAAGATTCCTTCCTTCTGTACTGCTGAGCTAGAGGGAGCTCATTTTTGTGCTTAGGGTCTCCGGTAGCCTTAAGCTTGGGAGTCCCATATGTGAGGACTGACTTCCTGCTTGGTCCTGGAGAAAGCGTAGTTACTCACCTGTAACAGGTGTTCTCCAGGAGCAGCAGGAATCAGTCCTCACAACCCTCCCTCCTCCCCGTGGAGTTGCAATCATCTGCTTAAGTTTTTTTTTGCAAATTTTTATGCTGTCTTTTAGCTATGTCATCAGACTGGCTAAGATGGCACCCTTGGGCGGGAAGGCGACCGCGCATGCGCGCTGCAATTCCCAAAGGCTTTCTGTGAAAGCTGGGGAAAATTGCTCCGCGAGGGCTCCGTCGGCGCCGACGTCACCCATATGTGAGGACTGATTCCTGCTGCTCCTGGAGAACACCTGTTACAGGTGAGTAACTACACTTTCTTATGACTATATTTCTGTCTTTATTTAAAGCAGTGGGCAAAAAGCTAAACATATGATTGACTGTCTCCAAAGTTCATCTGGTCAGCACATATTAGAGGCCTATATCAAGAAGGGCACAGGCTTCTTCATTTACATCTTAGATTTTGATATTCAGCTACCTATCCATTCCTACAATTTGATTTTGCTGCAACTGCGATATGTCCCAAAAACTGGCCAGTGGGTTTAGAAAGTGCATCCAGCACAGCAAAACCATGTCTATCACAGACACCACAAATGGTACTTGCAGTGCTTGGGATATAGCCATGCATCATCTTGTTCTTTGCACTTGCAGATAAGAGGGATCAAGAATTGTGGGAAATGGTGCAAACAAATTTTTGGCACAGATAAGTCCAGTCCATCTTCGGTAACATTTGCCTCCATGGCCTCAAGAGCTCCATTGTATGCTGACAGTACATAAACATTGAGGGGCCCTCAAGCTTACTCGGAGCTCAGCACCAATAGGTTGCTCTGGCATCGGTCACCCACTGATATTGCCCTGAGAGAGGAAGGATTTGTCTTCATCTGCTAAGGCAGTGCTCCCCAACCCAGTCCTCGGGACACTTAGGCCAGACGGGTTTTCAGGATTTTCACAATGAATATGCATGAGAGATTTGTATACAATAAAGGCAATATATGCAGATCTCTCATATTCATATTCATTATGGGAATCTAAAAACTTGCCTGGCCTAGGTATACCCCAAGGACTAGATTGAGAACCACTGCTCTAAAACATTGCAAATCAAGGATGCTGAGCATTGGGTGGCAGCTGAGGTCTATCGAGGTCCATTGGAGCACAAAGTCAGGAGCACCAAGGTCTCGAAGGAGCCCTGACATGAGGGACCACTTGTCTCCTCAGTTTGAGGGGTCATGCCAGCCATCATAAGGCCGAGAGGTGAACTGAAGCCGAAGGATGAGAGAGTGATAGTTGCTACCCAGGACAACGGATTACGGATGAGATAGCGTACAACAAGATCACACTCCACATATCCTGGCTTAGAAGTGAGGTTCATGACTGTCATGGTATGCACAAAACTAACCCATTTGAAGAAACTGCCAGAGACCAGCTTGCTAATGCTCCCCAACAGATTAGAGACATTGGCCACATCTGATGCAGACCCTATTTGCCTTTGTTGATGGCAACTAGCATTTCCTGAGAGGCCTTGAGGAGAGGATGAATATGTTTTTTGCTTTACATGAAGCTGCTGCTTCGGCAATAATGACACTTCGGACTCATCCTGCCTATAAGAAACGAGTCAGTAATGAGATCTCCCAGGGTGTCAGCATGTTCCTACCTGGCCTATATCTGTCTTGAGTGCATTGTAGGTCTGTCCAGGCAGAGGCTTGCTTGCTTGTCACTGGAGTTCCTCTCTGAGCGCTCCGGGGATTCTGAGTATGATTCTGAATACTTCCCTTAGTTTCCTCAAGATCCTACATTTCCTTACGAGCAATAAAAGTAAAGTGCCCTGAGACTGTTCCATCGTACTCTAGGCAAAAGAAACCAGTTGAAGAGCTCACTCAGTGGGAACCACCAACAGTAAACATCTGTATAGCCAGGCATGGCTGCATAGTTCAAGCATGGTTAAAAGAGAAAAAAAGACAAAAAAGAAAACCAGTGAAAAGAATCCCAGGTCGGTAAGGGAATCCTCTCACCTGATAGGCTGACCAGAGAAACCTGAAGCCCAGCTGCCTCAAAGTTTGCTTTTTATTTTAATTTTTTTTTCAGCATTGTCAAGACCTCCCACGAGGAACCTTGGGGCCTGAAAAAAATTCTGCAGCCTCTGCTGTCTCCCCCATGATTTTCCTGCTGGTGGGAATGGTGGCCATCTCAGATGCCTGTGTGGTCCAAACTGAAGTTTGAGCATGGTGAGGCAGCTGCAGTCTCGAGCCGGCAAACCCCTGAAGATCTTTTGTGCCTCAGGGCCTGTTTTCAACCAGCTACAAGCAACAGCTCCTGAAACTGCTCATGGGCTGTCTTCATTTGGATCTGAACTACCAGGCAATTCCCAATCTCCCACAGTCAGGAGAGCAAAAGAAAGCTGCAGTCGTGGCAAAGTCCTCTTCTGCCTGCCCGCAGGAGATTGGATCCCTGTAAACAGTCAGGATGGGACTTTGCTACGATCACGCAGTTTTTTGCTCTTTTTCTTGTGGTAGGTCTGATCTCCCTACAGAACAGGAGAGGAAAACCGGCAGTCGTTGTCCAGAAGGAAGCTGGCTGCCTGTGGGGATCCAGTGTCCCATGGGCCGAAGAAAGCCTTAAGTCCCCATTCGTGTGCCGGTGGGAGACTGGACCTTGGTGGGCAAAACAGGAGATGAAAGAAGGCAGCAAGCTGCCTGTGGGGATATGATCTTCTGCAGGCAGAAGAGGACAGCCAGAATGATGGCTTGCAACGTGCCCCCCCCCAACCCACCAAAACAAAGGTTAGACGGGAGGGGGGTGGGAGTGAAGCAGCAAACAAATGTAAAGGACCAGTATCATATATATATATATATATATAGTTTTTTTTTTAAAGGGGGGAGGAGAGGATGGGAATGGAGGGCAGAAAGGTGGGAGTGCTAGGGGAAAGGGAGAAGAAGACGGTGTGGGGAGGGATTGGGGGGGGGGGGGGGAGGAAGAGTGCAAGGTGTTGGCCTGTTAAGGGATGAATGCATGGAGACAAAAAGGTACAATGTGTATTTGCCAAAAGGTGTACCCCTTCCTCCCCAGAACACACAGGCACCCTTTCTCTGCACGATGAACATGCACCTCAGCTCCACGTTACATACACATGCAAACAGATAGGCACCCCTCCTCTGCACTACACTCACACAAGACACCCTTTGCCACATTCTACACACAGACAGGCACATCATCTTTTCACCACACACACTTGCTATCTGAAGCTATAACGGTTATCTAAAAATGCTATGTGGTATAGGAATTCTGGCACTAGTCTCGTGATACTTGAAAACATGACACCAGGATGAGAGACAGTGGGGGGTGGGAGGGTGAGGAGGTCACAAGGCCTGGCTCCTAAATCCACACAAGTTGTCATGGCCTGCCTTATGGATTCTACCTTGAGCATGTAGTGGCCTGTTCACTCTTGCACTGGATCCAGGAATTGCTGGACAGCTCACGTGAGATTCATTCTGGGCATTGGAAGTATAGGCTTTAGGCTTTGTCCTGTAGAGAGCTCTTGCTTTTGTGATCATTGCATCAGCATCTGCCTCTCTAAGAACCATGCTGTACTTTCTCTCCAGAGTATGGTCACTTTTCATTTTAATTAAGCTGTAATCCTCCTTCCCCCCTCCCCCTTTTGGAGATCTGTTGCTGTGCCTGTTGGACAATATGAGGGTGTTGAAGTATCCAGAGACTACCAATTCCTTCCGGCTTTCACACAATATCTTTCTCCTCTTCAGCAGCCCAAAGAAGGGACAGGGGCAGCTAAGTCCTCAGTTGCCTGCTGGCTTAGGAAGGCTTAGTTCAGCCTACCTCCTGTGTGGGGAAAATGCATGCTAGAGGAATCAACACTTTCTCTGCAAGGGCACCAGCCTCATGAGCAGTGTCTCTCTTGATGTCTTGTGGAAGATATCTGTAAGGTGACTAGCTAGTCATCCCTGAGTACCTTTGCAAAGCAGTAAGAGTTGCATGTGGGAGCTAGAGCAGATGTGACACCTTTAGTAGAGCACTTCTGTCTGAAGATTTGTCTTCCTCCCACCCTAGCTACGTGACTGCTTGTGTACGTCACACTCATCTAGACTAGTCTAACAGGATTTATTTATTTATTTTTTATACCGCGCTCTTTAGAATCAGTGCGGTTTACATGTATACTAATAGGTACTTTTTTTTTTTATTCCCTTGTCCCCGAAGGGCTCACATTCTAAGTGTACCTGAGGCAATGGAGGGTTAAGTGGCTTGCCCAAGGCCACAAGGAGTGGCCATGGGACTAGAGACCTCAGTCCTGCCAGCTTGAGGTTGCTTTTTCCCATGCAGGAACTGAACCCCCGGCCTTCAGGCCCGAGGTAACCTGTCCCAACCACTGAGCCACTCCTCCACTCAAGAATGATACAAGGAAGGAGAAATTTTACATACCTACTAATTTCCTTTCCTTGAATTCTGCTAGATCAGTCCAGGACCTGATCTGGAAAGACTATTTTTACAGGTTCGGGAATTCTGCTGTCTTAACTGCATTATCTGTATCGGTGCCTAATGCAGAACCAAGTGTGGTAAAGAGCAGAAAAATGTTTTTAATACTTTTCTGAGTTTTTCCAAACAGAAGCAAGACTGAAAGTATCATATTGGCTTCTCTCAGTACAGCACCAGAGTAATTACTAGTGATGATCTTACTGAAAGTTGTTCTAGTCCGCTTCCACTAGTCTGGATTGGTCTAGTAGGGTTTCAGGAAAGAAAATGAGCAAATATGTAAAGTTTCTTCAATTTTAAAACTATTTAGCCTTGTTGAATGTTACTGGAAAGAAGTTAAACAAGAGCAGCTTTCTAAAAGGATCGACATGGCTCTGAGTCATCCTTGTGCATGTGTTGTGTTCTGCATAAATTTACTAAGCAACCTGATTTTCATTTTGTTCAGATTTATCATCGGACCTCAAAGTTCTTTGTTGATGACATCTCGGAAAAAGTTGCAAAAATCCACCAAGTTCTAGTAATGAAATGAATTGATTCCATAGATTTTCAAATTTCTCCATGAGGTGGTTCAGTTTGTGGTTAATCAAGTTTCAAACACAATTAGTGTATGCAGTAGTTCTTGTGATTTAGATCCATATTCTGTTTTGAAGATTTTCTAGAGACAAAATAATATATTTTATTTAACAGGATTTTTTTATCTCTTTATCATATAGCCAAAGCAGTTTATTTTATTTAGACAGATTTGTATCCCACCTTATCCTACAATCAAAGTGGTTACATCACAATTGGAGGGTTACATTTAGCATGAGGGTACTTAACAGCATTATACAATGAACTCGTAAGTCTAGTTGGGATTGGGTATTGAGTTGGCGGGGTTAGTTGCAATACCATTCGGGTGGGGACTGTTGTCTGTCTGCTCATAGGTTTCTGTAAAGAGCAGTCCTTGCGGAAGTCTGTGATGTCTTTTAATGCTCTCAGGCTCGTTGGGAGGGAGTTCCATAGTGTGAACGCCAGTAGTGATGGAGCTGCTCTTGAAGTATTTTGTTTAGTCTTGTGGTATCCTGCAAGTATGCTGATCATGTTGTCATTATTGGTCCTCCTTGGTCTATTACTGATATCCTTTGTTATGATATCTTGGAGTGCATCTGCCGAGAGATGGTGGATGACTTTGAAGATGATCAGGATTGTTTTAAATTTTACTTTGGCCACCATTGGGAGCCAGTGTAGTTGCTGTAAGACGGGGGTGATGTGCTCAGTTCTTGGAGTGTCTGTAATGATGCGTCCTGCAGTGTTTTGCACCATTTGGAGTGTGTGTAAGGTCTGCTGAGGGAGGCCTTGATATAGACCTCCGACTCAAATCGAAGAGCTAGATAACGAATTGATTATAGACGTCAAAATAGCCACAAAGGGGGAAGCGATCGTATTGGGTGACTTTAATCTACCCGATGTGGATTGGATTACTCCTTCTGCAAATCTGGAAAGAAGCAAAAAAAATTGTGGATGCTCTCCAAGATGCATTACTTAGACAGATGGTGATGGAACCAACAAGGGAAAGCTCAACGCTGGATTTAGTCCTCACCAACGGTGATAGCGTGTCGAATGTCTGGGTGGGTGCACCTGTGAGCAGCAGTGATCATCACACAGTGTCAAAGATAACCCCTTGATTGCAATAATTGTGGTGCCTTCATTCTAAGACGAATCATCTGGAACCTAAAAGCTTGCCCTATATGCCTCAAGTTGGCAGCCATATAAAATTGACTATTAAGGGAAGAAGTAGCTGCAATAAAAATGCACCTCTTCTAGGATACAAACCAAACATAGTCCTCTGCCGCTCTCACAGAGACTCAAACATCCCAGGAATAAATGGATCACAGTGGGCTCTGGTAGACTACGTCTGGTAATGCAGAAACACCCTGTACATCAAGAGATATCACCGCATAGTGCATTCTCTGCTTTGGTTAATGAGGATGCCCAAGCCAGGGAAGCCTAAGGGCCCTTAAATAAGATAGTTAATTCCCAATCTCCTGATAAAGCACCAATTATGAAGAGAGACTCAAGGAACAGAAAACTACTACTACTTGGTGATTCCATCATCAGAGGCACCAACTTGGAAACACAGTTCAAAGGAGGGGAAGTTAGTCAAATGCCTCCCAGGCTCTTCATCTAGCAAGAATACAAACCAAATTGTTGATGTACTTAGCGCTGAAAGTGAGCACTCCAAAACTGATGTTATCATCCACTTGGGTACAAATGACCTGGCTAGAAACAGTGCCACTACAGTTCAAAGGGACTTTCAAACTCTGGGGGAGAAACTAAAGCCCATTGTTAACACTGTAGCATTCTCAGCAGTTCTACCTGTTCTTGGTAAGGGGACAGAAAGGCTAAATCTTATAAACAGCTTTAATGCATGGCTCCAAACCTGGTGCAAAGAGGAAGGATTCAGATTTATAGGCGACTGGGGAAACAGATGGGACCAACAAGAGATTACATCTCTCTGTCTCAGGGAGAAGAATCCTAAGTGAAAAATTCAGCCAGTATGTGGATACGTATTTAAACTAGAAAAAGGGGGTGACGGATGGGGAAAGTCAAGTTCTGGATGTCACTCCCTGCAAAAGCAGAACAACATCAGAAACAGACACACTTTTAAATCACACATCAAAAACAAGTGGGAAGAAGTAGACAGAACAAAATCAATGCAAAAAACACGCAAAGCAATGAGCACAAATACTCGAAGCTTATCCAACAAAGTTCCAGACCTGGAAACCCTAATGGTGGAAATGGACTTGGACATTGTGGCCATTACAGAAACATGGTTTAATGAATCACATGATTGGGATATAGCCATAGCTGGCTATAATCCATTCAGAAGAGACAGAGAAAATGGAAGAAGAGGAGGGAGTAGCCTTGTATGTCAAAAGCAGTATTAAAGCTACTGAAATGCAGGGGGCATGGGGAAAAGAAGAAGCGCTCTGGGTTGTGTTGGAAAGAGGAGATGGCACTGTCATCCATACTGCTGTAGTCTACAGACATCCAACTCAAATCGAAGAGCTAGATAACAAATTGATTATGGACATTGTCAAAATAGCCACAAAGGGGGAAGCGATCATATTGGGTGACTTTAATCTACCCGATGTGGGTTGGATTACTCCTGCAAATCTGGAAGGAAGAAGAAAAATTGTGGATGCTCTGCAAGATGCATTACTTAGACAAATGGTGATGGAACCAACAAGGGAAAGCTCAACGCTGGATTTAGTCCTCGCCAACAGTGATAGTGTGTCAAATGTCTGGGTGGGTGCACCTGTGAGCAGCAGCGATCATCACACGGTGTGGTTTGAGATAAAAAAAACCAAGGTGCAGTCCAACTATAGCAAGCTCAAAGTCCCAAACTTCAAAAACACTGACTTTAATAAAATGGCCATGTACCTAAAGGAGGAGTTGACAAGGTGGATGGAGATAAGAGAAGTGGAATTGCAAAGGGCTACACTAAAGGTGGCAATAAAAGGGGCAAAGGATCAATATGTAAGAAAAGTAAATAAAAACAAAAGGAGAAGGAAACCTATTTGGTTTTCCAAAGTGTCTGCTCAAGTAAAGGCAAAAAACACAGCTTTCACAAAATACAAAAGCTTGCAAACAGGAACACAGAAATGAATACAGGATCAAACTCGGAGACAAAAAGAGAAATAAGGACAGCAAAATCAAAGGCAGAGGAAAAGATGGCTAAAGATGTGAAGTGTGGTGACAAAACTTTCTTCAGGTATATTTGGGAAAGGAAGAAGATCAGAGGTGGAATCGCAGGACTCAGAAGTGCTGGGAATGGACTCATGGAAAGGGACATTGAAAAAGCGGAATTGCTAAACAAATACTTCTGCTCTGTTTTTGCTAAAGAAAATCCTGGAGAAGGACCAACTGTGACTCCCAAATATAAAGATGGGAATGAAGTAGATACCACACCATTCACAGAAGATGTGTTAGAACAACTTGCGAAACTGAAAGTGGACTAGGCCATGGGACCGGATGGGATACATCCCAGGATACTGAAAGAGCTCAGAGAGGTTCTTGCAGGGCCGTTAAAGGATGTTTTCAACAGTTCCTTGGAAACAGGAGTAGTTCCTCAGGACTGGAGAATGGCTGATGTGGTACCTCTACACAAAAGTGGTGACAGGGAAGAAGTATCAAGCTACAGGCCCGTGAGCCTTACCTCGGTGATGGGAAAAGTAATGGAGGCGCTTCTGAAGGAGCGAATAGTGAACTTTCTCAAAACCAACAGGTTGCAAGATCCGAGGCAGCATGGTTTTACCGAAGGACGATCTTGCCAAACAAATCTGGTTGAGTTCTTTGACTGGGTGACTGGAGAACTAGATCAGGGGCATGCAACGGATGTCATCTACCTGGATTTCAGCAAAGCCTTTGATACTGTTCCTCATAGGCTTATCAATAAACTCAGTAGTTTGGGGATGGGTCCCAAGATGGTAAACTGGATCAGAAATTGGTTGACTGATAGATGGCAGAAGGTGATGGTAAATGGAGCTCACTCGGAGGAAAGGAAGGTGATTAGCGGGGTGCCCCAGGGTTCGGTCCTGGGCCCGGCACTGTTCAATGTATTTGTGAGTGATATTGCTGAAAGACTGAATGGAAAGGTCTGTCTTTTTGCAGATGACACGAAAATTTGCAACAGAGTGGACTCCCCCGAGGGAGTCCTTAACATGAGAAAAGATCTACAAAAGCTGGAAGAATGGTCAAATGCTTGGCAATTAAAATTTAATGCAAAGAAGAGCAGAGTCATGCACTTGGGTAGCAGAAACCCAAGAGAAATGTACACGATAGGGGGCGAGATGTGCACAGATCAGGAGAAAAGATCTTGGCGTGCACGGATCTTGGTGTGCGCTGATCAGGAGAAATCTTTGTGTGATGATTTCTGTAGATCTCAAGGTGGAAAAGCAGCCCGACAAGGCGGTGGCGGCGGCAAAAGGCAAGAGGATGTTGGGCCGCATACGAAGAGGAATTATCAGCAGAAAAAGAGGTTCTAATACCACTGTATAAGTCACTGGTGAGGCCTCACTTGGAATACTGTGTTCAGTTTTGAAGACCGTATCTTGCAAAGGATGTAAAAAGAATGGAAACTGTTCAGAGGAAGGTGACCAAAATGATTTGGAGCCTGCGTCAGAAGCCTTATGAGGAGAGACTTGAAGACCTAAATATGTACACTTTGGAGGAGAGGCGGGATAGGGGAGATATGATTCAGACCTTTAAATACTTAAGGAGAAATAATGAACAAACAAACCTCTTCCAAAGACGGGGAAGCTGTAAAACGAGAGGGCATAACATGAAGTTGCAAGGTGGAAAATTGAAAGGCAATATCAGGAAATACTTTTTCACTGAGTGGTGGATGCTTGGAATGCCCTCCCGATGGAGGTGGTGGGGGCAAATACAGTGACAGAATTCAGAATGGCATGGGACAGACACAATGGATCCATTTATAGCAACAGAATAAAATCAAAATAAACTGAACCATCTAACTTCTCAACAAATAGGGGTGTCCTGCATGGAGCGGTGGGTTCACCCTAAACAAAGACATGGGGAGGGGTGGCCTGCACAGAGTGGCACCTACTCCTGCCATCTTAATCCAGCCATCTTATTGGACAGACTAGATGGACCATACTGGTCTTTATCTGCCGTCATTTACTATGTTACTATGTTTTCAGAGAGGCATATATTGATGGTATAGGAGATAAAGTGGCAGTCTATATATCATGCATACTCTTCTGCCAAACAAACCCAGACCCACTCGCAAAAGTGAGTCAATATTAAAAAAAAAAATAAATTTTGTTCATCAACTCAACTATATCTATCAATAAAAGAAAATAGTGATACTTAGAGTCAGACGTTGTCAGCGTGCTCCATTTGAAAATTTTTAATTGTAAAGGATAATGTCACCTTATGCTATAATCAATGCCAACCAGGCTTGCGGCTCAACTATATAAATGTTGGGATGCATCCGGCGATTTAAAACTATCTGTAAAGTCAATTATAATGTGAATCAGAAGGAGGACAAAACGATGAGCCGTACAGGAATGATGATAAACTTACCAACGCTTTCTGTATAGTTCCAGAAGCATAAACTGCAATTTTCTTTTGATCACTCCTCCAACAGAAAATGCAGCCGACTATACCATAAAGCTGCCAGCGTATGCACTATAAACAGGACAGTTTGAGCAGAATCTAAAATCGCTGACAAAAACGACAATAGACAGGAGTGTGCAGATTAACCATCTCTGTCACACACACACTACTCCCAAGACAAACCATAAATCGCTCATAAAAACGAGGCCAATATAAAATTATCCACCTTAAGAAAGAAACACTCCATAAAAAAATAAATAAATAAATAATGCAACTAAGAAACAGAAGTAGACAGCTTGCTTTATTTAAAAATATTTTTTAAAAAACCCAGTTGTGTTTCTAAATGTGAGAGACACTGGCTAACAAATGTAAACTTATATTTTAATCACTATCATTTACGTTTGCCCCTTACTTGTGTTTGTGTAGGGATGCAGTTGTTTAGAACTATTCGTGAAGCCGATAGTCTTGTGACTCGTAAAACCATCACAACAATGAACCATAACAGATCAATCTTAAACTTACCTAACCTTTCTGTGTAATTCCTAACACATAACCTGCGATATCTATTTGATCACTCCTCAAGCAAAAAATGCAGCGGACTGCACCATAAAACGCCGGCGTCTGCGCTGTAGGCAAGATAGTTTGAGCGGGAAATAAAACCACTGATGAGACTGACACAAGTATGCAAATTAATCATCATCATGGAAAAGAATTTCAAGACTAAAGAGAAGAACCTAATGTAAACCCTATTAACGGATTTGAATCAGGAAATCTTAATCCGTATAAAAACGTCAGAAAGGTTGAATATATGACAATCAATAAATGTAAATATTGGCATATATTTGGGAGTCACCAGAACTAAGAGTAAGCAAATTAATGGTATAAATGCCTCACTAAAGCCACAACTAAATGTCATAAATCAATATGCATTGGTACACAGCCGATGGTATACCCACGAACCACTCCAATCACCCCACATCTGCCAAACCCGCAACATGAAATTAAAAAGCACATATAAACCTTTTTATAATTTTATGAATAAAAAATTATTAGAGGAAAACAGAAGTCATTCTCCATATTTAATTCATTGGGATATAGACTACCCAAGGTAAAAATATACCATTGCTGTAGGCGCAAGATGGTTTTAACCACATCGCCTCCTCTCCAATTTAACTTAACTTTTTTTAATCACAAAAAAATTTAAATTGGATGTTTTTGTGTTTCTGCTCTAGCCATTGAGCAACCAGGGGTTTATCAACCAAATCCCTGTTGATGCAACTCTTGTGCTCAATCCTTTGGCGAATTGGGCGTGTGGACATGCCCGCATATAGTTTATTACAGGGACATTGTATAACATAATTACATGGCTAGTTAGGCAATTAGAGAAATCATCTATATAGAATGCACGGTAGATTTTTGCCTTGGGTAGTCTATATCCCAATGAATTAAATATGGAGAATGACTTCTCTGTTTTCCTCTAATAATAATTTTTTATTCATAAATTATAAAAGGTTTATATGTGCTTTTTAATTTCATGTTGCGGGTTTGGCAGATGTAGGGTGATTGGAGTGGTTCATGGGTATACCACGGGTCCATCACTCTTTCCATAAAGAAATATTTCCACATTTCACTCCTGAGTCTATCCCCTTTCACCCTAATCCTGTGTCCCTGCATAGCAGAACTTGCTTTCAATGGAAAGAGGCTCTTCTCCTGTGCATTTATGCCAAGGAGATATTTAAATGTCTCTATCATATCACCTCTATCCTGCCTTTCTTCTAAAATATATATATTAAGATCCTTAAGTCCATCTTCATATGCTTTATAAGAAGACCACTAACCATTTTAGTAGACACCCTCTATACCAACCCCAACCTGTGTTTATCCTTTTGAAGGTGCGGTCTCCAGAATTGCACACAGTGCTCCAAATGAGGTCTTATCAAAAACTTATACAGAGGCACTCGCTAAAGTCCTACAAACAAGTCCAGAGTGAGGTGATACCAACAGATTTTATTGAAGAAGCACAAAAGAATACCAGTCACCCAACATGGCCGTGTTTCTGCAAAGCTTTTGTCAGGGGTAAAAATATCTCAAAGTAAAAACGCACGTACAAGAATTTAAAATAAGGAACATAATCAAGTGTTGTAAAATAGATTAATATTACTAATAGTAATGATAAAAATTAGAGGTAAGAATTAATAAAACATAAGCAGGTAGTGAACATTCTAATTGTATAATAGTCAATTCTTACTTCAGGAATGTGAGTGAGCAAAACATGACAAAAACGCCAAACTAAAAATGGGCGGGAGAGGATGATTAAAATCAAAATTCAAAAAACAATGAGCATTATAAAATATACATTATAAATATATAAAGAGATAAAGTGGCCATCCAACTATAAATAGTTAAGAGGGTCATATGAATAGGGGACTAAAATGTAAAACAAATTCAGAATTACCAGTGCACAAATCTATAAGGTATATCTCAAATGAACTTATAGGTAATGCTATACTTGAAGGGACAAAAGAAGAAGCACAAAGCTGACTCATGGTATAGTAGGTGGATGTAAAGTTGCACTGCTCAAATTAGGCAGCCTAAAATAAATATGGAAATAATATAAAACAGGGAAGGCTCTCTGAGCTGCCATACATAGGTGGAGAAAGGTATGCAGGTTGGAGGCCAGGGTTTTGAAATTTAAAGTGCATAATTACATTGCATTAGACCCATGATGCTTATTGGCAATTTCTTGTGCTAACTTGCGGTAGGCAAATAGAAATCAAAGAGGGGTTGGTGGACTGATTTATGAAGGTAATGTTATCATAAAACAATTAAAATACCCATATATAAAAACAGTATCATAAATATTAGAGTGCATCTGTAATTAGAGTCCAATAAAACAAAATAAGATGACCTTGTTCAAGGACTGTATACATTGGATATCTGACACAATAAAAGCTGAGCACAGTTAGCACACTGTTATGAACCCTAAGCAGCCTTAAAAACCCAAGAACGCTGAGCCTGCGCTTTAGATCTAAAATTTGGCACCAAAGTGAAAGGCAGGTATCCTGGTAACGGGGTAACCAAACCAGCAGATAAGACATGCATGGAAACAAAAAATCAAAGCTGGTAATCAGATGGAGTTAGTGTAGACTGCCCTGCATAGTACAGCAGTTAGATGCATGTAAATTACATACCATTTGTACGTTTGGTATGTAAGAATGTGCAGTATAAAATAATAAAAATAAATGTAATAAAATTAATATAAAGAACCCATAAGACAATAAGATAAAAGGCCACTTAAAAACTGGTTTACCCTAAAGGATAAAATAGGACGGATCAGCACATAAAACATTGAAGTAAAGCCTGCGATTGGATAAAATTGGTGTCAGCTGTCCTAGGCAGTAAAATCGTGTGATAGAGCATGCAACCAATTTAAACATTTAAAATGCAATGTGTGATGATCAGCTACCTGATAGGCAGGGGAGAGGTATCTTTGGCATAGTGCAGGCTCCCTTGCAACCCTGGGGAAAGCCCAGAGCTAGCAAGTTCAATAAAGCCCCCGGCCTGGCCTCCGGAGGGGGGCTGTATCCTCCTACATCCCCTGCTGGGCAGGAGCCGAGCCAGTCCACTTATCCGCTGCATGATCCAGAGCTGGCTCGATATCCTTGGTTCACCAGGAACCAAAGAGGCTGGAAGGGGGAGGGGTTGCATGGTCATGCCCTAGAAAAGTTCCCAGAGTTTCTAAGGGAAGGGGGCAGAGGACCTGAGGAGGAAGAGAACCCAGGAGTACGAAGAGAACAAGAATCTGGAACTCATGGAGGTACTTTGATAAGGCAGTGAAGGCTTTAGCTCTGGGGCAGGTTCAGTCAGTTTACAGTGAACCTGGAAGGGGGGAAGGGAAGGACTGCTATGCTGTTGCTTACTGTGTAATGGAGTAACGTTGCTTTAATCTGGAAAAGACTGGGCGTTTAAACCCTGGTGGTTTTAAAGGACTACTTGTAACTGTTTTCATTACTCTTCTAAACTGTTTTGCTTTGAGAGAGAGAGGCTGCGCAAAGCCTGAAGTTTTTAGAGGTGTGAGCCACCGGATTGTTAGCTGAAAATTACTGTGAACCTAAGGGAACCTGCTTTGGTGTTTTCCTGCAATATCCGAACCGGAATTGAACTTTGGGATCCAGGTTGGTGGACAGAGTGCTTCAGGTGTCTCTGGAACCTGCTCTGCAGCTTCGCAAATGTTAAGAATGTATGCAATGTAGAATAAAAATAAATATGATAAAATATTATAAAACCCACTGAACAATAAAGTAAAAGAATGCATAAAAGCTAGCTTTTTCAAGGGAGTGGAAAGGGACAGACCAGTACATAACAGAATAAAACCGGTGATCAGATGGAGCCGGTGTTGGCTGCCTTGGACATTGAAGTTGTGTGGTGACTAAAACATACATACCAATTGGACATTAAAGATATAGGAGACCATTAAAAATCTGCTATGTAAAATCAAAATAAATATGATTAAAAATATTATAATAAAACCCATTGAGCATATTCTGTTTGTTTATCCCTATTTTTACATTTCTTTTGTTTCATAAGAACATAAGATATGCCATACTGGGTCAGACCAAGGTCCCTCAAGCCCAGTATCCTGTTTCCAACAGTGGCTAATCTAGGTCATACGTACCTAGCAGTTTTCCCAAAAGACACAGGTTCCACAATGCTTGTACTGGGTCAAGCATTGATATCCTGGGTCCCATCTTAATAATGGTTTATGGACCTTTCTTCCAGGAACTTGTCCAAACCTTTTTTAAATCCAGCTACACTAACAGCCTTTACTACATCCTCCGGTAACAAATTCCAGAGTTTGATTACATGTTGAGTGAAGAAATATTTTCTTACGTCTTAAATAGTTTAACCTGTAGTTTCATTGCATGTCCTCCTAGTCTTTCTATATTCTGATAACGTAAACAATCGATCTACGTTTACCCGTTCCACTCCGTTCATTAATTTATAGACGTCTTTGATATCTCCCCTCAGCCGTCTCTTTTCCAAGTTAAAGAGCCCTAACCTTTTTAGCCTTTCTTCATAGGAGTATCCTTCCATCCCCTTTACCATTTTGGTGGCTCTTCTCTGAACCTTTTCTAATAACGCTATATCCTTTTTAAGATACGGCGACCAGAATTGCACACAATATTCAAGGTGCAGTCTCACCATGGAACGATATAGAGGCATAATAATATCTTTTATTTTCCATTCCTTTCCTTATGATACCTAGCATTCTATTTGCTCTTTTGGCCGCTGCTGCACACTGGGTGGAGGGTTTTAACATGTTATCCACAACGACGCCTAAATCTTTTTCCTGGGTGGTGGTTCCTAATGTGGAACCTTGCATCGTGTAACCCTAGTTTGGGTTGTTTTTCCCTAGGTGCATAACTTTGCACTTGTCCACATTAAATTTCATCTGCCATTTTGATGCCGTCTTCCAGTTTATCAAGATCCTCTTGAAATTTTCCACAATCCTCTTGGGTTTTAACAACTTTAAATAGTTTTGTGTCGTCTGCAAATTTTGATAACCTCACTCGTTATTCCCCTTTCCAGGTCATTTATGAATATGTCAAAAAGCAGCGGACCCAGCACAGACCCCTGGGATACACCACTATTCACCTTTCTCCATTGGGAAAATTGGCCATTTAGCCCTACCTTCTGCTTTCTATCTTTCTTTATTTGGCTCTGTTTTGACTGCCTTTATTGTCTTGAATAAAGTAGTCTCAAAAAAGAAAGAGGCCTCTCTTCAGGCAGCTTTGACTTCCCAGGCCTGTGTGGGTGGCTGGGAATGCTCTTCTCACTTTTTTCTTTCACCAACTGTCTGATCAGAGGGGTTTGTTTTCCACCACTGTTTCCTTTTCTGCAAGGATTTTCCTTTTCTTTTTTTTTCCTTTTGAGGGCAAAGCAGTTAGTGTTCTCTGACAGTGCAACGGCAGTGATATACGTCAACAAGAAAGGTGGTAATTGCAATGCTGTGTGGCTGCAGAGGTTCATGTGGTGGTTCTGTTGGTAGCCCACATAGTGGGCATTGGACAACATTCAAACAAACTTGAGTCTGAATAGCATAGATCCCAGTGAGTAGGAGCTAAGCCTTTGCATGTTGGATCTTGTGCAGAGGTGTGGGGCCTGCCAGTGTTTGATCTGATGATCACCCATGAGAATACAAGCTGCAGGAAGGCAGTGGGCTTGAATGCCCTTTTTCAGGAGTGTCCTATGTCTTCTGCCCATGACCCTTGATTAACTAGTTTTGCAGAATTTAGTTTTACCTGGACTTGATCATTCTAGTGGCACCAGTCTGGCTATGCAGGCCATGGTACACTGATCTCTTGAGCCTACTGGTGGAGTCCCTTCTCTTGCTACCTCAGAGGGGACTTCTGCAAAGTCCCCTGGATCATGGAGGATCCTGTTCCCTTTTCACTTATGGCCTGGTCCTTGAGAGGCATAAGCTGTCTAAGAAAGGATACTCTGGAGCAGTAGTCAACAACTTTTCTTAATGCTTGGAGAGCTTCTACATCCTTGGCCTATGTGAGGGTCTTTGAGAGGTGCTATCCCTCTCAGGCCCTGGATGCCAGTAAAGCTGACAGTTACCTTTCTGTCCTTCTTAGTCTGGTTTGGGCCAAGGTTTAGCTCTGAACTCTTCTCAAGGGTCAGATGGTGACTTTGTGTGCTACTGACAGCATGCTCAGGGAGTATAGCCAGTAGCACAACTTGCTATGCTCAGCTTCTTCAGGGAGGTGAAGCAGATCTGTTTGCATGTGTACATTTTGTCTTAGTGGAGTCTTTTTCTGATGTTGAAGACACTGAAAGGTCACCCTTTTGAGACCCTTTGGATGGTCTAGCTCTCAAGGATGTGACCCTAAACGTGTGGTATTCCTGGTGGGTGCTGAATCTGTCTGTCAGGTGTCGGCACTACAAGCCTTGTCCTGTAAGGAACCTTTTCTGGTCATCTTGACAGCATCTGTCTCTTTGAAGATGGCACTGTCCTTTCTCCTGAAGGTGCTCTCTTCCTTTCATCTTGATCAGTCTGTGATCCCTGCCCTTCATAGAGGAGAACCTTTGGACAGGCCCCTGGCTGTGTCTGGATGATGTGAGGAGGCGTCTGTAAAGTGACTGGGGTTTACTAATTTCTTCTGTCAGTTATGCTTACAAACGAAGCTGTGCCAGACCAATAGGTTCACTGCTCCCAACATTCCAATCAAACCAGGATCACTAGCACCACTGTCCATTTTTTCCAAGCCATCTAAAAAACAAATTGAAGGTATAATCACCGGAATCAACACAACCACTGCACAAACCGACCCTTGCCCGGTGTTCTGGATAAAAGAGCTACGATCGACTGTCAGCCCTTTTCTATCCAAGCTAATGGACTGCTCCTTCACAAATGGGACCTTTCCCCAATCCCTCAAACTTACCTCTATCAGGCCACTACTAAAGAACAGTAAGCTTGACCCTAAGAAGCCAGACTCATATAGGCCGATATCAAGCATCCCACTCTTGGCGAAAATCATTGAAAAAGAAGTTCAAACACAAATCCAAGAACATATTGATGTTTCTGCCCCACTTGATTCATGTCAGCACGGTTTTAGAGCTGCTCACGGCGTGGAGACTCTCCTCACCATCCTCTTCAGTACCATAATAACAGGAATTGATAACATACGCCAGGGATATGTGCTCATCTTCTTAGACATCGCAGCCGCGTTCGACTCAGTCTGCCATGATCTCCTCCTACACCGCCTCCAGGAGAAGGGGATATGTGACTCTGCACTTAAATGGTGCAAGTCGTATCTCTCCGATAGATGGCAACACGTAAGATCAGGAGAAACAACATCAGAACCTTTCCACCAGAGTCAAGGGGTCCCGCAAGGATCATCTCTCTCTGCACTCATGTTTAATATATATGCAACCTATCTGCGAGATCATCCGGTCCTTCAAGGTGAGCTGTCTGTTGTACGCTGACGATGTTCTCCTATATATGCCATTCACTACTGAGAACCCTGACCTTTCCCCACTGACAGACTGTTTCGATGCAGTATCCAGCTGGCTCCAAATTCAAAATCTTTGGATACAACATAAGAAAACCGAAGTCCTTTTCATCACAAGGAACCCAAATTTCATTACTCCTCCTTACTTTGAAGGTCCAAGATGCAGAACCTCTGACCAAATCCTCCATCAGATACCTGGGAGTCACACTTGACCAGCGACTAGACATGAAGACCCATATAAGCAATGTAGCAAGAGCCGTATACCATAAAATCCGATCCCTCAGACACCTACGCTCCCTATTTGAACCAGATGACTTCCGGACAGTGTATCAAGCTCTGGTCTTACCACATATCGACTATGCCAACGCAATACTCCATGGTCTACCCCAATCCACTTTGCTTCCATTACAGCTAGCAATGAACTCAGCAGCACGAGTTCTCCAGGGCGCTGCCATGAGGGAACACATGATACCCATCCTGAAACAATTACACTGGCTCCCTATAAAAGGCAGGATCACATTCAAGACCATACTAATGACCTTCAAGATCATAAATGGACTCGCCCCATCTTCCTTATCCGATCTCATACTGATAACCCCCCCTAATAGATCTAGAAGATCTCATGCCACCAATAAACTAGTAGTCCCAAAAGAAACGACCAAGTGTTGCCAAAGCACAACAAACAGGGCTTTTAAGCTCGCCGCACCTAAATGCTGCAACACCCTTCCACACAGTATTCGTGATATCACCAATCTAACCCAGTTCAGAAAAGCCGTGAAACATTACCTCTTCCTCTTGCATTACCCGGATGACAGCACCACTGATCACTCACCATCCAGCTAGGAAATCTACGCAAATGTCCAATCAATTTGCATTGTACAGATGTAAATAGTTACCCCTGTTTCTTTCCAAGTTCCTATTCCTGTTATTTGTAAACACAAATCAAGTCATTTGAAATGTGTATGTAAAATGTTCCATGTAAACCGCACTGATGGAAAATAGTGCGGTATATAAGAAAATGTAAATAAATAAATGCCATATCTTTGTCCTGTTCAGTGGTCTGACGAAAGGATAGGCAGCAACCAAGGACTCAATTGCCCACTGGATTAAGGAGGTTATTTGCTTAGTCTACCATCCATGTGGGAAATGCATGTCATAGGGAGTCAAGAGCTTCCTTCATTAGGACACAAGCCACCTCCTGGGCAGAGTCCATTTTAATGCATCCAGAGGACATCTGTTAGGTGGCTACCTGGTCATCTTTGAATAACTCTGCAAAGCACCACAGGCCGCATGTGGGTGCTGGAGTGTATGGCACCTTTGGCAGATCAGCTCTGTCCAGAGCTTCATCTTATTCTCATCCTGGGTCTTGCTTGGTTATGTTTCACTTGTCTGGACTGGTCAGTCCAGCAAGATTGACATGGAAGGAGTGCCTGATGTAGAGGAGTAGCCTAGTGGTTAGAGCACTGGCTTGGTAACCAAGAGACCAGGGTTTGATTCCCTTGTGGCCTTGGGCAAGTCACGTAACCATCTATTGCCTTGGAAGAAAGGCCTGGCAATCTTCTGGTTACACTGCCAAGAAAACCCAGGAGCTGCTGTGTTGCCGGGAGTCAGCAATGACTTGAAGGCACACATTGTATTTTGCCTGATGTAAAGTCAAGTATGGTAAGAGCCAAAGGTTTGTAGAAAGTTATAATTTTTTCAGTCTTGGGATGTCATACTGACTTCCCTCAGTTCTGCACCAGCATATATACAAGTGGTGACAGCACTGAAAGTTGCCCTGGTCTGCCTCCATGTGCAGGTTGGAGCATAATCCATTTATTTGGACTGGTCCATCAGGATTCATGGAAAGGAAATTAACAGCTCTGGAAAATATCTCTGTTGCATTCATCCTCTCAGGGTTTGACTATATATTAAAAATCATGACTAAATCTTGAACTGTATCTGGTCATATCATGTGGAACAAGCTACCATATTTCTGCATTTAGAACCTGACTAAAATTTTCTGAAGTCTGTGTTTTTGTGTTTTTTTTTTTTATTTTAATTTTTCTCTTTAGGTATGGTTTGTATTAGCTCCTCCTTTTTTGTATTTCCTTTTTTGTTGTTTTTTATAGATGTTTGATGGTTTGGTTTGTTACCTGCCTAGAAATGCTTTGATGGGCGGGAAACATTTTAGTTTAAATATGATAAAGTAAACTTCACAGGGATAATCAAAAGCCTGGTTTGCTTAGCACAATACAGCAGGATATATATTCAGGATTCTGAATTAGTCTTTCTTTTTTGATTAAATCTGTAATTACATATTTGCATGAGGACCATTTTTTGCTTTCTTTAGCGTGCCTAATGCTATTCTCCTTGTAATTTACTGAATGGCTTAAGAATCTGTTTTGTACCATGCATTGTTTAGTCTGAATTTTTCTGATATTCACAGATGTGTGTGTGTGTGTTTGTACATTTTTAACACCTAGCGCACACTTCAACATAAATCTGTAAAGAAAATCTCAGCATATTTTATTAGGTGCAATTTTTAATTTAATGTGCATCTTAACTGAAGAATTTGTTATAGAAATTGATATATGGATTGACCACTTTGGTGTTTAATCTTTCTGTCTTCATAGTTTCCTTCATTTTAGATATATTGGTGGAAAGACGTCTTTCATTTGAAACCTTGGATGCTTAATTCAGTCTGATCATTGTCATCCATTACAGGTTTTTACTTCGCCAAGGAGCAAATGTAGGAGCAGTTAATAGTGAAGGTGATACCCCATTAGATATTGCTGAGGAGGAAGCAATGGAAGAACTACTTCAGAATGAAGTAAATCGACAAGGTAAAATGAATGGACTGTTTTAATATGCCCTTTAAAAACACTTGCTTCAGCAACATTTCTGGCTTTACTGCATTGTAGAAATGGAAAACTGGCTTATAAATCACCAAGGCTAAATCTGGCCTCTGACATGCTCTTGCTGGCTAAATTCAGTTCTAGTTTCCAACATCCATGACTGCATTGCAGAGTTAGCAAGATGATATGAATGACTTATTCTACTGTAAGTTCCCAACACTCATGACCTATGAGCATTATTGTTTAGTGAGGGCAACTAAATCTGCAGCTTCAAAATGGAAAAGTAAATCTGCTAAGGCAGCCCTGGAGGCTTGACAAACCCTGGTCAGATGGCTAATGCTCCTAGTGATGAAGCAAGGATCCACATACAGGACCCCTTTTTACTAATGCTCAGCTCGAGCTATCTGCGGCATGGTCCATTTTATTCCTGTGGGCTGTGTGGCAGATAGCTTGAATTGTGTTAATAAAAGGGCTACATAGATTCCTTATTGCTGCTATTTCAAGAAACTCTGCTGTTCAGCAAGCCCTCAAACAGATACCAGCATGAAGCCAGGTTTTGCAAACCAGAGAGTGAAATTTTTTAGAAGGGATTTTGGCATGTGCATTTATTTTTGGTTTGTTGTACCTTATCTCTTGCAAGTCCCAGCCCTTTTTAATATGGGGAAGGAGGCATATATCAGTTTGGACGGTTCAGTACTTTCTTGCCATTACAAGGAGAACTTTTTCTTTGTATCAGGGGTTGATGTAGAGGCAGCTCGAAAAGAGGAGGAGAGAATAATGCTTAGAGATGCAAGACAGTGGTTGAACAGTGGCCTTATCAATGATGTCAGACATGCAAAATCTGGTGGTACAGCGCTTCATGTGGCTGCTGCTAAAGGATATGTAGAAGTTTTAAAGTAAGTATTTTCAATTTGTAGGGTGTGTGTTTACCTCCTTGTTTGTGTGTTCATCATTGGCTATTTGCTAATTTATTTATATTTCATCTTTTAGAAGTCTGTCAAATGGAGCTTCTCTTCTTGACTGCCTAGATTAAAGCATCTAACTATCCCTTCTGGTCATTAATAGATTAATGATGAGCTGAATGTTTAATCCATATTGCTCAATTCCGTTTATTTTAGTCCTTCATATAAATGATCTTATTTGCATACATTGATTTGTATTTGCCAGCTATACATTCTCTGTTACCCATGCTCCTTTTCCACATCTGTTGGGTTTGCTATACCAGTTATTTTAGTGATATATGCAAAAATTCCAAATTTCCCAACCAGTTATGCTAATTGTTGATAATGGATAGTAGGGGTCCAGTGCATATTCCTGTGCCATGTTTCCTGTTGCTTTATTGTAGTCTGAACTTTACAGAAACTGGTTTGGTATAATGCATATCCAGATCTTTTGCTATATTGTCATCATGATATCTCTTTGTTATTGGTGAGTAACTGGGTGGTTATGTGAAGTTAAATGAGACTTTTGTGCTATAATTAAGTGCTTACACTGAATCCCAGACACATTGCACAGTTTACTGGTTGCTTAGGTATCTTCTGTACTCTCATGTGATGTGTGAATGCAGTGAAAACTCAAGTTCTGTTTATGGACTGCTTGATATCACAAAGCAGAAGACAGTCTGTCTGTCCCTCTGTGTCATATAATTTATTTATTAAAGATTTTGGGGTATGTTTACTAAACTGCAGTAATGTCACCAGCGTTAAGTGCAGCGTTAAGGTACCTGAAGCCATAAAAGGCAATGGGCAGGCATTGAAAAGGGAGCAATAGGCGTCATGGCTGTTTGGCATTAAAAAAAAAAAAGAACAAAAGGGAATTGAACCCATGATCCTTGGCTTGGGCAGTATCAGTACTAACCAGTAGGCTACACCTCCACAGCTCTTTGATCTGCTATCTGCTGGATACAGAAGGATGATGTGTTGGGACAGCAGCTTAGGCGGGCTTCCCCATGGCTGATGTGCAGTCCTATATTAATCTGAGATTTATTCTTCCTCTCAGGTTCTGTTTCTGTTTTGTGCTCCAGTATTTTCTACCATATGCATGTTGATGTTAGGATGGAGTGATCGTTTCTTATCTCCGGATATAGAAAGACTGCAGGTCACCGCATGACATGTCTGCTGTGGTTACCAGGATAGGGTTAACCCACCAGTACCCACAATGCAATGCACATGCAGATTAGCAGTCTACAGCAGGTCACCAGATGGGGTATGCCTCTCCGCTGTAACTGTACCGGAGGGCGGAGAGAAGGTGGAGAGAGAGGGGTCAATAGGCAGGGAGAGGCCCCTGCTGCACTAACGCTGTCACATAAACGCTGGAACAGTACCGCGAGTGAAAACCTGTCAGTAAATGTACATTTGTAGGAGAGAGAAACCATTTCCTGTCAGCAATGTATATCATAGGCAGAGAGCCCTAAAACAGTGTTCCTTAACCTCCCTCCAGTCTAGTCCCCGAACCTCTGGGTTGCGCACCTCTCACAGCAGCTTGGAGACTGAGAAACATCATCCTTTTGTGATGACAGTGGTATATCCTCCCAGGATCCACCTCCTCATCTCAGTTAACTCAGTCTCCAAGCAGCTGGAGATTGGAGGAGCCTGGAGGTCCGGGCTCCACAGAGGGATAATTAAGGAGAGTTAGTTGTTAGGGACTTTTAAAAGTAAAAGAAAAAGGAAAAAAAGTACCATTTTCTCTGCGGGGGGAGAGCGAGTATTGAGGTCTTTCCTCCTTCTTTAATTTTCCTCCCCCCCCCCCCAGGCCCTCAGTTCAGTCAGGAGCATAGTTTGTGGGCAAGAATTGCTTGGATCCCTCGGGCTACCTTGGTTTCAGGTGCGGAGCTCAGGCCGACTGAAACCGGGGGGGGGGACGGACGACGGACGGACGACTCTTGCAGAACTGTCCGTCAGCGACTGCAGAAGACTTGCCTGCTTATGCTGTGAAGATCTGCAGACGGCTGGAGCGTGGACGGTGGGCCCTGCGTGTCCTCTGCCCCGACGCTGTCAGCAGCTTCGTTCGGGAAGTCAGAGGCAGCCGCAGAGAGAGAGTGGCACTGCTTTTCTCCTTCTGCTCAGCCGTGCCTGCTCCTGGCGCTCTGGCAACTGCTTGTTGCTAGAGCAGAACGGCAGTTTCGACAGAGCGCGGGAGGAGAAAGCGATTTTGGTTCCCTCAGCCTCTCCGGCTCCCAATGAGGTAGCCAGTAAGATCGGATGAATGGAGGGAGATTAAAAGAGAAAGATAAAGCCGTCTTGGCCACACAAAGGTAAGGCGGCAGTTTATTTCCTCAGAGCGGGGGCCTAATCGCGTGGTGATCGCGTGGGAAACGCCAACCGCTCAGCAGGCCCTGTAGAGACTTCTGTTTTGCGCGGGAAGCCTCCCTTTCAGTAGAAACTCAACGTTTTTTTAGGTTAAGGGATATTGATAGTTATTGTTTTTACTGCTTTATTGTTTAAAAAAGAAAGGTTTCTGCACGTGTTAAAGGACGCCACAGCCTCTATAAGGAGGTATGTCGTCTAGACCACATTGTTTGGTCTGCAGTTCTAAGAGGGGCATTGTGGCAGAAACAGGGGTTTGCAAGCGGTGCACACAGGAGACTGCTGCCATGGAGCACAGCTTGTTAGGAGCACCTGAGGGTCATAAGGACCCCGTCGGCTCACAGGATCCCACTTCCTTATCTCCCCCATTAAAGTAACCCGTAGCCAGTCCGTCTTCAGCCCCAGATCTTCCTGCTTTGCAAATGGCGTTGCCAGGGGGTCTGGCAGCCGCTGCAGCAAGCCTTGGGACTTCCCAGGCAGGAGCATGAGGCGACTTCTATTGCAGTTTCCCAGGGGGGAAAAAGAGGCCGGGAACCCCTTTGAATGCGGGGAAGTCGGGGCAGCCGATGAAGAAAGCTAGATTGGAAAAGGAGCAGAAGGAACAGTCGGTGGACTCGGAGGGATTTCAATCGGATGAGGGAGACCCGGAGTTGGAGTTGGACAAGGAATTGGAAGAAGGCGAGTTCACAGACAGAGGATCAAGCGAGTCTCGTTCGAGTGCTTAGTTGCCCGCACTCATTTCGGAGACTCTTAAGGCGCTCAATATGCCTTCATCAGGCCTGGTGGAGGATGCTTCATTAGAGGATCCCTTGCTGCAGGTTTTTAGGAAGACATAGAGAGCCTTCCCGGTTCATAGAGTTATTAGGGAAATGATTTAAGAAGAATGGGACATGCCAGAGGCTGCTCTAAAAGGGACCAGAGTGATGAGTAGACTTTACTCCCTGGTGGACCAGGATCGTGAGTTATTTAAGCCTCCAAAGGTCGATGTGGCTGTCTCTGCAGTGACAAAGAAGACTACCATTCCGGTGGAAGGTAGTGCTGCGCTCAGGGATACCCAGGACAGAAGGCTCGATACCTTGTTGCGTCAGGTCTTTGATGTCAGCGCTTTGTCCGTGCAAGTGGCTATTTGTGGAGCTTGGGCCGCTCGAGTCTGCTTGCGTTTGTCACAGCGAGTGCAAGGGGGACCAGGGGCAGACATGGAGGCAGAAGCTGCAAGACTTGAGTCGGGCGCAGCTTACTTAGCAGATGTCCATTATGATCTCATTCGGGGTTTGTCGAAGAGTATGGCATCAGTGGTTTTGGCTCGTCATTTCTGGCTACGCAACTGGGCAGCAGATGGGTCCTCTAAATCCAGGCTGAGCAAACTTCCCTTCCGCGGAAAGTTGCTCTTTGGAGAAGAGTTGGAAAAACTAGTAAAGGATCTTGGGGAGTCCAAAGGGGGCCGTCTGCCAGAAGACAAACAGAAGCCAGGACGCTCTGCTAGCGGTTTCAAGGGACAGCAGAGAGAGTTTAGATGATTCCGGTACCCACGGTTTGGACAAGCACAACGAGGAAAATTCCCTGCCAGAAGTCAGGGGTTTCATGGCTTTCGAGGAGCGGGAAGGGGGTTTGGGGCCTCTACCTCTTCCACGAATTTCCGGAAGCCACAATGAGATCAGGAGGACCCAGGCAGACCTGATTCCCGAAGGAGGTTGGCTACAGGATTTTTACCCCGCCTGGGCCAAGATTACATCCAACCAATGGGTGTTGGAAGTCATTCAAGAAGGATATGCATTGGAGTTTCAGCGTCCAGTAAGGGAATTCTTTGTAAGATCCACGTGCAAGTCGCTGCTCAAGCACAGCGCGGTCTGAGAGACAATCAAGAGACTTCTCGCCCTCAGAGCGATAGTACTGGTTCCCCCAGACGAATGCGGTTCCGGTCAGTACTCTATTTACTTCGTAGTTCCAAAAAAGGAGGGCTCCCTTCGGCCCATTTTGGAACTCAAAGGGGTAAATCGGTCCCTAAAAGTAACACACTTTCAGATGGAAACGCTCAAGTCTGTGATAGTGGCAGTAAGAAAGGGGGAGTTTCTTACTTCCCTAGATCTGTCGGAGGCGTACCTCCACATTCCAATTCAACTGGCACATCAAAGATTCCTCAGGTTTGCAGTGCCCATGGGACACTTCCAGTTCCGAGCGTTGCCGTTCGGGCTGGCTACAGCCCCCAGAGCCTTTACCAAGATAATGGTAGTGGTAGCGGCGGCATTGAGAAAGGAGGGAGTTCTCGTGCATCCGTATCGCGACGATTGGTTGATACGAGCGAAGTCCAGAAGCGAAAGCGAGACTGCTACGACAAGGGTGGTGACCTTTCTGCAAAGTCTTGGTTGGGCGATCAATATGGCCAAAAGCAATCTGGTTCCGTCTCAAAGACTAGAGTATTGGGAGCTCAGTTCGATACAGAAGTGGGGAGGGTCTTTCTACTGGGTCACCGAGCAGACGGATTAAAGACTCTCCTGAGACAGTTTCTGGACAGAACCATGCCCACGGCGTGGCATTATCTGCAAGTGCTTGGAACAATGGCAGCGGCAATTGAGATGGTTCCGTGGGCGAGGACGCACATGGGACCCTTGCAGAGAGCATTACTCAGGCGATGGTCTCTTCAGAACGATTCCTTGTCCCAAAGGGTACCTTGGCTATCAGACACAGCAAGCCCTATGTTGGTGGTTGGCGTCGGACTTCCTCAGCATGGGAATGCCATTGGAGACGCCATGCTGGATCCCCTTAATGACGGACGCAAGCCTCTTCGGATGGGGATCTCATTTTCAAGGGAGGTTCGCCCAGGGCCAGTGGACCACACAGGAGAAGACCTGGTCGATCAACAGGTTAGAGCTGAGAGCGGTAAGACTCGCATTGATAGCCTTTCAGCCTTTTTTCAGCAAGGGAGCTGTACGGGTATTGTCCAACAATGCCACCGCCGTGGCCTATATCAATTGACAGGGCGGTACCAGCAGTGTTCCCATGGAAGTGGAAGTGGAACAGTTGTTCGAATGGGCCGAGGTGAATCTGCAGGCTCTGTCGGTGACACATGTAATGGGAGTGGACAACATGGAAGCCGACTTCCTCAGTCAAGTGAAAGTAGACCCAGGAGAGTGGGTTCTTCATCCAGACGTCTTCGATCTGTTAGTAGACCGTTGGGGAACTCCAGTGATGGATCTCATGGACACATTCCATTTGGCGAAGGTCGATCGCTTCTTCAGCAGAAGAAGAGAGAGGATGTCAGAAGGCCTGGATGCTCTGCTGCAAAAGTGGCCAGCGGAGCAGCTATACGTCTTTCCTCCTTGGGTGTTAATAGGAAGAGTGGTACAACGCATCAAACACAGAGGGCAGGTGATCTTGATAGCTCCAGATTGGCCAAGAAGACCTTGGTACGCAGATCTGATGAGGTTATTAGTGGCAAGGCCCTGGCACCTGCCTCAACGAGCGGATCTCCTTTCGCAGGGGCCTTCGGTTCTCGCTTACAGCTTGGCTCTTGAAAGGGCAAGGTTAAGGGCTGTCATGAGGTAGACAGCACTGAGCCTGGGATAATAAAGGGAAATGAAAAAGAAGAGCTTACCTCACAGCCACATGTGCAGTTGAGACATTCAAATTGCAGGGAAGCAAGGAATGGAGAAACAAACTTTCCTCAGAGCATTAGTGACGCAGTAGAAATTCAGAGTCCTAATCAGGCTCACCTGGGGAAAGAATCACATACTACGTACAACAAGCAGGGAGTTAAAACCAGGTGGGAAATTCCACAGAAGGGGATCAAGGAGATCAGGGGGAGGAGAGAGAAGGAGACAGACTCAGGAGCAGAGACAGAGAGACACGCTGTCCTGGAGAAAGAGGGCTGAATGGAAGCAGGCTGTTGAACCAGAGAGTGCTGGGGGAAGCAGTGCAAGAGACTTCCAAGCCAGAGGGGTCCTCCGTGCCAGGGAAGGCAACCAAGCAGGCAAACGTCACACCCAGGAAAGCTCACTGAAGCCAGGAAGTGATTACAGCTCAGCTAAGCCTAGTGCTTGGAACTCCCGGAAAAAGGCAGTTTACTCCTCAGAGAAGAAGGCTAACGGAGGAAGGGCTGGAAACTATCTTTACCAGAGAGAAAGATAAGTACCCTGTTTTCTACAGAGGGAAAGAAGTGGGTCCTTTTGTAAAGAGCCAAGCTTACAGAGTGTTAGAAAACCCTTATTGGAATGGATGTTGGAAAGAAACCCCAAGCACAGCTCCTTATGTCCCTGGCTGCACAGAACAGTCTCCTCTCATAGAAACAGAGGTCTCACCAGTGCAAGGTTCTGAAACCAGTAATACAGAAACCTGGTGCCCGTTTACAGGACCAGGTCCTGATGTGATGCAGTGGGAAAGTTCAAACCCAGAGGTCATTCCAGAGCCCATGGATTGTGCTCTTTGTATTTCTGATGAGATAGAATCTTTGTTAAGAAGCAAGAAGAAGCATTATTATCATTTGGAAAGCTTTTATCTGTGAAGCAACAGTTTATTTGTGTTACCATTATTTGATGTATCCAGAGGGCAACCCTCAAGGGAAGGGGAATAAAGCCCAGCTTTAATTATACTTGGACACGACTACAGAGTATTCCTTTAACAAACAGAGCTATACCCCATATCTAGGCAGTCGCCTAAGGGTATAGTCTCACAGGGCGAAAGGCTACTCTACAACCGTAATAGCTACTTTGTTGAAGTCTAGGAAAAGGACTACTTCCTTGGCGTACATTCGGATCTGGTGAGTGTTTTTGAAGCATGGTGTGGGGACCATCACGTGGAACCGTTACGAGTGTCGGTTCCACAGGTCTTAGCGTTCTTGCAGGGTGGCCTGGAAAAGGGTTTAGCGGCGGCGTCCTTAAGGGTGCAGGTCGCAGCATTATCCTCTTATAGGGGAAAGATAGGAGGTGCAAATATAGGAAGTCACCCGGATGTCAGACGCTTCCTACGAGCGGTTTTACTCATTTGCCCACCGTGTAGGCAGATGGTACCCAAATGGAGTCTTCCTTTGGTGTTTGAGGTGCTCGGAGGAAAGCCATTTGAACCATTGTCAGGGGCATCCTTAAAAGATCTTACCCTTAAGGTGGTGGTCCTGGTAGCTGTATGTTCGGCACGAAGAATTTCCGAATTGCAGGCTTTATCCTGTAGAAAACCTTTTTTTATCCTTCTATGAGTCTAAGGTAGTTTTGAGACCAGTTCCTTCCTTTTTATCAAAGGTGGTGTCAGCGTTTCACCTCAATCAGGTGATCATCTTGCCAGTGTTTAGAGAAGATTCTGCGCGGTCTTCTGAAGCTAGGTTACATCGTCTTGACGTTTGGCGAGTGTTGAAGATGCACATCTGTAGGACGGCAGGTTTTCGTAAGTCTGATAGGCTGTTCATCCTCTTTGGCGGTCCTAGGAAGGGGCACGCAGCCTCGAAGGCCTCTATAGCCAGGTGGCTTAAGGAAGCTATCGAGTCAGCATATATTTTAAAAGGCAAAAGAGTACCGGAAGGATTGAAAGCTCATTCGACAAGGGCAGAATTCCGCTTGGTACCGGCGGTGGAGATTTGTAAAGCGGCCACTTGGTCATCACTAAATTCCTTTGTCAAGCATTACCAGTTGGCTGTTCAAGCGGAAAGGGATACCTGTTTTGGATCAGCAGTGCTTCAGGCTGGCCTAGTGGGACCCTCCCCATGAATTTTCTTCACTGCTCTGTTACTTACCCAGAGGTTCGGGACTAGACTGGAGGGACGTTAAGGAGGAGTAAATTAGACTTATCTGAGATAAGAAACGATCACTCCATGCTAACATCAACATGCATATGGTAAAACATACTGGAGCACAAAACAAACAGAATCTGAGAGGAAGAATAGGTCTCAGATTAATATAGGACTGCATATCAGCCATGGGAAAGCCCCCCTAAGCTGCTGTCCCCAACACATCATCCTTCTGTATCCAGCCATTGCAGATCAGAGAGCTATGGAGGTGTAGCCTACTGGTTAGTACTGATACCTCCCAAGCCAAGGGTCATGAGTTCAATTCCCTTTTGTTCGTTTTTTTTTTCTTTTCTTTTTTTTTTTTGGATTTGTGTATATTTATCACTGAACATAGGGGGTCAAATCTTTGTATTTTCTTTTTTTATGCCAAACAGCCATGACACCCATTGACCCCCTTCTCTCCTCCAACTCTGGATGAGTTTTTTTTAATGAGTAGAGATGAGGAGGAAAGAAATCTACCTATATTCTTACTGGATTTTAAGAAGCAATCTATTTTGCTACATCTGGAGTTTAAAACAGTCGCAACACTTTAATCTGAAAAGATAGTGAGCAGGATAGTAAACCTATCTTTTCAGACTAAAGCGTCGTGATTGCTGCATCTGAAGTTTAAAACAAAGTAGGTTGCTTCTTATAATCCATTAAGAAATCTAGATTTCTTTCTTCCTCGTCTATTTATTAAACAGCTCATCCAAAGTTGACGTTTAAGATGTAGTGGCGTGCATATCATTAAGCATTTACTATGGGATAATTTGTCTATTTTTTTCAAATCCACTTTCTATGGAATTCCTTGTTCCATATTCCTGTGTGTCTTATGTCATAGTAGTTCATTTTTACAATATTACTTTTATGATTGGTCGCCATTATGGGCCTAGAAACCACATCCATTCTCTATAGAACTTATTGTTTCACACTTTTATGTTACAATTACATGCTTTTATCATGATCCTTATCGTTCCTCCAGTTCAGTCCTCCACCTCTGGGTTGTGCACCTCCTCCTGCAGCTAGCTTGGAGCCTGGGAAT
Organism: Ichthyophis bannanicus; assembly: GCA_033557465.1. NCBI lineage: Eukaryota > Metazoa > Chordata > Amphibia > Gymnophiona > Ichthyophiidae > Ichthyophis > Ichthyophis bannanicus. The sequence continues at coordinate 512,434,995 of CM066037.1, forward strand.
GTCAGAATTGTGACATCACTGGATGTAATCTGCTGGTTTCTCCCATCAGCCCTAATGTGTCCAGTCTCCATGCAGCAGGAGGACCCAGTGAGCCTAGGTCTGGGCTCACTTGACAGATAAGGAGCTGTTAGGGTAGCTAGATTAGAAGTGGTGCTAGGGTAATAATTCCTTCATTTATTCAGGTGTTCTTAAATTGGTACTGTAGCTTTAAAAAAAAAATATATAGTCTGTGCCTTGCCCGGTCTCGATCTGCCTTTTCCTTTACTTTTCATCAGTGGCACAACTTTGGCTGCTAGATCTCTCCTCCTCGATTGTACGGAGAAGAGCTCTGCAGCAGGCACCTTCCCCCATCCGCCTCTGTCAGCTGCGGAGAGAGCGTGGTCAGGCACATGGGAGCAGAGAGATGATCGCACCGCCGGCTTCCCGCTCACTGCTCTACTGAGCGGAGCAGCGTTTGAGGCAGGGTGTGCACACGGGGTAAGGCTTCCGATACTTCAGTTAAGTTGCGGGGATCGGGCCGGACAGCGGAGTGCTGATTTGGAGCCGGAGAGTTTTTGGAAGTACTCTCCATTTGGCGCCATTTCGCCAGATCAGTGGACGGCGGCCATTTTATGAGACGCATGTTTCCAGCGTGGCCTGCGATCGCGGGCCGCAACCTGGGGGTTCTAGAGAGCGCGGGCTTTGGGTTTCCAGGAGTTTAAGTGGAGGTTTAGCAGAGTGAATTGTTAGGGTCCACTAAGTGTAATCGGTGAGTTAGAGCTTTTAAATCTGTGTCCTTGTTCCTGGCTTTGCAGAAGACTTTTTCCTTACTAGGAGGACGCTTGTGGTTTATCATTTTTTTTTCCTTTTATTTAAAAAAAAAAACCCAAAGCAAACAGCTGATTGGTTTCCTTTTGTTGCTTATTGGCCATATACAGACTTGGACTGTCTAGTTTATGGCAGCGCACCCTCACACCATCAGTGTGTGGTCTTTGGCACCCGCAGGGGTACAGTGGTGGACTCCAGCATTTGTCGGGGCTGCGTAACATTGTCCACCATTCTGGAGCAGCAGATGGAGGCCAAAGTAGCTCAGGAGTCCCAGGATACAGTGGCTGGGGCAGAAGGAGAAGCTATGCAGCCTATGTTGCAGGGGTCCGGTCAGGAGGCTCCAGCGGGGCTGACAGGTGCTCTACCGGCCTTGGAGTCGAGAGCGCAACTCAGGGATTTTTGCCCGGATTTTGTTATGATTATGCATCAGGCATTTTGTTTGCGATGCCAAGGGAAGGTACCGGAGCCCTTGTCATTGCCTGGTCAGGTGCAGCTGGCCGGAGTAGGCGACGCGGCTAGCTCCCTGAAGCCCCCGAAGAGATTGAGGACTCGGGAGATGTGGTCTACGGATGGCGAATGCGCAGAGACGGAGGAAGTCGACTTGGATCTCGAGGCAGACATAGAGGACTTGGAGGAAGGAGAAATACAGGAGCCCGATGATCAGGCGAAGATCATTTGGGTGTTCCGTAAGGATGAGCTCACAGCCTTTATCATGGAATCCCTGCAGACGCTGAATCTCGCGATGGCACAGGCGCCAGAAGAAGAGGAGCTGGAAGACCCCGTTATTCAAGCGGTGCGGCAAACGCAGGTGGTGTTTCCTGTTCACCAGGTGGTCGACCAGATGATTCAGGATGGGTGGGATCAACCGTAAGCGGGGCTAAGAGGGATCAGGACTATGAACAGAATCTATCCCTTAGCAGAGAAGGATAAAGAAAAGTTTAGATCCCCTCGAGTGGATGCAGCGGTGTTGGCAGTTACAAAGAAGACTACCATTCCGGTTGAAGGTAGCGCGGCGTTAAAGGACGCACAGGACAGGAAAGTAGATGGCTTATTGAAGCAGTCATTTGAGGCTAATGCTTTGTCCATTTGTGGCACGTGGGTGGCGAGAGCATGCCTCAGATGGTGGCAGCGCTTGCAACAGTCTACTCGCCTAGAGCAGGAAGAGATATGGCTGGATCGTCTGGAGTCGGGGTCGGCTTATTTAGCAGATGTGCATTACGACTTGATTCGGGCGCTAGCTAATAGTATGCCTTCCTTAGTGGCCACCGGGAGGTCGTTATAGTTAAGGAATTGGATGGCCGATGGGTCGTCCAAGTCCTGTCTCATTAAGCTCCCGTTTTAAAGGGAAGTTATTGTTCGGTGACAAGTTGGTAAAGGATCTCAGAGTCCAAGGGCGGGAGACTCCCGGAGGATAAGCCAAAGTAAGGGAAGTCTGTACAGGCATTTCGCGGCCAGTTTATTTATTTATTTATTTTATTCTCTTATATACCGCGCTATTCTGCATCAGTGCGGTTTACATTGAACAAACTGAAATTACATTGAACAGGGCATTATAACTTGGAGATAACTATTTTACAGGGAACATGGGCTATGGAGGCTTTCAGGAGATTTCAGGAGATTTTGTACTTCTCATTTGGGGGTTTCCAAAGGGGAAGGTTTGCTTCTAGGGCCCAGGGGTTTCATGGGTTTTGCAGAGCAAGTAGAGGCTTCTCAGTGGCTCCTGCAGGGGCATCTCGGAAACCACAATGAAAGCAGGCAAGTCCCAGTGGGAAGCCGACCGATCGGCGGGCGACTTCGGGAATTTCTTCCTGCCTGGACCCAAATAACGTCCGACCAGTGGATGCTAGAGAGAATTTGCGAGGGTTACATGCTGGAATTGACAAAGCCTGTGCACGACTCGTTCGTGATGTCTCCCTGCAGGGGTCCTCAAAAGGCCCAGGCAGTCCGCAGTACCAGTACCGTAGATCGGCTGTTACGATTGGAAACAGTCGTTCTGGTTGCCGACTACGGTATGGGTCGATACTCCATTTATTTCGTAGTCCCGAAGAAAAACGGGGCTCTTCGGCCTATATTAGACCTGAAAGGAGTGAATCGGTGTCTCTGGGTGCCTTACTTCAGGATGGAAACGCTGAGATCTGTCATTATAGCAACAGAATAAAATCAAAATTAAACTGAACCATCTAACTTCTCAACAAATAGGGGTGTCCTGCATGAAGCGGTGGGTTCACCCCTAAACAAAGACATGGGGAGGGGTGGCCTGCACAGAGTGGCACCTACTCCTGCCATTTTAATCGGGCCATCTTACTGGGCAGACTAGATGGACCATACTGGTCTTTATCTGCTGTCATTTACTATGTTACTATTGTGGTGATGCGACAGAGGGAGTTCTTCTCTCGATATCACAGAGGATGTGTATTTGCACATCCCAATCAGAGCGGCGCATCAAAGGTTCCTACAGTTTGCTCTTCCTTGGGGGCATTATCAATTTCAAGCATTGCCCTTTGGTCTAGCGACAGCACCGCAGACTTTCACCAAGATTATGGTGATGGTGGCGGCGGCATTGCAGAAAGAAGGGATTCTGGTACAACCGTATCTCGATGACTGGTTGATTCAGGAAACGTCCAGGGCCGAGAGCGTTCGGATGATGGACAAAGTTGTGAAGTTTTTACAGAGTTTAGGCTGTGTGACCAATCCGAGCAAAAGCTGCTTGAGGCCTTCACAGGATCTCAAGTATCTGGGGATACAGTTCAACACTCGGAATGGAGTGGTGTTTCTGCCGGATCATCGAGCTCAAGCACTGCGGCATCTCGTGCACAGCTTCAGATCTGCGGTGGCTCCCTCAGCATGGACTTATCTTCGCCTACTGGGAACAATGGTGGTGACCCTGGAAGCTGTGCCTTGGGCCAGGTTTCATATGCAACCATTACAACGTGTGCTACTTCGGTGGTCTCATCAGTCCAATTCGTTGAGCAAATGGCTCCCCTGCCCGCTCAAGGTGAGGCAGTCCCTTTGGTGGTGGCTTCTTCCGGAGTCGTTGAAAGCAGAAATGCCCCTGGAGCAACAGGAGTGGCTTCCATTGTTGACCGACGCGAATCTCGGATGGGGGGCGCATTGTGGAAATCAGTTCGCGCAAGGCACTTGGTCCGTAATGGAGAGCAAGTGGTCGATCAATCGACTAGAGCTGAGAGTGGTGTTCCTGGCACTTCAGAAGTTTGAGACTACAGTAACAGGTCGAGCAGTGCGTGTGCTGTTGGACAACTCGACGACAGTGGCATACATCAATTGACAAGGTGGTACAGGAAGTATAGCCATGGAAGAGGAAGCAGAGGCTCTGTTCGCTTGGGTAGAACACCGGCTCCCAGCGATATCGGCGGCACACATTGCAGGGAAGGACAATGTGACAGCGGATTTTCTCAGCAGGGTCCGAGTAGATGCCGGGGAATGGGAGTTGCATCCGGATGTGTGTGCGCAAATAGTTCGCAGATGGGATCTGCCATGATGTCCATGATTGTCGTCCTTTCAGTCGGCAAAGACCAGCCGATTCTTCAGCAGGTGGCGAGAAAGAATGTCTGTAGGGATCGACGCACTGATGCAACACTGGCCGTCGGCGGGGCTCCTGTATGTATTTCCCCCCGTGGGCGCTCATAGGTCGTATTGGAGCTCACCAGGGGAGAGTGCTATTGGTAGCACCAGACTGGCCAAGACAACAGTGGTACGCCGATCTCATTCGTCTTCTCGACGGTCACCCCTGGAGGTTACCGGCGTTGGAAGATCTGTTGCTGCAAGGCCCACTTTGAATGCCTCAGGTGGATCGATTCTCGCTTACGGTTTGCCCATTGAAAGGGCAAGGCTGAAGAAAAAAGGTTATTCTGGGGCAGTCATTGCCACTTTGCTGAGAGCAAGGAAGCAATCTACGTCTCTTATATATGTCCGTATTTGGCGTATTTTCGAGGACTGGTGTTCACGGCGGCAAGTTTGGGTGGCTACAGTGTCTGTCCCTGTGGTTCTAAGTTTCCTGCAAGACAGTTTTGATAAAGGACTAGTGGCCAGTTCCTTAAAAGTTCAGGTGGCAGCTATTTTGTGCTATCGGGGCAAAGTACAGGGAATTGCACTAGGAGCTCATGCTGACGTTTTGCTCTTTCTTAAAGCTTTATTCAGAATGCAGCCTTTGCGAAGGATCATGGTGCCGCCGTGGGATCTCAACTTGGTTTTAGGGGCGTTGGCTAAAGAACCCTTTGAACCATTGCACCAGACATCAGTTAAGGATTTGACTTTAAAAACCGTGTTTTTAGTGGCTATTTGTTCGGCAAGGTGAATTTCGAAGTTACAGGCGTTGTCATGTAGAGAACCGTTCTTATCCTTTTCAAGGGAGAAGGTGGTGTTGCGACCGGTTCCGTCGTTTTTGCCAAAAGTGGTGTCTCCTTTTCATCTGAACCAAATGGTCTCTCTCTTCCAGTTCTAGGGTCCCTGGAGGGGAGTGCGTCGGATCGAAATTTACGCCGTCTGGACATAAAATAAGTTTTGTGGCAATATTTGAAGGTTTCGGAAACCTTTTGCAAATTGGACCGTCTCTTTGTGGTGTTCGGCGGCCCCTGCAAAGGAGAAGCGGTGGCAAAGGCGTCCATTTCTAGGTGGATTCCGAGAGGCGATCGCCTCAGCATATCTGTTGCAAGGTCGTGCAGTACCGTCAGGTTTATGGGCTCATTCGACCAGAGCGCAAGCTGCTTCCTGGGCGGAACATAGTTTGGTTCTGCCAGGGGAAATATGTAGAGCGGCTACTTGGTCATCTCTTCATACGTTCAGTAAGCACTACTGCCTGGACATTTCGGCGTCGAATGATGCCTGCTTCAGGTCAGCAGTGTTGAGAGCCGGCTGGAAAGGTCCCTCCCAATGAGAACTGCTCTGTTACATCCCAGAGGTGGAGGACTGAACTGGAGGACCGATAAGGAAATGATAATTACACTTACCTGGTAATTGTAGTTCCTGGAGGAACTCCAGTTCCGTCCTCAATCCCGCCTGGGGTAGTATCGTAGCAGTGGCGTCGTACTTGGGAGAACATGTTCACAGGTGAGTATGGTTACTGGAGTCCTTCGGTTCATGGCACTGAGGTGTTTCTATATCTTTCACTATATTCTTGCTTCCTTCTCTTCCTGGCTCTGTAACAGGAGGATGAGGCAAGGCGGTTCCCTTTTTATTTGGGGGACTATTAAGGTTGATCAGTTTCTGGGTATACGTTCAGTTTCAGTATAGAGTTTTAAAACTTTTTGAAATGTTAGCTACTTATTTGTTGCACCTTTGAGTGTGCTTTGTCAATAGTTCACTGGGGCTGATGGGAGAGACTAGCAGACTACATCCAGTGATGTCATGATGCTGACATGTCCAGTCTCCAAGCTAGCTGCAGGAGGAGGTGCACAACCCAGAGGTGGAGGACTGAACTGAAGTTCCTCCAGGAACTACAATTACCAGGTAAGTGTAATTATCATTTATTTATTGTTTTTAAATTATGAATTTTATGATTCATATTCTTGTTTTTAATATTTCAACATTTGTGTTTAATGTATCTTTCTGTTGGATGTTTCTCCACCCCCTGAAGAAGACATACTTGCTGAAACACTGCACGTGTAGGGGTTAATAAAAGCTGCTTTGGATTTTAGAGGTGTTCCAGCTCTGCCTGCTTTCTTTGTACTCAGAAACATGTAAGAGACGGCCCCTGCTCATCCGAGCTTAGTCTAGTCAAGACAGAACATACACTAAGTGTGGTATGAGAGATAAGAGAATCAGGACACAACAGAGCCTTTAAAACCAGGTGAAGATAAGGTATCTAGGAGAAGGTGGTCAACAGTGTCAAAAGCAGTAGAAAGGTCAAGAAGGATGAGGATAGAGTAAAGGCCCTTGGATTTGGCCAGGAGCAAGTCACTGGAGACTTTGGCAAGAGCTGTTTTCAGTAGAATGTAGAGGACGAAAGCCAGATTGCAATGGATCCAGAAGAGCTTGGGAGGAGAGAAAGTCAAGACAATGGCGGTGAAATGCACGCTCAAGTAGTTTAGAGGAAGGAGATGGGTCGATAATTAGGACAGATAGGGTCTAGTGAGGGTTTCTTGAGGAGAGATGTAACTACAGCATGCTTGAATGCTTTAGGAGCAGTTGCAGTAGAAAGCGATATGTTGAGGATATGACAAATGAAAGGGATGACAGCGGAGGAGATGGAGCTTAGGAGGCGGGTGGAAATAGGATCGGCAGAGAAGGTAGTGAGTTTGGAGGAGGAAAGATGTGTGCTTTCCGCCTCAGATTTAGAATGGGTGCAGAGGTTGAGAGGAGGAGTTTGGGAAGGAAGAGGGGATGGAGATGACCTGATGGGGAGTTAGTGTAATTTTGTGGACTTTGTCATGGAAATAGCCAAAGTCTGGGCAGAAAGGGAAGGGGAGGGGTCTGAGGCAGAGGCATCCTGGGGAGAAAGTTGAAAGTTGTGACGAATGGCGAGGGTCAGAGGCAAGAGAATCAGTTGGGTAATCTTGTTTAGCGAGTACTATGGCTGATTTGGAAAAAGGATAGCATGAATTTGAAGTATAGAAAGTCCACAAGGGTGCAGGATTTGAGCCAAATTCACTCAGCTGAGTAAGCACAGGGATGTAGGTAGTAGGTTGTCGAGGACAGCCAGGACTGAGATACGGTATGCCTCACAGGACATGGCATGGAAAGAGCAAGAGCATCCAGAGCAGAGAGTTCAGTGTTATAGGAAGATATGGTCTCATCAACAGACTCTGATGATATAGTGGAGGAAAGGGGTGATTGGACAGTAGTGGAGAGAGCCAATGAGTCTATAGCATGAAGATTCCTAAAGAGGTTGGAGGAGATTGAGTGAAAAGGATGTGGGGGAGGGAGGGTGATGAAGAGTGAAGCTTAGGAGTTGATGGTCAGATAATAGAGGTTTGAGGGTAAGCAGTTAAAGGAAAAGACAAGGCCAAGGCAGTGGCTATGCTGGTCCGTAGGGGTAGTAGAGCATAGCTGGAGGTTGAATGAGGAGGTAAGGGAAAGGAACTTTAAAGTATAAGAGTCGGGGATTTTAACACATTCATGTTGATAATTCTAAGAATAAGGGAGGGGGAAGATGAATCTAAAAAGAAGGAAAGCCATGAACCTGTCACTGAGAGGTAGAGGTGGACTTGCCAGGGGGTCTATAAATGACAGCCAGTTGGAGAAGTAGCACTCCAGGAGCCTATCAGGCTGCCATCTACTACTTGTGACATCGCTTCCTTACATTTAGTAGTTTGATTGCACTGCATAAGTAAACTTTGCCCCAACTTGAATACCTTGTAGTCTACTACAGCGGTTCTGTTTGATAGTTTTTATTCTGGATTAAGACTCTTGTTAGAACCCATTATACTTTTCCCTCTCACCTGCTTCTTTGTTTGGGGAGGAGCAGTGGAGGTTTTCTTTTTCCTTCTGGGTTTCCAGTTCAGTTGAATTAGGGTTGGGATCTGATGATATTTGCCTTCATTTGTAACCACCTAGAGATTCTCCCCTTCTATATCTCCTTCCAACTTTGGTCTAGTCATTGCAGTGATGGTTTTCAGCTAGGGGCCATGGACCAAAGATCCTGGGAACCTTGTAATCCTTCTGTAGGGATAAAGATGTCCTGACAGATTTTGAACTAGTGTCGGCCTGGGCTGAAGGCTAGTGTGTTGTTTTTGATTATCCAGGTAGCTTGGGGAAATACAGATAAGATGAGTCTGTATGGAACCTAAACATTAACAGTGATTCTACCACTGAGGAACTTGATTGATCCTCAGCTCTTCAAGAGGGAACTTTGGAACATCTTAGTGCTCAGTGTTTCCATTATATCTCCAGGAACAAGCAGGAATGTAGTCCTCACATATGGGTATCATCGGTACTGAAGGAGCCTGTGTGGGAACGCTCCCCAGCATCCAATAGGAAAGCTTTTGGGAGCATCCCACAGCGCCTGCGTGCTGCCTTCCCGCCTTTCCCAACTGTCCCTCTCCAGTTCTTTGTTTTCCGCGGAGCCAACAGGTCGCACATCCTGTCATTGCAGAAAATAATTCCCTTTTATTCTTCTTTTTTGTGGTTGCGTCTGCCTTCCCTCGACGCTACACCGGTACCGCCAGTGGTTGGTTCTTTTTTTCCACAAAAAAAAAAATCTTCTGGAGTCTTTTCCAGGTATTTTCTCCTCGGGTGCCACGCGCCATTTTGGGCACTAGGCCCAACTTTTCCTTTTAAAATGGAAAAACCCGCTTCGGGTTTTAAAAAGTGTTCCAAGTGTGGCGGTACCATCTCTGTCACCGACACCCATGAGTGGTGCCTCAAATGTTTAGATCCTGACCACTCTATTTCGGAGTGTGTTGCTTGTGGGATGATGTTAAAGAGGGGCCGGCAGAACCGAGCTGCTAAACTTAGCACCCTTTTTCCCTCTGATGCAGCCTCTGTGGCATCGATGTCTTCCAGGGCTAGGGCTTCGTCTTCCTCCCATGGATCTCAGGTAACTAAACATAAATCTAGCCGGTCCTCAAAGGGTAGATCTCCCTCTAAGCATCAAGATGCCTCTGGCGTTGCCCTTGAGGGACTTTCACCGGCAAAATTGCCCCGGCGGGAGGCTTCGGCTTCCAAAGCACTAACGTGGCTCCAGGATGTTCTCGAGGCTTCAACCTCTACAGAACTACTCGTGCCATGCTCTGGGGTACTGGCTGCTTCATCTGGTACCAATACCCAAGCATCAGCAGCGTTGCTAGACCAGAGATTCTTGGCTATTGAACGCAGTCTGGCGGCTCTTCTCACGGCCTCGATGCCCTTGAAACTGCTTCAGACAATTCAACCGGCACTGGTATCGACTGCATCAACATCGGCAGGTATTCCGCTGGGACCGAGTCATGCTTATCCATCCGGTATTGACAAGTCGGTACTGGGCCCCTCTGATGCCGACTTTTGATCGGTACCGGTACCGTGCCTTGCACGATCACCCGGATCGGAGGTACTTTGAATCCTCGGATGAGTCCGAAGACTCTGAAAGCTCTGCCAATACAAGAGTACTTCTTCCTGAGGATTCTTCTTCTCCTCAGCATAGGATGTCTCCACCAGAGGATATGTCCTTTCAGGATTTTATCCGAGATGTGGCTCGAGGTCTTTCCATCACAGTGGCTCCTGAAAAAGAGCCTAGGGCAAAGGAATTAGAAATCCTACAATACCCTAAAGCTCCCAAGGAGGAAGCTGCCTTGCCTGTTCATGAGATCTTGCATGATCTCATGTTAAGGATGTGGGAAACACCTCTAACCACATCTCCTCACTCTCGAAGACTCAATACCATGTATTGAGTTCCTCCTTGTCCTGGGTTTCAGAAGACTTAGCTACCACACCATTCCATGGTGGTGGAATCAGCTATGAGAAGGATCAAGAGTGCAGAAAGGCATGCATCTAATCCTCCAGGACGTGAGTGTAGGACTCTTGATGCCTTTGGACGTTGAACCTTCCAGGCTTCCATGGTTTCTGCTAGGATCGGTTCCTATATATTATATATGGGAATGTTCCTTAAGGAGGTCACAGGAGATTTAGCGCTTATGAGCCCTCTCCTTCCTGATAAGAGGCAGGATTACCTCGCCCTTGTCAAACATGCTCAGGATGTTTCCAAGTTGTCAATCGTGTGCAGCCTTTGGCTGCTTTGAGTGCATAAGCAGAACCTCTGCCGTTGCCATTGGTGCACATAGGATTGCCTGGCTTCAGGCATATGACTTGGAACTTTGGGTACAGGATAGGGACTTTTCCTTGCCAGGAGAGTCTCTTTGGCAAGAATTGGCAGGAAAAAGCTAATGAAATAGATGCTGAAAATATCACTTTGGATAGATTGTCTAAGTCTACTGCTGATCCTGCAAGGAAAAAAATCCTACAAGAAACCATTCTTCTTCAGTAAGAAGTTTTATCCCTCCTATACCCAGCAGGGGCATCGTTTAGGTCAGTCTGCCCAAAAGGGACAGCAGCAACAACCTAGGCAAAGAAAAACAAAAGTTGCTAAGCCTCAACCGGCTCAGCAGACTCAGCCTCCACAGGGGCTTTGACCCCTATAGAGAACTTTGCCTTCCTGGCCCTGAGCCTTCCACCATTCCAGGAGGGTTATGTCATTTTGCCCCCAGATGGGGTCAGATAACAGCAGAAAATTGGACTCTGTCTATTGTAAGAGAGGGGTACAAGCTTCATTTCCTCAGCATGTCCCCTCCTACAATGGTAAGACTGGTTGTTGAGAGAGGTCTGAGAATTGAACAGTTAGGTCAAGAGGTCACTATGCTTCTTGCCCAAGAGGCAATAGAAGAACTACCCATTCTCCAACAGGGTTCTACTCCCCCCCCCTATTTCCTTATTCCAAAGAAAACAGGAGGAGATAGACCCATTTTAGCCCTCAGAATTGAACAAATGCCTGTTCAAAGAGAAGTTCAAAATGATTTCTCTAGGAACTCTGCTGCCATGCCTTCAGAGTCAGGATTGGCTTTGTTCTCTAGATCTCAAGGATGCGTACACTCATGTTCTCATCCATCCAACTCATCGAAAGTTCCTTTGCTTTCTATTTCAAGGGAAGCACTACCAATACAGGCTTCTTCCTTTTGGCCTGGCCTCTGCACCAGGGGTTGTTCACAAAATGCATGGCTGTGGTGGCAGCATTTCTTCGCACCCTAGGAATATTTGTCTTCCCTTACTTAGACGACTGGCTCATTCGAGCCCCTTCAGAGCCAGAGGCCAGAGTTGCTCTCTCGCACAGTGCGCATCCTTCAGTATTTGGGACTTGTCATAAACTTCCCAAAATCCAACCTTGCTCCCACTCAGTCCCTAGAGTTTATAGGAGCTCTGCTGGATACCAGATAGACAAGGACCTATCTTCCACAGGCTCGCTGCCTTCGTATTGTGCAGTTAGCTTCCCAAGCAGTGCTAAAACCTCACTTCACTGCTCGGGAGATGTTACAATTACTAGGCCACATGGCATCCACCGTGCATGTGGTTCCTTATGCTCGCCTTCATATGAGTCTATAGTACTAATTGCTCTATAATAACTTACATCCAACGTGGTACATACATGTCTGGTAGGAAAAATTATTTTTTAAACGATAAATAGAAATGCTAAGTATGCCCAGAATGTCTGACTAAACGGCGCTTTAACAAATGATGTATTGCATATCATACTTTAGCGCCTAATAGCATCAAGGACTGTTCTGGCAATCTAGCATATATTTTTGTTTTTGTAGAAAATTTCCACCACCAAGACCTCCAACTCAAAACAGAATAAAATAATGTTTAGCTTCAAATGTTCGGCTTTAGGTATTCCTCAACGCCTCCCTCAGGCGCCAATCATGCGTTAAAGCGCCGTTTAGTCTGAGACATTCTGGGCATACTTAGCATTTCTATTTATCGTTTAAATAATAATTTTTCCTATCAGACATGTATGTACCACATTGAATGTAAGTTATTATAGAGCAATTAGTACTATAGAGTCATTTTATTCTGCTCTGAAAGGACCAAAAAAGAGGATCGCCTTCATATGAGGGCAGCCCAGTGGACTTTATCCACTCGGTGGACTCAGGCGTCAGGTTGCCTGTCAGACAAAATAGCAAACTCAGATTGCCTTATTTTGTCCCTCCAATGGTGGCAGTCGCCCCAAAACCTTTTGGTGTGGTCTCCTTTTCAGCAACCCCCACCCCAAGCCACTCTAACAACAGATGCCTCACAGGTGGGTTGGGGAGCCCACCTGCAAGGCCTCTCTACCCAGGTTACCTGGACTCCACATGAGACCTATCTACACATCAGTCTCCTGGAACTTGGAGCATTCTTCCTTGCTCTTCGAGTATTCCACACCCAGCTCAGATACAAGACAGTCCTAGTTCAAATGGACAATCAAGTAGCCATGTTCTTTGTGAACAAGCAGGGTGGAATAGGCTCTCTGTCGCTTTGCGACTATGGGCCCTCGCCAGAAAGCATCAGATTCATCTCCTTGCAGTGTATCTTCCAGGCATTCAAAACTCTTGGGTGGACAGACTCAGTCGAGTTCTGCTTCCACACGAATGGTCTCTCCATGCAGACCAGGTGGCCAAAAGATCCATGGGGGGAAGTGGAGCCCTTTCACAGGGGCACTCAACTTCTGGGGCCTTCTCCCTGGCATCTGCAGCTAGGGAGTCCCCATATGTGAAGACTACATTCCTGCTTGTTCCTGGAGATAGCATAGTTACTCACCTGTAATAGGTGATCTCCGGGAACAGCAGGAATTTAGTCTTCACAACCCACCCACCTCCCCTAGGAGTTGTATCTCTCTATCTCTCTCTTTCTCTCTTTCCCTCTCTCTTTGTCTCAGCTATAAACTCAACTGGAGAGGGACAGTTGGGAAAGGTTGGAAGGCAGCACGCAGGCGCTGTGGGATGCTCCCAAAAGCTTTTTGGATGCTGGAGAATGTTCCCGCGCAGGCTCTGTCAGTACCGACAATACCCATATGTGAAGACTAATTTCCTGCTGTTCCTGGAGATCACCTGTTACAGGTGAGTAACTATGCTTTATCTGTCTAGTGGGCCGACCTGTAGAACCTGGAAGCAGACCTATGAAATCTTGATTGATTATTGATGTTTGAAACTCACTATGCCTGCCTTTTTGAAGCAACTGGATTAGCATTCTTTGTTAAACATGTGGCACAAGCCAGAGTGTGCACACAATGTCAAAAGGTTGCTGTCTGAATAAATCTGGTTTGTTATATCTAAAACTCTGTGGTTTCTATTAGCAGGGCTCCATAACCTGACCCTTAGGCTCTAAATCCATCCATGAGGTGTTACCTTAGGTGAGAAGAAAACTTATTGCACTCTTCCTCCCCCGCATCTCCCCCCCCCCTGCACCCCCCCCCCCCCCCCCACTGATGAGGAAGGGACTGTGGGCTATGAACATAGCCTCTCTGCAGCATTCCTAGGCTCTGACCTGGGAAGTCAATCCAGGTGTCTGGTTGGCCTGAATATACAACTTTTCTGTAGCATCTTTTTCCTCTGGTTGTACGTTTTGTAGAATGTGTTATCTTAATTTTGTAATAGTGCATCATTTGTTTATGTAAACAAACTGACTCGGTATGTTTTACATTCTTTTTTCACCTAATCCTAAAGTTTGGCCTAGAATGAGCAAGAAGCATCTTGAAATATGGATATATTTATGTGCAATAATAGAAGAAAGGGCACTGCTAAATTGTAAATAGCTGTGTTGGCCATCAGTCTCTTTACACTTATTGAGCCATATGCAGATCTTGACAACGTGATTTCTATTGGCTCAGCAGTTTCTCCTCCCCCTCCCCTTTATGCTTTCAGCTTTGGAAGGCCTAGGGAGCAGAAGACTTCGCTGTGCTTATGTAACTCGTCTTCTCAAGTCACTTCATTGCACCCCTATCTGTTTCCGCATCCATTTCAAACTTCTACTAGACCTACAAACACATTCATTCTGCTGCTCTTCACTACCTATCCTCTTTTATCTCACTCTACACTCCTCCTTGGGAACTCTGCTCCTCTGGGAGATGCATTTTATCTATGCCCCTCTGCCACTGCCAACTCCAGACTCATTCATGCCATCTTGCTGCTCCATATGTGTGGAACAAACTACCTGAGTCCAGTACGTCAGGCTCCTTCTCTAGTACTATTCAAATCCAAGCTAAAACCAGAACTCTTTGAGGCTGCTTTTGGATCCTGATGCGCCTCATTCTCTTGTCCACTACTTATGTGTATCTTATCATCCTCCCCAGATTTGCTGTTTTCTCACCTTTTATTAGATTGTAAGCTCTGATGAGCAGTGTGTGTCTTGCATCTATACAGTATGTACAGTGATGCATATGCCTTGTAGCGCTATACAAATGATTAATAGTAGAAGACTTGCACCTAAAAACAAACCCACATCCCCCCACATTGCCACTGGGCTAGCCCAGCCCTTCAATGTAACCTTTCTGATTGAATCCCATCCTTATAGATGGGGCCTAGTATCAGCAAAGTACTTTTAGTTTAAATTTAAAACACAGAAGAGAGCTTTCTGGTTAAATATAGAACCCAGCAGAGAGCTTGTTTAAATTTCATAATAAGTCACATCCTAGCAGCAGCAAAGAGCTGTAATTTAAATCAAATCAGAGTATATCAGCATAAAAGGCAAAACAGGGTCAGTACTCAGTCTTCTAGAGACCTTTACAAAGAGGCCTTCTACCTAGGGGGCAAGAGACCTGTGAAACGTTTTCAATAGGTGTTAACACCAGGTGGCAGGTCAAAAGGCCATTTTGAAAGACTCCTTCTATCCAAGCAGAATGAATGCGCTTGTTAATCACCCAGAAAGTTGGTCACAGCTTACCTCAGCAGCACAGGACAGGGTACTGTGTAGCAGCCCTCTTTTAATAAGTGTTATTTCCCTCCCTCCCTCCCCAACAACCACCCACCCACCCCTGGGATAATCATAGCTTTATAGGTACTTGCACATTTTAAAGGAAAGGAGACTCTCTCAGGTGAAGCTCGTTATCCAAATCAGTCACACACTAAGGACCTGAGATTAATTAATTAAGCTTCAGGTGACAAGGTATATTAAACATATTAGGTACAGTTTTATTAGTATAAATATCCATAGCAACCCTTAGTAAGTAAAGAACTTAAAGATCTAAACACAAGCTTAAAACTAAGATGCAGACAGCAGTCCAGCAGCAAGGTGGGGGCTTTCCATTCTTTTGCATTGAGTGTCACATGTATGATTTTCTCCCAGTTGGTGAGAGGTCTTACGTGTGCACTAGGTGCAAGGAGCTCTTTGCTTTCAGGGAACGAGTCCGTTCTCTAGAGGCTAGAGTAGCAGACTTGGCAGACATAAGAAAGACAGAGAGGTACATAGACGAGACCTACAGGGATATAGTCCTGAAGTCCCACCTCCAGTCTGGCAGCATCCCTGTTGCCATGGAGGAGAGAGGGCACGTGACAGGAGAGCATCACCCTGGTGTGGCAGGAAGTGATACTGTAACTAGGACCTGTCCTCCAGGTGATGTAAAATCCTCTCGCACCAAGGAAGTTTCTCCAGGGCCATGTGCCCATGAGGGAAGGGTTAGGACAGCCGTTAATAGTTGGTGATTCAATCATTAGGCATGTAGATAGCTGGGTGGCTGGTGGACGTGAGGATCACCTGGTAACATGCCTGCCTGGTGCGAAGGTAGTGGACCTCCCGCGCCACATAGATAAGGTCTTAGTGCTGGGGAGGAACCTGCTGTCTTGGTATATGTCGGTACCAATGACATAGGAAAATGTGGTAGGGAGTTTCTGGAAGCTAAATTTAGGCTTTTGGGTAGGAAGTTGAAATCCAGAACTTCCAGGGTAGTGTTCTCCGAAATGCTTCCTGTTCCACGCATAGGACCCAAAACCAAGCAGAGCTCCAGAGTCTCAATGTGTGGATTAGACAGTGGTGCAGAGATGAGGGTTTTGTATTTGTTAGGAACTGGGGAACATTCTGGGGAAAGGAGGGTCTCTTCCGAAGGGATGGGCTTCACCTTAACCGGGATGGAACTTGGCTGCTGGCATTAACCTTTAAAAAGGAGATAGAGCAGCTTTTAAACTAGATAATAGGAGAAAGCCGACAGTCGCCCAAGAGAGCATGGTTCAGAAGAATGTATCCTTGAAGGATACTACCAAAAGCAGAGAGGTTCCAAAAAAGAGTAAAGTAGCCCAAATGCCCTCTAGTATGGAGAAGCAGAGCTTAAAGATCCCAAATTACCCATGCATACCAATAGCCAAATTAATATGAATAAAATAGTCTCTAAAATGCTTGTATGCAAATGCTAGAAGTCTAAAAAATAAGATGGGAGAGTTAGAATATATAGCACTAAATGAGACGTTAGATATGATTGGAATCTCAGAAACATGGTAGAAGGAGGACAACTAGTGGGACACTGATACCTGGGTACAAACTATATTGTAATGATAGAGCTGATCAAATTGGTGGAGGGGTTGCGCTCTGTTAGAGAGGGTATTGAGTCAGAAAGGATTAAAGTTTTGCAGGAAACAAAATTTGCTGTAGAATCTCTATGGATTGAAATTCCATGTAAAAAGGGGAAGGGGATGGCAGTGGGGGGTGTACTATCAACCGCCTGGCCAGAATGAACAAATGGATGATGAAATGCTCAAAGAAATCAAATAAGCTAACAAAAGTTACAGCACAGTGATAATAATGGGTGATTTCAGTTACCCTGGTATCGACTGGGTCAGTGTCACAGCAGGACATGCTAGGGAGGTAAAGTTCCTAGATGAAATAAATGACTGCTTCTTGGAGCAGCTGATTCATGAACCGACCAGAGGGGAAGCCGTAGTAGACCTAGTCCTTAGTGGAACACCAGATCTAGTGCAAGAGATAAGGGTGTTGGGGCCACTTGACAATAGTGATCATAGCATGATCACATTTGTTTTAATTAGTGGAGGTGGGATAGTAAGAAAATCCACAGTACTACCTTTTAACCTTCGAAAGGGAGACTATGATAAAATGAAGAAAATAGTTAAGAAAAAACTAAAAGGAGCAGTTGCAAAGGTTAAAGACTTACATCAGGCTTGGGTGGTGTTGAACAATACTATCTTGGAAGCCCAGACCAGCTGTGTTCCACGCTTTAAGAAAAGTGGAAGAAAGTCCAAAAAACTGCCAGCATGGTTTAAAAGGTGAAGTCAGAGAGGCGGCTGTTGCCAAAAAAGCATCTTTCAGGAAATGGAAAAAAGAGCCAAACGACGAAACCTGGAACAGCACAAGCACTGGCAAGTCAAATGCAAGGTATTGATAAGGCAGGCAAAGGGAGAATTTGAGAAGAAGCTTGCTGGGGAAGCAAAAACGTGAAATAAAGACTTCAAGTTCATTCGTAGCAAAAAACCTGTGAGAGAGTCAGTTGGTCCATTAGATGATAGAGGGGTTAAAGGGGCACTAAGAGGCGACAAGGCGATAGTGGAGAGACTGAATGAATTCTTTGCTTTGTTCTTTACTGAGGAAGATGTAGGGATGTTACCCATGACTGAAGTGGTATTTAAAGGTGCAGAAGAATTGAAGGAAATATCGATACATTGGGAAGATGTATTACAACTATTAGATAAACTGAAGAGTAGCAAATCACCTGAGCCGGATGGTATACATCCAATGGTGTGGAAAGAACTGAAATATGAGATTGCAGACCTGCTATTAGTAATCTGTGAACTTTCATTAAAATCATCTGTAATACCTGAAGATTGGAGGATTGCCAATGTAACGCCAATTCTCCAGGACCAA
Source organism: Ichthyophis bannanicus (assembly GCA_033557465.1). Lineage (NCBI taxonomy): Eukaryota > Metazoa > Chordata > Amphibia > Gymnophiona > Ichthyophiidae > Ichthyophis > Ichthyophis bannanicus. The sequence continues at coordinate 512,453,064 of CM066037.1, forward strand.
GCAGGAAGTCAGCCCTCACATATGGGTGACATCGACGTCGATGAAGCCCTTGCGGAGCATTTCCCCAGCTTTCCATGAAAGCCTTTGGGAATGCAGGCACGCATGCGCAGTTCCCTTCCCGCCTAAAGGTGCCATCTTACCTCAGTCTCTCGTTTTCCGTGAAGACCACCGGACGTGAGTCCTCGTCATCCCAGAAAATTGTTTGACTTTTTGCGATTCTTCGCTATTTTTTCGTCTCCGGTTCGATGCCGGTTCCCCTCCCGCCGGGTTCGGTACACCGGTATCGAGCCCGATCTTCTTTTTTCGGTTTTTGCCCTTAGTGGCTGGCGTTCGCGCCCTTTTTTCTTTTTCCCTGGAAGGCCGGTCCTTCGACCTCGCGGGGACTCTTTTTTTTTCCCCGATGGCTTCCAGTGGTTTTAAGAAGTGTGATCGGTGCAAGAAACTGATGTCTCTCACTGATACACACGACTGCTGCCTTCGGTGCCTCGGTCCTGATCACGACCCTAAGACATGTGGACCATGTGGGAAGATGTCTTTCAAGCACTTCGAAGTCGTCAGCACCAAAAGGAAAGGCTTTTTTCTGACTCGGCCTCCGGCCGGGCCCGGACCTCGTCTGAGGCCTCGACATCTCGGGAGTCTGATCCCGAGCACCGTCATGGCTCCTCGGAAAGGGGGTCCCCCAACCGGGAACCCAAGAGGAAGAAACGGCTCGTGAGGGCGTCGTCGGAAGAGGTCCCGGGTTTATCGAGAGCTCGGTCTCAGACCCCCGACCGTCGCCCCGGGCCTGTGGAACAGGAGAAGCCTTCCAAAGTTCCTCAACTGGAGCCGGAGTCTGCTGGACACGTAAGCCCTGTAGTCCTTGTGGACTCTCCTCCCAGGGAGCCAACGTCTGGCCTGGCGCTGCCGGGGCCCGAGTCGGGAGCTGCTGAATCTCCTGAGCTGGGTCTCAGGTTGACAACCTTGGAGAGCAGACTGTCTGCCTTAATGGAACAGCAGCGGGCACTGATGGCCAACCTGTCCGGCGCATCTGCCCCGACCACCGGGACATCGACATCAAAGTTGACCCCGGAGACCGAGCCCATACTCGAGACCATGAAGGCTCGAGGTTGACCTTGGTCGTGGTCTCCCTCGACCTCCCGTTCGGGACCGAGGGCGTCGACGCCGGTGCCTTCGGCGTCGGGGTGGATGCTCGCAGGCCCCATGAGGTCGGACCCCTGATTCCTCATCGGACGAGTCCGCATGGGAGACAGAGGACGAGGAGTCCCCCGACACCTTCAAGACTCGGTGCGTCCCATCGGACTCACCGTAGTCTGAACCCCTGGAATAGATCCCCTCCGGAGGATACCCGGTTCTCGGAGTTCGTTCGGGATATGGCCACTGCCTTGGCTATCCCTGCGGACCCCGAAGAGGAGCCTCGAGCCGAGGAGCTCGAGGCCTTGCAGTACAACTCTCCTCTGAAGGAGGCCTTTACTGTCCCGCTTCCTCCGATGCTGGAACGGCTCCTCTTCCGTATGTGGGAGGCACCGGCCTCAGCGCCGGTTTTAAGCAAGCGGGTCGATTCGATCTATCGACTCAGGAAGAATCCTGGCTTTCAGAAGGTGCAGCTACCACACCATTCCATGGTGGTGGAATCGGCCATGCATCGCCTGAAAAGTCAGAAGATGCACTCCACGGTGCCCCCTGGCAGGGAGGCCCGAAACCTCGATTGGTTTTGGTAGAAAGTGCTTCCAGGGCTCAATGCTTGCTTGCCGTGTCCAGTCTTACCAGCTGTACATGGGCATGTACTTGCGGGACCTGGCCAAGGAACTGGCCGGGTTCTCTGCTGGTCTTTCTGGGGAACCCTTGCAGAGGTTCAAGTCCTTGTCCTCGGGGATCCGGGAATGCTCTAAGTTTGTCCCGCACTGCCTACGATGGCTTCGAGGCTTCGGCCCGTGTTGCGGCAGCCGGCATCGCGGCTTGACGCCAGGCATGGCTGCAGTCATCGGACCACGAGCCATGGGTTCAGGACAAGTTGGTCGATGTCCCTTGCCGAGGTGAGAACCTTTTTGGCAAGCCCATGACCGAGAAGGCTGCACAGCTCGAGACCGAGCACCTCACACGGACAAGGCTGTCTAGAAAAACCTCTGCCCCTTCTCACAAGAAGAAGGGCTCGGGTAAAAAGTCCTTTTACCCGAGGAAGGGCACTGCCTACAAACAATTCAATACCAGCTATATGCTGATGACATGATGTGCTTCACCCCATTTAACCTCTCAAACCCTAACTTTTCTAAACTAAATGAATGCTTAACCAGTCTTAAATCTTGGCTCTCCCAGCACAACCTCATAATCAATCAATCCAAAACAGAGGTTCTTCAGGTATTCTCCAATCCCGCATACACCCCACCCCCCTCCCTCACTATTGGCGATCTCACACTCACTATAAAAAAACAAGTGAAATATCATGGCATTATCCTTGATCAGTCCCTCTCCTTTACTGAACAAATAAAGAGAACCACCATTACAATATACGCTAAGCTACGTATCCTCCGAAACCTCAAGTCTCTCTTAAACCCTGACTCTTTCCGTACTGTCTGTCAGGCCCTTACAATCCCTTCTCTCGATTATTGCAACCATATCTATCAGGGCCTCCCCAAGAACACTATACAGCCACTTCAACTAGCCCAAAATACGTTAGCGCGGCTTATAACCAACAACCCCAGGCGATCCCACATTACACCAGTTCTCTATGATCTCCACTGGCTCCCTGTTCAACATAGAGTTAAATTCAAGGTGATAACTCTTCTACATAAAATCATTACCAATGAATCAGCTCCATGCCTCTCTCCACTCTCCTCCTCCAACAACACAAGAACACGCCGCTCTATTACTAAAAACCTTCTCACCATCCCTACAACTAAGAGACATTGCAAGCAATTGACTAATAACAGGGCTTTCTCACTCTATGCTCCATCCTTATGGAATACCCTTCCCCATGAACTGCGGAACTGTTCAAACCACTCAGAGTTCAGAAAAGTTAAAAGCCTTTCTCTTCCTTGAACATTTTTCCCTTCCACCTTAGTACTTAACCCCTATACACTCTCCTCCATACATTTGGCCTCTCAAATCCTATTATACAGCCTATTGGTTTCCTGTAAATACCTATGTAAATAGTTAATCACTGTTCATTGTAATTAGTTCTCATCCTTTTTCCCATGTATTCCTGTTACTTTGTTCCTTGTAAACAGTTGAAACATACTGCCAAAATGTTCTGTGTAAACCATCTTGACTTGTAGAAAGACGGTATATAAATCTTGTTAAATAAATAAATATCAGGCTGCTAGAAAGCCAAAGGGCAGGGTAATGGGCCCCGTAGGCAGAGGACCCCCAAGCCTCCGTCCCCTGCTCCCAGCAGGGTGGGGTTTTTTGACTCCTTAGGCATAGCCTCTCCGTCCCTGCTCTCCCAACCCTGCACAGGAGGTCGGCTCACCCTGTTTGCCCACCAGTGGCCACTCATCACTGGAGACAGTTGGGTGTTAAGCATAGTCGAAAAGGCTATGCACTGCACTTCCAACAGCTGCCTCCTCTATACTTCCCAGGGGAGCCTCCGAGGCCTCCCCTGCATACAGATCTTCTCCTTCAAGAGCTCCAAGGTCTGTTGGTGGACAGGGCGGTGGAACCTGTGCCTCCCCACTTGCACGGTCGAGGGTTCTACTCCAGGTATTTCCTGGTACCCAAAAGAACCGATGGCCTTTGACCTATTCTAGGTCTCCGAAACCTCAAGTTCCTGGAGAAGGAAAAGTTCAAGATGCTTACTCTTGGAACACTTCTGCCCTACCTCCAGCAGGGAGATTGGCTATGCTCCTTAGATCTAAAGGATGCGTATACTCGCATCCTCATTCATCCAGACCACCACAGAAAGTACCTCAGGTTCATTGTGGGAGGAAATCATTATTAGTACAGAGTACTGCCTTTTGGCCTCACCTCCGCTGCCAGGGTCTTTACCAAGTGCCTGGCGGTGGTGGCGGCCTACCTGCGAAATCAGGGAGTCTGTCTTCCCATATCTGGACGACTGGCTCATAAGAGGCCAGACATACCAGGAGGCACAGCAAGCTACTCTCAGAACTATTGCTCTTCTTCAGAGCTTGGGGTTCGTCATAAACTTCGCAAAGTCCACTTTGCTCCCCTCCCAGAACTTGGAGTTCATGGGGCGAGGTTAGACTCTCTGCTTGTAAAAGCATTCTTGCCAAAAGACAGAGCCCAAAGACTGATCAACTTAGCAAACCAGTTTCTCAGCAGGTCACTGGTCTCCGCCAGACTCTGCCTGAGGCTTCTGGGCCACATAGCTTCGACAGTGCATGTAACCCCCAATGCCAGGCTCCATATGAGGCCTGCACAGTGGTGCCTTCGAACTCAGTGGTCACAGGCCACAGGCAGCCTCAGACAGGATAAGGGTGTCCAGACAATTTCTGCACTCCCTCAGCTAGTGGCTGCACCCATCCAATCAGCTAAAAGGGGTACCTTTTCAGAGTCCTTGGTTCACAGTGGTCTTGACCACGGATGCCTCCCTGCAAGGCTGGGGGGCTCATTGTCTAGGCAAGTGCACCCAGGGTCTGTGGTCTCCCTGGGAAGCTGCACAGCAAATCAATCTCCTGGAACTCAGGGCTATTCGGTTAGCCCTCAAGACTTTTTCTCAAACCCTGGCCCATCAGTCTGTCCTAGTTCAAACAGACAACCAGGTAGCCATGTTCTATGTGAACAAGCAGGGCGGAACTGGGTCCAGGCTCCTTTGTCAGGAGGCACAGGACCTTTGCTTGTTTGCTCTCAGACACAACATGCTCCTCAAGGCAGTATATCTACCTGGCTAGGAGAACTACCTGGCGGACAGGTTGAGCAGGATTCTGCAGCTCCACGAGTGGCAGCTCCATCCCTTGGTAGTTCAAATGATTTCCAGAAATGGGGTCTTCCATCCATGGATCTGTTTGCCAGTTCTCTGAACAAACAGCTGCCAAGCTTCTGTCCAGGCAACCGCACCCTCTGCGGATAGCAGCAGATGCTTTTCTGATTTCCTGGTCTCAGGGCCTCCTGTATGCGTTTCCTCCCACGCCTCTGGTGGCCCGAACTCTGTTCAAGGTTCTCAAGGACAAGGCCTCGGTCCTGCTGGTGGCTCCCAGGTGGCCAAGACAGCCTTGGTTTCCACTTCTGCTTCAGCTGGCAGGGGATCCCCCACTGCTTCTAGGGTTGCAACCCGACCTTCTGTCTCAGGATCAGGGTTCTCTTCTGCACCCCAACCTCAAAGCTCTCAATTTGATGGCATGGAGGCTGCAAGGGTAGTTTTGGCTCCCTATGGTCTACCTAAGGAAGTTGAGGAGGTTGTCCTAGCCTCTAGGAAACAGTCCACAAGGAAAACCTATGCTCTCAAATGGAAGAGGTTTTCTGTGTGGTGTCAGCTACGTACAGAGGATCCCTTCTCTTGTACCTGTAGTGCTTCAGTACCTGTTGCACTTATCCAATCAGAGACTTAAGTCCAATTCTCTTCGGGTCCACCTCTCAGCTCTAGCAGCTCACCACTCACTAGTGGAAGGGCATTCTCTGTCAGTTCACCCCTTGGTGTCCCGCTTTCTCAGAGGGTTGCTTTTACTCAAGCCCCCATCCGTCCTGCTCCTGAGTGGGAGTTGAATGTGGTCTTGCAACAATTGACTCGCCCACCTTTTGAGCCGATGGCTACTTGCCCTCTACGCTTCCTGTCCTGGAAGACACTCTTCTTGGTAGCCCTTACCTCGGCCAGGCGAGTGAGTGAGCTTCAGGCCCTAGTCTATGACAGGCCTTACACTCGCTTCTATGGGAACAGGGTAGTCCTTAGGACTCATCCAAAGTTCCTCCCAAAAGTTGTCTCCTTTTTCCACCTCAACCAGGAGGTGGTTCTTCCAACATTCTTCCCTAGGTCTCATGCAAGCCAGGCTGAAGCAGTTCTGCATACCTTGGACTGTAGGAGGACCTTATCCTTCTACCTTGACCGTACGCAAGGGCACAGAAGGGCTACTCAGCTCTTCATATCTTTTGACCCTAATAATTTGGTGTTAGCTGTGTCCAAGCGTACCTTGTCCATCTGGGTGGCTGACTGTATCACCTGGGCTTACAAGGCGGCTGACCTTCCTTTGCAGGGTCGGATCACGGCCCATCGTGTCGGGGCAATGGCTGCCTCAGTGGCTCATTTCCACTCTGTACCGTTGGTAGACATCTGCAGGGCTGCAACTTGGTCTTCAAGCCAGACCTTTGCAGCCCATTACTGTCTGGAGAGGGAGTCCTGTAGGGACAGTGTTTTGGCCAGGCAGTACTCCGGAATCTCTTTGAGGTTTAGGCAACTCCTGCCCTCCTGCCCTCTGTTGGGCTACCAGTGGAGGTTCTGTCAGTGGAAAGCCTTTCTTTGATGCTGGGACTAGAGGGAGTTCTCTTGTTCAGCCTGGGTTCCTGGTAGCCCAGAGCTAGGGAGTCACCCATATGTGAGGACTGACTTCCTGCTTGGTCCTGGAGAAAGAGTAGTTACTCGCCTGTAACAGGTGTTCTCCAGGAGCAGCAGGAATCAGTCCTTACAACCCTCCCTCCTCCCCTTGGAGTTGCAGTTGTACATAGTTTGTTTTACACTTTTGTGTGCTGTTCTTAGCTATGCCATTTGACTGAGGTAAGATGGCACCTTTAGGCGGGAAGGGAACCGCGCATGCATGCCTGCATTCCCAAAGGCTTTCATGGAAAGCTGGGAAAATGCTCCGCAAGGCTTCATCGACATCGATGTCACCCATATGTGAGGACTGATTCCTGCTGCTCCTGGAGAACACCTGTTACAGGTGAGTAACTACTCCTTTTTTTTTAAAAAAGGGTTCCAGGGGTGATCCGGGAAACTACAGACCGGTGAACCTGACATCAGTACCGGGAAAAATGGTAGAAATCATAAAGAATAAAATTACTCAGCATGCAGATAGCCATGGCCTAATGGGAGACAGCCAACATGGCTTTAGACAAGGAAGATATCGTTTTACTAATCTGTTATGTTTTTTTGAAGGTGTGAATAAACAAGTGGACAAAGGTGAGTCGGTTGATATAGTGTATCTGGACTTTCAGAAAGCCTTTGACAAGGTCTCTCATCAGAGACTTTTGGCAAAACTAAAGAGTCGTACAGGAGGCAGTGTACTATTGTGGATCAGGAACTGGTTAAAAGATAGAAAGCAGAGGGTAGGGATAAATAGCCAGTTTTCTCAATGGAGAAAGATAAATAGTGGTGTACCCCCAGGGATCTGTGCTGGGTCTGCTGCTTTTTGACATATTCATAAATGACCTGGAAAAGGGAATAACGAATGAGGTTACAAATTTGCAGATGAGACAAAACTAAAGTTGTTAAAACCCAAGAGGATTGTGGAAAATTGCAAGAGGATCTTGATAAATTGGAAGATTGGGCATCAAAATGGCAGATGAAATTTTAATGTGGACAAGTGCAAAGTTATACACCTAGGGAAGAACAACCCAAACTATGGTTACATGATGCAAGGTTCCACTTTAGGAACCACCACCCAGGAAAAAGGGATACCATGTTAAAACCCTCGGCCCAGTGTGCAGCGGCGGCCAAGAGAGCAAATAGAATGCTAGGTATCATAAGGAAAGGAATGGAAAATAAAACAAAATATATTATAATGCCTCTATATCGTTCCATGGTGAGACCGCACCTTGAATATTGTGTGCAATTCTGGTCGCCATATCTTAAAAAGGATATAGCGTTATTAGAGAAGGTTCAGAGAAGAACCACCAAAATGGTAAAGGGGCTGGAAGGATACTCCTATGAAGAAAGGCTGAAAAGGTTAGGGCTCTTTAACCTGGAAAAGAGACGGCTGAGGGGAGATATGATAGAAGTCTATAAATTAATGAATGGAGTGGAACGGGTAAATGTAGATCGATTGTTTACATTATCAGAATATAGAAAGACTAGGGGACATGCAATGAAGCTACAGGGTAAACTATTTAAGACTAATAAAATATTTTTTCACTCAACGTGTAATCAAACTCTGGAATTTGTTACCGGAGGATGTAGTAAAGGCTGTTAGTGTAGCTGGGTTTAAAAAAGGTTTGGACAAGTTCCTGGATGAAAGGTCCATAAACTATTATTAAAAGGGACCCAGGATATCACTGCTTGACCCAATACAAGCATTGAGGAACCTGTGTCGTTTGGGGAGACTGCTGGGTACTTATGACCTAGATTGGCCACTGTTGGAAACAGGATACTGGGCTTGATGGACCTTGGTCTGACCCACTATGGCATATCTTATGATCTTCTGTTCTTATGATTGGAACATGTTTATAGCATGCATGATGACACTTTGAAGTTCAGTTGCTGCTTTAATACAGTATGTAAATCATAGCTTCTTGACATGGATGTTTTTGTACGCTGGAAAATTTCAATCACAGAGCCATTACTCAATTCCTGTGCTGCTGAGTAACTTTTTATATAAACACAAAACCATTATAATCCACCTGTTGGGGGCAAAGTTTTCTTTAATTTATTGATTGGCTTAATATTATACATTTGGAGCAGGGCTTGACACAGCCCAAGTTCCAGGTCACCATGGTGACACATTTCTATCTGGTGCCTGAGGTTTGTTTCCGTCACCTTTTTTTTTTTGCTGTTTTTGTTCACGATCATTGCAGTCTGAGCACTAACTACTTCCTTCCTGCGTGGTGCAGCTCAGATTCACAGAGCCATGCTGTGCAAGAACTCACACTGACCTCCTGGATCTCAAGAGTTTCTGTGATCTCCAGGAACAAGCAGGAACAAGTCCTCACATATGGGTATGTCGGTACCGACGGAGCCTGCGCGGGAAAGCTCCCCAGCTTCCCAGAAGGAAAGCTTTTGGGGCCTCCCACTGCGCATGCGCGCTGCCTTCCCGCCTTCCTGACCAACTCTCCTCAGTTCTTCTTTTTCCGCGGAGCCAGCAGGTCGTGTTCCTGTCACCGCTGAAGAAGTTATTTTAATTTATTTCTTTGGCCGCGTGTCTGCCTTCCCCGATTCCAGACCGGTACCGCCGGTCTTTTTTCCTTTATTTCTAAAAAAAAAAAACAACAAAAAAAAAAACCTACTTTTTTCCTCACTTGGTGTGTTTGTTCTGTGAGGCCTTTAGGCCTTCACAAATTCTCCCTCATGGAGAAACAAGCCTCTGGGTTTAAAAAATGCACCAAGTGCAGCGGTACTATTTCAGTCACAGACACCCATGAATGGTGTCTTAAATGTTTGGGGCCTGACCATTCCATTCCGGATTGCCCATCCTGTTCTTTGATGTCTAAACGTGGCTTACAGAACCGGGCAGCCAAGTTTCACATGCTGTTTTCTACAGCTACTCCAGCATCGACATCTTCCAGGTCTTCCTCTCCTGATGGATCTCAGGTAACCAAACATTCCTCTGGCAGGTCCTCAAAGGGCAAATCTCCCTCTAAGTATCGAGATACCCCTGGGCTTGACCCTGAGGACCCTGCCCCAGCCAAGCAACCCCGGCGGGAAGCTCCGGCTTCCAAAGCTCCTCCTATGGGGTTACAGGTTGACATCGATGGCACGGCCTCGACCGATCACCTGTTAGACTGTTCTGGGGTACCGGCTCATTCATCCGGTACCGACATCCAGACAGTCGTGGCGTCCATGGATCAAACAGTTCAATCCATGCAGCAGGCCATTTTCGCTTTCATTAAGGCTGCGACGCCCTCGGTACCGCACCCTGCGGTACCGACTCCGGTTCCGGTACCACAACCGATACCGGTACCCAGGCCATCCACATCGACCAGGATACCGATTCCGGTTCCCGGTTCCGGGGTTTTTCCCGATACCGATCCGGTTCCGGGTACCCCCGATGTTGATACCGGTTGATACGCTTATCGATCCCTGGAAGCAAACAGACGATACTTTGAGTCTTCTGATGATTCTGATTCATCAGATGACTCTGCTGAAGTATCCCTTACTCTACCTGAGGAGCCCTCTTCTCCAAAGAGGAGAATGTCTCTTCCAGAGGATTTATCCTTTCAAGACTTCATCATTGAAGTAGCTAAAGGTCTTTCTATTTCTGTATCCTCTGAAAAAGAACCTAGAGTAAAAAAGTTAGATATTTTAGGATACTCTAAGGTTCCCAAAGAGACAGTCACCTTGCCCATCCATGAAATTCTTCAAGAACACATGATGGACTTAGGGTGAGAGGAGTCTCCCATATCTCCACATTCTCGTCGTCTGGACACCATGTATCGTGTCCCCCCTTCTCCTGGGTTTCAAAAAACTCAGCTCCCTCACCACTCCATCGTGGTGCAGTCAGCTATGAAAAGGATAAAGAGTACTAAAAGACACTCTTCTACTCCCCCAGGAAGAGAATGTAGGACTCTGGATGCTTTTGGAAGAAAAATCTTCCAAGCAAGTATGCTTATTGGCAGAATCAACTCATACAGCCTCTATATGGGCATGTTTCTGAAGGAGATTGCATTAAAGATACACCATTTTCTCCCCTTTATCCCAGAGGATAGAAAGGAGGAGTTCCTCCTTTTGCTAAAGCATACCCAAGATATTTCAAAGTTCTCCAACAGAGCAGCCTTTGACTCCTTTGAAGGTGCTAGCAGAGCCTCAGGTATTGCCATTGCGGCTCGCAGAATTGCTTGGCTCCAGGCCTCTGACCTAGAACATTGGGTCCAAGATGGGTTGGGAAATTTGCCCTGTACAGGTGAGAATCTGTTTGGTAAGGAGTGGCAAATCAAAGCCACTCAAATGGATGCAGAAAATGCTGCATTAGATAGACTTTCTAAGTCTACCTCTACCCCTGTCAAGAAAAAATCTTTCAAAAAGCCTTTCTACAAGAAGGCCAGATTTGCCACAAATACTGGCCAACAATCTTCTGCAGCTCGCTTTGCTCCTAAGCGTCAGCAGCCTAAACAGGCCAGGGCAAAACCTGCAGGTGCTGCTACAGCCCAACAGTCCCAACCCCCTCAGGGTTTTTGACTTAACTCTAGAGAACCTAACCTTTCTGGCTGTAAAACCAGAACCTCTCACCATTCCAGGAAGGTTAACTCATTTTGCTCCCAGATGGGAGCAAATCACATCAGAACAATGGACCCTCTCTATCATCAGAGAGGGCTACAAACTACATTTCTCCAACCTTCCTCCCCATACCATGGTGAGAAGTTTCAATTCTCCCCCATCTCTCCTAGACCTCTTGAGTCAGGAGGTGACCACGCTTCTCGCCCAAAAGGCAATAGAAGAGGTTCCTCTTCCTCAACAGGGATCAGGTTTTTACTCCCCTTATTTTCTCATTCCCAAGAAAACAGGGGGGTACAGACCCATTCTGGATCTCAGAGAATTGAACAAATTTCTATACAGGGAGAAATTCAAGATGCTTTCTCTAGGTACTCTCCTTCCATACCTACAGAGTCAGGATTGGCTTTGTTCTCTAGATCTCAAGGATGCGTACACACATATACTCATCCATCCATCCCACAGAAAATTCCTACGGTTTCTGTTCCAGGGAAAACATTTCCAGTACAGAGTACTTCCCTTCGGTCTAGCCTCTGCTCCAAGGGTATTTACCAAATGCATGGCAATAGTAGCTGCATTTCTACGCACCCTGGGAATTTTTGTCTTCCCATACCTGGACAACTGGCTCATCCGAGCTCCATCTCAGTCCGAGGCTCAGACTTCCCTGGATCGCACCAGACGCATCCTGCAGTATCTGGGACTTGTGATCAATCTGCCAAAGTCTCAACTCACCCCTACGCAATCCCTGGAGTTCATAGGGGCCTGGTTGGATACCACCACTGCAAAGGCCTATCTACCTCAGGCCCGTTGCCAACGTCTAGTGCACTTAGCCTCTCAGACTCGGTCCAGAAGCCACTTGAGTGCCAGAGAGATGCTACAACTATTAGGCCACATGGCCTCCACAGTGCATGTGGTGCCTTATGCTCGCCTACATATGAGAGCAGCTCAATGGACTTTATCCACCCAGTGGACTCAAGCATTAGGAGCTCTCTCAGACCAAATAGCAAACTCCAATCGTCTCTTTTGGTCTCTCCAATGGTGGATATCCACTCAAAATCTGTTGTTGGGGGCCCCCTTTCAACCATTGTTGCCCCAAGCAACCCTCACAACAGATGCCTCCCAAACAGGTTGGGGGGCTCATCTCCAAGATCTCTCCACTCAGGGCACTTGGTCTCCACAGGAGACCACCCTTCATATCAACCACTTGGAACTTCGAGCAATCTTTCTGGCTCCCAAAGTTTTTCATACCCTCCTCAGCAACATGACAGTCCTTATTCACACGGACAATCAAGTAGCCATGTTTTACATAAACAAACAAGGAGGGACTGGCTCTCTGTCACTTTGCAATGAAGCTCTAAGATTATGGGCCTTCGCCAGAGAGCATCAAATCCATCTCCTGGCAGTATATCTTCCAGGAATCCAAAACTCTTGGGCAGACAGACTCAGTCGAGTTCTGCTTCCACACGAATGGTCCCTGCACATGGATCAGGTACTCAGAATCTTCCAGAAATGGGGAACCCCAGACATAGACCTCTTTGCAAGTCCGTGGAATGCCAAACTTCCCCGGTTCTGTTCCATAATTCCGTGTCAGGGAGTTCAGGCCAAGGATGCCTTCCTCCTGCATTGGGGTCAGGGCTTCCTGTATGCCTTTCCTCCCATTCCTTTGATTCCCAAGACTCTGTTCAAACTTCAAAGGGATCAAGGGTCCATGATCCTCATAGCTCCACGCTGGCCACGCCAAGTGTGGTACCCTCTACTTCTGCATCTCTCCCAAGCCCCCTCCCTGGACTTGGGAGTGGCTCCAGACCTTCTGTCTCAGGAGGAGGGGACTTTGTGGCACCCAAACCCCAAGTCCCTTTACCTCAGAGCTTGGTTGCTGAAGGCCTAGACCTTCACCACTTCAATCTTTCGCAGCAAGTGAAGGATATCCTACATGCCTCTAGGAAACCTTCCACTAGGCGTTCTTACGCTTTTAAATGGAAAAGATTTTCCATTTGGTGTGCTCAAAAGGGTCTTAACCCTCTAGCACTCCCATTGAATTCTCTTTTGGAATATCTCCTGCATCTCTCCAATGCAGGACTCGAAACGAATTCAGTAAGAGTCCCATTTGAGTGCTATTGCGGCATCACTTAAGCCCATCAATGGACAACCTGTTTCCTCTCATCCTCTTATTGCAAGATTCATGAGAGGCCTAACCTTAACTAAACCTCCCATTCGACCTCCTCCGGTGGCATGGGACTTAAACTTGGTTCTTGGTCAGCTTATGAAGCCACCTTTTGAACCCTTAGCCACTACCTCCTTGAAATTTCTTTCCTGGAAGGTTATTTTTCTTATTGCAGTCACCTCAGCTCGCCGTATCAGTGAACTGCAAGCTCTAGTGGCTAATCCACCTTATACAAGGTTCCATCATGATAAGGTGGTCCTTAGGACCAATCCCCACTTTATGCCTAAAGTGGTCTCCCCTTTTCATCTTAATCAAGAGGTATATATACCGGTCTTTTTTCCAGCTCCTCATGCATCCAGTGCAGAGAGGGAACCTTCATACTCTAGACTGTAAAAGAGCTCTTGCCTTTTACCTCCACAGACACAGCAACATCGAAAGTCTTCTCAGCTTTTTGTTGCTTTTGATCCTTCTCATTTCGGACTTCCAGTCTCCAAAAGAACACTCTCCAATTGGATTGCTCAGTGTATCTCTTTTGCTTACCAGAGTAAGAACCTTTCTCTGGAGGGCCATGTCACCGCTCACAACGTGAGGGCCATGGCCACCTCTATGGCTCATTTAAACTCTGTGTCCATTGACCAAATCTGTCGAGCAGCCACCTGGGCCTCGGTTCATACTTTTACAGCCCATTACTGTTTGGACAAGGACTCCCACCGGGATGCCTTGTTTGGTCAGGCTGTCCTCAGACACCTGTTCCATTCTTGAACAACTCCAGCCCACCTTCCCTGAATGGATGCCTGAGATCCATAGGAAGATGAGGAACCTTTCAGGGTCTCATACCCTTCAGGGGATCTCCCAGGCATCTTAGCTAGGGAGTCCCCATATGTGAGGACTTATTCCTGCTTGTTCCTGGAGATAGCACAGTTACTTACCTGTAACCGGTGATCTCTGGGAACAGCAGGAATTAGTCCTCACAACCCACCCGCCTCCCCTAGGAGTTGTATCTATCTCTCTCTTTCCTTTTCTCTCTCTATTGTCTCAGCTTTAAACTCGAACTGAGGAGAGTTGGTCAGGAAGGCGGGAAGGCAGCGCGCATGCGCAGTGGGAGGCCCCAAAAGCTTTCCTTCTGGGAAGCTGGGGAGCTTTCCCGCGCAGGCTCCGTCAGTACCGACGTACCCATATGTGAGGACTAATTCCTGCTGTTCCCAGAGATCACCTGTTACAGGTAAGTAACTGTGCTATATGTGTGGGAGTGGCAGCCGCACCCAAGATAGGAATCGGTGGCTCTGAAAAGTCACTTGGGGGGGGGGGGAGGTGATCCAGGCTGGGGGGTGGATTACTGCCTTCCTGGATGGTGAGGGCAGAATAGGGAGTGGTGACTGACTGGGTTTGCAGACTTGGGGGGGGGGGGTGAGGACTGGTGTAGCCTGTGGGGGCAGGAGTAGGGACTTGGGGGGGGGGGGCTGACTGGCTTGCTGTGGTAAGGTTGGGGTGGGAGCTGACTGCCTGGCAGGGGTGTAGGGGCTACGATGCAAGCTGGCTGGCTTACTCGAGTGAGGGACAGGTAAAGATTGGGGAGGGCTGACTGGCTAGCTGGGGGTAACCGGTTAGCTGGGTTATGAGGGTAGCTGGAATGGGAGTGGAGAGATTGAGCTGGTGGTGTTGTTAAGTGCCGTCGAGTCGGAGTCGACTCATGGCGACCCTCTGGATAGCTATCCTAAACTGTGTTCGGTCTTCAGTCAGGCGGCTCATTGTTGACAGACTGGTACCCGTAGCTGCTGTTATTGTATCGATCCATCTCATTGCTGGCCTTCCTCTTTTGCGTTGACCTTCTATCTTGCCAAGCATAATGTCTTTCTCTAATGATCTCTCTCTTCGCATGATGTGTCCAAAGTATGAAAGTCGAAGTCTTGTCATCTGAGCTTCTAAAGAAAGCTTAGGTTTGATCTCCTCTAGTACCGACTGGTTTGTTCTTCGGGCAGTCCATGGTATACACAGTATTCGCCGCCAGCACCATAATTCAAAGGCATCAATTTTCTTCCTGTCTATCTTTTTCACTGTCCAGCTTTCACATCCATATGATGTTATTGAAAATACCAGGGCTTGAACAAGTCGAATCTTTGTATGGAGAGAGACATCTCTGCTCTTGAGAATCTTATCTAGGTCTTTCATAGCCATTCTGCCAAGAGCAATGCGTCGTCTGATTTCTTGACTGCTTGTTGCTTGTTGAGCTGGTAGTGGCTGATTTAACAGAGGTGGAATAAGGAAGGGAGACTCGTAGGGACAAACAGGATAAAAGAGAACTTCAATTTCATCCCTCCAGTTCAATCCAGACGCATGCCCTCTTACCAGCAGATGGACACAGAGAACAAAAGATCAGATGTCGCCTCATAAGATCCCATGCACCACTGACCACTCCAAGGTCCACAAGGGTGAGGTGGCTTCCAAAGCATCTAGTTCACGTTGGCTGAAGGAAGCTATTGCCCCCAACGTTTTTGGTTATGGCTATATTTTATTTGATATACCGCAACATTGCATAGCAGTCTGTGGTGTACAATAAAAAGAAAAGAAGTGAAAGGTACTTCATAGTGTAGACAGTATAGGAGAGATAGGAACAGAATAGAAAAGATAGGCAAACAGAATAAGGCATAAAGATAAATACACACAATTCCTTTAGATTATAGGGCTGTCCTTAAAATGCCCAAAGCGTGTCATCGTATCAGAATATCTACTTAGGTAAGTTAAAAGTAGTCCTAAAAAAGATGATGTTTTTTAGAGATTTTTTGAAGCACTTGAAGTTTAATTCTATGCAGAGGTGACCTGACAAGCCATTCCAATGTGCCGGAGCTGCAGCAGAAAAAGCTAATTTTCTTGTAGATTCACACTTTATATTCTGCGAGGAAGGGAGGTGTAAATGAAAATCACAGAGCGAGTGAAGAAATATGGCTGGGGCATATAGGGAGACAATAGTAGACAAGTAATCCGAAACTGTCATGAATAATTTTGGTCAGGTTAAGAAGCTTGAAAATGATCAGAGACTTTATAGATACACCACTATTCGTCAAATATCATTGGTTAATATGATCGAAATTGTGTGCATGAGCTAGTATGTGAAGTCTTATATTTTGGATGGTCTTGAGGCAACGGAGATGAACCTGTGGAAGGCCTAAATAAACAATAAGGCAATAGAACCCTGGGGAATGCCACACAAAGGTCTCGTGGGAGGGGTAGACCGCTCTTTGAATATGAACCTGGAAAGATCTATGATTTAGGAAAGAACAAAACTATTAAAGCACTGTACCTCTGATCCCTGCCTCGTATAGGTGGACCAAAAGTAGTTTGTGATCCACCAGATCAAAGGCCGCAAAGAAGTCCAGCAAAACTGAGAGTATAATTCCCATGATCAAGTGACCTATATATGTCATTAAGGTCTGCTGCCAAGACTGTTTCCGTACTGTGACATGGGCAAAACCTTGAGGGTGGAGAAAATGAATTTGGTCCATATGATCTGCAAGCTGATGGAAGACTATTTTCTAGACTATCTTCAACGTGACATCCAAGTTTGAGATAGGGCTGTAATTTTTTTTTAAAATTTTATATTTATGAAATTTTACATACATCAAGAAAGTTTACATAACTATTCTTGCAGAAACAGAGCAAACATAATAGAAAAAAATACTCAAGACTACCAGAGTATACATTCAAAGTAATAATTATAAGCATTGCCAAATGGCACTATATGCCAGCTCTCCATAGCCCACTATAAGGGGGAGAATACCAACTCACAATCCTTAAACACAGCACATAAGATAAAGGCAAACAGTCATCCTCCGGAACCACTAGCTGAGCCTAGGGAGGGTCAATAGAAGATTCAAGCCGTCTAGCATTTATGAAAGCCAGTAATTGGGAGGGCTCGTAAAATATATAAGAAACTGACTGGTATTTCACCAAACACTTACATGGGTGTTTAAGAAAAAAGAGCCCTCCCAATTGTAAAACCCCAGAACGGAGCAGAAGAAACTCTCTGCGCCGCTTCAGAGTATCTCTTGCCAAATCAGGATAAATTCGTACAGATAGACCTCGAAATAAGTTTCAGCTTCTGAAAAAAACAATTTTAACAACCATTCCTTATCTGATAACAGAGCAAAAGTTATTAATAATGTGGAGGGGACCTGAGACTCATTCCCCGAATTTTCTAACAAATCAGTGACATTCAAAATAGCTTCCTGAGTTTGGTTACTCCCCAGCTCCCCCCGAACCGGAGCAAGCTTCGTTTTAGGTAGATAATAAATTTTTACTAGGGGAGCAACCAAATCAGAAGATACCCCTAAAATCTCCACTAAGTATCTTTGAAACATATCTCTGGCTGAAATTGAAGGCACCTTAGGGAAATTAATAATTCTCAAGTTATTAGCTCGCGAAGCGTTATCTAAGTGCTCCAACTTAACTTGTAATGACAAAGTTCTTTCTATACATGTCTGAGTGTTCCTCAAGACTCACAACGTTGTTGCGTGTATCTTCGCACTCCGCTTGCACTGCTGAAACTTTTCCCTCCAACTCACGTAGTGCTCCAGTAGAGGAATTTACCTTAGTAGCCAAGGAGGACACTTGTGGCAAAAGCACCTCTCCTAATGAAACAATTGCATTCCAAATAGCCTCCAACGTAAAATTCTGAGGTCGCTGCAAGGAAAACACCACTTCTGAATCAGCTGTAGAAAACTCTGGCTCCATAGATGCAAGCGACTTCTCTTCACACGTAGGGAAGATCTCCTTTCCAACACGTACCCCTCCTCTCAGCGCCAAAGTTTTTATCGAGCACAACTCTGCAAGAACCACACTCTCTTGGTCCTCCAGCACAGCCTGTCCTGGCCCTCTCACAAAGCTATCTCCAGGAACAAGCAGGAATGAGTCTTCACATATGGGTATCGACGGTACCGACGGAGCCTGCGCGGGAACGCTCCCCAGCATCCAGTAAGAAAGCTTTTGGGAGCATCCCACAGCGCCTGCGCGCTGCCTTCCCGCCTTTCCCAACCGCCTCTCTCCAGTTCTTCTTTTCTGCGGAGCCAGCAGGTCGTGTTCCTGTCACCGCAGAAGAAGTTCTTTATTTTTTTCTTTATTTTTCTGTGTCGCGTCTGCCTTCTTCGACGTCAGACCGGTACCGCCGGTCTTTTCTTTTCTTTCTAAAAAACCCCCCAAAAAAACCCTTTTCTTTCTTCAACTGCATTTTCAGTTTGGGCCTTAGGCCTGAACATTTTTCTCCTCATGGAGAAGCCCGCTTCTGGGTTCAAAAAGTGCACGAAATGTGGCGGTACTATTTCTGTCACCGACACCCATGATTGGTGTCTAAAATGTTTGGGTCCTGACCATTCCATCACGGATTGTGTGTCCTGTACCATGATGTCTAAAAGAGGTCGGCAGAACCGAGCAGTCAAGCTCAGTACCCTGTTTCCCTTTGATGCAGCCTCGGTGGCATCGACGTCTTCCAGGGCTGCTTCTTCCTCCCATGGGTCTCAGGTAACCAAACATAAATCCAGCCGGTCCTCGAAGGGCAAATCTCCCTCTAAGCATCGAGATGCCTCCGGGCTTGTCCTCGAGGAATCCGCACTGGCAAAATTACCCCGGCGGGAAGTTCTGGCTTCCAAAGCATTGTCTATGGGGTCACAGGTTGACATCGATGGCTCGGCCTCGACCGATCACCTGTTGCCGTGTTCTGGGGTACCGGTGGTCTCCACTGGTACCGACATCCAGACTCTGGTGGCGTTGATGGATCAGAAGATTCTGTCCATACAGCGCACCCTAACGGCGTTTATGCAGGCTTCGACGCCTCCGGTACCGCAACAATCTCCGTTGCCGGTACCGACTCCGGCACCGGCATCGGTACCGATTGCATCGACATCGGCTTCGGTGTCGACTGCAACGGTACCCTGTCCTATGACGCCCATCGGTACCGAACCGGTACCGCTTACTCCCGATGTCGATCCCACTCGGTACGCGTATTGGGCTTTACAGGAGCATCCAGACAGGTGATACTTCGATTCCTCCGAAGACTCTGAGTCGGAGGCTTCTGTCGAGGCACCGGTACTTCTTCCTCAGGAGTCTGCTTCTCCAAAACGAAGAATGTCTCCTCCAGAAGACTTGTCTTTTCAAGACTTCATTAGGGAAGTGGCTAGGGGCCTCTCCATTACAGTGGCCCCTGAGTCAGAGCCTACAGCCAAGCAATTAGATATTTTGCAATATCCTAAGGCTCCCAAAGAAGCAGCTACCTTACCCATTCATGAGATTCTTTATGATCTCATGTTGAGCATGTGGGAGACTCCTCTTACCACCTCTCCTCATTCTCGTAGGTTAGACACCATGTACCGTGTCCCTCCTTGTCCTGGCTTTCATAAGTCTCAGCTTCCTCACCACTCTATTGTGGTAGAGTCTGCCATAAGGAAAATAAAGAGTGCAAAGAGACACTCATCTAATCCTCCAGGACGTGAATGCAGGACCCTTGATGCTTGTGGCCGAAGGGTTTTCCAAGCTAATATGCTTGCTGCCAGAATCAACTCCTATAGTCTCTATATGGGGATGTTTCTAAAAGAAGTCACAGATAATCTGCAGACTTTAGCCCCTTTTATTTCAGAAGATAAAAGGCAGGAATTTCTCACTTGGCTTAAACATGCCCAAGATGTTTTCAAATTTTCCAACCGTGCAGCCTTTGACTCTTTTGAGTGTGTAAGCAGAGCCTCGGCTATTGCCATAGGTGCATGCAGAATTGCTTGGTTACAAGCCTCTGATTTGGAACTCTGGGTCCAAGATGAACTGGGAAATCTTCCTTGTACAGGTGAAAACCTTTTTGGCAGGGATTGGCAAGCAAAGGCCACTCAGATGGATGCTGAGAACTCTGCTTTGGATCGACTTTCAAAGTCTACCTCTGCTCCTGTCAAGAAAAGATTGTTCAAAAAGACACCTTTTTCTAAAAAGGGAAGATATTATCCTGCTTATGGTCAGCAGGCATCTTCTGCAGGTCGTTTTGCTGCAAAGTGTCAGCAACCACCTAAACAGGCCAAGTCAAAGGCTGCCAGGCCTCCCACGGCCCAGCAGCCTCAGCCTCCTCAGGGCCTTTGACTTGCAACTAGAGAACTTAGCCTTTCTAGCTCTGGAAGAACCAGAGCCCCTCACCATTCCAGGAAGGTTGGCTTACTTTGCTCCCAGATGGGAGCAAATCACAGCAGAGCAATGGACCCTCTCCATTATAAGGGAAGGGTACAAGCTTCATTTCTTAAACCTTCCTCCCCACACCATGGTGAAACAGTTCAATTCTCCAACATCTCTCCTCAACCTTCTGGGTCAGGAGATTGCTACCCTTCTTGCCCAAGGGGCAATAGAAGAAGTACCTCTTCTTCAACAGGGCTCAGGGTTCTACTCCCCTTATTTTCTTATTCCAAAGAAAACAGGGGGCTACAGACCCATATTAGATCTCAGAGAATTGAACAAGTTTCTATTCAAAGAGAAATTTAAGATGATTTCTCTCGGTACTCTGCTGCCATACCTTCAGAGTCAGGACTGGCTTTGTTCTCTAGATCTCAAGGATGCGTACACCCATGTCCTCATCCATCCAACACACAGAAGGTTCCTTCGGTTCCTTTTTCAAGGAAAGCACTACCAATACAGGGTGCCTTCTTTCGGTCTGGCCTCTGCACCAAGGGTGTTCACGAAATGCATGGCAGTAGTAGCTGCATTTCTGCGCACTCTAGGAATATTCGTTTTCCCATATCTGGACGACTGGCTCATTCAAGCTCCATCCCAGTCAGAGGCCCAGATTTGTCTAACCTGCACAATGCGTGTCCTTCAGTATTTGGGACTGGTAATAAATATCCCAAAATCCCATCTCGCCCCTACTCAGTCTCTGGAGTTTATAGGGGCCTTGTTGGATACCACAACTGCAAGGGCCCATCTTCATCAGGCCCGTTGCCTACGCTTGGTGCAGTTAGCCTCCCAGATACAGTTAAAATCCCATTTAACTGCTCGAGAAATGTTACAACTATTAGGCCACATGGCATCCACCGTGCATGTGGTTCCATATGCTCGCCTTCACATGAGGGCAGCTCAATGGACTTTGTCCACCCAATGGACTCAGGCATCAGGTTGCCTATCAGACAAAATAGCAAACTCCAGTCGCCTATTATGGTCTCTTCAGTGGTGGAAGTCAGTCGCTACCCCAAGCAACTCTGACAACATGCTTCTCCAATGGGTTGGGGAGCTCATCTGCAGGATCTCTCCACCCAGGGCTCTATGGGAATACCTTACCAGCACATATCAGAGCAATCCCCAACTTGAGCCAATTTAGAAAGGCCCTTAAACATTTCCTCTTCACCAAATATCTCACTGACATCTCCGATCCTCAGTCCCACTCAAATAACGAGCACCTCAACAATAATAGTAGTCAACTAGGCAAGCCCTCGCAACAGGCGTCCCCTACAATGTAAACACCGAACATTATCCTTTCTCAGTACACCTCAATTGAATTGAATGGTGTCTAGCACCCAGCAGTCATATGTATATAGTGTATATACACCAGCAGTCATATGTATATAGTGTATATACACCTCATATGTATATAGTGTACCCTTTTTCCAAGTTGCATTTCCTGTTTAATGTAATGATCAGACATATTTAAGTTGTCGGATGTTTCTGTTCCATGTGAACCGCGCTGATTGCAAATAGTGCGGTATATAAGAAATATAAATAAATCTCTTGGAACTCAGAGCAATATTCTTAGCTCTGTGTTCCATTCCCTGCTCAGCTACAGGACAGTCCTCATCCATACGGACAGCCAAGTAGCCATGTTCTATGTAAACAAGCATGGCGGGACTGGCTCTCTGTCGCTTTGCAACGAAGCTTTGCGACTGTGGGCCTTTGCCAGAGAGCATCACATCCATCTTCTGGCAGTATGTCTTCCAGGTGTTCAAAACTCTTGGGCGGACAGACTCAGTCGAGTTCTGCTTCCACATGAGTGGTCCCTCCACATGGACCAGGTAGCCAGGATTTTTCGAATTTGGGGAACCCCGGACATAGACCTCTTTGCAAGTCCGTGGAATGCCAAACTTCCCCGGTTCTGTTCCAGAATTCTGTGTCAGGGAGTTCAGGCCAAGGATGCCTTCCTCCTTCACTGGGGTCAAGACTTCCTTTATGCCTTTCCACCAATTCCCCTAATTCCCAAAACACTATAAAAGCTTCAGAGAGATCGAGGGACCATGATCCTCATAGCATCACATTGGCCACGCCAAGTGTGGTACCCTCTACTTCTGCATCTCTCTCAAGCTCTTTCCCTGGACTTGGGTTCTGCACCAGACCTTCTGTCCCAGGAAGAGGGAACCTTGTGGCACCCAAACCCCCAGTCGCTCCATCTCAGGGCTTGGTTGCTGAGGGCCTAGACCTTCAAGATTTTCATCTCAGCAAGTCAGAGATGTTGTTCATGCCTCTAGAAAGCCTTCTACTAGACGTTCCTATGCTTTCAAATGGAAAAGATTTACCATTTGGTGTTCAGAGAAGGGTCTAATACCTCTTGCAATACCTCTGAATTCTCTACTAGAGTATCTCCTGCATCTATCCCATGCAGGTCTGAAAACGAATTCAGTAAGAATCCATTTGAGTGCTATTGCAGCGTCCCTCAAGCCTCTCAATGGACAACCTATTTCCTCTCATCCTCTTATAGCAAGATTCATGAGAGGCCTTCTTTTAACTAAACCTCCCATTAGACCACCTCCACTGGCATGGCACTTAAACCTGTTTCTTGGCCAGCTTATGAAGCCACCCTTTGAACCTTTAGCCACCACCTCCTTGAAATTTCTTTCTTGGAAAGTTGTTTTTCTCATTGCAGTCACCTCAGCACGCCGCATCAGTGAGTTGCAAGCTTTGGTGGTTAATCCACCCTATACAAGGTTCCATCATGATAAGGTAGTCCTCAGGACCAATCCACACTTTATGCCTAAAGTGGTCTCGCCTTTTCATCTGAACCAAGAGGTATATTTACCTGTCTTTTTTCCAGGACTGCATGCATCAAGTGCAGAGAGGAATCTTCATACCTTGGATTGTAAGAGAGCTCTCGCTTTTTACTTACAAAGAACACAGCAACATAGGAAGTCTTCTCAACTTTTTGTTGCTTTTGATCCTTCTCATTTAGGACTTCCAGTCTCTAAGAGAACACTGTCCAACTGGATTGCTCAGTGTATTTCTTTCGCCTACCAGAGTAGGAACATTTCTCTGGAGGGCCATGTCACAGCTCACAACGTGAGAGCCATGGCAGCCTCAATGGCTCATCTAAACTCTGTGTCCATCGACCAAATCTGTCGAGCGGCCACCTGGGCCTCAGTTCATACCTTCACAGCCCATTACTGTTTGGACAAGGACTCTCGCCGGGATGCCTCGTTTGGTCAGGCTGTTCTCAAACACCTGTTCCATTCCTAATCAACTCCTACCCACCTACCCTGGTCGGATGCCAGAGATCCATGGGAGGAGATAGTCCTTTTCAAGGACACATAACCTGGGGTTTCTCCCTGGCATCTACAGCTAGGGAGTCCCCATATGTGAAGACTCATTCCTGCTTGTTCCTGGAGATAGCACAGTTACTTACCTGTAACAGGTGATCTCTGGGAACAGCAGGAATAAGTCTTCACAACCCACCCACCTCCCCTAGGAGTTGTATCTCTCTATCTATCTTTATTTATTTTATTTATTTACATTCTCTTATATACCGTGCTATTCTGCATCAGTGGCTTGCCCAAGACCACAAGGAGCACCTGTGGGACTAGAAACCCCAGTCCTTCCAGCCCAAGGTTGCTGTCCTCTAGTGGGATTTGAACCACCGACCTTCCGGCCTGAAGTACCTTGCCTTGCCTTTCCTCTCTCTCTCTTTGTCTCAGCTTTAAAACTCGAACTGGAGAGAGGTGGTTGGGAAAGGCGGGAAGGCAGCGCGCAGGCGCTGTGGGATGCTCCCAAAAGCTTTCTTACTGGACTATGGGGAGCGTTCCCGCGCAGGCTCCGTCGGTACCGACGATACCCATATGTGAAGACTTATTCCTGCTGTTCCCAGAGATCACCTGTTACAGGTAAGTAACTGCTTTCTTCCCCTGCCAATGGAGGAGAAGCAAGCTGCAGGAAGCCTTCTGGCAAAGGTTGGCTGCAGATCAATTTCAGCGCCGGGCTCAATGCGGGGGACACAGATGACGCCGAAGCAGACGCCTGGCTCTCCAGTTCCGGCTAAACTGCTGGCCGGCAAACACTACCCACTCCTTCTGATGCTCGTGCCACGCGTAAAAGAAACTGATCCAAAGGACCCACCACCAAGTCAGCAATCGGCGTAGAGGTGCCAGAGGACTGAGAGGGCAAAGGCCCCAGCTTCCCCTTTCGCTTCCTCCCCATGGTGCACGGTCAAACGAGACTGACTGCTGCCGCAGCCATCTTTGAAACGCCCCCTCTGCTGTCAGGGCGGTAATTTTAAGGATCAGATCGATCCCCATGCTGTTTCTTTAATAAAGGATGGAGTGTAGCTTTTTTTTCCAGGCCTCGGGGTACCACTCCTGAAGATAGGCTTTGGTTGACCAGTGAAAGCAAGATAGGGAGAAGTCCCAAACTGGGATCATTTAGCCATGTTAATGGAATTGGGTCTAAGGAGGAAGTTTTAAGAATGGACTGCGATACCCTCTCTAATTGGGTGAGGGACACAGGGGTAAAATGTGACCAGGAGTGCAGTGGTAAAGAAGTACCACATCAGCCGGTGGGGAGAGAGGCGGAGGTGAGGATAGCGTAGCTTTGAGTGACTGAACTTTGGTCAAAAAGTAGTCTGCTAGTATTTCTGGGATAGGCCCAGACTAGGGCAGATGCCATTGGAGTCTGTATTGCATAGAAAGTTGAGACAACTGAAAATATAGCATTTATTGTAAATGGAGAATTGGGGATGAGCATGGAAAAATAATCTTTCTTTGTCTCAAATATTTTATAATGATAGAAAAACTGCTAGACTTAAACCTCTGTAGGGTTTGAGTTGATTTAGCCTTTCTCCAAGATCTTTCTGCAGCTCGGGTTTGTCGTTTGAGCAACTGGAGACCTGCATGATACCATTTGTGTGGTACTTTGGGAGCTCAAGTCTGTCTGCAGTGGTGCTGGTTTATTTAATTCTATGGAGAGTGGCATGCCACATAAAAGCCTGCTCAGCTACAAGCAGATCAGAGAAATTTGCAGGAAATAGTGTCTGCAGCCGAAAAAGCTGCAAGAGTAGCCGGGGTGATGGGTCCATAGGAAAAAGTCACAAGAGAGATGGTTGAAGCAGCGGATAGAGACAGTTTCAGGAAATCAAATCAAAGAGCAATAAGGTTTGATCAGACCATGGCACAGGGATTGTATTAAGATTAGTGACCGATGAGCATGCATTTGAAAGATCGAGCAGAAGATCAGACGTAGGCCTTGCAGAGTGGGCTGGCAGTTGGACAATGTTGTAGGATAATTAATTGGAAAGCGTTGCCAGAAGGGTTAAAAGCCCATTCGACGAAGGCTCAGATTTTTTTTCTTGGGCTGAATGTGGGCTGGTTCCTCTGGTGGATATCTGTAGGGCGACAATGTGGTCCTCTCTTCACTCCTTTGTGTGTGGCACTAACATTGGGATGTGCTGTTCGGTGCACAGATATTGCAAACTGAGCTCATGAGTACATCCCATGTGTGTGAACTGGACCGGAGGAACAATATGGAAGGTGAAATTAGACCTTGCCTGCTAATTGTCTTTCCTTGAGTCCTTCCAGTCCAGAACCCGCCCATTCTGTTTTTCAGCAAGCCTGGATGTGGAAGAGAGATTCTGCGTGTTGGCACCAGTCCGGGGCCTCTCTTCTGCTCTTATTGAGGGATATGCAGTGGGTTCTCCTCGCTTGCCTCAGTTGAACTTATTGTTCTAGGTCTGTCGGGAGCCATGGCAATCAATTCCTCTGTAGCTGTAACGTTTACGATTATTCAGTTAGTAATATGGTTCTAACTTTCTGTATGTGGAGTCAGCTTTGTCAGGAGGATGCTGGAGTGGTCAATGATGCACAGGATCTTATAGGGTGACTTCATTGGATCCTTTGTTCTCAGCCTCCATCTGCTGGTGATAGGGCATAAACCAATGTGTCTGGACTGGACTGAAGAGACTCTAAGAAAGAAAATTAGCAGGTAAAGTCTAATTTCACCTTAGTGACGACAAGGTGGGGAGGGTAGAGAGAGCAAGAGAATCTGGGTGAGGAGGGGGGGCAGCAGGCTATGCATTCCTGCCATTGGCCAGCAGAGGTGCCTGATTTACTAAGCTTTCTTTTCCTTCAGACATGGTGGGAAAACTGCCACAATAACTCAAGCCATAAAGGAGCCGCGGTGTACCTCAGATTCCTTTTTGCAGTGGAGGCAATGGGATGGGGGAAGAAGGTCTGTTGCTGGCTCCTAAAGCCAAAGGAAATTTGTCAAGCCTTGTGTTGGAAGTGATTGCTTTCTCTTAAATATCCCTTGTAAACTGAACCACTGGTGTGCTAATGGCAGTTAACAAATTGTTGGAATGTGATACATATTGACTTTCTGAACCAAAGTTAGATTTAAACAGAAAAGTCCTGGAAATTCAAACCCATACACAGCAAGTTTATGAACTATTGCAACTATAATGCCGCTTTCACGTATCTGTTTATAGACCACTTTCCCAACATAGTTGCCAAAGCAGTACACAATATTTGAACATTTAACAGTCAACAATATATAGTAATTGTGAAGATCATATAAACAGCACAAGGTAATAAAATTAAAAAAAAAATCTTCTGAAGTACATCTAGTTAAGCAAACTATTTCAGCCCACAAATATCATAATGAAATGCTATCTGCCTCTACTTCCATGGAGACCCCAGACTACATTATAGACGTATATTGCAATAAAAACTAAATCATTCCCATCTCAAAAAAAAGGAAACTGGCACTCATCCCCAATCTAAAGATGGAGCAAGATGTGAATTTTGTTCTACCACACTGTTGCTTCACTAGCAAATTAGATGTTTCTTTCTAGCTTCCAGCTGCAAGAATAGTATGTGTGCACCATTGTTTAAAATCAATTACTGTTGCTAAAATCTGCCTCTACAGCATGCCTAATTTTTAATTTCATGTATGCAGGCTTTTAATCCAGGCAGGTTATGATGTAAATATTAAAGATTATGACGGCTGGACGCCACTACATGCGGCTGCTCACTGGGGTAAAGAAGAAGCTTGTCGAATTCTTGTGGAAAACTTGTGTGAGATGGAAACTGTCAATAAAGTGGTAGGTGGTTTTTTAAGTAGCAGAACCTGTGGTCTCGAGACTTATTGCAAGTAGAATGTTGTAAAGGTTCTGTCCCTGCAATAATCCTGCGTTCTAATACATTTCAGTTTGCTTAGACCATGTTGCATGGCACAATAGATAAAACTATACAGTAGACTCCCAAGTGGTCTATAACTGAATAGTGCACACACACACCAGATGCCTACATAAAGGATGTATCTCTGAAAAGTGACTCAAAAATCATTAGGTAACACTTTTTGGGATTTTAGCACCTTATATCTCTGAACAATACCTGTGCTTGAAATTTCTCAAGGTGTGCGATTTCTGAAGAGACGTTAAATGAAGAATCCACTGAATTGCAGTTTTGCTCTGTAACTTGTTACATTTTTGAGCATTTTCTTCATATATGATACATTCTCACAGTACAGCCCAGTGGAAGTTTTATTCACTCCAAGATAAAGCAGTGTATCTGTCTTTTTGCTGTGTATTTGATGAACTTTGTGTTTTGTATAAAATGGAAAAAAAGTTTCTTGATATAGTTTGTCTTCACTGGTTTTATTTATTTATTAGAATTTCTATACCACTTTTTCCAGTAGATCAAATGCAGTTTACATTGAACAACGTTTGAGATGTACAGTAAACAGTACAAAATCATTTACATGAAACAGTTGAACTGTATAGTGTGTTTGAACAAAAGGTTGGCTATAACTATGTACATTGAACAAGTAGAGGGAAAGGAAAAGTTAAGGGAATGAGAGAGAGGGATCTGATTATGTAAGTGGGTTGGTATGGTTTGCATTGGTAGACTCTCGTGGGGTTCCAAAATGCTGTATGAAACGGTAAAAGTTTAATTTTTTACGAAATGTGGGGAGGTCAGTCATTTCTCTTAGTTTGTCTGGAAGAGTATTCCAGATAGTAAGGGCAAAGTGGGAGAAACCCCTGTTTGTTGCTTTGGTGGATTTTCTGTAGTCCGATGGAGTGGTTAGTTTGTTTCTGCTGCATTCTCGCTTCACTCGAGTATCTATGTACTTAGAGGTAAGTGTAGAGAGATGTGAAGGGACTATGTCTCTGAGGAGCTTAAATATAGTTACTAGTGTTTTGTAGTGTATACGGCTCTGGATTGGGAACATAAGATATGCCATATTGGGTCAGACCAAGGTCCATCAAGCCCAGTATCCTGCTTCCAACAGTGGCCAATCTAGGTCATAAGTACCTAGCAGTTTTGCCAAAATACACAGGATTCACAATGCTTATATTGGGGCAAGCACTGTATGTCCCGGGTCCTCTTTAATGGTTTATGGACCTTTCCTCTAGGAACTTGTCCAAACCTTTTTTAAACCCGGCTACACTGATGGCTTTTACTACAGTTCGATTACACATTGAGTAAAAAAATATTTTCTCTTAGTCTTAAATAGGTTATCCTGTAGCTTCATTGCATGTCCCCTAGTCTTTTTGTATTTTGATGGTGTAGACAATCTACTATTTAGCATTTATATAGTGCTACACACGCAACACTGTACAGAAATATAAGTGGTCTATGTTTACCCGTTCCATTCCATTTATTAATTTATAGACCTCTATCATATCTCCCCTCAGCTGTCTCTTTTCCAGGTTAAAGAGCCCTAACCTTTTTTAGCCTCTCTTCATAGGGTTATCCTTTCATCCCCTTTACCATTTTGGTGGCTCTTCTCTGTACCTTTTCTAATAATGCTATATCTTTTTAAGATACGGTGACCAGAATTGCACACAATATTCAAGGTGTGGTCACACCATGGAATGGTACAGAGGCATTAAAATATCCTTTGTTGTATTCTTCATTCCTTTCCTTATGATACCTAGCATTCAATTTGCTCTCTTGGCTGCCGCTGCACACTGGGCAGAGGGTTTTAACATGTTATCCATGATGTCTAAATCTTTTTCCTGGGTGCTGGTTCCTAATGTGGAACCTTGCATCATGTAACCATAGTTTGGGTTTTTCTTTCCTAAGTGCATAACTTTGCACTTGTCCACATTAAATTTCATCTGCCATTTGGATGCCCACTCTTCCAATTTATCAAGATCCTCTTGCAATTTTCCACAATCCTCATGGGTTTTAACAATTTTGAATAGTTTTGTGTCATCTGCAAATTTGATAACTTCACTTGTTCCCATTTCCAGGTCATTTATGAATATGTCAAAAAGCAGCGGACCCAGCACAGATCCCTGGGATACCCCATTATTCTCCTTTCTCCATTGGGAAAATTGGCCATTTAGCCCTACCCTCTGCTTTATCTTTTAACCAGTTCCTGATCCACAATAGTACACTACTTCCTATCAAATGACTTTAATTTTGCCAAAAGCCTCTCATGAGGGACCTTGTCAAAGGCTTTCTGAAAGTCCAGATACACTATATCAACCGACTCACCTTTGTCTACCTGTTTGTTCGCACCTTCAAAAAAACCCATAACAAATTAGTAAGACAAGAT
The DNA here is from genome assembly GCA_033557465.1 of Ichthyophis bannanicus. Lineage (NCBI taxonomy): Eukaryota > Metazoa > Chordata > Amphibia > Gymnophiona > Ichthyophiidae > Ichthyophis > Ichthyophis bannanicus. The sequence goes on from CM066037.1 coordinate 512,483,009, forward strand.
CTTCCTTGTATAAAGCCATGTTGGCTGTCTCCCATTATGCCATGCCTATCTACATGTTCAATACTTTTGTTCTCTATTATGGTTTCTACCATTTTTCGCGGTACTGACTTCGGACTCACCGGTCTGTAGTTTCCCGGATCACCCCTGGAACCCTTTTTAAAAATTGGCGCTATATTGGCCATACTCCAATCTTCAGGTATTACAGATGATTTTAATCATAGTTCACAGATTACTAATAGCAGGTCTACAATCTCATATTTCAGTTCTTTCAACACCCTTGTAGGGAGCCAGTGTAAATTGTATGATATGGGGGTGATGTGTTCTGATATGTTAGTGTTCCATGCAATGCGTGCTGCCACATGTTATGCCATTTGGAGTGGTCTTATGGTTCGTTTTGGTAATCCTTGGAAAATGCTATTACTGAAGTAAAGTGAGGTGTGTCAAGTGCTTGTAGGACTGATCTAAAATCATGGGTGGGTAGAAGGGGGGGGGGTGTAGTTTATTTTGTGTGTTGACATATTGAATGACTTTTTATCATGACCCCAAGGTATTTCACTTTGTTCTTTACTGAAATATCTGTATCTTGGATTCTGATAGAGGATGGAGGGGGAGGGGTTTGAAGCTTTGATTTTTGGTTATATAGAGGGCTTCAGTTTCTCTGAAGTTGATCATGAGATTGTGGGTGGTGAGCCATTCTGCTACTTCAGTGAAGCAGTCTGTAATTTGTTGCAGTAATGGATTGGAGATGATGAAGGGTAGATAAACTATCATATCTTCGTGGACGATATTAAGTTATATCCTGAATTTTTTGAAGATCATGCAAATGGGTTGCAGATAGAAACTGAACAGTAAGGCGGATAGGGCTGATCCCTGAGGTAGTCCTTGTTCTAGATTATATGACTTAGATGTATATAATGTCCGGATTTGACCTGTTGTGCTCTATTGGGGAGATATGATTGAAACCATTGGAGTACTGTGCCTTTAATAGCTATCTGTATTCTGGTGAGCATAATGGAGTGGTCTATACTGTTGAATGCTGCTGTGATGTTTAAAAATATCAGGGTACACGCTTCTTTGGAGTTGTCTGCCTTGGATAAGATCGTCAAATAGGATAGATAGGAGTGTTTCAACACCATGATGTGGGCGGAAGCCATATTGGTGTTCATCTAGAGGAGCATAGGTGTCTATGTGATCTTGGAGCTGAATTTGGACTATCTTTTTCTATTAGCTTAGCCATGAAGGGGAGGCTGGATATAGGTCTCTATGAAGTAGGACTGAAGTAGGACTGTTTTTATCCAAATAGATGTTTTTCAGGTTTGGGAGTATTATGGGATGTTTAAGTGGGGAAGGCATGAGACCTTGTTGTAGTGACAAGTTAATAATGGGCAGGAGGAAAGGAGAAAGCTCTGCTTTTGTGGCTTTTATCCAGCTGACCGGACATGGGTCAATATTGGAAGTAGTTGTATTTATTTTAGTTATTATATTACCGAGTGTATCTTTACTGGTCGGTGAGAATGTTGACCAGTTTGTTTGGTTTGGAATATGTATTGGGTAGGGAGTTAAGTAAAACATCATGTTTTAGACCTTTTTAGTAATTTGCCAGTATTTGAGGGTTGATGGTAAGTAGGGTATTTTGTGCCTTTATTTAAGGTGATATTAGTAAGGGACTTTACAATTTCGAATAGTTCCCTAGGACGGTTGAGAGATATTGCTAGGATGTTGGAGTGGTATTCTTTTTTTCTTTATTGATGGCATCTTTATAATGTTGGAGTGAGAACGCAATGCAGTAGATTTTATGTGTCTCCATTTGCGCTCAATTTTGTGTAGAAACATTTTTATATCGTTTAGTTCATGGTTATACCATATTGCAGTTCTTTATCTCCAGGAACAAGCAGGAATGTAGTCTTCACATATGGGTATCGTCGGTACCGACGGAGCCTGCGTGGAAACGCTCCCCAGCGTCCAATAGGAAAGCTTTTGGGAGCATCCCACAGCGCCTGCGTGCTGCCTTCCTGCCTTTCCCAACTGTCCCTCTCCAGTTCTTCATTTTCTGCGGAGCCGACAAGTCGCACATCCTGTCACCGCAGAAAATAATTCCCTTTTATTCTTCTTTTTTGTGGACGCGTCTGCCTTCCCTCGACGCTACACTGGTACCGCCGGTGGTTCTTTCTTTTTTTCCAAAAAAAACCCCAAAAACTTTTCTTCTGGAGTCTTTTCCATGTATTTTCTCCTCAGGTGCCACGCGCCATTTTGGGCACTAGGGCCAACTTTTCCTTTAAAATGGAAAAACCCGCCTCGGGTTTTAAAAAGTGTTCCAAGTGTGGCGGTACCATCTCTGGCACCGACACCCATGAGTGATGCCTCAAATGTTTAGCTCCTGACCACTCTATTTCGGAGTGTGTTGCCTGTGGGATGATGTCGAAGAGGGGGCCGGCAGAACCGAGCTGCTAAACTTAGCACCCTTTTTCCCTCCGATGCAGCCTCTGTGGCATCAACGTCTTCCAGGGCTTCGTCTTCTTCCCATGGATCTCAGGTAACTAAACATAAATCTAGCCGGTCCTCAAAGAGCAGATCTCCCTCTAAGCATCAAGATGCCTCTGGCGTTGCCCTTGAGGGACTTTCAGCGGCAGAATTGCCCCGGCGGGAGGCTTCGGCTTCCAAAGCACTAACGGGGCTCCAGGATGTTCTTGAGACCTCAACCTCGGCAGAACTACTGGTGCCATGCTCTGGGGTACCGGCTGCTTCATCCGGTACCGATACCCAAGCATCGGCAGCGTCAATAGACCAGAGATTCTTGGCTATTGAACACAGTCTGGCGACTCTTCCCTCAGCCTCGATGCCCCTGAAACCGCTTCGGACAGTTCAGTTGGTACCGGCTGCATCGACATCGGCAGGTATTCTACCGGGACCGAGTCATGCTTATCCATCCGGTATCGACAAGTCAGTACCGGACCCCTCTGATGCCAACTTCGATCAGTACCGGTACCATGCCTTGCACGATCACCCGGATCGGAGATACTTTGAATCCTCGGATGAGTCTGAAGACTCTGAAAGCTCTGCCGATACCAGAGTACTTCTTCCTGAGGATTCCTCTTCTTCTCAGTGTAGGATGTCTCCACCAGAGGATATGTCCTTTCAGGATTTTATCCGAGATGTGGCTCGAGGTCTTTCCATCATAGTGGCTCCTGAAAAAGAGCCTAGGACAAAGGAATTAGAAATCCTACAATACCCTAAGGCTCCTAAGGAGGCAGCTACCTTACCTATTCATGAGATATTGCATGATCTCATGTTAAGGATGTGGGAAACACCTCTAACCACATCTCCTTGCTCTCAAAGACTCAACACCATGTATCGAGTTCCTCCTTGTCCTGAGTTTCAGAAGACTCAGCTACCACACCATTCCGTGGTGGTGGAATCAGCTATGAGAAGATCAAGAGTGTAAAAAGGCATGCATCTAATCCTCCAGGACGTGAGTGTAGGACTCTTGACGCCTTTGGGCGTCGAACCTTCCAGGCTTCCATGCTTTCTGCTAGGATCATTTCCTATATATTATATATGGGAATGTTCCTTAAGGAAGTCAAGGAGATTTAGAGCTAATGAGCCCTCTCCTTCCTGATAAGAGGCAGGATTTCCTCGCCCTTGTCAAACATGCTCAGGATGTTTCCAAGTTTGTAAATCGTGCAGTCTTTGACTGCTTTGAGTACATAAGCAGAACCTCTGCCATTGCCATAGGTGCACGTAGGAATGCCTGGCTTCAGGCATCTGACTTGGAACTTTGGGTACAGGATAAACTAGGGTCTATTCCTTGCACAGGAGAGAATCTCTTTGGCAAGAATTGGCAGGAAAAAGCTAATGAAATAGATGCTGACAATATCACTTTGGATAGATTGTCTACAGCTGATCCTGCAAGGACAAAATCCTACAAGAAACCATTCTTCAGTAAGAAGAGGTTTTATCCCTCCTATACCCAGCAGGGGCATCGTTTAGGTCAGTCTGCCCAAAAGGGACAGCAGCAAGAACCTAGGTAAAGAAAAACAAAAGCTGCTAAGCCTCAACCGGCTCAGTAGACTCAGCCTCCACAGGGGCTTTGACTCCTATCTAGAGAACTTTGCCTTCCTGGCCCTGAGCGTCCAAGAGCCTTCCACCATTCCAGGAAGGTTATGTCATTTTGCCCCCAGATGGGATCAGATAACAGCAGAAAATTGGACTCTGTCTATTGTAAGAGCGGGGTACAAGCTTCATTTCCTCAGCAAGCCCCCTCCTACAATGGTAAGACTGTTCTCAGACCTCTCTCAACGACCAGTTAGGTCAAGAGGTCACTATGCTTCTTGCCCAAGGGGCAATAGAAGAGGTACCCATTCTCCAAAAGGGTACAGGGTTCTACTCGCCCTATTTCCTTATTCCAAAGAAAACAGGAGGACACAGAACCATTTTAGACCTCAGAGAATTGAACAAATTCCTGTTCAAAGAGAAGTTCAAAATGATTTCTCTAGGAATTCTGCTGTCATTCCTTCAGAGTCAGGATTGGTTTTGTTCTCTAGATCTCAAGGATGCGTACATTCATGTTCTCATCCATCCAACTCATCGAAAGTTCCTTCACTTTATATTTCAAGGGAAGCACTACCAATACAGGGTTCTTCCTTTTGGCCTGTCCTCGGCACCAAGGGTGTTCACAAAATGCATGGCTGTGTTGGCAGCATTTCTTCGCACCCTAGGAATATTTGTCTTCCCTTACTTAGACGACTGGCTCATTGGAGCCCCTTCAGAGCCAGAGGCCAGGGTTGCTCTCTCTCGCACAATGCACATCCTTCAGTATTTGGGACTTGTCATAAACTTCCCAAAATCCAACCTTGCTCCCACTCAGTCCCTAGAGTTTATAGGAGCTCTGCTGGATACCAGACAGACAAGGACCTACTTTCCACAGGCACGCTGCCTTCGCATTGTGCAGTTAGCTTCCCAAGCAGTGCTAAAACCTCACTTCACTGCTCGGGAGATGTTACAATTACTAGGCCACATGGCATCCACTGTGCATGTGGTTCCTTATGCTCTCCTTCATATGAGGGCAGCCCAGTGGACTTTATCCACTCAGTGGACTCAGGCGTCAGGTTGCCTGTCAGACAAAATAGCAAACTCAGATCACTTAATTTTGTCCCTCCAATGGTGACAGTCACCCCAAAACCTTTTGGTGGGGTCTCCTTTTCGGCAACCCCCCCCCAAGCCACTCTAACTGATGCCTCAGAGGTGGGTTGGGGAGCCCACCTGCAAGGCTTCTCTACCCAGGGTACCTGGACTCCACAGGAGACCTCTATCTACACATCAATCTCCTGGAACTCTGAGCAATCTTCCTTGCTCTTCGAGTATTCCACACCCAGCTCAGCTACAAGACAGTCCTAGTTCAAACGGACAATCAAGTAGCCATGTTCTATGTGAACAAGCAGGGTGGAACAGGCTCTCTGTTGCTGTGTAACGAAGCTTTGCGACTATGGGCCCTCGCCAGAGAGCATCAGATTCATCTCCTTGCGATGTATCTTCCAGGTATTCAAAACTCTTGGGCAGACAGACTCAGTCGAGTTCTGCTTCCACACGAATGGTCTCTCCATGCAGACCAGGTGGCCAAACGTTTTCAGATTTTGGGAACCTCGGACATAGACCTCTTTGCAAGTCCGCTGAATGCCAAACTTCCCTGGTTCTGTTCCAGAATTCCAGCTCAGGGTTGTCAGGCCAGGGATGTTTTCCTCCTCCATTGGGGCCAGGACTTCCTGTATGCCTTTCCAACCATTCCCCTAATTCCCAAAACCCTGTTCAAGCTTCAGAGAAACAGGTCATATGATTCTCATAGCTCCACATTGGCCACGGCCAATGTGGTACCCTCTGCTCCTACATCTCTCTCAAGCTCCGCCTCTGGAGTTAGAATCTGCTCCAAATCTCCTTTCTCAGGAGGACAGGATGCTGTGCCATCTCAATCCCCAGTCTCTGCATCTCAGGGCCTGGTTGCTGAAAGCCTAGAACATCATGGTCTTAACCTTTCTCAGCAGGTAAAGGATATACCTTATGCTTCCAGGAAGCCTTCCAGAAGACGCTCTTATGCTTTCAAGTGGAAAAGGTTTACCATATGGTGCTCACAGAAGGGTCTTGACCCTCTTGCGATACCTCTGGAATCATTACTGGAGTATCTCCTTCATTTATCTAATACAGGGCTTAAGACCAATTCAATGAGAGTTCATTTGAGTGCTATTGCAGCTTCTTTCAAGCCTCTAAATGGACAACCTATTTCCTCTCATCCTCTCATAGCGAGATTTATGAGACCTTCTTTTAACTAAGCCTCCCATTAAGCCACTACCGGTGGTATGGGACTTAAATCTGGTTCTTGGGCATCTCATGAAGCCACCTTTTGAACCATTAGCTATTACCTCTTTGAAAGTCCTTTCCTGGAAGGTCATCTTTCTTATTGCAATCACATCAGCACATCGCATCAGTGAATTGCAAGCGTTGGTGGCTGATCCTCCTTATACAAGGTTCCATCATGATAAGGTAGTCCTTAGGACTCATCCACACTTTATGCCAAAGGTGGGTATCACCTTTTCATTTAAACCAAGCGGTTTACCTTCCTGTATTTTTCCCAAGGCCTCACGCCTCAAATGCAGAAAGGAATCTTCATACTTTGGACTGTAAAAGGGCTTTGGCTTTGGCCTTTTACTTGCAAAGGACACAGCAACATAGAAAATCCTCTCAACTCTTTGTTGCTTTTGATCTTAGTCATTTGAGACTTCCCGTCTCCAAAAGAACACTGTCCAGCTGGATTGCACAGTGTATTTCTTTTGCCTATGAGAGTAAGCACCTTCCTCTTGAAGGCCATGTCACAGCTCACAATGTGAGAGCCATGGCAGCCTCTATGGCTCATCTTCATTCTGTGTCTATCGACGACATCTGTCGAGCAGCTACTTGAGCTTCGGTTCATACCTTCACAGCCCATTACTGCTTAGACAAGGACTCCCGCCGGGATGCCTTGTTTGGTGAGGCTGTTCAACACCTGTTCCATACTTAAGCAACTCCTACCCACCATCCCTGGTAGGATGCCAGAGATCCATGGGGGGAAGTGGAGCCCTTTCACAGGGGCACACAACGTCGGGGGGCCTTCTCCCTGGCATCTGCAGCTAGGGAGTCCCCATATGTGAAGACTACATTCCTGCTTGTTCCTGGAGATAGCATAGTTACTCACCTGTAACAGGTGATCTCCGGGAACAGCAGGAATTTAGTCTTCACAACCCACCCTCCTCCCCTAGGAGTTGTATCTCTCTATCTCTCTCTTTGTCTCTTTCCCTCTCTCTTTGTCTCAGCTATAAACTCAACTGGAGAGGGACAGTTGGGAAAGAGGTGGGAAGGCAGCATGCAGGCACTGTGGGATGCTCCCAGAAGCTTTCCTATTGGATGCTGGGGAGCGTTCCCGCGCAGGCTCCGTCTGTACTGACGATACCCATATGTTAAGACTAAATTCCTGCTGTTCCCAGAGATCACCTGTTACAGGTGAGTAACTATGCTTTCTAGTGTTAGTTTATTTTCCTGTTATTGTATAGTGAGCTTAATGCGCACACACAAGTTGCCAGATTGACATTGCTGTAAGGGAGTCCATTAATCTAGCTGTGACATTATCCTTCTAGTGTGCCTCCACCATCCTCCAAGAATCAGAGACTAAGTTGCTTTCTATGTTTGTGCAATCTTTAGACTCTACTGAAAGTGCCAAGTGTAGGAACATTCGATACTGGGCTTAATGGACCCTTGGTCTGGCCCAGTATGGCATCTCCTGTTTCCAGCAGCGGCCAATCCAGGCCACAAATACCTGCCAGGTTCCCAAAAGGTAGACAGATTCCATGATGCTTATCCCAGAGGTAAGCCATGGATTTCCTCAGTCCTCTTTAATAATGGTTTATGGACTTTTCCTCCAGTGATGCCAAATTGTCCTGGTGGAGGTTCATGTTCTCCAGAAACAAGCAGGAAGTCAGTTCTCTCACCTGGGTGACGTCTGCACCGACGGAGCCCATGCGGAGCATTTCCCCAGCTTTCAAAGAAAGCCTTTGGAAATGCCACCATGCATGTGGTTCCCTTTACGCCCAAGGTTGCCATCTTGATCAGTCTCCCTTTTCCCGCGGAGCCCTTTGAATGCACATACTGTACCTTGGGGAAAAAAATTTTTTCTCTCTAATTCTGGTTTCCTGGTCCTCTTCCTGCCATCCCCAATTCCCTTGCTTCGGCAGCAGGGCCCGGGACTTAGTTTTTCATTTTTTTTCTCGTGTTTGGTCTCCAGCGTGTTTTCGCGCCCTTTTCAACCGCTGGCCATGTCAAATGTTTTTGATCTTTCAAGGATTCTTTTTGCCCCCATGGCCTCCGGTTTCAAAAAGTGTGACAGATGCTCCAAAAATGTCGCTCATGGACACCCACGACTGTCTTAGTGCCTAGGAGCTGACCACAACCCAGGGCTCTGCTCCCTTTGTAAAAAGATGTCCTCCAAGGCCTTACAAAGCCGTAAGCAAAAGTTGGACGATATTTTCTGCAAGACAGCCCCGTTGTCCCCGGTAGCTTCCCGCTCCACCAACCTACAGCTTTTGGAGTCCCCTATGGTTGCTCCACAGCCTCGGCATCTCTAAGCAGGGTTCACCTGAGAGGGAGAGGAAGAAGAAGGCCTCGAAGTTCCTGTCTGGGGCTCCGGATAAGCGAGAGCCTTCTCGCGCTCGATCTCTCAGCCCCCCTCGGCAGTCTCAGGAGTCAGAGAGGAAGCGGCCTTTAAAGGTACCTCACAGATACGGAGGCCTCTGATAATGGTGCCCGGTCTCCTGAGGGTCGTCCCGTCGGACACCCTCTCCTCCTCAACGCCAGACCTGGTCACCCCGGCATTGGCATTGCAGGGCCCCACTCCCGAGTGGGAGGCCTGAATGCTGGCACTGGAGCGCAGAGTTTCTGCCTTCCTTGCTGCCCAGCAGGTGCTGATGCCAAGCTCCATTGGTATGCGCCCTGAAACCTCGGGGGCAATGCCTGTGATGGCTCCCCAGACCGCCGTGGCAACCCCCGAGAGCCAGCAACCTCGTGAGGGAACCTGACAGAGGTCTCTATCTCCATCCCGGTCATTGGGTGCGAGATCTTCTCGAGCTAGCACCTCCGGCTCCAGATGGGCTTCGACCTCGGGGCTCAACACAAGGCACAGACTCTGCTTGAGCAGCCTAACTCAGAGTCCTCCTTGGAATACTTTGGCTGGGAATCAGAAGGGGACACTTCCCCCGAAACCCGGGCTCATCGGGACTTTCCCTTGGACCCTTCCCCACCTTTTCAGAAACGGTGGTCCCGTCCCGAAGACACCTCCTTTCTGGAGTTTGTGCGGGCCATGGCTCTGGCGCTGGCGCTCTTCACACAGTCAGAGGAGGAGCCCCATGCAGAGGAACTCGATATTTTATGATACAAGTCTCTGCTGAGGGAATCCCTCATGGTCACGGTTCCTCCCATCCTAGCCTGGCTGCTCCTTCATATGTGGGAGATGCCTGCATCTATCTCCATCGTCAGCAAGTGCCTGGACACCATGTACAGGGTCCAGCGAGGGCCCGGCTTCCGGAAGACCCAGCTTCCCCATACCTCGATGGTGGTTGAGTCCGCCATGTGGAGGCAAAAGTGTCTGAAGACCCACTCTTCGGTCCTGCCAGGTAGGAATCTCTTGCCCTAGCTGCCCTCAGGTGTAAGGCCTACCAAGGCTCCATGATGATGTGCCACATTCAGGCTTACCAGCTATACATAGGGATGTTCCTCCGCGACCTCACAAAGGAACTTGGGGGTTTTCAGGTAGGTCTCGAAGGCAGTTACTTCCACTGTTTCCAGTCCCTCCTGAAGTCCATGGGGGATTGTTCAAAGTACCTTTCTCGTGCTGCATACGACAGCTTTGAGTCCTACGTCTGGGTAGCAGCTGCCGGCATCGGGGCCAGATAGCAGGCCTGGCTCCAATTCTCGGATCTCAAGCAATGGGTCCAGGAGAAACTGCTTGATGCTCCGTGTCTGGGTGAGCAATTGTTTGGCTAGCCGATGGAGGACAAAGTAGCAGAGATTGAGACAGAATGTCACCCACACCTGTCTCTCCTGAAAGACTTCCTCCCTCCTGCGGAAGAAGCAGCAGGGCAAAAAGCTCTTCTTCCAGAGGAAGAGTCTCACCTACCGGGCTACCCACCTTACTCTACGGCATCTGCTCCATCCCAGAGCAGACAGAACAAGAGCGAGCCCCAAGGCCCGCTTAAGCCCAAGGGACCCAAGCCCCAAACCCCAAACCTCGGCACCATCCCAGTCGGCCCCAGGTTTTTGCCCCCAGGTACATAGCTGCTCGCCCCTCCCCCCCCCCCCCGACAACTAGTTATTGCTAGGAGGGCGCCTGGTCCACTTCGCTCCCAGATGGGAGTCTGTCACCTCGGACACCTGGGTCCTCCCAGGTCATCCGGGAAGGCTACCTCCTCCACCTGGACCGGCTTCCTCCACCTTTCTGCCACATGGAGCCCCCTCTACTCCCCACGCACCAGGCCGCCTAGCGCAGGAGCTTGCCACCCTCCTCGAGGAACGAGCAGTGAAAGTGGTTCCGCCGCATCTCAAAGTTTGCGGGTTCTACGCCCGTTACTTCCTTGTGCCAAAGCGGACAGGTGGTTTCCGACCCATTCTCGATTTAAGGAATCTCAACAAATACCTGGTGTGAGAGAGATTCAAAATGCTCTCCCTTGGTGGCTTGCTGCCCTTCCTCCGGCAGGGCGACTGGCTATGCTCCTTGAACCTTCGGGATGCATACACTCACATCCTCATCCATCCCAAACACAGGAAATACATGCGCCTCAGGGTACAGGGGAACCATTACCAATACAGGGTGCTTCCCTTCAGCCTCTCGTCTGCCCTGCGAGTGTTCACCAAATGCCTCGTGATGGCCATGGCCTACCTTAGACTGCAGGGCACCTTCATCTACCCTTATCTAGACAACTGGCTCGTAACTGGAGGGACAGCTGAGGCACTGCGGGCCACGGCCAGCACTGTCCACCTCCTCAAGCACCTCTGCTTCGTGGTCAATTACGCTAAGTCTCTCCTCACTCCAGTCTAATCCCTCGAGTTCATCGGCATGCGCCTCGACACAGCAGGCGACAGCTTTCCTTCCCCAGGACAGGGCAGATCGCCTCATTGCTTTGGCATCCACAGTCCAGCGCCGCAAGACAATATTGGCCCGAGCAATGCTCCATCTCCTTGGCCATATGGCCTTGATGGTTCATGTCATCTCTGATGCTCGACTGCACATGCGGGGGGCTCAGTGGTGCCTTTGAGCTCAGTGGTCTCAGGCAATGGGTCGTCTCAGAGACGCCATCTTGGTCACTCCTCAACTGGCCGAGTCCCTCGACTGGTGGTGGGACACCTGGAACCTGCTTCGAAGCATGCCGTTCCACGCTCCACAACACGATGTGGTTCTGACCATGGCTGCCTCCCTTATGGGCTGGGGAGCCCATTGCGGCAAGCTCTGCATGCAGGGGGCTTGGTCCCCAGAGGAGTCCCAGCAGCCAATCAACTTTCTCGAACTATGGGCTGTCCTCCTTGTCCTCCAGGCATTCAGGCACCGCGTTCATCATTGGGCGGTGCTCGTCCAGATGGACGAATCTGGTGGCAAATGTTCTATATGAACAAGCAAGGGAGCACCGGCTCTTACAGCCTCTGCCTGGAGGCGGTAACCCTGTTCATTTGTGGTTCGCAAGAGCATAGCCCTACGGGCTACCTATCTCCCGGGCCGGGACAATGTCCTGGCAGACAGGCTAAGCCGGCTCCTCCAGCTGCACTTTTGGTGCCTCTGCCTGCAGATGTCTCAACGGCTGTTCCGGCGTTGGGAGACTCCGGTCCTAGACTTCTTCGCTAGTATGGCGAATTTGCAGCTCCTATGGTTCTACAGCCCAGTTCCCCACCCAAACAGGAAAGCTCCCAGTACTTTCCTTCTGTCATGGATGCACGGCCTCCTGTATGCGTTTCCCCCACTCCGCTCATCAGTAACTTTGGGGTCCATCCCAAGGGTGCTCAATTTGTTTATAAGTCACCTGTGCAGAACTGTGTCAAAGGCTTTACTGAAATCTAAGTACACCACATCTAGGGTTCTCCCTCTCCCTCTGTTGTAGAACCTTGTCTTCTACATAAGTGATTTTTTGTAAATATCTATTGATCTTTATCATATTTGAACTTGGCAGTAAAAAGCCAATTCCGTCAAGCAATCCAATCCTTTTTCCAGCATTTCTTGGTTCCAGTGTAACTGCTACGTTAAAATTCTTTAACTTTGATTGTTGTACTAACATGACATTTAAATATTACAATGTTATGATCTTCTTAAAGATCATGACATCTGGCGTATGCTCCCATGCTTTGGTGTCTCTTGGCATCACTTGCCACAGGACTAGTGACCTGATTTGTTCTGGTTTGTTGCTATGGGGAGTTTGGACATAAATGTTTTAGATGCAGGATTTTTCTTTAAAGCTGATACTTCAAGTGTGTCAATTCACAGATGTTTCCATATAGTCGTCCTAGACCCGTCCAGACAAGTGGGTTGTATTCCTCTACCATAAGTTTTTGGTTGAGACCCAGAACCAATGAAAAGCCAAGGTTTCAATGACCTCGCTCCCATGCCTCTATTTGCCTCAGCCACCAGAGGGCTCTTCAGTATTCCTTTGTCTCCAGCAGACAGATGGATTATCTCCAGGAACAAGCAGGAATAAGTCCTCACATATGGGTACGTCGGTACCGACGGAGCCCGTGCGGGAAAGCTCCCCAGCTTCTTAGAATAGAAGCTTTTGGGACCTCCCACTGCACATGCGCACTGCCTTCCCGCCTTCCTGAACAGCTCTCCTCAGTTTCTCTTTTTCCGCGGAGCCAGCAGGTCGTGTTCCTGTCACCGCTGAAGAAATTGTTATTTTATTTGTTTCTTTAGACCGCGTACCTGCCTTCCCCATACCGATACCGGTATCGCCGGTCTTTTCTTTCTTTCTTTAAAAAATTATAATTCTTTTTTCTTATTTTTTAGCTTTTTGGTCACTTCAGAGAGGCCTCTCGGCCTACTCAATTTCTCCTCATGGAGAAGCCAGCCCCTGGATTTAAGAAGTGTACCAAATGTAATGCTGTTATTTCAGTCACAGACACCCATGAATGGTGTCTGAAATGTTTGGGGCCTGACCATTCCATACCGGACTGCCCATCTTGCTCCCACATGTCTAAACGTGGGCTGCAGAACCGGGCCAACAAATTCCATGTGCTGTTTGCTTCAGAGAATACAGCATCACAGTCATCCAGGTCTTCTTCTCCGGATGGATCTCAGGTAACCAAACCTTCTGTGGGCAAGTCCTCAAAGAGCAAATCTCCTTCAAAGCATCGAGAGGCTCTTAGCTTAGAACTTGAGGACCCTGCCCCAGCCAAACAACCCCGGCGGGAAGTCCAACTTCCAAAAACGCCAATTCAGGGGTCTCAGGTTGATATCGATGCTACGGCCTCGACAGATCACCTGTTAGCCTGCTCTGGGGTACCGGGTCACTCCGGTACCGACATCCAGGCAGCTATGGCGTCCATGGGCGATACTGTACAGTCCATGCAGCAGGCCGTCATGGCTTTCATTAAAGCTGCAACGCCATCGGTTCCGCTTTCAGCGGTTCCGGGCCCGATACCGGTATCGTCCGCCATGCCGGTATCGAGGCCGTCCACCTCTAAACGCAAGTCGGTACCGTATGGGCTTTCGCTCCATACCGGTTCCATACCCGATACGCCCGATATCGATACCGATCGGTACGCGTATCGTGCGTTAGAGGAAAGCACCGATTCCTCTGAGGATTTTCACTCCTCTGATGATTCTGCTGAGTTTTCACTCAACTTACCTGAGGAGCCCTCTTCTCCTAAAAGGAGAATGTCCCCTCCAGAGGATTTGTCCTTCCAGGACTTTGTTTTAGATATGGCTACAGCCCTTTCTATTACCACATCCTCTGAAAAGGAACCCAGATCCAAAAAACTGGATATTTTGGGATACTCAAAGGCCCCTAAGGAGGCAGTTACCCTGCCTATCCATGAAATCCTTCAAGAACAACTGATGGATTTCTGGGAAAATCCTTTGACTTTGTCTCCTTATTCCCGTAGGTTGGACACCATGTATAGGGTCCCTCCTTCTCCTGGTTTCCAAAAGACTCAATTGCCCCACCACTCTATTGTGGTGAAGTCTGCAATGAAGAAGATTAGGAGTACCAAAAGGCACTCTTCCACCCCTCCAGGACGGGAATGTAAGACTTTGGACTCTTTTGGTAGGAAAATTTTCCAGGCTAGTATGCTTATAGCCAGGATTAATTCCTACAGTCTCTATATGGGCATGTTCCTGGAGGAACTTGCCAAAAAGGTGCGGCATTTTGCCCCCTTTATCCCTGAGGATAAAAAGCAGGGATTCCTTTCCCTAGTGAAACAACTCTTAGAGGTTTCTAAGTTCTCTAATAGGGCAGCATATGATTCCTTTGAGGGAGCCAGTAGGGCTTCGGGCATTGCTATTGCAGCCCGACGTCTTGCTTGGCTCCAGGCCTCTGATCTGGAACCTTGGGTTCTAGATGGCTTACGGAATCTGCCCTGTACAGGTGAGAACTTATTTGGGGAAGAGTGGCAAATCAAAGCCACCCAGATGGATGCTGAAAATGCCACCTTGGAAAGACTTTCAAAGTCCACTTCAATTCCTACTAAGAAAAAGTCTTTTAAAAGGCCTTACTATAAGAAGGCCAGAGTTGCTTCAAATACTGGCCAGCAGTCTTCTCAACCTCGCTATACTGCTAAGCGTCAGCAATCCAAACAAGCACGAGCTAAGCCTGCAGCAGCTACTGTAGCTCAGCAGGCTCCAACCCCTCAGGGGTTTTGACTTGCTCCTAGGGAACTTGCCACTTCTGGTTCTAACACAACCAGAACCTCTCACCATACCCGGAAGGTTGGTTCACTTTGCTCCCAGATGGGAACAAATCACAACAGAACAATGGACCCTCTCTATCATTCGAGAGGGTTACAAACTTCATTTCTCCAGCCTTCCTCCCCATCATATGGTGAGACCATTCAATTCTCCCCCATCTCTCCTAACCCTGTTGGGTCAAGAGGTTTCCTCTCTTCTTGCCCAAGGGGCCATAGAAGAGGTTCCTCTTCCTCAACAAGGGTCCGGTTTCTACTCCCCTTATTTTCTCATTCCAAAGAAGACAGGGGGATTCAGACCAATCCTAGATCTGAGAGAATTGAACAAATTTCTCTTCAAGGAGAAATTCAAAATGCTGTCTCTCGGCATTCTCCTTCCTTACCTCCAGGGTCAGGACTGGCTTTGTTCTCTAGACCTACAGGATGCGTATACACATATACTCATCCATCCATCCCACAGAAAGTATCTTCGCTTTCTGTTTCAGGGAAAACATTTCCAATACAGAGTACTCCCCTTCGGTCTAGCCTCTGCTCCAAGAGTATTCACAAAATGCATGGCAGTCGTAGCCGCATTTCTAAGAGGCATGGGAATCTTTGTCTTCCCATATCTGGACGACTGGCTCATCCGAGCTCCAACTCAGTCACAGGCCCAGATTTCCCTGGACCACACAAGGAGCCTTTTGCAGTATCTGGGACTGGTAGTAAACCTTCCCAAGTCCCAACTCATCCCTACTCAATCTCTAGAATTCATAGGGGCCCAGTTGGACACCATCACTGCAAGGGCCTACCTTCCACATGTTCGAGGCCAGCGCCTCCTGAGTTTGGCCTCCCAAGCTCAGTCCAGCACTCACTTGACAGCCA
The DNA here is from genome assembly GCA_033557465.1 of Ichthyophis bannanicus. Classification (NCBI taxonomy): domain Eukaryota; kingdom Metazoa; phylum Chordata; class Amphibia; order Gymnophiona; family Ichthyophiidae; genus Ichthyophis; species Ichthyophis bannanicus. Next base: position 512,498,819 of record CM066037.1, read on the forward strand.
GGGAAATGCTACGCCTACTGGGTCATATGGCCTCCACAGTGCATGTGGTGCCCTATGCTCGTCTTCATATGAGAGCAGCTCAATGGACCCTGGCCACTCAGTGGACTCAGGCGTCAGGAGCGCTCTCAGACCAAATACAAACCTCCGATCGTCTGTTTTGGTCCCTCCACTGGTGGACTTCCACCAAGAATCTGTTGTTGGGGGCTCCATTTCAACCATTGCTACCCCAAGCAACCCTCACAACAGATGCCTCCCAAACAGGGTGGGGAGCCCATCTGCAAACTCTCTCCACTCAGGGCACTTGGTCTCTACAAGAGACCACCCTTCATATCAATCTTCTGGAACTGCGAGCAATTTACCTTGCCCTCAAGGTCTTCCACTCCCTCCTAGCCAACCTCACTGTCCTAGTTCAGACGGACAATCAGGTGGCCATGTTTTACATAAACAAACAAGGAGGGACGGGCTCTCTGTCGCTTTGCAACGAAGCTCTAAGACTATGGGCCTTCGCCAGAGAGCATCAGATTCACCTGCTAGCAGTGTATCTCCCAGGAGTTCAAAACTCTCGGGCAGACAGGCTCAGTCGAGTTCTGCTGCCACACGAATGGTCCCTACATTTGGACCAAATAAACCGAATCTTTCAGGAATGGGGGACCCCGGACATAGACCTCTTTGCAAGTCCGTGGAATGCCAAACTTCCCCGGTTCTGTTCCAGAACTCCGTGTCAGGGAGCTCAGGCTACGGACGCCTTTCTCCTGAATTGGAGTCAGGCATTCCTATATGCCTTTCCACCCATTCCTTTGATTCCCAAGACTCTGTTCAAACTCCAGAGGGATCATGGAACTATGATCCTCATAGCTCCACGCTGGCCACGCCAAGTGTGGTTCCCTCTACTTCTACAGCTCTCCCAGGGATCCTACTTGGATCTGGGAGCTGCGCCAGACCTCCTGTCTCAGGAGGAGGGGACTTTGTGGCACCCAAACCCCAAATCCCTTCACCTCAGTGCTTGGTTACTGAAGGCTTAAGCCTTCAAGACTTTCATCTTTCCCAACCAGTGAAAGATATCCTTTCTGCCTCTAGGAAACCCTCTACCAGGCGTTCCTATGCTTTCAAATGGAAACGTTTTTCCATTTGGTGTGCTCAGCAGGGTCTTGACCCTCTGGCACTTCCTTTGAATTCTCTTCTTGATTATCTCCTGCATCTATCCAATGCAGGCCTCAAGACGAATTCGGTAAGAGTCCATTTAAGTGCTATTGCAGCATCCTTGCAACATATAAATGGACAACCTATCTCCTCTCATCCTCTTGTTGCAAGATTCATGAGAGGCCTGACTCTCATTAAACCTCCCATCAGACCACCCCCGGTCGCATGGGATTTGAATCTAGTGCTCGGTCAACTTATGAAGCCACCTTTTGAGCCAATGTTTTCCACCTCCTTGAAATTTCTTTCCTGGAAGGTCATCTTCCTCATTGCAGTCACTTCGGCTCGCCGCATCAGTGAGCTGCAGGCTTTAGTGGCTAATCCACCTTACACAAGATTTTATCATGATAAGGTGGTCCTTAGGACGAATCCCCACTTTATGCCTAAAGTGGTCTCGCCTTTTCATCTTAATCAAGAGGTATATCTACCTGTCTTTTTTCCAGCTCCTCATGCATCCAATGCAGAGAGGAACCTTCATACTCTGGATTGTAAAAGAGCTCTCGCTTTTTACCTTAATAGGACTCAGCCACATCGAAAGTCTTCTCAACTTTTTGTGGCCTTTGATCCTTCCCATTTGGGACTTCCAGTCTCCAAGCGTACACTTTCCAATTGGATTGCTCAGTGTATTTCTTTTGCTTACCAGAGCAAAAACATTTCTCTGGAAGGCCATGTCACTGCTCACAATGTGAGGGCCATGGCAACTTCTATGGCTCATCTGCACTCTGTTTCCATAGATCAGATCTGTCGAGCCGCTACCTGGGCCTCGGTTCATACCTTCACAGCCCATTACTGTTTGGACAAGGACTCCCGCCGGGATGCCTTGTTTGGCCAGGCTGTCCTCAAGCACCTGTTCCATTCCTAAACAACTCCTGCCCACCTTCCCAGAATGGATGCCTGAGATCCATACGAAGATGGCGAACCTTTACAGGGGATCCCATGCATCTAAGCTAGGGAGTCCCCATATGTGAGGACTTATTCCTGCTTGTTCCTGGAGATAGCACAGTTACTTACCTGTAACAGGTGATCTCTGGGAACAGCAGGAATTAGTCCTCACAACCCACCCACCTCCCCTAGGAGTTGTATCTTTTATCTATCTATCTTCCTGTCCTCTCTCTGTTGACTCAGCTATAAACTCGAAACTGAGGAGAGCTGTTCAGGAAGGCGGGAAGGCAGTGCGCATGTGCAGTGGGAGGTCCCAAAAGCTTCTATTCTAAGAAGCTGGGGAGCTTTCCCGCACGGGCTCCGTCGGTACCGACGTACCCATATGTGAGGACTAATTCCTGCTGTTCCCAGAGATCACCTGTTACAGGTAAGTAACTGTGCTTTCTCCACTCTGAAGAAAATCTGAACAATTGAGAGGAATAGATCTCACTTGCGAACGACCTCCTTGAAGTTGACTCTGATTTGAGCATGACCTGGGAGGCTCTACTAGACTGCAGTCTTTTTGGTAGCTATAAGAGGAAGGAAAATTGATTCTGCTATGTGCTCTTATGATAAGAGCCTGCTGAGCAGCCAGAAAATTGGAAGGATTTGGAAGAGTTCAGCAGCCTCACACAACCTCAATGCCGCCTCCCTCCTCTGTTCGTCTCTGCTCACTCCCAAAGATTGCAGAAGGTTCTCAGCAGAATCTGCCTGCCAGCCACCTTAAACGCACTGCTTGCAAAGCAAGGGATGCAGTTTCAGGGGAATAGAACTGTGCCTGGGGCCCTCGGGGGGGGGGGGGGGTGTTTGAGTACCATGGCTTCAACTAGTCATTGTCCTTGTTGAGGGCTCTCGATTCCATTCGTCTAGGGGGCAATTCAAAGTGAACCGCTGGTAACCATTGGTGCGGTGTGGGGGTTTCCCACCCTTTCCTGCATGTGTTAATAGCATGGCTGTAGTGGATTCAGTCTCTCCTAGCAGACAATGCTACCCCTCCTTTTGGAGTCTGCTACAGACTTTCTTATGCCATGCACGACCTGGTATGTCTGGCAGCCAGGAATAGTGCCCTGTGGACTGTGACTTGTCATTGGATTTGGCTCTGGTGCTGGGCAGCAGATGCATCTTCCAAAGCCCAGTTGCCCCAACTGGCCTTAAGGGGAAGCCTCTCTTTGAAGCTGATTTGGAGAAGCTGGTGAAGGACCTGGGCGGGACAAGATCTTACCACCTTTCGGGGAGCACGTCCAAGGAGCCTGTGAAGTGGGCAGCAGCCCCTTTTCTATCAGCTTCTGCCCACTCCTCACAGGCATGCTGGTAGGACTCCTGGGGGTCTCTAGTCACTTTCGGCCTGGAAAGCCTTTCTTCCCTTTTGCTTCTTGATTCAGGTTTGTTCTCAGCCCTTTCGAGGAGCTTTGGAGATCCAGGGACTCGGTCCCCTCCCAGAGGAGGTCCCTCCTAGGCTGCGCAGTGAAGGTTTGGGGGCCTATTTCCTGTTCCTCCGTTTGGAGGCAGGTTTTGCCTTTTCTTTCAGGAATGGGCCCTAGTCGACAAGGATCGCTGGGTGCTGGACACCGTTCCATATGGCTATGTCCTAGACTGCAAAAGACTGAAACCACAAAAGGACAGCTGTGCAGATCATCTTGGATGAGTTGCTGCTCCTGAAGGCTGTGGTGCCCATTCCCTCTGACTATTCCGGCACATTCTAGACCTCAATGGTGTCGACTAGCACATGCACATCCTGCATTTTCCTGATGGAAACTTTGTGATCCATGATTCAAGCAGTGTGCTGAGGGGGGTGTTCCTTGCATCTCTGGATTTGGCCGATGTGAATTTCCATCTCCTAATCTGGGAGGATCAGCAAAAGTATCTGTACCTTGTCATACTTGGCTCTCACTTTCAGTTTGTTGTCCTCCCATTTGGACTCTCCACTGCCCCAAAGTCATTCTCCAAGGTCATGGTAGTGGCTGGGGCACTAGGGCACCAAGGGATGTATGTATCCATATCTGGATGACTGGCTCTTCCGAGCTTGTTCTCTGTCGGAGGCATCTCGGGTAGCAACTAGAGTGGTGTCCTTTTTTAAAGCCTCTGCTGGATGATCAATCGGGGGAAAAGCCAGTTGATGCCTTTCCAGTCCCTGGAGTTCTGGGAGTACATTCCAGTACTAGAGTGGGCAGCGTTTTCCTGCCAGAGAAGGTCAAAAGATTGTTGGATTGCCTGCACTGTTTTGTTTGCAACAGGTTTCCAGAATCTGGGATTATGTTCAGCTTCTTGGATTGTTGGTGGTGACAATAGTTTGTGCTGTGGGCATGTATGCATATGCAGCCACTTCAATGGTCCTTGTTGACTTGGGGAATTCAAACTTGGACTCCTGCTCCCACTGATGGTGAAGGTCAGCCTGTGGTAGTGACAGCAGCCCAGTCATCTGAGGAAGGGGCATTCTGCTGGACGATTTTTTGTGGATCCTTCTGATGAAAGATGCCAGTCTGGGGAACCCATTGCCGAGCCTGAATGGCTCGGGTCATTGGAATCACAGGGAGACTCTGAGGGCCCTTGCCTCAAGACAGTTGGACATCTAGGTTGGCTCTTGTGTTTCCAGTCCCTGGTCAAGGACCAGGTTTGAGTGCTTTTGTACAATGCCACAGCATTGGCTTATGTCAATCGGCAAGGTGGCATGAGGAGCGCCGAGATGGCTCTCCTGTTTGCCTGGGCTGAGAAGAACCTCCTAGCTCTGTCAGCTCAACACATTGCCGGGGTGGACTATGTGGAAGCAGACTATCTTGGCTGGCACACTCTCTGGATCCAGGAGAATGGGAGTTGAGGAGGCGTATTAGTTGATTCTTCGCCTCTAGGATCACCCAAGATGGATCTGATGGCGACCTGCTCCAATGCCAAGGTGTACTGCTGCTTCAATTGCTGTACAGAGGCGGGTTCAAAGTGCTTGGACACCCTGGTTCAGCCTTGGCTAAGTTAATGTATACTGTATGTTTCCCCTTTGTGGCCCCTGGTGGGCAGTGTGATGTGGTGTGTAGAATGTCACTCAAGAAGGATTGTTCTGGTGGTGCCAGATTGGTCAAGGAGAGCGTGGTTCAGAGATTGATGCGGCTCCTGCAAGCACCACCTCTTAGTTTACTTCAGTCTCGGGGCCTGTTGTATCAGGGGCTGATCAACCTGGAAGACCCGGCTTCCTTCTTATTTATGGCTCAGCTCTTGAAAAGAGACTGCTATTGCATAACAGATACTTTCCTGCAGTGGGTTTGCAATGCTCAGAACCCGAAGGAGGTTGACCAACCTGGCATACGTGTGAGTTTGGTGCCTCTTTGAGAGATGGTGCAACACATTGCAGCTGGCTCCTACTGTGGCCAAGGTGTGTCTGGCCTTTCTGCAGGAAGGTCTGGAGAAAGGACTTTCTCTTAGCTCTCTGAAAGTTCATTTGGCAGCTTTGGCCTATTTCAGAGGTTTGGCAGCCGGTATGTCTTTAGCCTTGCACCCAAATGTTGCATGCTTTGTTCAGGGGGTTTGGTGCCTGCGTCCAACCCTCCAGTCAGTGGTCCCTTCCTGGGATTTGTGTCTGGTGCTCAGGGCCTTGATCTTGTGACCCTTGAGCTGTTGCAGCACACTACTCTGAAGGAATTGATGCCCAAGACGACTTTATTGTAAGCTATTTTATTCCACAAGGCGGATTACAGAGTTGCAGGCTCTGTCTTGCCGAGATCCATATCTGTCTCTTTCAGAGGCAGCTTTTTCCTTTTGTTCATTCCTAATGTGATTCTCCATTTCAGGTGAACCTGGTGGTATACCTGCTCTCCTTCTCTATGGAGCAGTGTTGGGGGAAGGATAAGGATCTTAACATTGTGGATGTCTGGAGGGTGCTTCTCTGGTACTTGGAGGCTATGAGGTTTTTTTGTAAACTGTTTTTGCTGGCTCGCACAATGGTGAAGTAGTGACTAGCTAAGTATACATTGGAGTGCTGGATTAAGGAGGCCATTGCCTTGGCATATCTGTTGCAGAACCAGCTGGTTCCAGAGGGTTTGCATGCCCATTCTACCTGAGTGCAGGCATCCTTCTGGACAGATTGGAACTTGGTAGTTCCTGCAGACATTTGTCGGGCAGCGATGTGGGCATCACGTTCCACTTCTGTCAAGCGTAACTGCTTGGATTCTACACATGGGCAGACATGACTTTTGCTCTGAGATTTTGTGAGTTGCTGTCATCTTTCCACCCAGTTGGGGCTTAGCTTTGGTACGTCCCACTTGTCTGGACTTGTCTAGCAGGAGGATATCGAAGGTGACATTTTACTTACCAGATAATGTCCCTTTCCTTGAGTCCTGCTAGACCAGTCCAGGGCTCAACCCTAGAACTGTTTGCTCTGTTCTGCGGCGGTACCTTTGGGTCTGCTATGCAGATCCATATTCTATCTTCTGGTTATGCTTTCCTGTATATAGTTCTCTTCCAATCTCTCATTGTTGCCCATGTTGAGGTTGTGTGAAGTTTGCATGTTCACCCATATGATTTCAGACAGATATTGAAGAGTCCTCTAATGGCTGAGGCGAATAGAGGCATGGTAGTTATGTCATTGAAATTTGGGCTTTTCATTGGTAGTTAGTCTCCACTAATCTGCTGGTAGAGGAACACAACCCACTGGTCTAGCAGGACTCAAGGAAAGGACATTATCTGGTAAGTAAAATGTTACAATTAAAGAGTGGGTTCACTGAATGCAGTCTTTTATTTATTTAGCACACATTTATATACCGCTCTTTCCCAAGTATCAAGTGCGGTTTACAATGAACAGAGAAAGTTGAAGGTACATGAGTAATCATGTCCTAGTCATTTACAGGGAACAGGTTTACATATAACAGTATAAATAAGCATGCAACCATTGTTTACATCCTGAGATATAGTGAGGATGTAATGAAAACCTTTTACAACCTTTCTTTATGGCAAGTTAACTGCATATTTTTTTTTAATTTGTTTACCTATCCTGTGGTAGAAAATGATTTTTCCTCACAGCATTCTGTATGTTGAATGAAATCAGCATGTAATATATTCAGATTTCTGTTAATATGGAACCATATAAAGATTTAAGTTTAGTGCTCAGTTTTAAGACTAGGTAGTACTAGAAATGGACCGAGGAAAGTATGGAGGGCAAGTATCATTTTAAGCAATGAGTGAAAGTATTTGAATGTCTTCCTCTACTTATGATAGAGCATGCTTTCTTTTTTTTTGTCTGTGAGGCAATGTCAAATCCTGTCTAAAACAGATTCTGAGATCTTTGCACTTAACAACAACAACAACAACAACAACAGAATTGCACATAATGCCGTTTGCAGTGTGCATGTTTCTTCTGGATAAGTTAGAGCTAGGGAAAGCATTCATCTATACAACTTATTCCCCAGTGCTCAAGTTACACGCTTTGATTTAGATGCTTTCATTGTAAATAATAAATTCATTTTTTTCTTTCAAGGGTCAGACAGCTTTCGATGTGGCAGATGAAGACATTCTGGGTTATCTAGAAGAATTACAGAAAAAGCAGACTTTAGTAAGTAAAACATGCTACGTAGAAACAGTACTACAGATTTCCATTGACTGGCAGGTTGTGGGTTTTTTTTTTTTTTTATTTTTAAAGCTTACTGTCATATGACCCTATGTTATATGTAGTTAATTACCTTGGTCTTTTTTCTTAGCTTCTCAGTGAAAAACGGGAAAAGAAATCACCACTAATTGAATCTACAACCACCCTGGAAAATAATCAGTCATTAAAACCATTAAAAAAGTAAGTAAAATGTCTCCTGCGATGTATACTTGATTTATATATATATATATATATATATATATATAAAATAATGTTAAATGAATGGTTTGGTTTGATGGAACTGATAAATAGCTAAGAACATTTAGGGCTTATTTACATTTATTAAAATGTAAGCTGCTTGGAAATGTATTTTATTGAGGTCCCAAACTTTTATGTGTAAAATTCCTTTTTTGGCTCTAGCAAAGAGACTTTAATTATTGGGCAGGAGAAGAATACGCCTAGTATAGAATCTCTGGAACAAGAGAAGGTGGATGAAGAGGAGGAGAGAAAGAAAGATGAATCCAGTTGTTCCAGTGAGGAGGAAGAAGAGGAAGACTCTGAATCTGAAGCAGAAACAGGTACATCCTTGGAAGAAATACTGTATAGTGACGCTCAGAACTTGAAATGAATTTATCTTATTGGTGAAGTTAGATGTTATGAATATTTTATTTTCACCTTGAAATTTTCATCATAAGGTAGACTAGGGTATAGCATGTGAAATAGAAATAAGATTCTTATTTTTATTTTTTAGGTTTATAAATGGCAAATACATATTTATTTTCCAGCTAATTGGGGTTTTTTTGGGGGGGGGTAGCAAAAAAATCTGTATTTTTCAGTGTTAGCAGCACAGGTACTATTGCTGGAAGCCTTGTTTTTCCTGGTTGAATCAAATACACACATACCCAGAACTGAAATGCATTGCTGTAACAAAACAAAACTTCCTCCTAGCCACCAGCACATGATGGCCCCAGTCCCCTTCTCCCAAACAGTGCTCTATCATCCTCCTTCCATGAGCCACCTTTTTAGAAGTAAGATGACTAAGGTTATTTTATTTTAAAATGAGTTTTTCTCCAGCAACATGCAGGACGTCAGTCCTCACATATGGGTGACGGAGCCCACTGGGAACATTTCCCCAGCTTTCAAAGAAAGCCTTTGGGACATGCTATCATGCATGCGCAGTCCCCCTTCCCGCCCAACGGACATCTGTCCTGTTTCCCCGGAAAAATCCTTGCTTATTATCCTTAAAAGTTAGGTTTCCCGGTTTGCGTACCGGTTCCTCTTCCTGCCTTGAGCCGGCGCTCTTCTCGGCCCCTTCTTCCCCCCTTTTTTTTTTTTTTTTTTTGGATAGAGGCTTGCCTCGACCAGCATTTATGCCTTTTTTTGCCTGGGGGTCGTTGACACCGTCCGGGTGCTCCTCATCATGTCCACCAGTGGGTTCAAAAAATGACTGCTGCAGTCAGACTGTTAGTCACAAACATCCATGACTGCTGCCTACGCTGCCTGGGACAGGACCATGACAGCATCTCCTGCAACCTGTGCCAGGCCATGACGCCTAAGACCAACAAAAAGAGGTCAGAGTTGCAGGAAAAACTGTTCCCCAGGTCCGACTTGGCCATAACCTTCCTGACACTGAGCTCCAAGCCCAGCACTTTCCGTGAGGCCTGAGCGTCCTTGGAGTCCCCACGGCGGCAGCTCCTCTGAGAAGACCTTGGACCCAGAGAAAAAAGAAAGTCCTCAATCTGTTGATGCACCGGAGAAACCCGATAAAACGGCTGGAGAGACTCGGGCGGCTTCAAGAAGGATTCCTCTGCTGGCAGAGACCGTGCAGGGTACCTCGAGGCCCAAGATCCTCAGTGGCCCACACCAAAGGTTGCGGAGCCTTCTGGCTTGGAAATCAGAATAGCGGCCCTGGAGCAGAACATCCCTGCTATCCTGGCCCTGCAGCAGGCAATGATGGCTGTTTCATCCGCATTCATCTGCCACGACGACTGGGCCCCCGACTGCAGGGGAGTCCCTGGTTGTCGAGCTGAGCTCAGCGCCACCAGCCTTTGGTAAGCCCTCCGCACCAGTCGATGTCTGTCCCATTCCTCAGGAATTCGATCCTACCTGGCTAGTTTCCTTGACTCAGACCTCGGGTCCTCTGGAGGCCGCCGACCCCCTCTGCGCTGGTCTTGAGACAATGAGTCGCAGGGCCTCAGACTCGTCATCACCACTTGACTCAGAGTGGGAGAATGACAATGAGGCATCCCTGGAAACTAAACGGCACCGAGGTATTTCCTCGGACTCATCTCCCCTCAGCGCCACTCTCCTTCGGAGGACGTGGCCTTCCATGACTTTAATGACATGGCCAGAGCCCTCTTGGTACAGACTGAGGCAGAGGAAGACCCACGCACTGAGCTGATCCTCCAATATGAGTCTCCACCCAAGGAAACCCTCACAGTGCCCGTGCAGCCAATCCTCGAGTGGCTACTACTCAGAATGTGGGAGACCCCGGCAATGGTACCGGTAGTGAGCTAGCACCTCGACACCATGTACTGTGTCTGGAAAGGGCTGGGGTTCCACAAACCCCAACTCCCACATAACTTCATGGTCATTGAGTTGACCATGCAAAAACTTGCATTAAAAGACCCAATCCTCCATTCCCCCCCCCCCCCCGAAGGGGAGGCCAGAGTCCTCGAGGTCCTTGGGTACGTTACCAGGGCTCTATGCTGGGGTGCTGGATCCAAGCCTATGAACTATACATAGGTATGTACTTGAAGGCTCTAACCCAGGAGCTGCTGGGGGGGAGGGGGGTTCAGCTTGTCTTACTGGAAAATCCCTCCAGCGGTTCCAGTTTCTGACCTTGGGGATCAAGGATTGCTCCAAGTTCCTCTCCCAAGCAGCTTACAACTGCTTCGAGTCAGTGGCTTGAGTCATAGCAGCTGGCATTGGCGCCTGACACCAAGTATGGCTACCGTCTTCTGACCTCGAGAAATGGGTCCAAGACACAGCTGCTCAACATCCCCTGCACCGGGGAGAACCTATTTGGCAAACCCATGGCCGACAAGGCAGCAGAGATTAAGGCCGATGTGGTGACCTGCCAGAGACTCTCTCTAAAAAGACATCTTCCCTTCCCTGCAGGAAAGCACCAGGGAGAAGACCCCTTTTCCCTAGGAAAAATGGTTCTTTCCCACAAGGTCACTACTACCAGCCTTTCTCGGGCCAGCAATAAGGTTCTCACTCTAAAAGGCAAGGCCATAGGGCTCAGAAGGCGAAAGCACCAAAGCCTTGGGCCCCAGCTCCCATCCAACTTGGGGGGAGCCTCCTTGCCAAGGATCTTTACGAAATGCCTAGCTGTGATGGCCACTCACCTACGTCTGCAAGGGGCCTTTGTCTTCCCCTACCTTGATGACTAGCTAATCAGGGGCGGCACAGCCTCAGAGGCCAGTCAGGTGGCAGAGCCTGTGTCCCTCCTTCTGCAGCACCTGGGGTTTGTCATCAGCTACCCCAAATCCCATCTCTCTCCAGCCCAAAATGAGAGTTCATAGGTGCTCAGGTCGACACGCTTCAGGTTAAGGCAGTTCTCCTCAGAGACATGGCAGAACGCCTCGGACAACTGGCAAGAGAGGTACGTCGTCGATGGTCAGTGCCAGCTCATTGTTTCCTCTGCCTATTGGGTCATATGGTCTCTACAGTCACATAACACCCTCAGCCTCCTTGCACATGCGGACAGCCTGTGGTGCCTCCGCTCACAGTGGACTCAAGCCACGGGCAGGCTACGGGACAGGGTTATTCGCCAATTGGCAAAATCCCTCAACTGATGACAAAACATCTGCCAACTCCGGGTGGGAATGCCCTTCCAAGCACCTGCACCTCAGAGAACCATGACCATGGATGCTTCCCTCTTAGGTTGGGGGCACATTGTGGGGACCGCTGCACTCGGGGCAGCTGGTCCCAGGAGAAGTCGCTCCTACAGATCAAATCTCCTGGAGATCAGGACAATCTTCCTAGCCCTATGAGTGTTCTGCCACTGCCTGCGACACTGGTCCGTACTGATCCAGGCAGACAATAAAGTCGCCATGTTCTATATCAACAAGCAGGGGGGCACGGATTTGTACTTCCTCTGTCAGGAGGCAGTGACCCTCCTCTCCTTTGCCGCTCGCAGCAACATGCTCTTGTGAGCAGTTTACCTCCTGGACCAGGACAGCTGCCTAGTGGACAGGCTGAGCAGAGTCCTTTGGCCACACGAGTGGTACTTGAATTCCAAGGTGGCCGAGAGGCTCTTCTACCTCTGGGGCAGGCCAGTGATGGATCTATTTGTCTCTCTGGACAACACACAACTGCCTCGTTTTCTGTTTGCGCCAACCGCACCGGAGAGAGTGGTGGCAGATGCTTTCTTGATCTTGTGGTCCGAAGGCCTTCTCTAGGCATTCCCACCACCCGCCCCCCCCCCCCCTTTCAAGGTCCAGCCCTGGTTTCTACTGCTGCTCTCCCTGTCAGTGACACTCCCAGTCTTGCTGAGTTGAACCCCGGACCTCCTGTCTCAGAAGGGGGGGGCTCCCTCATGCACCCCAACCTTGGGGTCCCTAATGCTAACAGCGTGGCTGCTGAAAGGGTAGCATTAGCCCCTTTCAGTCTTCTGAGAGAAGTTGAGGAGATCCTACTGGTCTCCTGAAAGTCCTTCACCAGATGGGCTTATGCCTTTAAGTGGAAAAGGTTTTCCATCTGGTGTGAGGAAAGAAGGGAGAACCCCTTATCCTGCCATGTGCAATTAGTACTCCGGTACCTACTGCACCTGTCCCACGCCAGGCTGAATTCTAACTCAGTGAGGGTGCATCGGAGCGCGATAGCTGCTTACCACTACCCAGTCGAGGGAAAACCCCTCTCTGGCCAGCCCCTGGTCTCCAGGTTCCTCAGGGGCCTCCTGTTATCCAAGCCCCCTCTCTGCCCTTCAACAGCGGAGTGGGACCTCAACATGGTGCTCTCACAGCTCACTAGACCGCCATTCGAGCCCCTAGCCACTTGCCACCTGTGGTACCTTTCTTTGAAAGTGGCCTTTCTGGTAGCCCTCACGTCTGCTCGAAGAGTGAGCGAACTACAGGCCCTGGTGGCAGATCCACCATATACAAGGTTCTACAAGAACAGGGTAGTGCTCTACACACATGCCAAATTCCTCCCAAAGGTGGTATCTCCTTTGCACCTCAACCAAGAGGTGGTCCTCCCCACCTTCTTCCCATGGCCTCATGCTGGCTTGGAGGAACTAGTACTTCATACACTGGATTGCAAACAGGCCTGAATCTGCTGTAAGTAGGACAGGGCCCATCGCAGAGCTTCTCAGCCTTTCGTGTCTTATGACCCCAGCAGACTTGGAGCTCCCTGTGACTAAGTGAACTCTGTCCACTTGGGTGGCAGACTGTATTGCCCTCGCTTATGAGTGAGCTGGCTTCTCACTTGAGCACCGGATCACAGGGCATTTCTTGAGGGCGATTGCCACGTTCTTGGCCAATCTGCGATCAGTGCCATTGATGGATATATGCAAGGCTGTCACAAAGTCTTTGATTCACACGTTTGCAGCTCGCTACTGAATGGAGAGCGAGTCCCACAGGGACAGTGCCTTTGGTCAGGCAGTACTCCATAATATTCTCGGGGTGTAGGCAACTCCTGCCCTACGACCATTCTGTGTTCAGGCTACTGGAGTGATAGTGCCTCTGGATGCTAGGGTCTTGCAGAGTCTCTCAGTGGGGACTCACCTTCTGCAACTCACAGCTACCCAACTTGGTCACCGTTGGTGCTGTCGTGGTTCAGTCCTCTTCAGCTTGGAGCTAGGGAGTTCCATATGTGAGGACTGATTTCCTGCTTGTTCCTGGGGAAAGTGTAGCTACTCACCTGTAACAGGTGTTCTCCACGGACAGCAGGAATCAGTGCTCACAACCCTCTCTTCCCCTGGGAGTTGCCTTACTACCATCCTAGCTACGTCTTCTGACTGAGCAAGATGGCACCCTTGGGCGGGAAGGGGACCATGCATGTGTGATAGCATGTCCCTAAGGCCTCCTTTGAAACCTGGGGAAGTGCTCTGCACGGGCTCTATTGGCACTAACGTTGCCCATATGTGAGGACTGATTCCTGCTGTCCCTGGAGAACACCTGTTACAAGTGAGTAACACCTTTTTCTGTACAGACAATAATAGTCTCCTCCAAGGCCATACAATTGAATAAACAGACTCAAAACACTTAGTCTTGTGTTACATAAAATGACACCACCTGTCTCTCCTCCCTTCCCCCCCACTCCCTTTAACTCTGCTTCCATGGGAACACACACCATGTTAACCAACATTTTCATTCATTTCAGATAACCTTTCCCTCGCACAGTTTTTAAAAGGATTCCACATATTAACAAATTGTTCCTCCTTCTCATTCAGAAGTGCTGCTATCTTCTCCATTAAATAAACCCCATTCATTCTGGGAATCCACTGGTCAAGGATCAACACTCTCTCATCTTTTCAATGCAGTGAAATTTCACACCAGGCTCCAATGACACACCTTTGTAACAACTCCTGAGTCCAAGTCCACTTCCCTTCCATCTTCCCTGCATAGCCAACTGAGCTTTTAGCTGGAAAACCCTCACTACCATCCTCTGAATTGCCTTCTTCCACCTTCCTCCAAAATGCTTGAAGTTTGGGACAGAACCACCTCAAGTGATTAAAATTCTCCCCTATTACCACACCCACTCCAATGTTTAATTCAATCCTATGGGGATAAGGTACTCTATAAGAAAATCAGATATTGGGTCAGACCAAGGGTCCATCGAGCCCAGTATCCCGTTTCCAACAGTGGCCATTCCAAGTCGAGTACTTGTCTGGTTCCCAAAGATAGACACATTCCATGCTGCTTGTACCAGGGGTAAGCAGTGGTTCTCCAGGAACAATAGGAAGTCAGTCCTCACATAAGGGTGACGTCAGCGCTGACTGAGCCTGCATGGAGCATTTCCCCAGCTTTCACAGAAAGCCTTTGGGAATGCTACCACACATGCATGGTCCCCTTCCCGCCTAAGGGTGCCATCTTACTCAGTCTCGTTTTTTCCGCGGAGCCCAATGGATGCTTGTCCTATTTCCCTGAAGAAATCCTCTAAATTATCCTTAAGTTGTTTTTTTCCCAGTTTGTGTACCGGTTCCTCGTCCCATCTCGAGCTGGCGCCATCCCCGACGCCGTCCTCTGCTCGTCCCTTCATTTTGACGAGGCTTGCCTCGACCGGCATTCGTGTACTTTTTCGCCCGGGAGTCGTCAACCCCAGCCGGGTGTCTCCCACCATGTCCCCTGGTGGGTTCAAAAAGTGTGATCGCTGCGGTCAAACAATGTCTGTTAGACATCCACAACTGCTGCACTACCTCTGCTCGGACCAAGAGTTCCACCTGAGACTTGTGCCAGGCCATGACGCCACAAATCAACAGGAAATGGTTGGAGTTGCAAGAGAAACTGTTCCCATGGTCTGACTATGCCCTGGCTTCTCTGATGCTGAACTCGAAGCCGAGCATATCCCGAGAGGTCTGGGCATCTTCAGAGTCCTGCGGCAGCAGCTCCTCCGAAAAGACGCCGGACCCTGGAAAGAAAAAGAAGAAATCCTCTAAGCCAGTCGAGGTTCCACCGGTGAAGCCCGGTTAAAGTCCTACAGCGGTTGACCCTAAGGTCTGTAAGAGGGAGTCCTCAGCCAGCAGTGACCGTGCAAGGCTCTCTGATGCTGTAGCCTTCGTCGAGGATGCACTCTTTAGAGTGCCAGCATCAGTCCCGAGACCCTCTGTGCCCACTCCGAAAACTGTGGCGCCTTCTGGCATTGAGTCCAGAATGGTGGCCCTGAAGCAGAACATCTCTGCAGTCCTGGTCCTGCAACAGACGATGTCAGGTTCATCCGCATCATCTGCCCTGACAACTGGGTCCCCGACTGCGGGGGAGTCCCTGGGCGTCTAGCCAGGCCCCGAGCACCATTGGCCTCGGGCGAGCCCTTGGCACCGATCGAGGTCCTGGTCCCGATCCTCGGGAGTCTAGTCCTCCCCGGCCAGTTTCTGGGAGTCTGACCCGAGACACCAGGGGATCCCGGTTCCTTGGTGCTGGCCTGAAGACACTGAATCCTCGAGACACCTCCGGCTCCGACTGGGAGACTGACATTGAGGCATCTCCCAAGACCTCTCAACAGAGACATCCCTTTGGAACAGTCTCCTCCGGAATCCTGGTGGTCTTCCCCCCCCCCCCCCCCCCCCCTGAGGACATGGCCTTCCACGACTTCATCCGGGACATGGCCCGGGCCCACTCGGTCCTGACCGAATCGGAGGAGAACTCACGCACTGAAGAACTGGAAATCCTCCAGTGTGAGTCCCTGCAAAGGAGATTCTTATGGTGCCGGTCCAGCCCAACCTCAAGCGTCTGCTCCTGCGCATGTGGGAGGCCCCAGCCTCAGTGCCAGTGGTCTGCTGATGCCTCAATGCCATCTATCGTGTCAAGAAGGGCCCTGGCTTCCAAAAATCTCAACTCCCACATAACTCCATGGTCATGGAGTCCTTGATGCAGAAGCTCAAAAGTCAGAAGAACTATTCTGTTCGCCCAGGCAGGGAGGCCCGAGACCTCAACGCCCTCAGGCATAAGTGTTTCCAAGTCTCCATGTTGGGCTGTCTGGTACAGGCCTATGAACTATGCATAGGCATGTATCTCAAGGGCCTCATCCAGGAATTGGCAGGCTTCTCGGCAGGCCTTACCCGGGAACCACTCCAGAGGTTCCAGGCCCTAACAGCCGGGATTCGGGACTGCTCAAAAGTTCCTGTCCTGCGTCGCCTACATCTGCTTTGAGTCGGCAGCCTGGGTGGCAGCAACTAGCATTGGTGCCAGGTCTAGTTGCAAACCTCTGACCTCGAGCAATGGGTGCAGGAAAAACTGCTTGATGTCCCCTGCACTGGGGAAAATTTATTTGGCAAACCCATGGCCGATAAGGCGGCTGAGATTGAGGCCGAGATTGTGACCAGGCAGAGGCTCTCTAGGAAGACCTTGAACCTCCCCTGAAAGAAGCCATCAGGGAAAAGACCACCTTTCCCGAGGGGGGAAAAAGGGGTCTTTTCACCAGGGCCATTACCAACCCTTCTCGGGGCAGCAACAGCAGGGCCCTCAGCCAAGAATCAGGGCCATGGGCCAAGAAAGCCAACTGCTCAAAAGCCTCAGCTCCCCAACTTCCACCGAACCTGGCGCGGGGGACTTTTGACTTCCTGGGCAAGGCTACCCCCCTCCCCCCCCCACTTGGGAGACCTTCCCCAGCCCACAGGGGGCTGCCTGGCACTCTTCGTCCACAGGTGGGCTGGGGTCACCACAGACCAGTGGGTCCTCTGTTTGATAAAGGAGGGTTAACCCCTCCGGTTACAGCAAGTACCATCAGGATTCTTCCCAGGAGAGCCAGTGAGGCCTCTCCTTCACCAGACCTTGCTCATCTCAGAACTCGCAGGCCTGCTCAAGGACAGGACAGTAGAAACCCGTACCTAGACATGTGTGGGGAAAGGGTTTCTACTCTAGTATTTCCTTGTCCCCAAAAGAACTGGGGGGCTTGGGGCCTATTCTGGACCTGCGAAACCTGAACTGGTTTCTGGTGAGGGAGAAATTCAAGATACTCTCCCTTGGAACACTGCTGCTCCTACCTCTATCAGGGAGATTGGCTGTGCTTCTTAGACCTGAAGGATGCGTATACCCACCTCCTAATCCACCCTTCCCACAGGCAATACCTAAGTTTTGTGGTGGGAGGAGAGCACTACCAGTACAGGGTGCTTCCATTTGGCCTGGTCGTCTTACCAAGAATATTTACAAAGTGCCTGGCGGTCGTGGCTGCTTACTTGCTCATGCAAGGGGCCTTTGTCCTTCTCTACTTGGACAACTGGCTCATTAGAGGCAGAATGGCGCTCAAGGCCAGCCAGGCCACAGGGTGAACAATCCGCCTCCTGCAGCACTTGGGGTTCGTCATCAACTCTCTCCAGCCCAAAACCTGGCGTTCATAGGGGCCCAATTTAGGGTTGCTAACTGGCTACAGATGTGCCCGACAGGCTTGATCCAGTCCTGGATTTACCCCATTGCATGCAAGGATATATAGTTCTGATTTTTCCATTGAACTCCATAAGAAAAGCAAGACTATAAAGTCCTGCATGCAATGGGGTAAACCCAGGGAAGGATCACGTCTGTTGGGCGCATCTGGAGCCAGTTGGCAACCCTAGCCCAGTTGGACACACTACAGGTCAAGGCCTTCCTCCTGAAAGAGAGAGCATATCGCCTTGTACGATTGGCAGGAGAAGTGCAGGCTCACCAGTCCATTTCAGCTCGTCGTCTCCTCTGCCTACTGGGCAGTCCAGTGGTGCCTCCATTCTCAATGGACTCAAGCCATGGGCAGGTTGCGGGACAGAATCAGTTACCTGCCAATTTGCAGCCTACCTCAACAGGTGGCAGTCCCTACGCCACCTCCAGGTAGGGTTGCCATTTCAAGCGCCTATGCCTCAGAAGGTCCTGACCACAGATGCCTCCCCTCCTGGGTTGGGGGGTGCACTGCAGAGAACTCTGCACTCAAGGCACCTGATCTCAAGAGGAGTCCCTCTTACAGAGCCATCTTCCTGGCCCTGTGAGCGTTCCACCCCCTGTTGTGCAGTCATCCTGTTGATTCAGACAGACAACCAGGTCGCCATGTTTTATGTAAACAAGCGGGGGGCACGGGCTTGCACTCCATTTGTCAGGAGGCGGTTGCTCTGCTGTCCTTTGCTGTGCGCCACAGAATACTCCTACGAGCAGTATATCTTCCTGGGTCAGGACAGTTGCTTAGCGGAGAAGCTCAGCAGAGTCCTGTGCATGCACAAATGGCCTCTGAATCCCAGGGTGTCGCAAAGACTCTTCTGCCTTTGGGGCAGACCCATGATGGGTCTGTTTGCCTCCCCAGAGAACATGCGGCTGCCCCGCTCCTGCTCACGCGGCTGCCCCGCTCCTGCTCACGCGGCTGCCCCGCTCCTGCTCACGCGGCTGCCCCGCTCCTGCTCACGCGGCTGCCCCGCTCCTGCTCACGCGGCTGCCCCTGAGGAAAGTGTCCAGGACCCTCTTCAAGTTTGAGCGAACAGGCATCAGTGATTCTGATTGCTCCCAGATGGTCCTAGCAACCCTGGTTTCCCCTGCTGCTCTCCTTGTCATTGGCACTCCCAGTCCCACTGGGTCGGGACCTGGACCTCCTGTCCCAGGAGGAGGGCTCTCTTGCACCCCCAACCTGGGGTCGCTAACGTTCATGCTTCTGGGGGAAGTTAAGGAGATCCTACTCAACTCCCGAAAACCTTCCACCAGATGGGCATATGCCTTCAAATGGAGAAGATTCTCCGTCTGGCATGCAAAGAGAAGAGAATCCCTTCTCCTGCCGCATGCAACTTGTACTGCAGTACCTACTGCATCTCACACGTTGATCTGAAGTCAAACCCTGTGAGGGTACATCTGAGCGCCATAGCCACACACCATCACCCTGTAAAGGAAAACCTCTCTCAAACCAGCCCCTGGTCTCCAGGTTCCTGCAGGGCCTCTTGCTATCAAAGCCCCCCTCTTCGCTCCACCCTGTGGTGGAATGGGATCTGAATGTGCTCTCCTAACTCACCAGACTGCCATTCGAGCCCCTGGCCACTTGCCATTTATGATACCTATCCTGGAAAGTGGTTTTTCTGGTGGTACTGATATCTGCTCGGAGAGTAAGCGAACTCCAGGCCTTGGTGGCAGATCCGCCCTACACATGGTTCTTTAAGACCAGGGTAGTACTCTGCACACACCCTAAATTCCTCCCCAAGGTGGTATTCCCTTCCACCTAAATCGGGAGGTTGTCCTACCCACCTTCTTCCCGTGACCATGTTGGCAGGGAGGAACTCATACTGCATATGCTAGACTGTAAGCGGACCCTGTCTTCCTATCTGCAGTGGACACAGGCCCATCGCAGAGCTTCTCAGCTCTTTGTATCATACGACCCCAGTAGACTGGGGCTCCCAGTAACAAAGCAAACTGTCCACTTGGTGGACTGCATCACCCTTGCCTACGAGCGAGCTGGCCTCTCCCTTGAGCAACAGTTCACTGCACATTGCGTGTGGGCTATGGTCACATCTATAGCCAATCTCTGCTCTGTGCCGGTGATGGAAATATGCAAAGCTGCCACATGGTCTTCAATTCATACGTTTGTTTCTCATTACTGCCTGGAGAGCGAGTCCCTTAGGGAAGGTGCCTTCAGGCAGGCAGTTCTCTGTAATATTTTTGCGATGTAGACAATTCCTGCTCTCTGACCCTTCTGTGTTCAGGCTACCGGAATAAAGTGGTCACCGGATGTGAGGGTCTTGCAGAGTCTCTGTAGGGACTCTCCTCCTGCAACTTAGGCCACCGGTCGTGTCGCCAGTGGTGCTGTCAATGTTCGGTCCTCGGCAGCCTGGAGCTTGGGAGTCCCATATGTGAGGACTGACTTCCTGCTTGTTCCTGGAGAAAGTGTAATTACTCACCTGTAACAGGTGTTCTCCAGGGACAGCAGGAATCGGTCCTCACAACCTTCCCTTCTCCCCTTAGAGTTGCCTTCCCTACATTAAGTCCTTTTTTGTTATGTCATCTGACTGAGCAAAATGGCATCCTTGAGCGGGAAGGGGACCACGCATGCGTGGTGGCATTCCCAAAGGCTTTCTGTGAAAGTTGGGGAATTGCTCCCTGTGGGCTCTGTCGGCGCCGACATTACCTATGTGAGTACTGATTTCTGCTGTCCCTGGAGAACACCTGTTGGAGGTGAGTAGCTACACTATTTCCCTGGTCCTCATTAATAATAATTTATTGCCTTCCTCCAGGAACTTGTCCAGACCTGTTTTAAACCCTTCATTCGGCCAAACCTACATAGTATCTTACTCCCTCACCCCCTTCTCCCCCAAAAAATTCATTCTTAGCTTACTTCTTTATCAAAGTACTTGCTAAAATGTCTGAATGTATCAGTCACGAGTCCAAATCCAAATGAACCCAGATGCTACTAGTCAGCTGATCTGTCCAGTGTGTCTTCCTCTACAACCAGAGCACCCTGCAATAGGCAATCATTCAAGTCTTCTCCACATTGTGGCCTGCCCTACTGTTCCTCTCCAGCTCCATCATATTCCTTTGCAGTTTTTTCTCTCCTGGAATGCTCTGTCATTGGAGTGCAGCAAGCTTCTGTTTAACATCCACCATTTTGCTGTTGCCTGTTTGGTTGCTCGCTGCCTTCAGACCAAGATTTTCCAAGCCACTTCCACAGAACTCACGTGCTTGTTTGCTCCCTCCAGGGTAAACATTCCAAAAGGATAAAGCCATTTATATTTTATATTCATTTTTTCCAATAGAACAATAATCTTAAAGTTCTGGTGCTTCTGAAGTGTTAGCACTGAAAATCATTGTATGCTTCCACCTTGTGATGATTCTACTGCAGGCAGCCCAGGGTCTGCGCCTTGGTCATGACCTATTTCTTGATCTCAAAATGGTGTAGACATGTCATGATATCTCTCATTAGATCATTTCTCCTAGGCCCCCAGGTCTCTGAGCTCTGTCCATTTTCTGGGTGTATTGAGCCCTTTCTGCTGTTGCCCAAGATAGTCTTGCACATATTCTGCAGGAATTTGCGTGCATCAGCATACTCTACAGACTGAGACCTCTGAATCCAAATGTTATTTCTTTGACCCCTGTTCTCAAGATCTTATCTCTTTGAAAACAGATCCTGATGACCCCTTTCAGCTCCTCAAACTCTTTTATGAACATCTGTAATTTCCTTCTGCTTGCTGACCTGGTATTCTACCTCAACTTGGGCACCCAACTCTGTCAGCTCTGCTCTAATGTGTTACTATCTCCTTGTATTCTCTTTCGGTTTTCAGTTTCCCCAGCTGCCTTTCTATATTGGTCCCTATAAATATCTCTTACTACCATGCTGTGCTGCTGGCCGCCACACTTGTACTCTGTACCCCCCATAATGGACCAGCCATTTGGCCCTTTGCTGAACTGCTTCTCTTTCAACTGCGCATGTTTAGACTCAGCAGGCTTCTTTCTTACCAGCATGGCAATATTCCACTTGGAACTCTGCTTTGAAGGCCACTGCCACTGTTTACTCTTGTGTGGGATGAAATGTATTTTTTATTCAGGGTTAGCTCTGTCGCGCTCAGCTCAAGCAGCCATTTTCCATTGCTTCCTCCCCCAGACAGCGGGTGTTTTAATAGTGAATATGCTGTTGTACTCTGTAACACATAGGGAGAAACTACCTTAGCAGCTATAAAACATGATTTAGTTTTGAAATGTTGTATATATTAATACTAGCATTTTATTTAAATTCTCTTCTCAGATAAAACCAAATCTTTAGCGCCAGTTAATAATACTACAAATAACAGCAGTACGCAGCTAACATCTATAGCAGTGACAGCACCTTCAATACCCACTGGTCCAGCAACCCCTACATCACCTATTAAAAAGGTAAGCTCCAAATCTTAACTGTCCACTTTAGTGTGGTTGTAGGGAGTATTTTTGTTTTAAATGATTTTACAAAGGAGTTTAACATTTAGCAAAAGATTAATTATAGGTACTGTGACCAACTTAAACAAAAACAGACTTGAGCCCATGTGATATTGGCATCTCCGAAAAGTCTTTTGTTTTCCGTGGAGCCCCACAGAAACGTCTGACATCTCTGCTAAACTCTGTTTTCCCCTCAGTGAGGTTTATTTGCCTTGGGTTTTTGCACCCAATCGCCTGCTATCACAAATCTCTCCTCCCTTTCACTTTTTTCTTTCAATCACTCATCTTGCCGTGGCATCCTGGCCCTCCTAGTGCTGATGCTCTGGCTGGCCTCTGTTCTCGTCATTGAGCCCTTCGACTTTGCCATGGCTATTTTACCAGACATGTCCCAGAAACCTACCAGTGGGTTCAAGAAGTGTTCTAAGTGCTCTAGGACCATTTCAGCCACATCTGCCCACAACTGCCTACAATGCCTCGGGACTCGATCTTCAGCCGTCTTGTAATTTGTGCTCACAGATGACAGAGGCCATACGAAGCAGCGCAAATTCCTTTTTGGTATTTATTTATTTAGCAGAATTTATATCCCGCTTTTCACCGGGTCAAAGCGGTCAATTGGGGGATACATTTAACACGAGGGGATGAGAGACACACACATTCATACTTACAGGGAACATGGGCAATGGAGGGTTAAGTGGCTTGCCCAAGACCACAAGGAAGGAGTGCCTATAGGACTAGAAATCCCAGTCCCTCCGGCCTGAGATTGCTGTCCCCAGGTGGGACTTGAACCCCCGGCCCTCCGACCTGAAGTACCTTGTCCTAACCACTAGACCACTCCTCACCTCAGAAGTTCAGTACATCGGCATCAATGACATTGCTCTCTATGGCTTCCAAGGCTGCATTGGACGCTGGTGGTGCATTGATATCAAGTGGCTCTCGAGCCCAATTGGAGCAGAGCTCCCATAGTGCCCCGGAGCATCGGCCATCAATCGATCTCCACCCAAACGCGAGGAAGGATTTGACTTGTCTTTGACATCAAGGGGCGACCATGCCAAAAATTGGTTGAAGACCCTGGTGCATCAGTGTCTGAACCCATCTAGGCATGGCATCAAGAGCAATGAGGGTCTGTATGAGCACCCCTCAAAAGTGCCCCAAACGGAGGAAAGCTCATCCTCCCAGGATAGCTGAGGAGCACAGACAGCCTACAGGCAGTCAAGATCCAGCTGCCGATATTTTATTTAACAGTTTTTCTATACCGCACTCTTCAATATCAGCGCGGTTTACAAATAACAAATTCTGCAAAGACCGAGGGAACAGTTTTGCACATACAAAGAACAGAATCATATAAGTTGGAGCAGTACTAGTGAACTATTTACATAACCAACTACTCGAGTTGTGGTAGGGTAACTATTTACAGGTTATACATTAAGCACAAACAGGATAGTAGGGTTGAGTCTTAATAGATAGTAAAAGTCAACATTGTGGGTTAACAGCCGATTATTAGGTACAAGTTAATGAATAAGATGTTTGGCTAACCTGAGTCAGTTGTATGTGAGTTGGGTACGGCCTGAGTGAGTTGGGATGTGAGATATGGCTGTGTTGTGTTTGGCTGAGTGAAGTGTAAGGTAAACAAGTGATGTTTAAGAGCTTTCCTGAATTGAATTGGGTCTTTTGTAGCTCTGATGTGTGGAGGGAGGTTATTCCAGCATCTTGGTGCATAGAAGGTGGAGGTTCTGTTAATGGTTGTCTGTATACATCTTGTAGATTCATTAGGTATAATTAATGTATTAGCAGCAACAGCCCTTCTTGACCTGTTGGGGGTGGATCTAATGAGAGCCATGAGAGATGAGGGGGAAATCAAGTTGATTGCTTTGAAGGTTAGGAGCAGTGCCTTGTATGTGAGCCTGCAGTTTATAGGTAGCCAGTGGAGGTCCTTAAGGATGGGTGTGATGTGGATCCTTCTGGATAGGCCACAGAGTATTCGATATCCCTGTACATCTACCGGGTTCATTGGTCAAAGTTGCTCAGCCTTTGGAATCGTCAGCCATGGAGAAGCACTTTCTGCAAGCACTCAAGGGATGCATTGCAGCACTATTGGTGGTGCAGCAAGCCATGGCCTCTGTTGGCTGCATGGGCATCATCTGGGCACCGAAGGATCTCAACACTGGTGCTTGCCCAGACGATATCCCTATCTAGCGTCCCGGGGTCTGAATCACCCTCAAGATCTCGAAGGGTATCGGTGCATCATTGCTCTCAAAGGAGCTCCTGATCCCCTCGAAGCAGGAGGGTGATCCAGGCAGAGACTCGGAAGTACTTTCACTTCTTCTCTGAGTCTGACTCAGAAGGCTGGGTCACGATGTAGAATTGGACAGTTTGTCAGAGGGAAGATCTCTGGAGTTACCATCTGACCCTTCTCCACCTCATGAATGACTCAAGTCCCTTCCTGAGGACATGACCTTCCAAGCGTTTGTAAGGGATATGGCCAAGGCCATACCATTTTCTTTAGAGACTGAAGACAAGCCCAGTTCAGAAGTATTGGAGATCCTGCAGTACTTTTCAGCCCCTAAGGAGGCAGTGACGGTATCCATGCACTGCATTCTACAGTGAGTACAGATGAGAATGTAGGAGAACCCCCCTCACTGTACCTCTGGTTAATAGAAGGCTTGACTCCATGTACAGTTTTCAGAAGGCTCCCGGATTTGAGAAGCCTCAGCTTCCGTGCCATTCCTTAGTGGTTGAATCTGCCTTAGAGGATCAAGAATACCAAAACTCCTTGGCACCCCCAGGGAGGGAGGCTCAGACATTGGACTTTTTTTTTTTCTGGGGAGCAGATGTTTCCAGCGTGCTCTGCTTGTTGCCCACCTGGTCACTTATCATTTCTACATGGACATGTTATTAAAGGACATGTGCAACTTGGCTGATCTGGGCCAGTTCCTCCCTCCAGAAAAAATGGATCCGTATTGTTCATTGGTGGACCACGGCAAGGACTGCTCAATGTTCATGGTCTGAGTGAGCTTTGATATCTTCAAGACAGCATCTAGGAATGCTGCCATCGGGGATGACACGCAGAGACTCGCTTGGCTTCAGTCATCAGACCTGGAATTGTCAGTAAAACAAGCTGGCAGATGTCCCATGACGCAGAGAGAATCTTTTTGGGAGCAAGTCGAGGAGAAGGCTGGCCGTATTGAGAAACAGCATATTATTCTCACCAGGCTTTCCAGGTGCACATCTGAGCACATCTCCTCTCGTCTGAGGTACCAAGAGAGGAAACCAGAAGAAGACCTATTACCCTCGCAAGCATAGGTGCTTCCCTGGGCCCCAGGCCTCCCAGCTCAAACAGGCCCCTTGCCAACAGTAATGGCATGAGAAGCCTCAAAAAGCCCAGCCGACTCCACAGCCAAAACCTGGGACAGGGTTTTGACTAGTTCTTGTGGAGCACAGCCAATCTCCCAATGACCGCAGTAGAAAATCCTCTGGTCAGAGGAAGGCTCACTCTTTTTGCGCAAAGGTGGCCCCTCGTGACCTCAGACTCATGGGTTCTACAGATCATTGAAAGCGGTTATAAACTACATTTGTTAGAACTACCACCAAATTGCTCCCCGAGGGTGAATCAGGAACTGCTTTCGAGAGAAATCGCCCCCCCCCCCCTCATCCCCTCTTGTCAGATGTCGCAATCGAGCTTTTGCCACCAGAGCAGAGAGGTCGTGGGTTTTATTCCAAGTATTTCCTGAATTCCAAGAAAATGGGAGGATACAGCCCATCCTAAACCAGAGAGATCTGAATCTTGGTGAAAGAAAAGTTCAGAATGGATTTCTCTGAGCACCTTACTTCCTTATCTTCAAAGAGATTGGCTATGGCATTGGCTATTCTCCTTGGAGCATAGCAAACACCTAAAAACACCTATTCATCGAACTCTTTGGCCCACCCACATAATTCCCCCCCCCTTCCATACAGCCAGAAACCAATACACACACCTCCACCTGAACACACAAGCTGACACTCATAAATAAGTTAGTCCCCCTATGTATATAAGTTAAACTGTTGCACATATTATAAGCTTGATCCTGTCTGACCCATGTACATAAGCCAGCCCCTGTTTGATGTACCCCGCAGACGTAACCCGTGTTTGATTTCTCCCATGTTTATAAGCCAACTCCTGTTTAATGTAATAACTATATCCTCCATTCAATTGTACATCACTTTGACCCAGAGAAAAGCAGTATTATAAGCCCAGCTAAATAAATAAATCTCAAGGATGCCTACACCCACATACAGATACATCCCGCTCACAGGAAGTATCTTGGATTCGTCCTGGAGGGGACATTTCCAGTACAGTGTATTGCTGTTTGGCCCGGCCTCAGCACCTCACATCTTCACAAAGTCTCACAGTAGTAGCTACGTACCTCTGGATGCTGGGAATCTTTGTCTTCCCTTACCTGGACAATTGGCTGATCAAGAGTGCCACCCCGGAAGGAGTACAAGAATTAATACGATAGACCATTTTGGTGTTGGAACTACTAGGGTTTGTAGTGAATTACCCAAAATCCAACCTGCAGCCCAACCAACATTTGGAATTCATTGGAGCCCTGCTCAACACGACTGATGAGAGCCTTCCTACCGCATGATAGACTTCACAAATTTGACAGTTCTGGTGCAGGAAACTCAAGTGAGTCAGCAGGTAATGGCTTGCAAGATGTTGACTGTACTAGGCCTTATGGCCTCTACCATGCATGTCACACCTATAGATGAGGCAAACTCAATGAACCCAGGCTACAGGTTGACTTGGGGGATTGTCTGTGTCACCGCTCTTCTCGTTCAATCCTTACAGTGGTGGACAGTCCACCACAATTGGCTCAAGGGTCTTCCTTTCCAAATTGCCCGCCCTAGAAAATTCTGATGACAAATGCTTCGAAGCTGGGGTGAGAAGCACAACTCACTGGGTTGCACACCCAGGGCAATTGATCCTTCCAAGAAAGCCGCCATCAGATCAATTTCTTTGAGCTAAGAGCAGTAGCAAATGCCCTAAGGGCTTTCTGAGATTGACTGGCCACCAAATTGTTCTGATCCAGACAAGACTACCAGGTTTCCATGTTTCTACATCAACAAGCAGGGAGGAATGGGTTCGTACCTCCTGTGTTGGGAAGCAGTCAGGTTGTGGAAGATCGCCATCACACATGGGATGGAATTGAAAGCCATGTACCTGCCGGGTGAGCAAAATATTCTGGCAGACACTGAGTCAAGTCCTCCAGCCGCACGAGTGGATGCTGGACAGGGGAGTTGCAATTCGCATTTTTCGAGAGTGGGGCAGTCCCTTGAAAGATCTATTCGCCACCCTGCAGAATGCCCAGGTGGATCATTTCTGCTCCAGAATAAGATCACACAGCAGACTAGCATTAGATGCGTTCCTCCTTCACTGGGGAGAGGTCTTCTGTATGCTTATTCTGATACCTCTCAAAGACCCTTCTGAAGCTCCAAATAGATGGCGGTGTGAACTGCATCACTCCCTACTGGCCCAGACAGCTGTAGTTTCCTCTCCTGCTACAACTCTCCAGTCAGGAGTCATTACGACTCAGCCGTATGCCCGATTTCATAACACAGGAGGGCAGGACGATGTTGCACCCCAACATCCAGTCCTTGGTCCTCATGGCATGGATGTTGAGAGGCTAATGTTTTAGTTCAGCCTGCTGGACAGTGTAACCAAAGTCCTTATGGCATCCAGGAGGGCCTCTACAAGAGTCTTACTCCTGCAAATGGAAGAGATTTGCTGTCTGGTATGAGGGCCAGGCCCTAGATCCCTTCGTATTTTCCAGACAAAAACTGCTTAAATATTTTCTACACCTCTCCGAATCGGGACTTAAGTTCAACTCCCTCATGGTCCATCTCTGCAGTTGGAGCTTACCATCGAGGGGAGGAAAGAAACTCCATCTCAGTACAGCCTTTAACTGTTCGCTTTATGCAGGACTTGCTTCTCTTGAAGCCTCCCTACAAGCCTCCCGCAGTGTCTTGGGATCTGTGTGGCTCTTGCGCAGTTCATGAAAGCTCTTTTGAGCCATCCAACTTCTGTCCTCTGATGTTCTTGACCTGGAAGGTATTGTTTCTGGTGGGGGGTCACTTTTGCATGCAGCATGAGAGAGCTTCAGACTCTAGTGGCTCAATAGCCTTACACCAAATTCCACCGTGATAGAGTGGTCCTCCGTACTCATCCTTAATTCTTTCTAAAAGTAGTATCTGATTTCTACCTTTTATCAGTCAGTTGTTTTTTCCAACATTTTTCCCATGACCTCAAAGGGGAAGCTGTGCTGTACATGTTGGATTGCAAGCATGCTCTAGCCTTCTATTTGGAATGAACAAAAGCCCATAGAAAGTCCATCCAGCTTTTTGTTTCTTTTGACCCCATTTAGCTAGGGGCTTCTGTTTCCAAACGCTCTTTCAATTTGGCTGGCAGACTGCATCTCTTTCACTTATGCCCAGGTGGGCCTGAACCTTGATGGTCGTGTTGCAGCTCTCAACATTAGAGCTATGGCTGTGTGGATGGCGAACTTACACTTGGTCTCCATGGAAGAGATCTGCAGGGCTGCAACGTGGTCTTCAGTCCACACATTCATATCTCGCTACTGCCTAGATGGGAATTCCCCAGGCACAAAAAGAGCAGTAGCTCTTGCTGATCCAAACAGGAGACACAAGGAGCAAGAGTGATGATGACACAATCGCTTTATTGATATTCCCCAACGTGTTTCGGCAGAGCGCCTTCCTCAGGGGGTAAAATCACTTACAAAACATGCAAACAAAAACATATATTAAAAACATATCAAAAGCAGTTAAAAAAAAGTATAAAATAAGCAATTAAAAACAGTTCAAAAACATGACCAAGCAAACCGGGTAACATGTTAAAAATGAAATAGTATATCTACATCACATGACACTCAAAACCAATAAATAAATAATTAATTGATAAAAGCACATGTAAATAAGGATCATTACATAAAAGTACCATACATATTACATATAAATGCATAATGTGGTGTAACTTATATATAATAACAATTAAGGGGACCAAGAGAAAACTAACAAAAATACAATAAAGCAATAGACGCAGGGCAGACAGAGCTAAAACAATAAATAAATAAATAAATAAAAAGTGAAATACTCAAATGAATCGTTTAAAAAGAGGTGGTACTCACTAAGCAGGTACTATGGGAAAATCTCCATGCGGTATGGTTTAAAAGGCATTAGCCATGAGTTCAACAGGAGAACAACCGCTATAATGCAAACAAATCATTGGTTGTCAAACGAGCTGGTACATCTCTATACAGAACTTTTTTGAATCAGGGTGCTCAACTTGTGTTCATTCTATATTATTAACTGTGAAGAACGTAAACCCATGACCAAAGAGCTGTATGGTAGGGGGGGATGTCTTATCGCAAACCGGGTATTACTTAAACCACAGGCTTCACTTAGCCGGGTTGGCGAAAAAATAAAATTACACTTTGATGTTCTAACGCTTCACTGTGGTTTAGTAAGTGTAATTTTATTTTTTCGTGCTGGGAGGAGTGGCCTAGTGGTTAGGACAAGGTACTTCAGGCCAGAGGGCCGGGGGTTCAAGTCCCACCTGGGGACAGCAATCTCAGGCCGGAGGGACTGGGATTTCTAGTCCTACAGGCACTCCTTGTGGTCTTGGGCAAGCCACTTAACCCTCCATTGCCCATGTTCCCTGTAAGTATTAGCATATGTGTGTCATATCCCCTCGTGTTAAATGTATCCCCCAATTGACCGCTTTGACCCGGTGAAAAGCGGGATATAAATACAGCTAAATAAATAAATAAATGGTGAAGCCTCCCAAAAGCTTCCATAGAAGCAGGGGTGCATTCCCACACGGGGCTCTGTTGGGGAGGTTACCCATACCTGAGGACTAATTCCCGCTATCCACGGAGAACACCTGCTACAGGTGAGTAACTAGCTTTTCCTCTTGCCCTTATGTCTTCAGTGTGGAAACTCTGCACCCCTCTGTGCTACCCTTGTATTGTTTTCAGCTGTCACTCCTCACTACCCTTGTATTTTCAGTTGTAAACCGCTTAGATATGCTTCTTGATTTGCCATATATAAAGTGAATAAACTATCAACTAGATATGCGTTTTATCTCAGTATCTAGCATTTTTCTCTGAGGATGAAGTTTTCAAGGTTATTTTCGTTACTTATGCATTTGTATTTGATAAACATGGTATGCCTAGATAATTATTCCACACAAAAGATGTCTCTAATCGGCTTGAAATTATGTGTATTTTCTGATGTTTCCCATCTGCTGAGTTGAGGCATAAGCAGGTCAATTTTTAAAACCAGTGGTCGGCATTTTTGTTTTTAAATGGCAACTGTGCCATTTGAATAAAAAACCTATAGTCTGCAGTGCTAAATATCCATATGCGTTGCTGTCTGCTGGCCATTATCTGTAAGCGGTGATATTCAGCTGCTATAGGATTAGCCCATGCCTGTGCATTGATATTCATCTTCTGTATGGATAGCCACTGTTATGGGATAATTTTTGGTTCCACCCTGGCCTTGCCCTCCCTCTTCTTAAGTTTTTCATGGATGGCATGGGGCTGGTCAGGCAGATACTATGGACTGAATATCTGTATAACGTTTTGAAAATGCACAGAGGACTTGCGTGGGATATCAAGTACCAGATATAATCTCTTGAAAATTGACCTGAAAACATGTTTGACTCTGACAGTTATTTCGGTTGGCACAGACTTTCTCAAGAACAGGCAGGATATGTAGCCCTTCCAAGTGAGATGTTATCTGATGTTCCAAGAGCTTTCTAGAACCGTATACTGTACTTGTGTGGGTCAGCCTATGCTGGCGGCATTGCACTAGGCCACCTCTGTGTGGGTTTTTTTTGTGTGTTTGGGTTTTTTGCAGTACCCAGAGGTTACATCTTTAATTGTGGTGAGGTATTTTTGTATATCAAATTTTTAAGCTGCGTTGCTAAAACCTTTTCTTTTTGAAATTTTGTGGTTTAGGTATTTCAGTAGATTTAAGAGCTGCTTCCTTAAAGCATAATATGAATGAGCAAATGGAAATGGCATTAGAATTTCTTTAGCATATATATCTAGAGCCATTATATTCTGGGTACAGCAGTTTGAAAGCATTAAGTTGATGAGGACAAGATTTTTTGATCGCCACCCCTTTATAAAACTTCCAATATTGTTGCAAAGTCTGCAGGTACTTTTTACCTGTGGTCTTGTACCTGTTTCAAAGTGAAAGTACATGCATATGTTCATTTTGGAAATTGGGTAAGGAAAAAGTACCTGCAGAGACTTGCACCTGCATTTCAATTAAAACAGTGTCTATAGTTTTGAAAATATGGAATTGTATGTTTTAAAAATAATCCTTGCCTTAATCCCACCCCCAAGAATGCCTCTGCTAAAGTTTTCAGCTTTTTACCCATGAATAGTAATTTCCAGGGGTAAATGTATTTTGAAAATAGTCTCTGATGCTTCTTACAGCTGATTTCTTGATGCATTTGACTTATTTGATAGTGGGATCAGAAAAATCCATGGGCTTTGTATCTGCCGAGGGATAGACACAAAGCACATTCATGTGTAGCCTTTATCAGAAAGAATGAAAATATTTATTTTTAATTTAACATATTCTAATAATAGTACAGGATTCTCAATTTTATAATATTCTCCATCTCTTCAAACCCATTGATAGCGGTAAGCAGTCTGATTTGAGTGCCCTTAACCTTTTGCCTCTGGATTTGAAGGCTAGGGTTGATAGGAAGTCCACAGTTGTTTCAGCATGCATGGACAGATCCAAGTAGAGTACAAATGGATATTAAATGTCATCGTAATAAAGTATTTGTGTTTCATCTTTGATCAAGATTTTTCAGTTTTGCAATCCCCAGGGAGATATAGCAAGAAAAGCAGCTGTTCAAAAGACTTCCATTCCTTGGAGATGAGTGATTTTGCCAGCTCCTCCAGAGAGGAGTACCAAGGAATTTGCTCAAATATTTCAATTTCATAGCATCAGAAAGCTGGATTTTTTTTCTAGTTTTCATATTTGAAGAAACTCAGCAGATATGTCGTTCTACCATTTCATTTCTTTAATCTTTTTGTTTTCTGATCTGCAGGATGCTTTACATTTCTATTGCTTAGGTTTGGAGGTTTCTGTGTTCGGTAGTGGAGAGGCACTTTTCTCAATAAAAGCTCAATCATTTGAATTGGTGTCTATTCCTAAAGTTACTGCTTGAGTTAGAAATTGGTTGAGTGGGAGGCGACAAAGAGTACAGGTAAATGGTGCTCACTCTGAGGAGAAGGACGTTACCAGTGGTGTGCCCCAGGGATCTGTCCTTGGTCTGATTCTTTTTAACATCTTTGTTAGTGATATGGCGGAAGGGCTGTCGGGTAAAGTTTGCCTCTTTGCGGATGATACCAAAATCTGCAATAGAGTAGACACCCAGGAAGGTGCAGATAACATGAGGGGGGATCTAGCTAAGCTTGAAGAATGGTCTAAAATTTGGCAGCTGGGATTTAATGTTAAAAAATTTAAGGTCATGCATTTGGGCTGCAGCAATCCAAGGGAGCAATATAGTTTAGGGGGTGAAGTACTTTTGTCCACTAAAGAAGAGCGAGACCTAGGCGTGGTTGTGTCTGATGATCTTAAAGTAGCTAAACAGGTAGAAAGGGCGACAGCAAAAGCTAGAAGGATGCTTGGGTGCATATGGAGAGGAATGGCTAGCAGAAAAAAGGAGGTGATAGTGCCTTTGTATAAGTCTTTGGTGTATAGTGTGCAATTTTGGAGACCGCACCTTCAAAAGGATATAAACAGGATGGAGTCGGTACAGAGGGTGGCTATTAAAATGGTTAGTGGTCCTCATTGTAAAGCATATGAGGACAGACTTAAGGATCTTAATTACACCTTAGAGGAAAGGCGGGATAGAGGTGATATGATTGAGATGTTTAAATACCTCTGTGGCATAAATGTTCAGGGAGAGAGCCTCTTTCAATTGAAAACAAGTTCTGCAATGAGGGGACATGGGATGAGGGTGAAAGGAGATAGATTCAGGAGAAGTATGCAGAAATATTTCTTTATGGAAAGAATGGATCCGTGTAATAATCTCCCAGTGGAGGGTTAGAGATGAGGACAGTATCTGAATTCAGAAAAGCATGGGACAAACACAGAAGATCTCTAAAGGAAAAAAGGGGACTGTTGTAGTTGTTGATATGGAAGAACAGACTAGATATGCCATGTGGTCTTTTTCTGTCGTCATATTTCTATGTTTCTGTGTTTCTATTATGAGACTTTTCACATAGGTACTTCTGACGGCAATGACAGCTTAAAAGAAAGGAGCGGGATAGTCTGAGAGCCGCAAAAAGAAAATCATGTGTCCACAATGAATCACCCCTGAAGGTTGTGACTATCCCCCCATCTTTTTGTCTTAGATATTCATGATGGCATTAGAAAAATGACTTATGTATTGTAAGGTGATGAAGGAAAAATATTGATTTATACATATTGCTCTATGGTACAACCATACCTAGAATATTTTATGCAATTCTGGTCACTGCTTCTAAATGAAAAAATAGCAAAATTAGAAAAGGTACAGAGAAGAGCAACCAAAAGTAAAATGGGGATGGAAGGATTACCCCTATGAGGAAAGGGTTAAAAAGTTGAGGCTCTTCAGCTTGGGTAAGAGAGGGCTGAGGGGAGATATGATAGAGGTCTATAAAATTTATTTATTTATTTATTTATTTTACATTTCTTATATACCGCACTATTTGCGATCAGCGCGGTTTACATAAAACAAACTGGTTGTTTACTACTTCAGAAACTACAAAGACTAGGGCATATGAAATGAGGCTACAAAGTAGTATACAGTATGTAATCAGAGAAAATACTTTTTTCACTTGATGTATAATTAAGCTCTGGACTTCACTGTTGGAAGATGTAGTAAAAGCTGTTTCTTATCGTTCCTCCAGTTCAGTCCTTCACCACTGGGTAGTGTACCTCTTCCTGCAGCATGGAGACTGGGCATGTCAGAATCATGACATCACTGGATGTACCCTGGTGGTCTCTCCCATCAGCCCCAGTGTGTCCAGTCTCCATGCAGCAGGAGGAAGTAGTGAGCCTAGGTGCTCGGCTCACTAGAGGAACGGATAAGGAGCAGTCTTCAGTGTAGTTAGCCTTAGGGGTTTTATTTCAGTTGACTATTTGATTCTGTTTATTTTGAGTTAAAAAAAAATATATATATATAATAATTTATATGGGGGCTTGAGGGGAATCGAACCTGTGTAGTGTAGGCTTCCTCTTCTCCCTCGGAAACGGCCCGGGTAACTCATCTGCTCTCTCCTCGTCTGAACGGAGGAGGGTTGTGCGGCAGCAGCCTCAACGAGCCTGTCAGCTCTGTCGCTGACTGGATTCTCGTGTCAGGAGCCGGGAGCCAGGAAGCCCTCTCCACCACTGCCAAGCACTTTTAGCTGTGATCGGCACAGTGTATAGCAGGGCACAACATCAACAGCGTTAGTAAATTTAAAGGCACCAGCAGCGGACTTCTTCCGGTAGAGAAGGAGAGCGTCCCACCAAAGGTCAGTCAAGCGGGGAGGCTTCAGGGCCTGACTCCGTGTGCGGTGCAGACAACCAGGCCCTATCAGTTGCGCGGGCTGGAGTTCCCGTGCTTTTTTCAGGTCACGGGTGAACGGCACGGGGGCTATTTTTTTTTTTCTAATCAATAACAAAAGCTGAAATTCGAAGGGATTGGCCTCAGTCAAGTTATGCTTAGTTTGAATTCGTTTAATTTAGTTAAGTTTAATTTAATTTCTTTTATTCTGAGGCTGTTAAGGGGCGTTCGTTTGAAACCCTTCCCAAACAAAAAAAGAAAAAGAAACAATCTGAGATTAAAGTGAATTTTTGCGATAGTTGGGAGAAGATTCCTCCATTTGGAAGAATCTTGCACTTAAGTTTTAATTGCTCATGCCATCAAGACTGTAGTGTTTGGTCTGTGGCACCCGCAGGGGTGCAGTCTCGGACGAAGGGGTCTGCAAGGGCTGTGCATGCACTTCTACCACTATGGAGCAGGAGATTCATGAAAACATTTCTGAGAAATCTCAATTTCCAGTGGTAGGAATTGATGGTGAGTCTCCATTGGAAGGTCTGTCCGTATCCCCTCTGGAAAATCAAGCAGCACCAGCTAGTTTGGTGATGCCTTTAGGAGCAGGGGCGGCCCTTGGAAGTTTTTCTCCGGATTTTGTGCTCATAATGCATCAAGCATATTGTTTTGAGACAGCAGGGGACGATCACAGTGCCAGTGAGGCTGGAGGGGCCAGGACGGCAATCTGGATCTGAGAATCTGGAAGGTGGTCTGGTGAGGCCCCTTAAGAGGGCGCAGCCTCTCAAAGATCAGCTCGTGGACTCAGATTGGCAGGAGGCAGAAGATCTAGAGGATCAACCTGAATCGGCAATGGACGAACTCGAGGAAGGCGAGATTCCAGAACCGGAGGATCAGGCGAGAATCATGAGTGTTTCGTAGGGACGAGTTTACGGCACTCATTACGGAGTCCCTTCAGGCACTTAACCTAGCTTCGGTACAGCCAGCAGAGGAGGAGGGTTTGGAAGACCCTCTCATCCAAGGCAGTGAGGCAAACTCAGGCAGTGTTTCCAGTACACCGGGTGGTTGACCAGATGATTCAGGATGAATGGGATGTACCGGAAGCGGGATTTTGAGGAGCTAGAACTATGAACAGACTCTATCCCCTAGCAGATAAGGATAAGGAGACGTTCCGTTCTCTGCGTATAGATGCAGCAGTGTCCCCGCGGTTACAAAGAAGACTATTCCAGTGGAAGGCAGTGTAGCCTTGAAGGATGCGCAAGACCAGAAGGTAGATGGTTTGTTGAAACAAGCCTTTGAGGTTAATACTGTCTCATTACAAGCATCTATTTGTGGAGCTTGGGTGGCGAGAGCTTGTCTTAGGTGGTCGCAGAGTACGACAACCGTCTCAGCAGGAACAAGAGCGATAGATGTTACGCGACTTGAATCGGGTGCGGCATATTTAGCAGATGTCCACTATGATTTGATTAGGTCATTGGCAAATAGTATGGCTTCCTT
Source organism: Ichthyophis bannanicus (assembly GCA_033557465.1). Classification (NCBI taxonomy): domain Eukaryota; kingdom Metazoa; phylum Chordata; class Amphibia; order Gymnophiona; family Ichthyophiidae; genus Ichthyophis; species Ichthyophis bannanicus. The sequence goes on from CM066037.1 coordinate 512,535,099, forward strand.
GGTAGCCGTGCGCCGGTACCTGTGGTTGCGAAATTGGGCAGCGGATGTTTCTTCTGAGTTGCGGCTTAGTAAGCTTCCTTTTAAAGGGAAGAAGTTGTTTGTGGAGGATCTGGACAAGCTGGATAAAGACTTGGGAGAGTCCAAGGGCGGAAGGCTGCCAGAGGATAAGCCTAAGCAGGGGAGTCCTCTGGTGGCTCCGTGAGGTCAGTTTCACGATTTCTGGCGTTTTCGTTCCCCTCGGCTGGGAGGTTTCCAACGAGGACAGTTTGCCTCCCGAGCGCAAGGGTTTCAGGGTTTTCGAGGAACGGGGAGAGGGTTTGCAGCTACCTCCTCCGTGGCTTCCCGAAAACCACAATGAAGCGAGGTGGGCCCAGGTAGGAGTAAAGCCGATTGGAGGGCGGCTTTGGGAGTTTCTTCCTGCCTGGGTCCAGATAATGTCCGACCAGTGGGTGTTGGACGTAATACGAGAAGGTTATGCTCTCAAATTTGCTCGTCTGATACCAGATTCGTTCGTTCTGTCCCCTTGCAAAGGGCAGCGGCGATCGTCCGCAGTCCATCAAACGCTGGAGCATCTCTTGTGATTAGGGGCAGTTGTGCCAGTCCCACCAGAGCTGTATGGCTTCGGTCGTTACTTCATTTATTTTGTAGTTCCAAAGAAGGACGGGTCCCTCTGTCCTAGCTTGGATCTCAAGGGAGTAAATTGATGTCTGCGAATGTCGCATTTTCGAATGGAAACGCTGCGATCGGTTATAGTGGCTGTTCGGCAAGGAGAATTCTTGACGCGTCTCGATCTTACCGAGGCGTACTTGCACATTCTGATCAGACCGGCTCATCAGAAGTTTCTAAGGTTCGCACTCCCATGGGGCCATTTTCAGTTTCAGGCATTGCCCTTCGGTTTAGCAACGGCTCCCCGAACATTCACCAAGGTTATGATGGTGGTAGCAGTGGCACTGCGGAAAGAAGGGTGAACTAAGATTCCTTACCTAGATTGGCTGATTCGAGCAAAGTCCAAAGCCGAGAGCATTCAGGTTACGAACAAAGTGGTCAGGTTCCTTCAGAGTCTCGGCTGGGTAATCAATGCGTCCAAAAGCCGGTTAGTGCCATCTCAGATTCTGGAGTACTTGGGAGTAAGGTTTGACACCTGGGTGTTTCTGCCGGAGCAGCAAGCTCAGATCCTTCGGCATCTGGTGCAAAGGTTTCTGTCGACCCTGGCACTGTCGGCTTGGAGCTATCTGCGTGTTTTGGGCACAATGGCGGCAACCTTGGAGGTGGTACCATGGGCCAGAGTGCACATGCGTCCCTTGCAGAGGTCGTTACTTTGGTGCTGGTCTCACCAGAACAATTCGCTAAACAGACTGCTTCCCTGCCCCTTGAGGGTCAGGTAGTCCCTTCAGTGGTGGCTCTCACCAGGAAAGTTGGCGGCACCTGCTACTGGAACAACCGCAGTGGCTCCCGTTGTTGACAGATGCAAGTCTCACGGGTTGGGGAGCTCATTGCGGGGATCTCTTAGCGCAAGGAGCTTGGAGCGAGCAAGAGGTCCAGTGGTCGATCAACCGTCGAACTGAGGGTGGTAGGTCTGGCGCTTCAAGCATTCGAGGCAGCGGTGAGCGGTCGAGCAGTGCGAGTGCTGTCCAACAATTCCGCAACAGTAGCTTACCTCACAAGCGACTTCGTGGGCGGAGCATAGTCTGGTTCTGCCAGTGTAAATTTGCAGAGCGGCAACTTGGTCGTCTCTCCATACTTTCAGTAAGCACTATCGTCTGGATGTCCAGGCGGCTAATGATGCCTGTTTCGGGTCGACAGTTTTGCGATCCGGGTGGATAGGTCCCTCCCAATAGTTACTGCTCTGCTACATCCCAGTGGTGAAGGACTGAACTGGAGGAATGATAAGGAAAGAGAAATTAGACTTACCTGCTAATTGATGTTCCTTGAGGAACTCCAGTTCAGTCCTGATTCTCACCCAAGAAGGGATAGGTGAGTAAGCAGAATTATTCGGGGGGTGGGGGTGGGGGGTGACTTGGTCTTGATATCTGTAGAGCATTTTTAGAAAATTCAGGATCACGGTAGTTTTCCTCACCATACGTCATTAACAGGGAAGATTCCTGGAGAGAAGAGAAAGTCAATGATGTAGTTTTCCCTTTTGTTTTGGGGGACGTTAAGATAAGTTCAGTTAGTTGGTGTAAGTTGAACTTAGTGTTATAGCTACTTATTTGTTGCTCCTTTGAGTCTGCTTTGTCAATAGTTCACTGGAGCTGATGGGAGAGACCACCAGGGTACATCCAGTGATGTCGCGATTCTGACATGCCCAGAGGAGGTACACTACCCAGTGGTGAAGGACTGAACTGGAGTTCCTCAAGGAACATCAATTAGCAGGTAAGTCTAATTTCTCTTTAGTGTAGCTGGGTTTAAAAAAAATTTGGACAAGTTCCTGGAGAAAAAGTCCATAAAACATTAAAATTGACCGGGGGAAAGCCATTGCTTTTTTTTTTTTGGGACAGGAGCATAGCATCTGTCTACCTTTTGGGGATTCTGCCATGTACTTGTGACCTGGATTGGCCACTGAATCTGAGGCTTGATGGACCTTTGGTCTAATCCAGTTTCCATATGGTCCTGCTAGACCAGTCCAGAAGGGTTGTATTTCTTACCAGCAGATTGGACAAAGAACCAATGAAAAGCCCAGGTTTCAATGACATCACTCCCATGCCTCTATTTGCCTCAGGCACCAGAGGGGTCCTTTCGGTATTTCTTCGTCTCCAGCACGTGGTGGATGCATTTTCTCCTTTCTGAAGAAAATCTGGAGATTGAGAGGAAAAGATTGAGTAAACATTCATGAACGACCATCTTGAGGGTGACACTCTCACTTGAGCATGACATGAGAAGCTCCACTAAGGCTGTGGTCTTTTCGGTAGCCAGAGGAGGAGGGAAAATTGTTTCAGCTCCACACTTTTACCCTGGATAACAGCCTGTTGGGCAGTCAGAAAATTATAAGAATCTGGAAAAGTGCAGCAGACTCTCACCCTCAGCACTCCCTCCCTCACTCCTTCCCTCCTCCTCCTCTGTCCTTCCTTGCTCTCTCGTGAAGATTGCAGAAGACTCTCAGATGGATCTGCCTGTCAGCCACCTTAAATGCAGTGCTGCAAAGCCAGTAAAACAGCTTCAGGGGAGTAAAGCTGAGCCTGGCTTGACTTCGTCATTGTCCTTGTTTGGGGCACCCGATTCCATCTTCCTGGGACGCAGGCAGGGCCGGATTTACCTTGAGTGAGGCCCTACGCCAACAAAAATTGTGGGCCCCCAGCAGGAGCGGCCCCAGGGGGGTGCGGGGCCTCATTTGCATAAGGGACCTCATTTGCATAAATATTTGCATAATGTTACCATATACTAACTTTTAGTAAACGTGCCTCTTAGAGTGTATGGATAAAGAAAGACTAAAAGATTTCTACATTACTATAATCCAGTGCCAACCCATAGCAAACCCGCCGTATCCTAACAGCACTACCAGGACTCACAAAGCACCATACTCTACCAATCAAAAGGCAACACTGCAAATATTAAACCAATACATTTCAGAGAACAACAATACATGACCTACTGGGGAAAGAGAACAAGTGGCAATGTCAAATAGGAATTATATAAACAGAACACCTCAGCTCAGTTACATGCAGAACATAGACCATCACCAAACAAGTAATCACAATTTAGAAACAGGAAGACAATAATTAAACTGGGAATCCCAAAAGCCAAACTTGGAATGTACAACACTGTAGAAATAAAACTATACATTAATTTGCTCTTGTACTAAACAAAGCGCAGATGTTAATGATGCACATTTACCAGAGCTGACATTCCAATTAATAAATTCAAAATAAAGAGATATTTTTCTACCTTTTGTGCATTTTTTTTCAGCTGCAATTGCTCCAGCCACTTTCTTCTGGTTTCTTTGTGTCTTCTGCTAACTCTCCATCGTCTGCTGTCCATTTGTCCTTTCTTCTCTCTTCTAGTTTTTTTCCATTCTCTCTCTACATCTGCTTTAACATACTAATCTTTCTCCTTTTGCTCTTTCCTCATTCCTATTTCATCCACTCAAATTTTACCCCTCCATCCTCAATCCCCACTTACTCTCCCAATACCCGGCCAATTGTAGATTTTTTATCCCTCCCACACAAAATATTTTTCCCTTCTCCGTTTTACTCTTCCAGCCCCATCCCATTCTAATCCTCCCCCAACATCAGCTCCCTTCTAGTTCCAGCCTCACCCAGCATCCATTCCCTTCTAGTCCCTGCATCAGCCCATTTCCAGTCCTAGCCACCCATCAGCCCATTTCCAGTCCTAGCAACCCCCCAACCCAATACCAGTCCTAGCCCCCCCATCAACCCACTTCCAGTCCTAACCCCCCATCACCCCATTTTCAGTTTAAGCCCCCCCTATAACCCATTACCAGTCCTAACCCCCCATCAGCCCACTTCCAGTCCTAACCCCATTAGCCCACCTCCAGTCTTAACCCCCCCAGCCCATTTCCAGTCCTAGCCCCCCCCATAGCCCATTACCAGACAGCCCCCATCAGCCCACAGCCCATTATCAGTCTTAACCCCCCCTCATAGCCCATTACCAGTTCTAACCCCCCCCAACAGCCCACAGCCCATTATCAGTCTTAACCCCCCCCAAAGCCCATTACCAGTCCTAACCCCCCCCAAAGCCCATTACCAGTCCTAACCCCCCCAACAGCCCACAGCCCATTACCAGTCCTAACCCCATCAGCCCACCTCCAGTCTTAACCCCCCCTGCCCATTTCCAGTCCTAGCCCCCCCCCCATAGCCCATTACCAGACAGCCCCCATCAGCCCACAGCCCATTATCAGTCTTAACCCCCCCCCCCATAGCCCATTACCAGTCCTAACCCCCCAGCCCATTTCCAGTCCTACCCCCCCCCCATCGGCTCAAGTAAAATGAAATTTTAAAAAAGCAAAACCGCTGGCTGCTACCAAGGCCGCGGCAGCATGGACGCTTCCGCGGGGCCCCCTCTGCCCTGCCGAATCCCTCCCTCCGCGACGGCTTTGAGAGGCGCGAAGGGAGAGTGTCTCCCTCGCGTCTCTGTTAAGCCCGCAGGTAATTTCCCATCAGCCCCTGCGGGCTTAACAGAGACGCGAGGGAGACACTCTCCCTTCGCGCCTCTCAAAGCCGTCGCGGAGGGAGGGATTCGGCAGGGCAGAGGGGGCCCGCGGGACCGTCCATGCTGCCACGGGAACGTCCATGCTGCCGCGGCAGCTTTTTGTGGGCCCTACGCCATGGCGTACATGGCGTATAGGTAAATCCGGCCCTGGACGCTGGTGACGGTGCAGTGTAGGAGCTTTCCTGCCGTTTTCTGCACACTTAAGTAATATTTTACCTATTGTGCATATAGCAGTCATGCAGTCCTAGCGTATGTTCCGCTCAAGTGACTCTAATGTGCCTGTAATGCATATTGCAATAAAAATGCAGTTAATTCATGCCTTTGGGCTGCCACAGCCTTGGCTCATGCTGTTGTGATACTTGTCTTAACTCTTTCTTCCAGAAAATATTGCTTGACCTGTGGTAAGTGAAGTGCCTCCTGTGGCCCACCCAATGTAGGACCCTGCTAACCTCGCTCCTTGTGTGCCTAGTCTACATCTGGTCGCCATTCCTCCTCTGGCATCCTCTTTCCTTTTCCTCAACCTGGCTCTACTAATCTGCAGATCTCTCTGGTCTAAGGCTCCACTGATTCAGGACTCGGTAGACCAGTATTCCTTGGATGTACTTTTCCTAACTGAGACATGGCTCCTCGATGGAGATGAGGCTCTATTTCACCAATGTCTTCTCCCATATTTTTCAGCCTCCCACACACCCCATTCTGGCAGGAGTGGAGGTAGCGTGGCTACCCTCTTTCTCCAGGAACAAGCAGGAAGTCAGTCCTCACTTATGGGTGACGGCACCAACGGAGCCCGCACGGAGCAATTCCCCAGCTTTCAAAGAAAGCCTTTCGGATTGCTACCACACGTGTGGTCCTCTTCTCGCCCGGGTGCCATCTTGCTGGGTCTCCCTTTTTCCACGGAGCCCTTCGGACGCACGCCTTCGTCTCTCGGAAAAAAGTTTAGTTTTCTTCCGGTTGCACCGGTCCTCTACCCGTCCTTTCCCCTGCTCTATCTTAGAGCTCTCAGGGATACACATTTTCCTCTAATTTTTCTTTTCGGGCTTCGTGCCCTTTTTTCTCTCCTAACTGCTGGCCTCATGGGTCTTCGACCTCACAGAGGCCATTTTTGCCCCCATGGCCACCGGATTTAAAAAATACGATGGATGGATGTGCTGTTGTCGGCAGTGCTTGGGAGCCGACTATGACCCAGATCTGTGCTTGCTTTGTAAGAAAATGTCCTCTAAAGCCCTGCTCAGCCGTAAGCAGAAGTCCGAAGACATTTTTCGAAAGGCCGCCTCGGAGTTCCTGTTGGCGCCCTTGATTGTCTCTCTTCCGGTGGGTTCTCCCCCTGCGGCCCCGCATTCCAGCAACACTCCAACCAGGGGTCCCCCGAGGTGGAACGGCGCAAAAAAACATAGAAACATGATGACAGAAAAAGACCACATGGCCTATCTAGTCTGTCCTTCCATATCAACAACTGCAACAGTCCACTTTTTACCTTTAGAGATCCTCTGTGTTGGTCCCATGCTTTTTTGAATTCAGTTACTGTCCTCATCTCTACCACCTCCACTAGGAGACTATTCCACGGATCCACTACTCTTTCCGTAAAGAAATATTTCCGCATATCACTCCTGAATCTATCTCCCTTCACCCTCATCCCATGTCCCCTCGTAGCAGAACTTGCTTTCAATTGAAAGAGGCTCTCTCCCTGAACATTTATGCCATGGAGGTATTTAAACATCTCAATCATATCACCTCTATCCCGCCTTTCCTCTAAGGTGTACATATTAAGATCCTTAAGTCTGTCCTCATATGCTTTATAATAAAGCCCACTAATCATTTTAGTAGCCACCCTCTGCACCGACTCCATCCTGTTCACATCCTTTTGAAGGTGCGGTCTCCAGAATTGCACACTACACTCCAAATGAGGTCGCACCAAAGACTTATACAGAGGCATTATCACCTCCTTTTTTCTGCTAGCCATTCCTCTCCTTATGCACCCAAGCATCCTTCTAGCTTTTGCCATCGCCTTTTCTACCTGTTTAGCTACTTTAAGATCATCAGACACAACCACGCCTAGGTCCCGCTCTTCTTTAGTGGACAAAAGTACTTCACCTTCTATACTGTATTGCTCCCTTGGATTGCTGCAGCCCAAATGCATGACCTTACATTTTTTTAACACTAAATCCCAGCTGCCAAATTCTAGACAATTCTTCAAGCTTAGCTAGATCCCTCCTCATGTTATCTACCCCTTCCTGGGTGTCTACTCTATTGCAGATTTTGGTATCATCCGCAAAGAGGCAAACCTTACCCGACAGCCCTTCCGCTATATCACTAACAAAGATGTTAAAAAGGTGGCCTCGAAGTCGTCTGGGGCTCCTGACAAGTGCGAGCGCTCCTGCGCCCGGTCGCTTGACCCCCTTCGGCGTTCCCGAGAGTCGGACAAGGAGCGGCCCTGCAAGGTACCTCACAGGGAAATGGAGGCCTCCAGCGAAGGCCCCCAGTCTCCTGAGGGTCGTCTCGGTGAGGATGCCCTCTCCTCCTCGACGCCTGATCCGGTGACCCTGGTCTCAGCATCCCAGGGCCCCACGCTTGCATGTGGGTCCCGTATGCTGGCATGCAGCATTTCTGCGTTCCTTGCTTCCCAGCAGGCGCTCATGGCCAGCTTTGCTGACTTGCACCCAGAGACCGCGGGTCCCTCACGTGGGACAGCCAAATCCATCCAGGAAACCCCCAAGAGCCACCCCCAAGAGCCGCGGGCCTCATGAGGGTCCTTGACATCGGTCTCGCTCGCCCTCCCATTCCTCGGAGGCGAGATCGTCCAGGGCCTCCGGCTCCAGACCGCCAGCCATTGGACAGGGTGAACTTCCCAGCTCGGATCCCTCGACCGATTTTTCGGACTGGGAGTCTGATGGGGACACCTCCCCAGAATCCCGTACCCACCGGGATTCAGACCTCTCGCCACCTGCACTCCAGCGGCATTCACCACCCAAAGACACCTCCTTTTTGGTGTTTATTTGGGACATGGCTTGGGCCCTCATCCTGGTCACCCAGGCCGAGGAGGACCCTCTTGCTGAAGAACCCGATATTCTTCAGTACGAGTCCCTGCCCAGGGAATCCCTCACCGTGCCTGTGCCGCCGATTCTGTCTCAGCTATTGCTCCGCATGTGAGAGGCCCCAGCCTCGGCCCCCCATCGTGAGCAAGCGCCTTGATACAATTTTTATTTATTTATTTATTTAGCTGTATTTATATACCACTTTTCACCGGGTCAAAGCGGTGTTACATAGGGGGTGGGGGAATTAAGTACAAGGGTAGGGCCATCACCGGGGAGGCAACATTGATGATTTTGACATAGGACAGCCTTTGGACATAGGACAGACGTTGGACATAGGCAGGTTAGGGTAGCTTTGAGTTAGAGGTTCATTGTGGGTGAGAGCAGGGGTTTGTGGGTTTTTCGGTGGGATTCGAGTTGAAGTATTCCTGGAAAAGGATGGTTTTTAGCTGTTTTCTGAAAGATAGTAGGTCGGCATTGTTTTTGAGATAGCTTGGTAGAGAGTTCCATAAGGATGGAGCATAAAGTTCAAAGGCTCGATTGCAGGTCCGTTGCGAGCATTTGGTTCTTTTGTGAGGGACGGTGAGGGAAATGCTGGAGGCTTGTCTAGTAGATCTGCCGTGGGCTGGACGAGCCAGTAGGGTGCGAAGCTGGGTGTCCTGTGTTTGATGGATAGCTTTGTGGGTGAGTAGGATGGCTTTGTATTTTGTCCGTGCTTCGAGGGGGAGAATGTGTAGTTCTTTCAGAATTGGGGTTATATGGTCGGTTTTCTTTGCGCTCTGAATGATTCTCGCAGTGGTGTTTAATGCAGTTCGGAGGGGGTTGGTGTGTGTGGCTGGAAGGCCATGGTAGAAGAAGTAAACAACTGATGTACGTTTATCCTGATCTACGATATCGCAAGACGCTGAAGACCCACACGGCTTGAGCTCCCCGAGTCGGGTCGAGCTCGCCAACACCAAATACAAACGCTACGTCAGCCACCCAGGTAATCGTGTATCTACACGCTCTTTTTAACTGTTTATCCACACTCTGTCTACTGACGAACACGATAGCTGACATACTACATAAAGTCGACAGCTTAAATCTCAGACTGTCTCATAGATCATAGTGCTTTGTCCAACATATGTAGCTGTTTACAGCTAACTGCTGTATAGAACCATAGAGATACATTGTCCAAATGCATTGTTTACTACCAGCATTTGTTACACTGTACAAACGCATTGTATCTTACCAGCATTTGTTATACAGCTTCTTGTATCTCTGCATTTTTTGTTACTCCGTATTTTACCTTCTATACCACGGTACCATATTTTACTGTACTGTACTAATCGGCCTGCAGTGACAACTAGAGACTTGAGACGATAGACAGCATATTGACCCACCTAAACTAAAGAATTAGCATCCTAAACAGCTGTGATATGGCCCTCACACCATTTATCCTAACCCTATACGCTTGCCTAACTCTATCCACGTGCATACAATCCAGCCATGTATTACCACTTACCACAAACCTGGAGCCCAATATTTTTACATAGCCCAATCCTGATACCTACATTCTTTCTGCACAGTCCTCTCTACCCTACCTACGGGCAGCCGGTCCCCCTTACTGACCAGAGGGCAGTTATCCTGTCCCCAAGAAAATCACGTAACTATCGCAAACCGAAACCAAAGAAACTGCGGAGACCGGGGATCGCAGCCAAACAAAGCAAGAACCCAGCAACACTGCAGCCTGCCACAGACCCCTATCACACTATTCCTGATTAACACCAGGTCTCTAAGAAACAAGACGCACATTATTCACAATATCCTCACAGATGAAAAGCCCGATATCCTCTGCATCACTGAAACCTGGCTCACCGACACAGACTCAGCAATTGTAAACCAAATATCCAAACCTGGATATAAAATATTCAACTGCCCTCGCCCCAACAAAAGAGGTGGAGGCGTCCTAATCATTGCCAGAGCCTCCCTACATCTAGCGAACACATCGCAAACCGCAGCTGAGGGCGTCGATGTACTCAAAGTCGAAAACAAAAGGATGGCCATCTGCCTAATCTACAGGCCCCCCCGCATCACACCACGAAACACTGGCCACCGCACTGGAGATCATATCAACTACTGCAAACAAAAAGCATCAGATAATCCTGGGTGACTTAAATCTACCGTCCGTTCCCCCCTTGCAAGCTAATACATTCCTTGAAGCCATGGATCAACTCGGATTTGTCCAAATAATCCAGGAGGCCACCCACAATAAAGGTAACACTCTTGACCTGGTATTTGTCATCCGAACAACTGCACAGAGACCTAAAAAAACCCGAAACCCGAATAACGCAGGTACCTTGGTCAGATCATCACCAAATCAAACTCTCATTATATCTATCCACCATACAAGACCGATTGCAAATTTGCCCAGCAACACATCTCCAGAGAAGATTCCAAAAATTCAATAAGGAAACCTTGACAACATCCGTCTTAACCCACGTCGACATCACCCAAATGGACCTCGAAACCCTGGTGGCTCAATGAAATTCAGGAATTGAAGTAGCAGCAAACCTAACCTGGAAAGCTACAAACACCACAACTTTATCCAAATCTGAACCATGGTACACTACAACCTTAAGCAGGATGAGGAAACAACTACGTAAACTGGAAAAAAAATGGAGAAAAGCCCAAACCGAAGAACGAAAACAGGAATACCTAACACTCCTCACAAAGTACAAGAACGAGACCAACCTGGCAAAAAGACACACCACACTAATTTGCTCAATAAGGCAATTAATAGGCCAAGAGAACTCTTCGAACTTGTTAAATCCCTCACCAAAACATCACAAGACAGTGTCTCTAAGGGCGCAATAAAGGCCCAAACTCTAGCAGACCATTATGCCAAGAAAATAAACCCACAAGTACTCACCCACACCACTCAAGACCAGAATATGGACAATGAACCACTGGAAGAACGCATATCTGCAAATGAAGAGCAAAACACGGAATGGGGTAATTTCCTTCGTATTGATGACCAGCAAATCATAAGCATTGTCACCAACTTAAACACCACAACCTCCCCTCTAGACCCTTGTCCAGCGGCCTGGATTAAAGCTATGAAGAGTGAAATTGCCCAACCTATCACCCACATTGTAAACCAATCACTCCAGCAAGGCTCCATGCCAACGCAACTCAAAAGATCACTAATACGGCCCATCTTAAAAAACAAAACGCTCAATAAGAGTGATCCAACATCATATCGACCCATATCGAGCATATCATTCTTAGCCAAGATCATTGAAAAGGCAGTCCAGCAACAACTCCAGGACCACATAGATGACAGGAAAGCCCTGGACATGCATCAATATGGTTTCCGGCAGCATCATGGAGTGGAAACCCTGCTTATTGAGCACTCCTTGACAACCTCCTTAAGGGCCTTGAAATCAGAAGCAAGATGTTCATTCTCATCTTTATCGACATATCTGCTGCTTTTGATACAGTGCACCACAAAACTCTCATCAACCGACTCGCCTCCATAGGTATAACAGGGACCCCGCTAAAATGGTTCTCATCATATATATCAAATAGAATGCAGCAGGTTCAGTTCAACAATGAAAAAGCTGACGCATTCCCACAAACCCAAGGCATTCCACAGGGATCAGCTCTGTCCTCCCTCCTATTCAACTTATACATTAAACCGATAGCTGATCTTATGCTTCTGTATGATTTCACATATCATATATACGCAGACGATCTAATGTTGTATACGCAGCTGGACATAAACCAACCAAGCTACACCCAACTCGAGGAATGCCTCAGCATGCTCCAGACCCAGTTACAACTGAACAACATGTCAATAAACCACAAAAAAACGGAGGTGATGTTCATCTCCAAGAAAAAGGACTTCATCCCGCCCACCACCGTCACCCTCAACAACAACGTCTACCACACCAAGCCTGAAATAAAGTATCTAGGGGTACTACTTGCTAGCAACCTGAGGATGGAAAAACACCTACAGGCAACAAACCGGGCCATATTTCATAAATTAAAAGTTCTTCAACCACTCCAACATCATCGACCACTCCGACTTCAGAACAGTGGCACAAGCTCTTATCATTCCACACCTGGACTACTGCAACACTATTCTTCAAGGCCTTCCAAAGGGCACCCTAAACATACTGCAAATGGCCCAAAACGTCACTGCCAGGATCATTATGAAAAAAGGCGTCTCTGATCACATCACTCCAGTACTCATTGAACTCCATTGGCTCCCCATTACTGCCCGCATCTTATACAAAATACTAGTAACCACTTTCAAGCTCATTCACAACATAGCCCCATCATACCTCAACAATCTAATCGCCATCCAGTCATCCAATAGATGCAGAAGAACCATAACTCAAAACACCCTCAGCGTCCCAAACAGCATAAGAAAGGTCAAAGCAGAAACAAGCCGCAGAGCTTTCTCTTATGTTGCACCGCTGCTTTGGAATCAGCTGCCTCACGACATACGACTAATAAGTGACTTAAAAGAATTTAGAAAAAACCTCAAAACACACCTTTTTCAGTCCCATTATAGGCTGACCTAACCAGTAACCTCTGCTCCAAGATGGTCCCAACACTTTGACAAGGACATCTCCAATTGATCTGTCATATTGTATATATGTATATACGTAGCACACCCCCACCCACGCATCCTAATGTATATGTATATAGGTAAGCAAACCCGCACACAATTAATCAAATGTAAATCAAATGACCCTGCCTTGTGTTGTTTCAAATCAAATCTATAACCAATCAAAATGTAAATCATACAAATTACTGTACTGTACAGTGCAATCTGATCTGTAAAGTTAACCGCTGCTGATAGTAGGAAGTAGCGGTATTCAAGTGTCTACTAAATAAATAAAAATAAATAAATAAATGTTGCAGTAGTCCAGATGTGGGAGTGTCATGGCTTGCATCACTGTTCGGAAGTCTTGATGTTCCAGGAGGGGTCTGAGACGTTGCACTGTTCTTGCCTTATGAAATATAGTTCCGGAGGTTTTAGTGATCTGTTGCTTTAAGGTGAGGGCTTGGTCAATAATAATGCCCAGGTATCTTATCTGTGGTTGTATTTGGATGCTTGTAGTTCCTATGTTGAGGTGTGTGGGTGGTGTGAAGTCTGGGTCCTTTGTCACTATGAGGGCTTCAGTTTTCTTTATGTTGATGGATAGGTTGTTTGTAACCAGTCAGACACTGTGGTGAAGCATGCTGATAGGTGGGTGTTTGTTGGGTTTGTGGTTGTAATGGGGGCGTAGAGCATGATATCGTCAGCATAGATGTGGAAGCTGACGTTGTGGGTGCGTATGACTGTGCAGAGTGGCTGGAGGTAAATATTGAAGAGCATGGCTGATAGTGTGGATCCTTGGGGTACTCCCTGGTGTTGTTGGAATGGGGGGGAGGTTGAGGCGCTGGTGCGGATTAGTTGTTGTCTGATACAATGTACAAGGTTTAGCGCGGGCCAGGCTTCCGGAAAACCCAGCTCCCACACACCTCGATGGTGTGGAGTCAGCCATGCGGAAGCAGAAAAGCTCGAAATCACACTCATTGTTCCCACCAGGCCAAGAGTCGATAGCCCTAGATGCCTTGGGCCGCAAAGCCTATCAAAGTTCCATGCTCTCTTGTCGCATTCAGGCATACCAATTGTACATTGGTATGTTTCTGTGCAAGTTGGCGAAGGAACTTGGGGGTTTCTCCGTGGGCCTCGAAGGGAAGCACCTCGACAGATTCCGCACCCTGCTGAACTCCGTGGCCTCCAAGTACATCTCTCGAGCCTCCTATGATGGCTTTGAGACATCAGCTTGTGTGGCGGCCGTGGGCTTTGGTGCCTGCTGCCAGGCATGGCGCCAATCCTCGGATCTGGAGCAATGGGTACAGGAGAAACTCCTGGACGTGCCTTGCCTCAGTGAACAACATTTTGGTAAACGGATGGAGGAAAAAGCTGCAGAGATCGAGATGGAGTTCGTTACTAGGATCAGTCTCTCCCACAAGACCTCCACTCTACCTTGGAAGAAACAGCCGACCAAGAAGCCCTTCTTCCCCAGGAAGGGTCTCCTTTATCGCGGCTACCCACCATACCCAGCTACCCCCACACCGACTACTCCGGCACAGGAAAAGCCTGGCCAGGGGCACCGTAAACCAAAGGGCCCGAAGGTCCAAATGCTGGCTCCCCCGCACCCCACTTAGGCGTTTTAACGCCAGCGGAATGACCCCTCGCCTTCTGGCGATGCAGCAGCCAGTGGGGGGGACACCTGTTGTGCTTCGCCCCATCGTGAGCGCTCATCACCTCGGACACTTGGGTTCTCCATGTCGTCTGGGAGGGCTGTCGCCTCCATTTTGACAGGCTTCCACCTCCTTTCTCTCAGGTGGAGCCTCCTCGATTCCCCGCACACCAGCTTCTGCTGCAGCGGGAATTGCACTCCCTCCTTGCCCAACAGGCAGTCGAGAAGGTCCCTTCCCACCTTCGAGGTCGGGGCTTCTATTCCTGCTACTTCCTCGTCCCAAAAAAGACAGGGGTCTTCGGCCCATCCTCGACCTCTGCAGGCTAAACAAGTTCCTAGTACAGGAGAAGTTCAAGATGTTATCTCTTGGCGTGCTGCTGCCCTTCCTCTAGCAGGGCGTCTGGCTATGCTCCTTGGATCTGAAAGATGCTTATGCCCATATTTTAATCCACCCACAACACAGGCAGTACCTGTGTTTCAGGGTGCAGGGAGAGCACTTCCAGTACAGTGTGCTCCCCTTCAGTTTTGCGTCTGCCCCACGGGTCTTCACAAAGTGCCTCATCGTTGCCGCCGCTCACCTTCTGTGCCAGGGCATGCCGGTCTTTCTCTACCTAGACGACTGGCTCGTCATGGACCCCTCTGCCTAGGAGGCCCAGCAAACGATGCCGCACACTGTCGTCCTTTTGGAGAACTTGGGGTTTTTGGTCAACTACCCAGAGTCTCACCTCAAGCTCATATTGTCTGCCTCCAGGAGGTGGCAAGATGTGTGGACTGATGGAGCAGTGCAGATAGGGCTGTCTCTCCTGGCCTAGATCACAGTCTTATGGCCCATGTATTTGAGACCTTGTCCCAGCATTTGATTAGAGCTTTTCCATGTCCACTGTTCCCTTGAGCCAACAGTTGCCCAGTGTCCAGTGCTGTTACCTACAGGTTCTAGCATTGGTGGACTGGAGAGTGGACAGGAGGGGACCCTATGAGGCCCCTGAGGAAGGTTGGTAAATCTGGATTTAGTCCTTTACCTTTCTGCCTTTCTCTGACCAATTTCTGGCTATTCTGCTTATTTTTCCCTTTTTATTTTTGTTTTTTTTTATTTGGCTCTTTACTGCTTGAATAAAGCAGCTTTAAAAAGAAAAAACAAAACAAAACGAAACTTCAAAACAGCTGAGTTTCTCAGACTTGTGTGGGTGGCTGGGGGAGGCCCTTCTCTGGTTTCTCCATCCAGCTCGACAGTTGCAAGGATTCCCTTACTCATCGGGATTCCTTTTTCACAGATGTTTTCTTTTCTTTTTTTGACTGTGTTTGATATGATCGTTAAGATGTATTGCTTATGGCTCCCATCAAGTGAAGCTCCATGGCTGCTCCTTTTGCCCAAAGTGTGATGGAGAGGACTCTGGGCACTATCTTTGGCAATGTTGGAACTTCTGCCCTCCTTCCCCCCCCCCCCCCCCCAACAGGGCCCAGGGCTCAATGCTGATTTTGTTGCCTCTATTACATCTCCAGCCAGTGGGAATAGTGGCCATCTCGGATGACTGCATCATCCCAGCTAAAGAGGAGTGTGGTGAGGTGGCTGCAGGCTCAAGCTGGCAAGCCCCTGAGAATCCTCTTGAGGCCATTCTCAACTGGCTTTGAGCAGCATCTCCTGAAATGGCTGATGAGTTGTTTTCAGTCTCTAGTAGCTACATAGCAGCCCATCTCTTGAGGTCTAAGGCCCGATCTCCTCTACAGGAACCTAGGGGCCCTCCAGTGCTGCCTTCTGGTTGCAAGGGGATAAAGTGCCCCCGCCCTTCATTTTCACCTGTCCATTCCTTTAAGAGTCCAGCTCTATCCCCCTCTGGGGGGAGGCTGGTGAGAAGAGGAGGAATTGGTCTGCAATAGGTGAGTTACTGGAGGAAGGGGAGCTTCTCTTGGCAAGGGAGATCATCAGTCGGTGATAAGTCTTTTTCACAGGGAGGATCTTTCCACCCTTATTCAGGATGCTATGATGGTTTTGATCTCTCTGGTGAATTATGGTATTCCTGTGACTTTTCTTCTCTCTGAGACCTTGCAAAAGCCCCTGTTCTCTCAATGGGAGACACCAGAATTGGTTGTATCTTCTACCTAAGAGGAGATGGAACAGCTTTTCAGGGTGGCTAAGGTGGATGCCCTGTTCTTGGTGGTGACAAAGCACATGATCATTCCATTAGAATGTGGTGCTGCTCTGAAGGAGACTTTGATAGGAGGGCAATAACTGCTCTCAAGAATGCTTTCACTGCTTTGGCTTTGGTTAGCACTTTGTGCAGGCATGATGGCCTGTGCGCTGTTAAGCTGGACCAGCAATTGCCAGACAGGCCAGAGATAGCAAGATTAGAGTCTGGAGTATTGTTTGTGGTGGACACCTTGTATGACTTGATCAGAATCTCTTCTAAATATATGGTGATGGCTTTGGTGGCACAAAGGTGGCTCTGGACTTGGTCTGCTGATGCCATGTCTAAGCTATATTTGAGTAAGCTGCCCTTTTAAGGACAGTTTGCCATTTGTGGAGGACTTGGAGAAGCTGGTGAAAGACCTTGAAGAGGTTTGCCTATAGAGACTCCCAGAAGATAAACCCAAAGGCTCCAGGGATTCCTCACAGTGGAGAGCATGGGTGCAGTTTAGAGCCAGAACTGGGCACAGTTTATTCCTCCTATGGCTCAAAACTCAGAAAGGGTCAGTCCCTTCAGAGATCCCAGCAATCTCGGGACTCAACAGGCATCTCCTCGGGAACCAGTAAGTTCTCGTAATGAGATCTGGTGACTCTTGTCTGATGGACAGGCAGTCAGTGTCTCAAATTGTTTTAATTGATATAGACCTGCATCACATCAGACCAATGTGTCTTTGAGATTCTCAAAGAGGAATATGCACTGGAGTTTGCAGAGCCTTTCCGGGACACTTTTATGTAGTCTACTTGTAGCTCTGTAACAGTGTGGTGGTCAAAGAACTCTCCAGCGCCGACCACAGTTTCTGGCTATCATACCCAATAATCCCCAGGAACAAGCAGAAATGTAGTCTTCACATATGGGTAACATCGGGTACCCACGGAGCCTGCACAGGAAGCTCCCCAACTACCAGTAGGAAAGCTTTTGGGAGCACTCCACTGCGCCTGAGCCACTGACTTCCTGCTCTCCCATCCTCCCCCTCCTCAGTTGTTCTTCCACGGAGTCAACAGGTCATATCCCTGTCATCGGAGAAAAGAATTTCAACTTTTTTCCCAAAAGTGCTTCTGCCTTACAGCTCCAGTATCGTTAGATTCTGGTCTCTTTTGGTTTTTCTTTTTTCCCTAAAATCCAATTATCTTTTCTTTAAAAAAATTAAAAAAAAAAGATTAAAAAAAAAATTTCCTCATTGTCTGAGTCCTTGCCTCCAACCATGAGCATGTGCAGAAAATCACCTCCGGAGGATATGTCCTTCCAAGAATTTATCTGGGACATGGCGGCAGGGTTATCTATTCCTGCTTCATCGGAACCATAACAGAGGGCAGAGGAGCTGGAGATATTCAGTATCCTACAGCCCCAAAAGAAGCTGCGATCCTCCTGGTGCATCTCATCCTCCACAACGTGATGCTCCGAATGTGAGACCCCCCTTTCACGGTGTCGCCCATTAGCCGACGGCTCGATACTATATACAGGGTACCAGAGTGTCCTGGTTTTCAAAAAGCACAACTTTCACACTACTCTATGGTGGTTGAATTGGCGATGCATCACATCAAAAGTGGCAAGAACCCCATTCTTCCATGCACCCAGGAAGGGAATCCAGGAACCTTGACTCCTTTGCTCGCCAATCCTCTGAAACTTCGATGCTAGCCAGCAGGCTTAATTTGTACATTCTCTATATTGGAATGTTCCTCAAGGAACTTAATAAAGATTGGGAAGGATTTCTCCCATTCCTCCCTGAGGGGGAAAAAACCCTGCTTTTCAAGCTGTACTGGCACACAGCCAAAATGTATCAAAGTTTGTAAACAGGGCAGCATTCAATGCCTTTGAATCCACTAGTAGAGCCTCATCTATTGCCATAGGTGCAGGCCGGTTAGTATGGGTCCAGGACAAGCTTGATAATATTCCCTATACAGGAGAGAACCTCTTCAGTAAAAACTGAAGGGAGAAGGCTGGAGAGCTGGAAACAGATGACACAGTGCTTAAAAGACTCTCCAGGAAGACTGCTGACCAAACAAAGAAGAAGGTGACAGCTAAAAGCCCTTCTATCCAAAGAAGAGAAGATTCTACCCCTCTTATTCTTGGCCTGCATATCAACCCCAACAAAAACAGGGTCCCAAGCAGGCAAAGAAGCCCAGGATGGCCAAACCACAGCCAACTACTCAGACACCAGCAGCACCTAGCTTTTGACTTCTGTCTAGGGAGCACAGCCAGCCTATCCCTGCACATTCAGGAACCCCTCAGTATACCAAGGAGACTCTGCATTTCGCACATCGATGGCACTCCATCACTTTAGAACAATGGACCCTCTCCGTAGTTCAGAAGGGTTACCAGTTACATTTTCAAAAACTTCTCCCTTTTCACTTCAGATGGTATTTTCCCATTCAACCTCCACTTGATGCCCTGCTCAAACAGGAGGTCTACAATCTCACTTTCCAAAGAGTCATAGAAGCAGTTCCTCAAAATGAGCTGCTAAAAGGCTTCTACTCCTCCTACTTCCTCATTCCAATGAAATCAAGGGGCTACAGACCCATTCTCGACCTTGGAGAACTCAACAAATTTCTAGTCAAGGAGACATTCAAAATGATCTCTCTGGGAACCCTCATCCCCTACCTGCAGGGACTGGCCTGGCTCTGTTCCCTAGATCTCAGAGGCCTACGCTCACATTTTGATTCACCCAAATTACAGGCAATATCTTCTCTTCATCTGTCAGTGCGCCCATTATCAGTACAGTCCCCTCCACTTTGGCCTTGCATCTGCACCAAGAGTCTTCACAAAGTGCATGGCCGTTGTGGCAGCATATCTTTGAAACAATCGTCTTCGTCTTCCCTTACTTAGACAACTAGCTAATAAAAGCAAACTCTCCTGGAGAACTCTGTTCATCTCTTCAGTAAACACTTGCACTGTTGCAACATCTAGGATTTGTGGTTGATAAGTTTCCCAAAGTCCAGCTCACTCCAATCCAAAGATTGAGTATCCAGTACGGAGCCTATGAACTCCAACAATCCAGGGCCTTCTTTCCTCTGGACCTCATGAACAGATTGGTGGACCTAGCCACTCACCTGCGCCAGCAAAAGACAACAGATAGTCTTCCTGTGCCTGTTAGGCCACATGACAGTGCATGCAATACCTTATGCAAGGCTGCACATGCGACGAACACAATGGACCCCCTCATCCCAGTGGACCTAAGTCGCAGGGAATCTACAGGATATCATTCAAATAATCCGCCCAGTGGCCGAGTCACTCCTCTGGTGGTGCACTCCAGCAGATCTTCTCGTAGGGTCACCTTTTTGGATGCCCCAACCTCAGCATACCTTGACAACAGATGCATCCAAGCTAAGTTGGGAAGCCCATCTAGATTCCATCTCCACATAAGGACTGTGGACAGCCCAGGAATCCCTTCAACAAATCAATCTATTTAAGCTCCGTGTAATTATGAATGTCCTCCAAGTTTTCCAGTACCACCTCTCTGGCAGTCATATCCTAGTCAGGACAGACAATCAGGTGGCAGTGTTTTACATAAACAAACAAGGAGGGACAGGCTCTCTTCCTCTCTGCCAGGAAGCCTGCCGCCTATGTAACTTCTCCAATCTCCATCACATCCACCTATGTGCAGTTTATATTCCAGGAGGAATCAATCACTTGGCGGACAAACTGAGTCTGATCTTACATCCACACAAGTGGACTCTAGATCCGGACACAGTGGCACAAATCTTCCAAGCCTAGGGGACCCCAGCCATAGATCTCTTTGCCACGCCACAGAACTCTCAACTTCCACAGTTCTGCTCCAGGATACCATCCAAACTCAGCCTAGCATCCAGTGCCTTCCTTATTCACTGGGGGCAGGACCTGCTTTACGCTCCTCCCCCCCCATACCCTTGATTCCAAAGACCCTCCTCAAATTCCAAGCAGACAAGGGAACTATGATCCTCATAGCCCCAGGCTGGCCACATTAGCCCTAGTTTCCCCTTCTACTTCGGCTGACACAGACTCCTCTGATTCCACTGGGATCCTCTCTGGGTCTTCTGTCCCAGGACAATGGAACAGTTTTGTATCCCAATCAGCAGTCTCTCCGCCTGACAACGTGGATGCTGAGAGCATGATGTTTCAACATCTGCAACCTTCATCTGCTGTGAAGGACATCCTCCTTTCTTCCAGAAAGCCATCTACTAGGAGGAACATACTCATTCAAATGGCGCAGATATGCTTCATGGTACTCTCAGAATAACCACAATCCCTTTGAAGCATCAGTTTCCACACTACTTTAGTACCTCTTGCATGTGTCTTTTTCAGAACTCAAAACAAATTCAATACGTGTGCACCTCAGTGGTATTACAGCTTTTCGTAAACCTGTTAGTCGACCCATCTCCACAATTCCCCTAGTGGCATGTTTCATGAGGGACCGCCTCCTCACCAAACTAGCCTTTCGACCACCCCCAGAAGCATGGGATCTTAACGTGGTATTGGTTCAGCTTCTCAAACCTCCGTTTGAGCCCTTAGCAATTTATTTATTTATTTAACATTTCTTCTATACCGCGCTATTACAATCAGCGCGGTGTACATCGAACAAAACATACTACAATGCATACAAGCAACATTGAGTTTTACATAGAACAATTACCCACCTACGCTGCTTGTCTTGGAAGTTCATATTCCTCATCACCCTAACCTCAGCTAGGCACATCGGTGAACTACAAGCCTTTGTGGCCCATCCACCATATACCAGATTCCATCGTGACAAAGTCATCCTTTGGATACATCCCCATTTTCTACCAAAGATAGTGTCACCTTTCCATATTAATAATTCAGTTATCCTTCTGGTCTCCTTTCCAAGACCTCATGCATCTCGTGCAGAAGCAACCCTGCACACACTGGACTGAAAAAGGGCTCTAGCCTTCTATCGTCAAAGGACATAGGACATTCAAAAATCCTCTCAATTATTTGTGTCCTTTGACCCTAATCGCCTCAGTCTCCCTGTAACGAAACACATTCTCTCCAGATGGATAGCAGACTGCTTATCACTGGCATGCGACCATACAGGCCTTACTTTCACAGAGCATGTCACTGCTCATAATGTCCGAGCCATGGCAATGTCTGTGGCAAACCTAAGGTCAGTAGCCATTGACTAAATCTGCCGGGCTGCAACATGGTCCTCCATCCACACCTTTGCTACCCACTACTGCTTGGACAAGGACTCTTGCTTCCTTTGGCCAGGCACTCCTTCAGCATCTCTTTGGAACTTAAGGACAACTCCTACCCTGCCCCACTATTCTTGTCCAGATCTCCTTGGCGGGGAAGTCTAGGTTAAGATGACCTTGTCTGACATTTCTGACCTGGTCCAACTCTTCAGAGATCTGGGAGTTAGGGAGTCCCATATGTGAAGACTACATTCCTACTTGTTCCTGGAGATAGTATAGTTACTCAACTGTAACAGGTGATCTCCGGGAGCAGCAGGAATTTAGTCTTCACAACCCCCACCCTCCTCCCCTTGGAGTTGTAGGGTTCTATTTTTGTGTTTTTATTCTTTTCAGCTACAAACCCAACTGAGGAGATGGGAGATGGAGTTGGGAGAATAGGAAGGCAGTGGTGCAGTGGAGTGCTCCCAAAGGCTTTTCCTATTGGTAGCTGGGGAGCTTCCCATGCGGGCTCCTTCGGTACCCGATGTCACCCATATGTGAAGACTAAATTCCTGCTGTTCCCGGAGATCACCTGTTACAGGTGAGTAACTATGCTTTCCATCTACTTCATGCTGCCCCAAAAGGGCATATCCTTGAGACTTATTCTGGACCTAAAGGTGGTCAAGGCTAAGCTAAGAGGGCCCCACTTCCATATTGAGACCCTTAGGTCAGTTGTCATATGCATCCAGCAAGAGTTGTTTCTGACTTCCTTGGACATTTCCAAAGTGTACTCCATAGTCTGATACAGGAACATCATCTGCAGTTCCTCAGCTTCTATGTCCTGGGCTTCCATTTTCAGTTTTGTATCTTGCTTTTTGACTTTTCCATAGTTCCTTGCATCTTCTTGAAGGTCATGGTAGTGGTGGTGGCCTTCCTTCATAAGCAAGGAATCTGTGTTCACTTGTATCTTGACAACTGGGTGATTTTGGTCCAACTCCATGGAGAAGCCAGGATGGACCCTGCCAAGATAATTCAGTGATTGGAGAAGCTGAGATGGATGATAAACTATCCTAAGAGCAGCCTAGATTCCTCCCAGGACTTGACGGATCTGGGTGCCTGCTGCAACACTCACTTGGACAGTGTGTTTCTCACCTTGGAATGGATGGACAAAAACTGCAGCTTCAGCTCAGGGATTTTTGCTCTCAGGCTGTTCCCAGGCCCTGGGAATACTTGCAGCTCCTAGGGTCAATGGCTTTGACCTGGAAATGGCACCTTAGGCCAGGGTGCACATGCAACCCCTGCAGGGACACCACCTGACTCATTAGTCTCCCTGCTCCCAGTTGTTTGAACAGCACCTACTTCTTTTTTCCAGAATATCAAGGAGGAATTGGCCTGGAGGCACCGGATTGGATGATAGCTTGCTTGCTTGTTTGTTTATTTAGCACATTTTCTATGCAGTCTTTTTACCAGTCAAGATGGTTTACGGAGAACTTGGTGTACGCAGACAAGAATGTTAACAATTATTGTGATTTACAAATAATGCAAAGCATTTAAAATAAATGGCTTAACTTAAAGGGACAGGTAGATAAGACATTATAGGGAGTGGGGAAAGGTTTAGGTTACTAAGCTTACATTGACTTATGTACATTATAAAGAACAAGTTATGTTATTAGGGACTGGGCCATGTGTGGGGTGGGTGCCCCAAAGAATTCTAGTAATAGATGAGTTTTTAATTTTTTTTGGTAGACACCCTTATATTTAATGGTCCTTAGTTGAGGGGTAGGGCATTCCACATCATTGGGGCATAGAAGGGAAAATGATCTGGTGCATGTTCGCTGATTGCTCTTGAGCTTTAATAGGGGTATTTCTGTTGAGGGTGTGGCATTTTCGCAGCCTGTTATTTCTAGGTGTTTCCATTAGATTGTAGAGACTCAGCAGATAGTTTGTGTACTATTTTGTAAGTATTAAGGAGAACTTTATTTGTTTCTAATTGAGATGGGTAGTCGGTGAAGTTGCTTGAGAATCGGGGTGATGTGAGTTTTCCAGAATGTTCCTGGAAGGATTCTGACTGCTGTGTTTTGCGCAAGTTGTAGCAGATAAAGAGTGTGCTTTGGTATATCGAGTTGCAGTAGTCTAGGATATGAGTTGAAATGGCCTGAGAAACACTGCAGAAGTCAGCACACCTCTCTCCAGTGGAAGGATAACCTCTATCTTGCACCCTTTGGTGTCCAGGTTCCTGAGAGGTTTACTTCCGCTGAAACCCCCGGTTCGCCCTCCAGCAACCAAATGGGATTTGAATGTGGTCTTAGAGCAGCTTACTCGCCCACCTTATTAGCCTGCGAAACACTGCAGAAGTCTCCTGGGTTTAGAAGGGGACGTAAATTCTTCAGAATTCTAAATTTCTGATAGACTGCCTTGGTGGTGTGTTTTATTTGGGCTTGTAGTTGCAGGCCCTGATCAAATATGATTCTTAGGTATTTGACCTCTGTCTTGAATATAAGTCTGTATTCCCAAATTTGATGGTAGCTGGGGGTTTGAAGTTGGTGGTTGTAATGTGTAGTACTTAAGTTTTATTGAAAATGATACTGAGGTTGTGATTTTGCAGTCGCTGAGTTATTGCTAAGTAGCATTTGGTTATGGCGGAGTAATCTGGTGTGGCTAGAAAGAAAGGTGTTGAAGATCATGATGTAATCCGTGCATCTCAGCTTCCTCTCTTGGAAAGCGCTTTTCTTGGTGGCCCTCATGTTGGCCAGACGAGTGAGTGAGCAGCAGGCTCTGGTGTCTGATAGACCGTACACACTGTTCTATAGGAACAGGGTGGTGCTTCGCACTCATCCCAAGTTCCTTCCGAAAGTAGTCTCCTTGTTCCACCTCAACCAGGAGGTGGTTCTTCCGACCTTCTTTCCCAGGCCGAATGCCAGTTGGGCAGAAGCAATTCTGCACACCCTGGACTGTTAAGAGGGCTTTGGCCTTCTACATTGAGCGTACATGGGAACATTGAAGGGCTTCTCAGCTCTTCGTCTCTTATGACCGCAGTAGGCTGGGGATGCCTGTCTCCAAGCGTACCTTATCCACTTGGGTGGCGGATTGTATCGCCTGGGCAGACAGGGCGGCTGACCTCCTATTGAAGGGTCGAGTCACGGCCCACTGGATCAGGGCTAAGGCGGCATCAGTGGCTCACTTCAGCTCTGTTCCACTGGCAGACATCTGCCAGGCCGCCACCTGGTCTTCAAGCCAGACGTTTGCAGCCCATTACTGCCTGGATAGGGAGTCCCAACGGTACAGTGCTTTTGGCCAGGCTGTACTCTGTAACCTGTTTGAGGTTTAGGCAACTCCTATCCTCCGACCCTTTGGTGTCAGGCTACCAGAGTGTTAGGTTCTCGGTTGAACTCCTATCATGGCTGCTGTGGCTCTTCTAGAGGGAGCCTATTTTTTAGTTATGGGTTCTCGGTAGCCTATAGCTAGGGAGTCTCATATGTGAGGACTGACTTCCTGCTTGTTCCTGGAGAAAGCATAGTTACTCACCTGTAACTGATGTTCTCCAGGGACAGCAGGAATCAGTCCTCATGACCCTCTCTCCTCCCCTGGAGTTGCAGTCCTAATATTGATTTTATTCATTTTGCTGTCTCTTAGCTATGTCATTTGACTGAGCAAGATGGCACCCTTGGGCAGGAAGGGGACCGCGCATGCGTGATGCAATCCCAAAGGCTTTCTTTGAAAGCTGGGGATTGCTCCGCATGAGGGCTCCATCAGCGCCGACGTCACCCATATGTGAGGACTGATTCCTGCTGTCCCTGGAGAGCACCTGTTACAGGTGAGTAACTACGCTTTGCCAGCCTGCTGGGCTGGGGGATGCATTGTTTGGGTCAGTTTGCTCAGGGTCTCTGGGCCCCCTCAGGAAGGCTCCTGGTCATTCAGTAGGAGCCTGGCTCTGGAGAGGTTTCAGTCTCTTCTGGAGGAGGAAGAGGTCAGAATGTTCTCAAACACCACGGCAATGGCGTAATTCAACAAACAAGGTGACACTTGCAGCATTGCAGTGACCACAGATGTGAAGGAGCGCTGTCATTGGGCCAAGTCTCATCTGGGGTTCTGTCAGCTGCCCATAATAGTGAATGTCGACAACATGCAGGTCATTTTCTTGAGTCTGAATACCATGGATCATGGCAAGGGGGGCCTGCCAATCATTAATCTGATAGTCACCCAAGGAAATTATTATTCATTTATTAAACGCTACAAGGCATATGCAGTGCTGTACAAACAGAGAAAGACAGTCCCTGCTCAAAGAGCTCACAATCTAAAAGACAAATAGATGTGACCATACAAGAAGCAACAAACTATAACTGCCAGCCCTCAAAATGTCATACACACATACCTTTCATCTAAGATTATTTTGCAGCTGTGCCATAATACTAACAATAATTGCCCTCACACATAGTCTAAACAATAAACACCATAAACCAATCCCAATCATACAAAGACTTAACCGTCATCATACACCATCAACACATGCACCAAATTGGCCTAATTCAAAAGTAAACCACAACCGTCTTATACATATAAAACCCACCTCACCCCACCAACCAAATTCCCTGCCAAACAAAAAAGAACCAGCCATTTTATCATGTATCCTAACAAATGCTAGATCCATGAAAAACAAACTCCCTATCTTCACTGACCTCTTAAATGATAATAAACCTGACATACTCTGTGTTACAGAAACATGGCTATCTGACACAGATGTGGTCTACCTAAACCAACTAAATAAGAATGACTACGACATTTTTCATACACATAGAAACAACAAAAAAGGAGGAGGAGTGCTTGTAATGACTAAAAAGGTCCTAAATGCTAAACAACAATCCTCAGAGATCATTAACAACACTGACACCCTCATCATAAAGATTGACAATATTAGAATATGCCTGATATACAGACCACCTGACCATAAAACAGAAAATATGGATGTCCTGATAGAGCTTCTCAGTTCATCCACTGACCAATGTCCAATAATAATGTTAGGAGATTTTAATCTCCCATCTCTTCCCACTACATATTCAACCCTCTTTCTTGAATCTTTACATGACATAGGTTTCCACCAAATCATCATCAATACAAAAACCCATATCAAAGGAGGAACCTTAGACCTCATATTTCTCCCTGAAGTACTCCATAAACTTTTTAATCCGGAATCCCTACAGTGCACGCCGATCCTATGGTCAGACCACTACCTGATTAAGTTTACTATTATACACACGGACTCAAATAACAAACACAACCAGCAAGAACCCCTACCCCCCAGATTTAAAAAATTCAATGCAGAAGATTTCCTAGACCTAACTATCCCTTACCTCTCCTCATCACCTACCAACCTTGATGAGGCCATTACAAATTGGCATAATACAATCTCAAATGCAGCTGCATATAACCAATCATACAAGAGGATCATCCGTCACAGAACTGGTGATGCCCCATGGTTTAACAACACTTTAAAAGTTATGAAAAGAACACTTAGGAAAATTGAATTAAAGTGGCGCAAAACTAAATCTACATCACATAACGAACTCTATTGTACTTATCTCAAAAACTACAGAGAGGCCACAGACAGCGCTAAAAAAAACTTCCACTCTACTATCCTAAATAAATCTATCAACAGACCAAGAGAACTGTTCTCCATTGTCCAAAACCTAACTAAAAACACATACAACTCAAGTCATGAAGCCAACGACATATCTCCCCAAACCTTAGCAAATTACTACATAAACAAATCAAAAATAAATCTCACCAATTCCACAAGCCATATTATACCAACCACTATTAGATTCTTGGAATAATTTCTATCTCATAACAAAAGAGACCCTTAAGAATATAATGATGAACTTAAATACCACAACTTCTCACCTTGATCCCTGCCCAGTAAACTGGATAAAGAACACCCTTCCAACCTTATCCCCTTTCATAATACCACTAATTAATCTATCACTAAATCAAGGCTATCTCCCGCCCATACTAAAGCATGCACAAATTAGACCCATACTAAAAAAACAATACTTTGGACAAAACCTCACCGAAATCTTATAGACCCATCTCCAGTATACCATTCATGGCTAAACTCATAGAAAATGTAGTTCAAACACAAGAATACATCGACACATCAGCCCCCCTTGATGACCAACAATATGGCTTTCGGCCCTGGTCATGGGGTAGACACTCTTTTAACAGTCCTCCTAGACACACTAGTAAGAGGAATAGACAGCCCTAAAAATGCAATCTCCAGGAACAAGCAGGAATAAGTCCTCACATATGGGTACGTCGGTACCGACGGAGCCCGTGCGGGAAAGCTCCCCAGCTTCTTAGAATAGAAGCTTTTGGGACCTCCCACTGCACATGCGCACTGCCTTCCCGCCTTCCTGAACAGCTCTCCTCAGTTTCTCTTTTTCCGCGGAGCCAGCAGGTCGTGTTCCTGTCACCGCTGAAGAAATTGTTATTTTATTTGTTTCTTTAGACCGCGTACCTGCCTTCCCCATACCGATACCGGTATCGCCGGTCTTTTCTTTCTTTCTTTAAAAAATTATAATTCTTTTTTCTTATTTTTTAGCTTTTTGGTCACTTCAGAGAGGCCTCTCGGCCTACTCAATTTCTCCTCATGGAGAAGCCAGCCCCTGGATTTAAGAAGTGTACCAAATGTAATGCTGTTATTTCAGTCACAGACACCCATGACTGGTGTCTGAAATGTTTGGGGCCTGACCATTCCATACCGGACTGCCCATCTTGCTCCCACATGTCTAAACGTGGGCTGCAGAACCGGGCCAACAAATTCCATGTGCTGTTTGCTTCAGAGAATACAGCATCACAGTCATCCAGGTCTTCTTCTCCGGATGGATCTCAGGTAACCAAACCTTCTGTGGGCAAGTCCTCAAAGAGCAAATCTCCTTCAAAGCATCGAGAGGCTCTTAGCTTAGAACTTGAGGACCCTGCCCCAGCCAAACAACCCCGGCGGGAAGTCCAACTTCCAAAAACGCCAATTCAGGGGTCTCAGGTTGATATCGATGCTACGGCCTCGACGGATCACCTGTTAGCCTGCTCTGGGGTACCGGGTCACTCCGGTACCGACATCCAGGCAGCTATGGCGTCCATGGGCGATACTGTACAGTCCATGCAGCATTCCGTCATGGCTTTCATTAAAGCTGCAACGCCATCGGTTCCGCTTTCAGCGGTTCCGGGCCCGATACCGGTATCGTCCGCCATGCCGGTATCGAGGCCGTCCACCTCTAAACGCAAGTCGGTACCGTATGGGCTTTCGCTCCATACCGGTTCCATACCCGATACGCCCGATATCGATACCGATCGGTACGCGTATCGTGCGTTAGAGGAAAGCACCGATTCCTCTGAGGATTTTCACTCCTCTGATGATTCTGCTGAGTTTTCACTCAACTTACCTGAGGAGCCCTCTTCTCCTAAAAGGAGAATGTCCCCTCCAGAGGATTTGTCCTTCCAGGACTTTGTTTTAGATATGGCTACAGCCCTTTCTATTACCACATCCTCTGAAAAGGAACCCAGATCCAAAAAACTGGATATTTTGGGATACTCAAAGGCCCCTAAGGAGGCAGTTACCCTGCCTATCCATGAAATCCTTCA
Source organism: Ichthyophis bannanicus (assembly GCA_033557465.1). NCBI lineage: Eukaryota > Metazoa > Chordata > Amphibia > Gymnophiona > Ichthyophiidae > Ichthyophis > Ichthyophis bannanicus. Next base: position 512,564,459 of record CM066037.1, read on the forward strand.
AGAACAACTGATGGATTTCTGGGAAAATCCTTTGACTTTGTCTCCTTATTCCCGTAGGTTGGACACCATGTATAGGGTCCCTCCTTCTCCTGGTTTCCAAAAGACTCAATTGCCCCACCACTCTATTGTGGTGAAGTCTGCAATGAAGAAGATTAGGAGTACCAAAAGGCACTCTTCCACCCCTCCAGGACGGGAATGTAAGACTTTGGACTCTTTTGGTAGGAAAATTTTCCAGGCTAGTATGCTTATAGCCAGGATTAATTCCTACAGTCTCTATATGGGCATGTTCCTGGAGGAACTTGCCAAAAAGGTGCGGCATTTTGCCCCCTTTATCCCTGAGGATAAAAAGCAGGGATTCCTTTCCCTAGTGAAACAACTCTTAGAGGTTTCTAAGTTCTCTAATAGGGCAGCATATGATTCCTTTGAGGGAGCCAGTAGGGCTTCGGGCATTGCTATTGCAGCCCGACGTCTTGCTTGGCTCCAGGCCTCTGATCTGGAACCTTGGGTTCTAGATGGCTTACGGAATCTGCCCTGTACAGGTGAGAACTTATTTGGGGAAGAGTGGCAAATCAAAGCCACCCAGATGGATGCTGAAAATGCCACCTTGGAAAGACTTTCAAAGTCCACTTCAATTCCTACTAAGAAAAAGTCTTTTAAAAGGCCTTACTATAAGAAGGCCAGAGTTGCTTCAAATACTGGCCAGCAGTCTTCTCAACCTCGCTATACTGCTAAGCGTCAGCAATCCAAACAAGCACGAGCTAAGCCTGCAGCAGCTACTGTAGCTCAGCAGGCTCCAACCCCTCAGGGGTTTTGACTTGCTCCTAGGGAACTTGCCACTTCTGGTTCTAACACAACCAGAACCTCTCACCATACCCGGAAGGTTGGTTCACTTTGCTCCCAGATGGGAACAAATCACAACAGAACAATGGACCCTCTCTATCATTCGAGAGGGTTACAAACTTCATTTCTCCAGCCTTCCTCCCCATCATATGGTGAGACCATTCAATTCTCCCCCATCTCTCCTAACCCTGTTGGGTCAAGAGGTTTCCTCTCTTCTTGCCCAAGGGGCCATAGAAGAGGTTCCTCTTCCTCAACAAGGGTCCGGTTTCTACTCCCCTTATTTTCTCATTCCAAAGAAGACAGGGGGATTCAGACCAATCCTAGATCTGAGAGAATTGAACAAATTTCTCTTCAAGGAGAAATTCAAAATGCTGTCTCTCGGCATTCTCCTTCCTTACCTCCAGGGTCAGGACTGGCTTTGTTCTCTAGACCTACAGGATGCGTATACACATATACTCATCCATCCATCCCACAGAAAGTATCTTCGCTTTCTGTTTCAGGGAAAACATTTCCAATACAGAGTACTCCCCTTCGGTCTAGCCTCTGCTCCAAGAGTATTCACAAAATGCATGGCAGTCGTAGCCGCATTTCTAAGAGGCATGGGAATCTTTGTCTTCCCATATCTGGACGACTGGCTCATCCGAGCTCCAACTCAGTCACAGGCCCAGATTTCCCTGGACCACACAAGGAGCCTTTTGCAGTATCTGGGACTGGTAGTAAACCTTCCCAAGTCCCAACTCATCCCTACTCAATCTCTAGAATTCATAGGGGCCCAGTTGGACACCATCACTGCAAGGGCCTACCTTCCACATGTTCGAGGCCAGCGCCTCCTGAGTTTGGCCTCCCAAGCTCAGTCCAGCACTCACTTGACAGCCAGGGAAATGCTACGCCTACTGGGTCATATGGCCTCCACAGTGCATGTGGTACCCTATGCTCGTCTTCATATGAGAGCAGCTCAATGGACCCTGGCCACTCAGTGGACTCAGGCGTCAGGAGCGCTCTCAGACCAAATACAAACCTCCGATCGTCTGTTTTGGTCCCTCCACTGGTGGACTTCCACCAAGAATCTGTTGTTGGGGGCTCCATTTCAACCATTGCTACCCCAAGCAACCCTCACAACAGATGCCTCCCAAACAGGGTGGGGAGCCCATCTGCAAACTCTCTCCACTCAGGGCACTTGGTCTCTACAGGAGACCACCCTTCATATCAATCTTCTGGAACTGCGAGCAATTTACCTTGCCCTCAAGGTCTTCCACTCCCTCCTAGCCAACCTCACTGTCCTAGTTCAGACGGACAATCAGGTGGCCATGTTTTACATAAACAAACAAGGAGGGACGGGCTCTCTGTCGCTTTGCAACGAAGCTCTAAGACTATGGGCCTTCGCCAGAGAGCATCAGATTCACCTGCTAGCAGTGTATCTCCCAGGAGTTCAAAACTCTCGGGCAGACAGGCTCAGTCGAGTTCTGCTGCCACACGAATGGTCCCTACATTTGGACCAAATAAACCGAATCTTTCAGGAATGGGGGACCCCGGACATAGACCTCTTTGCAAGTCCGTGGAATGCCAAACTTCCCCGGTTCTGTTCCAGAACTCCGTGTCAGGGAGCTCAGGCTACGGACGCCTTTCTCCTGAATTGGAATCAGGCATTCCTATATGCCTTTCCACCCATTCCTTTGATTCCCAAGACTCTGTTCAAACTCCAGAGGGATCAGGGAACTATGATCCTCATAGCTCCACGCTAGCCACGCCAAGTGTGGTTCCCTCTACTTCTACAGCTCTCCCAGGGATCCTACTTGGATCTGGGAGCTGCGCCAGACCTCCTGTCTCAGGAGGAGGGGACTTTGTGGCACCCAAACCCCAAATCCCTTCACCTCAGTGCTTGGTTACTGAAGGCTTAAGCCTTCAAGACTTTCATCTTTCCCAACCAGTGAAAGATATCCTTTCTGCCTCTAGGAAACCCTCTACCAGGCGTTCCTATGCTTTCAAATGGAAACGTTTTTCCATTTGGTGTGCTCAGCAGGGTCTTGACCCTCTGGCACTTCCTTTGAATTCTCTTCTTGATTATCTCCTGCATCTATCCAATGCAGGCCTCAAGACGAATTCGGTAAGAGTCCATTTAAGTGCTATTGCAGCATCCTTGAAACATATAAATGGACAACCTATCTCCTCTCATCCTCTTGTTGCAAGATTCATGAGAGGCCTGACTCTCACTAAACCTCCCATCAGACCACCCCCGGTCGCATGGGATTTGAATCTAGTGCTCGGTCAACTTATGAAGCCACCTTTTGAGCCAATGTTTTCCACCTCCTTGAAATTTCTTTCCTGGAAGGTCATCTTCCTCATTGCAGTCACTTCGGCTCGCCGCATCAGTGAGCTGCAGGCTTTAGTGGCTAATCCACCTTACACAAGATTTCATCATGATAAGGTGGTCCTTAGGACGAATCCCCACTTTATGCCTAAAGTGGTCTCGCCTTTTCATCTTAATCAAGAGGTATATCTACCTGTCTTTTTTCCAGCTCCTCATGCATCCAATGCAGAGAGGAACCTTCATACTCTGGATTGTAAAAGAGCTCTCGCTTTTTACCTTAATAGGACTCAGCCACATCGAAAGTCTTCTCAACTTTTTGTGGCCTTTGATCCTTCCCATTTGGGACTTCCAGTCTCCAAGCGTACACTTTCCAATTGGATTGCTCAGTGTATTTCTTTTGCTTACCAGAGCAAAAACATTTCTCTGGAAGGCCATGTCACTGCTCACAATGTGAGGGCCATGGCAACTTCTATGGCTCATCTGCACTCTGTTTCCATAGATCAGATCTGTCGAGCCGCTACCTGGGCCTCGGTTCATACCTTCACAGCCCATTACTGTTTGGACAAGGACTCCCGCCGGGATGCCTTGTTTGGCCAGGCTGTCCTCAAGCACCTGTTCCATTCCTAAACAACTCCTGCCCACCTTCCCAGAATGGATGCCTGAGATCCATACGAAGATGGCGAACCTTTACAGGGGATCCCATGCATCTAAGCTAGGGAGTCCCCATATGTGAGGACTTATTCCTGCTTGTTCCTGGAGATAGCACAGTTACTTACCTGTAACAGGTGATCTCTGGGAACAGCAGGAATTAGTCCTCACAACCCACCCACCTCCCCTAGGAGTTGTATCTTTTATCTATCTATCTTCCTGTCCTCTCTCTGTTGACTCAGCTATAAACTCGAAACTGAGGAGAGCTGTTCAGGAAGGCGGGAAGGCAGTGCGCATGTGCAGTGGGAGGTCCCAAAAGCTTCTATTCTAAGAAGCTGGGGAGCTTTCCCGCACGGGCTCCGTCGGTACCGACGTACCCATATGTGAGGACTAATTCCTGCTGTTCCCAGAGATCACCTGTTACAGGTAAGTAACTGTGCTTTCCTACTTCTTTTTCTAGACATATCTGCGGCATTCGACAGTGTCCACCATACACTAATGCTCAATAGGCTCACACAAATAGGTGCCAACTCAACAGTTCCTAAATGGTTTATTCCATATCTATCCAACAGATCCCAAACTGTCAGGATCAATAATCAAACCTCCAACACATATAAACAGGAAATAGGACTCCCCCAAGGCTCTGCGCTCTCTGCTCTCCTATTTAACATATATATACAACCAATTTGCAATATCTTTAAAAAATTCAAAATCCATTATCACATATATGCGGATGACATCATGCTGTACATTTCATTCACAATCCCTACTATTCCACTCCAACTTTTAACAGATTGTTTCAAGGAATTAGCAACTTGGTTAGAAGACCACAATCTCTTCATTAACCATTCCAAAACCGACATACTAATTGTAACAAAAAACAAATCTTTTACCCCCCCACCCACATTACACTTCAGAATCATGACAGCCACATAAAAAATGAAATAAAATACTTAGGGGTGTTACTAGATACACAACTCAGTATGAGCACACACATAAGAAATACAACAAAGAAAATATACTTTAAACTCAAAGTATTAAAACAATTACGCCCTCTAGTCCACCTGCAAGACTTCCTAAGTATCATTCAAGCCATTATCACCCCACATTTTGACTTCGCCAACCTCTCTCTATTAGGCACAACAAACCAAAACATCAGAAGACTCCAACTGGCTCAAAATGCTGCCGCCAGAACCATAATGAAGGTACACCCGTTTGAGCACATATCACCCTATCTAGCCAAACTACACTGGCTCCCCCATTCAATGTAGAATAAACTATAAATTAATAATAACCACTTTTAAAGCACTAAATAACACTGCCCTAGCAACCCTAAATAAACTAATCACCAAAGACACACCCCATTGTGCATATAGAAGAGGCAACGCCAATAAAATAAAAATTCCAAAAGAATTCACAAAGTCCAAAAAAACAACAAATAAAAAAGCATTCTCCCATGCAGCCCCTACGCTCTGGAACTCTCTACCCGATGAAATCAGAACCTCAACCGACCTTAAAGATCTACGCAAAAACTTAAAAACTCACCTTTTTATCTCCTACTACGGCCCAATGGCAAACTCTCAACTTCAATATGAAAAGGGATAAACTATATAACACACGTAGATCAATACCGCAAGGCCTCTAGATATTTTTGACCTAGACACTCTCTCTATGATGCTTATACTGTTGAACTTCTCCTTCACTAACTGTACATAGTTAATTGTACATAGTTCCAAAAAGGTTTATAGTTAAAAGTTCAAATGTTAATTGCACATAGTTCATGTTATTTAATGTAAAAACAGAAATGCCTTTCTGTCTCCTTAACTGTTATATGTAAACCGCACCTGATCTTCGGAAGGTTGCAGTATATAAAAGTTTGTTAAATAAATAAATAAAATAAAATAAGATCAAAGGGAAGAGGAGACACAAGGAAAACAAAGATCATGGTCCGAAAGCAGTCTCAAGGAGGTATGTTTTTAGCAAGGATTTGAAAAGGGAGAGAGGAGAGACTTGACGTAGAGATAGGGGAAGCTTATTCCAGGCATAAGGAGTATCAGTGTGAAAGGACTGAAGTCTGGCATTAGCATTAGAAGAGAAGAACATAGAGGAGGAGACCAGAGGAGGAGCGGAGTTCACGAGGGGGCGAGTAGGGAGGGAGGAAAGATGAGGGACTGTAGAGTGAATGCATTTAAAGGTTAGGAAATGTGAAGGTTAGAAACTTGACCACCAGCAGGAAGAATCTGTGGGCAGCAGGTTTAGATGCCCTTCTTCAGGAGTGATCCTAGAAGGGGCTCCTGTACATCTTTCCTCTGTGGCACATGGTGAGTCAATGTCTGAGCAGAATTCAGTTTCACCCAGGTTTAGTCATGCTAGTGGTGTCAGACTGTCCGCGTAGGCCATAGTACCTCAGGGGAGGGCACTTCTGCAGCAAGGTCCCCCTTCTCACTTACAGCCTGGCTCTTCAGAGGCATATGCTTTTTTAGAAAGGATATTCTGGAGTGGTAGTTGATCATCTTAAGGCCTGGAGGACCTCTACATTCTCGGCCTATGTAAGAATCTTGAGGATATTCGAGAGGTGGTGTCCTCTGAGCCTTTGGATGCTGGGAAGGCAGATATAGTCACTGTTGCTTTCTTCTTCTTACAGTCCAGGTTGGACCACGTTTGAGCTCTGAACTCTCTCAAGGTTCAGATGGTGGTCCTTGTGTGCTACTGGTAGTGTTTTCAGGGAGTCTCCTTAGCTGTGCACCTAGTTTTATCCTGCTTCCTTAAAGGGGTGAGGCAGATCCTTCCACCCGTATATTTGATTGTATCAAAGTGGAGTCTTTTTCTGATGTTGAAGGCGCTAAAAGGTCCCCTCTTTGAGCCCCTTCAGGTGGTGCCTCTCAAAAATTTGACCCTGAAGATGGTATTCTTGTGGCTGTTGTCTACCAGACTGGTGTCTGAGCTACAGGCTTTGTTCCTATAAGAGAGCCTTTCTGGCCTAAGTCTGAGGGCAATACCAACCTCTCTTCCGAAGGTGCTGTCTTCCTTTCATCTTAATCAGACTGATCCCTGCCCCCCTCTTCCTTTGGATGGACCCCTTTGCTGTTTCTGTTGAACATGAGGAGGGTGTTAATGAAATATCTGGGGCATACTAATACCTTCTGTTCAGACCATCTTTTTCCTATTCAGTAGTCCTACAAAAGGACAATGCAATGCAATGTGTGTGCCTTCGAGTCAGTCCTGACTCCTGGCGACCCAGAAGCTCCTGGGTTTTCTTGGCAGTGTCACCGGAAGTAGATTGCCAGGCCTTTCTTCCGAGGCAATGGAGGGTTAAGTGACTTGCCCAAGGCCACAAGGAGTGCTAGTCGGAATCGAACCCTGGTTGCTTGGTTACCAAGCCAGTGTTCTAACCACTAGGCTACTCCTCCACTCCAGGCAGCAGCCAAATCAATGATTGCCTGTTAGATTAAAGAAGCTTTTCAGCCTACCTTCTCTTTGGGGAAGTACTGGAGGAAATTAGAGCTCGCTCCACTAGGACGCAAGTCGCCACCTGAACAGTGTCTGCCTTTGTATTTCCAGAGGACCTCTGTAAGGCGGCAGCTACCATCTCTGAACACCTTTTTGTATGAAGACGCTATAGGTTGTATATGGGAGCTGGGGCGGATGGCACCTTCGGCAAAGCCAGTCTGCCTGGAGTGTTTTCCTCCCACCCTGGGCCCTGTCTGCTTTGGGTATGTCTAACTCATCTGGACTGGTCTAGCAGGATAAGGAAAGAGAAATTTTCTGTACCTGCTAACTTTCCTTAAATCTTGCTAGACCAGTCCAGAAACCACCCTGGAAAGATGACTCCTACAGGTGTGAGAACGGTACAGCCTTTAACTGCATTTTCAGTATACATGCCTAATGCAAAGTCCAGTACAGTAGTAAGAGAGCCAAATGTTTTTATGCAAAGTTTTATTGTTGGTTAATGCTTTTTTTTTTTCCTGAGTTTTTCAGCCTTGCTTTCTGCTTGGGAAGTGTCATACTGTTTTCTCTTAGTACTGCACCGGTGTATATGCAAGTGAGAAAAGCGGCATATAAGCCTAGTTAAATAGAATAGAATAAAATAAAATAAAGTGATGATTGCCTCTACCTGCCGCCTGGGGCACATAACCCGCTCACCTGGGCTAGCCTAGTAGATATGGAAAATTTCTTCTTTCATCTTTAAAAGAGTGTACTGCATTGCCTGGCGTGTCTTCAAAATTTATAACAAACGTATTTCACTAATGTGTCTGGTGCTTAGCAGAAAATTGTGCTTAAATTTCAGGTGCAGTTGCCTATCATGTGGTGGGTGCTTTATTTATACTTTTTACAGTTTCTGTTATACTGATGCACACTATTAAATAGGAATATTTTAATTCCTGTATGATAGGAATGTATCATGGAGCATAGAGTGATTTATAGATGGAAGGTTACACTAGAAAGTCTCTCATATCTTTTCATTTTCATTCTTCCAATGTTTGCTTTTGTCTTGGCTGTTGGCTGTAGTCTGATTTCATTACTTCTCTTCTACCTGTGATGGGATCAGTACATCCTGCATCGTGGAGGCAGGGTTTGCGCAAAACTGGCATTGTTCTAGTGCCCAGTAAGGGTGAAAAGTCCATGGTGAGACATTGGTGTGTGCAAAGATTTGTATGTTAGGTTTCAGAATAACCATTTTTAATGAGTGTACTAGTATCACTGTTGCATGGTTTTTACATTGACTTGTGTGGCTGTTCTACTTATTCAATTTGTATCTTATTACCACTGTGTGTGTTATGAGGTATATTCTAGTCTAACCATTACATTTTAGAAGAACTTAATTTTTTAGGGGTATAGGTTATAATTTGGTCTAGAAAAGGCTGCTCTTTTTTTTTTTTTTTAAATGACCAATATGACGAGAAATAAAATATATTGTTTGGGGGAGGGCTAAAAGAAGCTGTGCATGAAATCTACATGTTCTTAAAATTGGTGGTCTTGTTATACAGTTCCCCCCTCCTGCTAGCAAGATTTCTCCTAAAGAAGAAGAGAGAAAAGACGAATCTCCTGCCTCCTGGCGATTAGGTCTTCGAAAGACTGGCAGTTACGGTGCACTTGCTGAAATAAGCACATCTAAAGAAGCCCAGAAGGAGAAGGACTCTACCGGCGTTATGCGATCTGCTTCGAGTCCTAGACTTTCTTCCACTTTAGACAACCGAGAAAAGGTAATTGGTCCATTAGAATCACAATCCTAGTTGTCTGCGGAAGGACTTACAAATTCCGTGGCAATTCCGTGATACAAGCAAATTTATAAAAATGTATCTGCATATCTAGTAATTTAAAAAAGTCTCATTTTTTGGGCATTTATGTGCCCAATTTATTTGGCTGTTTTTATTGGGGGGGGGGGAAGCATCTTAATTGATTCTGCGAGGGGGAGGGAATAGTGAATAAGAGTGAATCTGGGGGATGGGGAGGGTTTCTCGGGCAGGATGGGCAGAAGGACGTGGGGATAGAAAGATGGATTGGAGTGTAAGTTATGGGGAAGATGGGGAAAATTTTATTTGACACATTTTTATACCATTTTTCTACCAGTCAAAACGGTTTAGAATGAATTAGGTGCAAACAGAAACATTAGGTGCAGTAAGTAAGTTACAGGTAATGTTAAGCACAGTAACAGAGCAACTCACACATAAATAAAACTGAAGCAAAAGGTTACCTACGACTAAAGCTTATTAGGAGACTTAAGCCAATACTTAGTCAAGTTCATTTTCAAACTGTTGTCAGGCAATCATTATGCCAATTTTGGACTATGTAACTCATTATATCAAGGACTACTTAAACAGGCTATTTATCTGCTCCAGCTAGTGCAAAATACTACAGCCCGTATTATTACTGGAACAGCAAAGAATGAGCATATCACACCTATATTACAAAAATTGCATTGGCTACCAATAGTTGTTCGGGCAAGGTTTAAAACTATTACAAATATTTTCAAGATTATTAACCAATGCACAGCAGATGTTCTCCATCCCTTATTAATTAAACACAAACAACTGCCCCAGGAGATCAAGCAGTAATAATAAATTACGTGCGCCAATTGGATTTCAAAAAACAAAACAATTTACCTCTGCCAGAGCTTTATCTTTATCAGCAACAGCCCTTTGGAACTCACTCCCGGATGATTTACGGGCCACAAAAGACTTAAGACTTCCGCAAATCACTTAAAACCTTCCTATTCATGGAATATTATGATCAACCAGACAGTGAACTTCATTAACAAAGCATGATTGTAATCAGAAAGTAATGTTACAAGTTCTTTTATAGCATCCCTTTGTAAGTTGTGTTACCTCTTATCCAATGTTATGTCACTCCTTATTTTATGTAATTTATTTTGTGTAACCCAGCACTTTGTAGGAAAAAGTGGTATACAAATCTAAATAAATAAACAAATTATAGATAACTGAGCTAGATAATGGCTTTGAGAACTTTGCCTAAGTATGACGGTTATGGTAGTGTAAAGCAGGTGTATACTGGTATTTTTGATTAATCTGCTTCGTGTAGAAATGGGGGGTCCAAGTGAGGGATTTCCATTGTGGTATGTTGGCAAATGAGGGAGAAATTCCTGTGTTGCTTTTTGGTCCTGTGGAAGTGAGGACATGATTAGCAGTGTGTCCAGCAGTCATGGCATGTGAATTTGTATTGAGTAAGCAGAAGGAGGAGAAGAATGGGATCATAGAGGGAATCCTGGTGTGTGGAGGGGAATGAAGGATCAGAACAGGGAGGAAGGGATTGCCTTAGAATGAGATAAGAGGAGCCTCTGGGTTCTGTCTGTGCTTGCTGCCTCTGATCCTCACCCCCACCCCACAGCACGCTCTTCTGATCCCCTCGCTCCCTTTCCTCTTGCCACACCACAAGCCTCTGATCCCCTTGCTCTTCTTTCTCCCTGTCCCCTCTCTTTCCTCCATTTTGAATATTTCATCAGTCACTTTCTCACCTTAGGCACCATTCCCAACCCTACATTTGTCCTGTCACTTCCTTTAGTCATTACTATCCTACCTCCCCCCTCTTTTTTTTGCTGCCACAACTGCATTCCTAATGCAAATGCTGAGCCTTCCTCATAGTTTGGGGCTTGAAAGAGAACTGCAGCAGTAGAAAGCATTCGGATACCTCCTCTTCTCTCCTGAGGACTTGGATGTTGCACTTAGAAACTGGGATGCAATGTGCTAAATATTAAGACCATGGGAAGGAGAGGGGAGAGAAAGACTATGATGCAACATTGCCCAATATCTTGTACTGCTGCTATCCTCCAAGCCAACGCTATGGGTTCCATGTAAAGATCTCAGCTAGGAACTGAGGACTGCTTTTTCTGCAGCTGTTTTCAGCCTGGCCTGGTCTGTGGAGGCAACCCATCAGTTCCAAAGGAAGAGCCAGACTTTGGGTTCCTTGCCATGGAATCATGGTAAACTGCAGGCCTTGATTTATAAGTGGATGTTTAGCCAGTCCCTTTTACTTTCTGATATAAAGACATACGTTGCTCTGAGGGATTGTTTTTTTCCCCTTTTTTTCAAAAAAGGAATAATGTTTGTGTGTTGCCGAGATTTGTGACTGCTCTTTGGAATTCCATGAAAATAGCACATGTGAGTTTTAAAGTTTTTTTTTTCTTTTTACTGTGTCACTGCCAACTTACTTAAGCTTCAGGTGATCTGACTGCATATATTTATCATCGAGCTGTTTTATTTTGCAGCGGCTATTTTTCTGACCAGGATGCCCCAGAAACTTATCAGTGGATTTAAAAAGTGCTCCAAGTACTCTAGGGCCGTTTCACTCATGGATACTCATGACTGGTGCTTAAAATGTTTTGGTCATAAGCTGCCACCTTGTGATTTGTTTGCAGATGGCAAGAAGAGGCTTTCAGGGCCAAGAGAAACAGCGCAAAAGGAATTTTGGTGCTCAGAAGATAAATCCATTGTCTCAGCAGTATCTGTCTCAATGGCTTCTCAGGCTGCACTGGACATTAGCGATGCATTGGTATCGAGGGGTACTCAAACTCATTTGGAAAAGAGCAGCCGTAGGTCTCCTAAGCATCAGTCATCCACTGATGCTTCCCTGAAGGCTAGAAAGGATTCATCCTCGTTGTCTTTGGTATAGAGGACCAAGGACACCGATCATCGGACAGAGGTTGTGGTGCAGTGGCGCCAAGGTTCATTGGAGTGTGATAGAGTGCTGAGGTGCTTGCCGGTGTGGCTCTCAGACATGAGGGCAGCTCATCCTTGACCATATGAGAGGCAGCAACAGCCTTGTTGAAGACAAGACCAGCCTGCTGGTAAACCTTGGCTGATTTTGCTGAGCCCCATATGTCTTTGGAGGTGGCAGCCTGGGAGAAGCAGCTTCTGAAGTGCATGAAGGATAGAAGCGTGTTGCTGTTCACTATGTGCAGGCTTATGCTCCTTTGGCACTGAGCACGATGCATCAGGACATCGAGTCCATTCTTGAGGCACATGGTCTGCCTGTGGTTGAGACATCGACGACATGGCATCGAAGGTCCTCGACTTGGAAAGTCATCGGTCATCAGTGCTCCTGAAAGAACTTCAGATCCCCAAGAGGACAGAGCCATCCAGGCAAAGACTCTAACATCCTTTGATTTCCTCTCTGAGTCAGATTCAGACTGCTAGTTTACTGACAGTCCTGAATACCTTTCAGAGGATAGGTTTCCAGAACTCCTATCAGACTCTTCTCCTCCTCATGAAAGACTAAAGTCCCTCCTGAAGAACTCTCTTCATGATTTTATCAGATATGGCTATGGCCATATTTTCTTTGGAAACTGAGGAGGAACCCAGGGCGGAAGAATTGGAAATCCCCCAATATCCTGTTGACCCCAAGGAGGCAGTTACAGTGCCTGTGCACCGCATCCTTCAGAGGTCACAAATGAGAATGTGGGTGGCAGCCCCCCTGCCCCAGTACCTCTAGTCAGTAGGAAGTTGGACTCTATACATAGAGTCCAAAAGGCTCCCAGATTTGAAAAGCCTCAGCTGCCACACCACTCTATGGCCATCAGATCTGTTATCAAAAAAAAGCCAAGATTTCCAAGTCACTCTCCGCTTCACCCTCTGGGAGGGAGGCTCGGACTTTGGATTCCTTTCGGAAGGGAAAATGTTTCAGTGCCATGCTTTCTTCCCATGTGGCATCCTACCAGCTCTATATGGGCATGTATTTATGGACATCATGCACAGCCTTGATATATCTACCTTTCTCCCTCCAGAGAAACTCAAACGATATTGTTCTCTAGTGAGCTGAGGGAGGGAGTGCTTGAAATACATTGTCGAAGCGACATATGATATTTTTGATAAGGCATCAAGGGTTTTCTCAAATATTTTGATGCCTGGAAACACTAATGTAGCCAGGTGTATGGGAACAGCTTGCTGATATGCCGTTCTGTGGAGATGATCTCCTCGGAGATAAAGTTCAAAAACCTGCTTCCATGATCAAGCAGCACTCTTTGACATGCTCAGAACTCTTTCCAGGCACACTTCTGAGCTAGCCTCCTCTTCCAGGAGGTTTCACAGCAGAGGGCAGCAGAAATCCTACTGTCACAGGTGTATTTTCCTACCTCCCGCTGCACCTAATCCATGCAGACTTCACATGTCCATCCTAGATGGGAGAAGTCTCAGAAGCCTTAGTCAGCACTTGACCTTCTATTTAGAGCAGATGAAAGCCCATAGAAAGTCTGTCTAACTTTTTCTTTTGACTCTAGCAAGCTAGGGACTGCTGTCTCCAAATGCAATCTATTAGCCAAATTGAAAGAGTGCATTTCTTACTTATGCCCAGGCAGGCTCACAGTGTTAGAACCATGGCTGGGTCAGTGGCCTAGTTTCACTGTGTGTCCATGGAAGAGAGAGACAGAGCTGCAGCCTTGACTGCAGTCCACACATTCACCTCACTATTGTCTGAATGGACACTCCTGATGCAACAGCAGATTTGGCCAGTCAGTACTGTAGAATCTTTTCAGAGATTAGAATCCAACTCCGTCCTCCTTCTTCCTCTGGCCCATTTCTTTCTGTTCAGACTGCCTTGTAGAAAGAAAATTACAAAATGGTTCAACAAAAAGGCCTGTTACCACCACAAAAAAAGAGGTTATGTTCCTCTCTTCTGGCACATTCTGGTTTCCCCATTTTTCTTTCTTGTTAGAGGCAGCCTGAGGCTAGTGATTGCTGTAAGTGAGTACTTTATCCTGCTTGTCTACTGAGGAAGCAGAGTTAACTCGCCTGTAGCAGGTGTTCTCCATGGACAATGGGATAAGTCCTCCCACTTTACTTGGAGTCTGCTTCTACTCAGCTCTTCAACTGACTGAGGAGAAATGGTCCCACGACAGCAGGTGAGAAGGTATGCATATGTAAAGTGAAACTTTCCAAAAGCTTTTAGGAGACACCTGCTACAGGTGAGTAACTTTGCTTTATTCACATCTTCAAAAAAATGTAGCAGATTGGCGAGGCAAGACTTTTCTATGCTAAATCTATATTGACTTTGTAACAGTAATTTTGTTCCTAGTAATGGTTTCTGCCATTTTGTTTGTCATTAAGGTCAGGCTCACGAGTCTGTAGTTTCCTGGCTTACCCCTGGACTCTTTAAAAATGGGTGTTACTTTGACCAGTCTCAAATCTTCAAGTATTATGCAGTTTTAATGGAGCTATTTCAATATTATGTTGTCTTTGCATCTATTTTACGTTTGAGATAGTTCATGATATTACAGAACTAGTGAATGGCTTAAAATACTTTGAAACTTTACTATGAATTTATTCAGGCCTCTTCTGTTTCCTTTTATACTGAAGTGAAGGTATGCAACTTTAGAACCATGACAGATCTTTGACATTTTAGGGGATAGATATGATTTAGGTTCCCTTTAACTTAAAATGGATAAAACTGTACTAAACTACATCTACTTCCCAAAGACATTCTAAAGTTAGTTTTTACTACTTCAGAGTTTTGCAATGTGATATCTTTTTAGCAGAGTTGAACCGTAGCAGTTTGGTCTTGGTGGGCTCTGCCCTTAAATTCTGTGTTCTCACTCTTTAGCAGGATTGCCAACTGCTAGTTAAATTATAAGGCTTACGTTTTAAAACAGGTGTGTACTTTTCTACACTTAAAACAGTTTGGGCTTGACGCGCCCAAATTTTGTAATTTTCGAAGACATTTCTGGCAAAAATTGAATTCAGAGAAAAATATTACAATCCTGCATTTAGAGAAAATGTGGCATTGCATATCTCGTGGAACAAAAAACTTCCTTCACATCAAAATTTCTACAAGCATCCTAACTTTTCTGACAAATGTATCAACTAATTGTTATGCATGAGTCTTTGTCCCTTTGCTGACAAATAGTTGTTCTGGTAATGTCATAAGAATCTTGCATGGATAGAAGGAACACTCTACTTATGTTTCACAATGATGTCAATGGAAATAAGAAAGAAAGAAAAACTTAAATATCAGCCGTTGCCTTTTTATGATACTGCCAGTTTTTAAATATGCTTTCAAGTAGAAAATGTGGCTTTGTAGATTGCCTGTTTGATACTACCCCCCCCCATGTTTCTTTTCAAAAAGTGCATACATTGTTGTCTCCCTCTTTCCTGAACCATTGACCAACTTTGAACGTGGAAAAGTCAGATGACCACCTTCTGTATGAAGTTTGGTAGATCTAGACCCATCCGTCCGAAAGTATTTTATAAGGCGACAAATGCATGTACATACAGCATAGAAAAGTGGAAGTCAATTCCCCCCCCCCCCCCTCAAACGAAAAGGACTTATTTCCATAGAGTTTGGAACAGTTAAACCTAGTGACACTAAACTTTTATAATTGGGGGTGGGGGGGGGGGAGGAGGAGGAGACGAGAGACACCTCTCGCCACATACAGATACTGTTTTACCAACTGATAAGCTTTTCTCTTCCAAAGAAGCAGTGAGGAGGAAGAAAATTAAGAGAATTGATGCGCAGTCATAATTAAAAGGAAGTTAGCAAATGCCGTACAGGAATTGAAAATCTAAAAATACCATTCCTTTGCCCTTCTTGCCTGATCAGCAACCCCACACATGAAGAAGGGATACTCATTTCAGACATGTTGCCTTTGAGTGCTTTGAACTGTTATGCGTCACTTCATTTTTGCTAGAATAGGATGTCCTGGTTATTCACTATATAGACAAAATTAGCACAGGAAACAGAGGGGAACGGGGCAAGATAGTCATCTACCTCCTATGACAGAGTTGTGCTGTACGCTAAACAGCTCATGAACACACACTGCAAACTGATAAGAAAATGTATAATGGCACATGATGTATCTTAACACTCAATGTATAGAAGATTGTATTATAGCACATGCTGTATCATAGAGCACAATGTACATAGTTCAACCTAATCAAACACACTATAACATCTTACACACAAATCGTGATATATCCTTCACTGCATGAAAAACACGTTCACTACTTTTGATTGTTTTGCTGTGATACCGCCTTGATTGTAGGATAAAGCGGTATAGAAATACTGTTAAATAAATAAAATAAATGAACACACACTGCAAACTGCACAGCAACATCACATATGTGTACACAGTGTCTGTAGTTTGATCAGTAGTCTTTTTGTAGTGAAAAGTTCTATATTTCTTATGATAAGCTATATATAATATGTGTCATTGGGCAACAAAGGTATGGACGTTTTTAAAAGAATAGTTTCTTTATTTTAGGAGAAAGATGGTAAAGGAACTAGACTTGCATATGTTGCACCTACAATACCAAGACGACTGGCTAGTACATCTGACATAGAAGAGAAAGAAAACAGGTAATATGTTGTAGGTTTTATCTTGCTTTTCTACCTATGTATATTGGGTGTGAATGGGAACTTCATGAAAATCTTGTGACACATTTTCAAAAATATTACCTTTTAGGATTATATTGGAAACAGGTAAATCTGATTTCTAAACATGCTCTCTCAAGACTGTTTTAACCAAACATTGGACATTTATTTTATGCAGTTATTTAAAATGTAGAAGTAAGAGCAGGCCTTTGCTTTCACCATTAATTAGGCTCATTTTCATCAGCTTTTATACTTTAAATTTAGTCATGTGATGATTCTGACTTCGTCTGTCCGACAGTCATCTTCTCTCTCACATGAATAACATATCTAGATTTAATGGTTTTAGAATCATTGAAACAGAGAAACATGATGGTAGAAAAAGACCACATGGCCTATCTAGTCTGCCCTTCCATATCAACAACTACAACAGTCCCCTTTTATCCTTTAGAGATCCTCTGTGTTTCTGAGTATCTTTCTTCAGCTGAGCAGTGATATATGCCACTGGTTACATTCACAATTTCCAATAGCCATGCAGAAACTAGCACTAAAGTACTATTGCTGATCCATTAGCATTTCAATGTAGGGGGATTGCCTAGCCACCTTTTCACATCCAGAAAACGTGTATAATAGAGTGGGGATATTTTATGAAAAGTAGGAGATGAAAATCCTGTTAATTATTTATGTAGCTGAACAATTAAATGAATCATAATAAAGTGATTTCTTAACTTTGGTAATTAGCTTCAACAGTGCATTTAATAAATGAAGTAGAGATGAACATTCTTTGTCCTTAGAAAGTAGTGAATGCGCACATAAATTTAGGACTTTTTCCTTTAACTTCAGTCACCCTTGCAGTTGGGTGTTTTGTCTCTTGCATACCTATGCATATTTCATTAGAACACTTTCCTAAAAGCAAATATTTCCATAAACTGCTTTCAGATAAGCAAATGTGAGTTAATTCTGGTCTCAAATACTAGCATGTATTTACAGCCACACTGTAAGAGGGGACAAACAAAATATCTGTAGGATTTGTTTTTAATCAGATTACTACTACTATTACTACTTATTTATATAGCGCTACAGGGTATGAACAGTGCTGTACATATAGATGTAAGAAACGGTCTCTGCTCATCAGAGCTTACAATCTAATCAAGACAAAGAACATCACAAAACTGTGGACTAGAGTTATGGTAAGATACACAAAAGTAGCGGACAGGAGAATGAGGAGCATTGGGATCCAAAAGCAGCCTCAGAGGTGGGATTTTAACCTGGATTTGAATAGGGCTAGAGAAAGGAGTCTGACGTACTGGCTCAGGTCATTTGCTCCAGGCATATGGAGCAGCAAGGTGAAATGAATGAAGTTTGGAATCGGCAGTGGCAGAGAAGGGCACAGAAAAAAGGGATCTAACAGAGGAACGGAGTTCCCGAGAAGAGGTGTAGGGGTGAGATAAGAGAAAAGGTAGTGAGGAGCCACAGAATGTGGTGTAAGAAGAAAAAGTCCATGAATTTGCAAAAGAGTATATAAAGAAAACATTCAAGAATGTACAGAAGGATGGAGCAAGATGGCACAGAAGTGAGCTCTGTTGCAGCTGTGATAGTTTTCTTGTGCCTTTACCTGAATTATGCCTCTAAAAAAAAAACAACAAAAAAAAAACACAACCCTAAGAAGTCTCCCACCAAGTTGGTGGTTGATTGCAGATTCTCTTCATAGCAGCTAAGGATCACGGAACAGCTCCAGCCCCCACAGAAGAAACTTTTAGGTGTTACTGATGTGGATGTTGGTTGCGTGGTGTCTCTGCTGGGGACTGGCAACCCAACCAACAAGGATGCCTTGGCACAGCCGCACCCACATCCACAGTTGGCTTTTGCAGAGGACTCTGTCATCCATGCTAAGAAAAGCACAGTTGGTGCTTTTTCTCCTTCCTTGCAGTTGCCCAAGACTGTGGAGACTGTTTTTCTGGGAGAGCATGTGAAATCTGCAGTTGCAAAAGTAGCTCCTGGTGGGAGTTTAGCAGATGCCAAGTCAGCAGTACAGGAAAGCGCCAAAGAGGGAACTCTGATGGATCTTTGGGAGACGTTGTTGCAGCTCTGTGCTTCATTTAAGCAGTGTTCTATAAATACCAAAGGCCCCTCCAGCAGGATGACGTCCATGCCCTAAAGGTCAAGGGGCATATCATAAAATCTGCTGAAGTTTAGTCAGCTTGCGGTGAAGACTGAGGAGGCCAGGGCAGTTATTGATGCTTTAGTTAAAGATAATTTGTTGGTATAATGCAAGACTGAAAATTTTGAAAATTGTTTCCACAGATTAAATCAAAGGATTTTGAACTTTCCCAAATCTTTGACTGTTACCTCTTGATTTGTTTAAAAAATATATGATGGAAAAGTTGCCTATTTCCCATGACAAGATACCACCTGTTAATACAATAATATAGTAACATAGTAAATGATGGCAAATAAAGATCAGCATGGTCTATCTAATCTGCCCAGTAAGGTGGCTAGAGTTGCACCTGCCAATCTGTGCAGGTTACTCCCTCTTTATGCCTTGGTTTAGGTTATACTTGCTGCTCCAGGCAAGTCACTCCTCTCTATTTATGACGTTATTTATGTTTTTGTTTTTATTCTATCCTCTTGCTATGTAGTGATCCTCTATATCTCCAGGAACAAGCAGGAATAAGTCCTCACATATGGGGTACGTCGGTACCGACGGAGCCTGCGCGGGAAAGCTCCCCAGCTTCCTAGAATGGAAGCTTTTGGGACCTCCCACTGCACATGCGCACTGCCTTCCCGCCTTCCTGAACAGCTCTCCTCAGTTTCTCTTTTTCCGCGGAGCCAGCAGGTCGTGTATCCTGTCACCGCTGAAGAAATTGTAGTTTTTTGTTTTGTTTCTTTAGACCGCGTACCTGCCTTCCCATACCGATACCGGTATCGCCGGTCTTCCTTTTTCTTTCTTAAAAAAATTATTTTCTTTTATTATTATTTTTTCAGCACTTGGTCACTTCAGTTAGGCCTTCAGGCCTACTTTAATTCTCCACATGGAGAAGCCAGCCCCTGGATTTAAGAAGTGTACCAAGTGTACTGCTGTAATATCAGTCACAGACACCCATGAATGGTGTCTTAAATGTTTGGGGCCTGACCACTCCATTCCGGACTGCCCTTCCTGCTCCCAAATGTCTAAGCGTGGGCTGCAGAACCGGGCCAACAAATTCCATGTGCTGTTTGCTTCAGAGAATCCAACATCACAGTCATCCAGGTCATCATCCCCGGATGGATCTCAGGTAACCAAACCTTCTGTGGGCAAGTCCTCAAAGAGCAAATCTCCTTCAAAGCATCGAGAGGCTCTTAGTTTTGAGGACCCTGCCCCAGCCAAACAGCCCCGGCGGGAAGCCCTACCTTCCAAAACGCCAATACAGGGGCTACAGGTTGACATCGATGGCACGGCCTCGACAGATCACCTGTTGGACTGCTCTGGGGTACCGGCCCATACCGGTACCGACATCCAGGCAGCCGTGGCGTCTATGGGCAATACTGTCCAATCCATGCAGCAGGCCGTCATGGCTTTCATTAAAGCTGCAACGCCATCGGTACCGCTTCCAGCGGTTCCGGGCCCGGTTCCGGTATCGTCCGCCATGCCGGAACCCAGGCCTTCCTCTTCTAAACGCAAATCGGTACCGTATGGGCTTTCGCTCCATACCGCTTCCATACCCGGTACGCCCGATGTCGATACCGATCGGTATGCGTATCGTGCGTTGGAGGAAACTAGAGAATACACCGATTCCTCTGAGGATTTTGTCTCCTCTGATGAGTCTGCAGAGCTCTCCCTTGACCTTCCTGAGGAACCTTCTTCTCCAAAAAGGAGACTGTCTCCTCCAGAGGATTTGTCCTTTCAGGACTTTATTTTAGAAATGGCTAAAGGCCTTTCTATCACTACCTCCTCTGAAAGGGAACCAAGGTCAAAAAGATTGGATATTTTAGGATACTCTAAGTCTCCTAAAGAAGCAGTTACTCTGCCTATCCATGAAATCCTTCAGGAACAATTGATGGATTTCTGGGAGAACCCTTTAACTCTGTCTCCTTATTCCCGTAGGTTGGACACCATGTATCGGGTCCCTCCTTCTCCTGGTTTTCAGAAAACTCAATTGCCTCACCACTCCATTGTGGTAAAGTCTGCAATGAAAAAGATCAAGAGTACTAAAAGGCACTCTTCTACACCTCCAGGAAGGGAATGTAAGACACTAGACTCTTTTGGTAGGAAAATCTTCCAGGCTAGTATGCTTATAGCCAGGATTAATTCCTACAGCCTCTATATGGGCATGTTCCTAGGGGAACTTGCCAAGAAAGTACGGCATTTTGCCTCCCTTATCCCTGAGGATAAACAGGAGGACTTCCTTTCTGTTGTGAAACAACTTTTAGATGTTTCTAAGTTCTCCAACAGAGCTGCCTTTGATTCCTTCGAAGGAGCCAGCAGAGCTTCTGGCATTGCTATCGCAGCCAGACGTCTGGCCTGGCTCCAGGCTTCTGATCTGGAACCCTGGGTTCTAGATGGCTTACGGAATCTGCCCTGTACAGGTGAGAACTTATTCGGTGCAGAGTGGCAGGTTAAGGCCACTCAAATGGACGCTGAAAATGCCACCTTAGAGAGACTTTCTAAGTCCACTTCTACTCCCACTAAGAAGAAGTCTTTCAAGAGGCCTTATTATAAGAAGGCCAGATATGCTTCCAATACTGGCCAGCAATCTTCTCAACCTCGTTTTGCGGCTAAACGTCAGCAAACGAAACAAGCAAGAGCAAAGCCTGCAGCAGCTACTGCAGCTCAACAGGCTCCACCCCCTCAGGGGTTTTGACTTGCCCCTAGAGAACTTGCCATTCCTGGTTCTGGACCAACCAGAACCTCTCACCATACCTGGAAGGTTAGCTCACTTTGCTCCCAGATGGGAACAGATCACAACAGAGCAATGGACCCTCTCTATCATCCGAGAGGGTTACAAACTTCATTTCTCCAGCCTTCCTCCTCATCACATGGTGAGACCCTTCAATTCTCCATCTCCTCTCCTAGCCCTGTTGGATCAGGAGATCTCTTCTCTGCTTGCCCAAGGGGCCATAGAAGAGGTTCCTCTTCATCAACAGGGGTCAGGTTTCTACTCCCCCTATTTTCTCATTCCAAAGAAGACAGGGGGATTCAGACCAATCCTAGATCTGAGAGAATTGAACAAATTTCTGTACAAGGAGAAATTCAAAATGCTCTCTTTGGGCATTCTCCTTCCATACCTTCAGAGTCAGGACTGGCTTTGTTCTCTAGACCTGCAGGATGCGTATACACATCTACTCATCCATCCCTCCCACAGAAAATATCTTCGCTTTCTGTTCAGGGGAAGTCATTACCAATACAGAGTACTTCCCTTCGGTCTCGCCTCTGCCCCAAGAGTCTTTACCAAATGCATGGCAGTCGTAGCCGCATTTCTCAGAAGCATGGGGATTTTCGTATTCCCATATCTGGACGACTGGCTCATTCGAGCTCCAACTCAGTCGCAGGCCCAGATTTCCCTAGACCGCACAAGGAACCTTCTGCAGTATCTGGGACTGGTGGTAAACCTTCCCAAGTCTCAACTCAGCCCTACTCAGTCTCTAGAATTCATAGGGGCCCGGTTGGACACCACCACTGCAAGAGCCTACCTTCCACTGGTTCGGGGTCAGCGTCTGCTGAGCTTGGCCTCCCAAGCCCAGTCCAGTACTCACTTGACAGCCAGGGAAATGCTACGCCTCCTGGGCCATATGGCCTCCACAGTACATGTGGTGCCCTATGCTCGTCTTCATATGAGAGCAGCTCAATGGACCCTGGCCACCCAGTGGACTCAGGCGTCGGGAGCACTCTCAGACCAAATACAAACCTCAAACCGTCTGTCTTGGTCCCTCCATTGGTGGATATCCACCAAGAATCTGTTGTTGGGGGCTCCCTTTCAGCCCTTGCTACCCCAAGCAACCCTCACAACAGATGCCTCCCAATTGGGGTGGGGAGCCCATCTGCTAACTCTCTCCACTCAGGGCACTTGGTCTCCACAGGAGGCCACCCTTCATATCAACCTCCTGGAACTGCGAGCAATTTACCTTGCCCTCAAGGTCTTCCATACCCTCCTTGCCAACCTGACTGTCCTGGTTCAGACAGACAATCAGGTGGCCATGTTTTACATAAACAAACAAGGAGGAACGGGCTCTCTGTCGCTTTGCAACGAAGCTCTCAGATTATGGGCCTTCGCCAGAGAGCACCAAATTCATCTGCTAGCAGTGTACCTTCCAGGAGTTCAAAACTCTCGAGCAGACAGGCTCAGTCGAGTTCTGCTGCCACACGAGTGGTCCCTACACGTGGACCAGATAACCAGAATCTTTCAGGAATGGGGGACCCCGGACATAGACCTCTTTGCAAGTCCGTGGAATGCCAAACTTCCCCGGTTCTGTTCCAGGACTCCATGTCAGGAAGCTCAGGCCACGGACGCCTTTCTCCTCCATTGGGGTCAGGCGTTCCTATATGCCTTTCCACCCATTCCACTGATTCCCAAGACTCTGTTCAAACTCCAGAGAGATCACGGCTCTATGATCCTCATAGCTCCACGCTGGCCACGCCAAGTGTGGTTCCCTCTGCTTCTACAGCTCTCCCAGGGATCCTCCCTGGACTTAGGAGCTGCACCAGACCTTCTGTCTCAGGAGGACGGGACTTTGTGGCACCCAAACCCCAAATCCCTACATCTCCGAGCTTGGTTACTGAAGGCTTAAGTCTTCAAGACTTTAATCTTTCTCAACCTGTGAAAGATATCCTTCATGCCTCTAGGAAACCTTCCACGAGGCGGTCTTATGCTTTCAAATGGAAACGTTTTTCCATTTGGTGTGCTCAGCAGGGCCTTGACCCTCTGGCACTTCCTTTGAATTCCCTCTTAGACTATCTCCTGCATCTTTCCAATGCAGGCCTTAAGACGAATTCTGTAAGAGTCCATTTAAGTGCTATTTCAGCATCCCTGAAACCTGTAAATGGACAACCTATCTCCTCTCATCCTCTTGTTGCAAGATTCATGAGAGGCCTGACCCTCACTAAACCTCCCATCAGACCCCCCCCGGTCGCATGGGATTTGAATCTAGTGCTTGGTCAGCTTATGAAGCCACCTTTTGAGCCGTTATTTTCTACCTCCTTGAAATTTCTTTCCTGGAAGGTATTATTCCTAATTGCAGTCACTTCCGCTCGTCGCATCAGCGAACTGCAGGCTCTAGTGGCTAATCCACCTTATACAAGATTTCATCATGACAAGGTGGTCCTTAGGACGAATCCCCACTTTATGCCTAAAGTGGTCTCGCCTTTTCATCTTAATCAAGAGGTATATCTACCTGTATTTTTTCCGGCTCCTCATGCCTCCAGTGCAGAGAGGAACCTTCATACTCTGGATTGTAAAAGAGCTCTAGCCTTTTACCTTAATAGGACTCAGCCACATCGAAAGTCTTCTCAACTTTTCGTGGCTTTTGATCCTTCACATTTGGGACTTCCAGTCTCCAAGCGTACACTTTCCAACTGGATTGCTCAGTGTATTTCCTTTGCTTACCAGAGTAAAAACATTTCTCTGGAAGGCCATGTCACAGCTCACAATGTGAGAGCCATGGCAACTTCTATGGCTCATCTGCACTCTGTTTCCATTGATCAGATCTGTCGAGCCGCTACCTGGGCCTCGGTTCATACCTTCACAGCCCATTACTGTTTGGACAAAGACTCCCGCCGGGATGCCTTGTTTGGCCAGGCTGTCCTCAAACACCTGTTCCATTCTTAGACAACTCCTGCCCACCTTCCCAGGATGGATGCCTGAGATCCATACGAAGATGGCGAACCTTGACAGGGGATCCCACGCATCTAAGCTAGGGAGTCCCCATATGTGAGGACTTATTCCTGCTTGTTCCTGGAGATAGCACAGTTACTTACCTGTAACAGGTGATCTCTGGGAACAGCAGGAATTAGTCCTCACAACCCACCCACCTCCCCTAGGAGTTGTATCTTTTATCTATCTATCTTCCTGTCCTCTCTCTATTGACTCAGCTATAAACTCGAAACTGAGGAGAGCTGTTCAGGAAGGCGGGAAGGCAGTGCGCATGTGCAGTGGGAGGTCCCAAAAGCTTCCGTTCTAGGAAGCTGGGGAGCTTTCCCGCGCAGGCTCCGTCGGTACCGACGTACCCCATATGTGAGGACTAATTCCTGCTGTTCCCAGAGATCACCTGTTACAGGTAAGTAACTGTGCTTTATCCTATGATTTTTTTTTTTTTTTTAGTCACTGTTTTTGCCCCTACGCCTCTGGAAGGGCATTCCAGGCATCCATCATGCTTTCTGTGGGGAAAAAAAGTTCTTGAAGCTTTTAAGTTTACCTCCTTGCAGCTTGATTTAATGTCCTCCAGTTCAACAGCTTCCCCATCTCTGAAAAAGAGTTCTTGCCATCTTAATCTACTTTTCCAGAGAGACATCTGAGCCTAAGTGTTATATTTTTTTGGGGGTCTTCTCAGTGATTGCTCTGACAGAGCTACCTTAGTCGTTGAACAGGACTTGAGCATGATTTTGTATTTGTACTTTCAGAGTTCTAAAGAACTCTTCTTTAGAAAGGGTATGGATACTTCCAGATGTCTCTAGGCCAATGCAAAAGAAGAAAGTAGTTCTTGGCACTACGCCAAGATGTTTTGGCTTTGGGAGCTACTTTTGCCTTGTGGTTTCCCTGTCATTGCATGATTAGATTAATGGGAGTGAGATATTTTTCTTTGTCTGAACATTTAGTCTTTTACATATTTGAGGAAGCTAGTGTCTTTAACTCCTAAATCCCAAGATATTGGCAATACAGCGGCCAAAGATGGATGATGGACTGATTTTTGTACATAATGCCTTTTCTTGATATTTTCCTTCTTGCCAATACTCCACTAATTTCTGCTCGTCTACCCTTCTAAATTTGTGGCCTAATGAGAGTAGAGTTGGGAATTTTATAATTGTAGTAATTGTTTTATTTTCTTTTTGACTCTCCACTTGCTTTTTCTTTAACAAGTGTATTGCTTGTAAACTATGAAAATTTAATAAAGATAAAATTGGGATTTCTCTACTATATTTTCTTTCTTTATTCATTCCTTATCCTGCTAAGTACTTGGAAACAGGATATTGTTGGAAACAGGATATTGGGCTTGATGGACCTTTGGTTTGACTCAGTATGGCCTTTATGTTCTTATGCTAGACCAGTCCAGGCGAGAGTGGGTTATGCTCCCCAGCCAGCTGGTGAAGACAGACTAGAGCAACTTTCACTGATTTCATCACTAGCATATGCACCGGTGTAGCACCGAGAGAAACCAGCATTTGTCTGCTTACAGCATGTGGCAAGGTATTCGGACTAGTGCAGCAGTACTGATTGGTCTGTTTCCCATGGCCCAAACCTGTGGCCTGTGTGATTGACACCTGTAGGCCCAATGTATGCTGGGAGCTCGGAACACCCCTTGTCTCCTTGAGCCGGCAGCAACCCTTGTCTAGTGCTGTTAGCCACTGATTCCTGAATTGATGGGCTGGTGTGTATGGGGGGAGGGGGGTGTAAGCTTAGGCCCAGATCTCCTCCCTCTTGCTGTTCTCTTTGCTTGCAAGCATGGCGAAGAGGCTGCAGGTTTAAGATGGCAGTCCCTCTGAAGCCCTAGGGTCCTTTCTCAGTCAGCTTTGAGCAGCAGCTTCTTAAACAGCTCACAGGCTGTTTCAGTCCTTGCTAGTTGCTCGACAGCTCCCCTTGTGGGAAGTCTAAGGCTCAGGCTTTCCCTACAGGAGAACCAGGATCCTCTGGTGCATTTCCTGATGGCAGCTATGGGGGTAGGGCAGAATGAGGATGCTTTCCCTCATCTTTTCCTTGGTCTCCCTGCTCCCAGGGAAACCTCTAGTCTGCCCACACTCAACTGAGCCACTTGTTCTCCATCTGGCCCAGGGGTCACAGACTATTTCCAGGAGTAGATTGCATGGTTATGTCCATCTACCGTCTGAGATGACTGATGCTGCACAGTACCTTTTTGTTCTGACTTTATCTGCTGGTAGAGGGGCATAACCCATTCATCTGGACTGGTCTAGTAGATGAGGAAGGTGACAATTTATTGCCTGGAAGTCCAAATCTTATGCCCACCACCTATCACTGCAAGGTGATTCTCTTCCTATTGACCAAAATCATTATTAGAGGACTGGGGAAAATCCACTGCTTTAACTCTGGGATAAGCAGCATGGAATCTGTCTACCTTTTTGGAACCTGACAGGTACCTGTGACCTGGATTGGCCACTGTTGGAAAAAGGAAACTGGGTTTGATGGACCTTTGGTCTGACCTAGAATGGCATATGTTCTTATGACCGGCTCATCTGAGTGAAGTCAGAGGAGGAGAACAGGCAATCTACCACTCAAGTCATTCAGTTGTTGCATATCCTTGGGTGGGTGATCAACTGAAGAGAGATCTGGAGTCTTTTCTGTGTCTGAGCACCTGTTGCAATACACAGAGAAGAAAGGCCTTTCTGACCAAACAGAGGATAGTCAAATTATCAGATCCAGGTACAGGGCCCCTTTGTCAGAAGGGTACCTTAAGCCTGAGACTGCATGCAAGTCCTATGGTCCATAGTAGTGAGCATCAAGTTGGTGCCTTGGGCTCTGGTACATATGAGGCTGCTGGAGAGGTTACTGTTGAAGTATTGGCTGGAACAGATGGAACTACTACGCTCTTCTCCAGTGGACACCACAGGTCAGGGTGAGCCTGATCTGGAGGTTGAGGTCCAAGAATCTGTCCAAAAAAGTGGACCTGGAGTCCCTCTTAGATAGTGGTGATAATAGATGCCAGCATGATCATTTGAGGACCCACTGCCTGGTCTGCATCTGAGACTGGCTGGTCAATCAGCCAACTGGAGATGCAGAACTTAGACTGTGGTTTTGGGATGGGGCTGCTAGAATCCTCAGACAGTACCACAGCAGTGGCCTATGTCAACTGATTGGTGGGAGGGGGATGAAGAGTGCAGTGGTCAATCAGGAAACCTATCTGTTCTGATCAGCCAGGGTATACTTCAGGCATTGTTGGTGGGAAACATTATGGGATCCCTAAGTGTTAAGCAGATTTCTTGAGCAGACACTTAGATCCCAGGAAGTGGGAGCTTGCCAAGGAAGCCTTGTGTGGACACTACAGTCATACATCTAATAGCGATGCAATGGAAAGCAAAGGTGTCTTGTGTCTTCAATTGTTGGAAAGAATGGAGATCAGCCGCTCTGGATGCCTTGTTTCAGCAGTGATTCCAGACAGGACTCCTTTGTTTCCACCTCCCTGGGCTTCCGTTGTGTTGACTTCTGCAGCAGATTTCAATGCATTCCACTCTGGTGGTGATAGTAGTGCCTAATTGGGTCAGACATCTGTGGTATGCAGATTTGGTCTGATTCAAGGTGGGAGAAAGTGACTTCCACAGAGAGGGAGCCATCAGTCACAGGGTTCAGTGCTGATGGACAGTTTGGCTCACTTTTGTCTTATGGCCTGGCCCCCTGAAAGGTTATGACTGAAGTGCAAAGATTTTTATGGCTGAGATCATTTTGACCCTCCTTCAGGCATAGAAGAGGTCTAACTCCTCAGTAATGTGAGAATTTGGAGGGTTTTTGAGGCTTGATGTGAGCAATGGGGGGGACTCTGTTAGTCTTCCGTCCACACCTCTTGGCTTTTTACAGGAGGTTTTCAAGAAAAGCCTGACTACTCTGAGGGTCTAGGTTGCGATGCTGGCATGTTTACAAAGGTAGCTGGAGGGAGCTCTGTTGGCTTTGCATCCTGATGTAGTCCACTTCTTGAAAGGTGTTTGACACTTTTGACCTTCACTGTGTTTGGTCATGTCATCCTAGAACCTTAATTTGGTCCTTCGGGTCTTGGGGGGGGGGGGGGGTGTCATCATTCCAACCACTTTGGAGGGTGACTTTGAAGGACTTTCCTGGTAGCTATCTGTTCAGCCATAAGAATTTTGAAACTGCAGGCAGTTTTGTCGAGAGTTGTGTTTGTGCTTTATGGAGGCAGGGGTGTCAGTCCAAACAGTATTGTTCCCCTCTCCCCTTAAAAAGTGATTTCTGCCTTCCATGTGAATCAGGTGGTCTCTCTGCCCTCTTCTTATATATCCTCTATAACTTGGATGTATGCCAGGCCCTGCTGCAGTACTTGGTGGTAACAGAGTTCCATAGGTCAGGCCACTGTAACATGGTGGCTTAAGGAAGTAGTCTCCTCAGCATACCTCCTTAGAGGGTGTGTTCCCCTGGATGGTCTAAGGGCCTATTCCATCGAGAGGTTGATGGCTTCTTGGGCATAGGTCCAATCAATCTCTAGCAGAGATTTGTAAGGCTGTGACATGGTTATTGTTGCACTTGTTCTCAAAGTATTACTGATCGATGTCCTCAGCAGGGAGATGATATATGTGGAGCAGCTCAGAGCAGGCATGAGCAGGTCCCACCCAGGTTAGTGGGGTGCTTTATTACATTCCATTTATTCTAGACGATAAGGAAGTGTCTCTCTCCTAATTCTTTCATTGAATCCTACCAGACTACTCCATGTACCCACCCTTTTAACTAGTTCTAGTTGTTTGCTGATTGGAGTTTGCTAAGTTTTAAAGGCTGTTTTCTTTTTGTATTTTTGGCTCCTTTCCAATATGCCTCCTAGGTGGACACGTGGAGAATCTGGAAACCTTCCTACTTCCCTTTAGGGTGATTTTGGTGGAGGGTATCTTCTACATATGCTTTGCTACAGAAAATACTGCAGTGACTGCTGCACTGTGCCCTGTATAGGGCAAGAGTTCAAAAGCCTTTGTTCTGTCTCCATCTGCTGGTAGAGAAGCATAGCCTGTTCTTTCTGGACTGGTCTGGCTAGGACTCGAGAAATGTTTCCTTGCACAGAGGGTGCATTTCCAGGTTTGTTTTTCCAAGAGTAGGAATATGACTGCTACCGTTGGCTGTTCAGTCATTTGGATTATAGATAGTTGGATGGCCTGCTTATTGTAAAAGTAGCTGATCTCTCACGTTGCCAGGATAGTATTTTATAGTACTTAATAGGAACTAGCTGTTGTGATACATATTGGTATCGTTGACATTACAAGATACAACAGGGAGGTTCCAGAGGCCATATTTAGGTTGCTAAATAAGCATTTGAAAAGAAGATAATCCATGGGAGTTGGGGCCACCTGAACCATTAGTCAGTGTGTGTTTTTTAAGTGGAGGGGCAGCAAAGAGTAGCTGCAGTTAAAGCAAAACCTTAGGTTCTAACAGCCACATGCTGCCAAAGAACCATCAGAGTGTATGTTTATCTACATAGAGAGTTTTCATATAGCTTTTTAGGCATGTAATTGAAAGGAGGAGTGATGTTGGGATGATAGCACCCAGTTATCAAAATCTTGGGAGTGATGGAAGTAATTTGGGGTCTGAAAGGTAATTGAGGAGGGCACAAGGTTGCAGGCTTGATCAAGAGGAATTTCCAAGGGCTCCTTGATAAATTACCCATACATGTAACATCTTAACTCCAGAAAGAGGCTCTTTGGCATATTGCAAGTACTACGCCAAGCATTAGCAGTAAATTTGAGAGACTGAGATCATACTCTACATACCCTAGCCTAGGATTGAGATTTCTGACTCTCATGATATGCACAAAACTAACACATTTGGAGAAATTGTCCTGAAGGCTTGCCAAGGGTATTCAATGCCCTAGAACTGGTCCTACTGGTCGAAGAAGAAACCAGAGGGCATTGGCCTGGGGGAGGGGGGTTGGGACTGCAGGATTGGGAAGTCATGCCTTGGGGAGGGAGAGAATGAGCCCATGATGTAGGACTTGGGAGAAGAGGTGGTTCATCTGAGGCAGTTGTTCTCAACCCAGTCCTCTGGGACCCTCAGGCAGTCAGGTTTTCAGGATATCTACAATGAATATGCATGAGATAGATCTGCATACAATGGAAGCCGTGCATGCAGATCTATGTCATGCATATTCATTGTGGATATCCTGAAACCTGACTGGCGTGGGGGTCCTAGAGGACTGGGTTGAGAATCACTGATCAAGGGGAATGAGAGGAGAGTAGAAGAGATGGTCTTTATGATGAACTCCTGCAATACTTCTGTGGGAGTTCTGCACAGATATACAAATTGTGTATCTTTGAGATCAGCCTTTCAGTGTATTGCTTTTTTAGTGATTTTTATGGATGGTTGTACTAACATGAATCTCAGTATAGGTGCTTCTTGCTTTTCTTCCATATTTTGAAAGATGTTTGTTTGGTTATAATTTGCCTCTCTCATCTTTTTAACCATGCTGGCTATCGTTTGGCTCTCCTGTCTTTAATACATGGAATACATCTGGTTTTGGCTTCCAAGATGATAATGCCCGCACCTGATGTAAACTGTAACTGCAGCAGCTCTATTTTTTTTAGTTTTTTTG
This sequence comes from Ichthyophis bannanicus, assembly GCA_033557465.1. Lineage (NCBI taxonomy): Eukaryota > Metazoa > Chordata > Amphibia > Gymnophiona > Ichthyophiidae > Ichthyophis > Ichthyophis bannanicus. The sequence goes on from CM066037.1 coordinate 512,595,507, forward strand.
CTACCATTTTCCTCGTTTTATCAGTCAAGTTTGATCACATTATGACAACTGCCAAGTGGCCCCAACATCCAAGTCCTATGTTCTAGCAAGGACTACATCTAAAATAACTCCGCCTTTTGTCAGTTCCTGAATCTGCAATAGACTAGACACCAATGAAAAGTAGATAATAAGGGAGCTAGCTAAACTTGAAGAATGGTAAAGATTTTGACAGCTGAGATTTAACGCTAAAAAAATGCAAGGTCATGCATTTGGTCTGCAAAAATCAAAGGGAGTGCTGCAGTATAGGGGGTGAAGTACTTCTGTCCACCAGAGTGTGACCTGGGCATGATTGTTTCTGATGATCTAAAGTGGCTAAATGGGTATTTTATTTATTTATTTATTTAACAGTATTTCATGCACTACAGTTATCCTGTATGTATGTTTTGTTCCATGTAAACCGCGCTGATGATAATAGTGCGGTATATAAGAAATGTGAAATAAATAAATAAAAATAAATAAAATTTCTATACCGCCTTATCCTAGAATCAAGGCGGTGTCACAGCAATACAATCAAAAGTAGTGGATGTGTATTTCATGCAGTGAAAGAAATGACATGATTTGCGTGTAAGAAGTTAGTGTGTTAGATTAGGTTGAACTATGTACATTATGCGCTATGGTACAGCATGAGCTATAATACAATGTTCTATACAATTAGGGTTTAAGATATATCATGTGCCGTTGAACAATTTCTTAACAGGGTTGGGAGGGGTAAGTTGGTGGTTCCTGTTAGTATGATTAAGTGACATGTCCGTAGTGTTCTATGAAGAGCGTTGTCTTCAGCTTTTTGCGAAAGTCTTTGAGGTCTGTTGTCGATCTCAGTTCGTCTGGGAGGGAGTTCCATATTGTTGGGGCAGCCAGGGAGAGTGCGCTCTCTGTGGTGTCCTTGCGTGTTTTTCTGAAGTCACGCGGGGTGTTGACTCTGTTGGAGGTTCCTTTTCTTCTTGGGCGAGTGCTGGTGTCTGGTTGTATGAGGGTGTGCAGGCTGTTGGCTGAAGTGTGGTGTTTGATCTTGAATATGTTTATGATTGTTTTGTATTTGATGCGTGAACTGATTGGGAGCCAGTGTAGGTCTTTCAGAACAGGGGTAATGTGTTCATGTCTTGTTGAACCAGATATTATGCGGGCTGCAGTGTTTTGTGCTAGTTGTAGTGGTTTGAGTGTTTGTTTTGCTAGCCCAAAGTAGATGGGGTTGCAGAAGTCCAGTAAGGGAGTAATTAGAGCTTGACATACGGTGCGGAAGTGTTCTGTGGCGAGGAGGGGTTTAAGTCTTCTGATGATTCTCATCCTGTAGTATGCATTTTTGATTGTTTTGCTTACGTGTGTCTTGAGATTCAGTTCGTTGTCCAGGGTCACTCCGAGGTATTTTACTTCTGATTTCATTGGTATGGTTGTGTTTTATACTCTGATGTCCGGTGGGTGGATGAAGTCTGGGTTGCGAGTGATTAGTGCCTCCATCTTGCTGTAGTTGATTGCGAGGTTGTTGTCTTTACACCATCTTGTCATTTGTGTGAGGCAGTCTGTTATTTTAGAGTAGTCTGGGTTGTCAATTGAGATAGGCGTGTATATCATATCATCTGCATAGATTGTGTATTGAATGCTGTTCGCTTTCAGGATGTCGCATATTGGCTGGATGTATATGTTGAACAGAAGTGCCGAGAGGGCGGACCCTTGAGGCACTCCTTGGAGGACTTTTATGGGTTGAGAGGTGTTGTGGCCTACCTTGACCTGTATCTGCCTGTCGGTTAGGTATGATTGGAACCATTTTAATGTGGTACCATGAAGAGTAGAAAAGGGTAGAAAAGGCAGTAGCAAAAGCCAGAAGGATACTTGGGTGCATAGGGAGAGGAATGGCTAGTAGGAAGAAGGAGGCAATAGTTCCTCTATATAAGTCTTTGAGACCTCATTTAGAGTACTGTGTGCAATTCTGAAGACCCACCTTCAAAAAGATAGAAACAGGAAGGAGTTGGTGCAAATGGTGGCGATGAAAATGGCTTCATCAATAAGGCATATGGGGACAGACTTAAAAATCTTAATATGTATACTTTGGAAGAAAGGCGGGAGATTGGAGATATAATAGAGATGTTTAAACACCACTATGGCATAAATGCACAGGAGGAGAGCCTCTTTCAATTGAAAGAAAGCTCTGAAATGAGGGGGCATAGGATGAAGGTGCAAGGGGATAGACTTAGAAGTAATATGCGGAAATATTTCTTTATTGGGAGACTGTTCCATGCAGCTACCAATCTTTCCATAGAGGTAGTAAAGACCACGACAGTATCTGAATTCAAGAAAGCGTGGCATAAAGAGACGTTCTGTAAAGGAAAAAAAGGCATTATAGTAGCTTGTATGGAAAGGCAGACTGGATAGGCCATATGGTCTTTTTCTGGCATCTGTCTGTGTCTATGAACCAGCTACTCCATGAAACAGTCATTTATTCCATCTAGAAATGTTTACCTCCCTAGCATATGCTGATACAATATATCTCTAGGAACAAGCAGGAATAAGTCATCACATATGGGTACGTCGGTACCGACGGAGCCTGCGCGGGAAAGCTCCCCAGCTTTTCAAATGAAAAGCTTTTGGGGCCTCCCACTGCACATGCGCGCTGCCTTCCCGCCTTCCTGACCAGCTCTCCTCAGTTCTTCTTTTTCCGCGGAGCCAGCAGGTTGTGTTCCTGTCACCGCTGAAGAATTTGTTACTTTTGTTTGTTTCTTTAGACCGCGTACCTGCCTTCCCCACACCGAAACCGGTATCGCCGGTCTTTCTTTCTTTCTATATCAAAAAAAAAAAAAAAGACTTTTTTTATTTTTCTTCAGCACAGCTTGGTACCCGGTGTTAGGCCTTAAGGCCTACACAATTTCTCCTCATGGAGAAGCCAGTCCCTGGTTTCAAAAAATGTACCAAATGCAGTGCTGTCATTTCTGTCACAGACACCCATGAATGGTGTCTCAAATGTTTGGGACCTGAGCACTCCATACCGGACTGCCCATCCTGCACCCAGATGTCTAAACGCGGTTTGCAGAACCGGGCTAACAAGCTCCATGTGCTGTTTCCTTCAGAAGCATCACAGTCATCCAGGTCTTCCTCTCCGGATGGATCTCAGGTAACCAAAACTTCTGTGGGCAAATCCTCTAAAAGCAAATCTCCTTCTAAAGATCGAGAGGCTCTCAGTTCTGAGTTCGAGGATTCTGCCCAGGCCAAAAAACCCCGGCGGGAGGTTCCGGCCTCCAAAGCAATCATGGGGTCACAGGTTGACATCGATGGCACGGCCTCGACAGATCACCTGTTGGACTGCTCTGGGGTACCGGCCCATACCGGTACCGACATCCAGGCAGTAGTGGCGTCTATGGGCAGTACTGTCCAGACCATGCAGCAGGCCGTACTGGCCTTCATTAAGGCTGCGACGCCCTCGGTACCGATTTCATCGGTACCGACCCCGGTTCCGGTATCTACACCGGAACCGAGACCATCGACTTCTAAACGTCGATCGGTTTCGCATGCCGGATTCTGGCTTTCGCCCGGTACCGATCCCATGCCCGATACGCCCGATGTCGATACCGATCGGTATGCGTATCGTACATTGGAAGCACAGAAAGAGTACTCAGATTCTTCTGATGAATTTAATTCCTCTGATGACTCTGCTGAGCTTACTCTTCCTGAGGAGCCCTCTTCTCCCAAGAGGAGGATGTCTCCTCCAGAGGATTTATCCTTTCAGGATTTCATTGTTGATGTAGCTAAAGCACTTTCTATTACTACATCTTCTGAAAGAGAACCCAGATGAAAAAAATTGGACATTTTAGGATACTCAAAAGCTCCTAAAGAGGCAGTCACTCTGCCTGTCCATGAAAATCCTTCAAGAACACTTGATGGATTTGTGGGAGACTCCTTTAACACTGTCTCCCCATTCCCGCAGGTTGGACACCATGTATCGGGTCCCTCCTTCGCCTGGGTTCCAGAAAACTCAGCTGCCTCACCACTCCATTGTGGTGAAGTCTGCTATGAAGAAAATAAAGAGTCCTAAGAGGCATTCTTCTACCCCTCCAGGGCGAGAATGTAAGAACCTAGACTCTTTTGGAAGAAAGATGTTCCAGGCTAGTATGCTTATAGCCAGGATCAACTCTTATAGCCTTTATATGGGCATGTATCTTGGGCAACTTGCCCTAAAAATACAGAATTTTGCCCCCTTTATCCCTGATGATCAAAGGGCGGACTTCTTTTCTATGGTGACACAACTTTCCGAGGTCTCCAAGTTCTCCAACAGGGCAGCCTTTGATTCCTTTGAAGTTGCAGGCAGAGCTTCGGGAATTGCTATTGCAGCCCGACGTCTCGCTTGGCTCCAGGCTTCTAACCTAGAACCCTGGGTTGTAGAAGGCCTCAGGAATCTGCCCTGTACCGGTGAGAACTTATTTGGGGAAGACTGGCAGATTAAAGCTGCTCAAATGGATGCAGAAAATGCCACTCTAGATAGACTTTCCAAGTCTACTTCTACCCCTACCAAAAAGAAGCCTTTTAAAAGGCCTTACTATAAAAAGACCAGATTTCCCACAAATACTGGCCAGCAATCTGCTCAGCCTCGCCTTGCGGCTAAGCGTCAACAATCTAAGCAGGTAAAGTCAAAGCCTGCAGTGTCTGCTACATCCCAGCAGGCTCAACCCCCTCAGGGGTTTTGACTTCCCTCTAGAGAACTTGCCGTTTCTGGCTCTAGCACAGCCAGGGCCCCTCACCATTCCTGGAAGGCTAGCTCACTTTGCTCCCAGATGGGAGCAAATAACATCAGAGCAATGGACCCTCTCTATTATCCGAGAAGGCTACAAACTTCATTTCTCCAGCCTTCCTCCCCATACCATGGTGAGGCAATTCAGTTCTCCCCCATCTCTTCTGACCCTGTTGGGTCAGGAAGTCTCTTCTCTTCTTGCCCAAGGGGCAATAGAGGAGGTTCCTCCTCCACAACAGGGGTTAGGTTTCTACTCCCCTTACTTTCTCATAACAAAGAAGACAGGGGGCTTCAGACCTATCCTAGATATGAGAGAATTGAGCAGGTTTCTATTCAAGGAGAAATTCAAAATGCTCTCTCTGGGCCTTCTCCTTCCATACCTTCAGAGTCAAGATTGGCTTTGTTCTCTAGATCTCAAGGATGCGTACACTCATATACTCATCCATCCATCCCACAGAAAGTATCTAAGATTTCTGTTCCAGGGAAAACATTTCCAGTACAGAGTACTACCCTTCGGTCTGGCCTCTGCTCCAAGAGTATTCACAAAATGCATGGCAGTCGTTGCCGCATTTCTCAGAGGCATGGGAGTCTTTGTCTTCCCATATCTGGACGACTGGCTCATCCGAGCTCCATCTCAATCAGAAGCCCAGATTTCTCTGGACCGCACAAGGCGTATTCTTCAATATCTGGGACTTGTGGTAAACATTCCCAAGTCCCAACTCATCCCTACTCAGTCCCTGGAATTCATAGGGGCCCAATTGGACTCCACCACTGCAAGGGCCTACCTCCCTCTGGTTCGAGGCCAAAGGCTAATAAGCTTGGCCTCCCAGGCTCAGTCCAGAAGTCACTTGTCAGCCAAAGAAATGCTGCAACTTCTCGGCCACATGGCCTCCACGGTTCATGTGGTACCCTATGCTCCGTCTGTTTTGGTCTCTCCAGTGGTGGACATCCTCCAAAAATCTGTTGTTGGGGACCCCCTTCCAACCTTCGTTGCCCCAAGCAACCCTCACAACAGATGCCTCCCAAACAGGGTGGGGAGCTCATCTTCAACATCTCTCCACTCAGGGAATCTGGTCTCCCCAAGAGACCACCCTTCATATCAATCTTCTGGAACTGCGAGCAATCTTCCTTGCCCTCACAGTCTTCCATACCCTCCTTGCCAACCTGACTGTCCTAGTTCAAACAGACAATCAGGTGGCCATGTTTTATATCAACAAACAAGGAGGGACGGGCTCTCTGTCGCTTTGCAACGAAGCTCTCAGATTATGGGCCTTTGCCAGAGAGCACCAAATTCATCTTCTGGCAGTATATCTTCCAGGAGTTCAAAACTCTTGGGCAGACAGACTCAGTCGAGTTCTGCTCCCACACGAATGGTCCCTACATATGCACCAGATACGCATAATCTTTCAGGAATGGGGGACCCCGGACATAGACCTCTTTGCAAGTCCGTGGAATGCCAAACTTCCCCGGTTCTGTTCCAGGACTCCGTGTCAGGGAGCTCAGGCCAACGATGCCTTTCTCCTGCATTGGGGTCAGGAATTCCTGTACGCTTTTCCACCCATTCCTTTGATTCCCAAGACTCTGTTCAAACTTCAGAGGGATCACGGATCCATGATCCTCATTGCTCCACGCTGGCCACGCCAAGTGTGGTTCCCTCTCCTTCTACAGCTCTCCCAGGGCTCCTCCCTGGACCTGGGAGCTGCACCAGACCTTCTGTCTCAGGAGCAGGGGACTTTGTGGCATCCAAACCCCACGTCCCTACATCTCCGAGCTTGGTTACTGAAGGCTTAACCCTTCAAGAGTTTAATCTTTCTCAACCAGTGAAAGATATCCTTTATGCCTCTAGGAAACCCTCTACCAGGCATTCCTATGCTTTCAAATGGAAACGTTTTTCCATTTGGTGTGCTCAACAGGGTCTTGACCCTCTGGCACTTCCTTTGAATTCTCTACTAGACTATCTCCTGCATCTTTCCAATGCAGGCCTCAAGACGAATTTAGTACGAGTCCATTTAAGTGCTATTACAGCATCCTTAAAACCTATACATGGACAATCTGTTTCCTCTCATCCTCTTATTGCAAGATTCATGAGAGGCCTAACCCTCACTAAGCCTCCCATCCGGCCTCCTCCGGTAGCATGGGACTTGAATTTAGTTCTGGGTCAACTTATGAAGCCACCCTTTGAACCATTGGTATCTACCTCCCTGAAATTTCTTTCTTGGAAGGTCCTTTTCCTTATTGCAGTCACTTCGGCTCGCCGCATCAGTGAACTGCAGGCTTTGGTGGCAAATCCACCTTATACCAGATTTCATCATGATAAGGTGGTCCTTAGGACGAATCCCCACTTTATGCCTAAAGTGGTCTCGCCTTTTCATCTTAATCAAGAGGTATATCTACCTGTCTTTTTTCTGGCTCCTCATGCATCCAGTGCAGAGAGGAACCTTCATACTCTTGACTGTAAAAGAGCTCTCGCCTTTTACCTCAATAGAACTCAGCCACATCGAAAGTCTTCTCAGCTTTTCGTGGCTTTTGATCCTTCTCATTTGGGACTTCCAGTCACCAAACGCACACTTTCCAACTGGATTGCTCAGTGTATTTCCTTTGCTTACCAGAGTAAGAACATTTCTCTGGAAGGCCATGTCACAGCTCACAATGTGAGAGCCATGGCCACTTCTATGGCTCATCTCCACTCTGTATCCATAGATCAGATCTGTCGAGCAGCCACTTGGGCCTCGGTGCATACCTTCACAGCCCATTACTGCTTGGACAAGGACTCCCGCCGGGATGCCTTGTTTGGTCAGGCTGTCCTCAAACACCTGTTCCATACTTAAACAACTCCTGCCCACCTTCCCAGAATGGATGCCTGAGATACATCCGAAGATGGTTACCCTTGGAGGGGGATCTCCCAGGCATCTCAGCTAGGGAGTCCCCATATGTGATGACTTATTCCTGCTTGTTCCTAGAGATAGCACAGTTACTTACCTGTAACAGGTGATCTCTGGGAACAGCAGGAATTAGTCATCACAACCCACCCACCTCCCCTAGGAGTTGTCTCTCTATTCCTCTATCTTCCTGTCCTCTCTCTCTATTGTCTCAGCTTTAAACTCGAACTGAGGAGAGCTGGTCAGGAAGGCGGGAAGGCAGCGCGCATGTGCAGTGGGAGGCCCCAAAAGCTTTTCATTTGAAAAGCTGGGGAGCTTTCCCGCGCAGGCTCCGTCGGTACCGACGTACCCATATGTGATGACTAATTCCTGCTGTTCCCAGAGATCACCTGTTACAGGTAAGTAACTGTGCTTTACCTACTCTGTACTGGAATAAATGAAATTGCCCATTATTCATGTGCTACCAAATTTGTTAGTGTCCCTAATTTCTGTTAGTATTTAGCCATCTGTTTGTTCTACCTGGCAGATGGTAATATATCCCCCACTGTTATGCCTTTCCCAGTTGCATGTAGAATTCTATCCATAAAGATTCCACAGGACATTTTTTTTTCCTGCAGAACTGTCATCTTGTTTGACTCGATGCCCTCTTAGCCAATAGGATGGCTCAAATTGGTGGAAGAGTGTTGCTGTCATTGTAATATTTGTACCGTAGTATCATAGGGTCCCATAGAGAATATTAAAATATTGAGTGTTGAATTCCTCTGTGACTAACTATTTTATTTATTTATTTATTTAATAGCTTTTATATACCGCACTTTTATCATCAGCGCGGTTTACATTATAACAACATTATACTTAAACATAAAACATATGTCAAGTTTACAGGTAACTGGATATGAAACATGGAGAACTGGGGTTAAAATAAACAACAGATATTTACAACTATTTACAATAGCTTTTACTGTTTTGTGATCTAAGATGGGGTCTGTGAGGTTTTGGCCTAGAATAGATAGCGAATTTTATTCGGCTAGCCATGATCATTGGTTTGTATTGGGGGGGTAGGAGAGCTCGTACATTGTGAGAAGTGTTGTATGAAGAGGTGTGTTTTTAGAGCTTTTCTGAATTGAGCTAAGTCTTGTTGTGATCTGATGCTAGGTGGCAACGCGTTCCAGCATCTGGGGGCGAAGGATGAGAATGCTCTTGAAGTAGTTGTCTGGGTGAGTTTTGTGCGGTCTTTTGGGATAGTTAGCATATTATCTGTTATGGATCGTCTAGATCTGGTGTTCATTGTGTGATGCAGGAGATCGGACAACGATGGTGGTGAGATTTGGTGGAAAGCTTTGAAGGTCAAAACGAGGACTTTGTATAGAATCCTGTATGATATTGGGAGCCAGTGAAGTTCGAATAAGATGGGGGTAATATGGTGACTCCTTGCGACTCCATAAAGGACCCTGGCCGCTGTATTCATGGCAAGTTGAAGTGGATTCAGCGTGCTCTTGGGCAGGCCGTGTAGTACAATATTTGCGTAGTCAAAGTGAGGAGTGACTAATGCCTGGAAAATTGTGCGGAAGTAGCTTGGTTCCAGCATAGGTCTGAGGTGTCGGAGTGTTCTGATCTTATAGTAGATGGATTTTACAGTATTTTTTATATGTTCTTTGAATTCAAGCCGCTGGTCAAGTATGACACCCAGGTAACGTATTGAGGTTTTGAGTGGTAGATCGGCATCTCTTGTTCTTAGAGTTGGTGGAGGAGAGAAGTCGTTGTTCCTTGTGACGATCAGGACTTCTGTTTTTTTGAAATTAATTCGGAGATTTTGAGTGAGCAGCCAGTCTGAGATTGAGTCAAAACAGGTGATTAATGTAGTGTAGTCGGGTTTTATAACGTTGACTGGAGTGAATAGAAGCACATCGTCCGCGTAAATGAGACAAGATATTCCAAATGAGCGGGAGATGTTGCAGATGGGCTGCATATATATGTTAAATAGCAGAGCTGAGAGGGAAGAGCCCTGCGGTACTCCTTGTTTCTGGTGGAAAGGCTGAGATGTAGTATTACCAATCCGTCACCTGTTGACAGCGGTCTTCAAGGTAAGATTTGCACCATTTCCATGCGATTCTTTGAATCCCTTTTTCGTAGAGATGGGCAAGCAGTTGGTCGTGGTCAACAGAGTCAAATGCTGCCGCTATGTCTAGGAAGATCATGGCAACTCCGTTCCTGATGTTGTTGTGTTCATTAGGGATGTTAGAAGGGTATCGACTCCGTGGGCTTCTCTGAAGTGCTTACATATCCTCTCAGTGGGATAATAGGTTGGACTGTCTGTTTGCTATGGCCTCTTTGGGAAGCAGAGTCTAGGTCTATTCCTCTGCACCCAGTCTTGTTTATATTTAACATTGTCTTCCATGTTAGTAAAACGTGTCATTGACCTTAATAAACATTATTAAGTATTAATAAATATATTGATGTATAGACAAGGCGTTTTTACCCAGCGAAAATGTTAATCCTCTACTGGCAGTTTTGTTGTAGTCTTCTTCCCCTCCCCCCCCCCACCACTTTCTTTTGTGTTGAAGGTAACCCTTAGTTGGGGAATCCACTTGTATGACTTTTCTTTCTCTGTAGTAGTTCACCAAAATTGCTTACCTCTTCCTTGTGATCCTTGAAGGTAATAGTTCATAAATAACACAAACTCCTCTTTTTGAGTTCTCCCCTAGTTAAAATTTTTTTATCAACTGAGGGAGCAATGGGACCACAGTAGTGTGGAAGCTCCTGTGCATGTTGCTAAGCATGGTCACATGGCCCACTTGCGGGACTACTACCACTACTGAGCATTTATATAATGCTACAAGACGTATGCGGCGCTGCACAGACACATGTAAAAGATGGTCCCTGCTCATCAGAGCTAACAATCTAGTCAAGACAGACAACACAGTAGCTGTATACACACAGGATACATCTAGAGGGAGTGGTAAGGAAAGACAAAGGAGACCAGATAAGTCAAGATCCGAAAGCAGCAGCAAAGAGGTGAGCTTTCATCCTGCATTTGAAAAGGGCCAGAAAAGGCGCCTGATGTGCATACTCAGGTAATTTGTTCCAGGCATAAGGAGAGCAGCAAGGTGAAAGGAGCAAAGTCTGGAGTTAGCAGAAGAAAAGAAGGGTACAGATGGAAGTGATTTTGCTAGAAGAGCAGAGTTCCTGAGGAGGGGTGTAGGGAGAAATAAGAGAGAAAAGGTAGTGAATGCACTTATAGGTCATCAGGAGATGTTTGAACTGGATGCGGAAATGGATATAGGAGCCAATTAAGTGACTTGAAAAGAAGGGTAATATGAGCATGACAAGGCTAGCAGAAGATTTAACCACGCGGCATTGTGTTGAACAGATTAAAGGGGAGAGAGATGATTCAGAGGGAGACCAGAAAGAAGTAGGTAAATATAGTCTAGACAGGAGGTGACTAAAGAGTGGATAAGTGTCTTAGTAGTGTTTTCAGAAAGTAATGAGCAGATTTTGTTGATGTACAGTAGAGAAAGCTAAAACCTGCCATTTCTATCGGTTGGATGTGTGTTGAGAAGGGGAGAAAGGAGTCGGACGACCCCAAGGTTGCGAGCTGAGGAAACAGGGAGGAGTGGAGAGTTATCCACAGACTGAGAGAGGAAAAGGAGAAGGAGAAGGAGGGCTTAGGGGGAAAAATAAAGAAGTTCAGTTTTGGCCATGTTCAGTTGCAAGCGGTGATGAGACTTCCAAGCAGCTATGTCAGAAAGGCAGGCAGAGATCCTGGCCTGGATTGCCAGAGAAATTTTAGGTGTAGATAGGTAGATCTGGGAGTCATCAGCATAAAGATGTTACTGAAAGCCATGGGAAGAGATGAGTGCACCAAGGGACTGGGGTTTAGAGAGAGCAGTGGACCCAAGACTGATCCTTGGGGTACACCGAAAGCGGGATAGCAGTAGAGGAGGATCCACCAGAACAAACACTAAAGGAGTGAGGGGAGAAAGAACAGAACTAAAATAGCACAGAGCCCTTAAAACTAAGAGAGGACAAGGTATCGAGGAGAAGGTTGTGGTCAATAGTGTCAAAAGCAGCAGAAAGTTCAAGAAAGATGAGGATCGAGTAAAGGCCCTTGGATTTTGCCAGGAATAAATTGTTGTAGAGTTTGGCAAGAGTTGTTTGAATAGAAGATAAAGGATGAATGCCAGATTGTAAAGCATCCAGGAGGGCATGAGAGGAGAGAAAGTTGAAGCAACCATGGTGAAGCACATGTTCAAGTAGTTTAGAAATGAAGGGGAGGAGGGAGATGGGTCGATAGAACAGGTAGGGTCTAGTGAGGGTTCTTGAGGCGAGATGTAATCGCAGCATGCTTGAAGACTGCAGGGACAGTTGCAGTGGAGAGCGATAGATAGAGAATATGAGAGATGGAAGGGACAGCAGTTGAGGAGATGGGGCTTAGAAAAGGGGTGGGGATAGGACCAGAGAAGCAGATAGGGAGTTTGGAGGAAAGAAGTTGTGTGGTTTCCTCCTCAGATCATGGAAAAGGAAGAAAGGGTGGGGGGGGGGTAGAGTTGGGAAGGAAGAGGGGAAGTAGCTGACCTTGTGGGGAATTGGATTGCGATCTTGTGGATTTTGTCAAGGAAATAGTTGGCCAGGGTTTGGGCAGAAAGGGAAGGAGGGGTCTGAGGTGGAGGCACCTTGATTGTAGTTGTAAAGAGACGGTGAGGATCAGAGGCAAGAGAGTTAGTCAAATAGACATAATAGTCTTGTTGTCTGACTGGAAAAAGATGAGCATGAATTTTAAATATAGAATGCCCTCAAGGGTGCAGAATTTGAGTGAAGCGTGCTCAGCTGAATGGGCACAGAAGCATAGGTAGTGGGTAGTAGAAGACAGGCAGGGCTGGGGTATAGTATGCCTCGCAAGACATGGTATAGGCGGAGCAAGAGCATCCAGAGCAGAGGAGAATGCAGTGTTTTATAGTAAGCTACTGCCTCATCAACAGGCTCAGATGATATAGTGGAGGAGATGAGACAGTGGAGGAGAGAGCCAAAGGGTCAAATAGCATGAAGATTTCTAAAGAGATTGAAGGAGATAGGGTGAGGTTGAGGCAGCGGGTGATGAAGAGTGAAGCTTAGCAGGTGATGGTTTGATAAGGGAAGGACTGAGGTACAGAAGTTTTGAGGGTAAGCAATTGGTGAAAAATACAAGGTTGAGGCAGTGGCTGTGCTGGTGAGTGGGGGCAGCTGAGCTAAGCTTGAGGTCAAATGAGGTAAGGGAAAGGAGCTTTAAAGCATAAGGGTCAGAGGGGTTAACATGAATGTTAAAATCACCAAGAATAAGGGAGGTGTTACATGAATCCAGAAAGAAGGAAAGCCACGAATGAAAGTCAATTAGAAAGGTGTAGAGGTGGATTTGTCAGGCGGTCGATAAATAACAGCTAACCGAAGAGGTAGTGGAGTAAAAAAGGCAGGTGGAGTGGACTTCAAAGGAGGGAAAGGAGTGACTGAGACAGAAGGAGGAGTTGAAATTGGCAGGAAGGAGAGAGTAGAAGCCCAACACCAACACCAACACCACCACGGCCAATGGGACGAGGCATGTGGGAGAACTGATAGCCGCCATGACAGAGCAGCGACTGATGCTGAGTCTTCTGGGAGGAGCCAGGTCTCAGAGCGAGATGATGGAGAGCATTATAGATAGAGATCATGAGTAAAGGCAAGTTTATTTGAATTGGAGTGTGTTTCACAAGGCACATCAGAAAGGGAGAGAGGAGGGGGAAAGGAGAGGGATATGAATAAAATTTGAGGTGTCGCATGAAGATCTGTCCTGAGAGTGTGACAAAAAGTCTATGGGGCCCAGGATTGGGGTTGATATTCCTGGAAGAGAGGAGTAGTAGAAGACTGCGGGGCAGAGAGGAGAAAGCATGGTGGTAACGAGGGTGAGTTTTATGTTTAGGTGCACCTAAATAGGGTAGAGTACAAGATGGTGGGGGACATGAGGCTAGTAAAGGGAGGGGGGCTTGAAGGTGTTGGTAGGAGGGGAGACAATTAGGGAGTATGAGGAGCCATAAAAAGAGAGATGGAGAGGAGAATAAAGGTCAGAAGAAATGAGGATAGGTGGGAGAGATCACAGGGGGATTAGGTGGTGCACCTGTGAATAATTATAGTAATGAGTAGAAGATGGCTATAAGAGACTTAACTTTTATCCCTCCCTCCTACCCCTCTACCCACTCACCCCCTGGCGTTGTGGATATGTAGGAGACAGGTATGAATGGAGAAAACTGAACAAGCTTATAGATGGTACAGATAAATAAATAGCACACTAACAATGGTAAAATAAATATCAATGGACATACAGGACTTTGCAGGCTGGCAGGTAATTGTGCCCAAACTGGCAACATAGCAAGTATGCAGCTTCTCAGTGCTGAGGCAGAGAGAAATCAGCACATGTGGGGAAACAAATAGTAACAGCCCCACCCATATGAAAGGAAATATACTAGAACTCATATTCATACCAAAATACTTGATATCAGGTAACAACATCTCTGTGACACAAACACTCCCAGTTCCATGGTCTATGGTTAACTTCTCCACCCCTGACTGGCACCCTTGTGAAAAACACCATATACACCACGAGTGAAACACAGATTCCTCTTCTCCAGCAAAGAAGCATTTCTGGAGAAAATAATACCCCACCTCTAACATAGATACAATGATCACAAGCTGGAACCGGACCATAAGCAATGCATCATCCACAACACTAACTAGATCACACTAAAACACAAACCAAATGCAACCTGGTACACCAGAGATCTCAAACTTAAAACGAGAACTGAGAAGAATTTGAATGAAAATGGAGAATATCTAAGCAACCTGAATTACAAATGAGCTTCATGCAAAAGTTAAAACAATACCACAAAGAAGGATTATCACACAAAAATGTTAGAGTTCACTGAACTGCCCAAGAGAGCTATTTAACATTGTGCGATCTCTAACCACAGTACCCAATCATGAGAAACCTGACAACATTCCACAAACACTGGCAGACTTCTTCCAAAGCAGAATGGGATCCACCAACAACATACAGTACATGCCACTAGGCAATAAACCCGCTAAGAATCAATGGACAACATTTGACTCCATCTCTAACAAGAACATAGAACACATCAGCAGCAGCCTCATTACCACTACCTCACCACTGGATCCATGCCCTGTCAGCTGGATTAAGAGAGTTCAGTTTTGACTATCTCCAATCACCTGCCAGATGGCATGCATCTCACTTGAACAAGGTTTCCTTCCCAAGGAACTAAAAATGGCTTCAGTATGACCCATTCTAAAAACTCCCACCGCTGATAAAGGAGACCCCGCCTCTTACAGGCCCATCCACAGCCTCCCCTTCATCTCAAAAATAATTGAATGAATTGTATTCCAGCAACTCCAGAACAAACATGCTCCACTAGATCATCACCTACACTGATTTAGACCACACCCTGGAGTCTCAGCTCTTCTTACGTTACTAATAGATACAACAGAAGAGGCATCGAGAAGCTTAACCATGTATGCATCCTAATCTTCCTAGACATAACTGCGGTGTTCAACTCCATCCACACGCTCTCCTACTTGTCAGACTACAAGCCATTAGAATTGGTGGCACCCCACTCAAATGGACCCAGTCATACTTATCAGATCATCACCAACAAGTACGCATTGGAACAAACCCACTCCATCAGACAACACACAGGAGTTCCACAGGGCTCTGCATTATCCTCACTACTCCAACATACTCATGCAACCCATATGCACCATATTCCGCAAACACGATATTCAATACAGGATCTATGCAGACATCATGATGTTAACACCTTATGACATCCTTAATCCAAACCTAAACAAAATACCTATATGCTTCCAATAAATCTCACAATGGCTACATGAACACGGGCTGCAGATCAAGAAACAAGACACTCTTGGTCCCAAAACAATCAAAATACATGACATGGAACTAAAAACCAATGGAGTAGGTGAAATACCTGGGCATAACAATCGATCAACAGCTTGACTTCTCCACATCAGCAGAACCACAAGAGTTATATGCCACAATATAAAAATACTCTGCAAACTTCAACCTCTGCTAGCAACTTCTGACTTCCACTCAGTACTCCAGACTCTCATCTTCCCCTTACTGGATTTCTGCAACAGCATATACCAAGGACTTCCTAAACATGCACTTCACCAACTACAAATGGCCCAACACACCACAGCACGCACCCAAGCAAAATAAAAAAAAAAAGAGCAACTAAATTACCCCAATTTTAAAAGATCTACACTGGCTACTTGTACACGGCTGAATTTAAATATAAATAAACTGAGCATATTTAAACTTTACATGACCAATCAACATACCTAAAGTCCCTCATCCACACACCACCAACCAACAGAAAAAAGCGAAAATGCATCAAGAAACTGTAGTTACCATTTGTAATTATACTGTTCAATGCTGTTAAGGATTTAGACGTTCTGTGTAAATCTGTTAAGTGTTTGTTCCCTGTAAACCGCCTTGATTCCCAGATAAGGCAGTATAAAAAAACAAATAGAGGGTTAAGCAAAGCCTCAGAAGGGGATGGAGGAATTAGTCACTCATGGAGATTAAAGCAAGGGGAGGAAAATGGAAAATGCTGGATAAAACACCAGGATAGAGAAGAAATAGGTAATGGATTAAATGTTAACTTGGCCTCAACAGACTAGAAAGTTGCAAAATGTTATGAGGATATGTAGATAAGCATGGAGAAAACCGAACAAGTTTATAGATGGTACATATAAATAAATAGCACATTAACAAGGCTTGGCAGATAAATGTGCCCTAACTGGCAGCAAAACAGGTAAGCAGCTTCTTAGTGCTGAGGCAGAGGATAATAGACTGAATCACTGTCTTCAGAGAACAGCTGTTCAGGTACGCAGCTTTACTTTCCAGGTAGGTAGACTAACATTTCTCAGCTTTTTTTTCTCTTTCCCCTCTTCCCCTAAAAACATTTCTGGAACTTTTCTTCTTTATTTTCCAGGGACTCCTCAGTTAATTTAATACGTAATAGTGGTTCATATACAAGAAGAAGATGGGAAGAAGACTTCAAGAAAAACAGCTCAGTTAATGAAGGACTAAACACAAATTATCAAAGAAGGTAATAGCATGCTTGCTTTCTCAGTTTGTCCCTAAAGTTAAATGTCTGCGTACATAAAATTAAGTTTTTGCAACTGTTGGATTCTTGCAGTATGAATGTGGGTGGTCCTGACCTAGCCTGTTAGGCTGCTCTGTCTTCTAAGCTTAATCCATTGTGTTGTAAGTGAAATGACATGCTCCCATGGTGTGTCACTGTAAAGTTACAGAGCAACTTTTTTCGAACATCCAGGGCTCCTTGGCCTTATGCTTCACGGTGCACTTCAGATTTGACTAGATAACTATTTATACAATTTTTATACCATTTTTATGAGCAAAGTCCTTCAAAATAGTTTACAGTATAAAAAAAAATAAATGAAAAGAATTTAAAAAGAAAAGTATATGACCACTTTCTGTGTTCTTGGGTTGTGTTTCAGGTAATGTCTGAGATGTGTGGGGTATGGTGGTACCTGTTTGCTTTTGTTGTATGAAACAGTACATGACTACATAAAACTTTGAATTTTGTAATTGAAGTGAACTGAGTTGTGTAAATAATAAACGGTGACATATTGCTGTGTGTGACTAATGTCCAGGAGGGACTCTTAGGTAATGGTAACTTTTTTTTTTTTTTTTTTAATCGCAAATGTAATTTTCCATGCACCTCCAAACAATAATTAAACATGACTTTAAGAGGATTTTAAAACACTTCACAGTGGAAATGCTAGAAAAATAATTTGAGAAAGCAGTACTTCCAAAGAGTTGAAATGTTTGTTTTGGTTTTTTCCCCAACTGAATTTATGAATCTCTCCTCTTGGTTATACTCAAGGCGATTTACAACACATTGAGCCAGGCTTACTAAAGCTTAACATGTGCTGATAGATATTAGCATGTACTAAGTGCTGTGTGGCCCATAGGAATGTAATAGGTCACGGTGGCAGTTTGCATGTGCTAATGCATTTAGTGTCTGCTAAGCTTTAGTAAATATGGTCCATTCATTACAATATATGGTATGTATATAATTACAATTCCAGAATTTTACAAGAATTCAGTGTGTTTTGACATTTATATAGCAAGTTACTAGCTATAGCTGAATAAAAAAGATAACAATGTTAAGCAAAATACTTGGGGGGGGGGGGAGGTGGAACCACTAGCTAACTAGTCGATCAATAAATTGAGAACTATTTTCAGAGATCTACCTGGGTAGCCATGGAGCTACCCAGTTGGATCCCCTGGGGTGAAAATTGCACTCCTCAGAATAGGTAAATATGCCCACCCAATTTATCCATGGGGGGGAGAGATAAAGGGATTTTTGAAGTTTACATGCATATTTTCCCATGCATACTTACCTTATAGGAATGGGAGATACAGTATCTAAGGGTACTTCTGTACCTGTGTGCCTTGCAGCTAATTTTCAAACAGACTACCTTGGGAATCTGTGGAACTTGCACCTCAGTCAGACAAATGATAATTACCCTATTATGTATGTGCAATTCCC
This sequence comes from Ichthyophis bannanicus, assembly GCA_033557465.1. Lineage (NCBI taxonomy): Eukaryota > Metazoa > Chordata > Amphibia > Gymnophiona > Ichthyophiidae > Ichthyophis > Ichthyophis bannanicus. The sequence continues at coordinate 512,613,758 of CM066037.1, forward strand.
AGCTTACATTGGGCACTTTCAGCAACAGCTATTAGATCTGAAAAATGAAACATCATAGCCATGAGAGGAGATTTAGGCTGAAAAAGGAATATAAAATTACATGGCTGATTTTGAAGATCAAAATATTATTAAAAATGGCTTTAATATTTGAGTAATTAAGAGTATTATTGGCTAAGCCTGGGCTATGGGATAATTTTTTATAGCTTTTCAAAAACAGAGCTGTAAAGAGACGTATATAAAGCTCTGCAGTCTGAGAACAGAAACTTGCGTTTGCGAAATGAAACCTTTTTTTTTTTTTTTTTTGCTTTTAGCAGTTCTTTCAATAGAAAACAAGATGAACTAATTAGTTCTAGTGTTCCAAGCTCTACATTGGCATCTATGACAACAGTTACCTCTCCTGCTGGACTTCAGAAAAGCCTGCTGTCCAGCGTAAGCACTACTGCAAAAACAGCAACAAGTTCTAGTCCAACCGGCGTACAAAACAGGTAGCACACTGGGATGCTTTGTGGAGAGGCCTGTTTGCTGCTTTGAATGTACACGCATTGTACTATATCATGTGGCTTGATTGTTTTCTTTCTATTTTCATTTTTTATTTTATTTTTACTTATTATGTAGTATTTAGCTCATGTCTTTCCAGTAGTTATTCAGGGCAAGTTACTATCAGGTACAGTAGGTATTTCCCTGTCCCTGAAGGGTTTATAATCTAACAGGCTGATGTAGAAAAACTGGGTATGGCATGTTTCTGACACTTTTCCTGTGCAAGGCTTGCTCTCCAATACAGAAGTCAAGCTAGCACTGGAAAAACACCAGAAAATGACCATGCTAAATTGCATTGTACTGGGCATGCAAATTGCTGCATATTTAATTTGCGCCCAATGTAGAGCCAGCTTCAGGCAAGCGTAAAGATCCAGCCAGGAGCAAAAGATCACCTCAGATGATCCAGGCATCGGGGAAAGCCTCTAATGCTATAGGTACAATATCAGGAGGCTGGTTCCTCTCTCTGACAGAGAGAATCTTTGGTGGCTCAGTAGCCCCGTCCCCCCACTATACCTTTAAATGTTGTGTTAGGACAATTGCAAAATGGGATGCATAGGGTGGGGTCAGACTGCCATATAAGTCAGAAAATGCATTAAATGGCAGACCCCCCCCCCCATGTTGCTGCTGCTGCTACTACTACTACTATTGAACATTTGTATGGCGCTACAAGACGTAAGCAGCACTGCACAGACTCATGTAAAAGATGATTCCTGCTCATCAGAGCTTACAATCTAGTCAAGACAGACAATACAGTAGCTGTAGACATGGGATACATCTAGGGGGGATGGTAAGGAAACCCAAAAGAGATCAGGTGAGTCACGATCCGAAAGCGGCAGCGGTGAGTTTTTAGCCTGCATTTGAAAAGGGCCAGAGAAGGCACCTGTCGAACAGATTCAGGTAGATTGTTCCAGGCATAAAGAGCATCAAGGTGAAAGGAGCAAAGTCTGGAGTTAGCAGTAGAAAAGGGCACAGATAAAAGTGATTTGCCAGAACAGCAGAGTTCCTGAGGAGGGGTGTAGGGAAACATAAGACAGGAAAGGTAGCTGCACTTATAGGTCATCAGGAGAAGTTTGATCTGGATGTGGAAACGGATAGGGAGCCAATGAATTGACTTCAGAAGAGAGGTAATATGAGCATGACGAGGCTGGCAGAAGATTAGCCACGCTGCAGAGTGTTGAACAGATTGAAGGGGAGAGAGCTGATTCAGAGGGAGACCAGCAAAGGGGTAGGTTACATAGGAAGTGGATAAGGGTCTTAGTATTGTGTTCAGAAAGGAATGGATGAATTTTGTTGTAGAGAAAGAAACGGCAGGTTTTAGCTATCAGTTGCATGTGTGTGGAGAAGGAGAGAGAGGAGTCAGACGACCCCAAAGTTACAAGCTGAGGCGACAGGGAGGAGTAGAGAGTTATTGACAGAGGAAGGGAGAGCAGAGGGTTTAGGGGGAAAAATAAGCAGCTCAGTTTTGGCCACTTCCAATTTCAAGTGGCGATGAGATATCCAGCCAGCAGTGTCAGAAAGGCAGACGGAGATCCTGGCCTGGATTGCCAGAGATTTCAGATGTGGAGAGGTAGATCTGGGAGTCATCCACATAAAGATGTTACTGAAAGCCATGAGAAGAGATAAGTGCACCAAGGGACTGGGTATAGAGAGAGAAGGCATGGACTCGGAACAGGTCCTTGGGGTATACCAACTGAGAGCGGGATAGCAATAGAGGAGAATCCACCAGAAAAACATTGAAAGAGCGATGGGAGGGATAAGAGGAGAACCAGGATAGCACAGAGCCCTTAAAACCAAGCAAGGACAAGGTATCAAAGGTTGTGGTCAACTGTGTCAAAAGCAGCAGAAATGTCAAGAAGGATAAGGATTGAGAGAATCCATCGCCTTGTGTTGCATCCTGGGACACATGATATGGGGTCAGCTGTCCCAGGATGCAACACAAGGTGACTGATTCTCTCTGCCATATAAGGATGTGCTGCCATTTTGCAAGATGATGGTGCGGGAGCATGTGGGCAGTGCTCCCACCACAACATTTAAGGTATGGGGGGGGGATGGGATCTGGGCCATCAGATTTTTTTTGTTTTGTTTTGGTAGGGTGGGGGGATAGAGCCACTGGGCCACAAGAGATTTTTTCTGTCAGGGGGTTCGTGTCTGGGGGAAGGCACTGGCTCCCTGACCTTGTGCTTGGATCATCTAAGATGAAGTGTCAAACTTTACCTCAGATGACCCTGTTTGTCCAGGGCAGCATACCAAACTTGCTTTGACTTCTGTGCATTTGTGTTTGGCTTGGTCTCCCAGTTTAATGCTGACTTTTTGTGCATTGGTTGCACAAAAAGTCTGCATTTAAACTCACACTGTGAAACCCTGCCCTAGAGCTTTAAGCACTAGGCTCTAGTTCAGACTTTCTGTATTGGCCTATAAATTTGCACCTGAGGCAGTGGAGAGCTAAGTGACCTGCCCAAGGCCACAAGGAGTGGCAATGAGATTTGAACCTTGGTCTCTGGTTACCAGGCCACTGCTCTAATCTTTAGACCGTTAGTTTTTCTGTATAATTTGGCCATTTTATATGTGAGAATTGGTCTGATAGTACCAATATGCAGTTGCGTATTTGTGCTAAAGAAAAAAACATCTTCTCTATTCACACTGTTCAAAAAGTATGAGCTAAGTTTGTCTCTCTAAATTGTATGAATTTGGTCATATATTAGCACCTTCAGTTAAGTTTTGTAGTTACTGAGAGATCTTTTTCACCTCAAAAGATAGCCATTTAGTTTGTGCTTTCATTGTTTCTCTTTTATTTCATTACATGTTGCTGCTTTCAACGTTCTAGTACCTCAAATCGTTTGTGGGCCGAAGATAGTACTGAAAGAGGAAGGGACAATGTCCCTACAGCAGTGACTGTTCCTGTAGCGCCAACGATTGTAAATATAGTGACTAGTACAACCACCACAACTACGTCCACTGGCACTATTCCCTCTGCAACAGAGGTCAGGGAGAGACGCAGGTGTGTAAGAGTCTCGGTCATGATGCTGATGGTGTTATCTATGCATCTATTCAGTAAGAAAAATACTGGAAGCTGTATGCATCAGTAGGTCTGCTTCTTGAATTAAAGGTGGCAGATTGACTAGATTTTTCAGCATGCCAATCTGCCTTTTTGGAAGGAGGGTTGGAGGTGAATGATTGACTGTTTTCCTTCTGAATCCTGTTTCTTTTGGTTGTTTTTTGTAGCATTGCCTCCCACTTCAAATTTAATTTTTGTAGTGAAAAATCAGGCAGTATAGTTTTTAAGAGAAGAATTTGATCTAGTCATTTTCCACTGAAATTCATACACATTGCAGCTGCTGATCTTTAACAAATTTATTTTTTTTATTTTAATTTTTATTAGTTTTAAACCACATCCATCATTACATCCATGCTATTCAAGAGCTATTGTACATATGCACACTGCTAAATAAGGATTTCACCCTGCCACAATAAGCACTTTACCCTGTTTTAGCGACTCCCCCCTCCAAGTTCCCAACCAAACTGCCCTCAAATATTTTGCACAAAAAATCCCATCAGACAGCCAAACTGTCCTCCACCTTTGAAACGGCAAACCTATAACTCTAGCTTCCATAGTGTCCCTCCAATTCAGTCCAGACTCCAGGGTTTTGTCCCACCTCCAGCAGAAGGAGACTGAGCATTCTAACTTCTGTGATGCCACCAGATAAGGAACCGAACCCTCCCCCAGAAGTCAGTAGTCTGTCTCCAGCAGGTGGGACAACATCCGTGCAGTCGGGGCTGCATTGATGGGTATTTCTGATAGGAATAGATTAAAAAAACAAAACAAAAAAAGACAGTTAAGAGGATTAGATATTGCCTAGAATTTAGTTTTGATTGAGCTCAGGTACTTTGGGGCAGTTTTGTTCCTCCTTTCAAGCTTTGTCCGGGCCGTCAGTCGGGAAACCACAGCTGCTAAGTCTGTCAAGGGTTTCTTTGGGCGCAAGACAGTGCAAAGGGACTCGCGAGGCGCGATTCAGTCAGGTCTCTTCAGTCCTGCCTTCCTTTGACATCTTCTGCGGGCCGAGCCTGAGCTGTGGCATTTGCACCTCTGTGCCGTACTGCCAGGTTCAGTCACAGCAATCTGTGACGGCACAGAGTAAGGTGGTGCGAAGGGGAGTTCTGTTGGATGAGTAAGGGAAAGCCTGCGTTGGTCCTCATTCACGAGTAGTCTCTGGGATTATTGCAGAGTCCATTTGCTTCATCTTGCACCATCTCTTGTGGGCAGCAGCATGCCTAAGCCCATCTGCACAGCCTGTGGGCTGAAGAAGTTCCGTCTTTCAGCATCTGGCTTCTGCTGCAGCTGCGAGTCATAGGACCACTCTGCGGGAGAAGGACTGCAGGGGACAAACTTGGGATCCAAGAGAGAGAGAGCTTAGAGGCAGCCAGAATTGAGACCGGGGAAGCTTCTTCGCAGGCCGCGGTTTTGGCAGGAACTGTGGCCATTTTGAGTGAAGCAAGTCTATTACTGGACACTGCGGGAGGTCGGGATTCTGTTCCTGGGCATTCCCACAGCAAACAGCAGCTGCAGGGAGCCTTACCATTCATACCAGATTATGTATTACTCCTCCATCAGGCCTACTGTTTAAAACAGGGCTAGGGAGGAGCAGGAAGGTCAAAATCATAGCCTCCAAGTTTGGCCAAAGGAGGACAGCTGGCGATTGGTTCCCCATCGCTCTTGGGGGGTGTGGGGAACCTGGAGCTGTGGGACCTGGCTTTACTGGTTGCCTTAGTAACTTCTGAGGATTCAGAAGACCCTATAGAACAGGGGTCTCAAACACGCGGCCCGCGGGAGAAGGTTGTGCGGCCCGCGACGGCTTCTGCTGCTGCCGTTGCCGAATCGACGGTCAATTAAAAAAAAAAATAAAAAACTGGCTTCTGCTGCTCTGTCCTGCGGTCCGTTCCCCTCTGCGCGAGAGCCCTGAATGTGCTTCCTCTGCGGCGTGCTTTTCAAGCCGCGAAGGGAGTATTTCCCTCTCGCGAGGCTTGAAAAGTGAATAGGCTTAAGTCGCGCTAGAGGGAAATACTCTCTTCGCGGCTTAAAAAGCATGCCGCAGAGGAAGCACACTCAGGGCTCTCGCGCAGAGGGAAAGGGGCCGCGGGACAGCTGATTTTCTGCTGCAGCAGAAGCCAGGTTGTTTTTATATTTACCGGGGGGGGGGGGGTATGACTGGAAATGGGCTATTGGCAGGGGGGGGTATGACTGGAAATGGGCAATTGGCAGAGGGGGGTATGACTGGAAATGGGCTATTGGCAGGGGGGGGGTATGACTGGAAATGGGCTATTGGCAGGGGGGGGTATGACTGGAAATGGGCTATTGGCAGGGGGGGGTTATGACTGGAAATGGGCTATGGTGGGGGCTAGGACTGGAAATGGGCAGGTGGGGGTTAGGAAGGACTGGAGGTGGGCTGATGGGGGGAGTTAGGACTGGTAATGAGCTATGGAGGGGCTGACTGAAATGGGGTAATGGGGGTTAGGGCTGGAAGTGGGCTATTGGCAGGGGGGGTTATGACTGGTAATGGGCTATGGGGGGTCTAGGACTGGTAATGTGCTGGGGGGTTGCTAGGACTGGAAATGGGCTGAGTGGAAGGGGGCTTGAACTGCAAATGGCTGATGGGGAGGGGGGCTTGGAATGGAAATGGGCTGTGAGGGGAGGGAGCTAGGATTGGAAATGGGCTGATGGGGGGCTAGGATTGGAAATGGGCTGATGGTGAGGCTAGGATAGGACTGGAAATGGACTGATGCAGGGACTAGAAGGGAGCGGATGCTGGGTGGGGCTGGAACTAGAAGGGAGCTGATGTTGGGGGAGGATTAGAATGGGATGGAGCTGGGAAAGTGAAATGGAGAGGGGAAAAATATTTTGTCTGGGAGAGAAGACAAATCTACAATTGGCCAGGTATTGTGAGAGTAAGTGGGGATTGAGGATGGAGGGGTAAAATTTGAGTGGATGAAATAGGAATGAGGAAAGAGAAAAAGGAGAAAGATTAGTATGTTAAAGCAGATGTAGAGAGAGAATGGAAAAAAAAACTAGGAGAGAAGAAAGGGCAAATGGAAGCAGACGATGGAGAGTTAGCAGAAGACATGAAGAAACCAGAAGAAAGTGGCTGGAACAATTGCAACTCAAAAAAATGCACAAAAGGTAGAAAAATCTCTCTTTATTTTGAATTTATTAACTGGAATATGTCAGCTCTGGGAAATGTGCATCATTAATGTTTGCGCTTTGTTTAGTACAAGAGGAAATTAATTTATAGTTTTATTTCTACAGTGTTGTTGTACATTCCAAGTTTGGCTTTTGGGGTTCCCAGTTTAATTATTGTCTTCTTGTTTCTAAATCTTTTAGTCTTTCTTTATCCATACTCATTAAAGAGGCATGTTTACTAAATGTTAGTGTATGGTAACATTATGCAAATATTTATGCAAATGAGGTCCCTTATGCAAATGAGGCCCCGCGTCTTATGCGGCCCCCGGGTTACTTTACAAGTCCTCATTTGGCCCTCAAAGCAATTTGAGTTTGAGACCCCTGCTATAGAAGGACTTTATGAACAAGGGCAGCAGGATGGGGCTGTGGAATTAGAAGAAGGTGAGATCCCTCTGGGAGAAGACCTTAGTATAGTTCGGGTCTTTTGTTGGGAGGAACTGACCACTCATTTCTCATTCCCTGGTGGCATTGTACATTTTGTAGCTGGTGCAGGGGCAAGAGTTTCCACTAGAGGACCCACTGCTCTAGGGTTTCTGGACTGAGGAAATGACTTTCCTGCTCCACCGAGCCCTCAAACAGATGATGGAGCTGGAGTGGCAGGTACCCAAGGCAGGGCACTAGCCCGCTTGTACCACATTCCTGCAATGGAGAAAGACTTGCTGAAGATTCCAGAGGTGGATGCCTGGATGCCATAGTCTCAGCAGTCACCAAGATGACCACGATACCCGTTGAGGGTGGAGCAGCTATTAGTGATGCTCAGGATAATAAAATGGAGACCCTGCTGAAACAGGCTTTTGAGGTAGGTTTATTTATTTATTTATTTAACAGCTCTTATATACCGTGCTCTTTGTTATCAGTGCCGTTTATATTCAACAATATAACACTCGGACAGTCAAGAACTGACCTAAGTTTACATATAACAGGGAACATAACATGGATAACGTGTTAGTGCTCTAGGCTTCGGTCTGTGAGGTGTATGTGGCTCGGGCATGTTTGCATTGGATGCAAGGTCTGCCTGAGGTCTGCAAGCAGGGTCTGTAGTCTCTGGTGGAAGTTTCTAAATTAATCTGGCTGTGGCTACTTGGCAGGTACCTTTTATGATCATCTCCATGCATCAGCTAAGAGTATGACATCAGTGGTGGTAGTTTGCAGATTCCTCTGGCTGCAGAGCTGGTCTGTGAACTTGACATCAAAGGCACAGCTTAGCAGGCTTCCTTTTAAGGGGACGCGGCTTTTTGGCAAGGCCTTGGACAAGTTGCTGTTCCTGAAGACGGTGGTGCCCTTACCCACGACGGTCAGGGCAAGGGCAAAGAATTTTTGGTTGAGGGCATATTTTCATATTCCAATCCGGGAGGATCAGCAAAATATCTGCGTTCTGCCGTGCATGGCTCTCGCTTTCAGTTCGCCACACTCCCATTCAGACTCTCAACTGCCCCACGGACATTCTCCAAGGTCATTGTGGTGGTAGCTATGGCATTATGGCACCAGGGCATCAAAGGATTTGTGTGCACCCATTTCTGGACAACTGGCTCATCCTGAGCCTGTTCTGTTTCAAACACATCTCGGGTAGCGACCCCAGTAGTGTCTTTTTTGGAAATCCTCTGCTAAGTGATCAATTGGGGAAAGAGCCAGTCATTGCCGTCCCAGTCCCTGGAGTTCCTGGGAGCACATTTCAATAGTTGGGTGGGCACAGTCTTCCTGCCAGAGGAGATAGTCAAAAAGCTGTTGAATTGCCTGGTGTATTTCTCTTTTGCAGCAGGCTCATGGAGTCCGGGGTTTTCTTCAACTCCTCAGATTGATGGTGGCGGCCATCAAGATAGTGCCAAGGGGACGTGCTCATATTCAGCTGCTGCAACAGTTCTTGCTGACTCTGTGGGCCCTCAGTTCTCAGGAGTTGGATGGTAAAGGCCAGCCTGTGGAGTGGTGGCAGCAGAAGCTGTCATCTGAGGAATGACATTCCACTGGACGGTTTCTCATGGATCCTCTTTGATGATGGATGCAAGTCTCTTCGCTTGGGGAGCACATTGCCATGACCGGATGGCCCAGAGTTGTTGGAACCGAAGAAGTGGTGTGGTCCATCAACCGCCTCAGTGAGGGCCATCAGGTTGGCTTTTCTGTGTTTCTGGCTCCTGGTCAAGGGCCCAGGGGTTTGAGTGTTTTCAGACAACACCATGGTGGTGGCGTGCTGTATGTCAATTGGCAAGGTGGCACGAGGAGTGCCAGGGTATCCCTGGAGATGGCTCTCCTAGTTGCCTGGGTGGAGCACCACCTCCTAGTTTTGTCACCCCAGCAATGTGCTGAATGGACAATGTGGCAGCTGATTTCTCAGCCAGCACTCTATGGATCCAGGAGAGTGGGAGTTGTCAGGAGGTGCTTTGGTTGATTTTGCACCTCTGAGGTCATCCCATGATGGATCTGATAGCGACCTGCTCCATTACCAAGTTTGCTGCTACTTCAGTCATCGCACTGAGACTGAATTCAAGAGCATCAACGCCCTAGCTCAGCCCTGGCCAAGTCGACACCTGCTGTGTTTCCTCCATGACCGCTGGTGGGGCATGTGATCCGGCTTCCACCTGAGAAGGATTATTCTAGTATGCCAGATTGGCTGAGGAGAGCGTGGTTCAGTGATCTGATGCGGCTCCTGCAAACGCAACCTCTTCATTTGCTTCTGTCTCTGGGCCTATTTCATCAGGGATCAATCGTCCTGAATGACCCAGGTTCCTACTCACTTACAACTTGGCTCTTGAGAGAAGACGGCTAGCATGTAAGGGCTATTCTCCGGCAGTGGTTTACACTGCTCTGAGCCAGGAGGAGGTCTACTAACTTGGCCTATGTGTAGGTCTGTTGCCTCTTTGGGTAATTGTGTGACGCACGGCAGCTGGCTCCTGAGGTGGCCAAGATGCTGTCCCAGTTGGCTTTTCTGCAGGGCAGTCTGGAGAAGGGCTTTTCTCTTAGCTCCCTGAAGGTTCAGGTGGCAGCTTTGGCCTGTTTCAGAGGTCAAGTGGTTGGTAAATCTCTAACCTTACACCCAGATGTTTTGCGTTGTCTGACGAGGGTTCAACGTCTGCTTCCTCCCCTCCGGTCTTTGGTCCCTTCCTGCCTCTGGTGCTCAGGATCCTGATATCAGGATCTTTTGAGCAAGCATGCTATGCTGAAGATTGTCGTCTTTGTTGCAATTTGTTCCGCAAGGTGATTTTCTGAGCTGCAGGCTCTGTTTTGCCGAGATCCTTACTTATTTTTTTCTGAGGAGGCTGTTTACATTCGGACTGTGTCTTTCTTCTTACCTAAGGTGAATTCTCCCTTTCTCCAGGACCAAGCAGGAAGTCAGTCCTCACATATGGGTGACGTCGGCGCCGACGGAGCCCTCGCGGAGCAATTTTCCCCAGCTTTCAAAGAAAGCCTTTGGGAATTGCAGCGCGCATGCGCGGTCCCCTTCCCGCCCAAGGGTGCCATCTTAGCCAGTCTTCTTTTTTCCGCGGAGCCCTACAGACGTGCCCGTCTTGTCCCCGCTGAAAAAGTTGATTTTCGTGATTTATTTCTATTTTTTCTTCGGTTCGACGCCGGTCTCTTTCCTGCCCGGACTCGCGACGCCGTTGCGAGTCCTTCTGTTATTTTTCGGTTTTTCTGATTTTCTGTCAGTTTCGTTTTCGGTTTTTCGCTGGCAGCCACGTCCTTTGACCTTGCAGGGGCCCTTTTTCCCCCGATGGCTGCCAGTGGTTTCAAGCGGTGTGTTCAGTGTGACAGAAATATGTCACTCACTGACACACATGATAATTGCCTCCGCTGCTTGGCCCGGATCACGAGGAACTGATCTGTGGGGCCTGCAGCAAAATGTCCTCCAAAGCGTTAAGGAGTCGGCGGCATCAGCGGGAACGAATCTTCGCTGATCCCACCCGTACCCGGACCTCGTCGGAGGCCTCGGCGTCCAGAGGTTCCAGCTCTGACCGTCGCCGGAGTTCCTCCGACAGGGGTTCTCCCTCCGGGGACCATCATCGGAAGGTGAAACCCGCGAGGGCGGCGTCGGTGGACGCTCCTGGTTCCGCGAGGGCCAGGTCGCATAGCCCCGATAGCCGTCCCGGGTCTTTGGAGAAGGAACATCTCCCGAAGCGACCTCGTCTGGAGTCGGAGTTGCCTGCTCGGGTAAGTCCTGTAGTCCTCCTGGACTCGCCTCTGAGGGGTCCGACGTCGGGCCCGACGCCGTCGGGGCCCGAGTCGGGGGCTGCTGGGTCACCTGAGGTCGGACTCAGGTTGACGGCCTTGGAGAGCAGACTATCTGCCTTCATGGACCAGCAGCGGGCACTGATCGCTAGCCTCGCTGGCGCCTCTGCCCCGACCGCCGGGACGTCGACGTCTAAGTCGACCCCGGAGACCGAGCCGATCCTCGAGTCCATGCGGGCTCGAGTCGATCCTCGGTCGAGGTCACCCTCGGCCTCCCGTTCGGGACCGAGGTTGTCGACGCCGACTCCCTCGGCGTCGGGGCGGCCGACGCCTCCGCCCGCCCGAACCGACCCCACCGATTCCTCCTCGGAGTCGGCCTGGGAGTCTGAAGAGGAAGAGTCACCTGATTCGTTTCGGACTCGGTGTGTCCCCTCGGACTCGCCTGAGTCCGAACCTCGGAAACAGTCCCCTCCGGAGGATGCCCGGTTCTCGGACTTCGTCAGGGATATGGCCAAGGCTTTGGCCTTCCCTGCGGATCCCGAGGAGGAGCCTCGAGCCGAAGAACTCGATGCCCTTCAGTACGACTCTCCCGCCAGGGAGCACTTTACTGTACCGGTTCCTCCCATGCTGGAACGACTACTCTTCCGCATGTGGGAGAGTCCGGCATCGTCGCTGGTATTAAGCAAGCGGGTCGATTCCATCTATCGAGTCCGCAAGAGTCCTGGCTTCCAAAAAGCACAGCTACCGCACCATTCCATGGTGGTGGAATCGGCCATGCATAGGCTTAAGAGCCAGAAGATGCACTCCTCGGTGCCTCCTGGCAGGGAGGCCCGCAACCTGGATGGCCTCGGCAAGAAGTGTTTCCAGGGCTCTATGCTTGCTTGTCGGGTCCAGACCTACCAGCTCTACATGGGCATGTATCTCAGAGACCTGGCTAAAGAGATAGCCGGATTCTCTGCTGGGCTGTCCGAGGAACCTTTGCGGAGGTTCCTAGCCTTGACAACTGGTATTCGGGAATGCTCCAAATTCATGTCTCGAGCAGCCTATGATGGCTTTGAGGCATCGGCACGAGTGGCCGCAGCCGGCATCGGTGCCCGCCGACAGGCTTGGCTTCAGTCGTCTGACCTTGAACCCTGGGTGCAGGACAAGTTGGTCGATGTCCCCTGCCGAGGTGAGAACCTCTTTGGCAAGCCCATGGCTGAAAATGCTGCACAAATCGAGACGGAGACTCTCACCAGAACTAGGCTTTCTAGGAAGACCTCCGCCCCTTCCCAGAAGAAGAAGGGCTCGGGAAAGAAGTCCTTTTACCCGAGAAAGGCGGCTGCCTATAAACACTACCCTCAATATCAGGCCTCCGCAGCTCCCCAACAGGGTCAGCAGGCCAAGGGACGGGGTAACGGGTCCCGTAGGCAGCAAGCCCCCAAGCCTGCACCACCGGCCCCTGCTCAGCAGGGTGGGGGTTTTTGACTTCATCAGCATAGCCTCTCCCCCTCAGCTGGTTCCTCCCAGCACAGGAGGCCGGCTGGTTCACTTTGCCCACAGGTGGTCCAACATCACTTCAGATGCCTGGGTGCTTCAGGTTGTAAGAGAAGGCTATCTTCTCCACTTCCACCAGGTCCCTCCCTCCTATTTCCCGGGAGAACCTCCACGACTCCCTCTGCACAGGGACTTACTCCTTCTGGAGTTAGCAAGTCTTCTCCAGGAACAGGCTGTGGAACCGGTGCCCCACCACCTGAGGGGTCAAGGCTTCTATTCCAGGTATTTCCTAATACCAAAAAGAACGGGAGGCCTCCGACCCATCCTGGACTTGCGCAACCTCAACAAGTTCCTCGTCAGGGAGAAGTTCAAGATGCTTACCCTTGGAATCCTTCTGCCCTACCTCCAGCAGGGAGATTGGCTATGCTCCTTGGATCTAAAGGATGCCTACACGCACATCCTCATCCACCCAAGCCACCGCCAATACCTAAGGTTTGTGGTGGCAGGAAATCATTACCAGTACAGAGTACTGCCCTTTGGCCTATCCTCCGCACCAAGAGTCTTCACAAAATGTCTCGCGGTGGTGGCGGCTTATCTCCGGCTTCACGGCCTCTGTCTTTCCGTACCTCGACGACTGGCTCATCAGAGCAACGTCCTCTCCAGAAGTCACAAATGCCACACACCGCACTGTGACTCTTCTGCAGTACTTGGGCTTTGTCATAAACTTCGCAAAGTCCACTTTGCTCCCCTAGCAAGATCTCGAGTTCATCGGCGCAAGACTGCACACTCTTCAGGCACGAGCTTTCCTGCCTCTCGACAGGGCTCAACGGCTCATGGACCTAGCCAGCCGTTTTCGCAGCCAGTCCCTGGTCTCAGCCAGGCGCTTCCTGAGACTACTCGGCCACATGGCTTCCACCGTCCACGTGACCCCCAATGCCCGCCTGAATATGCGGCCTGCTCAGTGGTGCCTTCGCAAGCAGTGGCAACAAGCCACGGGCGGCCTAGCCGACTTAGTGCGTGTCTCCGGCCCGCTGGCCTCTTCTCTACAGTGGTGGCTTCATCGGCCGAACCTGGTGCTCGGAATGCCTTTTCAGTCCCCTCCGCCGGCTCCAGTGCTGACGACCGATGCTTCTCTCCTAGGATGGGGAGCGCATTGCCAAGGGGCATGTACTCAAGGTCTCTGGACCACGTGGGAGTCTGCTCAGCAGATCAACTTCCTGGAGCTCAGAGCAATCCGTCTGGCTCTCAAGGCTTTCTCCCACCTGACTTCTCACCAGTCCGTCCTTGTCCAGACGGACAATCAAGTTGCCATGTTCTACATGAACAAACAGGGCGGCACGGGCTCCTTCCTTCTCTGTCGAGAAGCACAGAAGCTCTGCTCTTGGGCCGTCCGCCACGGCATTCTTCTCAAGGCAGTTTATCTCCCAGGCCAAGAAAATTGCCTGGCGGACAAACTCAGCAGGATCCTCCAGCCGCACGAGTGGCGCCTGGATCCCTTGGTAGTTCAGAAACTTTTTCTGAAGTGGGGCCTCCCCACGATGGATCTCTTTGCCAGTCCTCTCAACCGGCAACTTCCTCGCTTCTGCTCTCGTCAGCCGCATCCCCTTCGAGTAGCGGCGGATGCTTTTTCTACTCTCATGGTCGAAGAGCCTTCTGTATGCCTTTCCTCCCATACCGCTAGTCTCTCGAACTCTTTTCAAGGTTCTCCAAGACAAAGCTTCCATGATCCTGATAGCTCCTCGCTGGCCCAGACAGCCGTGGTTTCCACTCCTGCTGCAATTAGCGGTAGAGGATCCGTTCCCTCTGGGGTTTCAACCGGATCTCCTAACACAGGATCAGGGGTCCCTGCTACACCCCAACCTCAGATCTCTACATCTGATGGCCTGGCTGCTGAAAGGGTAGTCCTTGCTCCCCTTCTACTGCCGGCAGAGGTGGAAGAGGTCGTCCTGGCTTCTCGGCGACCTTCTACCCGCAAATGCTATGCCCTTAAATGGCGTCGTTTTTCCGCTTGGTGTGCCCAGCAGTCTCAGGATCCCTTCTCCTGCTCGGTGTCGGTGATCTTGCAGTACTTGCTCTACCTCTCTAATCTGGGACTTAAGTCCAACTCCGTCAAAGTTCACCTCAGTGCTCTTTCAGCACATCATGTGCCGGTGGACCGCAGACCTCTTTCCAGCGACCCTCTCGTAGCGAGGTTTCTCCGAGGTCTCCTTCTACTTAAACCACCTCTGCGCCCGCCAGCACCTGACTGGGATCTGAATGTGGTTTTACAGCGGATCACCTGTCCGCCTTTTGAACCTATGGCTACCTGTTCTCTCCGTTTTCTTTCTTGGAAAACTTTATTCCTGATAGCCCTCACTTCCGCTAGACGCGTAAGTGAATTGCAGGCCCTCGTGTCTGATCCCCCTTACACTCGGTTCTACAAAAATAGGGTAGTCCTACGGACTCACCCAAAATTTCTTCCAAAAGTGGTCTCCCCTTTTCACATCAATCAGGAGGTGGTACTTCCGATCTTCTTTCCCAGGCCACACTCCAGCCGAGCTGAAATGGTCCTGCATACCCTGGACTGTAGAAGGGCATTGAACTTCTACCTTGACCGTACGCGGGAGCACCGTAAAGCTGCTCAGCTTTTTGTGTCTTTTGACCCCAATAAATTGGGGCTCCCGGTCTCCAAGCGTACTCTGTCCATCTGGGTTGCTGACTGTATCGATTGGGCTTATGGAGCAGCCGGACTCTCGTTAGAAAGTCGAGTCACGGCTCATTGTGTTCGGGCGAAGGCTACGTCAGTGGCTTACCTCCGCTCTGTTCCGTTGGCAGACATCTGCCGGGCCGCTACTTGGTCTTCGAGCCAGACTTTTGCGGTCCATTACTGCCTCGAGAGGGAGTCCCGCAGGGACAGTGCTTTCGGACAGGCAGTCCTCCGAAATCTCTTCGAGGTTTGAGCAACTCCTACCCTCCATCCTGGATGGGGGCTACCGGTGGGTAATAATTCAGTGAAGATTCCTTCCTTCTGTGCTGCTGAGCTAGAGGGAGCTCATTTTTGTGCTTAGGGTCTCCGGTAGCCTTAAGCTTGGGAGTCCCATATGTGAGGACTGACTTCCTGCTTGGTCCTGGAGAAAGCGTAGTTACTCACCTGTAACAGGTGTTCTCCAGGAGCAGCAGGAATCAGTCCTCACAACCCTCCCTCCTCCCCTTGGAGTTGCAATCATCTGCTTTAGTTTTTTTGCAAATTTTTATGCTGTCTTTTAGCTATGTCATCTGACTGGCTAAGATGGCACCCTTGGGCGGGAAGGGGACCGCGCATGCGCGCTGCAATTCCCAAAGGCTTTCTTTGAAAGCTGGGGAAAATTGCTCCGCGAGGGCTCCGTCGGCGCCGACGTCACCCATATGTGAGGACTGATTCCTGCTGCTCCTGGAGAACACCTGTTACAGGTGAGTAACTACGCTTTATGGTGAACTAGGTGGTTTGCCTGCCTTCCTCCTCTAAGAGCAGTGTTGGGGAAGGATAAGAATCTTCTCCCTGTGAATGTCTGGAGGGTGCTTCTCTGCTACTGGGAAGTTACAAATTCTTTTCATAAATCAGACCATCTTTTTGTGCTGTTAGCAGTCATGTCACCTTTGCACGGGTCAGCAAAGTCTACATTGGGCCGCTGGATTAAGTAGGTTATTGCCTTGGCATATTTGCTGTGGGACTGGTTGATTGCAGAGTGTTTGTGCACCCATTCTACATGAGTGCAAGTGTCCTCATGGACGGGACAGAGCTCGATAGCCCCTGCTGACATTTGTCAGGCAGCAATGTGGGCCTCACTTTCCACTTTTGTCAAGCACTTCCACTTAGATGTTCACACATGGGTAGACACAACCTTTGGTTCTGAGGTTTTGCGAGCTACTGTCTTCTCGCCCAGTGGAGTTGTAGCTTTTGTATGTCCCACTTGTCTGAACTGGTTTAGCAGGACGATATGGAAGGTGACATTTTACTTACCAGTTAATGTCCTTTCCTTCAGTCCTTCTAGAGCAGTCCAAGGCCTGCCCCTAGAACTGTATTGCTGTGTTCTGCTGCTACTGTACTCTTGAGTCTGCAATGATTTCTATCCCTGGCTCTGCAGGTTCATCTATGAACAGCTTTCTGTTTCTGCTTTCCTGACATAGTTCTCTATTGTTGATTACTCACTATTGCCCATATTAAGATTGTGTGAGGCTTGCCATGTTCTCCCATATTTGGGATGAATTCTGAAGTGTGGTGGCTGAGGCAGGTAGAGGCATGGGAGTGATGTCATTGAAATCTGGGCTTTTCATTGGTTCTTTGTCTCCACCAGCCTTGTTTATTGAGGAACACAATCCACTTGTCTGGACTGGTCTAGCAGGACGCGAGGAAAGAACATTATCTGTTAAGTAAAATGTCCATTAAATAGTGCTTGATATAAAATGTATGGATAGCTGGTAGAAATGGATTGATGGTCTGAAACAGCATTCTTTTCCTTTTTTTTTTTTTAGCTGAAATAACATAAGAATTCTAGTGAAGTATGTTTATTAAAATTACCTCCCCAAAGCAAATGCCAAGTTAATGGGCAAATAGGTTAGTATGCTTAACATAATCCAGCTCCCATGTTAATGCATTTTTATTTTTTTAGCAGCATTCAGAGCACATTTTGGAATTCTTGATAAAATAAACTACTTAAGAAAACATGTTTGCTCACTTTGACAGAGGACACTACCATCTGATTGAGTAGTTATGTATTTTCTTGTCCGTCTTCAGACAAACTTGGGCTTTGAGCAGTGATCACTGAGAGTTGCTGCAGTTTTTATTCTAGAAATAATGTAACCCTAACTGTATTGACCCTCAGTGCTTTGAGGGCTTGTATGCTTAAGTGATGCTGAGGGCTAAGCTATCGGTAGCTTAACTACTGGCAGGGTCTCCCAAAATGGACAGGTCTCAGCTGAGGTGCCAGATCAAGACAAACCATCCATCTTGGCAGCAGCAGAATACGACAGTGGAGGATTACATTTCTGTGACAACGGCAACACTAGAATTAAACTGCATGGAAGAGAGACCTCACAATCTACTTCTGTATCTTGCTACGAAAATCTAATGGATAGTCGCAACAAAACAAATTGCACTGTAGTGCTGGAAGATGAGACTCCCAGGTCAGAAGGCACTTGACGCTACTGGGGAGGAGCTGAGGACTATTCAGAGTAAAGCCAGCATTTATGATGTGGTTGAATCAAAACCCTTGGGAGTCTGACTGCTGATGTAGCTGCGCATGAAATGAGTCAGAAGCTGCAAAGATGTCTTACATATAGGGACATGGAACGTACGAAGCATGAACCAAGGGAAGTTGGAGGTGGTCAAGAATGAAATGGAACATGTACAACTTGATCTCCTGGGTGTCAGCGAACTGAAATGGGCTGGCATTGGGCACTTTGCATCTGATGATCACATGGTCTACTATGCTGGAAATGAAAGACAAAGAAGAAATGGTGTTGCATTTATAATTAAGAAGAAACTTGCAAGAACTGTAATGAAATACAATGTAATCAGTGAACGCTTAATTTCTATTCGTCTACGAGGAATGCCCATTAATACTACTATAATTCATGCCCCAACAGCTGCAGAAGAGGATGAAGTTGATGAGTTCTACCAACAAGTACAAGCTGAAATTGACAGAACATGCAAGCAGGATATCCTGATAGTCATGGGTTACTGGAATGCAGAAGTTGGCAGCAAAGAAGGCAAAGTGGTTGGAAAATATGGACTGCAAAAGAAATGAAGCTGGAGAAAGACTGATAGAATTCTGCAAGACCAACAATCTATTCATCTCAAACACCTTTGTCCAGCAACCCAAGCAGTGACTGTACAAATGGCCTTCCCGCAATGGATTGTACAACAATAAAGTTAGCTACATCTGTGGAAGCCAACGATGGAAAAGCTCTATAACATCAACAAAGACAAAACCTGGAGCTGAGTGTGGTACAGATCACCAACTACTAGTATGCAAACTCAAGCTAAAGTTGAAAAAGAGCAAGCACTCGAATGCAGCAAAATATGACCTTGAGAATATACCACTGGAATTTAGACTGTCTGCAAAATCAATTTGATGCTTTAGATACAAATGACAGAGCTCCAGAAGAGTTATGGGATGACATCAAGAAGGTTGTGTTGGAAGAAAGAGAGAAGTCTCTACAAAAGTAAAAAAGCAAAAACGGCCAAAATAGATGACTAAAGAAACTCTGAAAATTGCCCAGAATCACAGAGAAGGTAAAGCCAGAGGAGAAAGAGGCAATCGCAGAACTCAACAGAGATTTCTAACATGCAGCAAGAAAAGACAAGGAGAAGTACTACAATGACACATGCAAGGAAATTGAAGCAGAAACTATTAGAGGAAGAACAAGATCGGCTTTCCTAAAGCTATGAGAGTTGAAGAAAAAATTCCAACCTTGAATTGGAATGTTATAAGATGCTTAAGGATCCATGTTGAATGCTAAGATGATCAAGAAAAGGTGTAAAGAATATACAGAGTTGTCGTATGATAAAAATCAAGTGGACCAACAGTCGTTTCAACCTATACGTTATGATCAGGAACCATTGGTGATGAAAGAAATCGTCAAAGCAGCATTGAAAGCCTTATCAAAGAATAAAGCACCTGGCATTGATTGCATTCACATTGACCTATAACAGCAATCTGATGCAGCTCTGCCAGAAAATTTGGAAGACATCATGGCCGATTTGACTGGAAACGATTCAACTGACTGACTGGAAATTATTGCACAATCACTCTGCTCTCACATACCAACAAGATTCCACTCAAGATTATTCAGCAGAGAGTACATACCTGGAACAAGAACTGCCTGAAGTACAAGCAGAGTTCAGGAAAGGGTGAGGCATGAGAGACGACATCGCAGATGTGAGATGGATCCTTGAAAAGACTAACGAATACCAAAAGGATATCTATAGCACATGTGTTATTGACTACAGCAAGGCCTTTGACTGTGTAAACCATGCAAAACTCTACTACTACTATTATTTATCACTTATAGAGTGCCACGCACGCAGCGCTGTTCAGCTAACCAACAAGAGTTAGCCAGAATACAAGAGACAGTCCCTGCCTGTCAGTCATGCGCATCGGAGCTTACAGTCTAGTCAGAACATTACAGAGCATCGGTCGGGTTAGTGCAAGGCACAGTATGGTCAATACGATATGGTCATGAGTTGACGGGGGTAAAGATAAGATAAGGATAGAAGTCAGGATCTAAATGCGACGGTGAAGAGGTGAGTCTTCAACCTGGATTTGAAGAGGGCCAGGGAGGGTGCCTGGCGTATAGACACAGGTAGGCTGTTCCAGGCGTGAGGTGCAGCAAGGTGAAAGGAGCGAAGTCGTGAGTTAGCGGTGCGGGTGAACGGCATAGACAGAAGTGATTTGCTAGCAGAGCGCAGGTTCCGAGAGGGGATGTAGGGAGAGATAAGAGATGAGGTATTGAGGGGCTGCTGAGTAAGTGCATTTATAGGTCAGTAGGAGAAGTTTGAATTGGATGCGGAACTGGACAGGAAGCCAGTGAAGTGACTTGAGAAGAGGAGTAATGTGGGCGTGGTGAGGCTGGCAGAAGATTATTCAAGCAGCATGATTTTGTATAGATTGAAGGGGAAGGAGGTGGCTGATGGGGAGACAAGCAAGGAGTAGGTTGCAATAATCGAGGCGAGAGGAGATTAAGGAGTGGATAAGCGTTTTGGTGGTGTGTTCAGAGAGAAAGGGGCGGATTTTTCCAATGTTGTAGAGGAAGAAACAGCAGGTCTTAGCTACATGCTGGATATATGGGGAGAAGGAGAGAGAGGTGTCAAAGATAACACCTAGGTTGCGGGCCGAAGGAACAGGAAGGGATAGTAGCTCCGTCCACATAGACTAAGAAAGGGGGGCCACATTAAGAAGCATGGGCATACCAGAACAACTGATAGTTCTCTTGCACAAACTTTACTTTCATCAAGAAACAGTTCAAATGGAACAAGGAGAAATAGAATGTTTTAAAATCAATAAAGGTGTGTACAACAAGGCTGCATACTTCCCCCTACCTGTTTAATTTCTATGCAGAACAAATCGGAGAAGCAGGAATGTATGAAGACCACCAAGGTGTGAAGATTGGTGGAAGACTCATAAACAACCTTAGCTATGCTGATACCACTTTAATGGCTGAAAGTGAAGATGATCTGAAACATTTGCTTCTGAAGATCAAGGAACAGTCTTAAAGTGGGCCTACACTTTAATGTAAAGTAGACAAAGATCCTGACAACTGACAAAATCAGTAAATTGATCGTTGATGGAGAAGAAATAGAAATAGTTGATCCAAGAAGGTTAAAGGTTGTCCACTATCAAAGAAACAACAAGCAGTCAAGAAAGCTGACTATACATTGCTCTTGGCAGAATGTCTATAAAGGACCTAGTTAAGATTCTCAAGAGCAGAGATGTCTCTTTCCAAACAAAGATTTGACTCGTTGAAGCCATGGCATTTTCAATGACATCACATGGATGTGAAAATTGGACAGTGAAAAAGATAGACAGGAAGAAAATTGATGCCTTTGAATTATGGTGCTGGTGACGAATTCTATGTATACCATGGACTGTCCGAAGATCAAACCTAAGCTTTCTTTAGAAGCTCAGATGACAAGACTTTGACTTTCATACTTTGGACACATCGTGCGAAGAGGGAGATCATTAGAGAAAGACATCATGCTTGGCAAGGTAGAAGGTCAACGCAAAAACGGAAGGCCAGCAATGGGATGGATCAGTACAATAACAGCAGCTACGGGTACCAATATGTCAACAATGAGCTGTCTGACTGAAGACAGAGCACAGTTTAGGACAACCATCCAGAGGGTAGACCTGAGTAGACACCGACTCAGCGGCACTTAACAAGAATAACTGTATTGCTTGCTGACATCTGCACACATCAGGAAGAATTTCTGCATACCTGGCTGTGTCTGCCTTCCCTTTAATGATTCAAACTATATTATGATCTTAAAAATCACATAGACACATATCCATATATATTAATACAAAAGGTGTTTAGAAAACTTACATTTTGGAAGAACCTTCACCAGTGATCAGCGCTAAATTGTTGCTGCATAAAATGAAATACTGTCAGGTCAGCACTTTACCATTCTGTGAATAGTATAGCAAATGATATATCCGACTACCGTGACATTGACAAAGCCAGCCACAGAGTGCATTCAAAAGTGCATTCGCCAAAGCTTAGAATAAAGATTTCAACTCTTTTTGTCCACTTCACCGTAATATGCTTTCTTCTATAAAAATATTTTATATTTAAATGTTTGGTGAGGACAATCTTCAAATTTATTTTAACACACAATACTAAATCTGCCTTATATGGCAGTCTGACCCTGCCCGGTAGGAGGCTCTGCCATTTTCCAAGATGGCAGCGCAGGAGTGGGAGCGGGTGGGCAACGCTCCCACTCTGGATTAAAGGTACCGAGGGGGGGGGGGTTGGGAGGCCACAGAGCCAGCAAGCCTTTTTGTTTTTTGGGTGGGTGGGTGGGATCAGGGCTGCTGGGCCACCAGGGATTTTTTTATCAAGCGGGCAGGGATTAGGGTCGCTGGGGATTTGGTTTCTGTTGAGAAGGCAGTGTCGGGGGCACCGGCCCTCCGACAGTATTCTGATAGCATCATGGGGTTTCCTTGATGCCTAGGTCATCTGAGGTGAAGTGTCCAACTTCCCCTCAGATGACCCTTTTTCTCTGGGACAGCATGCCAAACTTGCACTGACTTCTGTGTGCATGTGTTTGGCTTATTCTCCCAGTTTAATGCAGACTTTTTCTGCACTGAGTAATTTGAATATTGCATTCCAGTGCAAAGAGCGTTAGTCGCGCTATGAAACTCTGCACTAGAGCATTAAGCACTGGGCTCTAGCACAGGGTTTCTGCATCGGCCTGTATGTTTAAGTCTTTGTGAAGAGTACCATAGAATTTAAAACATCCATAACCTGCAAAGAAAAATCATTGTGATAAAGTGAAACAGCACATGAACATTCAAATGCCAGCGTCAAATATTGGCCATTCTAGAAGCAGTAGAAGCCGGTAGATGCCGTATCTCCAGAAATAGAATTTTGTGTTGGTTTAGTTCTTCTTCCTCTGGGTCATTCTGTTCCACTGTAGCCCTTCTTGGCAACTTTTGAGTGTCACGTATTGTGCAACTGGTTGTCTTACCTGTATTGGCTTAGTTAGCCATGCTATTTATCACTATCTGTAAAAATGATCACAAATGCATATGTTCCTGATCGTATCCCAGTCTAGTCCCGAGACCTCTGGGTTCCCTATCTTATCCAGCAGCTTGGAGACTGAGAAACTCATTCCTTTGTGACATCATCAGTATATATCTCCGGTGCCCTCCTCCATCCAACCAGTTACCTCAGTCTCCAAGCAGCTGGATAGATGGGAGCCCGGGGGTCTCGGGCTCACTTGAGAAACATTTGAGAATCTAGATTAGTTTAAATCTTTTAAATCTTTTCCATTGAGTTACTATGGTTTAAATTTCTTTATTTTTCCTTTTCTAGGTGCTGCGACTTTAAAGCTTCAGCACAAGTTAGCTTCCTTTATCCCCCCCCCCCTTGCTCCCTCGCTCTGCCTAATTTTTAACTGAGCCTGCTTCAGAAGTATTGCCTGACCTGGCAGCGCTGCGGTTCTCCCTCACAATTTAGGCTGGTTTTCCCCTTTGCTCTCTGTTGGTGGGGAGTAGGTGGTCAGCGCCATGCAGAGGAGTCTGCCTGCGAGCACGCTTGGGTTTTTCCCGCCGCCAGAATCTCTGACTGAGAAGGCTGGGCAGGCGCGGGTAGAGAGCCCCGTGCACCCAGCCCCGGGGCATATGATCCTTCGGCCGTCGCAGGAGCGCGGCTTTCAGTCAAGGACACAGTCACTGGAGGTAAGAGCTTTGGGGCTGTCCTGCTTTTTGGGGCAGCGTGCAGTTTGCGCGGTTTTTCTGACAGGGCCTAGCCGCGTGGCGACGGCACAGCCCTGTGGGTGACTCTGCAGCGCTGTGAGTTGGGAGACGCGGTGGTCTTGCCTTCTGCTGCGTTTTTTTGCTGGAACGATGAGCCCGGGGGCTTTTCTAGCACAAGGGGAGCACTAGACTTTCCATTTAGATTTTATTTTTCAATTTCTCAGTATTTCTTTTGGGCGGGCGTTTTTCTTCAGGGCCCGCCTGCTCTGCGGGGAAAGCAATCTCCAGGCTTGCTTTTTTTTTTTTTTTTTGAGGGGGCCTTTCGGCACAGTCTTTCAGGTGCCTAAGCTTGCTCTCTATTCCTTACTTTGTCGTGATGCCTTCTAAGCCCCTTTGCGTGGTGTGTGGGGCTAAGAAGGTGGCTCATGCAGGGGTCTGCAAGACATGTGTGGGGGAGACTGGAGAGTTGGAACAGTCTTCCTCTCAAACAGACCGGACCTCGGGGGTTGCCCTAGAACCCTCAACTGTTCCGTTACCTTCTGGGGAGCCAGAAGAGCCTGTGGCCGGTCCGTCCTCTGACCTTACCCCTCCCCCCTCCCAGGTGCTGTTTCCCAAAGAGCTGTCTGCTATTTTTTCTCAGCAGTTTGTAGCTCTATTCCAACAGTCGGCAGTTAGCTCTCTGCTGCATCAGAATCTAGCAGCGGGATCTGAGGGGGAGAGGAAACGCTCTGCTTCCCCCCGAATCTACTTCTCCCCGCCTCAGAGTAAGTAGCTGCGAGGCGACAGGGCACTGTCAGACCTTGCCGGGCTTTTGGAGGACCCATTGTCCGATGAGGAGAGCCCCAGTGTGGCTCTGGAAGAGGAATTAGAAGAGGGGGAGATCTCCGAGCGGGAGGATCAGGCCAGGGTGGTGAGAGTGTTTAGGAGAGAGGAGTTACCAGCTCTCATTGCCGAGTCTCTTAAGGCTCTCAACATGCCAGTCCCGGGGGCGGTGGAGGATGACTCACTTGAGGATCCTTTACTGCAGGTGTTCAGACGGACTCAGAGGGCCTTCCCAGTCCATAGATTGTTTACCGAGATGATTCGGGAGGAGTGGAGCGTCCCAGAGGCTCCGTTGAAGGGGTCCCGAGTTATGGGCCGTTTGTACTCGTTGCTGGACCAGCACAAGGAGGTTTTTAAGTCGCCCAAGGTGGACGCGGCCGTCTCGGCCGTCACCAAGAAGACCACCAAGGGTAGTGCTGCCCTCTAGGATGTTCAAGACCAGAAGTTAGACGTGCTATTGCAGCAAGTCTTCGACATTAATGCTGTCTCCCTGCAGGCGGCTATTTGTGGTGCTTGGGTGGCTAGAGCCTGCTTCCGTTGGGCCCAACAGGTGCAGGGGGAGCAGCCCAGTTCTTTGGCGGAAGACGCTGCTCGCCTGGAGTCGGGTGCAGCCTATCTCGCTGATGCGCAATATGACCTTATGTGGGGTCTTTCTAAAAGTATGGCTTCGGCGATAGCAGCCCGGCGATACTTGTGGTTAAGAAATTGGGCTGCGGATTCCTCCTCTAAGGCTAGAGGCTAGGTTAAGTAAGCTACCCTTTAAGGGCCGCCTGCTGTTCGGAGAGGATCTAGAAAAGCTCGTTAAGGATCTCGGAGAGTCAAAAGGCGGGAGATTGCCTGAGGACAAGCCTAAGTCTGCTCGGGGGGCCCCAGGAGGTCGGGGTACGTTTCGGGATTTTCGCCGGTTTCGTTCCCAACAATTCTCTTCAAGTCCCCGGGGGCGTTTTCCCTACCGCAACCAGGGGTTTTGGGGATTCCGGGGAGCGGGAAGAGGTTTTGGTGCCGCTTCCGCCTCCTCTTCCCTCAATTAAAAAAAAAACGCAATGAGATGAGGGCCCAGCCGCCCCTCATTCCTGTGGGGGGTCGTCTGTGGAAGTTTCTTCCTGCCTGGGCCCAAATTACTTCAGATCAATGGGTGCTCGAAGTTATTCGGGAGGGTTACGCCCTAGAGTTCTTGCATCCAGTGCGAGCGGCGTTTGTGCAGTCCCCCGGACGGTCCGTCGCAAAGTGTGCGGCTCTGCGGGTGACGGTGCAAAGGCTGTTGGACCTCAGGGCAATTGCTCCCGTGCCTCCAGATTAGTGCGGCTGCGGTCGGTACTCCATCTATTTCATTGTCCCAAAGAAAGACGGGGGCGTCCGGCCCATTCTAGATCTCAAAAGGGTCAATCGCTGCCTGCGGGTGTCGCATTTTCACATGGAAACTCTCCGTTCCGTCATAGTAGCGGTGAGACAAGGGGAGTACCTCACCTCTTTGGACTTGTCGGAGGCGTACCTGCATATCCCGGTAAGGCCGGATCATTACCAGTTTCTCCGGTTCGCGGTGCCCTTCAGTCATTATCAGTTCCAAGCGTTACCTTTCGGGCTCGCAACTGCTCCGCGGGTATTCACCAAGGTCATGGTGGTGGTGGCCGCGGCATTGCGCAAGGAGGGCATTCTCGTTCACCCTTATTTGGATGACTGGTTGATCCGGGCCAAGTCGCGGGCCGAGAGCGAGCGTGTCACGGCTCGAGTGGTGGAGTTCTTGCAAGGCCTCGGGTGGATTGTCAATATGTCCAAAAAACGTTTGCAACCTTCCCAGAATCTGGAGTACCTGGGGGCACGCTTCGATACGAGCGTGGGCAAGGTGTTTCTCACGGAGCAGCGAGCACGCAGCTTGCGGTGCATGGTGGAACGGTTTCTGCAGCTTCGAGCCCCCTCGGCGTGGCGCTACCTGCAGTTGTTGGGCACCATGGCGGCGGCGATAGACGGTGCCGTGGGCGAGAGCTCACATGAGGCCCTTGCAAAGGGCGTTGCTTCGCCGCTGATCACATCAATTGCATCCCTTGTCCCGGAGATTGGAGTGTCCGGAGGAGACTCATCAAGCCCTGCTCTGGTGGTTGCTTCCCAGCTCTCTCGAGCGGGGGAGGGCCCTAGAGACTCCCGAGTGGGTGGTGGTGATGACCGACAGCTTGTTGGGCTGGGGGGGGGCTCATTGTCAGGACAACTTCGCGCAGGGCACCTGGAGTTTTCAGGAGCAACAGTGGACGATAAATCACTTGGAACTACGAGCGGTTCTCCTAGCTCTGCGGGAGTTTCGACAGATGCTCTCGGGGATGGCGGTGAGAGTGCTCTCGGACAACGCGACGGCGGTTGCCTTTGTCAACCGGCAGGGGGGCACCAGCAGCGTGGCCCTCGATGCAGAGGCCGACACCCTGTGCGCATGGGCGGAAGCCAACCTCGTCGATCTGTCGGCGGCTCATGTGGCCGGAGTGAACAATGTGGAGGCCGACTTCCTCAGTCGGGTCCGCGTCGATCTGGGGGAATGGTCTCTGCATCACGAGGTGTTCTAAATGCTTGCCTGCCGGTGGGGGACACCGGTTATGGATCTCATGGCAACTCTTGCCTCAGCGAAGTGCAGCCGCTTCTTCAGCAGATGCCGGGAACGGATGTCGGAGGGCTTGGACGCTCTCCTCCAACCTTGGCCGGAGGGGCAGCTGCTTTATGTCTTCCCTCCGTGGGTTTTGATAGGCAGGGTCCTTCAAAGAGTGGAGCGTTTCCGAGGTCACGTCATTCTGATAGCGTCGGATTGGCCGTACCGGCCTTGGTACGGTGACCTAGTGAGGTTGCTGGTGGCGAAACCATGGCGGCTCCCCTGTCGGACGGACTTGCTGTCTCAGGGCCCTCTGTTCATGCCTCACGTGGATCGGTTCTCGCTTACGGCCTGGCTCTTGAGCGGGCGCGGCTGAGTTCGCGAGGGTACTCGTCGGCGGTCATTTCTACCTTGTTGAAGTCCAGATGGCGTTCTACTTCTGTGGCGTATGTACGGGTCTGGCGGATCTTTGAGGCGTGGTGTACGGATAAGAGCGTGGTGACTCTTAAGGCTTCTCTCCTGCGGATCCTGGAGTTTCTGCAGGACGGTTTCGACAAGGGCCTGGTGGCGGCCTCGTTGCGTGTTCAGGTGGCTGCTCTGTCTTGTTATAGGGGCAGGGTTGCCGGTCGGTCGCTCGGTGAGCAGCGGGATGTGAAGAGGTTCCGAGCGAGCGGTGTCGCTTGCTCGGCCTCTCTCGGGCGGTTTTTCCCAAATGGCATCTTCCCTTTGTGTTGGAGGCGTTAGAACGGGAACCGTTTGAACCTTTAGCGCGTGCGTCCCTCAAGGACCTTACGTTGAAAGTGGTCGTCTTGGTGGAGGTTTCTTCGGCTAGACGTGTGTCCGAACTGCAAGCCCTCTCCTGCCGGGAACCCTTCCTGTTGTTCTTGGCCTCTAAGGTCGTTTTGCGGCCGGTGCCGACTTTTCTCCCTAAGGTGCTCTCGGCTTTTCATGTCAATCAGGAAATTTCCTTGCCGGTTTTTGCCGGGAGCGCGGATTCTTCTGTTTCGAGGAAGCTTCATCTTTTGGATGTCCGGCGAACGTTGAAGTATCTCAAGCGGACGGCGAGTTTTCGGAAATCCAACAGACTTTTTGTGCTTTTTGGGGGGGCGTCGCAAGGGGGATGCGGCGTCCAAGGCTTCCATTGCACGCTGGATTAAGGAGGCCATCGCGTCTGCCTATATTTTACGTGGCAAGGCTGTGCCGGAAGGGTTGAGGGCCCATTCCACGAGGGCGCAGGCTACGTCCTGGGCGGAGATGCGTTTAGTGTCGCTGGTGGAGATTTGTAGGGCGGTGACGTGGTCCTCCTTGAACTCTTTCGTGAAGCACTATTGTCTGGATGTGCAAAGAGCGGAGGAAACTTCGTTTGGTTCTGCAGTCCTGCAAGCGGGTTTGCCGGGACCCTCCCATGCTTAACAAAGTTGTTTCACTGCTCTGGTACAGACCCAGAGGTCTCGGGACTAGACTGGGACACGATCAGGAAGATGAAATTAGACTTACCTGCTAATTGTGGTTCCTGGAGTGGAACCAGTCTAGTCCCGTGTCCCGCCCGGAGTCCCTTGGCAAACAGGTCTGGGGACTAGCTCCGCGTGGTACAGGTAAGAGATTTTTTCCTTTGGGGGGTATTCTCCAGAATTACAGCTATCTTTAATACAAAAAAAAAAGAAGAAGAAACAAAGACCCCATA
Source organism: Ichthyophis bannanicus (assembly GCA_033557465.1). Lineage (NCBI taxonomy): Eukaryota > Metazoa > Chordata > Amphibia > Gymnophiona > Ichthyophiidae > Ichthyophis > Ichthyophis bannanicus. Next base: position 512,642,173 of record CM066037.1, read on the forward strand.
ACATTCCGGGGATTTGTCAGGGAGGGCTGCATTGCGCTACCAGCGAAGGGGCCTGTTGCAGCTGGCTGTTTGCGTTTTTTTCTGGTCACACAGCAAGTGTTCTTTGCGGCTGTTTCACTTGGGGGGAAGATGGTTTTTCTCTAGTACTTATACTGAATCTATTATATTTGGTTGATGGAATAGATACTTACTTGTTTCTCCGGTGAGTCTGCTTTGTCAGTAGGTTACTGGTTGGATGGAGGAGGGCATCGGCGATATATACTGATGATGTCACAAAGGAATGAGTTTCTCAGTCTCCAAGCTGCTGGATAAGATAGGGAACCCAGAGGTCTCGGGACTAGACTGGTTCCACTCCAGGAACCACAATTAGCAGGTAAGTCTAATTTCATCTTGTAAAATACAATGTTTATCCTCTGTAAAAGTGAAAATGAGTAAAGGATTTCATTCAGTGTTATCATAGCATACCCAGTACTACTTTCTGTCAAACCTGAGAGAGTCCTCTAAATGTGAATGTAGTTGACCTGTTAAGAAAAAAAAGGGCAGAGGGAGACCTAATGTAATCGGAATTGGGGCTTTTACATCCCTCCCAGCCCCTGAAAGATTTTGATTTTTTTTTTCCAAACCATGCTGTCTGTTTTGTGATTTGCTGTTTGTAGCATATTTGATGCTTAAAGTTCTTGGCCTCACATTATTCTCCAGAAACAAGCAGGAAGTCAACCCTCATATATGGGTGACGCGGCACCGACAGATCCCACCCAGCAGCTTCTACCCAGCTTTCAAAGAAAGCTTTTGGGAGATGTACCATGTATGTGTGGTCCCCTTCCCGCCAAGGGGTGCCGTTTTGCCTCAGTCTCCTCTCTTCCGCGGAGCCCACCGGGCATGTCTGTTTTCCCCAGAAAAAGTTAGGGGTTTTTTTCTCAATTTTTTTTTTTTTCTTCTCCATTTGTGTACTAGTTCCCTTTCCTCCCCCAAGCTCACTTGCTTCGGCATCGCATCTCTGGTCCGTCTCTTCTTTCTCCTTTTTCTTTGAGAGCTTCTCGACTGGCTTCATGCCCTTTTTCCCTGGCTGTGCCTGAGGCTTTCGACCTTGCCGGGGCCGTCTTCCCCACAATGGCCCCTGTCTTCCACTGAGACCTGGCATTAAGAATTGTGATCAATGCGCCCACACCATATCACGCACTGACCTACCTGACTGCTGCTTCCGAAGTCTCAGGCCAGACCATGACCCCCTTGGACTGTGGTCTCTGCAAGATGATGATCTCCAAGGCCTTCAAGAGCTCAGCAGCAGTGGAAGTCCTTCTTCTGCAAGACTGATTCTGTGCCAGTGTCTCCAGTGACACCGGCCCCAGGCCCCCTCCAGAACCTTGGAACCATGGGGAGACTGTGCTGCTGCGGGTCCTCCAGCCGGACCCCAGAGGAAGAACCCAAGAAGAGCCTGAAACCCTTGAAGACTGCGTTGGTGGATGAGCCCAGGATGTAGGCAAGTCACATGGGCCCCAGGCTTGCAGTCCCTGTTGCGAGTCTGAGGGAAAGGAGCGGGAGCGGCCGACCAAAATACCCTGATGGGAGTCAACATCTGGCAACCGACCTCAGATTCCTTGATGGAGCTGGCATTGGGCCAAGTCCCTCGGCACCCGCGCCGAAGGCTGCGGAGCCGTCTGGCCTAGAGACCAGTGTGGCGTCCTTGAAGCGCAGTTTATTTGCCTTCATGGCCCAGCAGTGTGCTCTGATGCCTGGCTCAACTGGGTCATCACTCCCAACTACTGGTCTCTTGACCTTGAGGAATTTCCCGGATGCCGAGCCGATCCTTGAGCTCCACCAGCCTCGAGAGGTTCCTCGACATTCATCATGATCTCTGTCCCAGTGCTCGGGACAGAGGTCATCCCTGATGAGTGGCCACATCTCTTGCCGCAGGACCGCCAGGGGCCATCGGGCTTGGGGCCTGACCCCGGTGTCTGGACTGCCCCCGACACCTCCACAGACTGAGTCAGACTGTGAGACCAAGGATGATAAGTCCCTGGATACCTGTCATCACTGGGGTGAGCTCTCCGATCAGTTTTCAGCCGAGACCTGACGTCTGTCCCCACCCGAGGACACAGTTTTCCTAGACTTCGTGCAGGTCATGGCCAAGGCACTGGCCTTTGAGACAGTCGGAGGGAGGATTCTTGGACCGATTAACTCTAGATCCTCCTTATGGTGCCCGTTCCTCCGATCCTGGAACAGCTGCTCCTCTGCACGTGGGAACCCTTCATCAGTGCCCATAGTGAGCAGATAGCTGGACTTGATGTACTGGGTCTGCCGGAGTCCTGGCTTCCAAAAAGCACAGCTGCCACATAACTCCATTGTGGTGGAGTCTGCCATGCGTCGCCTTAAGAGCCAGAAGACACATTCCTTGGTGCCCCCAGATAGAGAGGTCTGTGCCGTGGACAAAAGTGCTACCAGGGCTCAATGCTCATTGACCAGATCCAGGCATACCAGCTGTACATGGGCGTGTACCCGAGGGACCTGGTGAAGGAACTTGCTGGGTTCTCAGCTGGTCTCTCCAAGGAACCCCTCCAGTGATTCCAGACCCTGGCCTTGGGTGTCAGAGTATTCTAATTTTAGGATTCTGGCAGCCTATGATGGCTTAGAGTCGGCAGCTAGAGTACAGTCCTCCAACCTGGAGCAATGGGTTCAGGACAAGTTGGTCGATGTCCCCTGCCAGAGAGAAAATCTCTTTGGCAAACCCATGACGGATAAGGCTGTAGAGTTTGAGTTTGAGTCTGAGTTCCTGATGAGGACCCAGGCTCTCTAAGAAGACCGCTGACCCTTCCCGACAGAAGCCTTTGGGTAAAAAGCCCTTCTACCAGAAGAGGAGGAAGGCTTATGGAAAATACCCTCAGTATCAGGCCTTCTGCTGCCCTGTTGGGGAGCTGGGGCCAAGGGACAAGGGGCATGGCCCTCATAAGCCTAATGCTTCCAAACCCCAGGCACTAGCTCTGGCCCAATCTGGTGGGATTGACTCCTTGGGCATAGTCTCTCTTCCTCCAAGTGGCTGAGCCCAGCAGCCCATAGGTGAGCATCTTGTTCTCTATGTCCACCAGTAGTCATCTATCGCTACCGACTCCTGGGCACTGCAGGTGGTGAGGGATGGTTACTTCCTCCACCGACATAGGTGCCCCCTCAGCTCTTTCCGAGAGAGCACCCCCAGGACTCCCCACCAGAAGACTTTGCTACTGCAAGAGCTCGCAGACCTTCTCAAGGACAAGGTGGTGGAACCAGTGCCCACACATCTCACAGGCAAGGGGTTCTACTCCCAGTACTTCCTTTTACCCAAGAGGGGACCGGAGGCTTCTGGCCCATTCTGGACCTGCAGGATCTAAACAGGTTCCTGGTGAAGGAGAAGTTCAAAATGCTCTCCCTTGGAACACTGTTGCCCTATCTCCAGCCGGGAGACTGGCTGTGCTCCTTGGACCTAAAGGATGCGTACACACACATACTCATCCATCCCAACCACAGGAAATGCCTCATGTTTGTGGTGGGAGGCGTAACTACCAGTACAGGGTGCTACACTTCAGGCTGGCCTCCGCACCAAGGGTGTTCACCAAGTGCCTGACAATGGTCGCAGCCTACCTTTGTCTCTAGGAAGTCTTCGTCTTCCCCTACCTGGACTGGCTCATAAGAGGCCGCATTGCCGCAGAGGTGCAACACACAATGGAACGTGCTATCCTCATCCTGCTGCACTACTACCTGCTGTAATAAACCATCCAAAGTCCCATCTCTTCCCGACACAGTGTTTGGAGTTTATAAGGGCAAGGCTAGATACCATTTAGGCCAGGGTCTTTCTCCCTTGGGACAGGGCCGATTGCCTCAGGGCACTGGCACTCTGTTCCCGCCCGCCTCCTGCTCTGCCTGTTGGGTCACATGGCATCTACAGTTCGTTACCCCGGAAGCCTGCCTTTACATGAGGGCGGTTCAATGGGGCCTCCACTCCCAGTGGACCCAGGCCACAGGCCGACTATGGGATAGGGTGGTGGTGACCCGCCAACTGGCTGATTCTCTCGCCTGATGGCAAGCCCCTCAGCACCTCCTGGCCGGAATGCTCTTCCAGGCCCCCGCCCCCCAGAGGATCCTAACCATGGGTGCCTCCCTCTTAGGCTTGAGAGCCCACTGCGACAACCTCTGCACTCAAGGCAGTTGATCACAGAAGGACAGTCTGCAGCAGATCAACCTCTTGGAGTTCCGGGCCATATCTCTGGCTCTCCGAGCCTTCCGTCACCACCTGCAACACCATTCAGTGATGGTCCAGAAAGACAATCAAGTGGCGATGTTTTACATCAACAAGCAGGGGGGCAATGTTCCTTCTAAGCTGTGCTGGGTCCGCCGACAACATTCCTGCCGGCGGGCGGGGGGGGGGGGGGGGGTGCAATGCAATCGACGCGCCGCCCCTCCCACCACTGGCAAGAATGCCAGCGGAGTACCCGGTGCAGATTAAAGTGAACATTGCGAGGGTGCTGCGACATGCTGCAGCACCCTCGCAATGTTCACTTTAATCTGTGCCGGGTCCTCCGCCGGCATTCCCGCCGGTAGAGGGAGGGGTGGAGCATCGATTGCACTGCACCCCCTCCGGCAGGAATGTTGCCGGCAGACCCAGCGCAGCTTAGAGGGAACATTGCAGGGGGGCATGGGGTCATACACCTCTGCCAAGAGGCAGTAGCCCTCTGCTCTTATGCGAACCACCACTGGATGCTCTTGCAAGCGATGTATTTGCCACTCTAGGACAACGCCCTGGAGAACAGGCTGAGCAGGGTTCTCCAGCTGTATGAATGGTGGCTAGACCCCAGAGTGACCTTACCGGCTCTTCCAGCTCTGGGGGACTCTATGGATGGACGTTTTTGCCAGAACTGCCAACACCCAGCTGCCCCGCTTCTGCTCCAACAGCCACACCCGTCCCGGGTAGCAGCAGATGCATTTCTCATCCCGTGAACGGAAGTCATTCTCTATGCCTTCCCACCCATGCTACTAATTGCCAAGACTTTGTTCAAGGCTCACCACGACAAAGCATTGCTGATACTATTAGCCTCTTAGTGGCCCAAGCAGCCATGGTTTCCACTGCTCCTTCGCTTATCCATGGCTCCCTCAGTCCCCCTGGGGCTGCTGTCGCAGGCCTCGCGTAGAACCTCCACAAGACAGGCTTACGCCTTCAAATGGCACAGATTCTCACTGGTGCGCGGAGCGACGGGTTGACCTGTTCTTGTGCTCTCTGCAGCTTGTGTTGCAATATTTGCTTCACCTGTCTCAGGCAGGATTGACATCCAACTCTGTTAGGGTCCACCTGGGTGCACTCACAGTGCACAACCATCTTATCGAGGGCAAATTCCTCTCTATCCAACCTCTTGTGACCTGCTTCTTGCAGGGTCTGTTGTCCAAGCCTCTTGTCTGCCTGCCGGCAGCAGAGTGGGACCTTTACATGGTGCTGTTGCAGCTCACTAGCCCCCCCCCCCCCACCGGTTGCTACCTGCCACCTACGGTACCTTTCTTAGGTCATGTTCTTGGTGGCACTCATATAGGCTGCAAGGTCAGTGAGCTCCAGGTGTCTGTGGTGGATCCACCCTACACAAGGTTCTATAAGAATAGGGTCGTGTCTGCATGCACCCACCTCAGTCAGGAGGTGGTGCTCACCACCTTTTTTTCACAGCCTCATGCCTGCAGGGTGGAGACCATTCTTCATATCCTGGACTGTAAGAGGGCCCTGTCCTTCTACCTCCAACGTACCCAGGGCCAGCACAAAGCCTCACAGCTTTGTCTCCTGTGACCCCAGTTGCTGGGTGGCGGACTGCATTGCCCTCTCCTACGAGCACGGTGGGCTCTCGCTGGAGCACTGGTTCATTGTGCACAGTGTCAGGGCCATGGCAGCATCTGTGGCAAATCTGTCCTCCATTCCCATGTTGAAAATCTGCCGGGCCACCACCTAGTCTTCAGTCCATACTTTTGCAGCTCATTACTGCCTGGAGAGGGAGTTCCGTAGGGACAGTGCCTTTGGCCAAGCATTACTCAGTCATCTATTTGGGATGTAGGCAACTCCTATCCTCTGGCCCTTGTGTTTAGGCTACCGCAGTGCTGGTTTCTCGCCGGACATTTGGGCCACTCAGGAGTCTGTCTTCTCAAGGACTTGCTGCTGCTCACGGTTCGCCCTTTCCAGATCACCCATGGCTTTTATTGGTTTTTGGTAGTCTGTAGCTAGGGAGTCCCATATGTGAGGACTGACTTCCTGCTTGTTACCAGAAAAAGTGTAGTTACACACCTGTAACAGGTGTTTTCCAGGGACAGCAGGAATCTGTCCTCACAACTCCCCCTCCTCCCCATGGAGTTGCTTTTTGTGTCATTTTTGCCTTTGAGCTATATCATTCTACTGAAACAAGCTGGCACCTTTGGGCTAGAAGAGGACCATGCATGCATGGTGCATCTCCCAAAGGCTTTCTTTGAAAGCTGAGGACAAGCTGCCACATGGGCTCCATCGGCACTGTCACCCATATATGATGACTGATTCCTGCTGTCCCTGGTGAAGAACTATGCTTTCTGGGTTAAGCTTCTCGATTTTTGAGTTAACATCAGATCAGAGTGCAGACACAGTACTCTAAGTGGTTCTTTCTAGTGCCTCAGGAGGCTTTGGTGTATTACTATATTAATGGATATGCCTTTTAGATTTTTTTCTTTTTTCAAAAATGAAAGTTCTCTGAAGTGTCACTGAGAGGCATTTCTAAGGTTTTATTTATTTTTCTTAAATATTTTGTGATATTTTAGATCGTACCTCACTCCGGTCCGGGATGAAGAATCTGAATCCCAAAGAAAAGCTAGATCCAGGCAAGCAAGACAATCCAGAAGATCGACACAGGTAGCTTGAAGGATAAACTTTGAGTATCTTAGTGTAATTTGGTGGCCAAGTAAAGCTTTAACTGCATTTCAAAATAGAATTGTTCTAATGTAGAACTTGAGCGGATTAGGAGGGGGAGGAGAGAATTTCCTCAGTTTCTTCTGTCTAGAGTAATACTGTAATAAGTGCACATATGCTTATTTTATTTATTTAACATTTTTTATGCCATCTTTCTACAAGTCAAGACGGTTTACAAAAAACGTAGTGTAAAAACATTGTAACTTAATGGTAAAGTATGCATTTCAGGGAACATTCAGTACAAAAAAGATTAAACGTCAACACATTTGGATAACTATTTAGATAGTGGTGGTGAGTTGCATATGAGCTTAGATTTTATTCAGTGTTTGGTCCATAGTGTTCAAAGAATAGCAGAGTCTTTAAACTTTTGGGGAATTCAGTGGTTAGTTGAATTGATTTTATTTGATGTAGTAGTGCATTCCAGATGGAGGAAGCATTTGGAGAAAAAGCTCTGTTGTTGGCCCTTTGACTGCTTGAAGGTTTGTCCATGGGTATTTCCAGGGTGTGTGTTGTAGCTGATCTCCTGGGTCTGCCGGAGCTATTATGTATACTAGGATGGCGAGGTTGTCTGCAGACTGGCAAGTTAATATCTTGTGAATGTTGAGGAGGACTTCGTATTTGATCCTGCTTGAAATGGGTAGCCACTGTAGTTTAAGGAGAGGGGTGATGTGCGTTTGTCAGGATTTCACCATTATGATTCTTGCTGTGATGTTCGGTGTTAGTGACAGGGGGTATAGTGTACTCTTTGGGAGACCCTGATAGAGTTGCAGTAGTCCAATATTGGAGTGATTACTGTCTGACAAACTGTGCGGAAGTCTGTTGGGGAGAGGAGTTTATGTAGTTTCTAGAGTGTGAATCTTGAAATAAAGAGACTTGGTGACGCAGGTAATTTGCAGCTAAAAGTTGAGCTCTTGGTCTAGTGCAGCGATGGCGAACCTATGGCACGCGTGCCAGCTGTGGCACGCGAAGGCCTTGCAGCTGGCACGCGGGAAGGTCGCACATTAAAAAAAAAAAAAAAAGCCGCCCGCTGCCGCCGCGGCGGCATGGAGTGTCCCGCGGGGCTCCCTCTGCCCGGCGGGACTCTCCCGGCGCTGCTCAGCCCCTCTCTGCCGGCTTGCAGAGACGCGAAGGGAGAGTCTCCCTCGCTTCTCTGTTATGCCCGCAGGGGCTGATTGGAAATTTCCCATCTGACGCTGCGGGCTTAAGAGAGACGCGAGGGAGACTCTCTCTCCCTTCGCGTCTCTGCAAGCCGGCAGAGAGGGGCTGAGCAGCGCCGGGAGAGTCCCGCCGGGCAGAGGGAGCCCCGCGGGACACTCCATGCCGCCGCGGCGGCAGCGGGCGGCTTTTTTTTTTTTTTATTGCCATGAGCCGCGGGAGGGGGGTTAAGACTGGCAAGGGGCTAGGGAGGGAGAGAGGGGGGTTAAGACTGGCAATGGGCTAGGGGAGGGAGGGAGGGGGGTTAAGACTGGCAATGGGCTAGGGAGGGAGGGAGGTTGAGACTGGCAATGGGCTAGGGAGGGAGGGGGGTTGAGACTGGCAATGGGCTAGGGAGGGAGGGAGGGGGTTGAGACTGGCAATGGGCTAGGGAGGGAGGGAGGGAGGTTAAGACTGGCAATGGGCTAGGGAGGGGGGGAGGGGGGTTGAGACTGGCAATGGGCTAGGGAGGGAGGGGGGTTGAGACTGGCAATGGGCTAGGGAGGGGGGGTTAAGACGCAGTGGGCTATGGGGGGGAGTTAAGACTAGCAATGGGCTGTGGGCTGATGAGGGCTGGCAATGGGCTATGAGCTTATGAGGTCTCACTGGAAATGGGGGGGTGGGGGGGGTTAGGACTGGTAATGGGCTATGGGGGGGGTTAAGACTGGTAGTGGGCTGATGGGGGGGTTAGGACTGGTAATGGGCTATGGGGGGGTTAAGACTGGTAGTGGGCTGATGGGGGTGTAGGACTGATAATGGGTTATGGGGGGGGCTAGGACAGGAAATGGGCTGATGGGGAGGGGTTAGGACTTGAGGTGGGCTGATGTGGTTAGGACTGGTAATGGGCTGTGGGCTGATGGGGGGGGTTTAGGACTGGCAATGGGCTATGGGGGGCTGACTGGAAATGGGCTGATGGGGGGGTTAGGACTGGTAAAGGGTTATAGGGGAGGGCTTAAACTGAAAATGGGGTGATGGGGGTTAGGACTGGAAGTTGATTGACGGGGGGCTAGGACTGGTAATGGGTTGGGGTGTTGCTAGGACTGGAAATGGGCTGAGTGGAAGGGGAGGCTTGAACTGCAAATAGCTGATGGGGAGGGGGCTTGGAATGGAAATGGGCTGTGAGGGAAGGGAGCTAGGACTGAAAATGGGCTGATGGAACAGCTAGGATAGGACTGGAAATGGGCTGTTGGGGGGAGCTAAGATTGGAAATGGGCTGTGGTGGGGGCTTGAATTGAAATGGACTCATGGAGGGGCTAGAACTGGAAGTAGGCTCATGGGGGGGCTTGGACTGGAATTGGGCTGAGTGGAGGGGAGCTATGATTTGACATGGGCTGATGGTGGGGCTAGGAAATGAGTAGAAATGGGCTGATGGGGGGGCTAGGATTGAAAATGAGCTGATGAAGGGACTTGGACTGGAAATGGGCTGATGCAGGGACTAGAAGGGAATGGATGCTGGGTGAGACTGGAACTAGAAGGGAGCTGATGTTGGAGGATTAGAATGGGATGGGGCTGGGAGAGTAAAATGGAGAGGGGAAAAATATTTTGTGTAGGAGGGATGAAAAATCTACAATTGGCCAGGTATTGGGAGAGTAATTGGGGATTGAGGATGGAGGGGTAAAATTTGTGTGGATGAAATAGGAATGAGGAAAGAGCAAAAGGAGAAAGATTAGTATGTTAAAGCAGATGTAGAGAGAGAGAGAATGGAAAAAAAAACTAGAAGAGAGAAGAAAGGACAAATGGACAGCAGACGATGGAGAGTTAGCAGAAAACATGAAGAAACCAGAAGAAGGTGGCTGGACCAATTGCAACTGAAAAAAAAATGCACAAAAGGTAGAAAGATATCTCTTTATTTTGAATTTATTAACTGGAATATGTCAGCTCTGGGAAATGTGCATCATTAACATCTGCGCTTTGTTTGGTACAAGAGGAAATTCCTATTTGACGTTGCCACTTGTTCTCTTTCCCCAGTATTCTCTGAAATGTATTGGTTTAATATTTGCAGTGTTGCCTTTTGATAGGTAGGGTATGGTGCTTTGTGAGTCCTGGTAATGCTGTCAGGATACGGCGGGTTTGCTATGGGTTCTAAATGGGCAGCGTTTGTAGTAGTTCCTAATGTGCCTGGCGGTTGGCACTGGATTATAGTAATGTAGAAATCTTTTAGTCTTTCTTTATCCATACACTCATTAAGAGACATGTTTACTAAAAGTTAGTGTATGGTAACATTATGCAAATATTTATGCAAATAAGACCACTTATGCAAATGACGTGCTGGCACTTTGAGGAAATTCTTTGGTTTTGTGCGGCAGTTTGGGCACTCGGGCTCAAAAAGGTTAGCCATCACTGGTCTAGTGTGATACCCAAGTAGTTGATTTGGGTTTTGACAGCAATTGGGTTGTTTATCATGATCGCTGTTGGGGGGTTGAATTTCTTGTTCCTTGTAACGTGAAGCAGATCGGATTTGCTGTGGTTGAGCATCAGTTTGTGTTCTTTGAGCCAAAGATCAATTGCCACGGAACAGTTTGAGAACTTGGTGTAGTCTGGTGATGCGGTGGAGAAGGGGGCAAACATTGTCTGCATATATTAGATAATTGATGCCATGATTCCTGATGATGTTAGAGTGGCTGTATGTATATATTAAACAGAATAGAAGAGAGGGCTGATCCTTGTGGTACTCTTTGATTGAGGTATGGAGGTTAGGGTACCAATTTTGACCTACTGACTACAGTTTGATAAGTAGGAGTGAAACCATTTTAGCAGATTTCCTTGGATCTCAATGTTGTAGAGTCTGTGTAACAGGAGTTGATGGAAGACTGAATTGAATGCAGATGATATATCTAAGCAAATGAGAATAAAACCTTGTGTAATAATTTCAGTACCCTTGATTAAGGTGTTGAGTAGGGAGGTCAGGAGGGTTTCAATACTGTGGAAAGCGTGGAAGCCATGCTATTGGATGTCTAGAGGAGAGTGCGTATCCAAGTGGTCTTGAAGCTATACTTGAACAAATTTTTTAAATGATTTTAGCTATGAAGGGGATGCTAATGAGCTGTTGATCATCTTACATATGTAGGGCAAGAGGTGGGTTCTTTCCATCTTAATCCAGCACACTGGGCAGGGGTCAAGGGGGGAAGTAGTTGTGTTTATGGCTGAGAGAATTCTGTCAATGTGCTTGTGGTTGATGAGGGAAAAACTGTTCCATATGTAGTCTTGACCTGTGTTGATGTGCTGCGATGGACATTTAAGCTGTGTGAAAGCTTGGTTTATGCATTTGGCTTGAAGGTGTTATGCCATGTTGTGCGGATTAATTGGATGCTTCTTGTCAATTGATTTGGGGTTCTTTGAGTGAGTTGTCAGTCTCAAAGAGCTCTCTGGGTTTGTTGAGGGAAGTTTTAATGAGGTTTGAATAATAATCTCTTTGCTTTGTTTATGAGGTCACAATAGTAGTTCAGTTCTTGAAGGTATATGGCGAGTGTGATTTTTGTCTTGGTAGTTTCTCCATTTGCGTTCCAGTCAGCGCAGTTTGGATTTCTGATCTTTTAGGATCTTGGAATACCAGGGAGCTGTAACATAGTGACATAGTAAATGACGGCAGATAAAGACCAGCATGGTCCATTTAGTCTGCCCAGCAAGATGGCAAGAGTAGGTGCGCCTGTTGCTCTGTGCAGGCCACCCCTCCCCATGTGTTTTTTATATTTGTTTTTGTTTGCCAAAAGTGGAGCTTTCACTGCAGTTGAGATGGTTGTGTTCCATGTTGTTATCAGGGAGTCTATTTGTTCTTCTGGGGGGTGCAAAATTAGCTTGGAGATTTTTTGAATGAAGTTGTGACTATCAAATAGGAAGAATCTATGAGAAGAGTTTCTGGACTCTGTTGTCTTGGTGTTTTTTTGTTGGAAAAGTGCAAATGAGATGAGGTGATGATCAGACCATGAGACTCGGGAGATGGAAATGGAGGCTTTGGTGAGATTGGTGTTTTTTGCTGAGGAGGTGGGGATGAATGAGGTCTAAAAATGCACCCTTTTTGTGGGTGGGATTGGTGACAGTTTGTGAGAATTGTAGGTCTTTCATGGCCTCAAGAAAACTTGAGGCTTGCTTAGTTATAGAAGCTAAGTTGAAATCCCCTAGTAGAACATGTGACTTTTGTGTGGTGGTGTGGCTACATACATTGTTGAGGATGGAGGAGAGATTGGGCCTGAAGAGGGTGCTCTGTATAGTAAAGAGATGGCATATTGTTTATTTGATATGGTGATCACCACAACAGGCAAGCTGGACATTAACTTGATGCTCTTGAAGTAAAATTGTTTGTAAGGATGAAAAACACACCACCTATGCTGGAAGTTTGTGAGCAGTTGTGGATGTGTTTAGTTGGTTAAAGATGACATTATCCGTATCCTGGAACCAAGTTTCTGTTAAACATAGAATGTCAATATTGTTGTTTTCAATAAGTTCTCTTAAGTGGATTTTGTTCCTACTGGTTCTGGTATATCTCCAGGAAAAAGCAGGAATGAGTCTTCACATATGGGTACGTCGGTACCGACGGAGCCTGCTCGGGAATGCTCCCCAGCGTCCAATAAGAAAGCTTTTGGGAGCATCCCACAGCGCCTGCGTGTGCTGCCTTCCTGCCTTTCCCAACTGCCTCTCCTCAGTTTTCGTTTTCCGCGGAGCCGGCAGGACGTCCTCCTGTCACCGCAGAAAATTCTTGTTTTATTTCTTTAGTTTTCTTGTGGTTGCGGCTGTCTTCCCCGATGCCACCGGTACCGCCGGTGTTTTCTTATCTTTTCTTGTGAAATTTTCCTTGTTCAAGGACTATTTTTTCTTCATAGTGTCTCACGGTTTCTCAGGCCTTTTAGGCCTCTTCTTTTTCCTTCATGGAACCGCCAGCCACTTTCTCCAAGAAATATTCAGACTGGCGGTACAACTTTATTTTTAGACCCTCAAAGTCGGTGTCTAACCTGTTTGGGTCCTGACCTTTTTCCTCCAGAGCCTTTGGGCAACAGTTTGGTGAGAAGAGGGTTTCAACATCGAGGTTTCCTCGATACACGGTTCCCCTCCAACTTCAGGGCACCGTCCCTTTTTTCTTCTACACAGGATCAGGTAACCCACAAACAGTCTGTTAAGACTTGCCAGTCCTCGAGTGGTAGGTCTCATGCACCGCATGTAGACTGCTCCGGCCTTGCCCTCGAGGGCCCTCTGGCTTCAAAACCCCGGCGGGAGTCTTCGGTCTCCAAAGCGTATGAGGGGTTTCAGGTTGTTCCTGGGGTTCACCCCTCACAGAACGTACCTGAGCCGTGTCCGGTGGTGGCATCCGCTTCGAGCGGTACCGATACCCTGGCATCGGCACTGGTGTTGGATGAAACACTCTTCCCCAGAGATGGTCATCTGGCGTCCTCGGTGCCTTTGGGACCGGTGGATACTCCCCAGACTGACTTTCCGTTATCGGTACCAGCACCGATACCACCACTGACGTCGGTACCCTCCAGACGTCCATCGATAGCCTCGCTTCCTTCGATGCCGAGTCTGGAATCGATCTCCAGTCTGGAGGACTGGGTACCGACTCGCCTTGGTACCGGCTCCGGGCGATACCGAAGGCTCGATTCCAATGATTCGGATCCGCAACTCTCGGTTCCTTCGAGGCCGTTTGAGTTGCCACTGGTTGGCCTCCATCCACCGGTATCAGACACGGTATCGAAGTCAGTACCGATGTCCACATTACCCTTGCGGTCGGTGCCTTCCTTGCTTCGCTCATCAGGCTCTTTGCCCTCGATGCCGAGTTTGGAATCGATCTCTAGTCTGGAAGACTGGGTACCAACACGCTTTGGTATCGACACCGATCGATACCAGAGGCTCGGTACCGAGGATGGCTGCCGGAGGTTTTCGGTTACCTCGGTACCGATTGAGCTGTCACCGATGGCTGCTCCGATGTCTGTGTCGGCTTCGGTTCCGACATCGGTATCGGTATCGGCATCGGTACCGGTATCCACAGTAGCGTCGTGGCCAGCTCCTGCCATGCTTCTTTCAATAGGATCGCTCCCTTCTATACCAAGCATGGAGTCGATACCTGGCATGGACGATGTGGTACTGACGGACGCTGCTTCTGACAGCCAGTACCGGCGACCATCCTTTAAGGATCCCACCCTGCACCATGCAGGATCTTCTATTCCTATATATTTGGATAAATCCTTCGGTGCTCAGGCTAGTTCTTCAGATCTAACCTGTCCAAAGGAGATTCCCGTTGGAGATCCCTCTTTTCAGAGTTTCCTCCTGGAAATAGCAAGATCACTTGCCATTCCTATCCCTTGACATGATCCTGCACAAGGCTCTGTTCCTACCAAAGCAAAGGAGAACATAATGCTTCCTTTGCATCATTCCTTGCAGGATCTCCTTCTAGGTCTGTGGGAAGCACCTTTAAGGGTACCCCCACTTTCCAGAGCAACTGATCTCCTATATCAGGTGCCCCCCTTTCCAGGGTTTCAAAAGACTCAACTTCCTCATCATTCCATAGTAGTGGAATCGGCAATGAGGCGAGTAAAGAGTAAGAAAAAGCACTCTTCTTATCCGCCAGGTCGTGAGTCTAAGACACTAGATGCCTTTGGACGTCAAACCTTCCAGACATCTATGCTTTCTGCAAGAATTCTCTCATATATTTTTTTATATGAGTCTATCTCTTGAGGAGGTCACAAAGAAATTACATCTTTTGACTCCTTTTCTTCCAGATTCCAAGAGTGCAGACTATTCCTCATTGCTTAAACATATCCAGAATATCTCTTGGTTTCTTTCTCGTGCTTCCCTAGACTCTTTTGAGTCTGTTAGCAGGACTTCTGCTATAGCTATAGGGGCACAACGTAGAGCCTGGCTCCAAGCTTCAGACTTTGACAAATGGGCACAACAAAGACTGGGACATACTCCTTGCACTGGAGAAAATCTCTTCAACAAGGAGTCTTTACGTCAGGTTACTCAGTTGTCCACTGATTTACCTGTTCCTAGGGGCTGTTCTACGCCTTCTTCTGTCCCAGTAGGTAGGAAATGTCCTACCACACTTTCTTCCCATAGGAGAAGGTTTTATTCATCACCTGCCCATCATACAGATGTTCCCAAACAGGGGAAGCATCGTCCTGGTCTGAAGAATCCAACCTCTCACCAGGCTCAGCAAACCCAGCAACCGCAGGGTTTCTGATCAATCCTCATCAGATGCTTGTGACTCTTGGGGTTTAGAATCTGCAGTTTGCTTCTTCTCAATAGAGGCAATCCACCGCTTCATTCTACCCCTAGACATGGATCTCTTTCCAAAAGACATCCATTTTTTCTATATTTCTATGAGCTGTCAGGATGTTCATGCCTATAGGTCACAGGTTTCTCCTCTTCTTCCTGCTAGGGAAAGAGGTCTAACCACTATCAAACGATAGTTTCCTGTGCCAGCATGTATTTTTTTCCTTTCTATAGACTTACTACTTGGTAAGTCTTCAGCTCCATTCTCTTTACCCTCTTACCAAGCTTTTTCCTCTGTAAGAGCGGTATTACTTCACTGGAGGTCTTTTTCTTCAGCCTCTCTAGTTTTGTTACTTTCCAGTGCGGAGTTTTCCTCTCTGAGTTAACTCCTCTTTTTCAATCTTGCTTTGGGGCAGCTTATCAGATATGTCCAGAGTTTTCTACTCCTGTCTGTTCTTTCTGTTTTAAACAGTAAGATTCTTTCTGCTGTCTTGCTAGCAGCTGCCTATGCAGGAGCCTTAATGTTTGGACCACTGGTTCTTGTCCACAAACAACCAGATTTGTCCTCCGCTAACATTCTGTCTAGTCTTAGTAGTGGCTCCAAGTCAGTGCTTTCATCTATCTTGGAAATTATCTCACTACAGGCTTTCTGGATTATCTTCTATTTCTGCCATCTCCATTCTCTTGGGTTTGGCAGCATAGTTGGCAGAGGTACTGGCTCTCCAGCAGCCAGTTCTATCTCGTCATTCTCCTGCATCATGCTCTCTGCAATTCTACAGAGAAGCTCTCCACTATGGGCCCTTGCTAGAGAGCATGGGTTTTTTTTCTCCAACAGCTATCCTAGATGGTTGGAAAAGGCTTTTCAGTCATGTCTCCCATGACTAGAAGGGTTCTCCCTTCTTTTACTATCTCCTTTTTGATATAAAGGACATAGGCCTTCTCTTAAGTGAAAGCTTAAGGAGTTGCCAATTCCCTGCTTTGGTCCATAGTATTCCCAATCGTGGATATGCTCTTTCTCCTTGCAGCTCGTCCTCATGGTAAGAACGCATGATACCTTTTGCCCTTAAGCAGGTCAACATGGTATCTCATTTCTATGCGTCTTCTGTCCACTTACCATGCTAGAGTTCTGGAAGACTCGGGACTTGCTGGCTGCAGACTGATATTATCCTCTGTTTTTCAAGTAACCGTCCTGGTTATTTCACTAGCTAGCATCCCTGCAGATCATAACCAGGAGGAATAGATTCTCTATATATCTTCTCAAGTAGGTTCCACCTTCTTGTTATAGGATATGTGGAGAGGAAAGATTCATCTGTGAATACCGTGCGGTAGGCATATCTCTTGTCTGCTTAATTGCAGACACCCATATATAGGCCTACATATTCATATCTATAGCATACATCTTACAGAGGTCTATGTCTATCTATATATCTATATGTATATGTGTGTATATATATATATATATATATATGTCGAGATATTTTATTATAGATAGATATGTATCTACATACTTATTTATCTGACTGTCTATGCTCATATAGCTATATGATTCTGACAGATGGGCTTTACCCATACCTATGCTATCCAGCATGTTTGGGGTTCTACACACACAACCACTCCTGTGGTAGTCAACAACTTTTATACCATAACCTTAGGGTTTAGGTACCTCTGAAGCTCTCCATGCTCCAGTATCTCTCCTAGCTTACCCCAGTTAGGAGAGACATTGCGGATCTTCAGTTAATCACAGGCTTTAACGCCTCAGGCATTTGTCCTCTCTTTTTGGGATACAAGGGGTTCCCATACCCTTTCTCCCCACAAGGACTGTGCCTGTTTGTCCAAATCGGTTAGCCTTTCTCTTTTTGCTCCTAAGAGTGAGCCACTCTGCTACCAAAAGAGTTCGGCTTTTGTCATAAAGCCTTCCGCTGAAGGCCCACTGTTTTTGTACTACCCCAGTTTTTTTACTGGGGTTACCTGTTACCTTTCAGGATTCTGACCTCCACTGTTTTTCCTACAGGTTTATTACCTCCACTTTACAGTGAGGTCCCCTTCGAGGTTCCTCTACTGGGTTCCCCAGTAGATCCCATGAACCTCCATACTTCTGTGAAATCCTGTTACGGGAGGTCCATATTGCAATATTTCATTTCAATATCATTGATGACAAATATCATCCACACATGGACTCCTTGTCTGCAGTCCTATGCTAGGTTAAGCTGTTTTCCACAGCACCTTTCTCTTTTTATTTATTTATTTATTTATTTAGCATATATTTATATACCGCTACTTCCAGCGATCAGGAGCGGTTTGATTAGGTAAACAGGGAGAGTCAGATCAATTGACAAATTTCAAAATTTACAGCGTGATTTACAAAGGTTGTCTGATAGGTTGTCAGACCAATGCCAGGAATTTTCAATAAACGGGGAAAATATGATTCAAGGGATATTCACAGCATATATGTATAGGTTGGGGAGAGGGAGATATTTACATATATACATTTTATGCTTGTTATATTCAGGAGCATAAGATTATTTTACATTTGATGAAATTTGTTGGAGCAGATACTGGGTGGAGAGTGTTGTTGTTCAGGATATGTTGTAGGCCTGTTGAAATAAATATGTCTTCAGTTTTTTTCGGAAAGCCATCAGGTCGTTGATTGAGCGCAACTCAGGCGGGAGTTGGTTCCAGAGTGAGGGGACAGTGTAGGAGTATGCCCTGTTGCTTGTGGTTGTTTTAGCTGATCTTATACTTATTGGTACCTGGAGGTTGTTTATGGTGGTAGTTCTCCTATTTCTGTTGGCAGGTTGCAAGTTGATTAGGTTGGTGAGGAAGGTTGTTGTCAGGTTATGGATGAGTTTAAATGTAGTCACTAGGGTTTTGTATTTTATCCGAGCTATAATGGGGAGCCAATGTAGTTCGACTAGTACTGGCGTGATGCTCTCTGCCACGCCTGTTTTAGTGATGATTCTGGCTGCGACGTTCTGTGCCATCTGGAGTATATTTAGGGTTTTTTTTGGAAGGCCCTGTAGTATTGCATTTTTTGTAGTATTTTTAACTCCTACCCTCCATCCTCAGGATGCCTGGTGTTATCAGGTATAGCATGTTCCAATCTATGACATGCTGGGACTCCAGGCATCTCAGCTTGGGAGTCCCCATATGTGAAGACTCATTCTTGCTTGTTCCTGGAGATAGCACAGTTCTTACCTGTAACAGGTGATCTCTGGGAACAGCAGGAATAAGTCTTCACAACCCACCCACCCACCTCCCCTAGGAGTTGTATCTCTATATCTCTTCTTTCCCTTCTCTCTCTCTCTTTGTCTCAGCTTTGAAACTTAACTGAGGAGAGGCAGTTGGGAAAGGCGGGAAGGCAGCACGCAGGCGCTGTGGGATGCTCCCAAAAGCTTTCTTATTGGACGCTGGGGAGCGTTCCCGCGCAGGCTCCGTCGGTACCGACGTACCCATATGTGAAGACTTATTCCTGCTGTTCCCAGAGATCACCTGTTACAGGTAAGTAACTGTGCTTTATTAGGGCGTATCGAGAGCCTGGCCTCCGTCATGAACTCGGTCTCCAGCTCGGCAGCCTTGTCAGTCATGGTTTTGACAAAGAGGTTCTCCCTTTGGAATGAGACATCGACCAGTTTGTCCTGAACCCACTGCTCGAGATCAGATGACTGATGCCAAGCTTGGTGGCGTGCACCGATGCCCGCCGCAGATACCCGAGCCGCCAACTTAAACCCATCATAGACCGCTCAAGACATAAATTTGGAGCACTCCCAGACAGTCTTGGCCAGGCTCTTGAAGCGCTGCAAGGGTTCCTCGGAGAGACCAGCCGAGAACCCGGCGAGTTCCTTGCTCATGTACAGCTGGTAGGCCTGGATGCGGCAGAGAGGCATCGAGCCATGATAGCACTTTTTGCCAAGGGTGTCCAACATGTGGGCCTCCCTGCCGGGGGGCACCGAGGAGTGTCTTTTGACTTTTCAGCCGACGCATGGCTGACTCTACCACCCTGGTGTTATGCGGCAGTTGTGACTTCTGGAATCCCGGGCTCCGGTGGACCCGATACATCGAGTCAAGCAATCTGCTCACCACTGGTACAGAGGCCTGTGTCGCCACATGTGGAGCATGAGCCGTTCCAGGATGGGAGGGATGGGTACTGTTAATAATTCCCGCGGAGGGGCCTGGTACTGGATGATCTCTAACTCATCTGCCCGCTGGTCCTCTTCCGACTCAGTTGGGAATCCCAGGGCCTTGGACATGTCTTTGACAAAGTCCAAAAAACCCATGTCCTCGGGCGGGGACTGCCACCGAGGTTCCAACACGGGGGAATCGGAAGGGACATTGTGGTGGCAACTGGTATCGGGGGACTCCTTGTCCTCAGTCTCCCACTCAGAGTAGTCCGCGGAGGACTCGCCCAAGGGCTGCTCCATGGGCCTCGAGGGCCCCGATGCGCCACGGCCGGCAACCGGTAGACCTGCTAGGGATGACCATGGTCCCGACAAGCGGCACTCAGAGCGTGACCTCGGCTGAGGATTGACTCGAGGCCGAATGACCTATAGGATCGGCTCGGCCTCTGGGGACGTTGACAGCCTGGTGGTTGGGGCGGATGAACTGGTCGAACCGGACAACAGCGCCTGCTGCTGGCCCATGAAGGCAGACAAACCGCTCCAGGGCCACCATTCTGGACACCAGTCCAGAAGGCTCCTCAGCCTTTGGCGCAGGCACCAAGGGACTCGGGCCCGATGCCGGCTCCCCCGAAGGGGAATCCTTGACAAGGATGGTGTTTGGGGACTGAGGCTGGTCTGCGGTCGGATCCTTCTGGGGGACCTTTGTAGGTTGCTCCTTCTGACGCCTCGGACGAGCACCTTGGACTACGGGACCAGGCCCAGGGAGCTCCCTACCAGTCGGAACTATCCAAGGATGCTGCCTTCGAGGGTTCCATCTTCTTTCTGGTTCCTTCGAGGGAGACCCCCCTTCTGAGGACCCACGACTAGGCTCAGGCTCGGAAAGCTCCACGCGAGGTATTGGGGCCTCAGACAAGGCCCTGGCTTTGGGAGGTACCAGGGACTCAGAGGGGGGGGGGACTTGTCATGCTGCTGCTGGCGGCTCTTGAGGGCCTTGCTGGTCATCCTCTTGCAGAGACTGCAGGCTGCTGGGTCATGGTCTGGCCCGAGGCAACAAAGACAGCAGTCGTGTGTGTTGGTCAGTGACATGATTTTAGAGCACCGATCACACTACTTAAAACCACTGGGGAAAAAAGTACCCCTGCGAGGTCGAAGACCCTCCGGGCTGCCAGTGGGAGAAAAAAGGCATGAAGGCACCAGAAAAAGAAGAAAAAAAGAACCTACAAAAAATTGAACCAAACTAGACGCCGAGGCACCGAGGTCGGTAGGCGGGAAGAGTACCAGTGGTTCACCCCTAAACAAAGCCATGGGGAGGGGTGGCCTGCACGGAGCGGCAGGTGCACCTACTCTTGTCATCTTACTGGGCAGACTAGATGGAGCATACTGGTCTTTATCTGCTGTCAATTACTAGATTACTATGCATTGGAAACTCGAGAAACAGAATAATCAACTTTTTCTGGGGACAAGCCAGACGACAACCTGAAGGGCTCCGTGGGAAAAAGGAGACTGAGCAAGATGGCACCCTTGGGCAGGAAGGGGACCACGCATGCTTGGTGGCATCTCACAAAGGCTTTCTTTGAAAGTTGCTTCTGCAAAGGCTCTGTCGGTGCCTCCGTCACCCGTATGTGAGGACTGATTCCTGCTTGTTCCCTGAGAACACCTGTTAGAGGTGAGTAACTACGTCTGTGTGTTTGAGTTGTATGACGTCCTTACTGGTGTTGCTCAGTGAGGTGATTTTGATGAGGTTGGA
Organism: Ichthyophis bannanicus; assembly: GCA_033557465.1. Taxonomy (NCBI): domain Eukaryota; kingdom Metazoa; phylum Chordata; class Amphibia; order Gymnophiona; family Ichthyophiidae; genus Ichthyophis; species Ichthyophis bannanicus. The sequence goes on from CM066037.1 coordinate 512,663,360, forward strand.
ATAGTTGACTTGTCTTGGTGGTTAGCGTGAAGCCCATAACATGGGTTGCTTGATATGTCTTGCATTGTAAATGATTGGGATGGATGCATAGTGATAGAGAGGGGAGGATCTGCTTGATAGGGTAGAGAGGATTATAACCATGAGGATGAACCACAGGCCTTGAGTTTGCATGGATAGTGGAATTGGACTATAAATGGACTGGAACTTGAATCTGCGTTATAGTTTATAAGAGACACTTCATACCTTTTCTGCTCACATGAGTCCCTTACCAAAAGGGGCTTGTATGTGCAGAGAGGTCAAGCAGGCAATCAGATATGTACTTAATTTTTTCCAAAAAATCTCAAATCATTCTTAATGTTGACAGATATATTGCAGCAGCACACAGGGTTGTAACAGGGTACTTTAGAAAACTGGTGCATCTTTGGAAATTTTCATATTGTAACTTAGGCACCTGTGTGTTTTTATGAGAAAACGCTCCTAGAGTGCACTCAAATTTATACTTTTTTTTTTTTTTTAAGTAGACGCAAGTGTGTGTATATACGTTCTCCGTGGACAAGTGGGAAGTAAGTCCTCACGAATGGGTGACATCCCTGACTGAGTCCCATGCAGGAACGTTCCCCAGCTTCCTTGGAAGCTTTTGGGAGGCTCCTCTGCGCATGTGTGCCTGCTTTCCCATCTGAAGTAGTACCATCTTCTCTCCAGTCTTTTTTTTTTTCTCTGCGGAGCCTCGAGGATGTGTCCCTGCTATCATCAGAAAGAGGCTGATATTTTTTTGCCCTCCTCATAGGTCCTTTTCTTTCATAGTGCCTGTCATAGGTTGCGTCAACTCCCCACCAATGCAGTGTTTTTTGCATGTTTTTCTTTCCCCTGTGGTTTTGCTGGCTGGTGACCATGAGCTGTTTGACCTCGTGGAAGCTGTGTTCCCAATCATGTCTAAACCAGCCAACTGTTTTAGAAAGTGCACTAAATGTGAACGCACCATCTGTCACCGACCAACATAGCTGGTGCCTCGGGCCCGACCATGAGTCCTCATAGTGCAGTCTGTGTTTGCAGATAATGAGGAAGGGCCTAAAGGGCCAGGAAAAGCAATGATTCATAAGAACATAAGAAATGCCTTACTGGGTCAGACCAAGGTCCATCAAGCCCAGTATCCTGTTTCCAACAATGGCCAATCCAGGCCAAAAGTCCCTCTTCGGGTCGTAGGACTTGATGTCCTCTGCCCGATATCGACGTTGATGCCCTCGCAGGGCTCTGCCGAGGCATCGGTGTCATGCAGTGCCTGTACTCCGATCCAAAGACAGCGGTGCCATAGAACGGAGGCTTTTCATCGACCTCCGGTCAGAGCCATGTAAGGAGCTGTCGTCTACTCCATTGACTTTGAAGGGGGTGAGCAAGTACCAGGCCAAGCATCATGGGTATCAACATTGGAGCCCTTCCTGACATGACGTCAATGGTGATGGCTGGGAGCGGTCTGCCAAGCTGTCCCGGCTGGAGGAATAGACTCCCAGGGCCGCAGGAATGCATGCGTACATCACAACTCTACTCCTGCTCTGCCCTGCCCAAGCTAGGTCCCTGGGAATGCATACTTGCCTATCATGTAGGAATTACTGCTATGTTTGTGCCTACTTTTTATGCATCTATACTCAATACAATTTATAATAGTCATTTTTTACTTGTAAAACATTTAATAAATTATTCCTACAAGTTGTATTTATGGAGGAAAAAGTTGCCATCACTTATGCCAGCAGGTGGAGTATTGGTAAAGTTAGTAGAATATAGCTTTGTACTTGCTCATTTCTGTTGCTGCTTTTTCAGATAAGTGATTCATTTATTTGTTCTTTGCCTTCTGTGTGTGCAAAATGCTCAGACATTTTTAGCTTTTAATTTTAGCAGCCAGAAAGCATCCAGTTTATTCTTAGACTTCAAGATGCATTTGTTGCTTTTCAAAGCAGGATGTTCAGAAATTTCCTGTTCTTACTGTGATTCTTCCCTTATTTTTGTTTACTCTTTCTGTAGTGTCAATTTTTGCCCTTTAGTTTGTCCTGTTACATATATCCTGAGTTGCCTCTGTGAAATGCTTGTGGCATCTTTTAATTTTCAGTTGTTATATTCCAAGCTGAAATGGTGTCTTAATTCTCCAGTAAGCAGTTTAACCTTCCTCTTGTTCTCTTTGCATAATGGGTTTGTTATTAAACGTTCAGCACAGAGTTTGAGTGATCATACTAAGGACATGTGCAGTGGCTATATTACTATGTGCTATTCATTCCTTTGCTAAATTTAATTAGCTGATGGATTTTGTGGTGTTAGTTTTCCCAGACTTTTAGTTTGAGTCACAGGCCTCTTTTTACATCTAGCTTATTGGTTATTGTACTCATTTATTGTAATATACTGCCAAAAACGTTTCTGATTTTTATTGCACTCCAGCTTTAGAACTCGGCAGCACCATAGCTTGTTTGTCGTCCTCGTTTTGGAAGAATAATAAAATAAAATCTTAATATCACGTTTCAGAAACTTTTTTCACATTAAGACAGGCCTACATTAAAATGCTTTTGATATTTTTGTATTTAGTATTTTTAAGTCGGACTTTTCCTTGGTTGTACATAATTGGACTTTTATTTTACATTGACCTTCAGCTTTGCTGAGCATGATGTCTAATGATCTTGCTCTTCACATGATGCCTGGCAAGCGTGAAGGTCAACGCAAAAGAGGAAGGCCAGTAATGCAGTGGATTGATACAATAACAGCAGTTCCTTATCGTCCCTCCAGTCTAGTCCTGGAAACACTGGGTTGTGCTCCTCTTCGAGCAGCTTGGAGACTGAGAAACGTCATTCTTTGACACTGGTATAAGGACATAGGCACCGCCTCCTCACTCCAGCTTTGCTCAGTCTCCAAGCAGCTGGAGGATGTGAGCCTGGAGTTCCCGGCTCACTAGAGGGCAGGCGGCTTCCGGAGGATAAGCAGAAACAGAGCAGATTGCCTCCGGGGCACAGAGGGATTTTTGTCGTTTTCGTTCCTCAAGGTTCACTCCGAATCAGAGGGGGCGTTTTCCCTAAAGAAACAGAGTTTTAGAGGGTTCCATGGAGCGAGCAGGGGATTTATTGCTGCTGCTGCGGGTGCCAGGAAGCCGCAATGAAGCCAAGGGGACCCAGATGGAGATTCCGGTGGAAGGTCGTTTACAGGATTTTTACCCCGCCTGAGTCCAGATTACGTCAGACCAGTGGGTGTTAGAGGTGATTCGAAGAGGCTATGCGTTGGAGTTTCAGCGACCGGTGACTGACTCGTTCGTGCAGTCCCCCCTTGCAAGGCGCATCACAAGTGTGAGGCGGTCAGGCAGACCTTGGAAAGATTAATAGCACTCAAAGCGGTAGTGCCGGTTCTGCGAGACCAATGCGGTTTCGGTCGATACTCCATTTATTTCGTGGTACCGAAAAAAAGAGGGTTCTTATCGGCCAATTCTCCAGGACCAAGCAGGAAGTCAGTCCTCACATATGGGTGACATCGGCACCGACGGAGCCCTCGTGCGGAGCATTTCCCCAGCTTTCAAAGAAAGCCTTTGGGAATTGCAGCACGCATGCGCGGTCCCCTTCCCGCCCAAGGGTGCCATCTTGCTCAGTCTTCTTTTTTCCGCAGAGCCCGACGGACATAGTTCGTTTTTCGCCGAGGAAAAAGTTGATTTCCCTATTTTTTGTTCTTCTTCGGTTCGACACCGGATCCTTTTCCCGCCTGGGCCTGATACGCCGGTATCGAGCCCACTCTCTCCTTTTTCGTTTTTTGTCCTTCGTGACTAGCGTTCGCGCCATTTTTTCTTTTTTCACTGGCAGCCCTGTCTTTTGACCTCGCAGGGGCCCTTTTTCCCCCAATGGCTGCCAGCGGGTTTAAAAAGTGATCGGTGTAAGAATCTCTTACCGACACACACGACTGCTGTCTCCGCTGCCTCGGACCCGATGATTTGTGGTCCGTGTGTCAAAATGTCCTCGAAGGCGTTGAGTCGGCAGCACCAAAGGGATAGGATCTTCTCTGACTCCGTGTCCGGATGGGCCCGGACCTCGTCAGAGGTCTCGACGTCTCGGGACTCCGGCCCCGAGCAGCGTCGAGGTTCCTCTGAGCGGGGGTCTCCTTCGCGGGAACAGCACAGGAAGAAGAAACCGCGAGGGCGGCGTCGGTGGATGCTCCTGGTTCCTCGAGAGCCAGGTCGCATAGCCCTGATAGCCGTCCCGGGTCTTCGGAGTCGGAGAGGCCTGCCAAGCAACCTCGCCTCGAGATGGAGTTTCCTGGACACGTGAGTGCTGTGGTCCTCGTGGACTCTCCTCCGAGGGAGCCGACGTCGGGCCCGACCCCGTCGGGGCCTGAGTCGGGGGCTGCTGGGTCTCCTGAGCTCAGACTCAGATTGACGGCCTTGGAGAGCAGCTTCGCTGCCTTCATGGAACAGCAGCAGGCATTGATCGCCGGTCTCACTGGTGCATCTTCCCCGACCACCGGGACATCGACGTCCAAGTCGACCCCGGAGGCCGAGCTGATCCTCGAGTCCATGCGGGCTCGAGTCGATCCTCGGCCACGGTCTCCCTCGGCCTCCCGTTCGGGACCATGGTCGTCGACGCCAGTACCCTTGGTGTCAGGGCGGAGGGCATCGGTGCCCGCCCGACCGGAGCCCCTCGACACCACCTCCGAGGAGTTGGGCTGGGAGACGGAGGACGAAGAGTCACCCGACACCTATCGGACTCGGTGTGTCCCATCAGACTCGCCGGAGTCCGAACCTCGGAGATGATCCCCACCGGAGGATACCTGGTTCTCAGACTTCGTGCGGGATATGGCCAAGGCCTTGGCCTTCCCCACGGATCCCGAGGAGGAGCCTCGAGCCGAGGAGCTCGAGGCCCTCCAGTATGACAATCCCCCAAAGGAGGCCTTTACTGTACCGGTTCCTCCGATGCTGGAGCGGCTGCTCTTCCGCATGTGGGAGACCCCGGCCTCGACGCTGGTGTTAAGCAAGCGGGTCGATTCCATCTATCGAGTCCGCAAGAGCTCTGGGTTCCAAAAGGCACAATTACCGCACCACTCCATGGTTGTGGAATCGGCCATGCATCGACTGAAAAGTCAGAAGATGCACTTCTTGGTGCCTCCCGGCCGGGAGGCCCAGAACCTGGATGCCCTCGGTAAGAAGTGCTTCCAGGGCTCTATGCTTGCTTGCCGTGTCCACTGACAAAAGCTAAAAGCGATCACCTTTCAGAGCTAATTATACTGACAAGTATCATATAATAAATTTATTGCTCCACTTTTTACCTAAAGAGGTGTATTTTTAATGGCAACCAGGTCTCAGACTGTAGAAGAACTTAATAGTGAGTTTGAGATGAAATCTTGAACTCTTGCTCTTTAATTGCATCAACGACCTGTTGCGTTGCCTGTTATTTATAGCTTCTTTTGGATACATCTGGTATGGGCTAAGCAGCGCTAGTGCACTTGAATGTTTTGTAGATGACATGCTGGAAGGTTAAGTGAAAATATTCAGCTAAATAACCAATGGGAAAGCAAAAGAAGCTATAAATAACAGGCTTCCTTGAAAGGAAGCAGTGAAGCTCACAGGTAAGAGAGAGTAAGCTGTGGAGGCTTTGGGTCCATACGGGGTATTTTTTAAGATGGGGGTTTAGATGAAGATCGCGTCTCTTGCTGGAGGGGAAGCGAGGGACTCCACAGTTAAAATGCGTTCTCAGAGGCAATAAGAATAGGTTCTCAGGGGAAAGTTTATATACTCTAGTTTATCCTGTTATTTTATTGCTAGTTGGAAAATGTTTTGTTACTTAATTGTTCCGGTGAGTCTACTTTGTCAATAGGTTACTGGAGTGAGGAGGCGGTGCCTATGTCCTTATACCAGTGTCATTAAAGAATGACGTTTCTCAGTCTCCAAGCTGCTGGAATAGGAGCACAACCCAGAGTTTCCAGGACTAGACTGGAGTTCCTCCAGAAACTACAATTAGCAGGTAAGTCTAATTTAATCCTATGGATGCCACTCAGTTACCAATTAGTCACCTGATAGAAGACTGAATACAGTCTAGGACAACTATCCTTAGGGTTGCCATGAGTCAACATAGATTTTGACGGCATATTACAGCAACAATATAATTGGGTACCTCTTTGTATTTGAGGGAACATTTTCCTACGTGTAATTAGCACACTCTGAATTATACTGTGTATTTATCACAATTGCTTCATTTTTATGGCATGCAAAAGATTTCTGTAGAATGTTACATTGCTCTCAAATATGTTCTGTTTCAGCATGAAAGTAATTTCTCATCTCCAGGAACAAGCAGGAATGTAGTCTTCACATATGGGTATCATCTGTACCAACGGAGCCTGCGTGGGAACGCTCCCGAGCATCCCACAGTGCCTGCGTGCTGCCTTCCCGCCTTTCCAACTCTCCTTCGTCAGTTCTTTGTTTTCCGAGGAGCCGACAGGACGTATACCCTGTCACCACAGAAAACTTATTTTTCTTTTGTTTTTTTTTGTGGTTGCATCTGCCTTCACTTGACGCTTACCGGTACCACCGGTTCTCTTTTCTTCTTTAAAAAAAAAAAAAAAAAAACTAGCTTCTAAAAATCTTTTCTTTAGGAGCTTTTCCCCTCTCAGGGTTAGGTGCCATTTTGGGCACTAGGCCCGTTTCTTCTTCAATAGAAAAAAACCAATTGTACAAATTAATTTTTTGTCTGAATGGCCAGCACAGTAGATAGGAAAAAACACCTACTACCACCGTGGCCCGTCCTTTTTAATCGTTTTGAAAATCAATTTAAAACAGCACTAGTTCAAAAATGGCTGGTACTTAGCTTCCTAAAGGAAAAGCTGGCTGTAGAAACGCTGTAGTCAACAGTAGGTCAAATGTACAACGTGCCATGTTTCGGGGGTATACACATAAGCCCCCTGCTTCAGGTCAGACCACTGTATAAAGAACGTAACGTTCTTTATACAGTGGTCTGACCTGAAGCAGGGGGCTTATGTGTATACCCCCCAAACGTGGCACGTTGTACATTTGACCTACTGTTGACTACAGCGTTTCTACAGCCAGCTTTTCCTTTAGGAAGCTAAGTACCAGCCATTTTTGAACTAGTGCTGTTTTAAATTGATTTTCAAAACGATTAAAAAGGACGGGCCACGGTGGTAGTAGGTGTTTTTTCCTATCTACTGTGCTGGCCATTCCGACAAAAAATTAATTTGTACAATTGGTTTTTTTCTACTGAGTTTTTTGTTATTTGTCATTCATTGAAGCTCAGTTAGAAGGTTTTTTGGTGTTACTTTTGCCGTTTTTTCTTCAAACATGGAAAAACCAGCTAGTGGTTCCAAGAAATGTTCTAAATGTGGCGGTACCATATCCGTCACAGACACCCATGAATGTTGTCTTAAATGTTTATGTCCTGACTGTTCTCCATCAGAGTGTCTCTCCTGCAGAAAGATGACCAAGAGGGGCCTGCAGAATAGAGCTGCAAAACTCGGTATCCTTTCTGCTGCTGATACAATGTCCGTTGTATCGACATCTTCCAGGGCTTCATCTTCCTCCCATGGATCTCAGGTAACTAAACCTAAGTCTTCTAAGACTGGCCGGTCCTCAAAGGGTAGATCTCCTTCTAAGTATCAAGATGCCACTGGCGTTACCCTCGAGGAAAGTTCACTGGCAAAACATCCCCGGCGGGAGGCCTTGGTCTCCAAAGCATTAATGGGGCTCCAGAATGTTCCAGAGGCTTCAACCTCTGCAGAACTACTGGTGCCATGTTCTGGGGTCATGGCCGCTTCCACCGTTACCAACACCCAGGCATCGGCAGGAGTGATGGATCAGAGAATCCTCGCTATCTAACGCAGTCTAGAGGCTCTCTTAGCAGCTTCGGTACCGCTAAGACCGCTATTAACTGTTCCACAGGTATCGGTGCCAGTACCGAGTGCACCTGCCTTGGCAGGTATGCTACCCCCCATGCCAAGCCTTGAGTCTATCTCAGGTATCAAGGGGCCGGTACCGAGACACCCCGATATCGATTTGTACCAAACGTTGCAGGAACACTTGGCACAGAGGTATTTCGAATCCTCTGATTCCGATGACTCTGACTCTGCTGGTACTAGAGCAATCCTTCCGGAGGATCCATCTCCTCCTCCTCAACACAGAATGTCTCCTCCAGAGGACATGTCCTTTCAGGATTTCATACATGATGTAGCTCGAGGTCTTGCAATCACAGTAACTCCAGAAAAGGAACCCAGAGCAGAAGAATTAAAAATTCTTCAATACCCTAAGGCTCCTAAAGAGGCAGCTACCCTGCCCATTCATAGGATCGTGCAGGATCTTATGCTAAGAATGTGGGAAACCCCTTTAACTGTGTCTCCACACTCCCGACGACTCTATATGATGTAACGAGTTCCAAACTGTCCTGGGTTTCAAAAGACTGTTACCACACCATTCAATGGTAGTGGAATCAGCAATGCGTAGGATTAAGAGTGCTAAAACGCATTCCTCCAATCCTCCGGGCCGCGAGTCGAGGACACTCAATGCCTTTGGGCGTCAATGCTTCCAATCCTCCATGTTGGCAGCCAGGATCAGCTCTTACATCCTCTATATGGGAATGTTCCTCAAAGAAGTTACAGGAGACTTGGAGCTCATGAGCCCTCTTCTTCCTGAGGACAAGAGAGGAGATTTTTTTACTCTGGTCATACACGCCCTGGATGTCTCTGTTTGTGAACTGTGTGCAACCTTTGATTGCTTTCAGTGTATTAGCAGAACCTCTGCTATTTCCATCGGTGCATGTCGTATTGCCTGGCTCCAGGCATCAGACTTGGAACAATGGGTGCAAGAGAAAATGGGAAATATTCCTTGCACAGGAGAAAATCTCCTTGGCAAGGATTGGCAAGACAAGGCAAATCAGCTTGAATCTGAAAATACTACCTTGAACAGACTATCAGTCTACAGCCAACCCAGCAAAGAAAGTCAGCCCAGAAACCCTTTTTCAATAAGAAAAATAGCTTTTACCCATCTTGCACCCATAATGCTCACTGTCCAGTTCATGTTCCCCCAAAAGGGGAACCAACAGAACAGACAGCAGTAGAAGCCACAAGTTCAAAGAACTCAATCGACTCCACAAGCTCAGCCTTCTCAGGGGCTTTGACTCTTTCCTAGAGAACTTATTCTTTCTGCCCCTGAAAGGTCCAGAACCCCTCACCATTCCAGGAAGGTTATGCCATTTTGCCAACAGATGGCAACAAATAACATCAGAGGGGTACAGACTTCACTTCCACAGCATGCCCCTTCCTACAGTCATAAAGCAGTTCAATTCTCAGGTCCCTGTCACCAATCTCTTGGGTCAGGAGGTCGCATCACTTCTTGCTCAAAGAGCAATAAAAGTAGTACCCATACCCCAACAGGGGACAGGATTCTACTCCCCCTATTTTCTCATTCCCAAGGAAACAGGGGGACACAGGCCTATTCTGGACCTCAGAGAATTAAACAAATATCTGTTCCGAGAAAAATTCAAAATGATCTCCCTCGGAACACTTTTCCCATACCTTCAGAGTCAGGATTGGTTATGTTCTCTTGATCTAAAGGATGCATATACTCATATTCTCATCCATACAGATCACAGGAACGTCCTTCGATTCCTTTTCCAGGGAAGACACTTCCAATACAGGGTTCTTCCCTTCGGTCTGGCTTCTGCCCCAAGAGTCTTCACAAAATGCATGGCAGTAGTAGCAGCATTCCTGAGAACTCTGGGAATATTCGTCTTTCCCTACTTAAACAACTGGCTCATTTGAGCACCAACAGCTCCAGAAGCCAGCTTTGCTCTTTCTCGCACTCTGCGAATCCTTCGGTATTTGGGACTGGTCATAAACCTCCCAAAATCTCATCTCACCTCTTCGCAGTTTCTAGAATTCATAGGGGCTCATCTAGACACAAGGCAGTCAAGGGCTTTCCTGCCACAGCCACGTTGTCTTTGTATAAGACAGCTGGCATCCCAAGCAGCTCTGAAGGTCTTCCTGACTGCTCGGGAAATGCTTCAGCTCCTCGGGCATATGGCATCCACTGTCGTCTCTCAAGGAACTACAATTACCAGGTAAGTGTAATTTCAATTTTTTTTACCAACATAGAAAATTTCATAAATTTGACAAGGATCAATTTTTGAAAGAAATGATTCCTCAACTTCAAATTGATTCCAAGGACATTGATTTACCCATTAATAAATGGAATTCTTCTTTATACCAAGCAGCATCGGCTCGTATTAATTTTTAAAATCATAAACTTCATAAAAGGATTGGAGCAGTTTGGTTCACGAAAGAGGTTCGTCTTTTAAAAAGAAAACTTAGGTCAGAAAGGAAATGGAGGAAATATAAAAATTTAATGGACAAATTATCCTTCTGCAAAATTCTCAAAGATTACAAATCTTTATTAAATAGTATTAAACGTGATTATCATATTAAATTATGTCTGCTCTGAATAAACCAAGAGAATTATTTGACATAGTTAAAAAAAATTAACAAGTAATCCTAAGTAAGGCAATTCCATGCTCGCTTCAGATGCATCTACAATGGCTAATTTCTATAAAGAAAAGGTGGGCATTGTAACTTTACCTTTACATCTTTTTAATTTATCAACTCCTTCCAATATTCAAGGTTGGAGTAAATTTACTACTATAACTTATAGACAACTGGATGATATAATAAATCTATTAAAAACCACTACTTCTGCTCTAGACCCTTGTCTAGCCTCATGGATTCATATGTCTCGTGATATATTGATCACTTGAACAAGGTTACATTCCAGACATCCTAAAAAGTGCCTCTATCCATCCACTTTTTAAAGGTAAGAAGCTTGACATTTCTAAGCCAAGCTCATACAGACCAATTTCTAGTTTACCTTTTATGGCAAAAATATTAGAAAACAAAACCACAGGAGAAGAGAGTATCCGCAACAGCAAGCACAAGCAAAAACGGACCACCAAAGACCAGGCCTACACACAGGTATATGGATATATAAAAAACCTTTTTTATTGGAGGACCCTTTTTTTATTTTTTAACATGTGGCCTTCTTCAGGGGTCTAAAACAAAAACAGACATATTAAAATGTACAATCATAAAATACCTCATAGACAATGCATAAAACAATTACATACAAAAATAAAACAGTTTCTCTAAAAATTACATAGAAGTTTAAAAGCCACAGAACACTGAAGTGTGGGGAACCATGTATCAAAAAGGATAATACATTACCACAGCAGGAGAGCAACAACATGTATGAAATGGGAGAAACCTCTCCTTAATCTGTGTAAGATAAAACCATAAAAATATTTTATTGAAGATAAATAACATCATCTCTAAAAAAAAAAAACCCATCACATCACAAACACAAGCATATAGAATAAATAAAAATAAAAAGTGCAATTGTAGGGTAACATCTAAAAACTGTGATGCAGCTTGACGTAGCCGTAACTGATTGTACAGTTTTATGATTGTACATTTTAATATGTCTGTTTTTGTTTTAGACCCCTGAAGAAGGCCACAGTTTAAAAAATAAAAAAAGGGTCCTCCAATAAAAAAGGCCTGGTCTCTGGTGGTCCGCTTTTGCTTGTGAAAAATATTAGAAAAGGCAGTTCTCCAACTTCAATCTCATGTGGATAGCTATGCTCCGCTTGATCATCAACAGCATGGATTTAGAATTGGGCATAGTATAGAAACTCTAATTTTGTCATTAATGGATAGGCTTCTCAAGGGAATTGATAAACCTAATTCAGATTTCATTTTAATATTTCTTGATATTTCAACAGCTTATGATTCTATTTTGCATGATTATTTTTTAGACTGCAAGAAATCTGTTTAAAAGAGAAAGTTCTGTCATGGTTTAAATTATATCTATCAAATCGCACCATTCAAGTAAAAATGGGTACATTTTCAAAAGCTAGGCATTCCTCAAGGATCCACGTTCTCTCCTTTTTAATTTATACATCCAACCAATCTGTAGCATAATTAAGTCACAGCATCTTTTACCATCTTTATGCTGATGACATTATGTTATATACTCAATTCAATACCAATCAACTACAATTAGATAAAATAAATGAATGCTTCAGCAGTATCACCACTTGGTTAGCTGGCCATAATTTGTTTTTATTTTATTTTTTACATTCTCTTATATACTTATATAAAAATTTATCTTTTTAAATTTTGATAAAACAGAATGTCTCGTTATAACAAAAGATAACTACTTTATACCTCTAGATTTACTCAATTTAAAAGGAGCAAGTATTCAAAGTTAAAAAGGAAGTCAGATACTTGGGAGTTACACTTGATCAACAGCTTAGTTTTTCAAAGCATGTGAGCAATGTAACAAAGGCTATTTATTCCAAATTAAAGATGTTTCAGCATTTAAGACCGCTTCTCTCTGCAGATGATTTTAGAACGGTAATTCAGGCAATTATATCTTCTCATCTGGATTTCTGTAACGCTTTATGGGTCTCCTGAAGCAAATTATTAATAGGCTTCAGCTGGTTCAAAACACGGCAGCAAGAGTTATCCTACAAATCCCTATCAAAGAGCACATTACTCCAATCTTGAAACATCTGCATTGGCTTCCTATTGAAAGCAGGATTAAATTCAAAGTCATTCATACAATTTTTAAATTAATCCAGAATCATCGTCTTGCTTAAAAGAACTTATACAAATCACTCCTAGCAACAGAATACGGACAAGCATATCTAAAAATTTGCTGAAAATTCCTTTTGAATTCAAATCTTACAGTGCATCTACGTCAGAGGGCTTTTTCTTTGTGCTCCTTTTTTATGGAACTCGCTCCCTCAACAGATTAGATCTTCTGATGATCCAAAGTCCTTTAGAAAACTTTTAAAAACCTTCCTTTTTAAGGACTACTTTGGTGATTTAATTCCTTAAACATATCTATAATTTTATTTTAGAATGTTTCTTTTCATATGTTAATATTTCAGTGATTCTGAGAACTAGATACTGTATGCAAATGGGTTAGGGTTAGGAATCAGCAAAGAAATGTAACATGTATAATCAGCTTATAGCTGTAGAGGAACTACTGAGTGGTTCTACACAGATTAAGGTTATGCTTATATTCTGATAATGCCCTGAAACAGGAAGTAAAACTAGGGTTCATAGATGTTCATTACCGTTGGTTGAGGACTAACAGTTCAAGATTGTTCTGTAGAGGCTATGTACCGGCTTTGAAATGGTTAACTAGGCTTCTTGCTAAAGAAGTTGCAGATAGAGGACAAAATTGATGGATCTGAGTGTGGTTTTGAGTTTTTGAAGTATCCGCCTCAGGTCCCTGCCTAAGGGCCATGCCAAAGGGCCCTCTGGTGAGGGCCTGCCAGGCGCGGGCGCACCAGATGGCGCTTCCTTTAAATGGAGTGGCGAGCCCCTGATTTGGCCAGAGTCAGCGATTATGTCCTCGTGCTGGCCCACTCCAACCCCGAACGGAGGAGCTGTGGAGGAGGATGTCTGTGTCCCTTGGCTTTCGCGCCCAATAGCGCTTCTTTTAAATGGAGCGGCAAGCCCCTGATTGGGCCGGAGCAGGTAAGCATGTCCTCATGCTGGCCCCAGAGGAGGATGTCTGTGTTCTGGCTCACTTTGTCTACCTGTTCGTTCACACCTTCAAAAAAAATACAACAGATTAGTAAGGCAAGACCTTCCTTGTTCTTTATAATGATTTCTACAATTTTGCCCGGTACTGATGTCAGGCTCACCAGTCTGTAGTTTTCCAGATCACCCCTGGAACCTTTTTTTAAAAAATTGGCATTGCATCTTCAGGTATTACAGGTGATTTTAATAATAGTTCACAGATTATTAATAGTAAGGCTTCATCTCATATTTCAGTTCTTCCAACACCTTCAGATGTGTACTATCAGGTCCAGGTGATTTGCTACTCTTTAGTTTATCAAATAGTTGCAATATGTCTTCTCAGTTTATCGATATTTCTTTCAGTTCTTCCGATGCACCTTTAAATCCATTTAAGTCATGAGTAATTTCCCTACATTATCTTCAGTAAAGACCAAAGCAAAGAATTAATTCAGTCTTCGCTATGGCCTTGTCTCCTTTTTGTGCCCCTTTTACTGTTCTGTCATCTAATGGTTCAACTGACACTCTCACAGGCTTTTTTGCTATGAATGAACTTGAAAAAGGGGTTTCTTTATTATGCATTTTTGCTTTCACGAATAGTGGGGGTTTTTTTGTTTTCAAATTCTTTTTGCTTCCCTCCTTCAATACCTTTCATCTAACTTGCCAGTGCTTATGTTTCCTGTTTTCATCATTTGACTCCTTTTTCCATTTCCTGAAAGATGCTTTTTTTTGGCAACAATAGCCTCTTACCTCGCCTTTAAACCATGCTGGCAGTTTTTTAGACATCCTTCGCCCAAGAATGCATGGTTTGGAAGAAAGTATCCTTGAAGGATACTATCAAAAGCAGAGAGGTTCCAAAAAAGAGTAAAGTAGCCCAAATGCCCTTGAGTATGGAGCAGACAGAGCTTAAAGATTCCAAATTACCCATGCCTACCAATAGCCAGATTAATATGAATAAAATACAGTCTCTAAAATGGATTGGAATATCAGAGACATGGTGGAAGGAGGACAACCAGTGGGACACTGATACCTGGATCCAAACTATATCATAATGGTAGAACTGATCAAATTGGTGGAGGGGTTGTGCTCTGTTAGAGAGGGCATTGAGTCAGAAAGGATTAAAGTTTTGCAGGAAACAAAATTTGCTGTAGAATCTCTATGGATTGAAATTCCATGTAAAAAGGGGAAGGCGATGGCAGTGGGGGGTGTACTATCGACCGCCTGGCCAGAATGAACAAATGGATGACAAAATGCTCAAAGAAATCGAGGAAGCTAACAAAAGTTACAGCACAGTAATTATAATGGATGATATAAATTACCTCGGTATCGACTGGGTCAGTGTCACGGCAGGACATGCTGGGGAGATAAAGTTCCTAGATGAAATAAATGACGCATCTTTGGTAGTAGACTGGCTAATCTACTGAAGAGGGCTTTAAACTAGATTCGTTGGGGATAGGTGAAGAAAGCCCCCAGGTAAGTGAAAGCCCCCAGGTAGGTGATACATTAAATACCTTTATGGAAATGGGTAACAGGGGTAACATATGGAAAGCAGTGTGTATAAATGCCCGTAGCATGGGAAATAAGGTCCCTGATGTTGAAGCTTAGGTGGGAGTGGCTGACATGGATTTAGTGGCAGTTACAGAAACATGGTTCACAGAAAACCATGACTGGGATGTAACTATACCTGGCTAAACTTTATTCAGAAAGGACAGGGTACGAAGAAGGGGAGGAGGAGTGGCACTGTATGTAAAAACTACTATTAAAGCTTTGGAATTACAGAGCTTAAAAGGGAGAGAGGAGGCATTGTGGGTTAAACTAGAAAGAGGGAAAGAGAAATCTATTTGCATTGGTGTGATATACAGACCTCCCTCACAAGAGGAAGAGGTGGACAGAGAGTTAATTGAAGACATACGCAGCATTGCTAGGAAAGGGGAAGTGCTACTGATAGGAGATTTCAATATGCCAGATGTTGATTGGCACATTCCTGCTGCAGTATCATCTAGAAGTAAGGAGATCCTGGATTCTCTACAGGGAGAACTATTCAGGCAATTGGTAACAGACCCCACACGTGAAGGGACCATACTGGACTTGGTGCTTACCAATGGTGAAAGTGTTTCTGATGTTGTAGTGGGAGACCATTTTGCATCCAGTGATCACCAGATGGTGTGGTTCAGTATTAGGACTAGGGCTGTTAGAATCCATTCCAGGGTGAGGATCTTAGACTTTAGGAAGACTAACTTTGCGAAGATGGGCCAATACCTCAGGGAGTCGTTAGTGGGATGGGAACAGCAGGGGGATGTAGAAAAACAGTGGGCAAAACTGAAAGGGGATATTTTAAGGGCAACCAACCTTTTTGTTAAAATGGTAAATAAAGGCAAAAGGAAAAGGAGACCGCTATAGTTTTCTAAGGAAGTAGCTGAAAAAGTGAAGAAAAAGAGGGAGGCCTTCATGAAATACAAGAGATCACAGAGAGAGAAAGACAGGCATCTGTATTTGGAAAAACTTAGAGAAGCTAGCAAAGTAGTCAAGAAGGCAAAGATTCAAAAGGAGGAGGAAATAGCCAATGCAATAAAATGGGGGGATAAGACATTTTTCAGATATATTAGTGAGAAGAGGAAGGGCAAAAGTGGTATTGTCAGACTCAAGGGTGTGGGGGGGAATATGTAGAAGCTGATAAGGATAAAGCGGAATTGCTTAACAAATATTTTTGTTCTGTGTTCACAGATGAAGAACCAGGAGCAGGACCTCAGAAAACACCCACAAATAGGAACAGAAGCGAAGGACATCTTGAACAATTTTCAGAAGACTGTGTTCGTGAGAAACTAGCTCAACGTAAAGTAGACAAAGTGATGGGACCGGATGGGATACACCCTAGAATACTGAGGGAACTTGGGGACGTTCTAGCAACTCCACTGACTGACCTTTTCAATGCCTCGGAGTCGGGAGTGGTGCCAAAGGACTGGAGAGAGGCTCATGTGGTGCCTTTACACAAAAGCAGAAGTAAGGATGTGGTTGAAAACTACAGGCCGGTTAGTTTAACTTCGGTGGTGAGTAAATTATTGGAAACGCTGCTGAAAGAGAAAATAGTGAGGTTTCTGGAGTCCAGCGGATTACAGGATCCGAGGCAACATGGATTCACCAGAGGCAGGTCTTGTCAGACAAATCTGATTGATTTCTTTGACTGGGTGACCAGGGAGTTGGACCGAGGGAGAGCTCTAGATGTGGTGTATTTAGATTTCAGTAAAGCCTTTGACACTGTTCCTCACAGGCGACTTATAAACAAACTGAGCACCCTAGGGATGGACTCTAAAGTTACTGCTTGGGTTAGAAATTGGTTGGGTGGGAGGCGACAAAGAGTACAAGTAAATGGAGCTCACTCTGAGGAGAAGGATGTTACCAGTGGTGTGCCCCAGGGATCTGTCCTTGGTCCGATTCTTTTTAACATCTTTGTTAGTGATATAGCGGAAGGGCTGTCTGGTAAGGTTTGCCTCTTTGCAGATGATACCAAAATCTGCAATAGAGTAGACACCCAGGAAGGTGTAGATAACATGAGGAGGGATCTAGCTAAGCTTGAAGAATGGTCTAGAATTTGGCAGCTGGGATTTAATGTTAGAAAATGTAAGGTCATGCATTTGGGCTGCAGTAATCCAAGGGAGCAATACAGTATAGGAGGTGAAGTACTTTTGTCCACTAAAGAAGAGCGGGACCTAGGCATGGTTGTGTCTGATGATCTTAAAGTAGCTAAACAGGTAGAAAAGGCGACGGCAAAAGCTAGAAGGATGCTTGGGTGCATACGGAGAGGAATGGCTAGCAGAAAAAAGGAGGTGATAATGCCTCTGTATAAGTCTTTGGTGCGACCTCATTTGGAGTATAGTGTGCAATTCTGGAGACCGCACCTTCAAAAGGATGTGAACAGGATGGAGTCGGTGCAGAGGGTGGCTACCAAAATGATTAGTGGGCTTCATTATAAAGCATATGAGGACAGACTTAAGGATCTTAATATGTACACCTTAGAGGAAAGGCAGGATAGAGGTGATATGATTGAGATGTTTAAATACCTCCGTGGCATAAATGTTCAGGGAGAGAGCCTCTTTCAATTGAAAGCAAGTTCTTCTACGAGGGGACATGGGATGAGGGTGAAGGGAGATAGATTCCGGAGTGATATGCGGAAATATTTCTTTACGGAAAGAGTAGTGGATCCGTGGAATAGTCTCCCAGTCGAGGTGGTAGAGATGAGGACAGTAACTGAATTCAAAAAAGCATGGGACCAACACAGAGGATCTCTAAGGTAAAAAGTGGACTGTTGTAGTTGTTGATATGGAAGGACAGACTAGATAGGAAACACAAGGAGGAGCAGGCCTCCTGCAAGCAATATAAGACGACACAAGGAGCAGGAGACGTTGGATGAACAGTTGAGTCTTTATTTGATAGGGACCCCAACGCGTTTCGGCAACGCCTTCCTCAGGGGGATTACAACTTGAACAAACATTAAAACAAAAATAAGAAATAAAAACAAATAAAAACAATAGGCATGATGTTAAATATATATGCAAAACTACAAAATTAACAACCACATAAAATGCTCTGTATAATAAGACAGTTAAAGCAACACGGACAAACGTAGGGCTGAAGAACACAACATAAATGAATAAAGATATAAATGAATTAAAATATACTAATCATCACTATATTTGAACAATTGTAGCTTAAAAACGGAAAAAAACAAATGAGAAACAAAAATAATTATATATAAATATAATAGTAATAAATAAATAAATATATACTACCATGTCTAAAATATAGCAGATAACGTAGAAATAATACACCATATAAACTCATGACAGTTGAAGAGATTAATGTGTGACAAATAGAGGAATATTAATGTATGAAGTGGATAAAACAAAATGGTATACTATTGTATAATTAAATACACTAAAATACCCACTGATGGAATTTGACACATATTTGGCCACATATAAATAAGGTTAAAAAGGGGGAATTAAAAAATTGTTCTAAGGACCAGACTTTTTGAAAATAATATAGAGCACACAGAAGCATGAGCACTAGACTCTAGCACCGTTCATCATATTCATCTGTTGAATGAGAACGGCAGATTGACAACGAACCCGTTATGTTTTAAAATTATAAGGATAAGAAGATACTAATTATAAACGGTCCATAAGTGTTACCTCCCCTTTTATGTGAGAACTTCATGATTATACATAAACAGATAAATGAATACGTTTAATTCTAAATACCGTTCAAACGCTCAACCACGGGAATGTGTGTTATAGATGTCTATCTCTCGTTCTTGTTGTTCGAGTCGGTAGGAACAAACACGTTTGTTCTACAACTATATTATAAAAACACAACACATGTGTGAAGATAATCGCTAGAGAAAAGAAGATTATGTGAAATGAATAGAGAACTTCATGGTACACTCACAAACCGGTCACTCAAAATAACGTGAAGTGCAAGTCACAGGAACTCTTCATGCGGATCGCAAAGCATTGAAAGGAAAACATTCAACCGGGCTGACTTAAGAACGCCACTTTTGGCGCCAAAATTAAGCTCACCTGAGTTTGGAAACAGAATGACAGAAACAAAAAAAGTTCTAGATGTAATTGTGGAAGAGAACTTTGCACCAACCGGTGGATCGATTCTTGAACGATCTTTAAATGTGTTTTCCAAGTTAGAGTAGGACTTTTAACAGAAATAATAAATAATAAATTAAATAGAACCATGTTATGAAGTACAAAGAATATTAAGTAATTAAATTTATATTTACAACCTTAAAAGGTGCTTTAAAGATACTTTACTAAGACTTATTCCATAGCACTACATCATGTGTAACAACATATGGAAAAGTAAATGTAAAAAATTATTGAAAAATTATTAAAAAATTATTATGTAAAAAATTATTAAAAAATTATTATTAAATGTAAAAAATTAAAAAAATATTATTAAAAAATTATTATTAAAAAATTATTAAATTATTATTAAAAAATTATTAAAAAATATTAAAAAATTATTATAAACATTGAAAGAAACAAATCAGAAACATAATTAAAAATGAAAATCAATAAATGGATAAAATTTAATATATGAACTATGATAATGAAATAAAATAAAATAATGTATTATAATAAAACTTAAAAAAGAGGGATAAAGATATATTTTGAACCAAAATGGTGTAAAATATAAAATATATAAATAATAAATAATAATAATAAATAACCATTAAATAATTAAAACCTTAGCAAAGTATCTTACACATGAAAAATATTTTTATATTAGTAAGCAAATGAAATTACTAGAAAATGTTATAATGGGAATTCGATCTAATCTGAACATTATTAATAAGTAAATCTGACAACATTGTAATTAAAATATGAATGAACAATAAATTAGATAAACAATGGATAATAAATAATTATAAAAAAAACTGTAAGATCAGTTTCTTGATTCAAACCATATGGTTCTAAGGACTTAAACTCATAGATAAAACGTTGTTCAAACTTCAGGAGAGTATTGTCTATATTGTCACCTCTCCAGACACTTTCTTAATCATTTTTCAAATTGTAAGACTACTCATGTTATCTATTTAATTCAGTGTCCCTGTAATAAACTATACATTGGTAAAACTTTAAGACAAATTCGCACCCGCATAATTGAACACCGGAGTAATATACAAAGAAAGCAGTCAGATAAACCCCTAGTGGCTCACTGGTTAGAGAATAACCATAGCATTAGTGATATCAAATTTGTAGTTCTAAAAACAGTAGTTCCCCATTGGAGAGGTGGCAATATAGACAATACTCTCCTGAAGTTTGAACAACGTTTTATCTATGAGTTTAAGTCCTTAGAACCATATGGTTTGAATCAAGAAACCGATCTTACAGTTTTTTTATAATTATTTATTATCCATTGTTTATCTAATTTATTGTTCATTCATATTTTAATTACAATGTTGTCAGATTTACTTATTAATAATGTTCAGATTAGATCGAATTCCCATTATAACATTTTCTAGTAATTTCATTTGCTTACTAATATAAAAATATTTTTCATGTGTAAGATACTTTGCTAAGGTTTTAATTATTTAATGGTTATTTATTATTATTATTTATTATTTATATATTTTATATTTTACACCATTTTGGTTCAAAATATATCTTTATCCCTCTTTTTTAAGTTTTATTATAATACATTATTTTATTTTATTTCATTATCATAGTTCATATATTAAATTTTATCCATTTATTGATTTTCATTTTTAATTATGTTTCTGATTTGTTTCTTTCAATGTTTATAATAATTTTTTAATAATTTTTAAATATTTTTTAATACTTTTTTAATAATTTTTTAATAATAATTAATAATTTTTTAATTTTTTAAATTTTTTACATTTAATAATAATTTTTTAATAATTTTTTAATAATTTTTAAATAATTTTTCAATAATTTTTTACATTTACTTTTCCATATGTTGTTACACATGATGTAGTGCTATGGAATAAGTCTTAGTAAAGTATCTTTAAAGCACCTTTTAAGGTTGTAAATATAAATTTAATTACTTAATATTCTTTGTACTTCATAACATGGTTCTATTTAATTTATTATTTATTATTTCTGTTAAAAGCCCTACTCTAACTTGGAAAACACATTTAAAGATCGTTCAAGAATCGATCCACCGGTTGGTGCAAAGTTCTCTTCCACAATTACATCTAGAACTTTTTTTGTTTCTGTCATTCTGTTTCCAAACTCAGGTGAGCTTAATTTTGGCGCCAAAAGTGGCGTTCTTAAGTCAGCCCGGTTGAATGTTTTCCTTTCAATGCTTTGCGATCCGCATGAAGAGTTCCTGTGACTTGCACTTCACGTTATTTTGAGTGACCGGTTTGTGAGTGTACCATGAAGTTCTCTATTCATTTCACATAATCTTCTTTTCTCTAGCGATTATCTTCACACATGTGTTGTGTTTTTATAATATAGTTGTAGAACAAACGTGTTTGTTCCTACCGACTCGAACAACAAGAACGAGAGATAGACATCTATAACACACATTCCCGTGGTTGAGCGTTTGAACGGTATTTAGAATTAAACGTATTCATTTATCTGTTTATGTATAATCATGAAGTTCTCACATAAAAGGGGAAGTAACACTTATGGACCGTTTATAATTAGTATCTTCTTATCCTTATAATTTTAAAACATAACGGGTTCATTGTCAATCTGCCGTTCTCATTCAACAGATGAATATGATGAACGGTGCTAGAGTCTAGTGCTCATGCTTCTGTGTGCTCTATATTATTTTCAAAAAGTCTGGTCCTTAGAACAATTTTTTAATTCCCCCTTTTTAACCTTATTTATATGTGGCCAAATATGTGTCAAATTCCATCAGTGGGTATTTTAGTGTATTTAATTATACAATAGTATACCATTTTGTTTTATCCACTTCATACATTAATATTCCTCTATTTGTCACACATTAATCTCTTCAACTGTCATGAGTTTATATGGTGTATTATTTCTACGTTATCTGCTATATTTTAGACATGGTAGTATATATTTATTTATTTATTACTATTATATTTATATATAATTATTTTTGTTTCTCACTTGTTTTTTTCCGTTTTTAAGCTACAATTGTTCAAATATAGTGATGATTAGTATATTTTAATTCATTTATATCTTTATTCATTTATGTTGTGTTCTTCAGCCCTACGTTTGTCCGTGTTGCTTTAACTGTCTTATTATACAGAGCATTTTATGTGGTTGTTAATTTTGTAGTTTTGCATATATTTAACATCATGCCTATTGTTTTTATTTGTTTTTATTTCTTATTTTTGTTTTAATGTTTGTTCAAGTTGTAATCCCCCTGAGGAAGGCGTTGCCGAAACGCGTTGGGGTCCCTATCAAATAAAGACTCAACAGGACAGACTAGATAGGCCATGTGGTCTTTTTCTGTCATCATGTTTCTATGTTTCTATGCTTGGAGCAGCTGGTTCATGAACAGACCAGAGGGGAAGCCATATTGGACCTAGGCCTTAGTGGAACACCAGATCTGGTGCAAGAGATAAGGGTGTTGGGGCCACTTGGCAATAGTGAACATAGCATGTTCACATTTGATTTAATTAATGGAGAAGGGATGGTAAAGAAATCCACAGTACTACCTTTTAACTTTCGAAAGGGAGACTATGATAAAATGAGGAAAATAGTTAAGATAAAACTAAAAGGAGCAGTTGCAAAAGGTTAAAGACTTACATCAAGCTTGGGTGTTGTTGAAAAATACTATCTTGGAAGCCCAGAAAAGTGGAAGGAAGTCCAAAAAACTGCCAGCTTAGTTTAAAGGTGAGATCAGAGAGGCTGTTGCTGCCAAAAAAGCATCTTTCGGAAATGGAAAAAAGAGCTAAAAGACAAACTGGAAACAGCACAAGCACTGGCAAGTTAAATGCAAGGCATTGATAAGGCAGGCAAAGGGACAATTTGAGAAGAAGCTTGCTGCGGAAGCAAAAACGCGTAATAAAGACTTTTTCAAGTACATTCGAAACAAAAAAAACCGTGAGAATCAGTTGATCCATTAGATCACAGAGGGATTAAAGGGGCATTAAGGCGACAAGGCGATAGCAGAGAGACTGAATGAATTCTTTGCTTCGGTCTTTACTGAGGAAGATGTAGGGATGTTACCCAAGACTGAAGTGGTATTTAAAGCTGTGGAAGAATTGAAGGAAATATTGATACATCGGGAAGATGTATTACAACTATTAGATAAACTGAAGAGTAGCAAATCACCTGGGCCGGATGGTATACATCCAAGGGTGTTGAAAGAACTGAAATATGAGATTGCAGACCTGCTATTAGTAATCTGTGAACCTTGATTAAAATCATCTGTAATATCTGAAGATTGGAGGATGGCCAACGTAACGCCAATTTTTATAAAGGGTTCCAGGGGTGATCTGGGAAACTACAGACCGGTGAGCCTGATGTCAGTACCATGAAAAATGGTAGAAACCATCATAAAGAACAAAATTGCTGAACATGTAGATAGTCATGGCTTAATGGGAGACAGCCAACATGGCTTTAGACAAGGAAGATCTTGTCTTACTAATCTGTTATGTTTTTGTGAAGGTGTGAATAAACAGGTAGAGAAAGGTGAGTCGGTTGATATAGTGTATTTGGACTTTCAGAAAGCCTTTGACAAGGATCCTCATCAGAGACTTTTGGCAAAGCTAAAGAGTCATGGGATAGGAGGCAGTGTACTATTGTGGTTAAAAGACAGAAAGCAGAGGGTAGGGCTAAATGGCCAATTTTCCCAATGGACAAAGGTGAATAGTGGTGTACCCCAGGAATCTGTGCTGGGTCCACTGCTTATTGACATATTCATAAGTGACCTGGAAAAGGGAATAATGAGTGAGGTTATCAAATTTGCAGATGACACAAAACTATTTAAAGTTGTTAAAACCCATGAGAATTGTGGAAAATTGCAAGAGGATCTTGATAAATTGGAAGACTGGGCATCAAAATGGCAGATGAAATTTAATTTGGACAAATGCAAAGTTATGCACCTAGGGAAAGACAACCCAAACTATGGTTACACGATGCAAGGTTTCACATTAGGAACCACCACCCAGGAAAAAGATTTAGGCATCATTGTGGATAACATGTTAAAATCCTCTTCCCAGTGTGCAGCAGCAGCCAAGAGAGCAAATAGAATGCTAGCTATCATAAGAAAAGGAATGGAAAATAAAACAAAGGATGTTATAATGCCTCTGTATCGTTCCATGGTGCGACAGCACCTTGAATATTGTGTGCAATTCTGGTCGCCGTAAAGGAGAAGGAAGGATACCCCTATGAAGAAAGGCTAAAAAGGTTAGGGCTCTTTAACCTGGAAGAGAGATGGCTGAGGGGAGATATGATAGAAGTCTATAAATTAATGAACGGAGTGGAACAGGTAAACGTAGATCGACTGTTTATGTATCAGAATATAGAAAGACTAGGGGACATGCAAAGAAACTACTGGATAAACTATTTAAGACAAATAAGAGAAAATATTTTTTCCCTCAACGTGTAATCAAACTATGGAATTTGTTATCAGAGGATATAGTAAAGGCTGTTAGTGTAGCTGGGTTTAAAAATGATTTGGACAAGTTCCTGGAGGAAAGGTCCATAAACCATTATTAAAAAGGGACCCAGGATATCAATGCTTGACCCCAGTACAAGCATTGTGGAACCTGTGTCTTTTGGGGAACTGCTAGGTACATATGACATAGATTGGCCACTGTTGGAAACAGGATACTGGGCTTGATGGACCTTGATCTGACCCAGTATGCATATATTATGTTCTTATGTTCCACTTTTCTTAAAGCGTGGTATACAACTGGTCTGGGCTTCCAAGATAATATTTTGCTTGATGTACCTTTGCAGCTGCTGCTTTTAGTTTTTTCTTAACTATTTTCCTCATTTTATCATAGTCTCCCTTTTGAAAGCTAAAAGGTAGTAATATGGATTTTCTTGCTGTCCTTCCTCCATTTATTAAATCAAATGTGATTATGATATGATCACTGTTGCCAAGTGGCCCCAATACTCTCATCTCTTGCACCAGATCTTGTGTTCCACTAGGTCCAAAATGGCTTGTCGGTTCGTGAACCAGCTGCTCTATAAAAGGTCATATATTTCATCTAGAAATTTAACTCCCTAGCATGTCCTGCCATGGCACTGACCCTGTTGATACTTGGGTAATTGAAATCACCATTATTATTACTGTGTTTGTAACTTTTGTTAGATTTCCCTGATTTCTTTGAGTATGTCGTCATCCATTTGTTCATTCTTGCCAGGCGGTTGGTAGTACACCTGCACTGCCTTCGCCTTTCCTTTTTACATGGAATTTCGATCCATAGAGATTCTACAATATATTTTGTTTTCTGCAAAATTTTAATCCTGTGTGCCTTAATGCCCTCTCTAACATAGAGTGCAGCCCCTCCACCAATTTGATCTACTCTATCATTGTGGTATAATTTGTACACAGGTATCGCAGTGTCCCACTGGTTGTCCCTTTTCCACCAGGTCTCTTGAGATACCAATCATATCTAACCTCTCATTTAGTGCTATATAGTCTCTCTCCCATCCTATTTTTTTTAGACTTCTAGCATTTGCATACAGGCATTTTAGAGGTTGTATTTTATTATATTAATCTGGATATCGGTAGACAGGAATAATTTGGAATCTTTAAGCTCTGTTTATAAGGGCATTTGGGTTACTTTTGCCGTTTTTGGAACCTCTCTGTTGAAATGCCCTAATTTCACTATTTTGATACATCATTTTGAACCATGTGCTCTTCGGTGACTGTTGGCTTTCTCCTATAATCTAGTTTAAAAGCTGCTCTATCTCCTTTTTAAAGGTTAATGCCAGCAACCTGGTTCCATCCTGGTTATGGTGGAGCCCATCCCTTCGAAAAAGCCCCTCTTTCCTACAGAATGTTTCCCAGTTCCTAACAAATCCAAAACCCTCTTCCTTGCACCATTGTCTCATTAATGCATTGAGACTCCGGAGCTCTGCCTCCCTTTTGGGTCCTGCGCATGGAGCGGGAAGCATTTCTGAGAAAGCTACCCTGAAAGTTCTGGATTTCAATTTCCTACCTAAAAGCCTAAGTTTGGCCTCCAGAACCTACCTTCCACATTTTCCTATGTCATTGGTACCAACATGTACTAAGAAAGCAGACTCCTCCCCAATGCTATCTAAAACCTTGTCTTGGTGGTGCGTGAGGTCCGCTACCTTCATATCAAGCAGGCAGTTTACCAGGCGATCCTCACGTCCATCAGCCACCTAGCTATCTACATGCCTAATGATGGAATTGCCAACTATAACGGCTGTCCTAACTCCTTCCCTCATGGGCACATGGCCCTGGAGAAACTTCCTTGGTGCAAAAGGGTTTTATATCACCTGGGGGACAGGTCCTAGCTACAGGATCACTTCCTGCCACACCAAGGTGATGTCTCCTGTCATGTGACCTCTCTCCTCCATGGCAACAGGGAGACTGCCAGACTGGAGGTGGGACTTCAGTACTATGTCCTTTTTGGTGGTGTTGATATACCTCTCTGTCTTCCTTATGTCCTGCAAGTCTACTTCTCTAGCCTTCAGAGATCAGGCTCGTTCCCTGAGAGCAGAGAGTTCCTTGCATCTAGTGCACACATAAGACCCCTTACCAGCTGAGAGAAAAATCATACGTGTGACCCTGCCAAATACATCCTGGTACTCTAGGACATGTGATCTGTGAAAGCCCCTATCTGCAAAATTATTGGCAGAAAATGTGGGAGAAAATCTCGGAAATACTGCATTTACAGGACCTTGATTTTTCAGATCACAAGTGGCCATCAGGGGCCTCCACCACATGACAAATTCCTCCTGGAACTGCTGATCAGCTTAGCTCTTAAGCTAATTATTAACCATTGGAAATCCTCTCACACACTGGAGTGGCATCACTGGTGGAACCTAGTATGTCTCTTCTGTTAATATGGGCATCCTATTGGTCAAATCACATCTCAATTAGCAGGCGATTGCATTGTAAAACCTTAGACAACCATAATGCAACATCAGTATCATGATGCTGAGACATTTGGTACTTACTTCCTAAATCTAATCTGCCATTCTGGCAAGTCTGGGGTGGTGACAGGCTGGGGGATGGGGGGGGGGGGTAATTTTATATCCATTATTGCATTGTTTGTTGTACTTTGTTTTTGTATAGTTTAAAACTTTATTTAAATGCTATAATTAAATAAAAAGGTGTTGGCACAATATTCCTCGCTCCTGTGTTTTTGAGACTAGACAAGGATTAGCTCCTGTTTATAGCAGCAGAGGGCCCAGAAGTCCCACCCTGCTCCTCATCAAGAACCAGGGATGGAGTTTTGATGGCTTCCATAAGAACATAGCCAGTATGTCAATGTCCATACCAAGGAGGCTAGATTTTGCATAAACTGCTCCCCGCAGATGACATTCAATCATTGAGTACTCAAAATAGTCCAGTTAGGATGCCATTTTCTCTGTTTGATACCTTGCCAAATTGTCCACTGAGAGCTTCTTAAAAGAACTCTCTGCATCAGGACATACTTTCAAAGATCTCTTCCCTTTTAGAGACTAATGTGGTCGAACCCATACCACCAGGGTAAGGTATTTTACTCCAAGTACTTCCTGATTACAAAGAGAGGGGTAGGTTTTGTCCCATATTAGATCTAAGGGCTCTGAACAAGCATTTGGGTAAGAAGTTCAGGAAGGTTCCGTGGGCACCTTCATTCCTTGTCTCCAAAAAGGAGAATGATTATGTTCTCTGGTCCTGAAAGATGCTTACCTCCACATACACATGCCTCCTGTGACTTGGATGTATCTCAGACATGCAATAGGGAAACCCCACTACTAGAACCACATTCTATTTTTTGGCCTCACGTCATCTCCTTTGGTCACAAAATGCTTTGCTTAGTTGCAGTGTATCTATGCAGACTGAAGGAAACACATGCACCCTGTCTGGACGATTGACTGATCAAGAGCACATCTCAAGAAAGGGCTCAAGAATCCATATGTACAACCAACTGGGTGCTGGAATTAATAGGGTTCACCATAACTTATTCCAAATCCCATTAAACCTGTTTTCTCAACTGGAATTCATAGGAATTCTGCTGGACGCAACTCAGGCGAAGGCCTTTCTTCTGCAACACAGGATCACCAGCCTAGTTATCCATAATTGAAGTGCAAAAGGATGTTTGCATAGCACCTAATATTGTAATAGTAATATATGTGAATGAGGAGGGAAACTTAAGATGATACAGCATGATCTTTTTTTTCCATACATATGAAGTGGGATAGTCCAGTTTTGGTTTCAGCATTGTCTTGCTTCAACAGAGTCCACTGTGTTTCAGCAGATTCAGAGGTCTATATTGATAGATGAGCACTGCCAGATGGCTCACAGAACTCTTCTGAATTTCACCATGTTTAACTTGTCCTTTGAGGCTACTGCTGAAGAAAATAGCTGCATGGTGCAGTGTATCACACCCAACAGAAAAGGAATCTCTTGTTAATTTAGCTCCTGGAGGTAAAAGCTTCTGGGCAGCTCTGAGGGTAGGGATTTTTATTGGGGGTTGGTAGTGGGAGCTCCGCTCATATCCTACATGTTTCTCAGAGTTTGGGGAGGGGGAGGTCTGCTCAGCCTGCCTAGGAGAAGTATGGGACCAAGAAGAATTTCAGGTAAATCGTGCTGGCACACAGCAACCTCCACCACTGCTAGTCACTTTATTCTGCCTCAGACCTGAAGTTAAATTCCCTGCATCACAAAACTTTCAAAGGGAGCAATGCATTAGCCACCAGGTAGCCAACATGCCCCTTTATCCATTTATCTAAAAAAAATACAAGTATTGACCCATTTTAAATTGTTGGATCCTAATTTGGGGGCAGAATGGATAAACCCCTAAAAATAATCAGTTTTAGTGGTGATATTCAACCTCTGAATAAGCCGTTTAGGCCTGCTGAATAAGTGAAACTGATCATTCTGTGCACTGCTACTGTTTTCTAGGGCGTAACATTAACTGATCTTCAGGAAGCTGAAAAAACTATCGGAAGAAGTCGCCCTAGTCGATCTAGAGAACAGGAGAATGAAGAGAGAGAGAAGGAAGAGAGAGAAAAACAAGATAAAGAAAAACAGGAAGACATGAGAGAATCAGAAACAAAAGATGATGATTACAGACAAAGATATTCTAGAAGCATAGAGGAGGTACTGTATCTTCCTTATGTCAGGAGTAAAGTATATATGTATTTAGCTATCACCTTTTCAGTAGTAGATCCAGATAAGTTACATTCAGATATGCTAGGTATTTCCTTATCCTTGGAGGGCTTATGATCTTGAATTTATACTTAAGGCAGTGGAGAGTTAAGCAATTAACTTGCCCAAGGTCACAAGGAGCATTGGTGGAATTTGAAAGCCGGTTTCCCTGGTTCTCATTTGACTGTACTAAACACTAGGCTATTCCTCTGCTCCTGAAGTATATTCATTGGCATAAATTTGCTGCTTGTAGCGTGTCATTTTATTGATTTTTGGCAATATTTAAATTGTGTACCTGAATTGTTCAAGTATATAAACTCAAAATTATGTTCAATTAAAATTCTAATTTTACATTTAACACGCACCCAAAACAGTTTGTATGGGAATTAAATGTTGCTTTCTTTTCTAGCCCTATCAGCGTTACAGACCCATATCAACTTCAAGTACGCTGGCTCCCTCTTCCTCTTCGCTTTACACCTCTGGCAGTTCTCTACATTCAAGTCAATTAAATAGACCAAACAGCCTTATAGGTATAACATCTGCTTATACAACTTATTCCAGGAGTTCAGCAAAGGAAACTGATAAAGGTAAGCATAATTTTTCCTATTAATAGCAATCCCCTTTTTAGGGGAGGAAGGGGGCTGTTAGCAGGATTATTTTTATGTAGCTGGAAGGTAACAGCTTCAAAAGCAGTTGGAAGTACATGTGACCCCTTATGTCGGTGACATCACTCATCAGTTCTTTTCATCCATACATCTTTTTTTTTTTTTGGCAGGGGAGGTGAGGGAAGGGAGGAGTAATAAGGTAATTCAATGCTTATGAAAGATGCTGGCTTAACAGAGCTGGAAGTCTGGTTTATGAATACCTGTAGACGTTGAGCAGTGATTGCAGTTACATCTAAAATTGATCCAAAATTTAATTACTCGCCTTTCCCGAATCTAAATCAGAGGCTACTTATAATTTGTGTATTACAGCACAAGTGGGCTTACATTTTGAGTTGTACATGAGGCAGTGGTAGGTGAAGTGACTTGCCCAAGATCAGAGTGCCAATGGAAGAAGTAGGGACTTTTTAACCCTGGCTCCCCTGTTTTCTTAGCCCGTTACTTTAACTCTAGACTACTTCTATTTCACGTGCCCCACCAAAGTGGTTCTTACATTTCGTGCACTACCATTTGGAGTTAAAACTCCTCCTCTGTATCCCAGGATTAGTTCATTAAGCCTTCTAATTCTAGAACATTTTCTTTTCTAATACAATTTTTATACATGCAGGAGGTAATTTTATGAGGGACTTAAGCTTGTGAACAATGTTTTACACCCTGAAAGTAGGCACTTATACAATGTAAAAAGCAGGTGCATTGAAACACTTGCCTACTAATTCATGATAAATGTGTAGGCATTCTTAGGTGGAGAATAAGTGGTGGGGGCAGGATTGGCACTTATATGCATGTTCTATAAAATATGTACATATGTACCTATTCTTATTAGTACATAGTTACACATGCATCAGAATAAGGTGTGCACATATAGATAATTTTATAAAGACACATGGATGCACATGCTGTCTTTATAAAGTATTCTAGCATATAAATATATGTGCCTTGACAATCTATGCACCCAGTTTTAAAATTATCCTTGCCGTGTGTGCAATATAATCTTTATATCCAAATTCAATACACTTAGTTGAGAGAAATAGCTTAAAAGTAATCTTCCAATTTCATTAATAAAACTGACTATTAACAGAAGGGGAAAAGAAAGAGGAAGAAAAGGAGGGAGAGGATAAATCACAGGCCAGATCAATACGAGAACGGCGGAGACCAAGGGAAAAGAGAAGATCTACTGGAGTTTCCTTTTGGACGCAGGATGTAAGCCTGAATTTTTAACTTTTTCTGGGCTGCTGACTTGATTTTAAATCAAGGGGGTTCAATTCCATTCCTTGAGGGCTGCGACTAATTCTGATTTTCAAGATAACTAAGCTATGCAAATTAATCTTGATCTGGGACCATATGTGGATATGTTTACATCCTTCAGTAAGAGCCTAGCAATTTATTTTTCAGTGATAGAAAGTAGTAATGCAATTTCCCTCTTCTGTCTCACCAAGAGAGAATGAATGTGTGCTGCTTAAGCTGAAGTTAAGGATAAGTGGTTCTTGTGTGAATCTGATGGGTGAGACAAATCACATTTTTATACTGACTTGTCATTCTGACAGAATATTTTGCTTTAATTTGTATTTTCAAATGTGTTCCTTATTAACTTTGAGCTTCACCTCCAAAAGTGAATTTTAGCTTAAAAAGCGAGCATGGGGCAACCTTGACTTTGCAGTGTGTTCTTGAAGAGAGATGGGTTTATTAAGAGAGAAAAATGTATAAGACGCTTAGTTTTGACTGAAAGCAGAGTGTTGAACATAGTTTGTCATATTCGACAAACATAAAGCAAGTAGACTAGAGCTGGGGAAAATGGCAGCCACTTGAGAATATTATAGTTCAATTGAAATATAATGCATTATATATGTTGGTTCACCATGGTGATTTGCTATTGTTATGGATGCTTAGCCTGAAAGCTTAGCCTTTTAAGAGAATGTTAAGATGTTCTTCCATAGGCAAGCTCTCTAGATTAGGGGTGTCAACTCCAGCCCGGTTTTCATGATATCCTTAATGCATGTGCATGAGAGATTTGCATGAACTGTGCCCCCCCCCCCATTGTATGTTAATGTATTACGAATGTTCATTAGGGACATCCTGAAAACAGGCTGACTTGTAGCCCTCCAAGAGAGGTTTGACATCTCTGCTCTGGATCATTTTTAGACCCGTACTAATTGGGAGTTCTGTTTTAATCTTTCGAAAACATGTTTTAAAGAGGAAGTCCAAAAATCCCATAAAACATGTAGGTCTTTACTACTGTGAAAATGAATAGCAATGGGAGGAGGGGAGAGGCATTCCCATTTTTAGTAAAAAGATTCTCCATAGCAAATTCTATAGTAAGCTCTCTTCACTTAGAACTAAACACCATATCAGCCAATGATATTTCAGAGTATCCAATTCAGGCATCTATCTTTGATTTGTATAGCACGTTTGGGGTAATTTTATATGGAGCTGCAGAAAGTTATTTGCCATTTACATGCATAAATCCTGCATTTTCAATGATTTAATGCATACTTTTAAGGGTCATTCCTTATCGTCCCTCCAGTCCAGTCCCACAACTCTGGGTTGTGCTCCCCTTCTAGCAGCTTGGAGACTGAGCACGTCCACTTTTGATGATCTCGGTGTGCATAGGCAGCTGGTTCCTCCTACCAGCCCTAGTAAGCGCGGTCTCCAAGCAGCTGGAGCAGGTGTGCCCAGGGCTTTGGGCTTACTTTAATGGGATAGCTAGGAAATCTTTTTTCTTTATTCTTTAATTTCCTTACTGGCCATTGCCCCTCTTTCCCCCACGCCCTTCTCTCTCCCGGCCGGGTGCCTGTGGAAAAGGTGCAGCTCCTGGGGGCCCATATGGGACTAAGCAGGTCTATTCAAGAGGTGGAGAAAGAAAAGAACCCACCGGCAGCACTCTGTTCTGTTTAGTGTACAGCCATCGCAGCTCCCGAACCCATTGCAATGGGTGAGGAGCTGCTAAGGAGGAGGAGAAGACAGGCAAGCGGGAGCCGCTTAAGAAAAGGCAGCGCCAATCAATCTCCTCCGTGGGCCGAAGACACAATTTGACTGAGCACCGGGGGAGTGGCTGAATCTGTGGCGCTTGAAGGAGCCTGGGTGAGTGTGCCTGAAAGGGAGGGCCTGGCTTTGGCAGATATCTGCTTGTTTGGCGATGGGGTTGGTATGCACCTGCAAACTGCGTGGTAGAGGCCCCGGATGCAGTGTAGCAGGCAACCGTGCCATTTTCAGCTCAGGCAGGAAACCTGCAACCCTTAGCGTTTAAATTGCAGTTCTGCTATTTCCTTAGTTTTTCCTCAATTTCCTTAATGTTTTTCTTTAATTTCTTTATTTTTCTTTAATTTCTTTGATGTCCTGCTGTTACAGTTGCATAGCTTACTTCCTCAGGCTGCACCAGTCCTTTTAGACAGCAGGTCAGGTGAAAGGGGGGGGGTGGAGAAGAGACCTCTGTAGACAGTGGTCTTGCTCCTCCGCAGGTGGTTGTTTTGATCATTTAGCGTTTTCAACGAGCAAGTCTCTGAACTAACGGAGAGTTGGGGAGAGGGTTTTTTTTCTGGACCTCCTTTGCCCCTAGGCTGCCCAGGCCTTTAGACCCCAGTTTGCAGTGGGCATTTCCTGCGGCTGTGGAACAGAGTACCAGCCTGCTGAGGAGAGCATGCAGATAGAGTGGACTGATGGCTCTGGTCAGGTCAGTGCTTCTGGGGCATCAGGGTCAGCTCACAGGCCATGGAAGGGCATGGCTGGGCTTTTCTGTTGGCAGGAGAGCCTGGGGCTGCACCTCCCCTTCTGGAGCCTTATAATGAGGGACGCTCCTCTCCCTAGCCCTCCACTCTTAAGGTGTTGGGGGGCTAAAACCGTCGTCTGAGTTTTTTCACCAGAGTTTGGCCAAAGGTGCTAAGCTTTCTGTAGGAGGCGAGGGAGTCAGAGGGTACCCCCTCCATGCCTGGATGGGGCCAAAAGAGACAGGTGCAGACCATTTCTGACTTCAGTGCTGAATTACCTGGCTCTTCCGCCTTATCCAGAGACTGGAATGGGCCCAAGCACTTTTCAAAGTAGAGGGGTCGCCTGGCTGTTCCCACTGGCGCTCCAGGTGGCTTTCAGCAGGTCTCTTGATCCGCCATTGCCTCAGATGAGTCCAGGTCCCTGTTTGGTGCATGACTTCTGAGTGGCAGTGGGGGCTGCTGGAGGGGAATAGCATCACTGAGTATTCCTTATCGGTCCTACAGTTCAGTCCTCCACCACTGGGTAGTGCACCTCCTCCTGCAGCATGGAGACTGGACAAGTCAAACTTGTGACATCACTGGGTATATCTTGCTGCTCTTCTCCTATCATTCCCCAGTGTGTCCAGTCTCCATGCAGCAGGAGGATGTAGTGAGCCTAGGTGCTGGGCTCACTAAAAGGGAAGATAAGGAGCAGTTAGAGTAGTTTCTTTAGGGTTTTAAATTTGCTTTCATCTCTCTGATTTATTTTCCTTTAATCTAGTTTAGGTCATCTCTCTAGTGCCGATCTTTTTAAAAAAAAAAAAAAAAAAAGAGGACACCGGTAGCGGCGTTTGCTTCGACTGCGGTCTGGCTGCTCTTTCTCTCTTTAGTTATTTGAGCGGTGGTCCAGTTTCCCCTGGCAGTTCTCCCCTCCTTGACTGTACGGAGAGGAGCCCTGCAACACACGCACAACGTGCCTCTCTGCTGGTCCCGCGCTGCTGTGCTGTGCCGGGACGAGGGGCAGGAGAAAGGTGAGATCGCTCTGTGGCTGGCAACTTACTCCTGTGTGGAGCAGTGCCGCGCGAGCTGGAGAGGTGCGAGGCACGGTAAGAAATCCTTTTGGGTTCATTGTGCGGGGATTTAATGCAGGAGGTCCGCGCTGTCAGCGGACAGTGAGACGGATAACCGTTCCTTTTGTGGTAAGGGAACGGTATTTGGCGCCAATTCAGGACTGCTAACAGCGGCAGCCATTTTATACCTGCAGGCTTTGCCGCGTGGCGGCCCGCTGTGGCTCAGCTCACATCGTGGGTTGCTGTAGCGCAGCTCTCGTCGGCAGGAACAGTTAAGGCGGAGGTTATTTGTTCCTTTATTGCTTATTAATTAGTCCAACCTTGTTGGTGTAGCTCGGGGAGCCGTGGGCTCTGGTTTAAAAAAAAAAAACCAGCAACAATAGGGGGTACACATATCCAATTGCATAGGTATGGCCTAAGATACGGTTGGTTCAGCCAAGTGCGAGTGCACCCGTTGGTGATGGCCACCCTGAAGGTGGAAAGCCGGTGCAGCTGAGTTTTCTGCAGGGGTTTGATTGGGCTTCCTGCTCTCAGGTTAATGCAATTTGCAATCAAGGGATAATTTTGGATCTTGATATATGGGAGAAACAAGCATATAGACAGTAGTGGTGATACAATGCATGCGGGTGTTTTTCGGGCCGCCCATCCCTGAAGGCGTGGAGCCGGACCATTCATCGGGTTGCGGACCATGCCGGACCTGAACTGGTGCATGGGCTTGCTTTCTCATTTGGTTGGCTGTATCTTCTGCCACTTGACCTTCATTATCAATCTGCAGGCAACACTTGGTTGAATTCGGTTTTCCACCCTCTCCACCTTCAGCTACTTTATTCATTTATTCATTTATTTTGTGCTGTTACTTTAAAAAAAAAAAAAACCTGGCGAGGCTTGATCCTGCTTGAGTTGATGCCCTTCACCTCCCAAGTTCTCTGTTTTTGGTGAGCTGCTCTCCCCTCCTAGATTGAACGGAGGGGAATTGTGCAGCAGGGCAGCAGGTTCTGATGTCAGCTCCGGTGCTCGCAACATGCTATTTTCGGCGTTGGCTGAGCAGTCGGGGTATGAGAGCTCTCTCCGCGACTGCTGCTTACAATACTGTGTGAACAGTGTCATGGATAGCAGGGCTGCCGATTGCATCGGCGAGGTCAAAATTGCTGTCTTGTGGTTCCTGATAGGCAGGTAAGGGCCTTGGGTGCTGCAGCTCGGCTGGAAGAGTTTTACTGCTGCATCGGGGATCGCGGTGGCAATCAGGCCCATCACGTTTTGGCGGGCTTTTCTTCCCGCACTTTTTTCTGGCCGTGGGGCAGATGAAGCTCATTGCCAGGAGCTTAAATTCCATGTGAATTCGGCTTATTTAACTTAATTTACAGTAGGTTAGACTAGATTAAGTTATTTTACTTTAATTTTTGTTTCATTTTCATTTCTGTTAAATTCAGGTTAGATTGATGGAAGACTAAAGAACTTTTGGATTTGTGATATGGAGATGGTTCTTGGTGGTTTTCCGCGCCTTTTACTCGCGTGGCAGGGACAGCACGGCTCGGCGAGTCAGCGAGTGCAACAATTCCTACAATCAACTGGGCTCTCGTGGAGCCTCTCTTTCCTGGGGGGCAGTTGTTTAAGGAAGCCGGTGGGCTTAGTGTCTTTTGGTTTGGGTTTTCTTTTTCCACTTATCTGTTTGGGAAAAAACAAAACACGAGAGCAGCGATGGGGCCTTATCTTCGGGTGCGCTGACAGACCCTGCATGTAGAAGACATTAGTCAAGTGATATTCATTTCATTTATTTTGATGATTTTCTTTTATTAATATATATTATATATTGTAGTATAGGCCTGTTATTTCTTTATCAGTTCCATGGGCTGTATGTTCGGTACGCTAAGGCAAAGCACTGTTGCTGTTCTGTTGTCCCGTCCTTACTAAGGTGGGATTCTCTGGAGGTGGCCTTCAGGACAAGAGCCGGGGCAGTCTCTTTACCTGGGTTTAGTCTGGCCTCAGCTAGGAGTATGTGCAGACACCTAAGTTTCAGTATCCAGTATGCAATTGTTGCAGCGAAGTGCACACAATGAATTATCCCAGGAGTCGGTTGCAGGTTCCCAGCCAATTTATGGTGCACAAGGCTCAGACAAAGTAACTTTCAAAAAGGACTGAGCAATGGAGTCCAGGAAGTAATTCCTTATATGCCTTCTTCCGTTGGATACAGGCAAACTTTCTATTGCTCCCAATGCCTCTTGCACCTGTCCAGTCAGGGACCATTTCTGGGCCTAGCACCCTGTTCCCCCTTCACGGGTCAGTTTAACAATGGCCTAGTCTCAAACATAGATACTTCTCTGCTGCAAGGTCATTTCTAGCTCTCGGAATGCAAGTATTGAAACATTTCTATCCTCAGAACACAGGAGAAAAATGACAGATTTATGAATTCATAAAAACTTCTTGTTGAGCAGTTTTTAAGGCAATTTTCTCAGACTTTGCAGATTATTGGTTCTTTCTCTGCACTACTAGTCTCAGGCGTAGAGAAGGTATCTTCGTTTCCTTGCCTCCGCGAGGGGTGTTCGACCTAAGCCCAGAGCTGAAGGGGTACGAATTACGCCCAGAAAGGTAACGTTTCTTCAGACGCACTGGCGTGCTCAAGGCAGTCAAAAGTACCTTGGTGTGTCTCAAGATCTGGATAGGACACAGACAGGGTTTATTAGTACGTTGTGATGTTCCAGGGGGAACGGGGTTTCTGCTAGGGTGGCTCCGTGAGCCGGAGCGTCCGGGCGTCCCTTACAAAAGGTACTTTGTAGTGAGGGTCGGGCCGGAATGGTCCTCTAAGCAAACAGTTTTCATGTCTCTCACAGGTCAGGGAGTCCCTTGATGGTGGGACTGTCTCAAAGAGATTGGGCAGGCAGGCACGCCACTGGGTCTGGCGCAGTGGGTTCCGCTGTTGATGGAGATGATACGCGCAGGCTTGTCTGTTCATTACAGGGTTCCGTTCCCACAGGAAGCTGGAAAGAGCAAGGAGGCCTTGGGTCAAGCAGGCGTTGGCAGCTGAGTGAGCTCGCTCTGGCGTTTCAAACGTTTGAAATCAGAGTGAAGGATGCAACAGGATCAGGACTGTCTGGCAGATACATCGCAGTGGTTTGTTTATATTGGCGTGAGGATACAAGCAGGGCGATTTATGATAGAGGAGTCTAGGGCTCCATTCGCGTAGAGGGAGTCTCGTCTTCGGGGTTTGTGTGGTCATACAAGGTGTACATCAAGTGTGAGGCAGGAACTTTTCTCAGGTGGAGTCCAGAGAATTGCTGTTAAATGGCAGCTTCGTCAAGGAAGTTTTCGTACGAACAGGCGTCGGAGAGGCCCTCCGATCCTGGCTGCCAGGGCGCTCTTTCTTTGGCTGAAGCGCATATTTTGGTGGCAGTTTTGTTCAGCAACCGCCTTCGCAATGTTCTTACCCTGACGTGGTGCTCATGGGGCAAGTGAAGCACCACATTCAGCCGTGTCCAGAGAGAGTGCTGTGGATGCGTTGATTGGCCTAGGTGCCTGTGGGGAGCCGACCTGGCCCGGCAGTTACACGGGACTCCTTGGCGGTGACTCGGTTGACTGAGGTTTCTATTGTTGTATCGCAGGCGATTGGTTCTTCTCTTCCGAACTAGCATTCGAAAAGGGCTAGGTTAAGGAGGTAAGCCTATTATGGATCTCGGGTGACAAACCTACGTCAGGCAGGTGGTCGTACCATTCCCTGTTGCAGGAGCGGGTATGGCGTGTTGTCCAGGTTTGCTCCGTTTGGCAGTCGATCCCGTCTTATGCGGTTTCAAGTTCTATGGGTCTCGGGGTTGCCGGTCGCGACCCGTCCGCAGGATGGTGGCTTCTTCGTGGGGCCTCCGTTGCATCTTGGGGGGGGGGGGGGCCGTCGCTGGTAAATCTTCGAGCCCTGGTGTAAAGTTGCAGGCTAGGTTTTGAGAGACAGTGGTCTAGTGGCTAGCTGCTTGGCTTGCTGAGCTTGGTTGGCAAGACTGGTATTGGTTAGAACCGTTCTTGTTCTTCGGGGACAGTTGGTTCTACGGAAAGTGGTCTCCCTCTTAACCCTGGCAGTTCTGCCTTCTCTTGAAGCTGTTGGTTTCGTTCCCTTTTTTTGGGGGGGGTTCTTGGAAGAGAAGGTTTTCGTTACCAGTCTGCGTCTCTTGGCCGTAAACAGAGTTCCGCGGTCACACGGTTAAGTACTGGGGATTCTTTAACTACAAAAACAACAATAAAAAAAAAAAACAAGGGTTCAGTACTTGGTCTTTTCGGGGTCTGCCAAATTCCTCCCGGCAGTCTAATGTCATTGTTCAGTGGTACCAGGAAGGCATTAGTTGAGGCTAGGTTCTTGCCTGGGAGTCAGGAATTTGTGGGATTGCGATTTCCTTTGTCTGGAGGGCAGACAACTTCCTGAACAGAATGGTGGGTGGTTCTGGCTGCGCAGAAGTTACAGAATGGTGGCATGGTAGTCTTGCCATACTTTCAGTTGGCACCATTGGCAGTTCAGGTGCCGAGCGTTGCCTGTTTCGGGTCGGCGGTGCGGCGCTATGGCTGTAAGGGTCCCTCCCAAGGATTACTGCTCTGTTACATCCCAGTGGTGGAGGACTGAACCGTAGGACTGATAAGGAAATGGAAATTACACTTACCTGGTAATTGTTGTTCCTTGAGGGAGTACAGTTCAGTCCTCATTCCCGCCCAGGGATGAATGTCTCAGACGCGAGGCGTTGGCTTGGGGGGGGGGGGTTGTCGGCCCATAAGTAGGCAGCGTGTTATGTTATGCCAATGATCACGAGAGCAGCTTTTTTTCTGTGATCTTTTAGTCCTCCTTCCTTCCCTCTGTCGGTCTTGCTATGGTCTGCGGGCAAGAGGATGGGGTGGAGGAGGAGGGTGTTCTTTGCCTTTTATTTCAGGGCACTGCAGTTTAAAAGTTGGGGCTTAAGCATAGTTTTGTATTTAATTCCTTAAACTGCTCATTTGTTGTTCCTTTGAGTCTGCTTTGTCAGTAGGTCACTGGGGAATGATGGGAGAAGACCAGCAAGATATACCTGGTGATGTCACAAGTTTGACTTGTCCAGTCTCCATGCTGCAGGAGGAGGTACACTACCCAGTGGTGGAGGACTGAACTGTACTCCCTCAAGGAACAACAATTACCAGGTAAGTGTAATTTCCATTTGCCTTGAGTAATTCAAATGCAAGCATCTAATGCTCACTATTGCCAGGTGGCCCCCAACTCCCCTCATCTCTGCCATCACTGCTGGGGTGCCACTGAGGGCTAAGTCCATGAGGACTTCCCCTGAGATACAGTTCCACCCTTGAGTAGTTTAAGTGTACAGAGAAGACTGCATCATTAAAGAGAACTGCCCCATTTAGCCAATCGGATTGGTTGTTTGCTTAGGTCGGAGAGCCGTACAGGGGTACGGCAGCAGCCAAAGCTTCCCCTCTAGGGGGATTAGTAGGGCTATCACCTCGGTGTACAGGTGGTACGGCAGCTGCCTGGTCTTCTCTTCATGCGTTGGTAAGGCAGGCTGGATTGGCTGTGCAGGCGACAGGGGACTCCAGGTTTTGAGTGGTGCTGAGTCAGGCTGGAATCGCGGGTTCCTCCCCGTTGATAGAACTGCTCTGTTACATCCCAGAGGTGCGGGACTGGACTGGAGGGATGATAAGGAAAGTGAAATTAGACCTTACCTGCTAACTGATGTTCCTTGAGTAACTCCAGTTCATTCCCAGAACCCGCCCGGGTGTTTCCAAAGGGATTAATCAAGCGATCCTGGACCTGAAGGATGATATATGGTTCAGGGGTTTTGGGCAGATTACAAATCCCAAGGGACGCGGGGAAGTTGTTGGTGGTACTGAGCTCCTGCAGTCCGTTGTTTTTTTCTTTACAAGCAAAGTGTTTGGTTGGCCAATCCGCAGTCCACAGGTAAGCCTCTTCGTTTTTGGGAGAAAGAGAGCCGTCCTCATTCTGGGGAGGTTAGTAAGGGCCTTCTAGGCTTAGAGACACAGAGATATATGGTTTATGTAGTTTACAATGTCTGACTACTTGTTGCTCTTGTGAGTCTGCTTTGTCAATAGGTTATTGGGGCTGGTAGGAGGAGCCAATTGCCTATGTACACCAAGATCATCAAAAGTGGACATGCTCAGTCTCCAAGCTGCTGGAAGGGGAGCACAACCCAGAGGTGCGGGACTGGACTGGAGTTACTCAAGGAACATCAATTAGCAGGTAAGGTCTAATTTTACTTTATTCTGTAAGTACGTACATCGGACCGATTTTGCATACTTTCACTGTGGGCGTACATATAGATGGAATGCAAATTTACATGCACAAATTATAAAATGCAACAATTTCTCTACGGACAAGCAGGAAAACTGCTCACATATTGGGGTGACATCACCAACTAAGCCCCTTGTGAGAATCCCTTCGAATTCCTTCTAGAAGCTTTGAGTGCTCAATCCGTACATGCACCTCACCTCATCACTCTGTTTTTTTTCTGTGGAGCCCCAAGGCATATTCCTGTGTTGGTCTACGATCTTTCTTAATTGAATTTCTGCTTTTCTTCAGCTATATTTAACTGTTTTGTGTTTTTTTCAATCCTGCTGCTGTCATCGTTGTACTTTATTACCCTTTATAATTCCTCCCTTAGAATTTTTGGTGGTTGCAAGTTTGCTTTATTTTTTTTGCATCGCTGCTTAGGCTGCATTTAAGCCTTGATTGTCCTAGCCACGTTATTTATTTATTTTTTATTCAAAATAGTCTTTGATTCACTATGGCTATTTTTTTTCTTCTGACCTCCCAAAAACTCGCCAGTGGATTCTAGAAGTGCTCCAAGACGCATGTCTATTACATTTACTGGCATATGCTGCTGATGGTTCTTGGAGCCCAGCCATGTGCCATCTTTTTTGTATTCACAGATGTCAAGAAGAGGGCTGCAGGCATATCAAAAAGAGGGCTGCAGGGATAATCTGCACTGGACATGGGTCATCCACAGCAGCCACATACTCAAATATCAAAGGGTTAAAAAAAAAATATATATATATATATATATATATATATATATGATGTCAAGACCAACCAATCCAACTTTCATGCTAAGTTGTGTCCAAAACCATATGCCTGAGCATACTCTATGAATACCACCATTTAGGATATCTAT
Organism: Ichthyophis bannanicus; assembly: GCA_033557465.1. Classification (NCBI taxonomy): domain Eukaryota; kingdom Metazoa; phylum Chordata; class Amphibia; order Gymnophiona; family Ichthyophiidae; genus Ichthyophis; species Ichthyophis bannanicus. Next base: position 512,705,299 of record CM066037.1, read on the forward strand.
TAAGTTATATGATACTGCCAAGCACTTTGTCGTCTTCAGATATAAAGGGCCAATGATAAGCTCATAATCCCCCTTCTTTTTGCATCCAGAATACTTGAACATGCGGTTCACAGCCGCAGTTTTGACTTTCTTCTCAAGCTATTCTGCATCCACTGCAATCTAGCTTTTGTCTTTTACATTCTATAGAAATGACCTTTGCCACAGTCTCCATTGAACTGTTCTGACCTAATCCTAAGGGCTTTACTCAATCCTCATCCTCATCGACCTATCTGCTGCTTTTGATACTGTTGATCACCACCTTTTCCTTAATACCCTGTTCTTGCTTCAATTTATGGGCTCTGTTCTGTCCTGGTTTTCTTCTCTGCCATCACACTTTTAGTGTATGTTTTGGTGGATCTTCTTCCACTGCTATCCTGCTTTGTTACTATACCTCAGGGCTGTTTGCGACCTCTCCTTTTCTCTCTGTACTCATATTCCCTTAGTGCCCTGATCTTTTCCCATAGTTTTCAGGCCATCTTTAAACTGATGATTATCATATTTACCTCTGTGCATAAGAAATCCTTCCAGGCCAATCTGTCTCAGCCTGCTTACCTGACGTATTTGCCTAGATGTCATGCCACTGTCTGAAACAGAATATGGCCAAAATGGAGCATTTGATCTTTTCCCACTAAACCCACTTCCCCTTCCTGGTTTCTCTTTTTGGGGATAACGCCATCGGCCTCATTGTCCCATCAGTCCAGTCCAACGCGTAGGTTATGCTTGTCTACCAGCAGATGGAGACTGAGCCACTGGTTTGATGTCATGATCCTGTGCAACCTGCTTTCACTAGTATTTCTCAGTCTCCAGCAGATGGTGGTTGGTTTACCCTGTACAATCTCGATGTGTCTGAAGATGAGGATGGCAGAAATTTGGACCTAGGTTGGCTGGTGCTATCAGCAAAGCCCCTGGGCTACAGAACACGGAGGGTACCAGGTTCCTCCCCCTTCCCCTACCCACCCACTCACCATTCCTCTAAATGGTGGAGAGTTGGTGTGGTGTAGCCTGGATGGAGGCAATATTATTTTCCTCCTCCCCAACATCTGGGGGAGGTGGGGAGGGGGGCTGTAGCCCTCTTTAAAAAACAGCAGAAAAAAAAACCTTGCAGGAGCTGTGGATAAAATAAGCCTCTAGATCTGCTTTCCACATATTATTCAGGCCTCCACAGCTGGCACCCCTTTGATGGGGAGGATTCTGTTTCTGCACTTAGGCATTCAGTTGTTTCTACGGTGCCTTGATCTGACTGCCTCTGTGGACCACATGGCTTAAAGGCTCCCTTTGCTGCTCCTCGATGGCGGGAAGTGCTCTGGAATTTATCTGACTCTGAGTCGGAGGCCCCTCTGCATGGCAGTAGGCAGTGGCAGATGCAACTCTGAGATCTGTTTGTTTGGCCGGGCTGTCAGCCAAGGGTTTCCCAAGCCCTTGTGGTGTTATTATTTATTTTTATTTATTTACTTCTCTTATATACCGTGCTATTAAAATCAGTGCGGTTTACAATTGAAAAAAAAACATACTGCAATGTCACACGACAATTGAGTTTTTACATTGAACATGGACGAGATAACCTGGAGGTAACAGGGGTAACTAATTACAGAGTAATTATTCATGGAGTATGGTGAGAAATTATACATATAGTATGGTGAGAAATTATACATATAGTATAGCTTGGTTTCAACATATTTATAAGAGGTTTAATCAATAAGATGTGTGATCAGTACCAATAATAAATAAGAGAGGGGATATGGTGGTAGAGCTAGTCATTTTCTTTATGGTGTTGGGTGCATGAATAGCTTGAGCCAGGTCCATCGGGTGGGAGATCGATAGCATGTGTTGGGCTGGTCAGGGTCAAGTTCTGGTAGTGGGATCTGCTGCCTCCCAGTCCCCCCGTTCTGTTGGTGTGGTGGCTGCAAAAAAAAAAAAGCTTGCAGATACTTTTCCTCTGTCGGCACAGTAGAGCTATCAGAGGAAAGGCTGCCATTGTATCTTGGTTGCGATGAGCAGTCTGGACCAGATTCTTTGGTGAATGTGCTCCAACAGCGATCTAAAACATCATTAGTGCCAGGGTCTGTTCTCTTTTCAATGGGAAGCTGACATTTTGTCTCTCTCCATGGCAGTTTGTTTACTAGCTGAAGTTGCGGCCTCTGTGATGGCACCAGCGGCTACAGCTATGATTCACAGGGATTCCCATGGGCCAGATCTGAACAGGGAGTTTTCTTGATGGGCAGCATTGCCCATTTCTTGATTGGGTCTGCATATAGGTTACACACGTATCTCCCTGAACTTGGGGATTTTTCATAACTTGAACCTCAGGGCGTTTTGCAACTTAGTTCAGTGAATGAAAGAATGTATGTTGAAGTGTTTGCATGAAAAAAGTGTTTCTGGGTGAGTAATCTTCCCTGTTGAGTTTGAGAGGACACAAGCCTCAATTTGTTTTTTTCCTCTGTCAGTGTGAAAGAGTCTGGTACCCTCCACTGTCTGGGTTAGTCAGCAGTGCTGGAGCCAACTCTCTGGCCCTTGGGTGGGGCCTGAGAAGCTTTGGAGCTTTCCTAGGCAAGAACGTACCTCTCTCCGGGCGGTCAAGTTAGGGGCTGCTTCTGTTAAGCAGTTCCATGGGAACAAGCAGGAAGTCAGTCCTCACATATGGGTGACGCCGACTGAGCCTTCACGGAAGCATCCCTCCAGCTTTCAAAGAAAGCCTTTGGGAGATGCCGCCATGCATGTGTGGTCCCCTTCCCGCCCAAAGGTGCCATCTTGCTCAGTCCCCTTTTTTCCGCGGAGCCCTTTAGATGTCTGTCTGCTTTCCCATGGAGAAAATTGATTTTTTTTCAACTTGAGTTTCATACTCTCCTCCGGTGGTGCACTTGTCTCATCCTGCCATCTGAGCCCACTGCCCAGCATCGAGTCTTGGGTTTGTAGTTTTTCTCCTTTCTTGACACCTTCACGCCTTTTTTCCAATTGGTGGCACCGCGCGTCTTCAACCTTGCTGGGATACTTTTTCCTCCCATGGCTACCAGTGGTTTTAAAAAATGTGATTGATGTGCCAAAATAATGTCCCTGACACGCACAACTGACTGCTGCCTTTGTTGCCTGGGACTGGGCCACGACCCCACAGCATGTGGCCTCTGTAAGATGATGTCCACCAAGGCCCTCAAGAGCCGCCAGAAGCAGCACAAGTTTTTCCCCAGTACCTCTGATGGCCAAGGCCTCCTCCGAAACTGCAGAATCCCGGGGTAGCCTTATGGACCCCGACTGGCGCCATGGTTCCTTGGAAAAGGGGGTCTCCCTTGAGGGGACTCAAAAAAAAATTTAAAAGCGGCCTCAAAGGCAGCGTCCCTGGATGGCTCAGGTGGGCCAGGTAAGTCCCGAGCCAGGTCTTGCAGTCCTAGACGCTCATCCGAGGGATCGGAGAAGGAGCTATCTGCAACGGTCCCCCGAAAGGAGACTACCTCGGGCCAGCCTTGGTTGCCTGACACCATCCTCGTTGAGGACTCCTCTTCAGGGGAATAGGCATTGGGCCCAATTCCCTTGATGCTCATGCCGATGGCTGCAGAGCCTTCTGGCCTGGAATCCAGAATGGCAGCCCTGGAGCGCAGCTTTTCTGCCTTCATGGACCAGCAGCAGGCGCTGTTGTCCAGTGCCACCAGTTCCTCCTTCCAGCTTTCAAAGAAAGCCTTTGGGAGATACCACTACACATGCATGGTTTCCTTCTCCGGAGGCCGAACCAATCCTCGAGGTTTTTCGGCCTCTAGTCTATCCTCAGCCGAAGTCTTGATCTGGCTCCTGTTCCATGGGGCTGCGATCTTCCCCCATCTAGTGCACTTGGGGATCAGCCCTGGAGCCCACGAGCCACCCTTCCCTTGAATCCTTGACAAATTCTGAGTGGGAAACGGAGGACTAGGAGTCACCGGACACACGTCACCACTGCGACATCCCCTCAGACTCCCCTCACTCAGAACCCCAGCAGCAGTACCAACCCGAAGACATGGCGTTCCTCGACTTCATCAGGGACATGTCCAAGGCCCTAGCGTTCCTGACTGAATCGGGGGAGGACCCTCGGATGGAGGAGCTAGAAATCCTCCAATACGAGGCCCTTCCAAGGGAATCTCTTACGGTGCCCATCCTTCCCATCCTGGAACGGCTAATGCTCTGTATGTGGGAGACACCGGCATCTGTTCCGGTGGTGAACAAGAGGCTCAACTCTATGTATTGAGTCTGCCGGAGCCCAGGCTTCCAGAAGTGTCAGCTGCCACACAACTCCATGATGGTGGAGTGGGCCATGCGTCTGCTGAAGAGTCAGAAGACGTACTCCTCGGTAGGGAGGCACGCACCCTGGATGCTCTCGGCAGAAAGTGCTACCAGGGCTCAGTGCTCATCGGCCAGATCCAGGCATATCAACTGTACATGGGCATGTGCCTGAGAGACCTGGTGAAGGAACTCGCCGGGTTCTCAGCTTATCTTTCCAAGGAACCCCTGCAGTGGTTCAAGAACCTGGCCAGAGCTGTCCGTGAGTTCTCCAAGTTTGTCTTGGGCAGCCTATGACTGCCTCGAGTGGGCAGCTCGAGTAGTGGCGGTGGGCATCTGTGCCCAACGCCAGGCTTGGCTATATTTGTCTGACCTCGAGCAATGGGTTCAGAACAAATTGGTCGACGTCCCATGCCAAAGAGAGAACCTCTTTGGCAAATTCATGATGGACAAGGCCGCTGAGCTTGAGACCAGGCTCTCTAAAAAGAACACTGCCCCTCCCTGACGGAAGGGCTCGGATAAAAAGCCCTTCTACCCAAGGAAAGAGGCTGCTTACAGAAACTACCCACCTTTTTCAGGCCTCCCATGGCTCCCCAGCAGGGTCAGCAGGCCATGGGCATGGCCTCGTAAGCAGAAGGCTCCCAAGCCCCAGGCGTTTGTCCTGGCCCTGGCCCAGCCAGGGGAGAGCTTTTGACTCCTTGGGCATAGCCTCTCCACCCCAAGGAGGTCAGAGGCCCACAGGGGATACGTCTCATTCACTATGCCCAAAGGTGGCCAGCCATCACCACCGATTCTTGGGCACTCCAAGTGGTCAAGGAAGGCTACCTCCTCCACCTGGCCCAGACACCTCCCCCTTTCTTTCCAGGAGAGCTCCTCAGGTCTCCCCTTCACCAGGACCTTCTGCTGAAGGAACTGGCAGGTCTTCTCGAGGACAGAGCGGTAGAAACAATTCTCCTCCTTCTCGGGGGCAGAGGGTTACTCCAGGTACTACTTAGTTACCAAAAAAGAACAGGGGGCCTAAGGCCCATCCTCGATCTGTACAATCTGAACAGATTCCTGATGAGAGAAGTTCAAGAAGCTCTCCCTTGGAACGTTGCTGCCTTACCTCCAGCAGAGAGATTAGCTATGCTCCTTGGATCTGAAGGATGCCTACACACACATCCTCATTCACCCCAACCACAGGCAGTACCTGAGGTTCATGGTGGGGTGGGGGGGGGGGGGAAGCTATTACCAGTACAGGATGCTGCCCTTCGTCTTGGCCTCCGCCCCAAGGATTTTCACCAAGTGCCTGGCAGTTGTGGTCGCCTTCCTCTGCCTCCAGAGGGTGTTCGACTTCCCCTACCTGGACGATTGGCTCATAAAGGGAGGCACAGCCTCAGAAGTGCAGCAGGCAACTGCACGTACCATCCAGGTCCTGCAAAGTCTGGGGTTTGTAATAAACTACCCCAAGTCCCACCTCCTCCCGACACAGTGTCTGGAGTTCATAGGGACAAGACTGGACACCCTCTAGGCAAAGGCCTTCCTTTCAGGGGACCAAGCTGCCCGGCTCTGGGCTCTGGACATACACCACCATTCCTCAGTGTCCACTCAGCTTCTGCTGCTCCTACTCGGACACATGGCCTCCACGGTCCGTCATCCCAGATACCTGCCTCATGAGGGCTGCACAGTGGTGCCTTTGGGAACAGAGAATGCAGGCCACAGGCCATCTTCGTGACAGAGTTGTTGTGACCCGCCAGTTGGTGGAATCCCTGACCTGGTGGCAAAATTCGCTGTACCTTGAGGCAGGGATGCCCTTCCAGACTCCGTGCCCCTTAAGAGTTCTCATGATGGATGCCTCCCTGCTGGAATGGGGAGCCCACTGCAAGGACCTCCACACTGAAGGCAGATGGTCTCAGGGCGAGAGCAACCAGCAGATCAGCCTCCTGGAATTACGGACGATACACCTAGCCCTCTAAGCCTTCTGCCTCCGCCTATGGCGCCAATCAGTGTTGGTCCAAACAGACAACCAAGTGGCTTTGCTGCGCGGCAATGGCCCTCTGCTCATACACAGTCTAGGAGAGCATACTCTTACGTGCAGTATACCTGCCAGGCCAGGACAACGCACTGGCTGACAGATTAAGCAGAGTCCTCTAGCCGCATGAGTGGCAGCTGGACCCCAGAGTGGCCAGCCAGCTCTTTCACCTCTGGGGTGAGCCATGGATAGACTTGTTTTCCAGCCTAGACAACTACCAATTGCCCTGTATCTGCTCTTGGCAAGCCCACCTTTCCAAGGTGCCGGCAGATGCATTTCTCATTTCATGGTTGAAAGGTCTCATGTATGTCGTCCCACCCACATCACTAATTGCCAAGGCCTCGCTGATCCTGATAGCCTCTTGATGGCCCAGGCAGCCATGGTTACTGCTACTCCTCTGGCTGTCAGTGGAGACTCCCATCCCATTGGGGAGCTCCCCAGTGTTCCTTTCACAGGAAGGGAGCTCTCTCTTGCACCCCAACCTGGGATCCCTGTCACTGACAATATGACTGCTGAAAGGGTGACCCTAGCCCCTTTCAACTTCTCGGAAGAAGTGGAGGAAATCCTGCTGGCTTCTTGTAAGCCCTCCATCAGGAAAGCATACGCCTTCAAGTGGTGCAGATTTTGTCTGGTGCGCAGAGCACGGGATTAGCCTGTTCTACTCGGTGCAGCTGGTGCTACAGTACCTTCTCCATCTCTCGCACTCCGGTCTCAAATTGAACTCCTTCAGAGTTTACCTCATTGCCCTGGTGGCACATCACCACCCGGTGCATGGCAAACCCCTCTTGGCCCAGCCATTGGTGATCCACTTCATGAGGGGACTCCGTCTATTGAAACCCCCAGTATGCCCTCCAGCAACCGAGCGGGACCTCAATGTCATACTGGCGCAGCTTACCCACTTGCCTTTTGAGCCCCTGGCTATCTGCCACCTGGAATACCTTTTGTGGAAGGTGGTGCTCTTGGTTGCGCTCACCTCCGCTCGCAGGGTCAGTGAGCTCCAAGCCTTGGTGGCGGAGGCGCCTTACACCAGATTCTACAAGAACAGGGTTGTGCTCCGCACGCACCCCAAATTCCTTCTGAAAGTGGTATTGCCTTTTCATCTCAACCAGGAGTTGATGCTCCCCACCACCTTCCTGAAGCCTCACGCCAGTAGGGTGGAGACTGTCCTCCACATCTTGGACTGTAAGAGGGTCCTGTCCTTTACATTCTGCGTACCCAGGGCCACCATAAGGTTTCTCAGCTTTTTGTCTCGTATGACCCTAGTAGACTGGGGGGAGCAGTGACCAAGTGTACGCTATCTACCTGGATGGCAGACTGTGTATCACCCTCGCCTATGAGCAGGCGGGGTTTTCGTTGGATGGATGGGTCATGGCGCACTGTGTCAAGGCCATTGCGGCCTCCGTGGCAAACCTGTGCTCCGTCCCAATGATGGACATCTGCTGGGCCGCCACCTGGTCTTCTGTCCATACTTTCACAGCTCATTACTGCCTGGAGAGGGAGTCCCAATGGGACAGCGCCTTCGGCCAGGCCGTGCTCCGTAATATTATTTGGGTTTTAGGCAACTCCTACCCTCCAGCTTTTCTATGTTCAGGCTACCGGAGTGTTGTTTCCCATTGGACACAGGTCCTACTGCACTCTGCACCTGCAGACTCAATTGAGGACAGCAACCTTGGGCCGGAAGGACTGGGGTTTCTAGTCCCACAGGTGCTCCTTGTGGTCTTGGGCAAGCCACTTAACCCTCCATTGTCCATGTTCCCTGTAAGTATTAGTGTATTTGTCTCATATCCCCTCATGTTAAATGTATCCCCTAATTATGTTGTGACCACTTTGATTGAAGGATAAGGTGGTATACAAAACTGTCTAAATAAATAAATTGTTGTTGCTTACAGCTTCCCCTAAGGAGACCATGATTTGTTTTCTCTATGGGCTTTCGGTAGCCTGTAGCTAGGGAGTCCCATATATGAGGACTGACTTCCTGCTTGTTCCCGGAGAAAGCATAGTTACTCACCTGTAAAAGGTGTTCTCCGGGGACAGCAGGAATCCATCCTCACAACCCTCCCTCCTCCCCTTGGAGTTGCTTCTTTACCATCTTTTAATTTTTTTGTCGTCTTTTAGCTATGTCATCTGACTGAGCAAGATGGTACCCTTGGGCGGGAAGGGGACCATGCATGCATGGTGGCATCTCCCAAAGGCTTTCTTTGAAAGCTGAGGCAATGCTGCTGCGACTGCTCCGTTGATACTGACATCACCCTTATGTGAGGACTGATTCCTGTTTTCCCCAGAGAATACCTGTTACAGGTGAGCAACTATGTTTTATCAACTCTGGCAGAGACCCTACTGTTATCCACTGCTGAGAACCTTTTTTTTTTTCTCTGCAAGATGTTTGCCTTCTATCCCATCAGCTCCTAGCAGTGAGGTTTTCTTCAGCCTTTTTAGGTCACTTAGGCTGCAGGTCTGCACCTTCGTGTTATAGGTTTTCGGGGGGTGGGGGGAGGTGACACTTGGCTTGTTCAGTGTTGCCCAAGGCTTGGTCCCCCTGGAGCAGAGAAGAGCCGGGGCTCTGTGCTTCATGTTCTCTTGGCTGCTGGATGATTGCTTGATCAGGCTGGCCTTGGTCCAAGTGGCCCTTTTCCCAAGATGCATTACCCTTAGGCTGCTCTCTCTGGGGTGTGGTACAAGGATAACATTTGGGACTGGCTTCGAGGCTGGTCATCAGGGGCCAAAGTCAGCCCATCTGGAATTTTACTACAGGACTTAGTCAAGGCTTTAATTGATCCACAGTCAGGCATAGAACTTGCCTTATTCCCAGAGGATGGTCCCAGGAGCCGGCTACGAAGTTTGTAGTCAAAACTATTGAACTGAACTCTACTCTGGGAGCTTCATGTGCTTGTAATCTATTCCATTAGTGGTTAATTGTTGATGACTCTCGCTTTGAGGGCTGGTGAAGGATTTGAGAATGAGTTTGGTTTGCATTGGAAAGGTGTCTTGTCTTATGGCAGTGCCATTGGTACTTCCCCCATGAGGGAATTATCTGCAGCAGGTTACCTTTGGCTGCTTCTCTTAGCTGACATACTGTTAATCTGTTGTCAGCAGCTGTACTCTGCAGTAGTTGTCTGGTAAGATTCTGTTAAAATTGCAGAGTAACACTCAGTTGTTGTGGCTCCCTTTTGCACTTTATTGTGATGTCACTAGGGCCATTTTGTGCTGAGAGTTAATGGTAGCTGTGGGCAGTTGGGTATGGATCTTAGGATGTCCACAGACAATGCCTAGTGTTCAGGTGCTTCAGCTACAGAGGATGTCAGAAGGCTTTATGCTCTTGCTCAGTGGTTTCTGTTTTCTCCCTGTTAGTCAGTAGTTAAGGTGTTGAGCAATACTTTACCTTACTATTCTCTCTTGTTTACTTGTCTACTCAAGCTCAGTTGTCGCTAGTTTTTAGTTCTTTCTTGCCTTTGGGTTGTATTTCCAGTAGATTATTTAAGTAATGTTCCAGACAGAATTTAGTCCGTCTGGTGCATTAAGACGACCCAGATAGGAGTCCTCTGCAAACAGATGGCCTTGGTATGGCCATGGTGGTTCTCTGCTTTCCTTTTGTGCTGGTGCATTTAACAGTGCAGGGGATGTGATCTTGGTCTGTTAGATTCATTCCAAGGGAGGAGGAGGTCCCTGAGTGGGGATGGAACCTTAATAGCTCTTCCTGCTGGTTACTTGCCTTCTCCATGGACCAGCAGGAAGCAAGCGCTCACGTATGGGTTATGTCATTGATGGAGCCCTGCACGGGAACACTCCCCTGCTTCTACTAGAAGCTTTTGGGAGGCTCCATCATGCATGTACGCCTGCCTTCCTGCCCACTGCAGTGGCATCTTCTCCAGTTGTCTTTTTCCGCAGAACCCATAGGACTTGTTCCTGCACCGTTCCTGCTGTTAGTGTAGCTGGGTTTAAAAAAAGGTTTGGACAAGTTCCTGGAGGAAAGGTCCATAAACCATTATTAAAAGGGATCCAGGATATCACTGCTTGACCCAGTACAAGCATTGAGGAACCTGTGTCTTTTGGGGAGACTGCTAGGTACTTATGACCTAGATTGGCCACTGTTGGAACAGGATACAGGGCATGATGAACCTTGGTCTGTCCCAGTATGGCATATCTTATGTTCTGATGTTCACCGTTGAAAAAAGATTTCTTCTTTTTTATCCTTAGCGGCCCAGTTTCCTCATTTTTTTTGTTTTTTATTTCACCGCCTGTCATGGGTAGTGCCTGCCCCCATGCCATTGCTTCCCTTTTGTGCATTTTGCACTCTTTATTCGCTTTTCTTATTCCCGCAGCTGGCACCATTGAGATGTTTGATTTTTGCCATTGCCGTGTTAGCTGGCTGGCTTCTGGAACATGTCTAGGGTTTTATAAAATGCACCAAGTATGCCTGGACCATCTTGGCCAAGAACCAACACAACTGGTGCTGCAATGCCTGGGCCCTGACCATCAAGCCTGCCTTTTGCAACTTGTCTGCAGATGATCAGAAGGGGCCTGAAGGGTCAAGAGAAGCAGCGGGAGTTCCTCTTTGGGCTGACGGATTCTGCATCTTTGAGCTCAGCATCAACCTCGGTGACCCTGGGCACCGCGGGGGCATCGGCATCAAGAGAAGCCCATGCGAACTTGGAGCCATGGGGCCCAAAGCGAAGGATCTCTATTGACCTTCGCCAGGACTTGATTGCATCAGCTCCTGTTGTCGAAGGGGACTTTTGAGCACTGGGCCAAGGTCCATGTGCACTGACAGTGGAGCCCTTCCCGACTTGACGTGGAGAGCGATGGCTGGGAGCAGCCTTCTAAAGTACCCCAATGAGAGGACTCGTCTAGGATTACCAAGAATCCAGAGTCATCCCTACCCTAGTGGAATCCCCCACAGAGGAGCCAGTGGCCGAAGTTGAAATTCTGGCCCAGATGCTTTCAGAGATGACAGTCTTGGAGGAATGCTTTCGGGCCCTCAAAGCCCATATGGTAGCAGTGCTGTTGTCCACACAACGAGCGGGGCCTTGGTGCCTCGGGCATCACCACTGCAAGCAGTGCAGCTGATTCTTGAGATCCATGCGCTGTCCACCAATGCAGGTGTATCAAGCTGTCGACTTGAATTGACGCTGGTTCTTACAGCCATCTCTTTCAAGAATATCGGGGTCCGATGCCCTGATGAGATCATGTAAGCACGCGATGCACAATTGATCTCGGAGGCGCTGCTCTTCTCCACGTAGCCGGCATCTTTACCAGAATGAGCCCAGATGCTGCTTCGACTTCCTCTCGGAGTCGGACTCTGATGGCTGGAAACCAAGGCGAAATCAAAGATGTCTGGGAGCAGATCTGCCTACCTCCCCTCAGACCCCTCTCTGCCTCATGAGCAGCAAAAATCACCTCAGAGAATATGTCCTTCCAGAACTTTGTGCAGAATATGGCCAAGGCCATTTCCTTCTCCCTGGAGTCGCAAGATGAGCCCAGGCTGGAGGAGCCAAAGATACTCCAACATCCTTTGGCTCCCAAGGAGGCTGTAACAGTGCCGAGGCTGAAAATGAGGAATTGGGAGAACCCTCTCATGGTGCCAGCAGTTAGGAGATGGCTGAGCTCTATCTACCAGGTCCAGAAGACCTTAGAGTTTGAGAAGCCTCAACTCCTGTATTACTCTCTGTGGTGGAGTCGATCATAAAGAGCAGTAAGACATACTCCTTGATGTCCCTGCGTAAAGAGGCGAGGACCTTGGACTCCTTTGGCAGGCAGCGCTTCCAGAGCACCATGCTGGTGGCCAGGGTCCTTTTGTACCAATTGTATATTGGCATATTCCTGAAGGATATCATGCGAGATCTGACAGAGTTTGGACTGCTCCTTTCTCCTGAGTGCCTGGATGCCATCCGCACACTGGTGGACCACAGCATGGATTATTCCAAATTCATGGTTCGGGTGAACTTTGATGCCTTTTAGTCGGCCTGCAGGGCTGTGGCAGTGGGCATTGGGGCCCACAGCCTTGCCTGGCTTCAGTCCCCAGACCTGGAGCAGTGGGTCCAAGACAAGCTGGCCGATGTGCTGTGCCAGGGCAAGAACCTCTTTGGGAAGCATGTGGAGGCTAAAGCTGGTAAGATTGAGACGCAGCATGTCATCCTTGCCAGGCTTTCGAGAAAGATGGCCAGTCAGTTGTGTATGAAGTACCAGGTCAAGAAGACCTACTTCCAGCGTAAGTGCCGGTACCTTCTGAACCCACAGAGCTCCCAGCCGAGAGCGCAGATGCTTTGTCAGCAGCGTTGTGAGAAGCCACAGAAAGCTCAGCCAGCCCAGCAACCCAAACGGGGACAGAGTTTTGACTGGTTCCTCTGGAGCATAGCCAATCTGTCGGTCTCCACAGGGGGATAGCCCTCAGGTGGGGGGATGGCTCATCTGGTTTGCCCACAGGTGGCCTCTCATCACCTCAGAAACATGGGTGCTGCAAATTGTTGGAAGCAGCTAAATCAGAGGTTCCCAACTCTAGTCCTGGAGGGCCAAACACCATTCAGGTTTTCAGGCTGTCCCTAATAAATATGCATGAGATGCATTTGCATGCACTGCCTCCATTGTATTCAAATGTATCTCATGCATATTCATTAGGGGCAGCCTGAAAACCTGAATGGTGTTTGGACCTCCAGGACTGGAATTGGGAACCTCTGAGCTAAATGCTCCACTTTGCTTAGGTGCCACCCCCCCCTTCCCACCGAGGGAGGACCCCCTGCATCTCAACCTGCTGCAGGGAGAGGTCTCCACTTTCCTTTCAGCTCTCACCATTGTGCCGGTGCCTCCGACTCAGGTCGGGCGAGGGTTCTACTCCAGGTACTTCCTGGTTCCCAAGAAAACTGGGGGTGTTTGACCCATGCTAGACTTATAAGACCTGAACATATACCTGCTGCGAGAAAAGTTCAAGATGGTCTCGCTGGGGCCCATGCTCCAGTACCGCCTCAAGGACAATTGGCTATGCTCCTTGGATAAGGATGTGTATACGCACATACCCACCCTGCTCACAAAACATACCTCACCTTCGTCCTGGGGGATCAGCATTTCCAGTACCAGATGCTGGCATGAGCATGTCTTCATGAAGTGTCTGGCGGTGGGGCCGCTTACCTGTGGATGCTGGGGGTGTTCGTCTTCCCGTACTTGGATAACTGGCTCATAAAGAGCTCCACCCCAGATGATGTCCATCGGTCAGCTCAGCTGACTATCCAGGTGCTTGAACGGTTAGGGTTCATGGTCAACTACCCCAAATCTCACCTCCGGCCCTCCCAACATTCTCCTCAACACCACTCTGGGCCTTCCTCCCAGTGGATCGCTTGCAGAGGCTTGACGGCCTTGGTCTGCGATACCCAACAGAGGCATCTGGTGACAGCCTGGGGGATGCCGAAAGTGCTTGGCCATAAGACCTCGACTGTGCATGTCGCTCCCCTGGATCATGTAGCGATGAAATAGGCTCAGTAGATAAGCACACAGTGGAAACAGGCCACAGTGGCAGGACCAGTGACAGTTACCGAATTTCTTGTGTAGTCCATGTGCTGGTGGCTAGAGCCACAGAACTTGTTCGGACGTCTCCTATTTCAGACATTGTCCCCCCCCCCCCCCCCCAACCACCAGCAGACACTGATGACAGATGTGTCCAAGTGGGGCTGGGGGGCAAATCTGGATGGCCTGCACACACAGGGTCTTTGGTCCGAGCAGGAGAGCCTGCAGCAGATCAATTTCTTGGAACTCCGGCCCATAGCAAATGCCCTCCGTGCATTTCGGGTTTATTTGGCCAACCAATCTGTACTGATCCAGACAAAGAATCAGGTGGCGATGTACTTCATCAACAAGCAGGGTGGTTTGGGGTTGTACCTCCTGTGCTGGGAGGTGATCTGCTTGTGGAAGTTTGCCATTGCTCACAGGATGGAGCTGAGGAGCTTATCTGCCCGGGGATCTCAACTCTCTGGCAGACCAGCTGAGCCACGTCCTTCAGCAGCACTCAAAATTCATCTTTTTCAACAGGCATTTAATCTTGCTTCTGAGATTGCCTAGAACACATCAACCTTGATATCTCACATATTTCTTACCTGGATCACTTCGAGATTTCTGCACCTTCCCCAGCCTATTGTTTTCCCCTACATATATCCAACTCCTTTTCTCATTCAATTGGTGTTCCTTTTCTTATTTTTGCTGTTTTTGTTGTAAACCACTCTGATATGCTGTAGAAGGGCGGTATATCAAGTTTTTAAATAAAACATAAACTCTCAACAGGGCAGTTATGGAGCAGATCATTTGGGTGTATGGTACTCCCGCAATAGATCTCTTTGCAGTGTCCAGGCTAATCTATTCTGCTCCAAGGTCGTGTCATTGGATGCCTTCCAAATTCACTGGTGAATGGGCCTGCTTATATGCCTATCATCCCATTCTGCTTGTGGTGAGGACCTTGCTGAAATTGCAGGCCGACATGGGCACGATGATTCTTATTACCCTGAACTAGTCCCAGCAGCCATGGTTCACCTTGCTGCTTCATCACTGTCAGAGGGAGCCTCTGCAGCTGGGCCTTGCCCCAGATCTCATTTCTCAGGAGGACAGGATCTTGCTGCATCCCACCATCTGGTCCCTGGTCCTCCCCAAGAATGTTCAGGAGGTCCTTCTGGCCTCCTGCAAGACTTTACCCAAAAGTCTTATAGTAACATAGTAAATGACGACAGATAAAGACCAGCATGGTCCATCCAGACTGCCCAGCAATACGGCAAGAGTAGTTGCACCTGTCGCACTGTGCAGGCCACCCCTCCCCATGTCTCTTTCTAGGGGTGGACTTACCACTCCATGTAGGACACTCCTGTTTGTTGAGAAGTTAGATGGTTCAGTTTATTTTGTTTTTATCCTGTTTCTGTAAAGGGATCCGCTGTGCTTGTCCCATGCTGTTTTGAATTCCGTCACTGTGTTTGCCCCCACCACTTCCTTCGGGAGAGCATTCCAAGCATCCACCACCCTTTCAGTGAAAAAATATTTCCTGACATTGCCTTTCAATTTTCCACCCTGCAGCTTCATGTTATGCCCTCTAGTTTTGCAGCTTCCCCGTCTTTGGAAGAGGTTTGTTTGTTCATTGTTCCTCTTTAAGTATTTAAATTAAAGGTCTGAATCATATCTCCCCTATCCCTCCTCTCCTTCAAAGTGTACATATTTAGGTCTTCAAGTCTCTTCTCATAAGGCTTCTTACGCAGGCTCCAAATCATTTCGGTCGCCTTCCTCTGAAAAGCTTCCAGTCTTTTTACATCTTTTGCAAGATATGGTCTCCAAAATTGAACACAGTATTCCAAGTGAGGCCTCACCAGCGACCTGTACAGTGGCATAAGTACCTCCTCCTTTCTGCTGGTAGTCCCTCTTTGTATGCAGCCCAACATCCTCCTGGCTTTTGCCACCGCCTTGTCGCACTGTTTTGCCACCTTGAGATCATCAGAGATAATCACACCAAGGTCTTTCTCCTGAACCATGCACACCAACCTCTCGCCCCCTATCGCGTACATTTCCCTAGGATTTCTGCTACCTAAGTGCATGACACTGCACTTTTTTGCATTAAATCGTAATTGCCAAGCATTAGACCATTCTTACAGCTTTTGTAGATCTTTCCTCATGTTATCCACTCCCTCAGGGGAGTCCACTGTGTTGCAAATGTTTGTGTCATCTGCAAAAAGACACTCTTCCATTCAGTCCTTCAGCAATATCACTCAAATACATTGAACAGTGCCAGGCCCAGGATCGAACCCTGGGGCACCCCGCTAATCACCTTCCTTTCATCTGAGTGAGCTCCATGTACCATCACCTTCTGTCGTCTGTCAGTCAACCAATTTCTAATCCAGTTTACCATCTTGGGGACCCATCCCCAAGCTACTGAGTTTGACAAGCCTTCTATGAGGAACAGTATCAAACGCTTTGCTGAAATCCAGGTAGATGACATCCATCGCATGCCCCTGATCTAGTTCCTTGGTCACCCAGTCAAAGAACTCAATCAGATTTGTTTGGCAAGACCATCCTTCAGTAAAACCATGTTGCCTCAGATCTTGCAACCTGTTGGTTTTGAGAAAGTTTACTATTCCCTCTTTCAGGAGCGTCTCCATTACTTTTCCCGCCACCAAGGTAAGGCTCAGGGGTCTGTAGTTTGACACGTCTTCCCTGTCACCACTTTTGTGTATAGGTATGCATTCAAGTGCGGGAGGTTCTCCTCCTGGTGCACGGACCAAGCTCTAGAATCATCCTGCACTGTGGATAGGTTGCTGGAGTACCTCCTACACTTCTCAAACTCTGGCCTCAAGTCCAATTTGGTCAGGGTCCACCTGAGTATGCTTGGCGCCTACCATCACGATTCAGAGGGAAGCCCATCTCAGCTCAGACCCTGGTAGCTCCCTTCATGCGGGGCTTGCTCCTTTCCAAACCTCTGGTCAAACCCGCACCGTGGCATGGGACTTTAATGTGGCTCTGGTGCAGCCCTAGGCTGCTCACTTCCTGCCCTCTGAAATTCCTGACCCTGGAAGGTCTTGTTTCTGGTGGCGGTCACTTCAGCATTCCATGTCAGTGAGTTCCAGGCCTTGGTTCACCCACCATACACCAGGTTCAAACGTAATAGAGTAGTCTTATACACGCATCCGTGCTTCCTGCCAAAGGTGGTTTCTGTTTTCCACCTCAATCAGTCAGTCATACTGCAGACTTTCTTCCCCAGTAGAGAGGAGGCGGTGCTGCACATGTTGGACTGCAAACACGCCCTGTCCCTCTACCTTAAGCAGAGGAAGGCATGCCATAAAGCCATCCAGCTGTTTCTCTCCTTTGACCCCAGCAAGCTGTGGACTGCCATCTCCAAACATACTCTCGATTTGGCTCACAGACTGTATCTCTTTTGTTTATGCCCAGGCAGACCTGAACCTTGATGGTCATGTCATGGCTCACAATGTCAGAGCCATTGCTGCGTCGGTGGCCAACTTGTGCTTGGTCTAAGTGGAGATCTGCAGGGCTGCAATGTGGTCTTTGGTCCACACATTCACAGCTCATTGCTATCTAGATGGGGATTCACAATGCGACAGCAACTTCAGCCAAGCTGTGCTCTGGCATATCTTTGGGAATTAGACTCCCAACTCCTTCCCACCGGTCCTTCTGTCCATCCTGGCTACCAAAAAGTGTGCTCCTCAGTGATGCTCTATGCTGAAGCTGGATCAGTTGAGTCCCGTAGAGGGACTACCCACGCTGTTTCTGCTGTCCTCCTGTTCTGTTGCCCCCTGTTGGGGTTTTGGCCTCCTCTGTTTTCAGTAACCTGTTGCTTGGAAGTCCCATGAGTCAGGACTTATCTCCCTGAGTAGTTTTCTTGGCTACAGCTTTGATATTTTACTGGAGAAAATGGTGCCACGGCAGACAGGAAGATAAGCATTCATATGTGATGGAGTCTCTCAAAAGCTTCTAATAGAAGCTGGGGAGCGTTCCCTTGTGGGGCTCAGTCAGTGATGACACCCATATCTGTGAGGACTTATTCCTGCTATCCAAGAACAACACCTGCTACAGGTGAGTAACAATGCTTTCTAGCTCAGTATCACTATCATAAGGTCCCTCAGACTGTAGCAAAAAAAAAAAAAAAGAAGCAGCGAACAAACTCATAAAGGAAGGGAAGTTGTGAGCAGGGGTTCAGGGTTCACTTGTGGGTTCTGCTAGTTATTAATACATCAAAAGGGTCTTGAGACCACACTCCGATTTCTGTGGGTTGGAGATTAGGGCTGCAGGCACCTTAGGGTTTCTGGGTGCCCTAGTAGACAGTGGTGCAGCTGGAGTTGATGGGCTCCAGTTCCTTAAGCCTGAGGAATATATATATTCCTTGTTGAGAGAACAGCTACCACAGCTGTGGGGGCAGGACAGGGCCATAATGGCAATATCAGCCTCAATGTCTATAGTGTGATTGGCAGCTATGGTGCAAAGTGAGAGCGAGGAGATAATCTTGAAGAGCCTTGAGATACCTGAACTGTTGCTAGTTGCTATTAGTTGAGATACAGGTAGTCCGATCCAAAGGCAGTAGTCTGTGGAGTGGTTTCCTGGGAGAGTGTCAGAATGGTGGTAGTTCATGGGCCCTATCAACCCCGCTGTGTCTGTTGCATGTTTGGGGGCAGTTGAACTGGGTGCGCAAGAGCCTCCAGGCTTGGTAGGCATTTTCTAATGGTTGCTATTTGGCAGGTAGTCCCAGGAGCACTAATGGGGGGGGGGGGGGCAGGACTGTGGTGTGCTCTCTCTAGCTGTTTGGAGGGAAATGGCTTCTGAAGTTGAAGACCACCCGGTGCGATGTGTTGTGAACTGCCTGCAGAGACAGTGGTATGTAATTTTTCTTATGGTTGGGCCTTCAGGGAGTGGAGTCCAGAGAGGGTGAACCTAAATTTCTCATCACTTCAAGAACAAACATTAGGTCTTTCAAACTTATGTAGCAGCTTGTGGTCTTTGGTGAGGCGGCTCCTTCATCTCAGGAGCTTGGTGGCCTGAAATTTTGCAAGGCTTTGTATAAGCAGAGTTAAGGGAGATATGGACAAAACTCCATTCAGAGCTTTGGCTGTAGAATGTTATAGGTTGGTCGCCTTTCCCAGAGGTCTCTGGTTTGGGTCCAGCTTCTGTCTGTGCTTAAAAACCCCAAAAACAAACCCCAGCAGTGTTTTATTGGATTGAAACTTCTATTATGTTTGATGTTGAGCTCCCGTTTCAAAGCGATCTGTCTGAATTGGCATGGAGGACAACTGGTTTCATGGGTAGCTAGTTTTGGTCATGTTTTTGACTGCTTCAGGACATTCGAAATTTTACTTCAGTCTCTTGGTGTCCTGGCGCTTCCTTGAGACGTTTCTGACTGTTCTTCCATTTCTTTTTCATGGTAGCTCATGGGCATTTCTAGGCACAGGTATCATACGACTTGGATGCTCGCTGGGCCTTCGTGTATTCTTTAAGGACACAGAGGAGAACTTCATGCATGCTTCACCCCTTAATATGGTCTGCGGAGATAGAGCATGGTGAACTGGATGCCAAGGCATGGATGTCCATTCACTTCTGTCAAGGTTATGGTTGCTCCTGCTGGAGGGTAAGTTGCTAGGTCAACAGTACCTGGCTCGGTGACAAGGCGTTAGGCCCTACTTTCCTCCCATTAAGTAGTGTTACAATGTCCCTGCACAGAGGGTTGTGCGCTCCTGAGCTACAGGCCTGCTGTTCTGTTTTCCTCTCCGTTGTTGGGTACTGTTTTGGTACATCCCACACGTCTGGACTGGAGGGGGACAATAAGGAAGATGAAATTAGACCTTATCTGCTAATTTCCTTTCCTTGAGTTCCTCTAGTCCAATCCAAAATCTACCCTATGTGCTTATGGTCTGTACCTAGTCTTGGGTGGAAGTCAAGTATGCCAAGGCCGTGAGGCCGAGCAGCAGTATTTATTATCCAACTCGATCATGTTGTGCTCCCAGTAGGTTGCAAAGTGCTGCTGGTGCATTGTTTGGAGTTATGGTCTTGGGAGTATTGGTTCATATCTCATATTCCTAACATAATTTGGAACAAGGAAGCTTCTTCGGTAAGTAGACTGTGGAGTCTATCTTTTGGATAAGCCTTTTGCAATCTCTGGTTGTGATGAGAGCAAGGTTGCACAGGACCTTTATACCGTGGCATTATCAAACCAGTGGTCTCCATTTCCGTCTGCTGGTAGGTGAGCATAGCCCATGCATCTGGACTGGACAGGAGGGACTCAAAGAGAGAAAATTAGCAGGTAAGATCTATTCTCCGGGAACAAGCAGAAAGTCAGTCCTCACGTATGGGTGACGGCGCCATTGGAGCCCATGTGGAAGCATCTCCCCAGCTTTCAAGGAAAATCTTTGGGAAATGCACTATGCATGCATGGTCCACTTCCCGCCCAAGGGTGCCATCTTGCCTCAGTCTAATGACATAGCTAAGACCGCAAAAATAAAAAATGGTAAAGAAGCAACTCCAAAGGGAGGAGGGAGAGTTGTCAGGACTGATTCCTGCTGTCCCCGGAGAACATCCATTACAGGTGAGTATAACTACACTTTCTCCAGGAACAAGCAGGAAGTCAGTCTTCACATATGGGACTCCCCCATCTACAGGCTACCGAGAACCTGTAACCAAAACAAAAATGCCATAGCAACCTGCAAAGGGAGAGCCGTGACCAGCAGCGGTCGAGTCCTGAGGGAGAGACTCTTGCAAGACAGAAGCGTCCAGTGAATACCAGTACTCTGACAGCCTGAACACAGCAGGGTCGGAGGGCAGGACTTGACTACAACCTGAAAAGATTAGAGTGCGGCCTGGCTGAAGGCGCTGTCCCGTTGGGACTCCCTCTCCAGGTAGTAGTGAGCTACGAAGGTATTGACCAAAGACCAGGTGGCGGCCCGGCAAATTTCCATCATGGGGACAGAACACAGATTGGCCACAGAAGTAGCCATGGCTCTGACATGGTGTGCTGTGACTCTCTGGTCCAGTGGGATCCCTGCTTGCTCATAGGTAAGAGTAAGGCGCCCCAGATGGCTAGGATCATAAGATACGAAAAGCTGTTGAGCTTTGCAGTGGCCCTGGGTCCGTTGCAAGCAGGACAGGGCTCTCTTTCAATCAAGAGTATGGAGAACGGTCTCCACCCTGTGGGTGTGAGGCATGGGAAAGAAGGTGGGGAGCACCACCTCCTGAGTGAGGTGGAATGAGGACACCACCTTCAGCAGAAACGTAGGGTGTGTGTGCGTCTTAGTTATGTCATTAGACTGAGGCAGGATGGCACCCTTGGATGGGAAGTGGACCACGCATGCGTGGTGCATCTCCCAAAGGCTTTCCTTGAAAGTTGGGGAGATGCTTCCGCCCGGGCTCAGACGTCACAGACTTCTCCCATATGTGATGACTGATTCCTGCTGTCCGAAGAGAACACCTGTTACAGGTGAGTAACTACACTATTTCACCATCCCCTCCCTCTTTCCCCGGCTCACAAACTTGGGGTCATCTTTGACTCCTCTTTCTCTCTCTGCATACATCCAATGAATAGCTAAATCATGTTTCTCTCTATAGCAGTGGTTCTCAACCCAGTCCTCTGGGACCCCCAGGCAAGTCAGGTTTTCAGGATATCCACAATGAAGATGCATGAGAGATCGGCATTCACTGCTTCCATTGTATGCCGATCTATCTCTTGCATATTCATTGAGGATATCCTGAAAACCTGACTTGCCTGGGGGTCCTAGAGGGACTGGGTTAAGAACCACTATGGCATCAAAAAACATTGTTCCTTATTTTCTGAACACACTACCCAAGACCCTTATGCACTCTCTAGTCATCTCCCATTTAGACTATTGCAAACTGTTCCTCATTAGTCTCCCCCTGAATAATCTCCCTCTCCTGTATGAAGTTCAAACTTCTCCTCCTGACCTACAAGTGCATTCATTCTGCAGCACCTCATTAGCTGCCCTCTTATCTCTGACACCCCCTCCTCAAGAACTCCACTCATCAGTCCAATCCCTTTTATCTCTCCCCTTCTACTGCAAATTCCAGACTTTGTTTCCCTGAGCGGATTACCTGAGTCAGTACATCTCCAGTCCTGTTCAAATCTAGAAAAACACACCCCTTCAAGGCTGTTTTTGAATCCCTGCACCCCTTGTTCTCCTGTTAACCACCCATATATATGTTTAACCATTTCTCCTCGTTTTTTACCCTAGTCCCCCATTTGTGTATTTTGAAAGGATTGTAAGCCTATGCCTTCTAGTGCTATACAATTAGTAGTTTGAACTTTTTTTTTTTTTTTTTTTTAAGAGCGATGACAATGAACAAGAGCGTCTATCAGACACAGAAGAGGGAACAAACAAGGAAAGTCAGGTAGTATTCCCCATTATTTAAATTTGGATTTTTTTTAGCATTTTTAGGTCTTGAAAAATATAACTTTTTGTAGTTTTAACTGTTGACATGAACATTTTCTGTCTATAGAGGACTATGTCTGCATACTGGAGGGGAAAATGCATTTTCGAATTTGAACTTGTTGAGCAATGTTCTTAATGCTTAACCTGTAATAGGCTTGTATTGCCATATAACTTCAACAGTATCAGAATAAAATCTTTCTAATCTGATATCTGTATTTTTCCCGTGGAGAAGCGGGATAAGTGTTCATATATGGGTGATGTTGCTGATTGAGCCCTTATTCTTCATTGGCAACGAGAATCTTTTTCAGCACCTATCAGAAGTTTTTAGAAGGTTTCTACCATGCATGCATATTCCTATCTACTGTTGCCACACCATTTTCCTCAGTCTTCTTCAGCTGCAGATGTTTAGCAATTTTTGCTTCCTGTTCCACGTTTGCAAGTTTTGTTTTCCTGACCTTACTGTCGCGTGCTGTTTGTCCTCTTAGCTTCTTTAGTTAAGTGTTTTTCGGTTACTTTAAATTTTATTTTATTTCCACATCACCTCTATAGACAACGTTTAGATTTTAGATGATCCGGATGTATATAATGTGTTTGTTTTTTTTATCTTAGAATAGTTTGATTTTGCAGCAGCTTTTTTTCCGGGTAATATGTCCCAGAAACCTGCCAGTGAGTTTAAAAAATCACCAAGTGTGGAAGGGACCCATGCCTATTTCAGACACCCACCCACAAATGATGACAGAGGGCTTCAGCGTCAAGAGAATGCACAAATGTATTTTTGGCGCTGTGGAGTCCAATCCATAGTCACTGGCATTGGTAGCACTGTCTCCATGGCCTCAAGGGGTGCTCAAACGCAATCTGAGCTGAGCACCCATAGGTTGCCCCAGCATCCGTCACCTACAGATACTGGCCTCAGGAAGAGGAGAGTTTTGTCATCCTTGTCTTTTGGCATTGAGGACCAAGGGTGTCTAGCAGGCTGTGCTGCATCAAAACACAGGTTCATCAGAGTATGATGTCTAGAACACCAAGGGTTCCCAGTCTCAATCCTGAAACCAACCCCGACGCAAGAATTGCCTATCCCTCTTGAAGATATAGGGGCCATATTAGACTCCACAAGACTGAGACCAACCTGCTGATACTCCAGATTCAGGGAATGCCAGCTGAACCTGCTGTAGACCCCCTTGCCTTCGGCAATGGCAGCCCTGGAGAAGTGGCTGATGAAGATGAGCTTAAAGCTCTGACAGCTTTGATCCTGGTACATCAAGAGGTCTATCCTATCCTCATCCCACCACCTGCCTTCAGTAGAGGTATTGTCATTGAGGCATGGAAGGGCCTTAACACAGATACACTGGAGAGTGATATCGGCTAATCTGCTATTAAGGACTGATCATTCTGCATGTCATCAGAAGTCATTGTTGCATAGGCTGTCCCAAAGGAGCCCCATTTCCCTTAGGAAGAAAATAAGAAACAGCATAAGCACTGGCAAGCTAAATGCAAGGCACTGATGAGGAAGGCAAAAAATGTGAAAAGAAATATGCCATAAACTTACAATAAAAACTTTTTCAGGTATATATGAAGCAAAAAGCTGGTGAAGGAGTCACTTGGAGCATTACATGATCAAGGAGTAAAAGGGAAGACAAGGCTATAGCTGGGAGACTAAGTGAATTCCTTGCTTCGACCTTTACTAAGGAAGACATGAGGAAGCTAGCTACCCATGGCAGAAAGGGTATAAAACGGTGATGAGCCAGAAGAGCGGCTCATCCTGGAAAGTGTAGTAGAACAAATTGATAAACTAAAGAGCAGCAAATCACTTGGACCAGATGGAATACACCAAAGTGTGCTGAGAGAACTCTAAAGATGTAATCGTACAACTAGTATTAGTGATTTTAAACCTATCATTTAAATAGTCTGATACCAGAAGATTGGAGAGTGGCCAGCATAATGCCTATTTTTAAAATGGGCTCCAGGGGCGATCCAGGAAACTACAGGCCGGTGAGCCTAATGTCTATGCTGGGCAAAATGATGGAAAACACTATTAAGAACAAAGGACCCAATATTCAGTGCTGCAACTAGCCATTCTAATGTGGCTAATCGCCGCCACTGAATCAGATCAGATATTCAATGCTGGAGCCATATTTGGCAACCAGCATTGAATACATGGGTCAGCTGGATAGCACAGAGGCTAACCAGGCAGCGATGACAGTCAGCTGCTGCCCGGTTAGCTTTGGTGGCGAAAGTTAGGACCGTCTTTATTGTGCCTAACTTTCACCACTTAATGATAACCACTTAGAGAATCACCACTAGCCAGTTCTCCCCGGGTACCACCCCCGCTTCGTCCCCCCAAATGCCCTGACGCTAGTCAGTTCGTATGAGGGCGTGCAGCAGTGGCACCCGTGGATGTTCAGCAGCACTAACCAACCATGTTAGTGCTGCTGCTGAATATCCTGCAATAATTTTAAATATCGGACCCAAAATTATTGGATACTTGGACAGACATGCTTTAATGGGGTAAGGGGTAAAGTTAACATGGTCTTACTCAAAGAAAATCTTACCTCGCAGTCTAATCCATTTCTTTGGAGGCATGAATAAACATGTGGATAAAGGCGAGACAATTGATATAGGGGGGCTTTCCGTTCAGAACATCAAGGCTCCGGTGCGCCCGATCCTGTGGGGCACATCTAGCCCCTGCAGGATAGAATTGCGACTAGGTCTGTATGTGCAGGCCCGGGACCCGATGTTGGTCGGCCTGCATGTACAGGCCTCTGCCCAGCTAACTCAGTTAAGGCACCTGAGTGAAGCTATGACACCATGGTGTCTGGAGCCACGATCTCTGGCCGCCACCGACTGTCTCCTTTTCCCACAGCCCAACCCCCAATCTGGCCTCACCTGCACTCGCCTCACCTTTCGTCTGTCGCCTGACCACCTGTCCCACGACATCTAGGGGCACTTATTTCACCTTCAAGGTGGAATAAGTCCCCCATCCAGTCTGGTGGCCACGGACATACAGGGCTGACATCAGAATCGGCCCTGTATGTCCGGGGCTGCAGACCGCCCAGCTCCCCCCTCTAACTCCCCCCTCTTCCCGCTCCGTCTAGCCTCCCTTACCAAACCCCTTGTTCATATGGGGAGATTAGCCAAGGGGGCTGAATAGCGGGCATGGACGTCCGGCTTGGAATGACTCAGATAGTGAGGGAGGAGTGGTCTAGTGGTTAGGACAAGGTACTTCAGGCCAGAGGGCCGGGGGTTCAAGTCCCACCTGGGGACAGCAATCTCAGGCCGGAGGGACTGGGATTTCTAGTCCTGTAGGCACTCCTTGTGGTCTTGGGCAAGCCACTTAACCCTCCATTGCCCATGTTCCCTGTAAGTATTAGCGTATGTGTGTCATATCCCCTCGTGTTAAATGTATCCCCCAATTGACCGCTTTGACCCGGTGAAAAGCGGGATATAAATACAGCTAAATAAATAAAATAAGATAGTGTATTTAGACTTTCAGAAAGTGTTTGACAAAGTCACATATTGGAGACTCCTGAGAAAGTTAAAAAAAAAATTAAATCATGCCATAGGAGGCAGTGTCCTAATGTGGCTTGGAAACTGGTTGAGAGATGGAAAACACAGAATAGAGATGAATATTCAATTTTCTCAATGGAGGAAGGTGAATAGTAGAGTACCCCAGGGATCTGTATTGCGACCAGTGCTTTTTAACATTTTTATAAATGATCTGGAATCGGGAGCAAGAAGCAAGGTGATTAAATTTGCAGTGGATGCCAAATTATTCAGAGTTGTTAAATTTGCATGTGGATTGTGAGAAACTGGAGGAGGGCCTTGTGAAGCCGATGAATTTAATGTGGACAAGTGCAAAGTGATGCCTATAGGTAAGAATAACCCAAACTAGAAGTACACAATGCTAGGTTCTACATTAGTGGCCTCCACCCAAGAAAAGCATATAGGTGTGGTCATAGACAATACATTGAATTCTTTTGCTCAGTGTGCTGCGTCAGCCTAAAAAGGAAACGCATTATTACAAATCATTAGGAAAGGAAAGACTAATTATACATTGAGAGAGAGAATATTTTCTCCTATCTGTTTTAAATGTGCTACTTTGTAGCTTCATGCCGTGTCCCCTAGTCCTTGTTTTTGAAAGAGTTAATCAATGTGCATCTACCCATCCCACTCCACTTAGGATTTATAGAACTGTCATATCTTCCCTCAGGCATCTCCTCCTCCAGGCTGAAGAGCCCTAACCTCTTTTGCCTTTCCTCATAGGAGAGTCATTCCATTTTCTTTATCATTTGGTCACCCTTCTCTGTAACCTTTCTAATGCAGATATATATTTTTTTTTTGAGATGTGGAGACGAGATCTGTACACAGTATTCAAGGTGCAGTCGCACCATGGAGTGATACAGAGGCATTTGATATCCTCTGCTTAATTTTTGATTAGAAAGCATTGCCAGTAGATATAGCAAAAACAGATAGTGTAGCTGTATTTGAAAAAAGGCTTGGACAGATTCTTGAAGGAAAAGCCCATAAACAGTGTAGTCCAAGAGAAAATCTGGGGATAAGTAGCATGGAACTAGCTACTCGAGATTTGTAGTTACTCGTGACCTTATTTGGAACCAAGATGCTGGGCTTGGTGGACCTTTGGTCTGACCCAGTATGCCATTTCTTATGTTCTTATCATACAAATACCTTGAGATCAAAGGAATGGACTGTACTTTGCCACAGTGATAGTTTTGAAAAAATACTTAGTTTGAAAAGATAGCAGCTAGTTATGTTTTTGAACATACATTTGCATATTGTTCTGGAAACCAGACGGTATGGTATTGGTATTTATAAATGAAATCCATTAGTTCTTTAAGAGATGCTGTCAGTTTTATATCTCGTCTGCATACAAGCAAGTGTTTAGAAACAGGGGAAATAAGAGGATGTAATATACTGATGGACATAACTGTAGCAAAAACAAAGCTAAGGGAAGAGACCTGAAGAGCAAGTCTCGGAGCACGGAAGGAAAATTTTAAACAAAAAAATATTTAAAGCTTATTCTGATAAGAGGCTGTAATGAAAACTTGACAAGCAAGCTACATCGTTTAATGGTAGAAGTCTCTGGCAAATGTTTTTAAATTATCTAAGATTTCTTTAGCTATCTACTGATATTGTGTATAATTAGAAGAAAAATAATTCTAAAACTAATCTGCAATCAACCTCAATCCGTCTATCGAGTGAATATTTCATAATGAAAGTGCTAAATTCATTAATATGTCGTGGAGCTCCAGACTTCCAAAAAAGATCATTAATTTATATGGAAGGGTACAGGAGTTCCTCTTCAAAACCTATTGTAATGATGCAGTTACAACAGAATTAATTTGTTATAGTATACCGTACCTAATTTGTTGTAGGCAGAGTTTGATTTTATTATATTATAGATTTCTGACTGATCACTTTACCAGGAAGCTTTGAGACATTATTCCACCTCCATTATTCAAAAGCAGTCTTCAGAGTTGCAAATTCAGTTTAAATACTGTAACTGTAAAATGGGCAGAAGGCTAAGACTACTCCCTCTAATGCACAACTGTGTATCATTGTAGAGCTGGCGTTCTTGGGCTAGCTCATCCTTTCATTCTCCCAGGATGGATGGAAATGAAGAACTACTAGTAACCGGTCATACTTGTGCAAACTGTCTGGAAAGTACTTTGGAGAAAAGCTTTCCTAACATTGTTCTCAGAGAGCCAAGTTGAACATTCTGTGTTGTTGGATAATAATGTTGAATATATTTGGTATTTCTTTGTCTTCTGCCTCAAATAGATGATGAACACTTGTTCTGCTTCATATGATACATGGCCTGAACTTTAATGCCCTCCTTTTTTCTTTTTTCTTTCCAGAACGATGGGCTCCATTCAAGGTATGCTTTCTTGTGAAGTAACTGTTGCATTATACTTATGAAGCCTCTGTCCCATGCCCTAATAGTGAACATTTGAGCATCAAATTTACTAAGCTGTACTTCAGTGTATTCACAAATCAGATTAAAGACAATGATGAAATTGCATCAGTCGCAATAAATTAACGTTGATACGTGGTTATAGCTTATTTTTCATTTGAATCATGAGCTAAGGTAAGGTCTAGAATATCTATAGAATGGACCTTTAAATAAAAAAAGAACTTATAAAGTGTGATACCTGGCAGAAATATATACCTGACAGCTCTTAAAACAAGTATTTGAAGGTGTATATTCTTTTGAAGGCACAATACAGGTTCTGCTAATACGCCCTCTATTGACCGCTACGATGCACTGCTGGGCCGTACTGGATCTTACAGCTGCTTGGACAGCCGAAAACCATATAGCAGCAGGATAGAGAGAGAAGATCCATCTGACTTTAAAAAGGTATATGGCTTACTGAACTGCCAGGATTACAGTAATTTCTACGGTCATTTCCTGTGGGAACTTTCACCTCCTTTACTCTTACTGGAAACCTGAGGTTTATAGAAATCTGTTTTATAGCATATTAATTTACCAGTCTGCTGTCTGGTTATGCTATGATAATTCCAGTTTTTTGTATAACACTTTCCTAACAAATATTTGTTTCTTTGACTATACAAATTCTTTAGGTAGTACTTGTGAGGTTGTCACAATGGCTATTAGTGGGGAAGGCTGCAGACTGTAATATTCAATGTACTTGTGGCTTAACCTTTCAGCATATGTACAAAGGCAGCAATCACTTTTCAGCAGTTTCACTGAAAAATACTATAAGGGAAAACTGTTTACAGGAATTGTAGGCAACAAAGTTGCAATTCCTTGTAAATTATTTTTCGACCCACTGCTTTTCCTCATTCTGCCAAATTGTGTGCGACATTGTAGACTTAGAAAAGGTTTTAGATAAGAAAAAGTGAACATTAAGAGTTCTAACTCATTAATGCAATTGAGAATCATCGTAAATCAGCAGCAAGCATAGTGCACAATCTGCATTTTGTGTGTTCAGGTTTGTGGGATTTTAGGAAAATTTTAGAACATCTAATAGTGCCTTGTGGGGATGGTCCATGTATCTGTACACACATGCAAACAAGCCTGTGTGTGTGGATAAAGGCAGGAGTGGCCCAGGGAAGTTGGGCCCTGCTACTTGAAGACTTAGGTGGGGAAGTGCCAAAGTTGATTCTACAGACTCTAACGCCCCCCCCCCCCCACCATGGCACAAAAGTGGGGAAAAAAACCCGTATCAAAGTGATTTTCTTTGTACCAGTGAGCACCCATCCCCCACAAGCAGAACAGGAGCAGACCCAGTGGCTGAAAAAGATGATGGGAAGGGGGAGAAAGGAGGCAAGTGCAAGGGGGGGTGGGATCGAAGGGTAATGGCAAGGGGGAGATTGCAAAGAGGAAGGGATGGAAAGGAGGAGAGATGGTGTAAAGGTGTGGTGGAAGAAGGAGGGACGTGAGTGCATGGGGGGGGGCAAGTTAGAGAATGCACTTTATACACCGTCAGTCAGTACGCAACCCACACAGTCCCTGATGGCATAGTGATAAATGAAGAAATTGTGATTACCTGGCATGTTCCATTTCCCACTGACGAGCCCGATACAGAAAACAAAACCTTGTGGTAGAGGAGAAAATTACAATAACAGCATTACTAATAGGACTGACAGGAACAAGTTACTATTTGGTACTTTGTGTGGAGAAGGAGATCATCAAGTATCTACAAATGCAATCCAATAAAATGTGATGGAAAGAAACGGAGATCGTTCCGATTGCTTTGGGTGTCACAGGCTTGATGAGAGAATGTAACAAGTTCTCTTCAATCAAGAAATTTCAGAGGCTTTCCCACAAACACAGGGAATACCTCAAGGCTCTGCATTGTCCTCCCTGTTGTTCAACCTTTACATGAAACCCATCTGTAAGATTTTTCAGAAACACAAGATCAATTACCACATTTATGCGGATGACATAATGCTATATTCTCAATTGGACTCAGACAACCTGAACTATGACCATCTGGAAGAATGCCTCAAGGATGTGCAAACATGGCTTCAACAAAACATGTCCATAAACCATAAGAAAACTGAAGTAATGTTCATCTCTAAAAACCAAGATTTCAAACCCTCCTCAACTATCACCATGAACGATAACTCATATAACATCAAGAATGAGATAAAATACCTAGGAGTAACATTCGACAAAAACCTCAAAATGGAAAAACACCTAAGACTACTAAATCAGGCAATATTCCACAAACTAAGAATCCTCCAACCTCTACGCAATATCATTGAGCAATCCGACTTCAGAACAATAGCTTAAGCACTAATCACACCTCACCTAGACTACTGCAATGCCATCCTCCAAGGACTACCAAAAAATCCCTCAACATACTACAACTGGTGCAAAATGTCACAGCCAGGATCTTAATAAAGAAACAACTATCTGACCACATCACACCAATACTAATAGAATTACACTGGCTTCCTATTGCTGCCCGAATAAGATACAAAAAAATAGTGACCACTTTCAAACTGATACACAACATAGCACCATCCTTCCTCTCCACGCTTATCACAACGCAACCGCATAACAGAAGCAGAAGAACGCACAACCTAAACACCCCTACATGTTCCACCCTCCATCCACACAGCTAAGACCTCCACGAGTAACAGAGCTTTCATCTATATAGCGCTCACGCAATGGAATAAGCTACCGGCCACACTAAGAGTAAACAACGACCTGCAAGATTTCAGAAAAAAACTAAAAACCTACCTTTTCCAAAAATACTACAACGTAACTTAAAACAGAAAGAAACCATTTGCTCAGCGCACCACAAAAATGCCACAAAGAACTTATGACTGTAAACAAACAGTAATTAGTTTAAATGAAACTGTAAATGGACCAAGATGTGTTTAGCCAAATGAAACTGTAAATAAACCATACTGTAAATAGTGCACGATGTAAATAATCCATACTATAACTAGCGCACAATGTATAAATGAATCTGTAAATGACTCAAGCTGTGCAAACCAAACACATAAATGCAACTGTAAATGCAATTTCTAATCACCAAAATCCAGATGTAGATTCTTTAATCATTGTAAAGAAATGTTTGCTGTGCCAAAATTTTAATGTGATGTAAACCGCTGCTGATCGCTGGAAGAAGCAGTATACAAATGTAACCAAATTTCTAAGTGCACCTCGTTATGCTGCCTGTGTATATTATGTCTTATGAACTTCAGAAGGAGGCTGTCTTCGGGGGGAAAATGCAAGTGCTGAGCATAAAGCAGACCAAGATCATCTCCACTATAGGAGTGAGATTCGTTTCTCTCATGCTGTGTACAAAACTAAGCCATTGGAGGCATTACTCCAAGATTACCCCCCACCTCCCGTATCTACCTACACAGCCCCTACCACAGCACAGCTTACTGTGTTTCTCCCGCACACATGCCCAAGTCTGTGAATGTGGAGGGGTCACGCTGTAAGTGTGCACTTCTCAGTTTGGTAGGTTTTGCTTTTCCACTAAGTGAGTTTGCTGAAGTCGAATTGGTTCACCAAGTGGGGCTCATAAACCATACCCAAGGCTGAGTGGGCAGATTCTTCCATAACTATACAAATTAGTAGTAGTAACTTTCTGGAAAAGGTAATGTAGTGCTCGTGCTGTGCTGCCCCATCTATCTCGCCTCACCAAATGTTTTCCTTCATATCCATCTCAGATCATTGAAGTGCACCACCTTTTCTTGTATCGTCAGAATCCTCTGTTATATATGTTGGGTTTTCTGTTTGTAGCTAAATTTTATTTCTTAGCTCAGCCAGTCCATGTTCCAGAAGGTTGACAGATTCTTATCTTCAAACCAGGCGATAAAATTAGTTTGGATTTTACCTTTTCTTCATGTCTGACAAATAGGCTTCAAGTTTTGTTCCATAGGTGTATTTGACCATCACAAAGTTTTAAATAAATTTGGATCAAGGCCACACCACTACTAGCTATGATACCTGCATACAGATTTCATCCAGAGCAGCAGTAATATGTGGAAATATTCCTTTACCGAAGGGGTGGTATTACCGTCTCCCAGTAGAGGTGGTGGAGATGAGGACAGTATCTGAATTCAAAAATGCATGGGACAAACACAGGATCTCTAAAGGAAAAGAAGGGACTGTTGTAGTTGATATGGAAGGGCAAACTAGATAGGCCATATGCTCTTTTTCTGCCGTCATGTTTCTAGTTTGAGTCTAGTGAACATGCTGGTGAACTTCCATCCATTTTTTTGAAGTTGATGTTGAAGCTTTAAAACATAGGTCACAGAGCAACTGCAAGAGATATATCTTAAAAGCATGTCCAACAAGAGCAAAATGTTTGGAAACATTGAGATAGAGGTAGGCATTGATTTAAAAAACATTTTTAATTGCAATTGACCTTGCAATTTCAAAAAATATTTAGTCGTGTTGTTAAAGCAATAAATTTAAGGAGCCCATCCCTGTAGTCCTGCATCCCTCCCTCCCCCCAAGAATCCAGCATTTCTACGTCTCTATTCTGGCTCCCGCTCACCTACCAAAGAAAAAGTTCAACATTTCTCCTTCTCCCTCTCTTCCCTTCATCCCTCTGAACCTGCCCTTTTCCTGTGTTCCTTTCACTTGCCTTTACTCTCAATGCTCCCTGGTTAGTGGTAGCAATTTACAAATGCTGTCTCACCTCTCTGAAGCGTTTCTACTATGATGTCCTGGCCCTGTCAGAAGCGGGAGGTTGAATCGGAGGTAGGTGGGAAGCAGTAGGGGGGGGAAGGGTCTAGAGGGCAGAAAGAGGCAGTATTTGTAAATCACTGCCGCTGTTGGGGAGCACTGAGACTAAAGGCAAGTGAAAGAACCATGGTAGGGGAGGGAGGGAGAGATGCTAGACTAGATAGGGGAGCAGTGGCACTAGCCATAGTTTGGGAACCTCTGCTTTCATGCATTTGTGTTAATTATGTTAAGTTATAAATGCTCACTTCTAGAACAGATCAAAGGTCAGTTGTCCTTTAAATATCTTCTCTACATCAATGAAATCAGATTTGTCCTATCCCCTTTTTTCAACAATTTCTTGACAATAATTCTGATCACCCTCCCTCCTTTTCCACTCACCGGTCCACTCTTTTAAAATTGAACAAAGCTATTTTATAATTTTGTATAGAACCCCTTGTCTAATAGATACTTTGGGGCAGTACCTTGCCAAGAAAATTCAGGAGATAATCACAACTATCCACATGGTCACCAGGAGTCCGCATCGATTTGATGGCACATAACTCATATGTAGTCCATTAGCGCACTGGTTAGCATGTGCCAGCTGGGTTCTGTAGGGAGCAGTCTAAAAAATAAAAAAAACCTAGAACTGAAGATTTAGCGTGAACTAGCAATCCTTTGCAGAGGAGTAGGATTATGGATTTGAAAATGTATTCCTCTCTTGAATTCTGAATGCCACATATCTTTCATATTTAACTTTTTTAGCACGTTTTTGGATCCCCTGTTCCCACACCCATTTTTTAAATTGCCTTATTCTTCAAATAGCAGTTGCTCTACAGAAGGGGAATAGTAACTTGTGTTGGAAGATACTAATTCTAAAATTAAAAACAAAATTCTGGTGCAGCAGCATAGAGAGGGTAAAATTACTGATAAATCTCACAAGACAAACACTAATGCAAATAAAACAGAATGTTCCAGCAAAACAAGAGTAACACCTTCTGTAAAACATTCATTTTCATTTGCTTTGTCATTGTTTTTAGACTGACAGGATGACATGTCTATGAAGGGAGATTAGGTATTCAGCATAATGAAAGCACATCCATAATAACGAAGATTTTGTTTATCAACCTTAAAGGAGCACTTAAATTTTTCTATAGGACAAAAACTACAGGTATTGTGTACTTCAAACACTCTCGTCTTGTTCATAATGCAGTTTTACTGTAGAAGCTTAGTCCATGCTGGTAAAAACAAGCATATGTATGCAAGTCATGGTAACATTTTATTTGATTGAAAGTAACATGCTTCATTTTGAGTCCCTCTATGCAATAAATCCGTACTTGGGCAGCTGCTGTTCCTGTGCTCAGGCATATCCGCTGAATCCTCATTCTTGGATGCCTTGTGGCAGCCAAGTGGTTTCTGTGCAGAAGGAATGGGGTTTGACTCCCAAGTCAGGTCTTGGGCTTCCTGGACTGGTTGGAGCTGAGAATGCAACAGGCAGCTTTCACAGCTCTTGGCGTAGAGGGAGTGATTTCCAAGCATAACTAAATGGATATATCTAGTGGCCAAATTTTAAGGCTCTGATTGCACAGTTCTGGGTAGGCGCCTTAGTGTGCATCCCCTGGCTGAGTACTGATTGTTGTATTTTAAGTCTGATTTTTTTTTTAATCTTTAGTTATGCATTCTGATTTTATAGTTTTATCATATGTTGCTTGATTTTTTTTTTTTTTATTCTAGGTTTTATGTTGCAATTTGAGTGCACCAACTTTGATTTTATTGTGACTTGTTAGCTACTCTGAGCTAGTACAAAAGCGGGTTACAAGTATGTTTAGTAAATGGATGTTACTCCTTGAAATCTATGCTATATCCAGCAATATGTATCCACTGTTCCTTTTGATACTTACTTTTATAAGGGCTGATGATATTCTATTAGCATTGTTACAGTGAAGTACATGTTCTGATATAAAACAATTTATTACAAGCTTCGTTCAATTCAACAAATGAGGCCTCTACTAGATAATGATGATTTTAGAACTATAACACAGGCTTTAATAACCCCCCACTTTGACTATTGTAATGGCATACTTCGAGTAACAAAAAAGAACCTAAAAACTCTCCAAATGGCCCAAAATGTTACTGCAAGAATAATATCTAAAGCCAAGCTAACTGACCACATTACCCCGATTCTCTTTTCACTACATTGGTTACCAATCTCAGCAGGATTCATTATAAAATCCTATTGACCACCTTCAAATTAATTAATGAGATAGCCCCTTCGTTTCTATCCAAACTGATTCATAACCCCCCTGAAAATAGAATAAGATGAAGAAGGAACCTAAATACCATCTTAGTACCTGACTGTATAAGAAAGACAAAACATACGACAAGTGTCAGTGCTTTCTCATTTGTAGCACCAACCCTATGGAATAACCTCCCTGATCAACTAAGAGACAAAAGATCTACAAAAATTCCAAAAAGATCTAAAAACATATCTTTTCATGCAACACTACATCAATACAGATTGTGACCTTGATAAGTCCTCACATCCTCCATAACTCAGCATGTTTACATCCTCTCAAATAGACTCTCCTCAACTCCGATAAGAGAACTTATGACGAATCATTAAATATATAACATGTAAAAACTATGTAATTACTTGTAAATAGTTCTAAATACTGTTATACCACCTGTATATAGTTGATTACAGTTCTATGTATCTGTGTTATAATACTTTCATTGTTCCATGTATTTTGATATTGTTTGATGTAAACCGCCACTGATCTTAGGAATTGGCGGTATATAAAAGTTTTGCAAATAAATAAATACAATTTCATGGAAGCTAAACAAATGCCTGTAAACTGCTTTTCTAATCGTTGCTCCTATTTTCTTTAGCTCTATGAGCAGATTATAACAGAAAATGAAAAATTGAAAGCACAGTTACATGACACAAACCTGGAGCTGACAGAACTCAAGTTACAGTTGGAAAAAGCCACGCAGGTTAGTGACTATGAAATAAGTCTCAAAGTTTGTCATGTTCTATCAAAATGCATTTTCTTTTCTTTGTCTGCTTTTGTGTGTTTGCCTATCTAAAAGAATGGTGTTGGAGTAGGAGCTCCCAACTTGCTAGAATGCATCCGATACTAAAGAAATTTTCATTTACCAGTTAGATAAACTGTAGTTTCCTCAGATAAGGAGGGATAGTGTAAAGTATTAAAGTTTTTTTGAAGTTTTGTTAAAGCCTTCATATTTCCATCAAAAATAGAACATTGATAGCTATAATTGCAGTCTCTTCCAGTTACTCAATCTGTGGTATTTAGTTGCTACAACCCCCCCCCCCCTCCCCTTCCAGTAATGCTGGTTTGTTAATAGTTTGGTTTTGGAATGATGAGGTTTGAGGTAGCCTTGTGCTGTTCATTCCCAAGCAAACTATATTAATTGCCAGTTCTTACAATAAGTCTCATTAGGTCATTCATTTTTCAAGCGTTAAATAGTTGGGGAAAACTCTGCTTATTTCAAGAAGATACATTAACATCCTGCTAAAATGCTTTGATTTTAAATGAAATGGTAGGTGTTCCCCTAGTTGAAGACATGAGATTCTCTGACAAGCAGGAGTAGTCGATAACACAAGTTAGTGAGCAGTGTCATCCTGCACCAGTGTGGAGAGCTCTGGAAAAGCTAAGAATGCTTTTTCTGGCATGTGCGAGACTTTTTACCCAGCGCCTCTAGATCCCTTTTTGTCTACAGAAGACCAAGAGTCTGAAATCCAAAACAAAGAAAAGAAAAAGCCCTTACACTATTACATTTAATTATTTCAAATTGTGCAAATTTATATATATAAATATATATATAAATCCCTTAATATTACTAACCAATCATATCAGTTCATCCACTTTAAACTTAAAATAATCCAAAGGAAATGCCAAAAAAGCACATTCAAACAAGCTGAAATATTTAAAAACGCTGAAAAAATGCGGTGGAGCCTGGTTGTTGGTCAAGATGGACGTGTAACAGCTGAGCTCCGCAGGGCAATTGACAAGAATCCTGACTTCTGCTGTCTTTAATCAAATAGTTCCTCCCTACTTGGTTATTATTCGACCCTGGATATGTCAGGCCCCAAAACGACACGGCTGGATTATCAAATTCCTCAAAACACCAGCGCAAAGAGAATCAAAACGGAACCTCTCTCTCCTCACAAGATGGTGGTTATCCGAGACTGTCCTAAGACTTTGCAGGAGCTCCTGGCTGAGATTCGGGCAGTCAAAGAACTGGTCAAGTCTAATGGTGAGTCACTATGTGCAATGCAGGAAGATATTAACGCTTTGAGAACTTCCATTGAGGCAATTACAGCTTGTTTGGAGAAGGTGGAGGGCAATGTGGCATCACATGGGGAAAGGCTCAAGGCTGTTGAGAAGCAGGCCAAGCTGATATGGTCACTACAGAGCAAGGTGGAAGACGGCAATAACATTCAAGAAGAAACAACATAAGAATATTAGGAGTGCCTGAGGGTGCAGAGGGTCCTGATATGGTGTCCTTCCTGCAGGCCATGATTCCGGGTATGTTGAAGTTGCAGTTTGTTACGCCATTTGAGATCGAACGCGCCCATAGTGCCTACTCAGCCTATGGCCGTGGGTAAGCGTCCACGCCCAATCATTTTGAAATTTCTATGCTTTCAACAAGTAACACAAATAATGGGAGCTGCCAGAGCACTTTCAAATTTGGAATATCAGGGATACAAACTCCTATTCTTCCCGGACTTCGCGAAGGTGACGGTAGATCGTAGGAAAGGTTTACTGGCATTGCGTCCACGTTTGTGGCAGCTGCAGGCCCGTTTTGGGCTGCTCTACCCAGCTCACAAGTGTCTCGCTGCATAACCAGACCAAGACCTTTGATGATCCAGGAGAGTTATATGCGTTTCTGGAAGATAAAGAAGCAGCGGTGAATTATTTCGCAGCTTTATTTGATGCAGTTTGCTGGCGCTCAATATCATGGCGTTGGACTGGTTGAAAGGTCGTGTAAAGGAGTTCTACTTACGCAGAAGTGTCATTTTATCATGCAGTTCTATTATGTATCGGGACATATCTTTGTTGTTTTCTCTCTTTCTTCTTTTGTGTTCTATGTTGTGCTGTCTATGGAGGTCGAGAGAGATTTGCAGCTTGAGAAAGCAAAAGGGCCCCTAGTCAGTCGGTGGGGTCTTTCAGCTCAAACTGTTTTGGTAAGGATTCCCCTGCCTTGCAGTGTTAATAGTTAGGGTTTTGGGTATATTGTCTGTCTTTAATGTGGGAGGTGGGGAAAGCTTGATACTTTATGTAGTAACAGAAGTGGGAATGTAGTAGGTCATTTTACCCTCCATGTCTGTCTTGTCCTGGTGGGCTCACCCGCTAACTTTGTGGGTTGTATAGCCTCCCTGGGTTTAGGTTGGTGGGTTTGGTGTTGTGTTTCTCAGAATTATGGTTTTTTTTATTATGGGGGCGATCATGTACAGGGGCTAGGGACAAATTATATCTCTCTCTGTTGGACTTTCTTCATTGGGCTATAAGTGCAGCTAGTACTCTGAGGGTGCTTTAAGATGCTGTTATACAATGTAAAACCTATATGCCACAATTGGGTATGTTTTTGCAACATTTGACAATCAACTTGAACTATTTTATCAGTATGTCTTCCTTTTAAGATAGTTTCACTGAATGTTAAGGGCATTAATAATCCCATTAAGAGGAAAAAGATTCTTCTATATGGTAAGAAGGAAAGCGCTGACATCTTACTGTTGCAGGAGACACATTTGAATGCAAAGGAGTCGTTAAAACTAGGGGCAAATCCCTTTTCTCTAGTGTCTTTCGCTGCTGCCCAGCATAAGAAAAACGGGGTAGCCATTTTAGTAAGGAAAGCTCTGTCCCCTATGATTATTCAAATTAGGTCTGATACTGATGGGCGGTGGACTATGGCTGTCATTACAATTGGATCCATTGATTTGGCCTTAATCAACGTTTATGCTCCTAACATTGCTTGTTCTACCTTTTTTTGCTCCATTGCAGCCTTGGCACAGGAGGTGTCCAAATATCCGACTTTAGTGGGAGGGGACTTCAACCTTGTGCTAGACCCATTGATAGATAGGAGTCCAGTGAGAACTATTAGGATTTCCAGGGCTCATCCAGTTCTTGTATCTTTAATGCAGGACCTGGGTCTGGTAGACATTTGGTCACTGCAGCACCCTACAGATAAAGAATTCACCTTTCTCTTCCCCTCATAACTTGTTATCTCACATAGATTTCTTCTTAGACTCCAAAGGACTTTGTTCTAAAGTTAGTGAGACTACTATTCATGCAGCTCATATTTCAGATCATTCTGCAATCTCTCTCACTTGATCCAACGAGCTGTCAACCTCACTCCCAATGGCAATTTGATAGGACTAAGAACATAAGATATGCCATACTAGGTCAGACCAAGGTCCATCAAGCCCACTATTCTGTTTCCAACAGTGGCCAATCTAGGTCATATGTACCTAGCAGTTTCCCCAAGAGACACAAGTTCCACAATGCTTGTACTGGGTCAAGCATTGATATCTTCGGTCACTTCTTAATAATGGTTTATGGACCTTTCCTCCAGGAACTTGTCCAAACCTTTTTTAAACCCAGCTACACTAGCAGCCTTTACTACATCCTCCGGTAACAAATTCCAGAGTTTGATTACACGTTGAGTGAAAAAATATTTTCTTTTATTAGTCTTAAATAGTTTACCCTGTAGCTTCATTGCATGTCCCCTAGTCTTTCTATATTCTGATAACGTAAACAATCGATCTACGTTTACCCATTCCACTCCATTCATTAATTTATAGACTACTATCATATCTCCCCTCAGCCGTCTCTTTTCCAGGTTAAAGAGCCCTAACCTTTTTAGCCTTTCTTCATAGGAGTATCCTTCCATCCCCTTTACCATTTTGGTGGCTCTTCTTTGAACCTTTTCTAAAATCGCTATATCCTTTTTAAGATACGCGACCAGAACTGCACACAATATTCAAGGTGCGGTCTCACCATGGAACGATATAGAGGCATTATAATATCTTTTGTTTTATTTTCCAACCCTTTCCTTATCATACCTAGCATTCTATTTGCTCTCTTGGCCGCCGCTGCACACTGGACCGAGGGTTTTAACATGGTATCCACAATGACGCCCAAATCTTTTTCCTGGGTGGTGGTTCCCAATGTGGAACCTTGCATCGTGTAACCACAGTCTGGGTTGTTCCTCCCCAGGTGCACAACCCTGCACCTGTCCACACCAAATTTCATCTGCCATTTTGATGCCCAGTCCTCCAACCCATCAAGATCCTCCCGCAACTCTTCACAATCCTCTTGGGTTTTAACAACTTTAAATAGTTTTGTGTCATCTGCAAATTTGATAACCTCACTCGTTATTCCACTTTCCAGGTCATTTATGAATATGTCAAAAAGCAGCGGACCCAGCACAGATCCCTGGGGTACACCACCACCCACCCTTCTCCATTGGGAAAATTGGCCATCTAGCCCTACCCTCTGCCCTCTATCCTTTAACCAGTTCCTGATCCACAATAGTACACTGCCTCCTATCCAAACGTCTCTGATGAGGGACCTTGTCAAAGGCTTTCTGAAAGTCCAGATACACAACATCAACCGACTCACCTTTGTCCACCTGCTCATTCACTCCCTCAAAAAAACATAACAGATTAGCAAGACAAGATCTTCCCTGTCCAAAGCCATGTTGGCTGTCTCCCACCAGGTTGTGACTATCTACATGCTGAGTAATTTTATTCTTTATGATGGTTTCTACCATTTTTCCTGGTACTGACGTCAGGCTCACCGGCCTGTAGTTTCCCGGATCACCCCTGGAACCCTTTTAAAAAATTGGTGTTACATTGGCGATCCTCCAATCTTCAGGTATTAGAGATGATTTTAATGATAGTTCACAGATTACTGATAGCAGGTCTGCAATCTCATATTTCAGTTCTTTCAACACCCTTGGATGTTTTAACCAGTCAGGAATTTCGGGAGACCATCCTGGTGGCCATAGAGGAGTACTTTCAATTCAATCTACCGCACGATTCCTCGGTGTGGGCTTGGTGGGAAGGTTTTAAGGCTAGTAAACGAGCCACTGTTACTAGTTTTGCTATAATGCAGGCTAAACAGTGTAAAGCAGAACTTAGTACACTAGACAAACAAATTAAAGCGGGTGAACGTATTTTAGGCCAGAAATCTGATCCTAGTATTCTGAAAAGATTGCAGCGTCTTAGATTTAAATATAATTCGATTTTGACACAGATGCCTCACAGAATATTCAAGGGCAGAAAAGATGATTTTACTTAGAGGGTAATAGAGCTGGACGGCTGCTAGCCAACTCACTAAAGAGTCAAGGAATCTTCGCGTGTTGCAGCTCTAAAGGATCTTCAGGTGTAACAATTGATTGTCAAGGATCCTGACATTGTGGAGACCTTTTGCCAATTCTACGCCCAGTTAAACTCCACAGAAACTGAATTTTCTGCAATGGAGTTCGATAGTTTGCTAAAGAATATTCAAAGGTCAGTGTTAGATCAAGAAACAGTTGTGGGTTAGACAAGCAGATAACCGTCATGGAAATCATTCAGGCTATTGATTCTACACAAACTGGCAAGGTTGCCGGACCAGATGGGCTGCTGGCTGAATTTTATAAAGCCTTTTCCAAAACTTTAGGGTCATACAACAATACTATAGAATTCTCCTGAATGTGGCACAGACTGGAGCGTTTGCCTCTGCAAACATTGTTGTCCTAGAAAAACCTGGGAGGGACCCTCAGTCTGTCAGCAATTATCAGCCAATTTCATTGTTAAACGCAGACTACAAAATTTTTGCGACCATTGTTGCAGGGCATCTCTCCAACCTGATCCCTTCCTTGATACACCCAGACCAATGCGGCTTTACTGAGGGATGTTCTACAGCCGATAACGCCAGAGTGCTTTGTCATGTCCTGGAAGGTGCAGAGGAATTAGAAGACCCTCTTGTGGGACTCTCATTAGACGCAGAGAAAGCATTTGACCGGTTGGAGTGGCCTTTTTTGTTTGCTGTCCCGAAGTGGTTTTGATTTAGTGAAGGTTTCTGCAATCTAATTAAACTTATGTATACAAGACCGAGTGCAAAAATTTCTCTGAATGTGACTCTGTCTAGAGTTTCTCCTAGGGCGGGGAACCCGGCAGGGTTGTCCTCTCTCCCCCATTCTCTTCAATCTGGCCTTGGAACCTTTGGCCTTATTAATAAGGCAAAGCCTCGCGATTAAGGACGTATCTATTGCTGGCATGGAAATTAAACTATCTGCATATGCGGATGATTTACTGCTTTTCACCACACCTAGCTCTATACCGAGTATTTTAGAAATGATAAATATTCAGGATTATCTGGCTATAAAATAAATTGGTCAAAATCTGTTGCCTTCCCCCTAAACTCAAGAGCACGTAGAAAAGATATGGAGGAATTTCCCTTTGTATGGGAACCTAAGATGGTGAAATACTTGGGAGTTCACTATTGTCACCCACTTAGTGTAACTCTACAGCACAATGAAGAAGAGATCCTAACTACAGTTTGTAATATAACAGCAAAGTGGTCGCCAGTCTATCTTTCCTGATGGGGTCGTCTTGAAGCTATAAAAATGACTCATTCCTAAAGTGAATTATATTTTAGAGATGCTACCTGTTTTTCTCACAAGTAAAGTGTACTGTCAAATTGAAAAGATTCTGGTCCAATTCCTATGGAATAATAAACCATCTAGAATTTGCTCTTAGGAAACTCAAATCTAAAAAACAGGAAGGGGGGGTGAATTTCCCTGACTTTCAGGCCTATCACTGTGCTTTTTTGTTAAAACAAGGATCACGATGGGTTGAAGGGGCCATAGGTATACACCCAATATGGCTTGAAATAGAAGAGAGATTGAGTGCTCCTCTCCCCTTGAATGTTCTCCCTGGCATGGTGTCTGTCAAGAGGTTGAAGTCTCAGAACCATATCGGACACTCGGAGGCTTTTCAACAGTTAGCAAATGCAATTCCCAAAGAAGATTGCTTTTCAAACTAAATGCCCATCTGTCATAGTCCCTTTTTTAAAAATTAACCAAAGCTCATTTGCATGGCAAAAATGGTTTAGCAAAGGCATTTGGTGTGTTAGGTTTCCACTTGCCATCTAATATTAGTTGACTTTTTCCATTTTGCAAAGTGAATTTGATCTATCTCAGTCTCTATATTTCCAGTGGATCCAGCTGAGACATTGCATAGAAAAATCCCAGTTAGATATTACTTCATTGACTGATGAATGGGGGTTAATGAATAAGAAGTTCTATATGTATGACCTCTGGGGAGGCTTCCCAATATTATAAACTAGTGGCTCAGAACAATAGTTCTCCAGGAACAAACAGGAAGTTGGTCCTCATATATGGGTGATGTTGGCGCCAGCGGAGCCCTTGTGCGGAGCAATTCCCCAGCTTTCAAAGAAAGCCTTTGGGATTGCCATGCGCATGCTCAGTCCCCTTCCCGCCCAAGGGTGCCATCTTGCTCAGTCTCCCTTTTTCTGCGGAGCCCTTCGGACGTGGTCCTGCTTTTCTCGGAAAAAGTGTGTCAAAACTGCAAAGTTTTCATTTTGTTTCGGTCCAGTTCGAAGCCGGTTCCCCTTCCCGCCTCGGCTCGGTACACCAGTATCGAGCCCAGTTAGTTTTTTGCTTTTTGTCCTTTGAGACTAGCGTTCGCGATCTTTTTATTTTTCACTGGCAGCCCGGTCGTTTGACCT
Source organism: Ichthyophis bannanicus (assembly GCA_033557465.1). Taxonomy (NCBI): domain Eukaryota; kingdom Metazoa; phylum Chordata; class Amphibia; order Gymnophiona; family Ichthyophiidae; genus Ichthyophis; species Ichthyophis bannanicus. The sequence continues at coordinate 512,748,916 of CM066037.1, forward strand.
TGCACGGGCCCTTTTTCCCCCGATGGCTGCCAGCGGGTTCAAAAAGTGTGATTGGTGTAAAAAACTAATGTCCCTCACCGACACACACGCCTGCTGCCTCCGATGCCTCGGACCCTACCATGACCCGGTGGTCTGTGGGCCGTGTGGCAAAATGTCTTCCAAGGCACTTAGGAGTCGGCAGCACCAATGTGAAAGACTTTTCTCGGAGTCCGCATCCGTCCGAGCCCGGACCTCATCAGAAACCTCGACGTCTCGGGAGTCTGACCCCGAGCATCGTCGTGGGTCTTCTGAGCGGGGGTCTCCCTCCCGGGAACACCAGAGGAAGAAGAAGCTCGTGAGAGTGTCGTCGTTGGAGGCCTCTGATCGGCCCGGGCCCTCAGGTTCCAGATCGCGGAGTCCTGACCGCCGCCCCGGGCCCTTGGAGTCGGAGAGGCCGGCCAAGCTACCTCGCACGGAGCAGGAGACGCCAAGTAAGGTAATGTCTGTTGTCCTCATGGACTCTCCTCCGGGACAACCAGCATCGGGACCCGAGCCGGAGGCTGCGGAGCCTTCTGAGCTTGGTCTCAGGTTGGTGGCCCTGGAGAGCAGCATGGCTGTCTTCATGGAGCAGCAGCGGGCGCTGATAGCTAGTCTCACCGGTCCATCCGCCCCGACCACCGGGACCTCGACATCCAAGTTGACCCCGGAGGCTGAGCCAGTTCTTGAGTCGATAAGGTCTCGAGTCAGTCCTCGGCCAAGGTCTCCCTTGACCTTCCGTTCGGGATCGAGGTCGTCGACGCTGGTGCCCTCTGCGTCAGGGCAGTCTGGTCCGAAGCCTTCACGGCTGGAGCCACTCTATTTCTCCTCGGAGGATTCGGCATAGGAGACGAAGGATGAAGTCTCCAGACACCCACTGAACCCGGTGCATCCCGTCGGACTCACTGGGCTCGGAGTCTCGGAGAAGGTCCCCTCCGGAGGATACCAGGTTCTCGGACTTTGTCAGGGACATGGCCAAGGCTTTGGCATTCCCAGCCGAGTCTGAGGAGGAGCCTCGAGCTGAAGAGCTCGAGACCCTCCAGTATGATTTTCCCCCAAGGGAAAACCTTACTGTTCCGGTTCCTCCGATGTTGGAACGGCTGATGCTCCGCATGTGGGAGTCCCCGGCCTTGATGCCGGTTCTCAGCAAACGGGTCAATTCCATATATCGAGTCCGAAAGAGCCCTGGGTTCCAGAAAGCGCAGCTGCCGCACAACTCCATGGTTGTGGAATCGGCCATGCAATGGCTCAAGAGCCAAAAAACACACTCCTCGGTGCCTCCCGGTCAGGAGGCCCGGAACCTGGACACCCTCGGCAGAAAGTGCTTCTAGGGCTCGATGCTCTCATGCCGTGTCCAAACCTACCAGCTGTACATGGGCATGTACTTTGCGGGACCTGGCAAAGGAGATTGCCGGGTTCTCAGCTGGCCTCTAGATATGCTAGAAGTCTATAAATTAATGAACGGAGTGGAACGGGTAAACATAGATCGATTGTTTACGTTATCAGAATATAGAAAGACTAGGGGACATGCAATGAAGCTACAGGGTAAACAAGTTAAGATTAATAAAACAAAATATTTTTTCACTCAACGTGTAATCAAACTCTGGAATTTACCGGAGGATGTAGTAAAGGCTGTTAGTGTAGCTGGGTTTAAAAAAGGTTTGGACAAGTTCCTGGAGGAAAGGTCCATAAACCATTATTAAGAAGGGACCCAGGATATCAATGCTTGACCCAGTACAAGCATTGTGGAACCTGTGTCTTTTGGGGAAACTGCTAGGTACGTATGACCTAGATTGGCTACTGTTGGAAACAGGATACTGGGCTTGATGGACCTTGGTCTGACCCAGTATGGCATATCTTATGTTCTTATGTTCTCTCCGAGGAACCCTTGCAGCGCTTCAAGGCCTTGTCAACAGGTATTCGGGAGTGCTCGGTTTGTCTTGAGCAGCCTATGACGGCTTTGAGGCTTCGGCCCGAGTAGCCGCGGCGGGCATCGGTGCACGCTGTCAGGCCTATCTAATGTCATCGGATATGGAGTCATGGGTTCAGGACAAGTTGGTCAATGTCCCGTGCCGTAGTGACAACCTATTCGGCAAACCCATGACTGAAAAGGCTGCGGAGATAGAGTCCAAGTACTTGACCTGGACAAGGCTCTCGAAGAAGACCTCTGCCCCTTCTCACAAGAAGGGCTTGGGCAAAAAGGCCTTTTTCCCGAGAAAGGGTACTGCTTACCACAACTGCCCCACCTATCAGGCCACCCCGGCTCCCCAACAGGGGCAGCAGGCCAGGGGACAGGGGCATGGCTCGTGTAAGCAGAAGGCCCCCAAGCCTCCAGCTCCAGCTCCTACCCAGCCGGGAGGGGTTTTTTGACTCTCACTGCATAGCTCCTCTCCCGCCAGTGGTTTGGCCATGCACAGGAGGAAGGCTGACCCTGTACACCCACAGATGGCCAGCCATCACAACGGATACCTGGGTCCTACAAATAGTTCAGAAAGGCTATTTGCTCCATTTCAGCCAGATACCCCCCTCCTCCTTTCAAGGAGAGCCTCTCAGGCCCCCTCCGTAAAGGAACCTTCTCTTGCAGGAGTTGGCAGGTCTTATAAAGGATCAGGCGGTGGAACCGGTGCCCCACCACCTGCAAGGGCAAGGTTTCTACTCCAGGTATTTCCTTATACCAAAGAGAACTGGATGCCTTCGGCCCATCCTCGACTTACAGAATCTGAATAAGTTCCTGGTGAGGGAAAAGTTCAAGATGCTTTCCCTTGGGGGAATACTGCTGCCTCACCTCCACTAGGGAGACTGGCTATGCTCCGAAGGATGCTTGCACACACATCCTTATACATCCAGACCACAGACAATATCTCAGATTTGTGGTGGGAGGGAACCACTTCCAGTACAGAGTACTTCCCTTTGGTCTCACCTCTGCTCCCAGGGTATTCACCAAATGCCTGGCTGTGGTAGCGGGCTTCCTCAGAAGCCATGGGATTTTTGTTTTCCCCTACTTGGAGGACTAGCTAGTCAGAGGCCAGTCGACCTAGGAGGCCCAACATGCCACGCCGCGCACAGTAAACCTGCTTCAGCATCTGGGCTTTGTCATAAATCACGCAGTCTTCTTTGCTCCCCACTCAAAACTTGGAGTTCATAGTGGCACGACTGGACAACCCTCTAGGCAAGGGCTTATTTACCTGTAGTCAGAGCACAAAGGTTTCTGGACCTGGTACACCAAGTCAGGCAGAAAACCCCACATCCCCAGCGAGAGTTTTCTTGCGCCTTCTAGGCCACATGGCCTCCACGGTACATGTGACTCCAAATGCCTGTCTGCACATGAGAACAGCTCAATGGTGCCTCAGGGACCAGTGGACACAGGCCATGGACAACCTCAGAGACCAAGTAGCAGTGTCCAAGCGACTCATGAGGTCGTTGCAGTGGTGGCTTCACCTAACCCAACTTACTCGGAGTGCCTTTCCAGATTCCCTCGCACACAAGGGTGCTGACAACAGATGCCTCCTTGCTGGGCTGGGGAGCCCATTGTCAAGGTTCATGCACTCGGGGACTGTGGTCTCCTCAGGAGAGAGGCCACACCAAATCAATATCCTAGAGCTTCAAGCGATCCGCCTAGCTCTTCAAACCTTCTGTCATATTCTCTCACATCAGTCTGCCTTGGTGCAGACGGACATCCAGGTAGCGATGTTCTACGTAAACTAACAGGGGGGCACAGGGTCTCGCATTCTATGCCAGGAGAACTGGACCTAGGCCCTCTTGCAGTCAGACAGGGAATGTCTCTCAAAGCCGTTTACCTGCCTGGTCAGGAGAACTTCCTAGCAGACAAGCTCAGCAGAATTCTCCAACCTCACAAATGGCAACTGAATCCGAAAGTGGCCCAGCAGATTTTCCACTGCTGGGGGCTTCCATCCATGGATCTCTTTGCAAGTCCACAAAATCACCAGTTGCCCAAGTTTTGCTCCAGACAGCCACATCCTTTGAGGGTGGCTGCCGATGCTTTTCTGATCTCTTGGTCGATGGGCCTCCTATATGCGTTTCCTCCCACGCCTCTGGTGGCCTGAACACTGTTCAAGATCCTACGAGACAGAGCCTCGGTCATTCTGATAGCACCCAGATGGTCGAGGTAGCCGTGGTTTCCGCTTCTCCTCCAGCTGGCGGTGGAGAATCCACTCCCTCTGGGGATACAGCCCGACCTTCTTTCTCAAGAGCAAGGTTCTCCGTTGCACCCCAACCTCAGATCCCCTCAACCTGATGGCATGGCTGTTGAAAGGGTAGTGCTGGCTTCTCTACTCCTACCTAAGGATGTGGAAGAAGTGTTGCTGGCCTCCAGGAGGTAATCCACTAGGAAGTTCTATGCCTTCAAGTAGCGCAGGTTTGAAGTGTGGTGTAAACAGCGCAGTGAAAATCCTTTCTCTTGCCTAGTACCAGTGGTGTTGCAGTACTTGCTTCACCTCAAGTCTAAATCTGTCAGGGTTCACCTGAGTGCTTTATCAGCAAACCACGCTCAGGTGAAAGGTCAACCTCTCTCTGCTCACCCCTTGGTGTCCAGATTCCTCAGAGGTCTACTCCTACTGCAGCCCCCTGTTTGCCCTCCGGTGACTGAGTGGGACTTGATTGTGGTCTTGCAGCAGCTTACTCGCCCACCTTTTGAGCCGATGTCCACTTGCCATCTGCGCTTCCTTTCCTGGAAGGTCCTCTTCCTGGTGGCACTCACATCTACCAGACGTGTGAGTGAGCTGCAAACTCTGGTATCTGATAGAGAGTGCACACAGTTTTACAGAAATAGGGTGGTCCTTCGCACTCACCCCAAGTTCCTTCCGAAAGTGGTCTCTCCTTTCCACCTCAATCAAGAGGTGGTTCTTCCAACTTTCTTTCCCAGTCCGCATGCCAGCCGGGCAGAGGCGGTCCTGCATACCCTGGATTGTAAGAGGGCACTTGCTTTCTACTTGGAACGTACGTGGGGACATCAGAGAGCTTCTCAGCTCTTCCTGTCTTATGACCCCAGTAGGCTGGGTCTACCTGTCACCAAGCATACCTTATCCACCTGGGTGGCAGACTGCATCGCCTGGACATACAGGGCAGCTGACCTCCAGCTGCAGGGTCGCGTCACGGCCCACCGTGTCAGGGCTAAGGCAGCATCAGTGGCTAACCACCGCTCTGTACCATTGACAGACATCTGCCGGGCCGCAACTTGGTCTTCATGCCAGACTTTGGCAGCCCATTACTGCTTGGAGAGAGAGAGTCCCGACGGGACAGTGTTTTCGGCCAGGCGGTACTCTGTAACCTATTCGAGGTTTAGGCAACTCCTACCCTGCGGCCCTTTGGTGTCAGGCTACTGTGGGGGTTGTGTTCTCGGAGAAAGTCCTTTCACAGCTGCTGCGGCTCTTCTAGAGGGAGCCATTTTTCAGCTAATGGTTCTCCGTAGCCTATAGCTAGGGAGTCCTATATGTGAGGACTGACTTCCTGCTTGTTCCTGAGAAAGCGTAGTTACTCACCTATAGCAGTGTTCTCCAGAGACAGCAGGAATCAGTCCTCACGACCCTCCCTCCTCCCCTGGAGTTGCAGTCACTTATTTTTCACATTTTGCCGTCTTTTTAGCTATGTCATTTGACTGAGCAAGATGGCACCCTTGGGCAGGAAGGGGACTGCGCATGGCAATCCCAAAGGCTTTCTTTGAAAGCTGGGGAATTGCTCTGCACGAGGGCTCTGTCGGCGCCGACGTCACCCATATGTGAGGACTGATTCCTGCTGTCCCCGGAGCAATTCCCCAGCTTTAAAAGAAAGCCTTTGGGATTGCATCGCACATGTGCGGTCCCCTTCCCGCCCAAGGGTGCCATCTTGCTCAGTCGCCTTTTTTCCGCAGAGCCCAACGGACATGATCCTGTTTCCACTGTGGAAAAATAGGAAAAGTTGATTTAGATTTTTTTTCAGCTTCCCGGTTCAACACCAGTTCCCCTTTCCGCCCTCGGCTCGGTACACCAGTATCGAGTCTGGTCCTATTTTTCGTTTTTGTCCTTCGTGACTAGCGTTCGCACTCTTTAGTTTTCACTGGCAGCCCGGTCGTTTGACATCGCAGGGGCCCTTTTTCCCCCGATGGCTGCCAGCGGGTTTAAGAAATGTGATTGGTGTAAGAAGTTGATGTCTCTCACCGACACACATGACTGCTGCCTCCGTTGCCTCGGCCCCGACTGGTGGTCTGTGGGCCGTGTGATAAGATGTCTTCGAAGTATTTGAGGAGCAGGCGGCAGCAGCGTGACAGGATTTTTTCCAAGTCTGCCTCCGGCCGGGCCCGGACCTCGTCAGAAGCCTCGACATCTTGGGAATCGGAGCCCGAGCCCGTCGTGGGTCTTCTGAGTGGGGGGTCTCCCTCCAGGAAACACCGGAGGAAAAAAAACTCGTGAGGGTGGCGTCGCTGGACGCCTCTGATTGGCTTGAGCCCTCGATCTCCAGGCCACAGAGCCCGGACCACCGTCCCAGGTCCTCGGAGTCGGAGCGGCCAGCTAAACAACCTCGCAGGGAACCGGAGGTGTCAGACAAGGCAACATCTGTCCTCGTGGACTCTCCTCCGGGAGAGCCGGCGTCAGGCCCGAAGATGTCGGGGCACGAGCCGGGAGCTGTGAAGCCTTCAGGGTTCGGTCTCGCCGGTCCATCCGCCCCGACCACCAGGACATCGATGTCTTAAGTCGACGCCAGAGGCTGAGCTGATCATCGAGTCAATTAGGTCTCGAGTTGATCCTCGGCCAAGGTCCCCCCTCGACCTCCCGTTCGGGACCAAGGTCATCGACGCCGGTGCCCTCAGTGTCGGTGCGGTCGGGCCCGAAGCCCTCGAGGCCGGAGCCTATCGAGTCCTCCTCGGAGGACTCGGCGTGTGAGACGGAGGAGGAAGACTCCCCAAACACCTTCTGGACCCAGTGTATCCCATCGGACTCGCAGGGTTTGGAGCCTCGGACTAGGTCCCCTCTCCCCCCCCGGAGGACACTCTGTTCTCGGACTTCATCAGGGACATGTCCAAGGCTTTGGCATTCCCTGCGGATGCCGAGGAGCAGCCTCGAGCCGACGAGCTCAATGCCCTCCAGTACGACTCTCCCCCGAAGGAGGCCCTTACTGTACCAGTTCCTCAGATGTTGGAACGGCTGATGCTCCGAATGTGGGAGTCCTTGGCCTCGATGCCGGTACTCAGCAAGCGGGTCAATTCCATCTATCGAGTCTGCAAGAGTCCTGGGTTCTAGAAAGCGCAGCTGCCGCACAACTCCATGGTTGTGGAATCAGCCATGCACCGGCTGAAAAGCCAAAAACCGCACTCCTTGGTGCCTCCCAGCCGGGAGGCCCGGAACCTGGACGCCCTCGGCAGAAAGTGCTACCGGGGCTCGATGCTGTCATGCTGTGTTCAAACTTACCAGCTGTACATGGGCATGTACTTGCAGGACCTGGCAAAGGAGATTGCCGGGTTCTTGGCTGGCCTGTCCCAGGAACCCTTGTCCACGGGGATGAAGTTCATGTCTCGAGCAGCTTACGACGGCCTCCAGGCTTCGGCCCGAGTAGCTGCAGCCGGCATCAGTACACGCCGTCAGGCCTGGCTCATGTCGTCGGACCTAGAGCCATGGGTTCAGGACAAGTTGGTCAATGTCCCCTGCCGAGGAGACAACCTCTTCGGCAAACCCATGACTGAGAAAACTGCAGAACTCGAGTCTGAGGACTTGACCCGGGCAAGGTTGTCGAAGAAGACATTTACACCTTCTCACAAGAAGAAGGCCTCGGGGGGGAAAAAAGCCCTGTTTCAGGAGGAAGGGTGCGGCTTACAGAAACTACCCCACTTACCAGGAGGCAGTGTACTATTGTGGATCGGGAACTGGTTAAAAGATAGAAAGCAGAGGGTAGGGCTAAATGGCCAATATTCCCAATGGAAAAAGGTGAATAGTGGAGTACCCCAGGGATCTGTACTGGGTCCGCTGCTTTTTGACATATTCATAAATGACCTGGAAAAGGGAATAACTAGTGAGGTTATCAAATTTGCAGATGACACAAAACTGTTTAAAGTTGTTAAAACCCAAGAGGATTGTGGAAAACTGCAGGAGGATCTGGATAAATTGGAAGACTGGGCATCCAAATGGCAGATGAAATTTAATGTGGACAAGTGTAAAGTTATGCACCTAGGAAAGAACAACCCACACTATAGTTACACAATGCAAGGCTCCACATTAGAAACCACCACCCAGGAAAAAGATTTAGGAGTCATTGTGGATAACATGTTAAAACCCTCTGCCCAGTGTGCAGCGGTGGCCAAGAAAGCAAATAGAATGCTAGGTATCATAAGGAAAGGGATGGAGAACAAAACAAAGGATATTATAATGCCTCTGTATCGCTCCATGGTACGACCGCACCTTGAATATTGTGTGCAATTCTGGTCACCATATCTTAAAAAGGACATAGCGTTATTAGAAAAAGTACAGAGAAGAGCCACCAAATTGGTGAAGGGGATGGAAGGCTACTCCTATGAAGAGAGGCTAAGAAGGTTAGGGCTCTTTAGCCTGGAGAAGAGACGGCTGAGGGGAGATATGATAGAGGTCTATAAATTAATGAATGGAGTGGAACGGATAAACGTGGATCAATTGTTTACGCTATCAGAGTATAGAAAGACTAGGGGACATGTAATGAAGCTACAGGGTAAACTATTTAAGACAAATAAGAGAAAATATTTTTTCACTCAACGTGTAATCAAACTTTGGAATCTGTTACCGGAGGATGTAGTAAGGGCTGTTAGTATAGCTGGGTTTAAAAAAGGTTTGGACAAGTTCCTGGAGGAAAGGTCCATAAACCACTATTAAAAAGTGACCCAGGATATCAATGCTTGACCCAGTACAAGCATTGTGGAACCTGTCTTTTGGGGATATTGCTAGGTACGTATAACCTAGATTGGCCACTGTTGGAAACAGGATACTGGGCTTGATGGACCTCGGTCTGACCCAGTATGGCATGTCTTATGTTCTTATGTTCTTACCAGGCCGCCCCAGCTCCCCAACAGGGGCAGCAGGCCAGGGGACAGGGGCATGGCCCACGTAAGCCAAAGACTCCCAAGCCTCCAGCTCCGGCTCCTACCCAGCCGGGAGAGGGTTTTTGACTTCCAGTGCATAGCTCCTCTCCCACGAGTGGTTTGGCCCTGCATGCTCACAGGTGGCCAGCCATTACTACCGACGCCTGGGTTTTGCAAGTAGTCCAGCAGGGCTACTTACTTCACTTCCATCAGGTGCCCACCTCCTTTTTCCCAGGAGAGCTCTTCACAGGAACCTCCTCCTGCAGGAGTTGGCAGGTCTGCTAAAGGATCAGGCGGTGGAACTGGTGCCCCACCACCTGCAGGTGCAAGGCTTCTACTCCAGGTTTTTAAAGGATGCTTATACTCACATCCTCATACACCCAGACCACAGACAATACGCGTATCTCAGGTTTGTGGTCGGAGGAAACCACTTCCAGTACAAGGTGCTTCCCTTTGGGCTAGCTACCACTCCCAGAGTATTTACCAAATGCCTAGCAGTGGTGGTGGCCTTCCTCAGAAGCTAGGGTGTCTTCGTCTTCCCATACCTGGGCGACTGGCTCATAAGGGGCCAATCGGCACAGGAGACACAGCAGGCCACTGCTCGCAGTCACCCTGCTCCAGCACCTAGGGTTTGTGATAAATCACGAAAAGTCCACTTTGCTCCCCACTCAGCACTTGGAGTTCATAGGGGCAAGACTGGACACACTTCAGGCAAAGGCTTACCTACCGCTGGACAGGGCAAGGCGGTTGCTGGACTTGGTCCAGCAGGTCCAGCACAGGCCTCAAGTCTCCGCAAGGGTCTTCTTACGCCTCCTGGGCCACATGGCCTCCACAGTGCATGTGACTCCATTTGCTCGATTCCACATGCGCACAGCTCAGTGGAGCCTCAGAGACCAGTGGACACAAGCCACTGGCCGCTTCAGAGACAGAGTTGCGATTTCCAAGCTACTGGTGTCAGCATTGCAATGGTGGCTTCACCCCCATCAACTTGCTTCAGGGAGTACCAGTCCAACCTCCCTCTCACACCAGAGTGTTGATGACAGATGCCTCCTTGCTGGGCTGGGGTGCCTGTTGCCAAGGTTCCTATTGCCAAGGTTCCTGCACTCAGGGTCTGTGGTCCTCGCGAGAGACCGCACTTCAAATCGATCTGCTAGAGCTTTGAGCCATCCGCCTAGCTCTTCAAGCCTTCTGCCATCTTCTTGCACATCAGTCGGTGCTGATACAGACAGACAATCAGGTGGCGATGTTCTACATCAACAGACAGGGGGGCAGAGGATCTCGCATCCTATGCCAGGAAACTCTGGACCTCTGCTCTTTTGCAGTGGCACATCACATGTCCCTAAAGGCAGTTTATCTGCCAGGTCAGGAAAACCTCCTGGCCAACAAGTTGAGCAGGATTCTTCAGCCTCACGAATGGCAACTTAACAGGGAATGTTGCCCAGCGGATCTTCAGCCGTTGGGGTCTCCCATCCATGGATCTCTTTGCCAATCCGCAAAACCATCAGTTGCCCCGGTTCTGCTTGAGGCAGCCGCATCTGCTGTGTGTGGTGGCGGATGCTTTCCTGATCTCGTGGGCACAGGGCCTTCTCTATGCGTTCCCACCCATGCCCCTGGTGGCACGCACTTTGTTCAAAATTTTTCAGGACAAGGCCTCAGTCATCCTTATAGCCCCCAGGTGGCTTAGACAGCCTTGGTTTCCTCTTCTCCTTCAACTGGCGGTCAAAACTCCACTCCCACTAGGGGTACAGCCAGACCTCTTGACCCAGGAACAAGGTTCCTTGCTACACCCCAATCTCAGATCCCTACACTTAATGGCCTGGCTGCTGAGAGGGTAGTACTTGCTCCTCTACTCCTTTCCAAGGAGGTTGAGGAGGTGTTGCTGGCCTCTAGGAGGCAATCCACTCGGAGGTCCTACGCATTCAAGTGGCGTAGGTTTGAAGGGTGGTGTGCCCAGAATAAGGAGGACCCATTCACTTGTCAAGTACCTCAGATATTGCAGTACTTGCTCCACTTCTCGGAGTTAGGCCTCAAGTCTAACTCTGTCAGGGTCCACCTGAATGCGCTATCAGCTCACCCCTCTCAAGTGGACGGGCAATCTCTTTCAGCTTTGGTGTCTCGATTCCTCAGAGGCCTCATACTCTTGAAGCCTCCAATTCACCCACCGACTACCGAGTGGGACTTAAATGTGGTCTTGCAGCGGCTTACTTGCCCACCTTTTGAACCAATGGCCACCTGTCCTCTCCGCTTCCTTTCCTGGAAAGCTCTCTTTCTGGTGGCATGTCTGCTCGATGTGTGAGCGAGCTACAAGCGTTAGTATTGGATAGACCGTATACACTGTTTTATAAAAACAGGGTGGTCCTACGTACTCACCCCAAGTTCCTTCCAAAAGTGGTTTCCTTGTTTCACCTCAACCAAGAGGTGGTTCTTCCAACCTTCTTCCCCGGGCCACATACCAACAGGGCAAAAGCAGTTCTGCATACCCTGGACTGTAAGAGGGCGCTCGCCTTCTACCTGGAGTGTACGCGGGGACATTGGAGAGCTTCTCAGCTCTTCGTCTCTTATGACCCTAGTAAACTGGGTCTACCTGTCTCCAAGCACACGCTATCCACCTGGGTGGCAGACTGCATCACCTGTGCTTACAGGGCAGCTGACATCCAGCTTCAGGGCTGAATCACGGCCCACTCTGTCAGGGCTAAGGCCGCATCAGAGGCTAACCACCGCTCTGTTCCGTTGGCAGACATCTGCCTGGCCACAACTTGGTCTTCAAGCCAGACTTTTGCAGCCCACCTACTGCCTGGATAGAGAGTCCCGGCAGGACAGTGTTTTCAGTCAGGCGGTACTCCGTAACCTATTCGAGGTTTAGGCAACTCCTACCCTCCAACCCTTTGGTGTCAGGCTACCGTGGGGTTGTGTTCTCGGAGAAAAAGCCTATCACTGCTGCTGCGGCTCTTCTAGAGGGAGCCATTTTCAGCTATGGGTTCTCGGTAGCCTATAGCTAGAGAGTCCCATATGTGAGGACTGACTTTCTGCTTGTTCCTGGAGAAAGCATAGTTACTCACCTGTAACAGATGTTCTCCAGGGACAGCAGGAATCAGTCCTCACGACCCTCCCTCCTCCCCTGGAGTTGCAGTTCTTTGATTAATTTTTTCTCATTTTGCCGTCTTTTTAGCTGTGTCATCTGACTGAGCAAGGTGGCACCCTTGGGCGGGAAGGGGACCGTGCATGCAATCCCAAAGGCTTTCTTTGAAAGCTGGGGAATTGCTCCGCACGAGGGCTCCGTCGGCGCCGTCACCCATATGTGAGGACTGATTCCTGCTGTCCCTGGAGAACACCTGTTACAGGTGAGTAACTACGCTGAATCCTGCCTCGGCTCTTGGTTCCTATTTCCGGATCCAGAAACAAGTGAGAAGAAATGAACACAACCACTCACACTCACACTCTGCTAAAACTGTAGGGAAGACTATTAAAGATTCACAAACTCAAGTGGTCACCTGTAAAAATTCCTCCGCCTACTATGTGTAGCACTTCCTTTTATTAGCAAAAACTGCCACATTGTACAATTTCACCTTTATCTGCTTACATCAAGCTTTGCATTGCATTTAGGAAAATTTATATCTATAGTTTATATCTATATGGTACAGGTCAATCTGGGCACATGCATATTAACCATTTCTAGTTATGACAAGCATTCTATAAACACAAACATTGTCTCGCTTCCACAAATATATGCTTTCCTGTTTAGCTGCTTCTGCAAAATATGACCTTAGCTTGTTTCACACATCCACTGTCAGGCTGTCAGCATATTCTCCAGGACCAAGCAGGAAGTCAGTCCTCACATATGGGTGACGTCGGCGCCGACGGAGCCCTCGCGGAGCAATTTTCCCCAGCTTTCACAGAAAGCCTTTGGGAATTGCAGCGCGCATGCGCGGTCGCCTTCCCGCCCAAGGGTGCCATCTTAGCCAGTCTTCTTTTTTCCGCGGAGCCCTACAGACGTACCCGTCGTGTCCCCCGCTAAAAAAGTTGATTTTCGTGAGTTTTTCTCGTTTTTCAATTCGGTTCGACGCCGGTCGTTTTCCTGCCCGGACTCGCGACGCCATTGCGAGTCCTTCCCTTATTTTTCGGTTTTTCTGATTTTGGTCAGTTTCGTTTTCGGTTTTTCACTGGCAGCCCGGTCCTTTGACCTTGCAGGGGCCCTTTTTCCCCCGATGGCTGCCAGTGGTTTCAAGCGGTGTGGTCAGTGTGACAGGAATATGTCACTCACTGACACACACGATAATTGCCTCCGCTGCCTGGGCCCGGATCATGAAGAAATGATCTGTGGAGCCTGTGGCAAAATGTCCTCCAAAGCGTTGAGGAGTCGGCGGCATCAGCGGGATAGAATCTTCACTGACCCCAGCCGTACCCGGACCTCGTCGGAGGTCTCGGCATCCAGAGGCTCCAGCTCTGAACATCGCCGAAGCTCCTCCGACAGGGGTTCTCCCTCCGGAGACCATCGACGGAAGACAAAACCCGCGAGGGCGGCGTCGGTGGACGCTCCTGGCTCCGCGAGGGCCAGGTCGCATAGCCCCGACAGCCATCCAGGGTCTTTGGAGAAGGAGCACCTCCCGAAGCGACCTCGCCTGGAGTCGGAGTTGCCTGCTCGGGTAAGTCCTGTGGTCCTTCTGGACTCGCCTCCGAGAGGTCCGACGTCGGGCCCGACGCCGTCAGGGCCCGAGTCGGGGACTGCTGGGTCACCTGAGGTCGGACTCAGGTTGACGGCCTTGGAGAGCAGACTATCTGCCTTCATGGACCAGCAGCGGGCACTGATCGCTAGCCTCGCTGGCGCCGCTGCCCCGACCGCCAGGACGTCGACGTCTAAGTCGACCCGGGAGACCGAGCCGATCCTCGAGTCCATGCGAACTCGAGTCGATCCTCGGTCGAGGTCACCCTCGGCCTCCCGTTCGGGACCGAGGTCTTCGCCGCCGACTCCCTTGGCGTCGGGGCGGCCGACGCCTCCCTTGGCGTCGGGGCGGCCGACGCCTCCGCCTGCCCGAGCCGACCCGACCCCACTGATTCCTCCTCGGAGTCGGTCTGGGAGTCTGAAGAGGAGGAGTCACCTGATTCCTTTCGAACTCGGTGTGTCCCCTCGGACTCACCTGAGTCCGAACCTCGGAAACAGTCCCCTCCGGAGGATGCCCGGTTCTCGGACTTCGTCAGGGATATGGCCAAGGCTTTGGCCTTCCCGGCGGATCCCGAGGAGGAGCCTCGAGCCGAAGAGCTCGACGCCCTTCAGTACGACTCTCCCGCCCGGGAGCACTTTACTGTACCGGTGCCTCCCATGCTGGAACGACTACTCTTCCGCATGTGGGAGAGTCCGGCCTCGTCGCCGGTATTGAGCAAGCGGGGTCGATTCCATCTATCGAGTCCGCAAGAGTCCTGGCTTCCAAAAAGCACAGCTACCACACCATTCCATGGTAGTGGAATCGGCCATGCATAGGCTTAAGAGCCAGAAAATGCACTCCTCGGTGCCCCCTGGCAGGGAGGCCCGTAACCTGGATGGCCTTGGTAAGAAGTGCTTCCAGGGCTCTATGCTGGCTTGTCGTGTCCAGACCTACCAGCTATACATGGGCATGTATCTCCGAGACCTGGCTAAAGAGCTAGCCGGATTCTCTGCTGGACTGTCCGAGGAACCTTTGCGGAGGTTCCTAGCCTTAACAACTGGTATTCGGGAATGTTCCAAATTCATGTCCCGAGCAGCCTATGATGGCTTTGAAGCATCGGCTCGTGTGGCCGCAGCCGGCATCGGTGCCCGCCGACAGGCTTGGCTTCAGTCGTCTGACCTTGAGCCTTGGGTGCAGGACAAGTTGGTCGATGTCCCCTGCAGAGGTGAGAATCTCTTTGGCAAGCCCATGGCTGAAAAGGCTGCACAAATCGAGACGGAGACTCTCACCAGGACCAGGCTTTCTAGGAAGACCTCCGCCCCTTCCCAGAAAAAGAAGGGCTCGGGAAAAAAGTCCTTTTACCCGAGAAAGGCGGCTGCCTATAAACACTACCCCCAATATCAGGCCCCTCCAGCTCCCCAACAGGGTCAGCAGGCCAAGGGATGGGGTAACGGGTCCCGTAGGCAGCAAGCCCCCAAGCCTGCACCACCAGCCCCTGCTCAGCAGGGTGGGGGTTTTTGACTTCCTCAGCATAGCCTCTCCCCCTCAGCTGGTTCCTCCCAGCACCGGAGGCCGGCTGGTTCACTTCGCCCACAGGTGGTCCAACATCACTTCAGATGCCTGGGTGCTTCAAGTCGTGCGAGAAGGATATCTTCTCCACTTCCATCAGGTCCCTCCCTCTTATTTTCCGGGAGAACCTCCGCGACTCCCTCTGCACAGGGACTTACTCCTTCAGGAGTTAGCAAGTCTTCTTCAGGACCAGGCTGTGGAACCGGTGCCCCACCACCTGAGAGGTCAAGGCTTTTATTCCAGGTATTTCCTAATACCAAAAAGGACAGGAGGCCTAAGACCCATCCTGGACTTGCGCAACCTCAACAAGTTCCTTGTGCGGGAAAAGTTCAAGATGCTTACCCTTGGAATCCTTCTGCCCTACCTCCAGCAGGGAGATTGGCTATGCTCCTTGGATCTAAAGGATGCCTACACGCACATCCTCATCCACCCAAGCCACCGCCAATACCTAAGGTTTGTGGTGGCCGGGAATCACTACCAGTACAGAGTACTGCCCTTTGGCCTGTCCTCCGCACCGCGATTCTTCACAAAATGTCTCGCGGTGGTGGCGGCCTATCTCAGGCTTCACGGCCTCTGTCTTTTCAGTCGCCTCAGCCGACTCAAGTGCTGACGACCGATGCTTCCCTCCTGGGCTGGGGAGCTCATTGCCAGGGGGCGTGTACTCAAGGTCTCTGGACCGCGTGGGAATCTGCTCAACAGATCAACTTCCTGGAGCTCAGAGCTATTCGTCTGGCGCTCAAGGCTTTCTCCCACCTGACTTCTCACCAGTCCGTCCTTGTCCAGACGGACAATCAAGTTGCCATGTTCTACGTGAACAAGCAGGGCGGCACGGGCTCCTTCCTTCTCTGCCGAGAAGCTCAGAAGCTCTGCTCTTGGGCCGTCAGTCACGGCATTCTTCTCAAAGCAGTTTATCTCCCAGGCCAGGAGAGAATTGCCTGGCGGACAAACTCAGCAGAATACTCCAGCCGCACGAGTGGCGTCTGGATCCCTTGGTAGTCCAGAAACTCTTTCTGAAGTGGGGCCTCCCCACGATGGATCTCTTTGCCAGTCCTCTCAACCGGCAACTTCCTCGCTTCTGCTCGCCTCAACCACATCCCCTTCGGGTAGCGGCAGATGCATTTCTGCTCTCATGGTCGGAAAACCTTCTCTATGCTTTTCCTCCCATCCCGCTAGTCTCCCGAACTCTGTTCAAGGTTCTCCGGGACAAAGCGTCCATGATCCTGGTGGCTCCTCGCTGGCCCAGACAGCCTTGGTTTCCACTTCTGTTGCAATTAGCGGTAGAGGATCCGTTCCCTCTGGGGTTTCAACCGGATCTCCTAACACAGGATCAGGGGTCTCTGCTACACCCCAACCTCAGATCTCTCAATCTAATGGCCTGGCGGCTGAAAGGGTAGTCCTTGCTCCCCTTCTCCTGCCGGCAGAGGTGTGGAGGAGGTCGTCCTAGCTTCTCGGCGACCTTCTACCCGCAAATGCTACGCCCTTAAATGGCGTCGCTTTTCCGTTTGGTGTGTACAGCAGTCTCAGGATCCCTTCTCCTGCTCGGTGTCGGTGATCTTGCAGTACCTGCTCTACCTCTCTAATCTGGGACTTAAGTCCAACTCCGTCAAAGTCCACCTCAGTGCTCTTTCAGCACACCATGTCCCGGTGGACGGCAGACCTCTTTCCAGCGACCCTCTTGTAGCACGGTTTCTCCGAGGTCTCCTTCTACTAAAACCACCTCTGCGCCCACCAGCACCTGACTGGGATCTGAATGTGGTTTTACAGCGGATCACCTGTCCGCCTTTTGAACCAATGGCTACCTGTTCTCTGCTTTTTTTTTCGTGGAAAACCTTGTTCCTGATTGCCCTCACTTCCGCTAGACACGTAAGTGAATTGCAGGCCCTCGTGTCTGATCCTCCCTTCACTCGGTTCTACAAAAATAGGGTAGTCTTACGGACTCACCCAAAATTTCTGCCAAAAGTTGTCTCCCCTTTTCACATCAATCAGGAGGTGGTACTTCCAACCTTCTTTCCCAGGCCTCACTCCAGCCGAGCTGAACGAGTCCTGCATACCCTGGACTGTAGAAGGGCGTTGAACTTCTACCTTGACCGTACGT
The DNA here is from genome assembly GCA_033557465.1 of Ichthyophis bannanicus. Lineage (NCBI taxonomy): Eukaryota > Metazoa > Chordata > Amphibia > Gymnophiona > Ichthyophiidae > Ichthyophis > Ichthyophis bannanicus. Next base: position 512,766,269 of record CM066037.1, read on the forward strand.
GGGAGCACCGGAAAGCTGCTCAGCTTTTTGTGTCTTTTGACCCCAATAAATTGGGGCTCCCGGTCTCCAAGCGTACCCTGTCCATCTGGGTTGCTGACTGTATCGCTTGGGCTTATGGGGCAGCCGGACTCTCCTTAGAAAGTCGAGTCACGGCTCATTGTGTTCGGGCGAAGGCTACGTCAGTGGCTTACCTCCGCTCTGTTCCGCTGGCAGACATCTGCCGGGCCGCTACTTGGTCTTCGAGCCAGACTTTTGCGGTCCATTACTGTCTCGAGAGGGAGTCCCGCAGGGACAGTGCTTTCGGACAGGCAGTCCTCCGAAATCTCTTCGAGGTTTGAGCAACTCCTACCCTCCATCCCGGATGGGGGCTACCGGTGGGTAATAATTCAGCGAAGATTCCTTCCTTCTGTACTGCCGAGCTAGAGGGAGCTCATTTTTGTGCTTAGGGTCTCCGGTAGCCTTAAGCTTGGGAGTCCCATATGTGAGGACTGACTTCCTGCTTGGTCCTGGAGAAAGCGTAGTTACTCACCTGTAACAGGTGTTCTCCAGGAGCAGCAGGAATCAGTCCTCACAACCCTCCCTCCTCCCCGTGGAGTTGCAATCATCTGCTTAAGTTTTTTTTGCAAATTTTTATGCTGTCTTTTAGCTATGTCATCAGACTGGCTAAGATGGCACCCTTGGGCGGGAAGGGGACCGCGCATGCGCGCTGCAATTCCCAAAGGCTTTCTGTGAAAGCTGGGGAAAATTGCTCCGCGAGGGCTCCGTCGGCGCCGACGTCACCCATATGTGAGGACTGATTCCTGCTGCTCCTGGAGAACACCTGTTACAGGTGAGTAACTACGCTTTCCAGGCTGTTCTCACTCCCCATATTTCTGAACCTTTCTTCAGGGAACTCCAGTCCCCATTTAGCCCCTCTCTACAGAGGGTTCTCTGGACAACAGAGGAATGGAACCACACGTTCCCTTCTTCCAGCCCACTGTTTGGTGTAATCTAAGCTGTGATGGACTGAGTGGGAAATCCACTTTCTATGAATGAGGCAGTTGCTGCGCATGCTCGGGAGTTGCTAAAGGTCTCCTGAGCATGATTAGAGACAGAGCTAGGTGACATCGCCTAAACTGCTTTGGCACCATTAGAACGGGACATTGCCTAAACTGTGTGTCTCTGTTCTGTTGTCCATGGAAAACCCAGATCATAGGTAAGCAGTCTCACTAACTCTGTTGCCACCCTACATAATGTCTGTCAGGTAAGCTGCTCCTCTGTTCCCTTCTCCATTGCTAATTCCAGATTCAATGCAATCGTGTGACACACTATATCTGGAACAGCCTTCCTGAGTTGGTGTCTTGCACCTTCTTTGACTGTAGTCTGTTCCTGCTTAAAAACCCCACCCCTTTGAGATTGTTTTTAAATTCTAAAAATTGATTCCTCCTGAGCTTGGCCTCAAACATATTTTACTGGAATAAAGTGATTACTAGGAATTATTGTCCTTGTCTGACACAACTAGACTGTAAGCTCCATGGAGCTGTCTCTTTTTATGTTTGGGTAAAGTGATAGGACTAGTAGGCTCTGTCCAGTTGGAGTATCTCCATGCACATACTGTTTAAGATAAATGTCAACATAGTTTTGGTCCTGGATATAGTCCAGAGACACTGTTTGTGTTGAATTCTATTTTATGGGGCATGGACAACACAGAATACCCACTTGCTATTATTTTTGGCTGTATCGCTTTTGTTTGACATTCGTACAGTATTCAGTACTGTTACAGAAGTCGGTTGATATAGGTATTGGAGGTTTTGTGTTAGTCTGGTATACATCTTTTACCAGAGCATTTCCAGCAGATGGAGATTGGATCAAAAGTTTGGACAAATTTGACTTGTGTTTCTCAGAGGTGGTTGTCGTGTTCGGAATTTTTTTTAATATGGCTTCGTTATTCTAATTGCTACAGTCTCTTTTAGAATTTGTCCAGATGATATCTTAGTGTTCTGTCATTTCTTTTCCATAGAGATGGATATGCATACAACTAGAGATCAACTCTGCTATGCTTAGTGAAGTGGTTTGCTCACACTAGTCTTACTCCCGATGCAGAAACTTGTAGTGCAGGAACCTCTTGAACAAAATCACTTTGCTAAAAGAGAGTGCAGTAGGCATACGGATTATATGCAGATGGCCAAATATGAAATTGCTCACGATGTGGGTGTGAAATAATTGTGCTAAAACTTAAAGCAGTTTTTTGCACTACCCTTAATGCTGACTCTACCCCAGTGGTTCTCAAACCCAGTCCTGGGGGCCCACCAGCCAGTCGGGCTTTCCGGATATCCACAATGAATATGCATGAGAGGGATTTGCATATACTGGAAGTAGAAGGCATGCAAATCTCTCTCATGCATATTCATTGTGGATATCCTGAAAACCTGACTGGCTGGTGGGCCCCCAGGACTGGGTTTGAGAACCACTGCTGTACACCAGCTCAGAGCTAGTATAAATATGCAGCCAAGAGAAAAGGGGTCATCTGACACTGCATCTCATGTGGCCAAAGTGGGCATAAATCACCAGACTTTTTTTTTTCTCTCCCTCCCTCCTTCCCCCCCCCTTTATTCTCTACCTTCCGACTCTCTGATTCCTCTTCCCCTTAATTTCCTATCCCACCTTGACTCCACAAATGTCCCTGGCGGTCCCTGTACTCTGACTTCTTGCCCCCGACTCCCCTTGCTGTTTTAACTGTGGGAGGCAGAAGTAATGCCCACATGTTCCTTCCTCTGCACCACCATCTTGGGAAAATGGCAGCGCCTGACCCCACATGGAGAAGATGGTTACACACAGGGTCAGGTGCTGCCATTTTACAAGATGGCGCAGAGACAGGAGTGAGTGGGAATTACTTCTGCCTTCCACTGTTAGAGGTGCATAGGGAGGGGGGTTTGGAACCCCAATTAGGCCACCATGGAAATCTTTGGGATGATGGGCGCCATGGACCCCCCAGTGAGATTTTTCTTTGGGGGGGGGGGGGGTAAAGGGAAGGAGATTAGGAGCATGCATGTGGGGGTTATTGTACTGGAAGGTAGTTGGCTTGTGGTTTTTTTCTTTCTTTTAATTGCCTTTCCTGAAAGTACATGAGCCGATCCCTGGTTACACACAGGAAGAGAGATGTTTGTTTGTGATAAACCAAATGGCTGCATCTTACCACTGTGGTATGCGCTGTCTTTTTTTCACAGCACACTTTAACGCAACAACAGTTTACATATCATTAGTTTACTGCATTGTGAGTTAAATTTGTTTTGGCATTTGTGTTAGAATGCTGTGCACTTGTTGTATCAATGCCTAAGTCGATTTACTACATTTAAAATGATTGTCACAGTAATCCAACAATGGACATGTTTGAATTTATGTCCAACTGACACCATGATTCTGTCAACAATGTGATGCCCGTCTTTTAGCAAGTAGCATGCTTTGATGGTATTAATGCTCCAGGATGCTCCAAGATTCAATACCTAGAAATACCTGTTAACTTGAGCTTATTTATCTGCCCACAGATGAGAAATTATTGCAAGATGTTTTTAAAATAATGGCAGTTGTATAGATTGGTCTTAATCTTAAACTCTGACAACTTTCATTCAGTGTTACAGGTGATGATCCTTCTGTTGATAAATTATTGCTATTTAGTATGACTGGATTTACCTGATAAGAACCCTCAGGCTTTTACATGTCTTAACTTTGGGAGTAGAATGACTAATTCTATTACTCTAGCTGTGCATTAACATTGGTTACCCCTAAAGTCTTTTGCATTTAAGCTTTTGGTCAGAGTCCTTAAAACACATAAGGCTCATTCCATCCCAGACATTACACCTCCTCTGTACGTCCGGTTTGACCAGATGTACAGAGGGGGTTGTGATTCTGATCCCGTGGGGCACGTCCTAGTCCCGCGGGATCAGAATCGCAATCAGGCCTGTATGTGCAGGCTGGGACTGCGATTCAGCCCGGCTTGCTCGTACAGACGCTGTCCGACTAACTCAGTCAGGGCTTTTAAGTGGCTCCATTTAAAAACTGTGATGCTGGCAGCCAGAACAAACTGTTTATTTCCTGCAGCCCAACCCCCGATTTGGCCTCCCAGGGCCAGGGTTGAGCTGCAGGGAATGCTTTCTGACGCCCTTTCCCGGCCCCGGGCCGTCGATCCCTGATATCCAGGGAAGTTATTCCACCTCTGAGGAGAAATAACTTCCCCATTCAGGTCGCCAGCCCCAGACATACAGGGCCGACATTAAAATCGGCCCTGTATGGCCGGGCCCGGTGACCGCCCACCGCCTGCCCTAACACCGCCCCCAATCCTTCCCTTTCCCACCCCCGTCTAGCTTCTCCATACAACCGGCAGAAAAGCTAGAGGCCGGCAGGTGGGGACATGAATAGCAGGGATCCCCGCTATTCATGCAACAGAATTACCCCCAAAGGAATCAATGTATTAAGCAGTAGGTAGAACGTGCTAAGCTTCAGTACACAGCATTTCTAAACACTACAGAAATATTTTACTCCTGATGCAATAAGCTAATAGCATGCAAATTATCATAATGTGTTATAGCTGCTGACAGAAAAGCCAGCATTCACCACTAATGATCTGCTGCCTTGGGAGTAAATGTTTGACATTTACAAAAAAAAAAAGCCAGGACTCTCCAAATCTGCCTCCCCACCCCTCAAAAATTCTCTGGTGGGCCTTGGGCCCCTTGCCCTACTTTCCCCTGGACAATTTAGTCCAGGGCATCCCAGGCCTGGGAACCCAGCAGAGGAAGACCTTTACCAGAGAGATTCCATGCTGCTGGACCAGATCAGTACCGACTAACCTGGTCTGGGAAAGTATCCCTCAGCCTTGTCGTCCTCCCCTCATTGTCTTGGAAATGATGCCACCCGCCCCCTAGCAGTTTATCCCTTTATTTGGTCTAACTGACCCCTAGCAGTGATATGGACTTCTATACACCATAACAGGTTTGGCCAGCCTGTCTTCCAAAGTTTCTTGAAAAGATGGCTGCCAATCCTCCTACCACCATACCCTTTATTTATTTATTTATTTTATTTATTTATTTAACAATTCTTTTATACCGCGCTATTACAAATCAGTGCGGTGTACATTGAACAAGAACATACTACAATGCATACAAGTAACATTGAGTTTTACATTGAACAGGGAATTTCAACAATAGGACAACCGGGGGAACTATGTACAGATTAACTTAATGTTATATACAGTAATATGTTATATATACAGTTATATTTTGAGTTGTCTAAAAACTATGTATATGGGGCCTTCTCATGCATAAATAAAATGGGTTCACTCCCAAAACATTGTCAACCTATTTGACAGCCTTGCTGCTGTTATTTATTTATTTATTGAACGGTTTTATATACCGCCTTTCAGAAAAATCAAAGCGGTTTACATAGAACAAAACTTGAACATTACATTGAAACTTATTCAAACAATTGAAATTACAGTGAACATTAAATTGTATATAATAAAAATGGTAATTTGAGGGTTACAATGCTGAGTAAATGCTGATTAGGTATATAGATAGTTTAAACATATATACAGATTTAAATATTTACAAATTTCAAAAATCTTATCTGAGCAAGGAAAAATGTATTGTAGCAAAGCAACTCTTTGGATTAACACCTGTAGTTGATTCATCTTGCTTGTCCTTGGGGGGAAGAACAAAGTTGCTTACCTATATCAGTTCTTAGAGACAACAGGATAATCAGCTCAACATCTCCTCTCCTTATGGTGTTGACTGATTTAAGCTGCCTATATAGGACTGAGAAGGCCCTATACCTCAGCAGCTATGCAGGAAGCCTTGGGCAAGCCAGGAAAAACTGCCTGAGCTGCATCGGTGCCATCTTCCACTTGTGTATAGCTGCTTATCCTGCTCTCCATGGGACATCTGTTAGTTAAAGTGTACAGAGACTCGATCTCATTTTGTGCTCACATCTAGACCACCAGGTGCTGCTTAGTGCTTACATCTCAGATGTCACATGATATTTGGTGACTGGTTAAAAATTGTCAGAGTTGTGATGGTACTAATGAAGGGAGTACAAGCTTTCAAGGTTGCAAAAATGTCCTTTTCAGATAAGAGGCAATTGTTCAAAGGTTATAATGGCCTAAGACTCTAGCACCAATACAATTAGTAGTAGAGGACTAGAGTTCTTTCATTCTTAAAAATTAAGCCATTGTGGTTGTGTTCATTCTACATGCCAACATCATGAATGAATTTTCACAAAAAGTACATTTGGATCTCTGATCATATATTTCACAAGTTTGGGCAGTCTGGATAGACTGGTCTATCTCCAGGAACAAGCAGGAATCTAGTCTTCACATATGGGTGATGTCTGCACTGAAGGTGCCCGTGCAGGAACACTCCCTGGCATCCTATAGGAAAGCCTTTAGGAGCACTCCATTGTGCCTGTGCGACTGCCTTCCCGCTCTTCCAACTCCTTCTCTTCAGTTCTTCTTTTTCCGCAGAGCCAGCAGGACACATTCCTGTTACCGCAGAGAAAATCTTCTGTAAGTGCATCTGCCTTCCCGTTCCACATCACGAAAACGGATTCCGGTACTGTTTCTACCCTTTATTTTTTCATTTACTTTTCTTTCATTTTTTCAATTTTTCCTCATGGGCCTCACGCCCCTTCAAGCATCCGGCCTACCATTTCCACTATGGAGAAAACCCACAGCATTTTTAAAAAGTGTACCAAGTGCTCCAGCACCATCTCTGTCACCGACAGACATGACTGGTGCTTGAAATGCCTGGTCCAGATCATTTGCCAGAGATTTGCTCCCTATGTAAGTTCATGACCAAGAGGGGTCTTGGAAACAGCACCAAAAAATTGCTTTTTCCCTTGGACTCTGTCTTTTTGACCTCAACATCCTCGAGGACATCGTCTTCCTTCCAAGTTTCAAAAATCTCTAAGAGCGCCAAACATGGAACAGGCTCCAAAAGACAGAAAATATTGAGATCCCAGTCGAAGACTTCACGGAATCCAAAAGAAAAACCTCGGGATTCCAAAGACAAGTCCACGGATTCCAGAGAGAAGTTGCGAGGATTGAGGGAGAGGTCCCACTCTGAGCACAGAGATTCTCAGAGGACCTTTTCTGACTCTGGCTTCCATTGGGAAGACTTGAAGCTCCAAAGCCTCTATGGGGAACCCGGGAGGCTACCAAGGCATCGCCCTCTGGAGAGTCCCTCGGTGCCATGCTCTCGTATGGTGGCAGCAAGCCCCATTCTTCTTATAGACCAGACAAGGGCAACCTCCTTGGATCAGCATATGCTATCCATAGAGAAGACCTTGGCAACACGCCTCACTGCATTGGTATCCTCCACACTGATAGCACAAGGACTGCTGACATCTGCATAAACATCGGTGTCAATTCTGGCACTGACATCCAATGTCCCAGTCTCCATATTCCAGCCCAGACGTCTGGACCGGCTTTGGGGGGCTGCGTCCCCTTAGTCGGTATAGGACACGATACCTCTACCAAAACAGCAGCACAATGTCACTAAGGAGTACCGGTATCGACAACACCAATCCTACATGCATCTGACACTAACAGTACTCCCCATGTTCAGGATCAGATTCCGATCGTTGATCCTTTGACTCCACAGAGTTTCAGGATGTTATCTCGGAGCCCTCTCATCAGAGTACCAGTACCTGCCGGAAGTTACTCCCTGGAGGACATGTCCTTCCAGGAGTTTATACAGGACATGGCGGCAGGATTATTGCAGCTGAACCAGAGTCTCGGGTGGAAGAACTGGAGATCCTCCAGTACCCAGCAGCCCGAAGTAAGCTGCTATCCTACTGGTGCATCAGATACGGCACATCCTTAAGCTCTGCCTGTGGGAGACCCCCCTCCCCCCTCAGAGTCACCCATGAGTAGGAAGCTCAATACAATGTATCAAGTACCAGACATCCCAGGTTTCCAGAAGCCACAGTTGCTGCACCACTCCATGGTAGTGGAATAGGCAATGCGCAGGATAAAAAGTGGCAAAACCCCATGCATCGATACCCTCGTGAAGGGAATCAAGAAACCTCTATCCCCTTGCACGCCGGTCTTTTCAGGCTTTAATGTTGGTGAGTTTAATCAACTCCTATACCCTGTATATGGGTATGTTCCTCAAGGAGTGGAGGAGTGGCCTAGTGGTTGGGGCAAGGTACTTCAGGCCGGAAGGTCGGGGGTTCAAATCCCACTAGAGGACAGCAACCTTGAGCCGGAAGGACTGGGGTTTCTAGTCCCACAGGTGCTCCTTGTGGTCTTGGGCAAGCCACTTAACCCTCCATAGCCCATGTTCCCTGTAAAATAGTTATCTCCAAGTTATAATGCCCTGTTCAATGTAATTTCAGTTTGTTCAATGTAAACCGCACTGATGCAGAATAGCGCGGTATATAAGAGAATGTAAATAAATAAATAAATAAGGAACTCAACAAGGACTAGGAGGCCTTTTATTTATTTATTTATTTATTTATCTATTTCTTCTATACCGCCCCTTCCAGAGATCAGTGGCGGTTTACATGGAACAAGTAAACAAATTTGTATACTAATGTATACATTACATGGAACAGAGATTTTTAACTTTATACAGATAATAGTTATTAACAGAGATTTATAACATTGTAACTTTATACAAATAACTGTGCATTAATTGTCGAAACTATTTACATTTTATATACATTAATAAGTTTCTGTATCATAGTGTTGATCAGAATTTTTCTACCTTTTTACAGGTAGTCAGAGTTTTCTACCTTTCATATGTGTGTGTGTGTGTGTGTGTGTGGAGGAATTTATTTCCTTTTTTTTTTCATCTCTTGGGAGTATTTTGGGGTGTATGTGGTGGGAGTATGTGGTGAGTGTATGTGTGTGGGTAGTTGAGTGTGATTTTAGGGCTTTGTGTTTGAGTGTTTGGGGATGGTGTGTGGTTGGACTTGGGGGTATGGGATTTCATAGTGTTCGGAGAAAAGATATGTCTTGAGTTCCTTTCTAAATTGGGTGAGGTCTTTTATGATCCGAAGGTTTATTGGGAGATTATTCCAGAGCATGGGGGCAGTGAATGAGAAGGCTCTGGTGCTGGTGGATTTTTTAGTTTTTTTGAATGAATTTGGTATTTCAAGTGAGTGTGTTGCGTTTAGTCTGCGAGTTCTTGATTCTGATGGGGTATGTAATAGCATGGATAGATATGAGGGGGCGATGTTGTTTAGGAGCTTGAATGTGATTAGGAGGATTTTATATCTGATTCTGCTGTTTATAGGGAGCCAATGCAGTTCCAGCATTATTGGGGTTACATGGTCTACAAGGCGGGCTTTAGTGACTACTTTGGCACAGATGTTCTGGGCTCTTTGAAGTAGGTATGTACTTTTTTGTGGTAGGCCAATTAAGAGACTATTACAATAGTCAAAGTGTGAGGAGAAGAAACCTGCCTTTGAGACTGTCCTAAGACAGCCACAACATCTCCAAATTTGTGAACAGAGCGGTCTTTGATGCCTTTGAATCCACTAGCAGGGCCTCTGCCATAGCCCTAGGGGCATGCAGACTAGGATGGCTTCAGGCATCAAGCCTGGAACAATGGGTCCAGGATAAATTGGGCAATATCCCCTGTACAGCTGAGAAACCTGTTTGTAAAACATTGGAGGAAGAAAGCTGGAGAGATGGAAACAGTTGATAACATGTTGAAGAGGCTCTCCAGGAAAACTGCTGAGATCTCAAAGAGGTAATCATCAGCCAAAAAAGCCTTTATACCCATAGAAAAGGAGATTTTATTCCTCCTATTCCCATCCTGCTTACCAGCCTCAACAAACGGGGGCCAAGACCAGCAACCATCCACACAGGCACAAATAGTGTCTAGTTTTTGACTCCTTCCTAGGGAGCATTGCCACCTTGCCCCTGCAGGTTCCTAATCCTCTGCACATAGCAGGCCGACTTTGCCATTACGCACACCTGCCATGTAAGTTAACCTGGCTACCATGTTTAACTGGATCTTTCTGATTAAAATGGACATGTTTTCATATTTACCTCAACTTTTTCAATGCTTTTAGCTTTGGTAAGTTTATGGTCCGATGAAAAAAGCTCTTTTGATCCTTTTGAGGGAAGCTTTCCTTTTGGGTTCACTTCTGTGTTTATAACGTTTTGGGCTTGGTGAGCCTTTATGCCCGAGGGGTTGGTTTGTTACCCTTTTTGTGATTGGATTATGCACACCAGTGGCACCGCATCACATCAGAGCAGTGGACACTGCACATCATCCAGGGAGGTTATCAGTTGAACTTCCATCATCGTCTCCCTCAACATTTCAGAGGGGAATACCCCAAGCAATCTCCCCTAAGGGCCCTACTCAAACAAGAAGTGTCCATCCTGCTTTCCCAAGGAGCCATAGAGAGGTTCCAAAAGACCAACTTCTCGAGGGCTTCTACTCCCCTTACTTCCTTATTGCAAAGAAGTCAGGAGGCTACCTGTGTCTGTATGCCAGGCACCTTCTCTAACCCTCTTCAAATCCAGGCTGAAAACTCACCTCTTCGCTGCTGCTTTTAGATCTTGACTCACCTGATCTTTTTCTTTCCCTTTGCTTTATCCCTGCCTATACCTTCTGTGTTTGTCTTGACTAGATTGTAAGCTCTGATGAGCAGGGACAGTCTCGTACATGTCTGTGCAGTGCTGCATACGACTTGTAGCGCTATATAAATGCTCAGTAGTAGTAAAGACCCATATTCAACCTCGGGGATCTCAACAAATTCCTGATCCAAAGGGACGTTCAAAATGATTTCTCTTGGAACTCTCCTTCCCTCTCTGCAGGAATAAGACTGTTCCCTAGACCTCAAGGAGTTGTATACCCGTATCCTCATTTATCCAGGATACAGGCAGTATCTCCGCTTCATCTTTCAAGGGACCCAATATCAATACAGGGTCCTCCCTTTTGGCCTGGCATCTGCTCCCAGGGTATTCACAGAATGCATGGCAGTGGGAGCAGAATATCTATGCAACATGGGGATCTTCGTCTTCCCCTTTTTAGACAGTTGGCTGATAAAGGCTCTGCCCAACACTTCAACGAGCCTTGCGATCTTACAACATCTGGGCTTTGTCATAAGTCTCCCAAAGTCCCATCTATCCCCACCTCGAAGGTTGGAGTTCTTTGGAGCCGTGCTGCATACTCAGCAAGCAAGAGCCTTCCTACCACTAGACCACCTGCACTGACTAGTGGACCTAGCCAAACACATGCATCAGCAGACAACATCTCCATCAAGAGATATCCCTGTATAATCCTTCTCTGCCTTAGAAAATGAAAGTGCCCAATTAGTAGAAATTGAAGTGCCCTTTAAATGGGAAGGTTAATGCCCAATCTACTGATAATGCACCAAATATGAAGAAAAAATCACAAAACAGGAAACTACTACTACTTGGAGATTCTGTCATCAGAGGCATCAACTTGGGAATACAGCTCAAAGGAGAGATGGTGGTCAACTGCCTCCCAGGCTCTTCAGCCAGCAGGAATATGAACCAAATTGTTTGCATAGTTAACTTCAATTTTGGAGCGTTCACTTTCTGCATTATCATCCACTTTGGTATAAATGACGTAACTAGAAATGGTGCCTCTACAGTTCAAAGGGACTTCCATATTCTGAGAGAGAAACTCAAACCCATTGTTAACACTATAGCATTCTCAGAAGTTCTGCCTGTCCTTGGTAAGGTGGCAGAAAGGCTTCATCACATCCAAACCTGGTGCAGACAAGAAGGATTTTGATATATAGGCAACTGGGGAAATAGATGGAACAAGAGGTTATACTGTGTTGGACTACATCTCTCTCTGTTGCAGGGAAAAGGATCCTAAGTGAAAAATTCAGGCATTATGTGGACAGGCATTTAAACTAGGGAAAGGGAGTGACAGATGGAGAAGAACAAGTTCAGGGTGTTACTCCCAGCAAAAACATAACAACATTGGAAACAGCTACACTATTAATCCACACATCAGTGGTAAGTGGGAAGAGGCATGCAGAAGAAAATCCATGCAAAATACAGGCAAGCCAGTCGTCAAATGCTGGAAAGCAATGAGCACAAATACTCAAAGCCTAGCCAACAGAGTTCCTGACCTGGAAGCCCTAATGATGGAAATGGACTTGGACATTGTGGCCATTACAGAAACATGGTTTAACGAGTCATATGAATGTGATATAACCATATAACCATATTTCCCAAGTTTATATCTCCTGTTAAATGTAATTGACCAGACATATGTAAATTGTCGGATGTTTTTTGTTCAATGTAAACCGCGCTGATGTCTAATAGTGCGGTATATAAGAATTGTTAATAAATAAAAATAAATAAATAAATAAATAAAATAAATAGCTGGCTATAATTTATTTAGAAGAGAAAGAAGGCAGAAAAGGAAGAGGAGTAGCTCTATATGTCAAAAGCAATATGAAAGCTGCTGAAATGCAGGGGACATGGGGAAAAGAAGTGCTGTGGATTATGTTGGAAAGAGGAGATGGCACTATTATCCATACCGGTGTAGTGTACAGGCCTCCAACTCAACACAAAGAAATTGATAAAGACTGGATTATTGATATTACAAAGGTAGCCAGGAAGGCGGAAGTGATCATATTGGGTGACTTTACCCTATGTGGATTGGAGTATTCCTTCTGGAAAGAAGTAAAAAAAAAATTGTGGATGCCTTCCAAGATGCATTGCTTAGGAAAATGGTGATGGTACTAACCAGGGAAAGTTTGATGCTGGATTTAGTACTCACTAACGGAGATAGTGTGTCGAATGCCTGGATGGTTGCCCATGTGAGCAGCGATCATCGCACAGTGTGGTTTGAGATAAAAGTCAAGGCAGAGTCCAATCACAGCAAGCTCAAAGTCCTAGACATCAAAAACACTAACTTCAGTAAAATGACCAAGTGCCTGAAGGAGGAGTTGGAAGGGCAGGAAGAGGTAAGGTAAGTGGATCTGAAGTGAGCTAAACTAAAGAAGGCAATAAAAGGGGCAACAGATACATATGTAAGGAAAGTAAATAAAAACAAGAGGAAAAGGAAACGTATTTGGTTCTCCAAAGAAGTGGCTGCACAAATAAAAGTGGAGTGGAAGAGTAGCCTAGTGTTTAGAGCACTGGCTTGGGGACCAAGAGACCAGGGTTCGATTCCCACTAGCACTCCTTGTGGCCTTGGGCAAGTCACTTAAACCTCCATTGCTCAGAAGAATCCAAGTTATCAATGTCACTGTTTAATGTACGTTTACCAAGTTTAAGTTACAATGTAAACCAATTTGATTGAAATGATAAAGCGGTATAAAAAAAACCGTTAAAGGCAAAAAGCACAGCTTTCACAAAATTCAGAAGTTTGCAAACAGAGGAACACAGAAAAGAATACAGGATAAAGCTAAAAGAGAAATAAGAATAGCAAAATCAAAGGCAGAAGGAAAGATGGCTAAAGATCTAAAACATGATGACAGCTTTTTTCAGATATATTCGGGAGAAGAGGAAGATCAGAGGTGGAATTGCAAGACTCAAATGTGTCGAACAGATTCGTGGAAAGTGATATTGAAAAAGCCAAAATGCTAAACAAATACTTCCGTTCTGTTTTTACTCAAGAAAATCCTGGAGAAAGGACCACCTGTTATTGACAAATATACAAATGGGAATGGTGTGTTTTAAACAGCTTGCAAAACTGAATGTGAGCAAGGCCATGGGACCAGATGGGATACATCACAGGATACTGAAAGAGCTCAGAGTTCTGGCAGGGCCTTTAAAGGATGTTCTTAATAGATCCTTGGTGACAGGAGAAGTTCCACAGGACTGGAGAAGGGCTGATGTGGTAATAGGTAAGAAATGGCAAATTTCAGGCTAGTAAGCCTTACCTCGGTGGCAGGAAAAGTAATGGAGGCACTCCTGAAAGAGAGAATAGTGGACTTTCTTGAAATCAATAGGTTGCATGATCCGAGGCAAACATGGTTTTACCAAAGGACGATCATGCCAAACAAATCTGATTTGAGTTCTTTGACTGGGTGACCAGGGAACTAGATCAAGGACATGCGATAGATGTGATCTATCTAGCTTTCAGCAAAGCCTTTGATACTGTTCCTCACAGAAGGCTTATCAATAAACTGAACAGCCTGTGGATGGGTCTCAAGGTGGTGAACTGGATCAGAAATTGGTTGGTTGACTGACAGACGACAGAAGGTGATTAGTGGCATGCCCCAGGGATCATTTCTGGGACCGGTACTGTTTAATGTATTTGTGAGTGATATTGCTGAAGGTCTAAATGGAAAAGTCTGTCTTTTTACAGATGACATGAAAATTTACAACAAAGTGGACTCCCCTGAGGGAATGGAGAACATGAAAGATTTACAAAAACTGAAAGAATGATCTAATGCTTCGCAGTTAAGATTTAATGTGGAGAGTGGAGGAGTGGCCTAGTGGTTGGGGCAAGGTACTTCAGGCCGGAAGGTCAGGGGTTCAAATCCCACTAGAGGACAGCAACCTTGGGCCGGAAGGACTGGGGTTTCTAGTCCCACAGGTGCTCCTTGTGGTCTTGGGCAAGCCACTTAACCCTCCATAGCCCATGTTCCCTGTAAAATATAGTTATCTCCAAGTTATAATGCCCTGTTCAATGTAATTTCAGTTTGTTCAATGTAAACCGCACTGATGCAGAATAGCACGGTATATAAGAGAATGTAAATAAATAAATAAATAAGAAGTGCAGTGTCATGCACTTGGGATACAGAAATCCAAGAGAATTGTATGCGATAGGTGGCAAGAGGTTGGTGTGCACGGACCAGGAGAAAGGGCCTCTGAGTGATTATCTGAGGATCTCAAGGTGGCGAAACAATGTGACAAGGCAGTGGCCAAAGCCAGAAGGATGATGGGTTTGCATACAGAGAGGAATTACCAGCAGAAAGATGGATGTACTAATGCCACTGCACAAGTCACTGGTGAGGTCTCACTTGAAATAATTGTGTTCAGTTTTGGAGACCGTTTCTCGCAAAGGATATAAAAAGAGTGGAAATTGTTCAGAGGAAGGTGACCAAAATGATTTGGTGCCAGAAGACATATGAGAAGACTTGAAAACCTAAATATGTATACTCTAGAAGAGAGGACAGGAAAGATCTGATACAGATCTTTAAATACTTAAGGAGTATTAATGGAGAAACAAACCTTTTTCAAAGATGAAGAAGCTGCAAAACTAGAGGACATAACATGAAGCTGCAAGGGGATAAACTGAAAGGCAACGTCAGCAAATACATTTTCACTGAAGGGGGGGGGGGGTGGATGCTTGGAATGCCCTCCCGATGGAAGTGGTGGGGGCAAATGCAGTGACAGAATTCAAAATGGCATGGGACAGACAGTGGATCCCTTTATAACAGGATAAAATCAAAATAACCTTAACTGTCTCTGCTATCTCAACAAATAGGGGCGACCTGCACAGAGCGGTCGGTCCACCCCTAAACAAAGGCATGGGGATGGGTGACCTGCACAGAGCAGCAGATGCAGCTATTCTTGCCACCTTGCTGGGCAGACTAAATGGACCATGATGGTCTTTATCTGCAGTCACATACTATGTTACTCTGTAACAGCTCGAGACTTCCTACGTCTGTTAGGCCTCATGGCATCCACAGTGTATGTAGGTACATATGGAAGACTACCTATGTGCTTAACGCAATGGACTTTAGCATCACAATTGACACAGGCCACAGGGAACTTGCAAGACCTGATTCAAATTACCCTCCCCCTGGCCCAATACCTCTGCTGGTGGTGCACCCCAATAAACCTCAGAGATTTCCTTTTTGGATGCCTCAACCTCAACACACCTTCACCACTGATGTGTCCAAGCAGGGTTGAGGAGCCCACCTGAACTCCATCTCCACACAGGGACTGTGAACATCCCAGGAATCAGCTCTTCAAATCAACCTGCTCAAACTTTGAGCAATCATGAATGCCTTGCAGGTGTTTCATCACCACCTCACGAACAGCCAAGTGCTAGTCAGGACTGACAATCAGGTCTCAATGTTCTATGTGAACAAGCAAGGAGGGACAAGCTCTCTTCCCCTCTGCAAGGAGGCCTGTTGCCTTTGGAACTTTGCTGTCTCCCAGCACATCAACCTCTGTGCATTGTATATTCCGGGCAATCTCATTCACCTGGCAAACAAACTAAGTCGGATCATTCACTAACATGAGTGGAGCCTTGATCCTCACATAGTGGCGCAAATCTTCCAAGCCTGGGGAACCCCAGCTATAGATCTTTGCCACTCCACAGAACAATCAACTCCTATAGTTCTGCTTCAGAGTGCCATCCAAATTCAGCCAGGCACCTGATGGCGTTCTACTTCACTGTGATCAGGGTCTACTATATGCATTTCCTCCCACGCCCCTCATACCAAAGACCCTCTTCAAACTCCAGACAGACAAAGGCAATATGATACTCATAGCCCCCTTCTAGCCCCGTCAGCCTTGGTTTCCCCTGCTACTGTGTCTGACACAGACATAGCCAATGTGACTGGGTTGCAATCCAGGTCTTCTATCCTAGAACAACGGGAGAGTCCTACATCCCAATCTGCAATCTCTCCGTCTGATTGCATGGCTGCTGAAGGGATGATGCTCTTGCATTTTGACCTTCCCCAAGAAGTAAAGGACAATTCTCCTGGCTTCCAGAAAACCATCCACCAGACGAGCGTACTCATTTAAATGGTGCAGATTTGGATCATGGTGCTCGCAGAATAACCTGAATCCTTTCGACACACCCATATCTACACTTCTACAGTACCTATTGCACTTGTCCTCTTCAGGGCTGTAAACCAACTCAGTACGTGTTCACCTCAGTGCAATCGCAGCTTTTCACAAACCTGTCCATTTCCATGCACCCTCTAGTGGCACATTTAATGAGAGATCTTCTACTCTCTAAGCCACCACTTTGACCTCTTCTGGTCGCATGGGGTCTTAACATGGTCTTGGCTCAGCTTCTTAAACCTCCATTTGAGCCCCTAGTGATCACTCAGCTACGGTACTTGTCTTGGAAAGTCATATTCCTCATTGCCCTGACCTCAGCAAGGCACATTGGTGAACTGCAGGCCTTGATGGCTCATCCACCATATATCGGGTTCCATCATGACAAGGTCGTCCTGTGGACACACCTCCACTTCCTAACAAAAGTGGTATCACCTTTCCACATCAATCGGTTACCCTTCCAGTTGTCTTTCCAAGACCTCATTCTTCTCGTGCAGAAGCAGCTCTGCACACCCTGGATTGTAAACGGGCCCTGACCTTCTATTTCCAAAGGACCCAGGATCTCCAAAAATCCTCAATTGTTCGTTCCCTTTGACCTCACTCACTTGGGGCTTCCTGTAACAAAATGAATGTTCTCCAGATGGATAGTGGACTGTTTATCATTTGCTTATGATCGAGTAGGCCTAGCCCTCAACGGGCATGTCGCTGCTCACAATGTCCGAGCCATGACAACCTCTGTAGCCAACCTATGCTCAGTAGCCCTTAATGAAATCTGTCGGCCAGCAATCTTGTCCTTCATATGCACGTTTGCCTCCCACTATTGCTTGGACAAGGACTCCTGCTGGGATTCAGCCAAGCGGTCCTCCAACATCTCTTTGGAACATAGCTACAACTCTTCCCCCTGCCCACACTCTTCTTACGAGATCTAGAACATAGCTACAACTCTTCCCCCTGCCCACACGCTTCTTACGAGATCTCCACAGTGGGCTGTCTGTCAAACTGAACCCTGTCCAACTACTGACCTGGTTTCTAAATCTCCTGAGATCTGGGAACTCCCATATGAAGACTACATTCCTGCTTGTTCCTGGAGATAGCATAGTTACTCACCTGTAACAGGTGATCTCTGGGAGTAGCAGGAATTTAGTCTTCACAACCCACCCTCCTCCCCATGGATCTGTAGGGTTGTTTTTACTTTTTTTTTTTTTTCTTCTCAGCTACAAATCCAACTGAAGAGGTGGAGTTGGAAGAGCAGGAAGGCAGTCATGCAGGCACAGTGGAGTGCTCCCAAAAGCTTTACTATAGGATGCTGGGGAGTGTTCCGCGCGGGTTTAGCCTGTGCCGATGTCACCCATAAGTGAAGACTAAATTCCTGCTGTTCCCAGAGATCGCCTGTTACAGATGAGTAACTACGCTTTATATGCTGACATTTTCCTAACATTGGTTTACTGAAATGTCATGTGCTTTGTATATTCCAAGCATCTTTGTATGTCGCTTTTATTTTTCAGAGGCAGGAAAGGTTTGCTGACAGATCATTGTTGGAAATGGAGAAAAGGGTGAGTTCTGTGATTTGCAATATGTTAAATTTTTGAAAACCTAAAAGGGCCCCAGAAACTTTACATTTGGATAGAGCGCCGTAGCGCAACACATTTTTAAGCTAAAATTGTATTTGGAAAGTGACAAAACTCGCTGACCAAAGAGCAGAATTTAGTGGCCTTTGACTTGTGGAGGCTTTGCATGGCCTGATGTGGTGACTAGGAATGAATACTGCAGGCTTGTCCCTGCATTTGTGAAATGTATTTGAAACAAATGGAAAAAGGCCTTTATTAAGAATAACTCCACTATAATAAAATTAAACAAATGGTTTTATCTGAAGGATCTGTCAAATCCCATTCACAAGTGACACCTTGTTCAAATGCAGTTTTTTAAGAGATTCTGAAATTACTTCTAATTATGAGTAACTTAAGAGTCCCACAAAAAAAAATGCATTTTAACTATGAGGTCTCATTTGATGAAAAGGATTTGATACAGTGAAGTGTTCCTACAATAAGTTCCCTGTTTGGATTTAACTAATCTCCAGGAACAAGCAGGAATGTAGTCTTCACATATGGGTATCGTCTGTACTGACAGAGCCTGCGCGGGAACGCTCCCCAGCTTCCAATAGGAAAGCTTTTGGGAGCATCCCACAGCGCCTCCATGCTGCCTTCCAGCCTTTCCCAACTGTCCCTCTCCAGTTCTTCATTTTCTGTGGAGCCGACAGGTCGCACATCCTGTCACCGCAGAAAATAATTGCCTTCATTCTTCTTTTTTGTGGTCGCGTCTGCCTTCCTTCGACGCTACACCGGTACCGCTGGTGGTTCTTTCTTTTTTTCCAAAAAAATATAAAACTTCTGGAGTATTTTCCAGGTATTTTCTCCTCAGGTGACATGCGCCATTTTGGGCACTAGGCCCAACTTTTCCTTTAAAATGGAAAAACCCGCTTCGGGTTTTAAAAAGTGTTCCAAGTGTGGCGGTACCATCTCCGTCACAGACACCCATGAGTGGTGCCTCAAATGTTTAGGTCCTGACCACTCTATTTCGAGTGTGTTGCCTGTGGGATGATGTCGAAGAGGGGCCGGCAGAACCAAGCTGCTAAACTTAGCACCCTTTTTCCCTCCGATGCAGCATCTGTGGCATCGACCTCTTCCAGGGCTTCGTCTTCCTCCCATGGATCTCGGGTAACTAAACATAAATCTAGCCGGTCCTCAAAGGGAAGATCTCCCTCTAAGCATCGAGATGCCTCTGGCGTTGCCCTTGAGGGGACTTTCACCGGCAAAATTGCCCCGGTGAGAGGCTTCAGCTTCCAAAGCACTAACGGGGCTCCAAGATGTTCTCGAGGCCTCAACCTCGGCAGAACTACTGGTGCCATGGTCTGGGGTACCGGCTGCTTCATTCAGTACCGATACCCAAGCATCGGCAGCGTTGATAGACCAGAGATTCTTGGCTATTGAACACAGTCTGGCGGCTCTTCTAATGGCCTCGATGTCCTTGAAACCGCTTCAGACAATTCAACCGGTACCGGCACTGACTCCGGTACTGCTTTCGACTGCATCGACATCGGCAGGTATTCTACCGGGAACGAGTCATGCTTATCCATCCAGTATCGACAAGTCGGTACCGGACCCCTCCGATGCCGACTTTGATTGGTACCGGTACCGTGTCTTGCACGATCACCCGGATCGGAGGTACTTTAAACTCGGATGAGTCTGAAGACTCTGAAAGCTCTGCCAATACCAGAATACTTCTTCCTGAGGATTCTTCTTCTCCTCAGCGTAAGATGTCTCCACCAGAGGATATATCCTTTCAGGATTTTATCCGAGATGTGGCTCGAGGTCTTTCCATCACAGTGGCTCCTGAAAAAGAGCCTAGGGCAAAGGAATTAGAAATCCTACAATACCCTAAAGCTCCCAAGGAGACAGCTACCTTGCCTATTCATGAGATCTTGCATGATCTTATGTTAAGGATGTGGGAAACACCTCTAACCAGATCTCCTCACTCTCAAAGACGCGACACCATGTATCAAGTTCCTCCCTGTCCTGGGTTTCAGAAGACTTAGCTACCATACCATTCAATGGTGGTGGAAACAGCCATGAGAAGGATCAAGAGTGCAAAAAGGCATGCATCTAATCCTCCAGGACGTGAGTGTAGGACTCTTGATGCCTTTGGACATCGAACCTTCCAGGCTTCCATGCTTTCTGCTAGGATCAGTTCCTATATTTTATATATGGGAATGTTTCTTAAGGAGGTCATAGGAGACTTAGCTTATGAGCCCTCTCCTTCCTGATGATGAGGCAGGATTACCTCGCCCTTCTCAAACATGCTCAGGATGTTTCCAAGTTTGTCAATCGTGCAGCCTTTGACTGCTTTGAGTGCATAAGCAGAACCTCTGCTATTGCCATAGGTGCACGTAGGATTGCCTGTCTCCAGGCATCTAACTTGGAACTTTGGGTATAGGATAAACTAGGAAATATTCCTTGCACGGTTGAGAATCTCTTTGGCAAGAATTGGCAGGAAAAAGCTAATGAGATAGATGCTGACAATATCACCTTGGATAGATTGTCTAAATAAGAACATAAGATATGCCATACTGGGTCAGACCAAGGTCCATCAAGCCCAGTATCCTGTTTCCAACAGTGGCCAATCAAGTTAATAAGTACCTAGCAGTTTCCCCAAAAGACACAGGTTCCGCAGTGCTTGTACTGGGTCAAGCATTGATATCCTGGGTCCCTTCTTAATAATGGTTTATGGACCTTAACTCCAGGAACTTGTCCAAATCTTTTTTAAACCCAGCTACACTAACAGCCTTTACTATATCCTCCGGTAACAAATTCCAGAGTTTGATTACACATTGAGTGAAAAAATATTTTCTTTTATTAGTCTTAAATAGTTTACCCTGTAGCTTCATTGCATGTCCCCTAGTCTTTCTATATTCTGATAATCTAAACAATCGATCTACGTTTACCTGTTCCACTCCGTTCATTAATTTATAGACTTCTATCATATCTCCCCTCAGCCTTCTCTTTTCCAGGTTAAAGAGCCCTAACCTTTTTAGCCTTTCTTCATAGGAGTATCCTTGCATCCCCTTTACCATTTTGGTGGCTCTTCTCTGAACCTTTTCTAATAACGCTATATCCTTTTTAAGATCCGGCGACCAGAATTGCACACCATATTCAAGGTGCGGTCTCACCATGGAACGATATAGAGGCATTATAATATCTTTTGTTTTATTTTCCATTCCTTTCCTTATGTTACCTAGCATTCTATTTGCTCTCTTGGCCGCCGCTGCACACTGGGCCGAGGGTTTTAACATGCTATCCACAATGACGCCTAAATCTTTTTCCTCGGTGGTGGTTCCTAATGTGAAACCTTGCATCGCCTAACCATAGTTTGGGTTGTTCTTCACTAGGTGCATAACTTGGCACTTGTCCACATTAAATTTCATCTGCCATTTTGATGCCCAGTCTTCCAAATTATCAAGATCCTCTTGCAATTTTCCACAATCCTCTTGGGTTTTAAAAACTTTAAATAGTTTTGTGTCATCTGCAAATTTGATAACCTCACTCGTTATTCCACTTTCCAGGTCATTTATGAATATGTTAAAAAGTAGCGGACCCAGCACAGCTCCCTGGGGTACACCACTATTCACCTTTCTTCATTGGGAAAATTGGCCATTTAGCCCAACCCTCTGCTTTCTATCTTTTAACCAGTTCTTGATCCACAGTAGTACACTGCCTCCTGTCCCATGACTCTTTAGTTTTGCCAAAAGTCTCTGGTGAGGGACCTTGTCAAAGGCTTTCTGAAAGTCCAGATACACTATATCAACTGACTCACCTTTGTCCACTTGTTTATTCACACTTTCAAAAAAACATAACAGATTAGTAAGACAAGATCTTCCTTGTCTAAAGCCATGTTGGCTGTCTCCCATTAGGCCATGACTATCTACATGCTGAGTCATTTTATTCTTTGATGGTTTCTACCATTTTTCCCGGTACTGACGTGAGGCTCACCGGTCTGTAGTTTCCCGGATCACCCCTGGAACCCTTTTTAAAAAATGGTGTTACATTGGCGATCCTCCAGTCTTCAGGTATTAGAGATAATGATCATGCAAGGAAAAAAATCATACAAGAAACCATCCTTCAGTAAGAAGACGTTTTATCCCTCCTATAGCAAATAGGGACATCGTTTGGGTCAGTCTGCCCAAAAGGGACAGCAGCAACATCCTAGGCAAAGAAAAACAAAAGCTGCTAAGCCTCAACCGGCTCAGCAGACTCAGCCGCCACAGGGGCTTTGACTCCTATCTAGAGAACTTTGCCTTCCTGGCCCTGAACGGTCCAGAGCCCTCCACCATACCAGGAGGGTTATGTCATTTTGCCCCCAGAAGGGGTCAGATAACAACAGAAAATTGGACTCTGTCTATTGTAAGAGAGGTACAAGCTTCATTTCCTCAGCATGCCCCCTCCTACAATGGTAAGACAGTTCAATTCTCAGACCTCTCTCAACAACCAGTTAGGTCAAGAGGTCACTGTGCTTCTTGCCCAAGGGGCAATAGAAGAGGTACCCATTCTCCAGCAGGGTACAGGGTTCTACTCCCCCTATTTCCTTATTCCAAAGAAAACAGGAGGACACAGACCCATTTTAGACCTCAGAGAATTGAACAAATTCCTGTTCAAAGAGAAGTTCAAAATGATTTCTCTAGGAACTCTGCTGCCATACCTTCAGAGTCAGAATTGGCTTTGTTCTCTAGATCTCAAGGATGCATACACTCATGTTCTCATCCATCCAACTCATCGAAAGTTCCTTCGCTTCCTATTTCAGGGGAAGCATTACCAATACAGGGTTCTTCCTTTTGGCCTGGCTTCGGCACCAAGGGTGTTCACAAAATGCATGGCTGTGGTGGCAGCATTTCTTCGCACCCTAGGAATATTCATCTTCCCTTACTTAGACGACTGGCTCATTCGAGCCCCTTCAGAGCCAGAGGCCAGGGTTGCTCTCTCTCGCACAAGGCGCATCCTTCAGTTTTTGGGACTTGTCATAAACTTCCCAAAATCCAACCTTGCTCCCACTCAGTCTCTAGAGTTTATAGGAGCTCTGCTGGATACCAGACAGACAAGGGTCTATCTTCCACAGGCCCGCTGCCTTCGCATTGTGCAGTTGGCGTCCCAAGCAGTGTTAAAACCTCACCTCACTGCTCGAGAAATGTTACAGTTGCTAGGCCACATGACATCCACCGTGCATGTAGTTCCTTATGCTCGCCTCCATATGAGGGCAGCCCAGTGGACTTTATCCACTCTGGGCTCAGGCGTCAGGTTGCCTGTCAGACAAAATAGCAAACTCAGAAATGCCTTATTTTGTCCCTCCAATGGTGCCAGTCACCCCAGAACCTTTTGGTGGGGTCTCCTTTTCAGCAACCCCCACCCCAGGCCACTCTAACAGATGCTTCATAGGTGGGTTGGGGAACCCACCTGCAAGGCCCCTCTACCCAGGGTGCCTGGACCCCACAAAGACCTATCTACATATCAGTCTCCTGGAACTCAGAACAATCTTCCTTGCTCTTTGAGTATTCCACACCCAGCTCAGCTACAAGACAGTCCTAGTTCAAACGGACAATCAAGTAGCCATGTTCTATGTGAACAAGCAGGGTGGAACGGGCTCTCTGTTGCCGTGCAATGAAGCTTTGCGACTATGGGCCCTCGCCACAGAGCATCAGATTCATCTCCTTGTGGTGTATCTTCCAGGCATTCAAAACTCTTGGGCAGACAGACTTAGTCGAGTTCTGCTTCCACACAAATGGTCTCTCCATGCAGACCAGGTGGCCAAACGTTTTCAAATTTGGGGAACCCCGGACATAGACCTCTTTGCAAGTCCGCTGAATGCCAAACTTCCCCGGTTCTGTTCCAGAATTCCAGCTCAGAGTTGTCAGGCCAGGGATGCTTTCCTTCTCCATTGGAGTCAGGACTTCCTTTATGCCTTTCCACCCATTCCCCTAATTCCCAAAACCCTGTTCAAGCTTCAGAGAGACAGAGGTCATATGATTCTCATAGCTCCACATTGGCCATGGCAAATGTGGTACCCTCTGCTCCTACATCTCTCTCAAGCTCCGCCTGTAGAGTTAGGATCTGCTCCAAATCTCCTTTCTCATGAGGACGGGATGCTGTGGCATCTCAATCCCCAGTCTCTGCATCTCAGGGCCTGGTTACTGAAAGCATAGAACTTCACGGTCTTAACCTTTCTCAACAGGTAAAGGATATCCTTTATGCTTCCAGGAAGCCTTCCACAAGATGCTCTTATGCTTTCAAGTGGAAAAGGTTTTCCATATGGTGCTCGCAGAAGGGTCTTAACCCTCTTGCGATACCTCTGGAATCATTACTGGAGTATATCCTTCATTTGTCTAAGGCAGGGCTTAAGGCCAATTCAGTGAGAGTTCATTTGAGTGCTATTGCAGCTTCTTTCAAGCCTCTAAATGTGCAACCTATTTCCTCTCATCCTCTCATAGCGAGATTTATGAGAGGTCTTCTTTTAACTAAGCCTCCCATTAAGCCACCACCGGTAGCATGAGACTTAAATTTGGTTCTTGGGCAGCTTATGAAACCGCCTTTTGAACCATTAGCCACTACCTCTTTGAAATTCCTTTCCTGGAAGGTCATCTTTCGTATTACAATCACATCGGCACGTCGCATCAGTGAATTGCAAGCATTGGTGGCTGATCCTCCTTATACAAGGTTCCGTCATGATAAGGTAGTCCTTAGGACTCATCCACACTTTATGCCAAAGGTGGTGTCACCTTTTCATTTAAACCAAGCGGTTTACCTTCCTGTATTCTTCCCAAGGCCTCATGCCTCAAATGCAGAAAGGAATCTTCATACTTTGGATTGTAAAGGGCTCTGGCCTTTTACTTACAAAGGACACAGCAACATAGGAAGTCCTCTCAACTCTTTGTTGCTTTTGATCCTAGTCATTTGGGACTTCCAGTCTCCAAAAGAACACTGTCCAACTGGATTGCACAGTGTATATCTTTTGCCTATGAGAGTAAAAACCTTCCTCTGGAAGGCCATGTCACAGCTCACAATGTGAGAGCCATGGCAGCCTCTATGGCTTATCTTCACTCTGTGTCTATCGACGACATCTGTCGAGCAGCTACTTGGGCTTCGATTCATACCTTCACAGCCCATTACTGCTTAGACAAGGACTCCCGCCGGGATGCCTTGTTTGGTCAGGCTGTTCTTCAACACCTGTTCCATACTTAATCAACTCCTACCCAACATCCCTGGTAGGATGCCAGAGATCCATGTGGGGAAGTGGAGCCCTTTCACAGGGGCACACAAGTTCTGGGGTCTTCTCCTTGGCATCTGCAGCTAGGGAATCCCCCATATGTGAAGACTAAATTCCTGCTTGTTCCTGGAGATAGCATAGTTACTCACCTGTAACAGGTGATCTCCGGGAACAGCAGGAATTTAGTCTTCACAACCCACCCACCTCCCCTAGAAGTTGTATCTCTCTATCTCTCTCTCTCTCTTTGTCTCAGCTTTAAACTCAACTGGAGAGGGACAGTTGGGAAAGGTGGGAAGGCAGCACGCAGGCGCTGTGGGATGCTCCCAAAAGCTTTCCTATTGGATGCTGGGGAGCATTCTCTCGCAGGCTCCGTCTGTACCGACGATACCCATATGTGAAGACTAAATTCCTGCTGTTCCCGGAGATCACCTGTTACAGGTGAGTAACTATGCTTTATCTTAGATGACCAGCAAGGTGGTATTTTTTTTCTTTTTAAAGCAGTCGTCCATGTTGCCTGCAGTTTTTTAAAAATGTATATTTATTTTTTTATTTCTTTATTTTAGGTTTTTCTATACCGCGCTCTTTAAAATCAGCTCAGTTTACAATTAGAACAAATTTGTTCAGTGCAGGCGGCGTCAGCACTGTAACTTACAAGGAACAGGGTTTACAACTTGGCTAACTGGGGTAACTATGTACAGGCTACTTGGTAGCAGGCTACTCAGTTAAATAACTATATACAGGCGAAACAGTCGTGTCAGCGATGGAGGGTGGCAACATGACTGCTTGGTGGCTATTTACAAGCTTGTGTGCTATATAGAAGATTGTGTGCTATATACAAGGTTGTGTACTATATACAATTGCATATCAGGTGTCTGGCAGCGTTACTGGGCAGGGGTGTGACTGCATGTTGTTGGGTCTGGGGTGCTATGTTGGTGGTTTCATGAGGCTGGATGTGCGGGTTGCGCCCAGCAGGCGCCAGGCGCTTGTAGCCAGAAGCGAGAGCCTCTCGGGGCTTGCCCCCCCCCCCCCCCTCACTGGGTAAGTGAAAAAACGATAAGATCGCTCTAGACAGCTGTTCAGTTAACACGTAGTGATGTATTATGCTGCTTTTGCATGTCATTCCTGGGGAAGATGTTGAGTGTGGCAGTAGCATTTTATTAGTAATTACTGGTTTTGTTTCACTAGTGCAAAATGGAATGAATGCATAAGTTCTCACTGGGAAGGTGTGTGGGCAGACTGAAGGCTTTTTTGAAAGACAGATGCCTTTTGACAATGTGTGCCTGTCATGCATATTTTTAAGCTGCTGCTTTTATTTCACTTGTGTATTCCTGCTTTTGGTAACTGGTGGTGGTGTGCCCATAATTGTTCTGTGCTTAGGAAGCTGAAATGTCTGCAAAGTAAATGTGAAGTTACTTAAAAGTAAAGCCTGAGGTTTTCCATAAACTTGTTTTTCTGGAATAAATGTAGCAAAGATTAATAGGTTTTGTATTTATGTGAATAAAAATAGCTTTTCACCGGCTGCATAAGTCCTTCTGTTTGTGTATGATTCTTTTGTACTACTTAAGTAGCATTGTTCAGTTCTTACAGTAAACTGAAAACCAAATGTAATGACTTGGCAAAAGCTCATTAAACTCCTCTCTGATTCAGGAAAAAAGGGCTCTTGAAAGACGGATATCTGAAATGGAGGAAGAACTTAAAGTAAGTGTACATGGATTTCATGCAATTTTGTGCCCAACATTATTGTGATAGAATTTTATTTATCAGAATTCATTTTATATTAAGGTTATGACAAATCTTACACCTAAATACATTGGGGGCATAGGCATCAGAACAAAATGGGCCACATGGCCATGACCCTGGTCCCACCAAAGCTTTGCCCGCCAGCAGAGAAATTAGTCTTTGCCATGATCACGGCAGTCTTCCCCCTACAGCTGACCAACTCAGAAGTTGATTAGATTGAGCTCTAGTCAAGACCATACAGTTCAAATAGGCTTTGTGCATAATGTTTAGGACTTAATATTTAGTTGATTTTTCTGTAATTTCAGACTTGTTAACCAAAAACTTTGTTCCCTTTTGGGTTTCAATCCAAAGTTCCACAAAGCCTATCGGGGTGTTTTATGTTCACAGTACCACTTCCCAGTGGATTTAGCAGGAAGTTCAAGAGCAGCTTGGTATACTGAATCTAGAAATCCCTAGAATTATAGAACAAATAACTTTCATTTGAATCATTCTCGTGTTAATAGTTTGTGGTGCTAGCATTTTAAACTAAGCTTTCTCATTTCTTTTTAATGTAAAGTTTCTACAGTATGTTTTCTTACTCCATGGTAAGGAAAGCATTGTTAATATAAATGGTTGGTTTGTACTTTAAGCTTAGTATCATAATTTGGGGACGGGGGGAGTTTCTTTATAGAACAAAGGTTTGCACCTCTAAATCTACATGCTGTTACATGTAGAGGACAGTTTAAAAAAAATCAATGGAAAGTCAATGGGTTCTTTTCCCTGCAGATTTTTGCATCCGTTCTCAAATGGAAAGTGTATTTGTGCTTTTCCTTTGAAAATGCTCAACAAAATAGTTCCTATGGAGATTTGTACCCACTTTTCCTGCAGGTATCTCTCTAGCAAAAAAGTGCATAGTTATGAAGATGTGAAAAAGCAATAACTTCATAAGCCTAACCTCATTCTCAAAAAAACCTTCACGAAAATATAGATGAAAAGTATACAAATTCTAGAACAGTGGTCTGTCTCATCTTGGTCCTCAGGAAAAACCTAGCCAATCAGGTTTCCAGATAACCACAGTGGGAGTTTTGCATGCATTGCCTTCATTATGGGCAAATATCTATTATTGTAGTTATCCTGAAAACCTAACTGGCCAGGAGAAGTAGTACAGTTGTGGTCAACATTATCGGCACCCTTGCAATTCAACCCTATAATGTCCAATATCTTAAAAAAAAAAAAAAAAAAAGTGACCAGTGAAAATGGCTTTGGACTATATATGCACACATTTGACACACAAAATAATAAAATAAAACAAGACCAATTAAAAAATTATTGGCATTCTTATAAACAATTCAAATCAGTTTGAACAGAAGAACCACATTAGCATTACAGTAAAATTTAGATGCATCTGTGATCAATTGTCTGTACTCGCATGACTTGAATCAACCAATGAATGATGGCTCTAGTGTTTAACATGACCACATTCACGCCCTCTTCCATTTACACAACAGTGAAGACGAGACTATTGTAAAACCCATTATCAAACATCAAAGGGGTGCAAGGCCATCTCCAAAGACCTTGGGATTCCTGTGTCTACAGTCCTCAATAGAAACATAGAAACATGACAACAGAAAAAGACCACATGGCCTATCTAGTCTGTCCTTCCATATCAACAATTACAACAGTCCCCTTTTTACCTTTAGGGATCCTCTGTGTTTGTCCCATGCTTTTTTCAATTCAGTTACTGTCCTCATCTGTCCTCATGTTAAGAAGTTTTCTGCTGATGGAACTGTCAATCTTCAGGACGTGGTAGGAAGAGGAAAATGAATCCAAGAAGTCTTCGAAGGTTAGTGTGAACAGTTGGAAATGCACCATGTACAACATCCAAAGAGCTTAAGACTGACCTGGAGCAATATGGAATGGTGGTTTCAACCCACACCATACACCGCACACTAAACAAAGGAGGACTTCCTGGGTGAAGAGCAAGGAGGACCCCACTGCTCAAAGATAGATCTAAAAGGCACACCTAACCTTAGCCCAAACCTACCTTGAGAAACCACAATCCTTCTGGGGAAATGTTCTTTGAACAGATGAAGCCAAATTTGAGCTCTTTGGCAATGCAGACCAATGATACATTTACAAGCAAAGAAATGAAGCGTATAAGGAAAAAAATACCCTTCCTACAGTTAAATATAGTGGAGGTTCCATAATGTTGTGGGGCTGTTTTGCTGCCTCAGGAACTGTAGGCCTGGAACGTAGACATTCAAGAGTCCCAGCTATCTACAATGCATGCTCTTATAAGCTCCAGGCCTACCGCACTGAAACCCTAAAACATAAAAGAGATTATGAGATCATCATCATGCGCTCAATAAATAAACCCAGGGAACTATTTTCAGTAGCTAAATCACTCCTAAATGATCCAGACAAACAGGTAGCTGTAGATAAAATAACCCCACAGTCTATAGCTGACCATCTTTGTTCTAAATTCCTCACAACCCAATCTCTATCGCCCCCAACACATCGATCACTTACCTACCAATGTTACCCCTAAACTAACCTGGGAAAAGTTTGATCTGCCTTCCATAGATGATGACATAACCATAGCAAATCTCAATGCCTCTACTTCAGCACTAGACCCCTGCCCAGTCTCTTGGGTAACAGCCACCAAAGAAACTCTTGCCCCATACATACGTAACATAGTGCAAGCTTTCCTCAGCACTGGGATCATGCCAACCCCCATGAAGATGACCTCAATCTAACCCATACTAAAAAGATCCAAACTTGACCCCACCACCCCCACATTATACAGACCGATATCAAGCATCTCCCTACTGGTAAAGATAACAGAACAGATCGTTCAAACCCAACTCTAGAAATTCATTGATGACCATGCTCCCCTCGACCCTTTCCAGAATGGCTTCAAAAGGAACCACGGAATGGAAATCCTATTCACTTCTCTCCTAAATACAGTAATCCCATATATCCAAACGCCTACCCAGGGATGTCTCCTGATTTTCCTAGATATATCCTCAGCCTTCGACTCTTCCTCACAACCAACTCCTCGACAGAGTCTGACATTGGCCTTAGGGGCATCACCCTCAACTGGTTCTACTCATACTTAGACCACAGAACACAGCAAGTAAGAATCGGTGAAAAGACCTCCCAGCCATTCCTTCAATTGCAAGGTGTTCCTCAGGGTTCTAGCCTATCCCCCTGCACTCTCCCCCCCTCCATCTCCATCTAATGTACATGGTTGCCTCAATCGGCATTATAACCAACTGTTATTTTTGCTGTTCTTAGATAAGTTCCCCCTAAGTTTTTGTTCTATGTAAAACAGATGTGTCCAGTTTGTTCCATGTAAACCGTCTTGAATTGTAGAAAGACGAGATATAAAAAAACTTCAAATAAATAAATGAAGTCAGAGGTATTTTGGAGCAAAATGTGCTACTTAGTGTCAGAAAGCTAGGTCTGGGTCAAAAGTCATGGGTCCTCCAGCAGGACAATGACCCAAAACATACTTCCAAACGTACAAAATAATGGTTAAAAAGGAACAAATGGACTGCTTTAAACTGTCCAGCAATGAGCCCTGATCTCAATCGAATCAAAAACCTTTGGAAAGAGGAGG
This sequence comes from Ichthyophis bannanicus, assembly GCA_033557465.1. NCBI lineage: Eukaryota > Metazoa > Chordata > Amphibia > Gymnophiona > Ichthyophiidae > Ichthyophis > Ichthyophis bannanicus. Next base: position 512,797,135 of record CM066037.1, read on the forward strand.
AAGTGACGTCAGCAACTAGTATGGCAGCCTAGTTTGAGAGCTCCGGAGGGCAGCTACAGTTTTGTTATAATTTCCCCGGTTTGGGCTTGCAATTACCCGTGTACTCACAGTTGGTGGAGGGGCAACGAGTCCTGCACCCCATGGCGACACGGAAGAAGGCGGCGGATCTAAAGGAATTCGCTTATGGGGGAGCGAAGTCCACAGCGGCCGAGAAGAAGATGGCGGGGCAAAGCGCGGGAAATGGCGATGCGCTCGATCGGAAGGGTCAGCGGAGTGAGGCCCCTGCTGTGGCAGAGACAGTCATGCACAATGTGTCGAGGGATGAACTGCAAGGCTGGTTTGGAGAGTTAAAAACGGAGATGCAGGCTGTGCGGACTGAGGTGGGTGACATGTGCGCTGCTTTGAGAGAGGAGATGGGAGAACTGGGCCACCGCGTGGAGGAGCAGGAACGGCAGCTGGGCCGGTTGGACACCCGGCAGAGCGCGATGGAAAGCTCATTAAAAGAAACGGAAGGGGGGGGCGGAGCCTGATGTCCAGCGGGATGGTCGCATAACGCTGAGGCTCCCGAGAGGCCTACTCAGAATCCTGAATTAACACCGTACATACTTGGAATTTCTACTCTGATCTTGCCGGGGCACATTGGTGAGATGGCGGGGACCAAACCCACGCGCCTGGAATTTGGATCTCCAGCGGCTTCTCACGGCAAACGTTCCAAAACTGAACCTCCGTCCCCGCAGAAGGGGCTGGCCTTGCGCGAGGGCCCCGAAACGCAGCAGGAAATCCTCGCAGAGATTAGAGGGGTCAAAAGCCTCGTGCAGTCAAACGGTGAAGCACTCCGAGCGCTGCGGGAAGATTTTGGTGTGCTGCAAAGCAAGCTAGAAGGGCTTTCTTCGCGTCAGGACAAAATGGAGAGCATATTGGACTCCCATGCGGCCCTGTTGTCCAAACTCGACAAAGTTGAACGTCAGATGCGGGCCTTGCAGAAAGAAGTGGAAGATGGCAATAATAGAGCGCGCCGCAACAACATACGACTCGTGGGCATACCGGAGGGAGCGGAATCGGGAGACATGAAAGAGTTTTTATGCAAAATCCTCCCTTCCCTGCTCCAAATCACCTTTACCAAAGATCTGGAGATCGATCGCGCTCATCGTGTACCCACAAGCATAACGCTCAACAGGAAGACCCCGCGGCCTATCATTTTCGACTTTTGAGATATCAACACGTGGAGCAAATTCTAAGTGCCTCTCGGGCAAAGGGCCATATGGAGTTTGAGAGCCACAAGATCTCCTTCTATCCCAACTTGGCTAAACCCACAGTCGACCGCCGAAAGCGCTTTCTGGAATTCCGGCCGAGGCTTCAACAACTACAAGCACGCTATGGCCTGATGTACCCGGCCAAGCTCCGAGTCACGCTTCACAATCAGACCAGAACATTTGAGGACCCTGATCTACTGGCGGAGTTTTTGGATTCCAAAGAAGCCGACTTGATGCGCTGACTTCCAGCATACTCCTGCAAGTATTCTCATATCCGCTGTACCTGCCATATTGGATCTACCGCAGCCCAGCAAAGAGTCTGGCGAGGGCAGTTTGTTGCCTTACTTTTGATGATATCTGTGACCCGACTCCATCTACCCACAGTAGCCTCGATGAGTATCAGAGACAGTGTTCATTATGGACTCTGGTGTTTCTTTTCTTTTTTTTCATGTCTTTCTATTTCCTCTCTAGGGCCTCCTCCCGCAGACATTTGGTCGCCATATTCTTTGGGGGTTTTGCTTCTTCTCTAAGATATTTTGGTACATACTTTTCAATATGGGGTGTATTAGCCAGAATACTCGGTGATTATGTCATTGTTGCACAGATTCTGATTATGCTGTATGTTTTCAAGCGCCCTTACCTAAAATGTCTATTACCGATTGATGGCACCATGTAAGATTTTCTCATTGAACGTAAAAGGAATCAATAATCCGATAAAACGGAAGAAAATCCTAAGCTACCTAAGTCAGGAAGCCGAGGATCTGATTTTCTCCAGGAAACGCATTTAAATTCGAAGGAAACTCTTAAACTCAATATTAAACCTTACATGGTGGCCGCCTATTCCCCAGCCGTTTCTAAGAAATGTGGGGTTGCCATACTGGTTAGGAAATCTTTGCATGCTACTATTATTGCGACTAGCTCAGATACAGAAGGTAGATGGTTCAGAGTTCACCTCAAGATAGGTAGCCTGAAGTTACATGTATATGCCTTTACGCTCCTAATGTGGATGACCCTGCCTTTTTTGCTACCATTGCTCAGGTTGCGCAGGCCTCTGCTAATACTTCATTGATAATTGGGGGGGATTTCAATCTAGTCCTTGATCCCCTGATTGATAAACAGCCGCCTAGGACAAGTGGTTCCCCCAAGAGTCACACCACGCTTATCTCCCTGATTAAAGATCTTGCTTTAGTTGATCTATGGAGGTTACTACACCCCAATGAGCTTGACTTCACCTTCTTCTCTTCCCCTCATAAATCCCAGTCTCGCATAGACTTCTTTCTAATATCAGTACACATGGGGTAGCCTCTAACTTTTATAAAATATTATGTCAGGGTACAGACACGGCCACTTTTAGTGCCCAACAAGCCTGGGAGCGCGAACTGCAAACCACTTTAACCCCCGTGCAATGGAGCGTTTTCTGGAGCAAAGTAGTGCGGGTTTCCCGGTCTGCCTCTGTTACCCAAACTCTCTTCCTTTTGCACACAGATGCTCTTATACCCCAGAAAAGATAGCCAAATGGAACACAAATGCTAGGGACCAGTGTTGGTCTTGCCATACTGCTGTGGGAACCTTCGCTCATATTATTTATGAATGTCCTCAACTACAGGTTTATTGGGGGCGGGTCTGGGGTTGTATTCAATTTATCTTACACCTTCACGAACCTCTCTCTTGAAAGATCGTGGGACTCCGCTCTGAGGCGGAGGTCCCCTCTCTTCCTAAGAAGGGTCGCTTTCTCCTTGATTTCATGCTGGGTATAGCCATATGCTTAATCACGAGGAATTGGAAGGATAGCTCACGACTTACTGTCAATGAATGGTGGAACCTCGTCTGCTTATATAGTAAATATGAGCAGACCCCTCGGAGAGCTATTCCCCATGCCCAAACTCACTCTCGCTTGTCTAAATGGCAGATGCTTAATGATCATGTACAATCTGCTCAGTGTTCCAATATGCCTGTATCATGTGCACTCATCATGTTTCAGATCACCGTTAGGTTTTGTAACACAATAATGTAAGTACACGCCCGCTTCGGGAATGATTAGTTTTCTAGAGAAGAAGCAGGGGGGAGGGGGGTGGCAGGGGTTTACTTTGGTGTATGTATTACACTTTATGTATCTGTCTTCTAGCTGTATGTCTTCCTTTTCCTTTGTTGTTATAAAACGAAAATAAAGAATTAAAAAAAAAAAAAAGAAACGGAAGCCTGGAAGGACATGGTGCTGTTAAAACTTGAAGATCTTGAAAACAGGTCCCGACGGAGCAATTTAAGGATCCGGGGAGTACCAGAGGAGAAGGAGTTTGGGGACAGCGAAAGGGTCGCGCTTGCGATTCTCCGGACTGTGCTCTCTGATTCCGGGACTGAGCTGGCACCGGGGGGGCTACAGTTAGTCCGGGCCCACCGGGCCTTGGGCCTTAGTAGGCCTAACCGGCCGCGGGATATTGTGCTGTGTATGGCAGACTTTAAACTTAAGGAGCAGATCCTTACCCTGATGCATAATCGCCGGGATTTTGTTTGGCAAGGTTACGAGCTACAGATTTTCACGGATTTGGCAGCTGGAACGCTACAGCGGAGGCGGGAAATGCTGCCGGTTACATCTATCTTGAGGAGAGAGAACGTCCGCTACCGTTGGCTGTACCCCTTTGGCATCCTCTTCACCGTGGGGCTTAAGAACTGGCGGGCCCACACGGTTGCAGAGGCTATGGCAGCGGTGAAAGTGGCAGGGCTGGGGAGCGGCCTGGAGAAGGATTTGCTGGAAGGAGGTGGAAGTGTGCAGAAGCCAGCGCCCCGGAGGAGCGGTGAAAAGCGGCGAGGGAGTCCGGAGGTGGTAGCTGAGGAGCATTCTAACTGCGCTGTGCTGGAGGAAGGCACCTGAAAGACTGGGGGATATTATTGTCTTGGTTTATGGTATAGCTCCTGGAGGGGTAACCTTATGTTTAGTTCGGTAGGATCTTGTTTGAACTGTTTTGGACTTTCATGGTGTGGGATGTATTAATATGTTCTGTCGGGGGGTTTTGGTCTGCTATAGGGAGGGGGTTCTGCTAGGGAGATGGAGGGGGGAGGTTGGGGGAGTGGAGAGGGGGAGGGGGTGGACTAGGGAGGAGTGAGGGGGTGTGGGTGGGTATGCGGGGCGGGGGGTGAGAGTGAGGTTGGTTGGGGATGAGAGTGGGAAGGGGTTGGAATGAGAGGGGGGGAGGCTGCCTCAGGTTGCTGGGCACTACTCCACGGGCGACCTCCAGAGGGTGGAGGGGGTTGTGGCAGGGGAGGGGGGTGGGGGGGAGGGGGGCAGTGGGAGGGAGGGAATGGGGTGGGCGGGGGGGGGGAATGGGAAGGAAGAAGGGGGGGAGGGGGAGGGGAGGGAGGGACGGGGTGGGGGGAGAAGGCTCGGCGGGTTAGAGTGGGGCAACAGTACCTCAATGTTGCCACGATGAATGTGCGGGGATTGGGTACTTGGCGGAAGAGGCGAAGGGTGGAGCGCGAGGGGGGGAGGTTGAGAGCGGATTTCATCTGTTTACAGGAAACCCATTTGAAAGTGGGCCAGGAACGGCTGCTACAGACGAGGCGATATCCCCGGGTACTGCTAGCGGGGCAGAGGGCGGAGGCACGGAAGGGGGGGGTAGGTATCTTGGTGGGGGCGGACTGGGTAGATAAGGTGGTGGGGGAATATCGGGATAGGAAGGGGCGGGCAGTGGGACTTAAAATCCAAGTTGGGAGGGAGCAGGTATGGATTGTAAGTCTTTATGGCCCTAATGATAGGCAGGGGGAATTTTTTGCTCGTATGCAGGGGGAGCTGGGGAATTTGTGTGACGCTCCTCTCATTATTGGGGGGGATTTTAATCTGACCATGAACCCGAGGGTGGATAATGGGGGGGGTAGCGGGTTGGGGCGGAGGGTGGACCGTGTAAAACTCTTACAATTGAAGGAGCGGTTAGGAGTGGAGGATGTCTGGCGGAGTCAACACCCTGGGTGCAAACAGTATACTTACTATTCTGCGCCGCATGGCACCTATAGTAGGATTGATATGGTGTGGGCGGGGGGTGGTTGGTTGAATAGGGTGATCGAGGCGGACCATGGTTCCATTACATGGACGGACCATGCGCCTGTGTGGGTACGGTTTAGTCTGGGATATGTGGATGAAGGGGTTAAGTTCTGGAGGCTTAATGAGGCCTTATTGGATGAGCCAGGGGTGATGGAGCGCATGGCGAAGTTGATCGTGGAATACCAGGAGTTTAACCTGAATGGTGAGGTGGAGTTAGGGATGGTTTGGGACGGGCTCAAGGCGGTGGTGAGGGGGCAGTTCGTCCAGGAAGCTGCCCGAGAACGCCGCCGTAAAGGGGAACGGGAACAACAGTTGTTGAAGGATATTAGGCGCCTGGAGGGGCGGGTACATGGGAGGGGAGGAATGGATAGGGGGGAGGGCGAGCAGCTGAGGGAGTTGAGGGGGCAGTTGGAACAATTGCGCGTCAGTACCTTGGCGTATGAGTTGAGGGTTTTAAAACAAGGGTGGTTTGAGGGGGGGAAACAAGATGGGGAGGAGACTGGCCAACTGTTGCTGAGTAGCGGGATGCAGATGAATATTGGGGGTATTCGGAGTGGCGGGGGGAGAATGGTACACGGGAACAATGAGATCAGGGAGACTTTTGCGGACTACTATAAAGTATTGTACACTAGTGAAGTGAAGGGGGGTCCGGAGTCGAGTGTTGAGTATTTGAGAGACTGTGCCTTACCTTCTTTGTCCCAAAGAGGAGATGGAGCGGCTGGATAGGCCCATAACGGAGAGTGAGGTAGTCTCGGCGATCGGCACGTTGAAACGGGGTAAGGCCCCTGGTTTAGATGGCCTATCGGGGCGCTTCTATCAGGTGTTTCGGTCCCTGTTGGGGCCTTTGATGGTGAAGGTTTTTAATGGAGTGTTAGATAGTGGGGTGACTCCACGGTCGATGCGGGAAGCAGGGATTACCCTTATTCCTAAGCCTGGGAAAGACCCGATGGTGTGCGGGTCTTATCGGCCCATTTCCCTGCTGAATGTGGATGCCAAACTGCTCGCCAAGGTATTGGCCAATCGCTTGGCCACCGTGATGCCGGTCTTGATACATCCGGACCAAACCGGGTTTATCACCGGGCGGCAAGGAGGCGACAATATACGCAAGATCTGTAACCTTACCTGGAGGTGCCACGGACGGGGCAGCGGGCGGTTTTTCTAACGGTGGATGCGGAAAAAGCATTTGATAGGGTGGAATGGCCCTTTTTACTTAGTGTTTTGGAGAAAGGGGGGGTAGGACCAAATTTTGTTAAGTGGGTTCAAGCGATGTATACGGCACCTCAAGCCCGGGTGAGAGTCAATGGTAGTTATTCGGGGGCGTTTGCGCTGGGGAGGGGCACTAGGCAGGGCTGCCCCTTATCTCCCCTGCTCTTTGCGCTGGTTATTGAACCGCTGGCGGCGCGGATTCGGGGATCTCCAGATATAAAGGAGATCTTAATGAACTCCCAGGAGGTTAAGATTACGTTATTTGCTGATGACGTTATTTTTACAGTGAGGGAGCCCTTGATAACCTTGCCGAATTTGGTGCGCGAGATTGCGAGTTATAGTCGGGTGGCGGGATATAAGATCAATGACAGTAAATCCGAGATTTTGGGGTTTTAATCTCCCTAAGGAGTTGGAAGAGGGGTTGCGAGGGGCGTTTGCGTTTAAGTGGGTGGGAGATCACTATCGCTACTTGGGCATCCAGATGGGACCGCATTTGGGGGACTTGGTGAAGGTTAATTATGGGGGGCTTTTGAAGGAGGTGCGCCGGGACCTGCAGCGGTGGAAAGGTCTATACCTCACGTGGCTGGGTAGGATAGCGGTGTTAAAAATGAATGTCTTGCCTCGGTTTCTGTTTTTATTTAGTTCCCTTCCATGTGCGGTGTCCCGAAATTCCTGAAGAGGGCGCAACAAGTGATGATGGAGTTTATTTGGGCAGGGAAGCGCCCACGGGTGACGAGGCTGGTCATGTTTCGATCGGGTAAAGATGGGGGCTTGGGAGTTCCCTGGTTGGAAAAGTATTATCTGGCTTCCCAGTTGCGGGCACTGATCAGCTGCCACGGGGCGGAGCTGGAGACCCCCCGGTGGGTACACTTGGAGCAGGGGTCGGGAACGGGGGGGAGCTTGGTGGAGTGGCTTTGGGACCCGGGGGGGGGGGGGGGGGGGGGGGCCCCGGACGGGAATCCTTTTCGGGCTTTGACACAGGCGGTGTGGGTGCGGTGGAGACGGCAGTTGCTGGGGGGTAAAAAATATACTCGTGGAATGTCTTTCACGGGTGTCCAGGAATTTGTCCCTGGGAGGGAGGGGGGAGTGTTCCGGGAGTGGCAGGGGAAGGGGTTACAGTTTATGGGACAAGTCCTCCAAGGGGGGGGGGGACTTAAGAGTTGGGGAGAGATTCAAAGTGAGTTTGGGTTAGAGAAGAGAGGGTTTTTTGCCTACTTGCAGGTGGTATCTTTCCTGAGTCGGCGCGCGGTTAAGGCAGATGTTGTTAGGGAAGTCACGGCGATTGAGGCTCTTCTGGTGCGGGGGGTGAGGAGGGGGGCCATTTCCCAACTTTATAAGGATTTGCTTCTATTGGGGGGGGTTGGGGAGGCTATTCGGGGGGAGGTGGCCTGGGAGAAGACATTGGGGGGGGAGTGGACGCGGGAGCGTTGGCAAGAGATATATCGGTGGACTAAGAGGCTGGCACCGGGTACGGTCTACCTGGAAAGTAGCCTGAAGATTCGTTATCAGACCTATTGGACCCCGTGGGTGTTGAAGGCCTTCTCTAAGGAGGAGTCGGGCGAGTGCTGGAGGGGGTGTAAAGGGCAGGGAGATCTATATCATCTATTGTGGGATTGCCCGTTAGTGAGGGTTCTGTGGGTGGATTGGGAGGGGGTTATTCAGGCAGTGACTGGTGCTCCGGTGGTGTTGACTCCAGCCATGGTCTTACTCAATGAAATGGAAGATGAAGGGGATCGGGGGGTGCAGATGATGGCAGGTTATTGTATTGCGGCAGTGCGGGGGGAGATTCTGTTACGCTGGAAGACACCAGCTCTTCCCTCTCGGAGAGAGATTGTGGGGAGATTAAGCAGGTTGCGGGGGTTCTGCGAAATTGCAGCCTCAGTGGCGCACAAAGTGTCCCAATTCTGGCAGATGTGGAAGGGGTATGATGAGTGGCTTTTGCGTTGGGTGGATGGGCGGGGGGATATGGGGTAGAGGGTAATGGGGGTGGCGAATGGGGGGGGGAGGGGTGGGGTCTGGCTGTCGGGGAGGGAGGGGGGCGGGGTAGGGGATAGCTCTTAGATGGGAGAGAGGGGGATTTCTGTTGATATAAATGGGGGGCTTTGAGACCGAGCGAGGTGGGGGTCTCGGCCCTGGTGGTGGGTGCTGTTTTTGAGGTCATTTTGGGTTGGGTCATATGGAGTGGAGGGGGTATGGTGGGTTACTATTGTTTGTGTGAAGTTTGGTTTCTGTGTGATTGTTGTGTATTTTGAAAAACCAATAAAGGAAAAGTTAAAAAAAAAAAAAAAAAAAAACCTTTGGAAAGAGCTGAAATTTGCCATTGGTAAATGGAATTCTGGAAACACTCACGAGCTGGAACAAATTGCAGTTGAAGAGTAGGAGAAACTACCAGCAGACAGATGTATGAAACTACTACTATTTATTTATTTATTTACATTCTCTTATATACCGCGCTATTCTGCATCAGTGCGGTTTACATTGAACAAAGTGAAATTACATTGAACAGGGCATTATAACTTGGAGATAACAATTTTACAGGGAACATGGGCTATGGAGGGTTAAGTGGCTTGCCCAAGACCACAAGAAGCACCTGTGGGACTAGAAACCCCAGTCCTTCCGGCCCAAGGTTGCTGTCCTCTAGTGGGATTTGAACCCCCGACCTTCCAGCCTGAAGTACCTTGCCCCAACCACTAGGCCACTCCTCCACTCCATAACTACTACTTATTTATATAGGGTTTGGAGGCTCTCATCACTCATCAAGGGTTGTGCAACCAAATATTAGTGAAGGGTGTCATTAATCCTGTCCAGGTCATATTTTTTTTTTCTCAGAAATTACTTTGAGTTGCATGGACATCTTTTTGTTGTTGTTGTATACCTTTGAACATACTATTAAAATATGACGACACATAGTTGAAATATTTCCAATTATTTCTCAAGATATTGCACACAACCTACTTAAAATGCAAGGGTGCCAATAATGTTGACCACAACTGTATGTGCAGTGTTTACACGTGGCTGGCAACATTGGACAAAGCCAAGTTTGGCACATTGACTGCTAGCTTTCTGCCATATGTGTGGGACATCCTGCATCATAGTGATTGCTTGGGATCTCTCTTGGTGTGTGGTTTTTTTTTTTTCGCAGAGCCCAAGGGTTGCATTTTCTTCATGTGGAGACTGTTGTTGATATGATGGGAAAAACACTCTTGAAAATTTACACTACACACCACAGTTCAGTTGCCTTTTCTCTCATAGTTGTGTTAGGGTTTTCTTATTTTTTTTCAATGGAAAGCAGTGCATTAAATGGCATTTCTAAGGCTTATTCTGAAATTGAGCAGTTTAATGTTGCTTCAGCCATATTTTTTGATGTCAGAAGAGAAGGAAGACAGCTTCAAGAAATGCACCTGGTGGCAACCACACCAACCTCCCCCACCCCACCTCCATCACCACCACAATGTATGCCTATTGTGTTTAAGTGCTAGGTGTGATATATTTTCTTGTATCATAGTTTTCATAACAACTGAATACGGAGAAGCTCTTCAGTTTTTGGACAAATCCAATCCATTAGCATGAAGGCAACATTGCTCCTCTTGGAAGTTGAGCCACCAGTAGGCGCTAGAGAAATGGCACATCCTTTATTCTCCAGGAACAAGCAGGAAGTCAGCCCTCACATATGGGTGATGTCGGCGCTGACGGAACCCTCATGCAGAGCAATTCCCCAGCTTTAAAAGAAAGCCTTTGGAATTGCATCGTGAATGCATGATCCCCTTCCCACCCAAGGGTGCCATCTTGCTCAGTATCCCTTTTTCCACAGAGCCCAACGGATGTAGTCCAACTTCCCTCGCGGAAAAAGTGCGTCAAAACTCCAGAAGATTTTTTTTTTCTTCGGCCCGGTTCAATGCCGGTTCCCCTTCCTGCCTCGGATTCGGTACACCGGTATCGAGTCCAGTCTTATTTTCTTTTTTATCCTTCGTGACTAGCGTTCGCGCTTTTTTTCTTTTTCACTGGCAGCCCGGTCTTTCGACCTCGCAGGGGCCCTTTTTCCACTGATGGCTGCCAGCAGGTTTAAAAAGTGTGATCGGTGTAAAAAATTAAGGTCTCTCACCGACACACATGACTGCTGTCTCCGCTGCCTCGGTGCCGGCCATGACCTGAAGGCCTTGTTACTCATGCAGCAAAATGTCCTCTAAGGCACTTAGAAGTAGGCAGCAGCAGTGTGAAAGGATTTTCTCAGAGTCCGAATCCACCCGGGTCCGGACCTCGTTAGAAGCCTCGACGTCTCGGGAGCTGTCCAATTCAGAGCATTGTCGTGGGTCTTCTGAACAGGGGTCTCCCTTGCGGGAACACCGGAGGAAGAAGAAACCTGCGAGGGCGGCGTTAGATGCCTCCGATCGGCCTGGGCCCTCGTGGACCAGGTCGTGGAGTCCTGACTGCCGCCCCGGGTACTCGGAGCCGGAGCACCCTGCAAAAGTACCTCGCACGGAGCTGGACACGCCGAGGAAGGTAACTGCTGTTGTCCTCGTTGACTCTCCGGGAGAACCAGCATCGGGCCCGACGGCGGCGGGACCCGAGCCGGAGGCTGCGGAGTCTTCTGAGCTCGGTCTCAGGATGACGGCCTTGGAGCGCAGCATGTCTGCCTTCATGGAGCAGCAGCGGGCACTGATGGCCAGTCTCACCAGTCCGTCTGCCCCGACCACCGGGACCTCGACGTCCAAGTTGACCCCGGAGGCCGAGCCAATCCTCGAGACTCTTTGAGCTCGAGTTGATCCTCAGCCAAGGTCTCCCTCGACCTCCTGTTCAGGACTGAGGTCGTCGAAGCTGGTGCCCTCGGCGTCGGGGCGGTCGAGATCGAAGCCCGCATGGCCAGAGCCCATCGATTCCTCTTCAGAGGAATCGGCATGGGAAATGGAAGATGAAGAGTCCCCGGACACCCATCGGACTCGCCGGGGTCTGAGCCTCAGAGAAGGTCCATCCCCCCCCCCGGAGGATACACGGTTCTTGGACTTCATCAGGGACATGTCCAAGGCGTTGGCATTCCCGGCGGACACCGAGAAGGAGCTTCAGGCTGAAGAGCTCGAAACCCTCCAGTATGATTTTCCCCCTCGGGAAGCCCTTACGGTACCGGTTCCTCCAATGTTGGAATGGCTGATGCTCTGCATGTGGGAGTCACCGGCCTTGATGCCGGTTCTCAGCAAATGGGTCGATTCCATATATCGAGTCCAAAAGAGCCCTGGATTCCAAAAGGCACATCTGCCACACAACTCCATGGTTGTGGAATCAGCCATGCACAGGCTTAAGAGACAGAAAACGCACTCCTCGGTGCCCCCCTGGCAGGGAGGCCCGGAACCTGGATGCCCTCGGCAGAAAGTGCTACCAGAGCTCGATGCTGTCATGCCGTGTCCAAACATACCTAGCTGTACATGGGCATGTACTTACGAGACCTGGCAAAGGAGATTGCCGGGTTCTTTGCTGGCCTCTCCGAGGAACCCTTGCAGCGTTTCAAGAACTTGTCCATTGAGATTCGGGAGTGCTCGAACTTTGTCTCGAGCAGCCTATAACTGCTTCGAGGCTTCGGCCCTAGTAGCTGCAGCCGGCATCGGTGCCCAACGCCAGGCGAGACTAATGTCGTCGGACCTGGAGCCATGGGTTCAGGACAAGTTGGTTGATGTCCCTTGCCGAGGTGACAACCTTTTTGGCAAACCTATGGCTGAAAAGGCTGCTGAAATCGAGACGGAGTACTTCACCCGGAAAAGACTCTCCCAAAAGACTTATGCCCCTTCCATAAAGAAAGGCCTGGGTAAAAAGTCCTTTTTCCCGAGGAAGGGTACTGCTTACAGCAACTACCGCACTCACCAGGCCTCCCTGGCTCCCCAGCAGGGGCCCGGCCCGCATAAGCAGAAGACTCCCAAGCCCCAGGCACCGGCTCCTTCCCAGAATTCTAGCGTGTTCCATGTTTTCTTGTGCTCATTACTGTATATAGATGCTGCCCATGTCTTTCATATTCTTTATAGTTAAATTGCTGTTCAAACGGGGTTCTCCCGATCTTACTTCAGACATCTATATACAGTAATGAGCACAAGAAAACATGGAACACGCTAGAATTAAGAAGTGATCTCCTGACGAAACTGCGGCAGTGAAACGCCTCAGTAGTACCCAGGGAGAGCGTCGAGATCATCAAAAAATGTGGTAGAAGCTCCTAGACAAAAAGAAAAGCTAATTAAAACAAGATCTCCAGGAACAAGCAGGAATGAGTCTTCACATATGGGTACGTCTGTACTGACGGAGCCTGCGCGGGAACGCTCCCCAGCGTCCAATCAGAAAGCTTTTGGGAGCATCCCTCAGCGCCTGCGTGCTGCCTTTCCGTCTTTCCAACTGTCTCTCAGTTTTCGTTTTTCCGCGGAGCCGGCAGGACGTCCTCCTGTCACCGCAGAAAATTTTTTCTTTAATTCTTTGTTTTCTTGTGGTCGCGGCTGTCTCCCCGACTCCACCAGTACCGACGGTGTTTTTTCTTTTTCTTAAATTCAGGGAATTTTTTTTCCCTCAGTTTCTGTCTTAAATCTTTTGGGCCTTCTAGGCCTCTCCATCATGGAGCCCCGCCACCTTCTTTTCCTAAGAAGTGCCTAAGCTGTGGCGGTACAGTTTTGTTTTTAGACTCCAAGAACTGGTGTCTAACCTGTATGGGTCCTGACCATTTTCCTCCGGAGCCATTAGGCTACAATATTGTGAGAAGAGATTCTCCATTTCGAGTTTCCCTCAATACCGCGTTGCCTTCCAGTGTCAGGGCACCGACCATTTCTTCTTCTCCACAGGATCAGGTAACCCACAAACAGTCTGTTAAGACTAGCCAACCCTTGAGTGGTAAGTCTCATGCACAGCATGATGACAGCTCCGGCCTTGCCCTCAAGGGTCCATTGGCTTCAAAACCCCGGCGGGAGTCTTTGGCCTCCAAAGCCTATCAGGGGTTTCAGGTTGTTCCTGGGGCTCACCCCTCACAGAACATACTTGAGCCATGCTCGGTGGTGGCATCCACTTTGAGCGGTACCGATACCCCGGCATCGGCACTGGTGTTGAGCGATTCACTCCTCACCAGGGATCGTCATCTGGCTTTCTCGGTACCTTCGGGACCGCTCGATACGCCCCAGATTGACTTTCCAGTATCGGCATCTACGCCGATACTACCACCGATGTCGGTTCCCTCTAGACATGCATCGATAGACTCGCTTCCTTCGATGCCGAGTCTAGAATCGATCTCTAGTCTAGAAGACTGGGTACCGACACATCTCGGTACCGACGCTTACCGGTTCCGGATGCTCGGTACCGAGGATGATTATCAAAAGCCTTCGGTTACCTCGGTACCGATTGAGCAGCCACCGATGAGTGCTTCGATGTCGGTGTCGCTTTCGATTCCGACACAGCTATCGGTATCGGTGCCGGTACCCGTAGTAACATTGGGGCCAGCTCCTTCCATGCTTCTTTCACCAGATTCGCTCCTTTCTATACCAAGTTTGGAGTCGATACCTGGCATGGACGATGCAGTGCTGACTGTCTCAGGGCATGACCTCCAGTACCAGCATCCATCCTTTAAGGATCCTTTCTTGCACCGTGCAGGATCTTATATTCCTATATTCTCAAGTAGATCTTCCGGTGCCCAGGCTAGTTCTTCAGGTCTAGCCTGTCCAGGGACGGTTCCCTTTGGAGATCCTTCTTTTCAGAATTTTCTCCTGAATATGGCAACATTTCTTGCTATTCCTATCCCTGGCTATGATCCTATACAAGGCTCTCTTTCTACTGGAGAAAAGGAAAATATAATGCTTCCTTTACATCATTCCTTGCAGGATGATCTTCTAAGAATGTGGGAAGCACCTTTAAGGGTTCCCTCACCTTCTAGAGCAACTGATCTTCTGTATCAGGTACCCCCCTCTCCAGGATTTCAAAAGACTCAACTTCCCCATCATTCCATTGTGGTGGAATCAGCAATGAGAAAGGTGAAAAGTAAGAAGAAGCACTCTTCTTACCCACCAGGTCGTGAGTCTAGGACACTAGATGCCTTTGGACGTCAAACCTTCCAGACATCTATGCTGTCAACAAGGATTCTCTCATATATTTTTTATGAGTCTGTCACTTCAGGAGGTCACAAAGAAATTATATCTTTTGACTCCTTTTCTTTCAGAGCCCAAGACTGCAGACTATTCCTTACTACTTAGTCATATTAAAAGCATCTCTTGGTTTCTTACTCGTGCTTCCCTGGACTCCTTTGAGTCTGTTAGCAGAACTTCTGCTATAGCCATAGGGGCACGACGTAGAGCCTGGCTCCAAGCTTCAGACCTAAGCAGATGGGCACAACAAAGACTGGGTAATACTCCTTGCACTGGGGAAAATCAACAATGAAAACAGAAAGCAGAGCTTTACACAGGCTGCTGAAAAAAAATACAAATGCAGAAGGAAAATATAGTATTTCTATCCATATGAGCCTGGCTGGGGGACCTTGTACTTTGAGCTGTTCAGCTGGGCCATGTTTTATTCCACTGAGGCACACTTTCCCCTCCGATGTTAACACTTACTGTCCCCTTCTGCCTCCTGCAGCTCTGTCGCGTTCCTCTTAGGCCTCTGCCACATGGCTGCACGTCCTGGAACCACACAGCCCTTTCTCAGTCACTTCGGTGGGCTACCTCTGCTGTCCGGCGTTTTATGTTCCCGCCTCCTCTGCACACTCCACTGCCAGCGCGTACTGGAGCTCCCGTCCTGTTCCGCCCGCCTCCACTTAAACTCTTAAGTCCGGGTCCGATCCGACACCTCGCTCCACTATCGGGTGTCAGAGACTGAGTGATCTTCAGTTATAAAAGCCAAGCAGATGCAGAGCCTTCCCCCCTCTGAGGAGCCCATGCAGATGTGTCCCGCCCCTAAAGGCTCCTTCACAGAGACGGAAAGCTCTGCACCGGCTTGGCTTTTTTAAACTGAAGATCTCTAAGAGTTGTCGTCGCTGCCGCCGCCGCTACTGCAGCAACCCCCAGTAAATCCTGAGGCGACCCCCACAGGGATCGTTACCCACAGGTTGCGAACCGCTGATCTAGAAGCTTTTGAAGTGCGAACTATGGATGTGCTGCATTTCTTCACTACGTGGGGCTGTCTCATTTTTCTATGAAGCTGAGAAGGCATTCTTCTCATCAGTCATTCAGTTGAATGTTTTAGCCTTTTTGCCTCCTTTTTTGTCTTAGTGACGCATTCATGGGGCCTCCATCTACTTTAGTTTTTTGGGCCATTTCAAAGTTTTTCTCTTATTTTTCTGCTTTTGCCTTCATTTCCCCCTTTTTTGTGCTTGGTGACCCAGCTAAACCTTTTGCTTTTGAAAACTGAATTGTTTGATTTCTCTACAGCTATATTTTGTAGTGACTTGTCCCAAAAAAAGGCACCAACTGACTTACAAAAAAAATATGCAGGCAATATGGCAAGACCTATTCCCAAATGATTAAGATTTGTAGTCAAGAAGAAAGAGTATTCTTGGTTTTGGAGGCATCTATTACGAAGGGTTCCAGAGTTATGCCAGACACTGGTGATACATCAGCAAAGAATCAACTGTCTCCCTCAACATTTACCATTGATAGAGACCATCAGGATCAGACATTTGACAGATACTAGCCTGGAGGAAGAGGAGGAGGATGATTTGGCAGCTTTGACATTGGAAGCTATCAATTTGTATAGAGCATAAGTGAAAACACATCGTCAGTCCTCATTGGAGCATAGTGTCAAGAACATGAAAATACTAGTAGGTGGAAGATGACTCCTGATGTCAGAAGAGGTGCAATAGTCTCCAAGGATCTGAGACTCAGATTAACAAGTAACTCAGGTGAACATGGCCTCTTACTATGTCAATACCAAAGTCAGAGGGCAATCTTGGAGGAGTTCAGTTCTTGGCTTGTAGTGATGCTTCTTAATATAAATGATCCTATGCATTGCCTAAAAGTGTTTTTTCAATGCTGAGGCCTCAGTGGGTCTTGCAGTCTTTCTGTTTCTATCTCTATTTTTTTTTCTCTGTGGACAAGCAGGAATAAGTCCCTTACGTATGGTTGACGTTTCTGATGGAGCCCCATGCAGGAACTCTCCCCAGTTTCTATTTGAAGATTTTGAGAGGCTCCCACATGCTGCCGAGGTGCCATCTTGATTCAGTCTTTTGCTTACTCCAGGAACAAGCAGGAATTCATTCCTCACATATGGGTGACAGTGCCAACTGAGCACGTGTGGAACCACCCGCACAGCTTTCACAGAAAGCTTTTGGGAGTCACACTGTGCATGTACGGTCACCTTACCACCCAAGGATGCCATCTTGGTCTTCTTTTTTCCACAGAGTCCTGCAGACATGTCATCTGTGCCCTCAGTTAAAATCTATTTTTTTTCACCAATTTTTCTTCGTTCTTTTCACCGGGATCAGTTCTGATCACCTTTTCACTACCTGAGTCCACTGCCTCAGCATCGTGTTTATTCTTTGGTCCCCGTTTTTTTTCAATGCATGGGTCTTTGCTCGCAGCCTAACTGATCGAGACGTCCGAGTTTGACCTCATGGGTGCCGTCTTTCCTGCTATGGCCTCGATCAGTGGTTTTAAGCAATGTGACAAGTGCCCCCGCACTATGTCCATCACGGACCACCACAGTTGCTGCATAAAATGCTTCAGGGAGACCACGATGTAACTACCTGCCTGCTCTGCAGATGTTGGTGATGACCACAAGAATAATAAAAAGCAGCAGTGGGAGGAGTTTGGTTCTAAATCTGCCTCTGGACCAGCATTGGGGGTATAATCCCTGCCCTCGGAACTGGCGTCCACCAACTCATCACGCGCCCTGGCTTGGTCGGAGCCCCAGGGTCGCGGAGCCTCAGGCCAGGGCTCGCCCTCCAAAGACCACCTCCTGTGGGTCCAGGACGTCGTTGAAGCTGAAGGCAAGATCTGATCCTGGACTAGCAGGTAAAACCTTCGGCACTCGGGCTCGGCGTCCTCGACGCCATCGCCATCTATGATTCCCCTACAAGGTACGTGGCTCCAGGCTCAATGACCTCAAAACCTGAGTCAGCTGCTGTGGAGCTTTGCTGCATTCGTGGTGGTGTGTGGCCCAGTGCCCGAAACCTCCGGATCGTCAGTACTGACATCGGGACCATCCTCAGCAAGGACTTCTCCAGGATCAGTTGAATCTCCTCCAGGGAAGCTGGCTTGTCTGATACAAACTCCATTGGCGTCCGACTCAAGACATGACTTGCCACCGGGCCCCATGACTGCGGAGCACAGGCGTTGGCTGTTGTCCACACAGTCGACTCGAGGATTACTCTGCATTCGGCGATTCCTCTGATGCCATGTCTGGTTGGGAGACAGATGAAGGGTCTCCCAACGCCATCCTTCATTGGGATGTCTCAGGCTGTCACCTTTGTGACGGTGCCCAAGGATGAGCCTTGGACTGAGGATCTCGAGATCCTACAATATGAGGCTCCCCCGAAATAGGCACTGACTGTACCCATGCCCCCCATCCTGGAAAGGCTGTTCAGAATGTGTGAGAGCCTGGTGACTGTGCCGATTGTGAACAGTCAACTCAATTCTCAGTAGCAAATCGGCCGGAGCCCCGGCTTCGAAAAGACACAGCTGCCTCACAACTCCATGGTGGTGGAGTCTGCCATGCTTCAGATCAGAAGCCAGGAGATGCACTCCTTTGTGCCCCTGGGTAGGGAGGCACATACCATGGATGCCTTTGGCAGAAAGTGCTACTAGGACTCCATGCTCACAGCTCGGATCCAGGCATACCAGTTGTATATGGGCATGTACCTGCAGAACCTGGTGAAGGAGCTCGCCGGGTTTGTGGCTGGTTTGACAGGTGAACCTCTGGAGCACTTCCAGGCCCTGGATTCTTTGGTCAAGAAATGCTCCAAGTTTCAGACTCAAGCAGCCTTCGGCTTCGAGTCGGTGCTCATGTGGCTGCGGTGGGCATTAGTGCCTGTTGCCTTGCCTGGCTTCAGTCCTCCGACCTGGAACAGTGGGTTCAGTACAAGTTGACTGACATCCCTTGCCGGGGAGAGAACCTCTTCAGTAAGCCCATGACAGAGAAGGCAACCGAGCTGGAGACAGATTTCCTGACTAGTACCAGGCTGTCCAGGAAGACTGCTGACCCTTCCGTCGTAAGGCTTTAGGGAAAAATATCATATCGGTCTGTGGCACAAGCACTAATTATGCCACACCTAGACTACCTAGACTACTGTAACGCCATCTTACAAGGGCTGCCTAAAAAATCACTAAATATCCTTCAGATGGCCCAAAATGTTACAGGATCATAATGGGAACAAGCATTGCTGAACGCATTACTCCCATTTTAATCAAGCTACATTGGCTTCCAATTGCAGCCAGGATACAATACAAGATACTTGTAACCACGTTCAAACTTATCAATGGCATAGCCCCCTCATTCCTTTCCTCACTTATCAGCACGCAACCTACAAATAGGGACAGGAGAACCACCAATTCGGGCACCCTACAAGTCCCCACCAACATTAGATCAGTGAAAACAAGTACAAGTTGCAGAGCTTTCTCATTCTCTGCGCCAACACTCTGGAATCAACTCCCTTTTGAGCTGCGTCTAATCAAGGACATTACCAATTTCAGGAAGGAGCTAAAAACTCACCTTTTCAAAAGTCACTACAATCAACTATGACTCTCAAGTTCAATAGAGTCGTAGCAAAGAAATCAGATAATTATACGCTTTTTGAAACCGTTATATGTAGAAATATGTAAATATGTATAAATATGTATGTATAAATGTAAATATGTGTAATCCATTCCCCAAGACACTAACCCTGTGTGCTGTGACCTTACCCTCTGATCTAATGTATATACTACCCCCACCTCCCGGTCTTGATTTGACAACCCCCAAAAGATGGAATCGAACCGCTGCTGATCGCTGGAAGTGGCGGTATATAAGTGTGTATTAAATAAATAAATAAATAAAAAAGCTCTTCCACCCGAAGACCAAGAAGGCTTACAGGAAATTCCCCCAGTTTATGCCTACCAGGCTCCCCAACAGGGACAGCAGGCCAAGGGCCAGGGGCATGGCCCCCGTAAGCAGAAAGCACCCAAGCCCCAAACAGAGCCCCAGCCACAGCATGGAGGGGCTTTTGATTCCTTGGGCATAGCCTCCCTCACTCAAGAGGTAATAGGCCCAAGGTTCACTTTGTGCACCTCTGGCCGGACATCACCACAGACGCTTGGGTGCTGCAGGTGGTTCGGGAGGGGTACCACCTCCACTTTCTCTAGCTACCTCCTCCCTTCTTTCCAGGGAATTACCAATGGAGTCCTTGCACAGGGAGTTCCTGCAGAAGGAACTTAAGTCCTTGCTCAAGGATCGCGTGGTAGTCGGTCATCCAGCCCCTGTAGGGCCAGGCATTCTACTCCCACTACTTCGTTGCGCACAAAAAGACAGGGGACTTCTGGCCCATCCTGGATATTGTCATGTAGAAGATCCTTCCGAGGCTATGGAACTGGCTGAAGCAGAAGAGTTTGCTTCAGAAACTGACAGGCAGGCAGAGCACATGGCCCAGGGTTGCCAAGGGAAACATAAACAGAGTGAGTCACGAGGGGAGCAAACACGCCCGAGCTCAGGGATTAAGGAGAAACACCTAGTTGGGGGAGGGGCGCAGCTAAGCCCTCAGAGGCAGGGATATAAAAAGTACTCGCTAGAATTGAGTGATAGCTTCAGATTCAGAAGGAGAAGAGGAGGAGGAGCTGGAGGAGAAGCAAGAAAGGCAAGAGAGACGAGGACAGGAACAAGCACCTGGGGGGAAGCAGCTGAGAGAGAAACGGGAGACTCAGCTCAGGAAGCCAGAGCAACAAAGATTCACAGAGCCCATGCCCAAAAGCCAGGTGGGAGCAGCCCACGACGGGAGCCCTATCGTGAAGGCAGCTGGAGGGAGAGACTGCCTGGGAGGCTGGTTTGGGAGCACTCAGAAACTCCTGAGAGAGAGAGGTGCTGGCCAGATGATATTTGTATGTCTGAGGAAAAGGAGAAGCTAAAAGGCAGGAAAACACAGCCAGTGTTTGGAATCCTTGCTGACCCAGCCGTGCTAAGAAGTCCTTCCTTGAAAAAGCCAAAAGGTAGGCTGTATAAACCGTATAGAGAGGAAACTAGGTTTAAAAGTTTTCCTTGTGATTGCCAAGATTTGCTGGACTCTCCCTATGCTAAATCCCATATATACGGTAATGCTCAACCCTGCTCTTTAGAGTGCTGTGAAGAGAGGCCTCGGGGAAATAGAGGGGGACTGTATTTTAAAACACCGTATACCTGTGCACAAACTTACCCAGCTGAGAGTGATTGTGAGGAAATGCAGACAGGGTCTGTTACCGAAGAGATATCAGATGAGCAAATGGACTGCACGCTATCACTAGCTGATCACGTCGTATCACTTTGCTGAGCTAGCTGTTAACAAGGTTGTTTGAACAGCAGTGGAAGAAGCAAAGTGTTGCCTTTGTATGAAAAAGGGACTGTTACCTTTAAGTTTGTTCTGAGCACTGTATGTTTGAAGCTGAAAGCCAAAGAAGCTGTTTTTGTATTATGAGTTCCTGAGATGTTTTCTTTGTGCCAGAAGTATGGCAGTTTTGTCCTAAGTTTCATTTGCAATTAATCCACCCGGAAGGGGAAATAAAACCTTGTCATTGTTTTGCCTGAAACCACTCGATTACAATTATTCCTGGCTTAGTGAGTACGAGGAAATACAATTCCCAGAAGGCAGTGCATGATCAAGTGTACTGCCCTGCTTCCTAAGTTTGGATATCCCAGGCTGACCTACTCTACATGCCCCTGGCTCTGGGGAGGTTACTGGTGACAATATACAGGACCTCAACCACTTCCTTGCCAGGGAAAAGTTCAAAATGGTATCCCTTGGAATCTTGCTGCCCTACCTCCTGCAGGGAGATTGGCTGTGCTCCTTGGATCTCAAAGATGCCTACACCCACATCCTAATCCATCCAAGGCACCGTTAGTACCTCTAATCCGTCGTAGACAGAAGCCACTGTCAATACAGGGTGCTCCCCTTCAGCCTAGCCTCGGCTCCTTGGGTATTCACCAAGTGCCTGGCATCATGGCCACCCACCTCTGTCTTCTAGGGGTCTTTGTCTTCCCCTACATGGACGGCTGGCTCATCAAGGCCACCTCGCCAGTGTACCATAGGGCTGTGACAGTGGCTCAGTTTGTGGTCAACTTCCTGGAGTCACATTTGCTATCGGCCCAGTAATTAGAGTTCATTGGTGCTCTTCTGGACTCCACCCAAGCATGGGCCTTCTTACTTGGAGGATCGCACGCACCTCTCTGCCCTGGCCAGGGAAATTCAGGGCTGCTCGATGGTGACAGACAGCCAGACAGATGCTTCTCATGCTGGGGCATATGGTCTCTACTGTCCACGTCACACCCTTTGCCTGCCTCCGAATGCAGCAGGCCCAGTGGATGCTCAGTGCCCAGTGGATGCTCAGTGCTCAGTAGACACGGTCTTCTGGTCAATTGTAAGACAGAATCCAGGTCACTCCAACCCTGGTGGTGTCCCTCAACTGGTGGCAGAGCTCCCATAACATCTGAGCTGGATTGCCCTTCCGGGCACCTCCAATTCAGCATGTCCTCACGACCGATGCATCCAAACTGGGCTGGGGGGGCCCACTGCGATCACCTTCAGTTGCAGGGCCCATGGTCATCAGGAGAGAGTGCTCTGCAGATCAACCTACTAGAGCTCAGAGCAGTATACTGTGCCCTTCAGGTGTTTCAAGTCCAGATAGACAACCAGATAGTGTAAGAGATATTGTCAGTAGCAGATAAATACAGATATATAAATACTCGATATGTCTAGGGAAAACTGCTACTTTCCTTTTCCCTGGATTCCATAGGACTACCTGGCAAACAAACCACGTGATAAAACAAGAACCAACCCTATGTTTGTATATAAATTAGACTTTATTACTGATAGAAAAATAGTGTAAAATTAGCATAAATTAGTTTTCTGAGGTAGTAAGTTATGCAGCCCTATGATTACAATTACCAAGATACCTAATCTCTGTTTGAGTAATCAAAGTCACTGATTCACTGTGCACTCAGACATATACAGTATATTATCTGTCTGTCTAAGCTAGACCTAACCAAGGGGGGGAATTAAAGGCTCCTGCAAGAACGCGTTGTTGTTGGTTCCAAGAAATTCTCACGAACGGCACAAGACAGTGTGGCAGAGGTCCAACGTTTGCTACGGGCAGGAAAGCCAAGCTGTAGGTCTATAGGAGAAGTCACTCCATCCCAAGATTAGTCTTTGTCCTTAAGGCAGGCAGGCAATAGGGCTAAGAACTGTGGAAAACAAACACTCAGAGACTGGTTAGGTTACAGTTCCCAAGCAATATATCAGAAGTCTGGGTGTGCAGAAGGGTGTAGAAGTCCCAGAAATAGTTTCAGAAAGTGGTGTGGAAGCAGTCCAGGAAAAAGTGCAGAAGCCGTGTGTCTCTCCAGCATATAATTTTTTGTCCTGATCCCCCTCATTACAGCATGGTGATTGGTTGGTCTCAGGTACTGTATGTTATCTTCAGCGAATCCTTTAACAGTGGTCAGGTAGTCCTTCTCCAAAAACAAAGATCCCCATGGTACAGGACAGATGCTGGTATGTAGGTACATACATTGTTGCAAATCCTAGGCCCAGTGGCACAGTCTCTGGATGAGAGTGAGTTCTCTAGCACGTAGGCACAGGGCCGGATTTACCTATATGCCATGTACGCCATGGCGTAGGGCCCACAGCCGGCAGGGGCCCACAAAAAAAGAACCAGTTAATTTTTTTTAAACACAATTAAAAAAAAAAACCTGGTGGCTGCCGCCGCGGGGCCCCCTCTGCTGCCGCCGCGGGGCCCCCTCTGCTGCCGCGGGGGCCCCGTCTACAAGCTGAAGCCGTCGGGTCGGGTCGGGTCTCTCCTTCCCTCCCTCCCTCCCTCCCTCGCTGCAGGCTGCGAGAGACGCGAAGATAGAGCGTCTCCTCGTGTCTGTGTTAAGCCCGCGGGCTTAACACAGACGCGAGGAGACGCTCTCCCTTCGCGTCTCTCGCAGCCTGCAGCCTGCAGCGAGGGAGGGAGGGAGAGAGACCTGACCCGACCCGACGGCTTCAGCTTGTAGATGGGGCCCCCGCGGCAGCAGAGGGGGCCCCGCGGTGGCAGCCACCAGGTTTTGTTTTAAATTAAATTTTACTGTAGGCTGGGGGGGGGGGTCGGACTGGTAATGGGCTATGGGGGGGGTAGGACTGGTAATGGGCTATGGGGGGGGCTGGGGCTGGAAATGGACTGTGGGGGGGTAGTGCTGGTAATGGGCTAGTGGGGGGCTGGGGCTGGAAATGGGCTGGGCTGGGCTGGGGGGGGTTAAGGCTAGAGGTGGGCTGATGGGGTTAGGACTGGTAATGGACTGTGGGCTGTTGGGGGGGCTTAGAACTGGCAATGGGCTTTGGGGGGGGGGTTAAGACTGGTAATGGGCTGTGGGCTGATGTGGGCTGTCTGGTAATGGGCTATGGGGGGGCTAGGACTGGAAATGGGCTGGGGGGTTAAGACTGGAGGTGTACTGATGGGGTTAGGACTGGTAATGGGCTGTTGGGGGGGGGTTAGAACTGGTAATGGGCTTTGGGGGGGTTAAGACTGGTAATGGGCTGTGGGCTGATGGGGGTTGTCTGGTAATGGGCTATGGGGGGCTAGGACTGGAAATGGGCTGGGGGTTAAAACTGGAGGTGGGATGATGGGGTTAGGACTGGTAATGGGCTGTGGGCTGATGGGGGGGTAGGACTGGCAATGGGCTATGGGGGGCTGACTGGAAATGGGTTGATGGGGTTAGGACTGGAAGTGGGCTGATGGGGGGTTAGGACTGGTAATGGGTTATAGGGGGGGCTTAAACTGAAAATGGGGTGATGGGGGGTTAAGGACTGAAAATGGGGTGATGGGGGGTTAAGGACTGTAAGTGGGGTGATGGGGGGGCTAGGACTGGTATTGGGTTGGGGGGTTGCTAGGACTGGAAATGGGCTGATGGATGGCTAGGACTGGAAATGGGCTGATGCAGGGACTAGAAGGGAATGGATGCTGGGTGAGGCTGGAACTAGAAGGGAGCTGATGTTGGGGGAGGATTAGAATTTGATGGGGCTGGAAGAGTAAAATGGAGAAGGGAAAAATATTTTGTGTGGGAGGGATAAAAAATCTACAATTGGCCGGGTATTGGGAGAGTAAGTGGGGATTGAGGATGGAGGGGTAAAATTTGAGTGGATGAAATAGGAATGAGGAAAGAGCAAAAGGAGAAAGATTAGTATGTTAAAGCAGATGTAGAGAGAGAATGGAAAAAAATCTAGAAGAGAGAAGAAAGGACAAATGGACAGCAGACGATGGAGAGTTAGCAGAAGACACGAAGAAACCAGAAGAAAGTGGCTGGAGCAATTGCAGCTGAAAAAAATGCACAAAAGGTAGAAAAATATCTCTTTATTTTGAATTTATTAATTGGAATATGTCAGCTCTGGTAAATGTGCATCATTAACATCTGCGCTTTGTTTAGTACAAGAGCAAATTAATGTATAGTTTTATTTCTACAGTGTTGTACATTCCAAGTTTGGCTTTTGGGATTCCCAGTTTAATTATTGTCTTCCTATTTCTAAATTGTGATTACTTGTTTGGTGATGGTCTATGTTCTGCATGTGTAACTGAGCTGAGGTGTTCTGTTTATATAATTCCTATTTGACATTGCCACTTGTTCTCTTTCCCCAGTAGGTCATGTATTGTTGTTCTCTGAAATGTATTGGTTTAATATTTGCAGTGTTGCCTTTTGATTGGTAGAGTATGGTGCTTTGTGAGTCCTGGTAGTGCTGTTAGGATACGGCGGGTTTACTATGGGCAGTGTTTGTAGTAGTTCCTAATGTGTCTGGCAGTTGGCACTGGATTATAGTAATGTAGAAATCTTTTAGTCTTTCTTTATCCATACACTCATTAAGAGGCACGTTTACTAAAAGTTAGTATATGGTAACATTATGCAAATATTTATGCAAATGAGGCCCCTTATGCAAATGAGGTCCGCACCCCCCTTGGGCTGCCCCTGCTGGGGGCCCACAATTTTTGTTGGCGTAGGGCAGCGATGGCGAACCTATGGCACGCGTGCCAGCTGTGGCACGCGAAGGCCTTGCAGCTGGCACGCGGGAAGGTCCGCAAGTAAAATTAAAAAAAAAAAAAAAGCTGTCTTCTCCCGCTGCCGGGAAGTTCCCATCAGCCCCCGCGGGCTTAACAGAGCCGCGAAAGGGAAACTAATCCCTTCGCGCTCTGAAAGCCGGCGCGTGTCACTGTGAGCTGCGACGAGCGAGCGGATAGAGGGGGTGGGCCGGCTGTGCTGGGCTGGGGGGGCCCCGCGGCACACTCGATTCTGCCGCGGCGGCCCCGGCAGCGGGAGAAGACAGCTTTAAAAAAAAAAAATTCGCTGGGCTGGGCTGGGCTGGGGGGGGGGGGGTAGGATTGCTGATGGGCTGGGGGGGTAGGAGTGCTGATGGGCGATGGGGGCTGGGGGGGTTAGGAGTGCTGATGGGCTATGGGGGGGGTTAGGAGTGCTGATGGGCTATGGGGGGGCTGGGGGGGTTAGGAGTGCTGATGGGCTATGGGGGGGGCTGGGGGGGGGCTAGGAGTGCTGATGGGCCATGGGGGGGCTAGGACAGGAAATGGGCTGATGGGGAGGGGTTAGGACTTGAGGTGGGTTGATGGGGTTAGGACTGGTAATGGGCTGTGGGCTGTTGGGGGGGTTAGAACTGGTAATGGGCTATGGGGGGTTAAGACTGGTAATGGGCTGTTGGCTGATGGGGGCTGACTGGTAATGGACTATGGGGGGTTAGGACTGATAATGGCCTATGGGGGGGGCTAGGACAGGAAATGGGCTGATAGGGAGGGGTTAGGACTTGAGGTGGGCTGATGGGGTTAGGACTGGTAATGGGCTGTGGGCTGATGGGGGGTTAGGACTGGCAATGGGCTATGGGGGGCTGACTGGAAATGGGTTGATGGGGTTAGGACTGGAAGTGGGTTGATGGGGGGGGCTAGGACTGGTATTGGGTTGGGGGGTTGCTAGGACTGGAAATGGGCTGATGGGGGGCTAGGACTGGAAATGGGCTGATGCAGGGACTAGAAGGGAATGGATGCTGGGTGAGGCTGGAACTAGAAGGGAGCTGATGTTGGGGGAGGATTAGAATGGGATGGGGCTGGGAGAGTAAAATGGAGAGGGGAAAAATATTTTGTGTGGGAGGGATAAAAAATCTACAATTGGCCGGGTATTGGGAGAGTAAGTGGGGATTGAGGATGGAGGGGTAAAATTTGAGTGGATGAAATAGGAATGAGGAAAGAGCAAAAGGAGAAAGATTAGTATGTTAAAGCGGATGTAGAGAGAGAGAGAATGGGAAAAAAAACTAGAAGAGAGAAGAAAGGACAAATGGACAGCAGATGATGGAGAGTTAGCAGAAAACATGAAGAAACCAGAAGAAAGTGGCTGGAGCAATTGCAACTGAAAAAAAATGCACAAAAGGTAGAAAGATATCTCTTTGACAAGTTATCAGCATGCATGCAACAACAAACATCACATTAATTTTTTTCATGTATAGATTCTTTGGGAATACACACCGAGTCCTGACACAGTTAACAGTTTTAAGAAGTTTATCTTTTTTTTACTCAGGATACATTTGACATGTTATGTGAATAATACATTTAAAATATATTGTGTAACTGAATCAAATTCTTCCTAAATTCATTAAATTGAATGAAATCATTAAAACATTATAAATTGCCAATAAATTGAAATGAAAACCAAAGGATTGTGAATCAAATTGATTATCTGACAATACAAAGATTCCAACCTTTACAAATGATGTTACATAGTTCAGGCAACTTTATAAAGAGTTTTTAGATACTAAAATCTTGTTGTTAAGGTTTAATTGACGTGCTGGCACTGGCACTTTGAGGAAATTCTTTGGTTTTGTGCGGCAGTTTGGGCACTCGGGCTCAAAAAGGTTAGCCATCACTGGCGTAGGGCCTCACTCAAGGTAAATCCGGCCCTGCGTAGGCATGAACAATGATTCTGCTAACTTTCTTGATCTGCAGAATTTACTGATGGCACAGCAGAAAAGTGTTCCATTTTGTATGATTCAGAACAGTTTCTGAGTAGGCAAGGAATCCATTTTGTAACAGGAAGCCATGCTGTTTGGTTCACATTAGTTTCTGAACAGCCACCAGCCCTACAGTAGCAATTTAGTACCTCAATAAGTCAGGGGGCATGGGTTTGTTATACCATCTTTGCTGGGAAGCTGTTTGCCTGTAGAACTTTGCCATCAGGTGGAACATTGTAATCCGGGCAGTTTACCTGTTGGGCCTGGACAATGTGCTGGCAGACCACCTGAGCAGAGTATTTCAACCCCATGAGTGGCAGCTGCACTGGCAGTATTCTGGGGGACCCCCAGAATATCTGTAAGTCTGGAGAATGCGCAACTACCACACTTCTGTTCCTGGAGACTCGCCCAAGGCAGAGAGGTGGCGGACACCTTCCTCCTCCCGCGGTCCCACTTCCCTGGTTCCATGGGCACTCCAAGATTCAAACGGAAGTGGTCTACATCATCCTCATCACTCCCATGTTGCCTAAGCAGCCCTGGTTTCCCCTGCTTCTGCAGCTCTCTCAGAGGGACCTGCTCCCGCTGGAGAGCTCTCCAGATCTGTTGTCGCAAGAGAATGGGACACTATTGCACCCCGACCTTCAGTCTCTCGCTCTGATGGCCTGGATGCCGAGAGGTTAGCCATCGCACACTTCCGCCTTTCACAGGAGGTGGAGGATGTCTTACTAGCTTCGCGTAAGGACTCCACGCATCGAGCATATGCCTTTAAATGCCACAGGTTCTCTATCTGGTGCACAGATGGTGGTCTTAACCCCTTCTCCTGCTTGGCGCAAGACTTCTTGCGGTATCTCTTACATCTCATCGGGGCCGGCCTAAAGTCCAACACAGTCAGGGCGCACCTTAGTGCAATTTTGGTGCACCATCATCCTGTCGACGGCCCATTTGAGCCTTTGGTGACATGCCATTTCAAATATTTATCTTGGAAGGTCGCTTTACTGGTGGCAGTTACTTCAGCCCAACGGATCAGTGAGCTGCAGGCACTAGTGGCCCATGCGCCCTACACGAGGTTCCACAAGAACAGAGTGGTCCTTCGGCCCCACCCCACATTCCTACCGAAGGTGATCTCTGCTTTCCACCTGAATAAAGAGGTGGTACTCCCCACCTTCTTTCCCAGGCCTCATGCCTCCAGGGCAGAGGCCTCTGTGCACACACTCTCGATTGCAAGAGGGCATTGTCCTTTTACATCCAGAGGACACAGCCCCACCACGACTCAGTGCAGCTCTTTGTCTCCTATGATCTCAACCGTCTTGGGGTGGCAGTCTCTAAGTGCACTCTCCCATGGTGGGTGGCTGACTGCACTTCCTTTGCCTACAAGCAGGCTGGACTTTCTCTGCAACATCATCTCATTGTGCAAATTGTACACGCTATGGCGGCCTCTGTGTCTTTGCTGGATATCTGCTGGGCTGCCACCTAGTCCTCTGTCCATACCTTTGCAGCATGCTACTGCTTGGAGGAGAGCTCATGGCATAATAATGCCTTCGGCCAGGCAGTACTTCGACATCTCTTTGGGGAATAGTGCAGCTCCTTCCCTCCAGCCCTTTTGTGTTCAGGCTACCGGAGAGGGGATTGCATCTTTGATGTTGATACTACAGAGCCGGACATCCAGTCAACCAGCGCTCCCTGCAGCCCTTTACAGTGTGCCTTTTGGGTCACCCATGGCTCTACAGGGTTTTTTGGTAGCCTGTAGCTTGGGAGTCCCATATGTGAGGACTGGCTTCCTGCTTGTTCCCGAAGAAAGCATAGTTACTCACCTGAAAACATAGTTACTCTCTTGTTCCAGGGACAGCAGGATTTGGTCCTTACAACCCTCCCTTCTCCGTTTGGTTGCTTTTCTTTTTTCTGCTTGATTAAGCTATGTCACAATACTGAGGTAAAATGGCACCCTTGGGTGGGAAGGTGACTGCACATGCACGGGGTAACTCCCAATGGCTTTCTATGAAAGATGGGGAGTGGATCTGCACAGGCTCCGTCAGTGCTGACATCACTCATATATGTGAGGACTGTTTTCTTCTGTCCCCAGAGAACACCTGCTACAGGTGAGTAACTGCTTTCTGCAGAGTCCCACAGACATGTTCCAGACACCTCAGTTGGTAAACCTCTGTATTTCCCCTTATGGGTTTTTTTTTTTGCCTCGGGTTTTCATCCCATTTGCCTGCCATCATGGTTCTGTCCTCCTTTTTACTATTTTTTTTCTCCTTGATTGTTAACTTTCTTCTTGTCACAGCACTTTGGCCCTCCCTGTGCCAGTTCTCTGGCGGGCCTCTGCTGCCTCATTGAACCATTTGACTTTGCCACGGCTATTTTTCCAGATGACATGTCCCAGAAACCTGCCAGCGGGTTCAAGAAGTGATCCCAAGTTCTCTAGGACCATATCGATCAGATACCCATAAATGGCACCTACAGTGCTTGGGACCTGATCATCAACCCTCTACTTGTAATTTTGTGTTCACGAATGACAGGATTCAAGGGTCATGACAAGCATTGCAAATCATCTTTTGGCACTCAGGAGTCCGATCCATAGTCGACTGCATCAGAAACTGGCGGTGCATCAACACTGAGAGGCACTCAAGCTCAATCGGAATTGAGCATCCATAGTGCCCCAGACAATCAGCCATCGATCAATCTCCATCCCAAGATGAAGGATTCAACAGCATCTTTAACATTGAGGGTGACCACGCCAAACATTGGATGAAGAGTCTGGTGCATCAGCATCTGAGCCTGTTGAGGCATGGCATCAAGAGCAATGGTGGTCCGCATGAGTACCCCTCGAAGGTGCCCTGAAGGGAGGAGAGCTCATCCTCCAGGATATCAGAGGCACCAACAGCCGAGACCCAGCCACTGGTATTCCTGTACACTTACCTGATACATTGGTCAAAGTTGCTCAGGCCTGCAACCTTTGGAATCAGCAGCCAGTGAGAAGCACCTTCTGCAAGCACTCGAGGAATGTATTGGCAGTGCAGCATGACTGGGGCATAGATGTTAGCTACATCGACCACCATACAGCCGATTCTTGAGATGCATTCACTGCCTGAGGGAGAGTCCTAGACATTAGGGCATCACAGGACCCTGTTACTGGTGCCTGCCTAGCTCAGTATCCCTATCTAGGGTCTCGGGGTCCAATGCTCCCTTAAGATCTATTAGAGTATCGGTGCATAATAGCTCCCGAAAAAGCTACTGATCCCCTTGAAGCAGGAGAGTGAACCCAGGCAGAGACTCTGAAGTACTTTTGACTTCCTCTCTGAGTCTCACTCTGGGCCATCGATGTGGAATCAGAAGATTTATCAGAGGGTAGGTCCTCTGAACTTCAGTTGGACCCTTCGCCGCCTCATGAGCAGCACAAGTCCTCTCTTGAGGAGATGACCTTCCAAGAGTTTGTGATGGATATGGCCAAGGCTATTTCATTTTCTTTGGAGACTGAGGATGAGCCAGAGCAGAAGAGTTGGAGATCCTACAGTATTCCTCAGCCCCTAAGGAGGCGGTGACAGTGTCTGTATACCGAATCCTGCGGAGGGTACAGATGAGAATATGGGATAACCCCCTCACTGTACCTCCAGTTAGTAGAAGGCTTGACTCTATGTACAGAGTTCAGAAGGCTCCTGGATTTGAGAAGCCTCAGCTTTGCACCATTCCTTGGTAGTCATATCTGCCCTAAAGAGAATCAAGATTACCAAGACTCATTCCTCAGTGCCCCCAGGGAGGGAGACTCGGACATTGGACTCTTTAGGGAGAAGAGGTTTGCAGAGTTCCATGCTTGCTGCCCAGGTGGCCTATAAGTATATTCTTGAAGAACATTGTGTGGCTTGGCGGATCTGGCCCTCTTCCTCCCTCCAGAGAAATTGGTTTAGTATTGTTCCCTAGTGGCCCATGGCAAAGGCTTCTCAAAGTTCAAAGTCCAAGTGACCTATAATATCTTTGAGACTGCATCCAGAAATGTTGCGATCTGTTATCATACCTGGAACAGTCAGTGCAAAGCAAGCTGGCAGACCTCCCGTGCCATGGAGAGAATCTCTTCAAGGAGCAGGTCGAAGAGAGAGCTGGCTATATCGAAAAGCAGCATGTTATTCTTACCAGGCTCTGCAGGTGCACATCTGAGCACACCTCCTATCGTAGGAGTCATCAAGGTGGAAATTAGAAGACCTATAACCCTCACAGGTGTAGGTACTTTCCTGGGCCCCAGGCCTCCCAATCCAAGCAGGCCCCTTGCTGGCAGCAGCGGCGTGAGAAGGCTCAAAAGGTCCAGCCAGCTCCTTAGCCAAAACCTGGAGCGGAGTTTTGACTGGTTCCTGCGGAGCATAGTCAATCTTCCAATGACCGCCGTAGACAACCCTCCAGTTGGGGGAAGGCTCACTCTTAGACTCATGGGTTCTACAGATCATCCAAAGCAGTTATCGACTATATTTAATGGAACTACCACCAAATTGTCCCTGAGGGGTTGTCACACCCCCTTTCTCAGCGTATAGGCGGTTGCCTGAAGGAGTGGGAAATGTGCCAGATTATCCTTGTAAGTGCTGATGCTTGGTATCCCTGTAGTTGTGGCCCAAACGAAAGACAGCCAAGGTTTTGTGTGATAACAAAAACTTTATTTGTTGCACAGGATTCTGTCATCTATCCTCCCCTAACCAGTAACAAAACGGTGGATCCTTTTATATGCCAATGTAAAGTCCAACTGAAATACAGTCCAACCTGGTCCTTCTCAGGGTTGTCCCATTATGTACAAAGTTCATTCAACTTCTTCTCATCAATGAACAGCTTCAGTAGCAGCTAATCACTCCCATAGCTTTCACCATATTCAGCTGCTTACAGACATTGAGTTTCACTCTAGCAGAACGCTGCTTCTCTCTGTGCAAACTCAGTAGCATGAATTACTTATCAGCACTTCTCTTATACAATGCTATTAACAGCTTCACTCTTGGCAACACATAGCACAGTCTGCTTCCATGTCAGAATAAGACCAATCTGATTTAGTTGAACCTAACTGCATGGATTCAACATCTGAGTCAGACATCTCATGATTCAAATCAGGGTACTGCAGATCAACAGGCTTCCATGGTTCCAAATAGTGTCTAAGCTGTTTCCACTCTCTATTCCTTTCCCTCAGTGGAATATAATTATAACTAGAATCAGCAGCCTCCTTTAAAGTGGTGTTAAAGGAACTCAACTGGCTTGCTCCTCTTCTAGTACGTCTGGGTTGCAAAGGTGGGTAAAAAGACAAGTCTCTGTTCTTGCACTGCTCCTGTTTCACTGGCACAGCGTGAGCTAGCTTTAGCTTCTCTCGTCGAAGCCTACCATCAGCTGATGAATTAGGAACAGCTGAGGTACTTCCTAAGCTTCGGCTAGTATCTGGCTTCCTGCACTTGGAACGCTTAGGCAGCTTATCATACAGAGTTTTATACTTGGTTAAACTCTCACCTCTGTTCACAGCTTCTAGGGAAGAGTCTAGGGAAGATATACTCTCTCTTCTGGATAAGGGTTCCAGCCTCTCCCCATGAGAATAAAAGTATGTTCCCACCTGCTTCTCCTGGCTGTCTGGTTCGCGTTGACCTCTCTCCCTCAGAGGAAGCTTGCTCCCCTGCTGTCTCAGAGACCTCCGTGTCTCACAGCAGTCTGGATGGCAACTCTCCCAGCACCATGTGCTATCCTGGCAATGGCTGCTCCACCCTTTGCTTCTCTCTGCCTCTTGGTCAGAGTCAGGTCCTGAGTCTCCTGCCTGAACACTTCCTGTTCTCCCAGGCACTCCTCCTGCTCCTCCACGAACTCTCCTCAGATCAGAACTCAATCTCCTTCTCCCACACGAGCTCTCACCCGATCTCGAACTAACTCTCTCTGTTACTTCCTGGTTAAGAGCATTGGGCTGTCCTATCCGGTTTGACTCCGCCCCCTTGCCTCTTACGTCAGCTCCCCTGTTTGTCCTGGAGCTGGGGTGTGGCTCTCTCACTGCCTTTCTGTGCAGAGAGTTTCTCTGGGTTTGTGCTTTAACCCCTTCCTTGCCTGCCTTAATGTATGCATTAGAGGAAAGCTGCAGTTTTAAACCCATTTTCTCCCTGTTTAAAGCCTCTGCATCATCACAGGGGTGCATCATCTCGGCCCAGTGAATCAGGAACTGCTTCAGAGAGAAATCTCCACCCTCTTGTCAGGTCTCACGATGGAGCTTGTGCCACCAGAACAAAGGGGTCAGGGGGTTTTATTCCAGGTACTTCCTGATCCCTAAGAAAACGTCCCATCCTAGACCTAAGAGATCTGAATCTGTATTTGGTGAGAGAAAAGTTCAGAATGATTTCTTAAGGCACCCTGCTTCCTTACCTTCATAAAGGAGATTGGCTATGCTCTCTGGATCTCAAGGATGTTTACACCCACATATAGATGCACCCCGCTCACAGGAAATATCTCAAATTCATCTTGGGAGGACAGCACTTCCAGAACAGTGTGTTGCAACTTAGCCTGGCCTCAGGATCTTGCATCTTCACAAAGTGCCTCCAGACACTGGGAGTCTGTCTTCCTCTGTCTGGACGATTGACTGATCAATAGTGTTTACAGTATTCCAGAAGGAGTTCAAGAATCTACACGATTGACCATTTGGGTGTTGGAACTACTAGAGTTCATGGTAAATTACCAAAAATCCCTTGGGATACTGCTACCCTACCTCCAGCAAGGAGATTGGCTATGCTCCTTAGACCTAAAGGATGCTTATACCCACATTCTCATCCATCCAGACCACAGACAATATCTCAGATTTGTGGTGTGAGGAAACCATTTCAGTACAGAGTACTTCCCTTTGGCCTAACTTCTGCCCCCAGGGTTTTCACCAAATGCCTGGTGGTGGTGGCGGCCTATCTCAGAAATCAGGGACTCTTTGTCTTCCCATACCTGGACAACTGGCTCATCAGGGGTCAGTCTCTCCAGGAGGCCAGACAAGCCATTCTTCGCACTGTCTCTCTTCTTCAGCATCTGGGCTTTGTCATCAACTACGCAAAGTCCACTTTGCTCCCCTCACAGAACCTAGAGTTTATAGGGGCAAGATTAGACACCCTGCAGGCAAGAGCTTACTTGCCCAAGGACAGGGCCCACAGGCTGATGGGCTTGGCCAGCCAGTTCCAAGGCAATTCTCAGGTCTCCGCCAGACACTTCCTGCGGCTCCTGGGTCACATGGCATCCATGGTACATGTGACCCCGAATGCCCGAAGGGTCTGAGGAAGAACGATTGAAGCTGAAGGGCCGGCATTTTTTTGTGCTCGGCGAAGCATGGTAGCTTGCCTTCTCCTTTTCTGACCGGCAATCTCTTCAGCAGATCGGTTCTCCATAACAGAGATCAGCTATGTGACTTTTCCTTGATTCATGAATACAGTTAAATCTGATAGAATGGTTATACCGGTATGTACTAAGGGGTTTGTGTCTCCTTAGCACTTGTAGGGGTTGCGTCCCCCTTTTAAAAAGAAAAAAGGAACAGCACACTGCGAGAAGAAATGGTTTGTCTTCGTGGTGTGCGTTCCAACAAAAATGTAATTGATTAGGGTTTCTCTTATTAAGTATTATAGAATAACTGTGGGAAACACTTTTGGTTTTTTTGGGTTGGAAGGACATGATTATTGGCACCCTTATAAACAATTCAAATCAGTTTGAACAGAAAAAACACATTCCCATTGCAGTAAAATTAGATGTACTTGTGATCAATTATCAGTACTTACATGACTTGAATCAACTAATGAATGATGGCTGTAGTGTTTAAAATGGTCACAATTGCTCCTGTTCCATTTTTACAAGGAGCTGCCTGAGACCGTCAGAAAACCCATTATCACCAAATATCAAACTTCAAAAGGGTACGAGGCCTTGGAATTCATGGGTCTAAAGTTTGCAGTGTTAAGAAGATTTCTGCTCATGAAACTGTCAATAACCTCCCAGGACATGGTGGGAAGAGGAAAATGAATCCAAGACATCATCAAAAGTTAGTGTGAACAGTTGGGAAAACACCACATTCAACATCCAAAGAGCTCAAGGCTGACCTGAAGAAATCTGGAGTGGTGGTTTCAACTCCCACCATATGCTGCGTACTAAACAAAGAAGGACTTTATGGGCGAAGGCCAAAGAGGGACCCCGTTGCTCAAAGACAGACATAAAAAGGCATGTCTATTCTTTGCCCAAACCCATCTTGAGAAGCCACAACCCTTCTGAGGAAATGTTCTGTGGAAAGATGAAACCAAATTTGAGCTCTTTGGCAATGCAGACTAGTGATAAATTTACAGGCAAGGAAATGAAGCTTATAAGGAAAAAAAACCACCTTTCCTACAGTTAAATATGGTGGAGGTTTGATAATATTGTGGGGCTGTTTTGCTGCCTCAGGAACTGGAGTCCTGGAACGTATTAAAGGAATCATTAAGTCAGAGGGACTACAAAGGTATTTTGGAGCAAAATGTGCTACCTAATGTCAGAAAGCTGTCTGGGTCGAAGGTTATTGGTCTTCTAGCAAGACAAATGACCCGAAACATACATCCAAAAGTGCAAAAGAATGGTTAAAAGGAACAAATGGACTGTTTTAAACCAGCCATTTGAGTCCTGATCACAATTGAATTGAGAACCTTTGGAAAGAGCTGAAATCTGCCATTGGTAAAAGGAATCCTGGAAACATTCATGAGCTGGAACAAATCGCAGTTGAAGGTTGAAGATTGGGAGAAACTACCAGCAGACAGATGCACGAAGCTTATAGATGGCTCCAAAAAGTGTTTGGAGGCTGTCATCACTGCCAAGGGTTGTGCAACCAAATATTAGTGAAGGGTGCCATTAATCCTGTCTGGGTAATATTTTGTGTTTCTCAGAAATTACTATATCTAAGTTGCACAGGCCTCTTTTTTTTGTTGTATACCTTTGAACATACTATTATATTATGTTATACATTGGAATATTTCCAATTCTCTCTCAAGATACACAGCATACTTAAAATGCAAGGGTGCCAATAATGTTGACCACAGCTGTACTTCTCTGTCTTTGATAATGTAAGCATTTTACCACAGATATGTGTAATGCACACAGGTTCAGTCCAATTCACGTTTGTAAGGTGTATTGTAAAACTTAGCTAGCTGAGTAGATCTGCTGCATGCAAGATTTTAAATAGATTTTTTTTATTCATATAATTTGTTTTTTTGTAATTGTCTAGCTCAAATGCTTCATTATTTGTAATATTTGCTGTTGTAGAAAGCTGTGTGTGTGTTTTTAAAGTCAAGTAGTGAAATTGTTTATATTTTTTGAAATCTTGCACTTAAATGCATGTAGCCATGCATAGTTTTGAGAACTCCATCAAAATAATTGTTTATCCCATGGTAAGTCTTTCCTTGGCCAGAATGTATAATATGGATTTGATTGAAGTTGAAAGTTATTGATGGAACAACTGATTAAGCGTTTGCCTTGTAGAAATCAATTGATTGGTTGTTAGATCATTTTGACAAAAAATAATGGGGTCCAAAAACTGTGTGTTTGAATTTTCTTAAAATGTTTGACATTACAAAATATTAACCCTTGTCCCTACCCTTGTTGTGCTGCCAAAAGTTCCTAATTCTTGAGATTGCTGCATGTTTTTGAAGTGTAACAATTATACTTTAATTTGTCATCTGGTTTGGAAGGAAAGTTGTTATAAATCTCCAATATATTGTTTTTGTAGAATCTGAAACGTTTAAGTAGGCTTTACATTCAGTTATGTACGATAAGTGAAAAAAATGAGCATTTTTTAAATATTCATCTAATCAAATTTGAATTGCAAAGCTATTAAACCATTGCATATGGTGGCCAAATATCACTTTTGATGCAGAGCTATATTTAAGCCATAGTTAACTTTAATTTCAAATTATTTAAAGGCCTCTGGAATATTTTCATGTCATTACTGAATTCTGCAGCTTTAAGCCCAGAAGGAATATGGAATAACTAGAAACTTGATATCTGATTTCAAAGCAGATA
This sequence comes from Ichthyophis bannanicus, assembly GCA_033557465.1. Taxonomy (NCBI): domain Eukaryota; kingdom Metazoa; phylum Chordata; class Amphibia; order Gymnophiona; family Ichthyophiidae; genus Ichthyophis; species Ichthyophis bannanicus. Next base: position 512,834,753 of record CM066037.1, read on the forward strand.
TGAGATTAATTACCTAGTAAATATTAGACAAGATCTCCAGTAGTGATGAAGTACTTGAAAAGTTCCAAATTTCTAATGTGAAAGAAATGGTGGTAGCAGGGCCGGCACCCAGAGTTGGTTCAAGGTGTTGGCGTCCTTATACCCCACTGGCTGTCAAAATCTATTGTTTAGCTTTGAATACCCTACTCTTTGTGTGCCCCCCCCCCTCCCAAGAAGTTGCCATCATAGGCCACGCCTAGTTTGAGGTTGGGCCAGCCCTGGTTGGTGAAGCTTGGCTTTGATGAGCTGTCAGTGCCATAAAGATGAAGGGCACCAGGATTCCCATGTGTTCTGTGGCCAACTAAAAACTCTGCAGATCACAGGGAACACCATGCCTTAGAGTTAAGGACACCCTCAACTGCAGTCTTAAAATTCACAACACAGTATATAGACTTTTAGGAACATCTTGGTTTTTTGCCTGTATCTGTGGTCTCTTGGGTGCTGGTCAAGGATTGGTTTTTTCCTTATCGTGTCTCCGGGCCAGTCCAGATCAATGGGTAGTCAATCTCCCTCCTCTAGCAGCTGAGGACTGTATACTGAGTCTTGTTGCCAGGATACCAAGCCCCCCCTCGCTGAGGTAGCAAGGCAGTCTTATTGTCCTCAGCAGCTGGACTGGACGTGTGGAGATTGACTCCCCACTGATCTTTGGGGTTTTTTTTCCTTTATTTCTTTAAATTTCTTCAACTGGTTGGTTTGTTTTATTTTAACGGAAGAGAGTCACAGATAGACTTAGTGTAACCCTAGCAGGGTGTTTAACACTACAGAAATTAGCAGCCTGCTATTCGCAGCGGTTCTGGTGACAAGACAAAGCTGTTCAGAGCATGCGGCAGAGCCTGCCTCCTCTGCTCTCTTAAGGCCGATTGTGGGACCAGACCTGGGGGCCTCAGATGCTGGGTCCTTTCCCTGTCTCTCTGATGCTTCTCCCCGCTGACAGCGAGTGTTGAGAGCTCCGTGCAGTGTACAGGTACTTTTAAATTTTCGGCCGCAGGGATCTTTCATTTGTTTATTCTCCGCAGCGATTTTAGGGGCTTTGTTTTTGGCGCGCACTTTGTTTTCGGAGCCGCGATTGGGGAGAACGGGAGGTCTCGGCCATGCAGGAATCCTTCGGAAATGGGGGAGACCGCGTCTCCTCAGTTCCATCGTCGGGGAAATGCGCGGGAACGGCGGCCATCTTAAGTGCTGCGGCCGTTTCTGCAGTGCCTGTGACTAAACCGGCAAAGCGCAAAGCTAAAACTAAGCATTCCTCAGAAGAGCCGGTTGCTCAGGGGAGCACAGCCATGGCTCAAGTTTCTGATCCATTTCTGTCCCCGGAGTTTATTATTGCCTTTCATAAGGCTTATTTACTTCAAAAGGAGCAGGCTTCTGTGCCTGTGGGGGCCGATTTCCCTCTAGCGCCCCAGGCTCCGGTGCCTTGCGTGTCTGAGCTGTCAGAGGGGATTTCTGTGTTGCCTAGTGGGCAGCCTAAGTTTGATACTAAATCGCTGGGACCAGAGATTATGGGGCCGGAGGAAGGGGAGCTTCGGCCGGACCCAGATGGCGATTCCTGGCCCGAGGAACTAGAAGACGGGGAATTGGGGCCAGGGGATGACCCTAATGTGTTTAGGGTCTTTAGAAGGGACGAGTTGTCTGCCTTAATCGCGCAATCGCTGGCGGCTCTCAGTCTAATTCCTCCGGCGTCTCAGCAGGAACCTTTAGAGGATCCCTTATTGCAGGGGGTCCGGTCTGAGCAAAAATGTTTTCCCTTCCACAGAGTCATAAGGCAGATGATAGATTCTGAGTGGGAATGCCCGGAGGCTTCCTTGCGGGGGGCTCGGACGATGGCTAAGTTGTACCCGGTGCCTACAGAGGAACGAGAGCTCCTGCGTCTGCCGAGGGTGGATGCTCTGGTGTCTGCGGTCACCAAGAAAACCACCATTCCTGTGGAGGGGGCTACCGCCCTTAAAGATATGCAGGATTGTCGGCTTGAAGCGCTTTTAAAGCAGACGTTTGAAGCCAGCGCTTTGGCGCTGCAGGCTTCGGTATGTGGTGCTTACGTCTCTCGGGCTTCCATTAGATGGAGTCAGCAGACTTCGGCACCCGAGGGGGATTCTTCTCCGCCCATTCAAGGGGCTCAATTGGAGTCGGCAGCGGCGTATCTTGCGGATGCCTTTTATGATTTGATTCGTATTTCCGCGAAAGCTATGGCATCGGCGGTGGCGGCTCGCCGCTTTCTTTGGTTGCGTAGTTGGGCAGCCGATGCGTCTTCCAAAGCCCGGCTCAGTAAATTGCCTTTTAAGGGTAAATTACTCTTTGGAGAGGCTTTGGAAAAGATTGTTAAGGATTTAGGGGACTCTAAGGGGGGACGCCTTCCTGAGGACCGTCCGCGTCCGAATAAGCAGTCCTCTTTTTCACGAGGTCAAGGCCGTGACTTTCGCCGGTTTCGGGGAACTCGTTTTGCTCCTTATCAGCGGGGACGTTTTCAGTCTCGGGGGCAGTCCTTTCGAGGCGCTCGGGGTTCCGGAAGGGGTTACTTCGGAACCTCCTCCCCTGCCCTTAAGAAGCCACAATGAAGCGAGGTAGGTCCAGGCGGAGATTCCCATCGGGGGTCGTTTGCGGGAGTTTCTTTCTGCTTGCACCGCCATTACCACTGACAGGTGGGTGCTTCAGATTGTCCGCGAGGGATATTCCCTCGAGTTCGCTTGTCCGCTATCGGACGCATTCGTCTTCTCTCCTTGCGGTCCGCTTCTCAAACGGCGAGCAGTGCAGGACACGTTGCTTCGCTTACTGCATCTCCGGGCCGTGGTGCCCGTTCCGCCAGACCAGTGCGGATTCGGTCGATACTCGATTTATTTCGTAGTTCCCAAGCCGGGAGATGCTTTTCGACCCATTTTAGACCTGAAGCATGTCAATCGCTGTCTGCGAGTCTCACATTTCCGGATGGAAACTTTAAGATCCGTGATTCGCTCGGTGTGTCCGGGGGAATTTCTCACTTCTATAGATTTGACAGAGGCTTATCTTCACATTCCCATCAAGGAGGAGCATCAACGTTTCCTTCGTTTTGCACTACCTATGGGGCATTTCCAGTTTCGGGCTTTGCCTTTCGGGCTAGCGACGGCACCCCGCACCTTCACGAAGGTGATGGTGGTCATGGCGGCGGCGCTTCGCAGAGAGGGGATCCAGGTTCATCCATATTTGGACGACTGGTTAATTCGAGCGCCTTCGAGAACAGTCTCTTTCGGCAACTGCTCGGGTGGTGTCTTCGCTACAGAGTCTCGGATGGGTGATAAATCAGTCCAAAAGTCATCTGCAGCCAGTTCGGCGGCTTCAGTATCTAGGAGCGTTGTTCTCCACCGACAGGGGGCTAGTCCTCTTGCCGCTGGAGCGGGTTCGGAAGCTTCTCGCGCATGTGGCAGCCTTTTTGCATCTTCGCGCTCCGACCACTTGGAAGTACTTACAGTTGCTAGGTCTGATGGCGGCAGCCTTGGATTTGGTGCCCTGGGCTCGAGCGCACATGCGGCCTCTTCAGCAGGCCCTACTCTCTCGGTGGTCTCCACAACGGCATCCACTCTCCCGGCGCTTGAGTTGTCCCGACCCCGTCAGGCTCAGTCTGCAGTGGTGGTCGGTTCCGGACCATCTTCTAGCGGGCGTGCCACTCACTACTCCGGAGTGGGTCTTAGTCACTACCGATGCCAGTCTGACGGGGTGGGGGCGCATTGTTTGGCGCAAATAGCGCAGGGGGTTTGGTCGCCAACGGAGACACGTTGGTCGATCAATCGGCTGGAACTCCGCACGGTCTATCTGGCGCTATTGGCCTTTGCCGAGCTTCTGGAGGGGAAGCCGGTTCGAGTTTTCTCCGACAATCTCGTGACAGTCTCTTACATCAATCGCCAGGGCGGCACGGGCAGTTCGCCTCTCCTGGAAGAGAGTCAGCGTCTGTTTCAATGGGCGGAATTGCACCTCACGGCGCTGTCCGCGTCTCATGTGGCAGGAAAGAGCAACGTCCAGGCCGATTATCTAAGTCGCCATATGCTGGATCCGGGAGAGTGGGAACTCCATGCGGAGGTTTTTCACGAGGTCACCTTACGTTGGGGTCTTCCTGTCATCGATTTGATGGCCACTCTACACAATGCCAAGGCGGGGCGTTTTTACAGCCGACGCAGAGAGCATATGTCGGAGGGGCTCGACGGTCTCGTGCAACCCTGGCCGTCGGCCCAGCTTCTCTATGTGTTTCCGCCTTGGCCATTAGTAAGTCCAGTGGTGCAGAGAGCAGCCTCTCACGACGGCCTGGTGATCCTGATTGCTCCGGATTGGCCCAGGCGTCCGTGGTACGCGGATCTGATGCGACTGTTAGTAGCTCCGCCCTGGCGTCTACCCGCGCGCTCGGACTTACTGCACCAGGGTCCCGTGCCGATGCCTCAGGCGGATCAGTTTTCGCTTACGGCATGGCTCTTGAGCGGGATAGGTTGCGCCGAAAGGGTTACTCGGCCACAGTGATCTCTACTTTGTTGCAGTCGCGTAGGCGGTCTACTTCCTTGGCTTATATCCGCGTGTGGCGGGTGTTCGAAGCCTGGTGTGCGGATCGCTCGCTGCGGGCCCGCGGGTCTGCTATTCCGGATATTCTCGCTTTTCTGCAGAGCGGACTGGAGAAGGGTCTTGCTCTCAGCACCTTGAGGGTGCAGTTGTCTGCGCTGGCGGTGTTTCGAGGTCCGATTCGCGGTTTGCGTCTTTCTGTCCATCCCGATGTTCTTCGCTTTCTTCGGGCAGCTCGACTTATTCGTCCTCCGGTTTGTCCGGTGGTTCCTCCTTGGGACTTGAATCTCGTCCTTGAGGCTCTCACGGGTCCTCCGTTTGAGCCGCATTCTTCCGTTTCCGTCCGAGAGCTTTCCTGGAAGACAGCCTTTTTGGTAGCCCTATGTTCGGCTCGTCGCATCTCCGATTTACAGGCGCTTTCGTGTCGCCCGCCTTTTCTGCAGTTCTCAGAGGAGAAAGTGGTTTTGCGACCGGTTCCGTCTTTTTTGCCGAAGGTTGTGTCTGCCTTCCATGTCAATCAGACCGTTACTCTACCCACTTTTGTAGCTGCGGAAGCCGCGGCTCCTTTGGATCGTTCTCTGAAGAAATTAGATATGGGGCGGGTGCTCCGTCGGTATCTTAAGGTGACCGCCTCGTTTCGGCAAACCGATCGTTTGTTCGTGCTCTATGGGGGTCCGTCCAGGGAAAGGCGGCCTCAAAAGCTTCCATCGCGCGTTGGGTGAAGCAAGCCATTAGAGTGGCGTATGAGTCCAGAGGTCAGCCTGTACCGGTCGGGCTTCGAGCTCATTCTACCAGGGGTCAGGCGACGTCGTGGGCGGAATCAGCGCTGGTGCCTCCCGTGGACATTTGTCGGGCGGCGGAGTGGTCTTCTCTGCATGCCTTTTCTCGGCATTACCGTCTGGATGTACTGGCGCGTCGGGATGCATCGGTGGGGGCTTCTGCCGTCATCGCGGGGCTCACAGGTCCCTCCCAGGGTTAGTTACTGCTTTGGTACTACCCATTGATCTGGACTGGCCCGGAGACACGATAAAGAAGAAGAAATTAGACCTTACCTGCTAATTTATTTATTTATTTATTTATTTATGCTTATTTCTATACCGCTTTTTCCAAAGATCAAAGGCGGTTTACAGGTAACATTTAGTGAACATGGTTTTACATAGAACATCGTTTTTTTCATAACTATGTACAGTTAACATGATAAACGATAACATGGAACATTGTTACAGAACTAAATACAGTTTAACATGGATTATTGTTACAGAACTATTTACATTTTAACATTAGCTAGTAATGCTTTGTCTATTTACATTGATTCTTTGCTAAATTAAGCTTTGTTTCTTAAATGTAGTGAGTGTTGAGGCTTGTCTTTCCTTGAGTTGTCTCCGGGCCAGTCCAGACCCCGCCCTAAGAGTGTCTTGACGCAGTGTGTCTGTTCAGTCTGTTTCAGGTGTATTTTGGGATTTCAAAAAAAAAAAAAAGAGAGAGAAGCAACCACGCAGACCCGCACTTTAGGTGAGCTCGATGCAGCCGGTGCTGGGTTTCATTCCTGTTTTCGGGCTTGTTTTCAGTGCCCGGGCGTGGTCATAGTCTTCTGTGTGCCTCTTCCAGGGTTTTCGTATGTGATTCGACTTGTTTCTTTTCTGTTTCTGCTTGCTTGCTACGTAAAGACTGCCTTGCTACCTCAGCGAGGGGGGGCTTGGTATCCTGGCAACAAGACTCAGTATACAGTCCTCAGCTGCTAGAGGAGGGAGATTGACTACCCATTGATCTGGACTGGCCCGGAGACAACTCAAGGAAAGACAATTAGCAGGTAAGGTCTAATTTCTTCATATCACATCAACATAAGTAAATAAAACTAGTCTAAAATTGCTGCTGAAAACCCATTCAACAACATCAACAGGAAGTTCCATCATAGTAAATGATAGCAAATAAAAGCAAATTGGCCTACCCAGACTGGCCATATTTAGATTTTTCTCTGTAGTTTTCTACTGCTTGTATAGATGAACATGAGTACAAGAATTTGAATAGCCTGAACAAATGCCAGTTCCTTCTCCCACATCTTCCACCTGACCTCTCAACTCTGCTTGCATCACTGCCCTCTACATCTGTCCAAAGTATATCCATTTTTCATATATATTTTTAACCTGTTACCCTTTCCTCCTCTTCAGTCACAACCTTTGATAGCCCCTAATTAGAAGAGCAGCAGTTGTACTCATAGTTCGAGGTACAGGAAACTGAGTTTAATTTTACATCTAAACTCAGTAAGATGTTTGTCAGAATTACAGGTATTTAGAATTTCAGATAGGAATTGTGGTCTTGTAGCATGTTTGAAAAGGTGCGAAAAGGTAGCAGTTTGTGTTTATGTATTGCTGTCTACCTATTGTGTTGATTTTTTGTTTTATGTCTTCCTTTGAGACAATCTACTTTTTCATATACCTATCTACCTTGAAATGTATAGCATCTGTTTTCTTTTGTTTTACTCCTATTTCTTCTGTGTTCTGATTCCCACAGAACTTGCACCAAGTAAAGCAGATTCAGACTTTGAGACAGTTCAATGAACGACTGCTGGCTGAGAATAGGGCCTTGACCAGAGTGATTGCCAAGCTTTCAGAGCCTTCCAGGGAAATTCATTCTGTGGATTTATAAATTATTCATTTCTTCTCTTTTTAATAGCCAGGCATGTGTTTAATGAGTGTTTTTGGTCTAAATTTTAACATGTCTGTGCTTTAAAACCTACCTATTTGATAATAGAAGTGGGGCTTATGCATGATCACTTACCCTTCCAAATAGGGCTTTCTATTGCAAACCAAAAACTCCACATGGTTCTGTAGCGTATCAGCTTGCACTTAGAATACTCTAACATAAATTAACATGTCAAGTGATAGAGATCTTTGCTTTGAAAAAGTATTTGTAAATTATTCATTTCAAGATTTCTTAAAAAGCACTCTAAATTACATTCATCATTTAAATAATTGATCTTCAAAATTGTATCTGAGAGATGGTACCAAAACCTAACAGAAATTTGCAATCTGCTAAAACTGATGAGCCTGTCTGCATTTATATTAGTAATTTTTCAAAAGCAAACTACTCCGCTCACAGGAGGACTAGAACCACAACATGCAAAACCCCCCGTCTGAACTGTTGAGCTGTGAATAGAATGTAACTAGCATGTATATCTATTATTCTGTTAATTTTGCTATTTGTTTGCTTTTATTTTTAAGGGACCATCAGAACAAAATGGACTCTGCTATTGCTATTCCAGTGCAGTTTATTGCAACAATCATTGGGTCCCGCATGTTTATTTTTTTCAATAAATTATAGTACATATACATAACTCATTCTGCTGTTCAGCATAGTAAATTGGCAATTCTGCACTCTTCTCAGCCCAAATTATATCAAGCTCACAGAAAAAAATCAGTCTCTTGTAGAAACGCCAAAAGATGCAGCTGAAATTTTACAAATACTGCCTGCTAATAGGTCTTAGTTCACTGCTTCTCTGGCCTGACCTGGCGCCAGCCCTGGCACTACCTTTTTTGCCATACAGTGAAGCGCATTGAATTAAGTGAATTAAGTGTCTTGCTAAGCTCCGATGCAGAGAATTTGAAACCCAGGTGCCAGGCCAGGCTAGAAAAGTCATGAGCTAAGACTTATTGGCAGGTAGTATTCATAAAATTTTCAGTAGTGTCTTGGTATTTCTACAAGTGATTTTATTTTATTTTCTGTGAGATTAATATAATTTGGGCTGTGAAGAGAGCAAGTTTGCCAGTTTACTATGTTGAACTGTGAAATTAGTTATATGTATTATCTTTATTTTATTTATTTAGCTGTATTTATATACAGCCTTTCATCAGGTCAAGTCAGTGTACATGGAACAAGAATGGCACATTAAAACATTGAAACAATTCAACTATACAGCTTGCGATGGAGCAGTATAGGGGTAGGGCTATTTACATAAATATACATATCATATACTTTGGTTTTGTAAAGGGGGTCACTGCTGGGGGGGGGGAGCTAAGCTGAGGGGTTGAAGTGTTCGGAGAAAAGGTGTGTCTTCAGGTGTTGGGAGAGGTCTGAGATGTTCCTGAGCTTATCTGAAAGGGAGTTCCAAATGGAGGGAGCATATAGCTGGAAGGCTCATTTGCAGGCTTGTTGGTTGGATTTGGTTTTGGAGTGTGGGATGATTAGCGTGCTCGTTGGGGAGGAGTCTGCATCAGCGTGTGAGGTGTGTGGGGGAGGATGGCGTGGATGGCTTTGAGAGTCAGGATTGATGTCTTGTACTTTATCCGACTCTAGCGATAACCAGTGGTGTTTCATGAGTATAGGAGTGATATGTCCTTGCCTAGCTGCTGCTTGGAGAATTCTTGCTGTTGTATGGAGAATTGTTTGTAGAGGGAGACGCGTGGATTGTGGGAGACTATGGTAGATGTTGCAGTAGTCAATATGTAGCAGTATTGTTGCTTGGAGAGAAGAGCGGAAGTCTGAGTAGTGGTCTAAGACACTGGAGGGTCTTTGTAGTATATTGTTCTCATGGTTCTGTTGATGTGGGCATTGAAGGTGATGCCTAAGTACGTGACTTCTAATTGTGTCTTGATTGGCGTGGTGGTCAGGGTTATGGTGAGTTTGGGAGTGAAGGTGTCATCTCTTAATACAAAGAGAGCTTCTGTTTTCTTATAGTTGATTTCAAGGAGGTTGTCTTTTAGCAAGTTGGATACATCTATGAAGAATTTCTGATCAGTAGAGAATGAAGACTGCTTTTTGTTGAATGTGCCATAGATCATGGTGTCATCGGTGTAGACGTGGACATTGAGGTTGTGTGATCGGATGAGTGTACAGAGGGTTTGGAGGTAGATGTTGAATGGTGCAGAGAGGGTGGACCCTTGGGGGAACTCCTTGTGTCTGTAAGGGATAGAGGTGTCCTTGCCAATCCTTATTTGTTGGTACCTGTCAGAGGTAGGATCTGAACCACTGGAGGATGGTATTTTGGATTCCATTGGATTTGGAGGCATTGGAGGAGGGTATGGTGGTTTACTGTATCAAATGCTGAGGAGATGTCCAGGAAGAGTAGCAGGAACCCTTGGTTGGTTTGTTGTATTCCTTGAATTAGCAAATTGATTAGGGCAGTTAGAAGGGATTCTACTCCATGGTGAGAGCGGAAACTCTGTTGCAAATCCAATAGGAGTGGAGGAGTGGCCTAGTGGTTGGGGCAAGGTACTTCATGCCGGAAGGTCGAGGGTTCTAATCCCACTAGAGGACAGCAACCTTGGGCCGGAAGGACTGGGGTTTCTAGTCCCACAGGTGCTCCTTGTGGTCTTGGGCAAGCCACTTAACCCTCCATAGCCCATGTTTCCTGTAAAATAGTTATCTCCAAGTTATAATGCCCTGTTCAATGTAATTTCAGTTTGTTCAATGTAAACCGCACTGATGCAGAATAGCGCGGTATATAAGAGAATGTAAATAAATAAATAAAATAATAAATAGGTTGTTTCTATCAATATGCTGTTGTAACGGGTGCTGTATGGCATTTTTTCAATGATCTTGGCTGCAAATAGTAGACTGGCGATGGGCCAGTATGAGGATGAGTCAGATGTGTTGAGATTTTTTTTTTTTTTTTTTTTTTTTTAAGTGCCATCAAGTCAGTGTTGACTCATAACGACCCAGCTACCTCTGGGTTTTCTTGGCAATGTATCACCAGAAGTAGATTGCCAGCCGTTTCTTCCGAGGTAATGGAGGGTAAGGTGACTTGCCCAAGGTCACAAGGAGTGCTAGTGGTATTTGAACCCTTGATCTTCTGTGTACGTGTTGAGATTGTTTCTTTAATGTTGGGCGTATTGAAGATATTTTTGTCACGTAGGCATGATGCCCTGCTGTAGTACTGTGTGTGATTCTTGTGAGTGGGTTGCTTAGTTCTTCTTTGGCTGCTTTGATCCATGCGACTGGGCAAGGATCCAGTGGTGAGGTAGTAGTGTTTAGTGAAGATATGGTTTTCACTGTTTATTCACTGGTGATTATGCCGAAGGAGGTCCAGGGTCTGGGTGCTCATTCACCTTGGGAAGGGATGTTGGGAGGGGGGTTCTGGGTGAGGATGACGTTGGCTTGTAGTGTTTTGCCAGCCCTTGAGGAGTAATTGTGATGTCTTGGTTATCCGTGGTGGGTGTTCTGGGCAGTCATTTTATAATGTCGAATAGCTTCCTTGAGCGGTTGAATGAAGAGTTGAGCAGCTTTGTGTGGTAGTCTAACTTTGCTTTGTCAGTTGTGGTATGGTAGATGTTTAGGAGGTGTAGATAATTGAGTTTGTCTTCATTGTTTCTGGTTTTCCGCCATTTTCTTTCATGTTTTCATAGTTGTTTCATGTTTCAAAGAGCTGGAGTATACTATTTAGTCTTTGGTGTTTTTCTGTTCAGGGTAAAGGTATTGGGGGTAGCTGTAGCTGCATTTGTGGTGACATTGTTCCAGTTCTCTATCAGTGCCTGAGGGTCTACGGAGTCTTCCTGGAGCAGCAGGATGGTGACTTGTATAACGTTGTCCTTGTTGACTTGTTTGAATCTTCTATTTGGTTGTTGGAAGTGGTGCGTGATGGAGGTGTCATGCAGGAGGGAGAAGTTGATCAGCTTGTAATCTGACCAGGGTACTGGGTAGGCTTGAAAAGATTGGGGATGGGGGGGGATCCAGTTTGAATTGGCTGATTGTTATCTATTGAAATATTTAAAAATGCGAGACTGACTGAATTTAGGAGTGCAATATTGCATTGAAATAGCAGTAGTAGAATGATTTTGTTCTAATGATCCATTAAATTAAATTAAAACAAAAAAAAACAGTTAATAGCAGATATACATGTTAGTTTCACCCTATTCACAGTGCAACAATCCAGAGGGGGAGGGTTTTGCATGTTGTGGCATTATATTGGTTAAGTTTGTTTCCATTATTAGACTTGGTACGTAAATCATTCCTGGAATGTTTTTTCTTATGGCACAGAGTTTACGTAACTTTACCAATATGTAGCCCCATCTCGCTTGCTAGTGCAGTGCTTACTATTCAATAAAATGCTCATTGGGTCTATGGTGCTCTTTTACGTCTCTGGATAAACCAGCCATTTTTTTTTGCCTAAAACTAACAAGAAAATGCTTTTAAGAAGGGTTTGGAGGCTCACTTTGAGTGGCTGTCAATGCACCTGGTCTATGTTTCCAGTTTGTAGCACTGTCTGTAATAAAATTAGTTCCTTTTTAGCTAAACTGCTAGCACAGGAAAAGAGGAATGTTGCTCGTACAGTGTACAAAAACCAGGAAGGAAGCCCGGTGGCCCAAGCTCTTAGTGGAACTGATAAGGCAAAGCAAAGTACTCTAAAGCTATACATGAAGAGTATTTAAGAGTAAATACACACAGACACCATTCCAGCAACGTTTGGGATGTATCTCTGGACTAGAGCGTGGCTTCTCTGGCGTCTCTCTTTAGTACTGTGTTCTTGTAAGTCTTAGGGCAAGATGTACTAATCTGTGCTAACATGCATCAATGTGTGGTGAACAGCAGAGCCCAGTTTTTGTAGGGAGACTTCTTTATGCATACAACTGCAATAGCGCACATTAATAAATCTAACCCATTGTGTAGTATATGGGGCTAACTCCTGTTATGCTCTCTGTTAGAGAGCAAGTTCTTACATGAAGACTACTTCACCACTCTGCATTTGTTCTCCATACAGTGGACCTATTCCCATCTTGCTTGTATGAATCTTGTTTCGGCAGCCGGGTAGGGGACCAATTGCAATCATCTGTGTAAATAGCATTACTTAAATAGTAAAAATAGATATTTGTCAGTATTCTCATGATGCGATACTGTCAGATTTCATTTAAAAATAGTTTTAAAGTTTTATATTTGCATACTTGGTGCTAAACTGGGTGTTTGTCATGCAGAGAGGAAAGCAAGACAGTTTGGGCTAATCTTGGTAAATAGTTTTCTAAATTATAGTTTAAAAGGATCTTGAACCCTCATGGACAAGGCATCACATTAGAATTTGTAAGCCCTCTGGGAACAGGGAAATATCTGCTGTACCTGAATATAACTCATCTTGCGTTTCCATTGAAAAGGCATGAGTAAAATCCAAATACATCATGACCAGAAAGAAATGCTACTTTCATAATGCACTTTTTACACACGTACACTAAACAGAATTCCAGCATGTTGAATACTTGTTATAATCCCCCCTCAAAAAAAATATATATACAAATACAAAGGCATGTGGTAATGCTTTTGTCCTTTAGAGAATTTAAAAACAAAATTATATTACAAAGTGTCCTTCACAGTAGACTCTACCAGTAGACTCTACCAGTAGAAATAGTTTAATATGTTATTTGGAATTCATATTTCAAATGAGTTTTCTGATGGAAGGACTTCTGCTTATCCAGAATTAGAATTGGCAACTTGAGAGCAAGCACTTTTATTTTTACAAATATGGAAATATCGCAGGAATAACCATAATAGATTTGAAAGTTACAAAATAGAGGAAAGTATAAAATATGTATTCTTGATTTCAAAAATTTGGGTCTGTTAATGAAACTAAATTAGGTATTTTTTTCATTTTGATGTGCACCATTTTATCGTTCATAATACATCTCTATCTGCATGTCCCATTAAAAATTAAGACCTTGGAATTTACCTTTGCCAGAATGTTCTGTGCGACTCCTATGTTGCATCTCCAAAATTGCATTGTGCATTTATATAGCCTGGTGTTTGATGTATTGTGAAACACAGATTTGACTAGTGGTAGTTGCTCTTGTTAGTTTTTAAGTGATGCTATCCCCTGGAGGCACATCTTGTTTGTGAGCAAAGCAGTGCAGAAAAGTGATAAGAGATTTGACTAAATAGTGACAGGCAGTGTGCAAGTCTCAGTTGTACAGAATGGCTCATAGCAACAGTTTGCTATACTCAGATTGTGCCCATAAACTTTTTAATGGCAACTTGGCACTGTTTTCCTTAATTAGTTTGTGCTGCGCAGTGCCTGTACTGATGAATTGCGGAGTGCTTTTTTTGGGGGGGTTCCGCAAAGCCTATATATGTAGCTCAAACTTCTGAAACCGTTCAGCCATGGAAGTGGCAGTGGTTGGGTAGGGAGAAAGCAGGCAGGAAATGGGACACCATAATAGTGTTTTTCCAGAAACAAGCAGGAAATCAGTCCTCTCATATGGGTGACATTGGTGCTGATGGAGCCCACATGGAACATTTTGCCAGCTTTCAAAGAAAGCCTTTGCGACATGCTACCATGCATGTGTGGTCCCCTTCCTGCCCAAGGGTGCCATCTTGCTCAGTCTCCTTTTTTCCACAGAGCCCAATGGACACACGTCCAGTTTCCCCAGAAAAAATCCTTGCTATTTCCTTAAAAAATTAGCTGTTCCCGGTTTGCGTACCGGTTCCTCTTTCCGCCTTGAGCTGTCAGCGGGCCTGGCGTTCTCGGCTCTTTCCCACATTTTTGATAGAGGTTTGCCTCGACCAGCGTTCGCACCCTTTTTCACCCGGGGTTCGTTGACCCCAGTCGAGTGTCTCCCATCCTGTCTCCTGGTGGGTTCAAAAAAATGTGACCGCTGCAGTCAAACCATGTGTGTCAGACACCGATGATTGCTGCTTATGCTACCTGGGACCGGTCCATGATAGCACCTCTTGTGACCTGTGCCAGGCCATGACACCTAAAACTAATAAAAAGAGGTTGGAGTTGCAGGAGAAACTGTTTCCAAGGTCCGACGGCACCGGCCTCCGCAGTGCAGCGTTCCAAGTCCAGCACTTCTCATAAGGCCAGAGTGTACCCCGAGTCCTGCGGCAGCAGCTCCTCCAAGCAGACATTGGACCCTGAGAGAAAGAAGAAAGTCCTCTAAGTCATTCGAGGTTCCACTGGGGAAACCCAGTAAGATGAGTCGGAGGGACTCAGGCGATTCCGAGAAGTGTCCCACCAAGTTCCTGAAGAAGGATTCCTCAACCGGTGGAGACCATGCGAGGTTCCTTGAGGCTGTAGTCCTCGTCGAGGATACACTCGCAAGAGTGCCTGCGCCAGGCCCAAAATCTTCGGTGCCCGCATCGAAAGCTGCAGAGTATTCTGGCTTGGAAGCCAAAATAGCAGCCATGGAGCAGAACATAACTATCCTGGCCATGCAGCAGGCGCTGTCTGGTTCATCTGCATCATCTGCCCCGATGACCGGGCCCCCGACTGCAAGGAAGTCCCTGGTTGTCAAGCCTAACTGAGCGCCACCGGCCTGGGGTAAGCCTTCAGCCCCAATCGAGGTCCTGGTCCTGTTCCTCAGGCATCCAGTCCTCCCCGGCCAGTTTCCGAGACTCGGACCCCAGGTCCTCAGAGGGGACCCCTGGCTCTTCAGCCCAGGCCTCAGGGCACGGAGTCGCAAGGCCTCTGACTCGTAGTCTCCGCTTGACTCAAAGTGGGAAACAGACGATGAGGCCTCCTCGGAAAACAGATGGCACTGAGGCATCCCCTCGGACCCATCTTCCCCAGCACCATTCTCCTCTGAAGGACGTGGCCTTCCATGACTTTATCAGAGATATGGCCCAAGCCCCTTCAGTGCAAACCGAAGTGGAGAAGGACCCCTACACCGAGGAACTGGAGATCCTCCAGTTCAAGTCTCCACCCAAGAAAACTCTCACGGTGTCGATGCAGCCGATCCTCGAGCGGCTGCTATTGGGAATGTGGGAGACCCTGACATCTGAACCGGTGGTCAGCCGATGCCTCGACGCCATATACCATGTCAGGAAGGGGCTGGGGTTCCACAAGCCCCAACTCCCACATAATTCCATGGTTGTCGAGTCAACCATGCAAAAGCTCAAGAGCCAGAAGAAATGCTCTTCTGCCCCCCCCAGAAGGGATGTTTGAGCCCTTGATGCCCTCGGGCGCAAGTGCTACTAGGGCTCAGTGCTGGCCTATGACTTCTAAAAAGGCATGTATCTGAAGGCCTTAACCCAGGAGTTGTCCGGGTTCTCAGTGGAGCTGGCTGGCATCTCTTCAATAGTTCCAAGCTCTGACCTTCGGAATCAAGGACTGTTCAAAGTTCCTCTCTTGAACGGCCTATGACAGATTTGAATCAGCAGCTCAAGTAGCAGCAACCGGCATTGGGGCTCAGTGCCAATCCTGGCTACAGTCATCGGACCTCAAGCAATGAGTCCAGGACAAGCTGCTCGACATCCCCTGCACCAGGGAGAACCTGTTCGGCAAACCCATGGCCAACAAGGCGGCTGAGATAGAAGCTGAAGTGGTGACCTGACAGAGGCTCTCAAAAAAGACCTCTTCCTTTCCCCACAAGAAATCGTCGGGGGAAAAGGTCGCTGTTCCAAGGGAAAAAAGGGCACTTCCAGCAGAGTCACCACTACAAGCCCTTCTCAGGCCAGCAACAGGTTTCTCACCCCAAGAGGCAGGGACAGGGAGCTCAGAAGCCCAAGGCTCAAAACCCCAAGTCGTCCCCCCCCCCCCACCGGCTCCAGCCCATCTGGGGGGGGGAGCTTTTGACTCCCAGGGCAGAACCTCCCCTCCCTCAGGAGACCTTCACCAGTCCACAGGGGGGTTGCCTGGCACTCTTTGCTTAAAATGGGCCAAGGTCACCTCAGACCAGTGGGTGTGCTGCAGGTGGTAAAGGAGGAATACCGCCTCAGTTTACAACAGTTACCACCCAAGTTCTTCCCAGGAGAAACTGCGACTTCTCCTTCACCAGACTCTTCTGCTCTCAGAACTCGCAGGTCTGCTCAGGGACAATGCAGTGGAGCCTGTACCCAAACATCTATAGGGAAAAAGCTTCTACTCAAGATACTTCCTTGTCCCAAAGAGAACTGGGGTCCTCAGGCTCATACCAACCCTGAGAAATTTAAACAAGCTTCTGGTGAGGGAGAAGTTCAAGATGCTCTCCCTTAGAACGCTGCTGCCCTACCCCCACCATGGAGATTGACTGTGCTCCTTGGATCTAAAGGATGCATACACATACATCCTAATCCATCTTTACTACAGGCAATATCTATGGTTCGTCGTGGGAGGAGGGCGCTACCAGTACAGAGTGCTGCCCTTTGGCCTGGCCTCCTTGCCAAGGGTCTTTACCAAGTGCTTAGCAGTGGTAGCTGCCCACCTGCGCCTACAAGGGGCTTTCCTCTTCACCTACCTGGATGACTGGCTAATCAGAGGGAGTTTGGTCTCAGAGGTCAGTCAGGCCACAGAACCCTCCTAATGCAGCACCTGGGGTTTGTCATCAACTACCCCAAATCCCATCTCTCTCCAGTCCAAAATCTGGAGTTCATAGGGGCTCAGTTGGACATGTTGCAAGTCAAGGCCATCCTCCCACGAGAAACGGCAGACCGCTTCATATAACTGGCAGGAGAGGTACAATGCCGCCGGTCAGTACCGACTCGCCGCCTCCTCCTCCACCTGTTGAGCCACATAGCCTCAATGGTCCATGTCACACCATTAACCCACCTCCACATGTGTCCAGCCCAGTGGTGCCTCTGCTCACAGTGGACTCAAGCCATGGGCAGGCTACAGGACAGGGTCAGAATCACCCGACACTTGTCTGAGTCCCTCCCCCGGTGGCAAAACTTGCACCACTGGTCCAACAAAAAAAAAAGTGTACCATGTGTGAAGCACCAACCCAGTCTAAGCGTGGTAGGAAAAAACAATTTAAGTGAATCTTCCCCAGGGGTATTCAACACCACCAGGGGTAAATTTGTTGCCAACCCAACACGGCCGTGTTTCAGCTATGCTGCCTTCAGGGGTTCTTTGGCATACGTTGTTGATAATCCCTCTGACAAGACATCTTTTATTGTGCGTATTAAGGCCTTGATTTAGTTTAATGACTGCATGGTGACAAGGTATCTCACGGTTTACCGTTTATTCTTTATTTTTTCCATGTTTGATGTGGGAGACATTTTAATACACACAATAAAAGGCGTCTTGTCAGAGGGATTATCAACAGCATATGCCAAAGAACCCCTGAAGGCAGCATAGCCAAAACATGGCCATGTCGGGTTGGCAACAAGTTTACCCCTGGTGGGGTTTAAAACATGCACCACCTCCAGGCAGGAATACCTTTCCAGGTATCTACACCGCAGAGGATCCTGACAAGACTTATCCCTCCTGGTTCGGGGGGCATATTGTAGGGACCACCACACACAAGGCAGCTGGTCCCAGGAGGAGTCGCTCTTGCAGATAAACCTCCAAGAACTCGGGGCAATCTTCCTAGTCCTGCGAGCGTTCCACCACCGCCTGCAGGACCGACCTATGCTGATTCAGACGGACAACCTGTTGCCATGTTTTATATCAACAAACAGGAGGACAAGGGCTTGTCCTCTGCCAGGAGGTGGTGGCCCTCATCTCCTCCGCAGAGCGCAACAGTATGCTCTTGCGAGCAGTGTACCTGCCAGGCCAAGACAACCGCTTAGCAGACTGAGCAGAGTCCTTCACCCACACAAGTGGTGTTTGAACCCAGGGTAACGAAGCAACTCTTTCACTGCTGGGGCAGGCCTGTGATAGACCTATTTGCCTTCCTGGACAGTGCACAGCTACCTCGCTTTTGCTCGCGCCAGCTGCACCCGGAGAGAGTGGCAACATGCCTTCCTGATCCTGTGGTCAGAGGGCCTACTCTATTTATTTTTGTTTATTTTCTATACTTCCCCTTCCAATGATCAGGGGTGGTTTACATCAAGCAATTGTCTTTTATAGAGAACAGAGTAGAAAACTAATTTACATTGAACGATTTACAAACCAGCTGTCCACACAGGTCGAAGTCTGGTGGAAGTTGGTTAACTTTGAACTATTTACATGGTAATTAAGCAGTTATTACCAGTGAAGAGGGAATAATTATGTCTGATAGGTAGTTAATGGGAAGGAAGGAGATCAGTTAGGAGGGATTGCTTAGAAGGAGTGAGTATCAGTATTATTGCCAATGGAGGAGTAATAGTATTCGGAGAATAGCAGAGTTTTTAGTTCCTTACAGAAAGTTTGTAAATCTTTGGTTGATATGTTGGTGT
The DNA here is from genome assembly GCA_033557465.1 of Ichthyophis bannanicus. Taxonomy (NCBI): domain Eukaryota; kingdom Metazoa; phylum Chordata; class Amphibia; order Gymnophiona; family Ichthyophiidae; genus Ichthyophis; species Ichthyophis bannanicus. The sequence goes on from CM066037.1 coordinate 512,853,293, forward strand.
CTAGAAGAAAGTTCCAGAGAGTGGGTGTTGTATACATGAAAACTCTGTTGCTGGTGGCCTGTTTAGTCTTACTCTATGCGTTTCCACTGCCCGCCCCCTCCCCTTAGTCGCCAAGACCCTCTTCAAGGTCCAGAGCGAGAGGGCGTCAATTATTCTGATCGAACCCAGGTGGCCCAGGCAACCTTGGTTCCCTCTGATTTTCCTGTCAGTGGCACTCCCAGTCCCACTGGACTGGGCCCTGGTCCTCCTGTCCCAGGATGAGGGCTCCCTCCTGCACCCTAACCTGTGATTGCTAGCACATCATGGCTGCTGAAAGGGTAGCATTGGCCCCTTTCAATCTCCCTGGGGAAGTCGAGGAGCTACTACTGGCCTCCCGAAAGCCCTCCACCAGATGGGCTTACGCCTTTAAGTGGAGGAGGTTCTCTGCCTGGTGTGCGGAGGAGGAGGAGAATCCCTTCTGCCACATGCAGCTGATTCTTCAGTACCTACTACACCTCTCACACACCGGGCTGAAATCCAACTCGGTGAGGTGCATCTGAGCACCATAGCTGCACACCACCACCCTATAGAGGGGAAACTCCTCTCAAACCAGCCCCTGGTCTCCAGGTTCCTCCAGGGCCTCCTGTTATCCAAACCCCTTCTCTGCCCTCCAGCGGCAGAGTGGGACCTCAATGTGGTGCTCTCTCAGCTCACCAAACCACCATTCGAGCCCTTGGCCACTTGTCACCTGTCATGGAACATGGTTTTTCTGGTGTTCCTCACATCCGTTCGTAAAGTGAGGAAACTCCAGGCTCTGGTGGCAGATCCACCATATACCAGGTTCTACAAGAACAGGGTAGTGCTCCACACACACCCCAAACTTCTCCTGAAGGTGGTATCTCCTTTTCACATCAACCAAGAAGTGGTCCTCCCTACCTTCTTCCTGTGGCCTCACGCCGGCAGGGAGGAGCTAGTGCTTCATACACTGGATTGCAAACGGGCCCTGTCCTTCTACTTACAGTGGACTTGGACCCATCGCAAAGCTCCTCAGCTTTTTGTATCATATGACCCCAGTAGAATGGGGCTCCCCATGACTAAGCAAACTCTGTCCACTTGGGTGGTGGACTGTATTACCCTCACCTATGAGCAAGCTGGCCTTTCCCTTGAGCACCGGATCATCACATCGCAGCAAGTGAGGGCAATGGCTGTGTCGGTGGCCAACTTCCATTCAGTGCCAGTGATGGAGATCTGAAAGGCTGCCACTTAGCCTTTTATTCATACGTTCGCAGCTCACTACTGCCTGGAGAGCGAGTCCCACAGGGACAGTGTCTTTGGCCAGGCAGTACTCCATAATAATCTCAGAGTGTATGCAAATCCTGCCCGCCGACCCTTCTGTATTCAGGCTACTGGAGTGCTAGGGTTGTGCAGAGTCTCTCAATGGGGACTCTTCACAGCTAACAGATTGGTCGCTGTTGTGGTTCAGTCCTCGGCAACCTGGAGCTAGAGAGACCCATATGTGAGGACTAACTTCCTGCTTGTTCCTGGAGAAACATACAGTAGTTACAGACATGCAGTGAAGTAGGCATGGTGATGAAATGGTCTCATTTCTAGCAGATGTTTAGTATCTTAGCCAGTTGCTTAACCCTTACCTTAACTTCTTTTCAGTTTTTGTCTTGTTTTTTAAACTAATACTTCTATTTCTTTTTGATAGATGTTACCGGACCTGAAAGCAGACAACCAGAGGCTAAAAGATGAAAATGGGGCCTTGATCAGAGTTATAAGCAAACTTTCTAAATAGGGTTATTGCAGCAGGAAGGAATGGCATTGCACATACATTGTAACTCCAGAGGTGGTCACTGGGCGATTCCTTGGAGACTGGGGTTTTCAGATATCCTGCCAAACACTCTTACCTGTGTGGTTTGCTCCTGTACCAAGATCATCGTTTCATGTTAACATGCAACTGTTGAGAAGAGAAAATGACAGAGATATCATGTTTACAGTTCCAGCGTATGAGGAGAGTATTCAGGGCCACAGATGCCTCTGATATTTAACCAGTAAGCCTTAGTTGTACATAAACACTTTTTTGCATTAAAAAAGCAACATTTGACTCTCACAGAAGACAGTTACCTGATAAAGGATTTTGTTGTGCCACAGTTCCCAGGTTTATTTTGCTAAGATTTATTTTTTTTTTAAACTTGCTCATTTTGCCTTCCTTTGGATTGGGTTGTGCTCTTTAACGGCTCATGTGCCAGGTAATTTTATTGTTCCTGTACAGTGTTCTCGCAGCTTTCCAGTGTGCATAAACCATGTGTGTACTAAAATGACACCTCTGTACCAAGCCAGAGCGGTCTAGTCAGATCTTTGAAACATTTGCTTTTATCATTTGTGCAATATTGCATTAATTTCCAACAAAATGCTTTAAAGTAATTTAAAACTAGAGTTGTTTTACACCTTTTTCTGCCTCTCTGGATCACTTTTGTTTTAAGGAAAATTGTAGTGCAAGCCAGTAGATAAGGTAATCTTCACTTTTTATTTTAGCAGGTACTGAGTGATACTGTGTATATATGTGGGTATGTATATGTGTGTATATGAATTGTATAATATATGTATCTGTGCAGATATATATATTACCGTTTTGATTTTTTTAGATTATGATGTGGCATGCTTGAAGATTCTCTATTGCAAGTATCTGCTAATGCAGATTGAGCTAATTCATGATAGTGTGTTAGCAAAGTTCATTAATTTTATGCTGTAAAATCTTCAATACTGTCTAATATGTGGAGCCCTGTCTTTAAAAAGACACTGTATAAAGTACTGGGTTTTTCTCCCCATTTTTTTTTTCATTTAATACTGTTTGCCTTGTTCAAGTTGTGTAATTATAGCTGCTTCGTCACATTTCACACATTTAATATGAGTGCAGTCCAGACTCATTGTGCTAGCCAAAGGAATGTCACAGAATTGTTTGGAAGCCTAATCCTTTAAACTCCAACAAGCGCTTACATGCACTGTTACTGCCATATGAAGAGGCATCTGGTTTGATTCCTTCAGCATATCCGACTGTCATGTTTCAGTGGCTACCCAATACACACACACACACACACACACTCTCAAGTGAAGATGGCTTTTACTAGAGAGAACGGCTTTTACATGAGTTACTAAACCATGCCACCCGTAACATCTTACTGGTACCTATTAGACCATCACCTGAAAACCACTGAATGGTGCAAAGCTTGCAGTAGTTATTGTATTATTGATTATATTGTATACTGTGTTTAATGTGAATTTGTACCCTTCATTTAAAAAAGATCTTTGTGATCTACTGCCTACTTTGTTTTACTCTTTTGTTTTTTGTTTTGAAATTTGGACCCACTGTTGTCCTATTTCTGTTAATTGGTTTCTGAAGGTATCGGGTCGTGCTCTTGCTACCATCCTCAGGATTCATGATTTTAAAGGTACAGTGAGAGTTGGATATATTTTTGTTGTAATAATTTGATGTGTAGAAGTGAGTCTGCAGAGAGAGAGAAGCGTTCATTGTCATGCCCTCGCACAAAAATAGTCTGCAGACTGACTCCAAGTGAATGGTTGGAGAATAAAGCTGTTGTGAGACCGTGAATTATGGGCTGTATTTGATAAAGTTTGGATGCCTGTGAATGATTAAATACATGTTTCTAATATTTTAATGTTTTATATTTAGGTTATTTATTCTTTATATCGAAGACAGCTACTGTGCTATGTTTTTATTGGTAGTATTGAGCCAGACCTTTTACCTTCATGAAGCTAATTACAAAACCCATTATTTTGGGAAAAATGTATTTTGACATATACAAATAAAATGAATAAAACTATTTTACCTGTGTGAAAGGTTTACTGAGAATTTTACTCCGTTATAGATCGCATTTAATACAAATATGTGAGCAGAAAATACTTTTATACAAAATTCAAAGATGCCTTAAAAATCTTTGCTGTTTTCAGGGTCTTGCCACATCATGGTAAGTGTAACAAACATTTCAGCCATCATTCTGTCGTTTCCTCAGAGTGACATGGTTAAGCAGTGAATGTCTGTTCTCAAACCGGATGGGTGGTTTGAAGCTGGAAACTTGAATTTTTGGTGGGAAAGTCCATTGAAGAAAAGACAGGAAATTTGAATTTGATTTCAGAGGACAAGTTTGATAGAAAAAAGGTGGGAGTTTGGAAATTAGAATTTTGGCGGGAAAGTTCGGTGGAGAAAAGGTGAACAGTAGGAATCCTAGAGAGGGCGATTTGGGTTTTAGCAGGAAGACTGATGTGGCCATATCTGATTCTGGAAAGTGGGAAAAATCTTGTGTCTTCGGGCCCCAGACCTTGTAGTACTAAACCTGTGAAAAAGAGATCGCCATGCTTTGTTGATAAGTTCTTTGTCTCCATTGAAGTTTCGTAGGTGTCTTGCTATCTCTACTGCCTCTTGATTCTCCTCTGCCAACCAGTGTTCTTTTTTCCAGGATCCTTGTTTCATCAAATTTGATTGTATGGCTATTTTTCCATTGCGTGGAGGGCTACAGCAGATATTCAGCCAAGATTTGGAGTCTGCCTGGGCGGCCAGTGTTCTGTGCTGAAACTGAATTAGCAAATTGGCAGTTTTGAGCAAAGCACAGAGGCTGCCCATGCCGATCCCTTGATCATAAAAAGAGGCAGGCAGTGAAAGTTGTAAATTCAATCCCAGTTTGAATAACAAGTTTCATTGCCTTCTCTGAAAATCATGAGGGAGGAGGGGGTTGTCAGCTCCAGCAGCCGCTCAGCTCTGATATCAAAAGAGGCTTGGGGGAGAGTAGCTGGTGATTTTATAATGAAATTGTATTAGCAGCTTTGCAGTGTTCACCAGAGTACAGCAGCTGCCCCTGCTGATCCCCGATAATGTGCATCTCCCAAGTTTGCCCTTTGAAGCCTTAGGAGTTTTTTGGGGGGGGGGGGGGCAACAGAGCAATAGGGTGGCAGGCAGATATTTTTAATATATAGGCTACCCCTGTGCAGCCCTGTCATTAAGCAAAAGAAACTCTAGAATGACTGTGCTAGTTGGGACAGGAATTGGACTCTATAATACAGACACGCTCACAACTGCCCTACTGCCCGAAGGTTTCTTTATGCAATTTAAAGTTTAAACAAATTAAAGTTAAGATCATGCTGCAGAATTAATCTTTTTTTCTTAAATTTATTATGCTAGGACAGGACAATATTATGCTAGTTTTAATTAATTCTGACAGAGAACTAAGTAATATAGTGCAGGTCTGAAAGAAAATTACTTTAAGTAGCTTTTTTTTTTAAAATAAAGGAAAGTGGAAAGATTTGACAACTAGCTGACTCTGGGCTAGTTCATTAGAAAGTTTGATAATAAGTGGATTTAGGAATAGGTTTGGTGGTTTGGTTAATCATGCTTTGGACAGAATCGGGAATATTTAAAGTGATTAACGTGGTTAGCAAACCTGGTACCCGTATTGCCTTGGCTGTGATATTCAGTGGCACTAGCATGGTTAGTGAACATAAGAACATAAGATATGCCATACTAGGTCAGACCAAGGTCCATCAAGCCCAGTATCCTGTTTCCAACAGTGGCCAATCTGTCATAAGTACCTAGCAGTTTCCCCAAAAGACACAGGTTCCACAATGCTTGTACTGGGTCAAGCATTGATATCCTGTGTCCCTTCTTAATAATGGTTTATGGACCTTTCCTCCATGAACTTGTCCAAACCTTTTTTAAACCCAGCTACACTAACAGCCTTGACTACATCCTCTGGTAACAAATTCCAGAGTTTGATTACACGCTGAGTGAAAAAATATTTTCTTTTATTAGTCCTAAATAGTTTACCCTGTAGCTTCATTGCATGTCCCCTAGTCTTTCTGTATTCTGATAAGGTAAACAATCGATCTACGTTTACCCGTTCCACTCCGTTCATTAATTTATAGACTTCTATCATATCTCCCCTCAGCTGTCTCTTTTCCAGGTTAAAGAGCCCTAACCTTTTTAGTCTTTCTTCATAGGAGTATCCTTCCATCCCCTTTACCATTTTGGTGGCTCTTCTCTGAACCTTTTCTAATAACACTATATCCTTTTTAAGATACGGCGACCAGAATTGCACACAATATTCAAGGTACGGTCTCACCATGGAACGATATAGAGGCATTATAATATCTTTTGTTTTATTTTCCATTCCTTTCCTTATGATACCTAGCATTCTATTTGCTCTCTTGGCCGCCGCTGCACACTGGGCTGAGGGTTTTAACACGTTATCCACAATAACGCCTAAATCTTTTTCCTGGGTGGTAGTTCCTAATGTGGAACCTTACATTGTGTAACCATAGTTTGGGTTGCTGTTCCCTATGTGCATAACTTTGCACTTGTCCACATTAAATTTCATCTGCCATTTTGATGCCCAGTCTTCCAATTTATCCTCTTGCAATTTTCCACAATCCTCTTGGGTTTTAACAACTTTAAATAGTTGTGTGTCATCTACAAATTTGATAACCTCACTCATTATTCCCTTTTCCAGGTCATTTATGAATATGTCCAAAAGCAGCGGACCCAGCACAGATCTCTGGGGTATACCTTAATATCATAACAATGATCAACACCACAACCTCACCGCTTGACCCATGCCCGGTGTCATGGATCAAGCATACTAAGGACTTTCTTGTAGAAAACATCCAATACATAGTAAACCAATCACTCTCTCAAGGAACTATGCCCAATGCCCTAAAGCTCTCCTCGATCTGCCCCATAATAAAAAACAATAAACTAGATCCAAAAGACCCCAACTCTTACAGGCCAATAGCTAGCATACCACTAATTGCCAAAATAATAGAAAAAAAACATACAACTCCAATTACAAGACTACATTGATGAACAAAAACTCCTTGATGCGCATCAATTTGGCTTCCGCCCCTTCCATGGAGTTATTATTTATTTATTATTATTTATTTATTACAATTTCTTATATACCGCACTATTGTCAGCGCGGTTTACATACAACAAAATGACCATAACAAACTGTTTGGCTTCACATAGAACAGGAGAAAACAACTTGGATAACATGCTTCTGCTTTACATAGAACAGGAAGCTTTCCTAATCGCACTGACAGACCTACTCATCAGGGGTACTAATGACAATAACAAAGATTTCCTTCTCCTCTTCATAGATCTTTCTGCCGCATTCGACAGCATCAACCATGATACACTCATTAACAGACTAGAAAATCTAAAAATAGGAGGGACAGTCCTTGAATGGTTCAAATCATACATCTCACACAGATTAATACGGATACAATTAGGTAATGAAACATCAGAAACCTTCCCTCAAGGTAAGGGTATCCCCCAAGGTTCAGCTCTCTCCGCCCTCCTCTTCAATTTGTACCTCCAGCCCATTACAAACATATTCAAGAAGCATAAAATCAACCATTTCATATACGCGGATGATATGCTTGCCATCCCCATAAACCCCAACAACCCCAAATATGATAGCCTACTCCAATGCATGAACGAGACTACCACATGGCTGGAAGACAACCACCTAAGCATTAACCTCAAAAAAACTGAAGCAATGTTCATAACGAGGAAATCAGACACTGACTACAACTACCCTACTACAATCACAATAAGTAATACACCTATACCTGTCAAAAAGGAGGTAAAATACCTTGGAATAATTATAGACCACTCACTCACCATGATCCCACACATAAAACTTACAGTAAAAACCATATTTCATAAACTCAAGACAATACAACATCTGAGACCCCTACTTAACACAGATGACTTTAGATCAGTAGTCAATACCCTCATCACCCCCCATTTCGACTATTGTAATAGTCTCCTAAACGGACTACCATTAAAGAGCATATACCTTCTCCAAAGAGCCCAAAACATATGCGCCAAGATGATCACAAAAGCTAAACTAACAGACCATGTAACCCCAATTCTATTAGACCTACACTGGCTCCCTATAAACAGCCGAATAAAATATAAAATCCTCCTAACTACTTTCAAAATCATTAATAACATCTCTTCCTCACAACTATCTACTCTAATACATCCCCCATCAGAAACTAGAACGCGCAGACAGAATGCAACCCATCCCCTCAACATAAAAACAAATTTCAGAAAAACTAAAGTGACAACAAGTGATAGAGCCTTCTCCTTTGCTGCCCCTACCCTCTGGAATGAAATACCATTAACCCTTCGCATGATAAAAGACCTTCACCAATTCAAAAAGGAACTAAAAACCTACCTCTTTACAAAACACTTTGAGATCCCCTATCAACAAAAAACCTCTCCAAAACAATCACAGAAACACATCCACAGTATTCATGACAGAACAAATGACTAACTCAAACTTTATATATATCACACAACATGCAAAAAGATCCGCTCAGCTTTCGGCTATATCTCTATTGTAAATAACCACTGGTAATTAACTATGTTGTGCTCCATGTTATATAACCTGTACATAGTTTTATTAAGTACTGTTATAGTTAACGTTCAAAAATATGTTCCCTGTAATTACACTTGTTTATAGTTAAAACTTAACGTTCCTTGTAAATGTATGCAGAAGTATACAAATGTTCTGTTCACTGTTTAATGTAAACCGCCCCTGATCTCTGGAAGGGGCGGTATAGAAGAAACTGTTAAATAAATAAATAAATACCACTATTCACCTTTCTCCATTGGGAAAATTGTCTATTTAGCCCTACCCTCTGCTTTCTATCTTTTAACCAGTTCCTGATCCACAATAGTACACTGCCTCCTATCCCATGACTATTTAGTTTTGCCAAAAGTCTCTGACGAGGGACCTTGTCAAAGGCTTTCTGAAAGTCCAGATACACTACATCAACCAACTCACCTTTGTCCACCTGTTTATTCACACCTTCAAAAAAACGTAACAGATTAGTAAGACAAGATCTTCCTTGTCTAAAGCCATGTTGGCTGTCTCCCATTAGGCCATGACTATCTACATGCTAACACTTATTGAAAGAGGGCTGCTACACAGTACCCTGTCCTGTGCTGCTGAGGTAAGCTGTGACCAACTTCCTGGGTGATTAACAGTCCTTGCTTTGGATAGGAGTCTTTCAAAATGGCCTTTTGACCTGCCACCTGGTGTTAAAACACCTATTGAAAATGTTTCACAGGTCTCTTGCCCCCTAGGTAGAAGGTCTCTTTGTAAAGGTCTCTAGAAGACTTTATTTGTTGCTCAAAGAGTACTGACCCTCTTTTGCCTTTTATGCTGTTATATTCTGATTTGATTTAAATTACAGCTCTTTGCTGCTGCTAGGCTCTGACTTATTATGAAATTTAAACTACAAGCTCTCTGCTGGGTTCTAAATTTAACCGGAAAGCTCTCTTCTCTGTTTTAAATATAAACTAAAAGTACTTTGCTGATACTAGGCCCGGGTGAGTATTAAATTTAAATTTACCAGCTCTCTGCTGGGTATGAAATGTAACCAGAAAGTTCTCTTCTGTGTTTTAAATTTAAACTTAAACTGCTGCTACTAGGCCCTGACTGATTTAACAAAAAACACTGGGTTCACAGATTAATTAGCTTTAATACAAAGAAGTCCTTTCAGAAAATTCCCCGAAGTATATAGTCACAATTGCAGATCTCTGTCCAGAAGTAGCAGTCCCTTTTTCTAGTCCTTAGTTCCTAGATGAAATAAATGACTGCTTCTTGGAGCAGCTGGTTCATGAACCGACCAGAGGGGAAGCCATATTAGACCTAGTCCTTAGTGGAACACCAGATCTAGTGCAAGAGATAAGGTTGTTGGGGCCACTTGGCAATAGTGATCATAGCATGATCGCCTTTGATTTAATTTGTGGAGGAGGGATAGTAAGGAAATCCACAGTACTACCTTTTAACTTTCGAAAGGGAGACTATGATAAAATGAGGAAAACAGTTAAGAAAAAACTAAAAGGAGCAGTTGCAAAGGTTAAAGACGTACATCAGGCTTGGCGGCTGTTGAAAAATACTATCTTGGAAGCCCAGACGAGCTGTATTCCACGCTTTAAGAAAAGTGGAAGAAAGTCCAAAAAACTGCCAGCATGGTTTAAAGGTGAGGTCAGAGAGGCTGTTGCCAAAAAAGCATCTTTCAAGAAATGGAAAAAAGAGCCAAACGACGAAACCTGGAAACAGCACAAGCACTGGCAAGTCACATGCAAGGCATTAATAAGGCAGGCAAAGGGAGAATTTGAGAAGAAGCTTGCTGCGGAAGCAAAAATGCGAAGTAAAGACCTTTTCAAGTACATTCGTAGCAAAAAACCTGTGAGAGTCAGTTGGTCCATTAGATGATAAAGGGGTTAAAGGAGCACTAAGAGGCACTAATCATGCACAACAGAAGGGAGGAGTCTTTTCAAGATGGCTGCGGTGTGCTTCTGACTCTAATGCCTAAGAGAAAGGGGAAACCGAGGGCTGTTCCCTCTGCTGCCCAGGTACCCCCCTCTGGTCCCATGGACCGTTTTGTTACACTACCCGTGGATAGAATTCAGGAGATCTGAGCCGTCTTGGTTTCGCCTAATGCAGAGACACAGGCGTCTCCGTCGGATGTTGAAACGTCTCTCTCTCCTGCATCGAGGACTCCCCCGCCACGCCCTGCTGCTTTGGATCGGTCTCCAGCGTCTACAGTGTCGACTACCCCCCAAGTGGAGACGCCGGCTGCAGAGAGGGTGTTGGCTGAACGATCGGTCTCTCTGACCCCCGATAGTCTTGGGGAGGCTTCGGGTGATTTTCTGGCGGGGGTAACTCCGGTGCAACCTTCTTCATCGGAGAGTTCCTTCCCTCAATTGGTCTCAACTCCTTTGGTACTGGATTGTCCTCCTTGGTTCGCCCTAAGGTATTTACTTTAGAGTCTATTTGGGAAGCGATTTCTATTCTTTCTACTACGCTGTATTCACAATCTACATTAGTTGCCTCCCGGGTCCAGGAGAACTGTGCTAACAGGAACTGGGGAACATTCTGGGGAAAGGAGGGGCTCTTCCGAAGGGATGTGCTTCACCTTAACCGGGATGGAACCAGGCTGCTGGCATTAACCTTTAAAAAGGAGATAGAGCAGCTTTAAAACTAGATATTAGGGGAAAGCCGACAGTCGCCCAAGAGCAGATGGTTCGTAAGAATGTATCTTTGAAGGATACTACCAAAAGCAGAGAGGTTCCACAAAAGAGTAAAGTAGCCCAAATGCCCTCAAGTATGGAGCAGACAGAGCTTAAAGATCCCAAATTACTCATGTCTAACAGACAAATTAATATGGATAAAATACATTCTCTAAAATGCTTGTATGCAAATGCTAGAAGTCTAAAAAAATAAGATGGGAGAGTTAGAATATATAGCACTAAATGAAAGGTTAGATATGATTGGAATATCAGAGACATGGTGGAAGGACGACAACCAGTGGGACACTGTGATACCTGGGTACAAACTATATCGTAATGATAGAGCTGATCAAATTGGTGGAGGGGTTGCTCTCTATGTTAGAGAGGGCATTGAGTCAGAAAGGATTAAAGTTTTGCAGGAAACAAAATCTGCTGTAGAATCTATATGGATTGAAATTCCATGTAAAAGGGGGAAGGCAATGGCAGTGGGGGTGTGTACTATCGAGCGCCTGGCCAGAATGACCAAATGGATGATGAAATGCTCAAAGAAATCAAGGAAGCTAACAAAAGTTACAGCACAGTAATAATAATGGGTGATTTCAACTACCCCGGTATCGACTGGGTCAGTGTCACGTCAGGACATGCTAGGGAGATAAAGTTCCTAGATGAAATAAATGACTGCTTCTTGGAGCAGCTGGTTCATGAACCGACCAGAGGGGAAGCCATATTAGACCTAATCCTTAGTGGAACACCAGATCTAGTGCAAGAGATAAGGTTGTTGGGGCCACTTGGCAATAGTGATCATAGCATGATCGCCTTTGATTTAATTAGTGGAGGAGGGATAGTAAGGAAATCCACAGTACTACCTTTTAACTTTCGAAAGGGAGACTATGATAAAATGAGGAAAACAGTCAAGAAAAAACTAAAAGGAGCAGTTGCAAAGGTTAAAGATGTACATCAGGTTTGGCTGTTGTTGAAAAATACTATCTTGGAAGCCCAGACCAGCTGTATTCCACGCTTTAAGAAAAGTGGAAAGAAGTCCAAAAAACTGCCAGCATGGTTTAAAGTTGAGGTCAGAGAGGCTGTTGTTGCCAAAAAAGCATCTTTCAGGAAATGGAAAAAAGAGCCAAACGACGAAACCTGGAAACAGCACAAGCACTGGCAAGTCAAATGCAAGGCATTGATAAGGCAGGCAAAGGGAGAATTTGAGAAGAAGCTTGCTGCAGAAGCAAAAACGCGAAGTAAAGACCTTTTCAAGTACATTCGTAGCAAAAAACCTGTGAGAGAGTCAGTTGGTCCATTAGATGATAAAGGGGTTAAAGGAGCACTAAGAGGCGACAAGGCGATAGCGGAGAGACTGAACGAATTCTTTGCTTCGGTCTTTACTGAGGAAGATGTAGGGATGTTACCCATGACTGAAGTGGTATTTAAAGGTGCAGAAGAATTGAAGGAAATATCGATACATCGAGAAGATGTATTACAACTATTAGATAAGCTGAAGAGTAGCAAATCACCTGGGCTGGATGGTATACATCCAAGGGTATTGAAAGAACTGAAATATGAGATTGCAGACCTGCTATTAGTAATCTGTGAACTATCATTAAAATCATCTCTAATACCTGAAGATTGGAGGATCGCCAGTGTAACACCAATTTTTAAAAAGGGTTCCAGGGTGATCCGGGAAACTACAGACCGGTGAGCCTGACGTCAATACCGGGAAAAATGATAGAAACCATCATAAAGAATAAAATTACTCAGCATGTAGATAGTCATGAACTAATGAGAGACAGCCAACATGGCTTTAGACAAGGAAGATCTTGTCTTACTAATCTGTTATGTTTTTTTGAAGGAGTGAATAATCAGGTGGACAAAGGTGAGGCGGTTGATATTGTGTATCTGGACTTTCAGAAAGCCTTTGACAAGGTCCCTCATGAGAGACCTTTGGCAAAACTAAAGAGTCATGGGATAGGAGGCAGTGTACTATTGTGGATCAGGAAATGGTTAAAAGATAGAAAGCAGAGGGTAGGGCTAAATGGCCAATTTTCCCAATGGAGAAAGGTGAATAGTGGTGTACCCCAGGGATCTGTGCTGGGTCTGCTGCTTTTTGACATATTCCACTTTCCAGGTCATTTATGAATAACGAGTGAGGTTATCAAATTTGCAGATGAGACAAAACTATTTAAAGTTGTTAAAACCCAAGAGGATTGTGGAAAATTGCAAGAGGATCTTGATAAATTGGAAGACTGGGCATCAAAATGGCAGATGAAATTTAATGTGGACAAGTGCAAGGTTATGCACCTAGGGAAGAACAACCCAAACTATGGTTACACGATGCAAGGTTCCACATTAGGAACCACCACCCAGGAAAAAGATTTAGGCGTCATTGTGGATACCATGTTAAAACCCTCGGCCCAGTGTGCAGCGGCGGCCAAGAGAGCAAATAGAATGCTAGGTATGATAAGGAAAGGAATGGAAAATAAAACAAAGGATATTATAATGCCTCTATATCGTTCCATGGTGAGACCGCACCTTGAATATTGTGTGCAATTCTGGTCGCCGTATCTTAAAAAGGATATAGAGTTATTAGAAAAGGTTCAGAGAAGAGCCACCAAAATGGTAAAGGGGATGGAAGGATACTTCTATGAAGAAAGGCTAAAAAGGTTAGGGCTCTTTAACCTGGAAAAGAGACGGCTGAGGGGAGATATGATAGAAGTCTATAAATTAATGAACGGAGTGGAACGGGTAAACGTAGATCGATTGTTTACCTTATCAATATAGAAAGACTAGGGGACATGCAATAAAGCTACAGGGTAAACTATTTAAGACTAATAAAAGAAAATATTTTTTCACTCAACGTGTAATCAAACTGGAATTTGTTACTGGAGGATGTAGTAAAGGCTGTTAGTGTAGCTGGGTTTAAAAAAGGTTTGGACAAGTTCCTGGAGGAAAGGTCCATAAACCATTATTAAGAAGTGACCGAAGATATCAATGCTTGAACCAATACAAGCATTGTGGAACCTGTGTCCCTTGGGGAAACTGCTAGGTACATATGACCTAGATTGGCCACTGTTGGAAACAGGATACTGGGCTTGATGGACCTTGGTCTGACCCAGTATGGCATATCTTATGTTCTAGTCCGCTGAATATCCCCGGGTGCTGCCACTTTATGCTGCTTAAAATATTTTCTTTCAAACCAGCACTATATTACTTACTTCTAAGTCAAAATCAATTAAAACTAGTATAACATAATGCTTTCTTTAACCCTTTGGAATTGGCAGTCTGTTTGTCAAGAGAAGATTGTTACCTTGTTACTATGTTTTAAAATGTGATTTCTCCGGGAACAAGCAGGAAGTCAGTCCTCTCATATGGGTGACATCTGTGCTGACTGAGCCCCTGCAGAAGCATCTCCCCAGCTTTCAAAGAAAGCCTTTGGGAAATGCACCACACATGTCCTCCCCTTCCTGCCATCTTGTCTCAATCTCCTTTTTTCTGCAGAGCCCTCTGGACGTCTGTCCAGTTTCCTCCAGAAAAAGCGTGGGTTTTTTTAATACATTCTTGTCTGGTTTACTTGGATTCCTTTCCTGCCCCTGAGCCAGCTCGCCTCGGTGTCGCTCCTCAGGTTTGTTTCCTTGTTTTTTGCTTTTTTGCTTTGAGGTATCCTTCAACCTGTGTTAAAGGACTCTGACCCCTGCCAGGTGGCAGGGACCCCTTTTTCCGATGGCCTCCAGCAGCTTCAAGTAGTGCTATCGGTGCAGCAAGATGATGTCCCTCGCCGATCCACATGACTGCTGCCTCCGATGCCTTGGCCCAGAACACGACAACTGTGAACTTTGCAGAACCATGACCTCAAAGGCCCTTCGAGGAGTCAGCCAGGGAGGCCGCAGCCGACATCGGGGTTTGACGCCAGGCGTAGCTGCAATCATCTCACCTCGAACAATGGGTTCAACACAAACTTATTAATGTCCTCTGCATCAGAGAGCTTCCTCGGGAAACCCATGGCAGACAAAGCAGCAGAGATCGAGACAGAATCTCTCACGAGGACCAGACTCTCAAAGACTTTTGTGCTGCCCTGTAAGAAGGCCCCAGGAAAGAAGCTGTTCTTCCTGAGGGAAAAGGGTGGCTTTGACAGTACCTCACAGTTCCAGGCCTTCTCTGCCCCACAGCACAGCCAACAGCACAACAGACAGGGGCATTGCCCTCATAAGCAAAAGACCCCCCCCCCCCAAGTCCCAAGCGCCAGCTCGAGCTCAGCTTGTGGGGAGCCTTTGACATCCTGGGCTTGACTTCCTCTCCTCCAGGAGGTCCCCTACAGCCCAATGGGGGGTGGCTGATCCTGTTTTCCCCACAGGTGGTCCATCACCACCGATAACTGGGCCCTACAAGTGGTCAAAGATGGCTGCCTCCTCCACCTACAGCATACGCCACCCTCATACTTTCCAGGAGAGCCCATAAGATCTTTCCTCCACCAGACCCTGCTCCTCCCTGAGCTTGCAGGTCTCCTCGAGGACAAGGCAGTGAAGCCAGTAACAAAACATCTCTGGGGTACCGGCTTCTACTCCAGGTATTTCCTTGTCCCCAAGAGAACAAGGGGCCTAAGGCCCATCCTGGATCTGCGGGACCTGAACAAGTTCCTGATAAGGGAAAAGTTCAAAATGCTCTCCCTTGGAACATTGATGCCATTCCTCCAGCAGGGAGATTTGACTATGCTCCTTAGACCTAAAGGACACCTACACACACATCCTGATCCATCCCAGCCACAGAACATACCTCCGGTCCATGGTGGGAGGAGAACACTACCAGTACAGGGTTCAGCCCTTCAGGCTGGCCTCATTGCCAAGGGTCTTCACCAAGTGCCTCGTGGTGGTCGCAGTCCGCCTCCTCCAAGGGGCCTTCATCTTTCCCTACCTGGACGACTGACTTATAAGGGGAGGCACAGCTACAGAGGCGCAATGCATCACAGGGCATACCATCAACGCCCTGCAGCATCTGTGGTTCGTCATCAACTATCCCAAGTCCCACCTCTCTCTGTCTCGACGCCTGGAGTTTAAAGAGCTCAGCTAGGCACCCTCCAGGCCAAGGTCTTCCTCCCTCAGGAAAGGTCAGAATGCCTCAGGGGACTAGCTGCAGAGGTTCAGCGCCACCAGTCGCTACCCACCTGGCTTCTCCTCCACCTGCTGGCTCACATGGTCGCCTCATGACCCCAAATGCTCGACTGCACATGAGAGCAGCCCAGTGGTGCCTCTGCTGTCAGTGGGGACAAGCCACAGGCAGGCTCTGGGACAGAGTGATAGTGACCCGCCAGCTGATGGATTCCCTTGGATGGTGGCAGATCCCTAGTCAACTTCAGGTCTGGATGCCTTTCCAGGCACCCATCCCCCAGCAGGTCCTCAGGACAGATGCCGCCTTACTGGGTTGGGGAGCGCATTGTGAGGGCCTCCAGACACAAGGCAGCTGGTCCCAGACTGAATCCCAGATGCAAATCAATCTGCTGGAGCTCCAGGCAATATTTCTGGCTCGCCAAGTCTTCTGCCACCAGCTGCAGCAGCAGTTGGTGCTGGTCCAGATTAACAATCAAGTTGCAGTATTCTACGTGAACAAACAAGGGGGCATGGGGTAGCACTCTCTCTTCCAGGAGGCGGCAGTCCTCTGCTCCTGTGTGTGCACGCAGATGGATGCACCTAAGAGCAGTCTATCTCCTGGACCAAGACAATGCCCTGGCGGAGCTGTGCAAGTGGTGCCTTGATCCTGAAGTGGCCTTCTGGCTGTTTTGACTCTGGGGTGTCCCCCTGATGGACCTGTTTGCCAGCCCAGACAACACGCAGTTACCCCACTTCTGCTCCTACCAGCCGCACCCGTCCCAGGTGGCAGTGGATACTTCCCTCATTCCATGGATGGAAGGCCTCCTGTATGCCTTCCTGTTGACACCACTGGTCACCAAGACCCTCCTCACTGTCCAGCACGAGAGGGCAATCACTAATACTGATAGCTCCCCGTTTGCCTAGGCAACCCTGGTTCCCCGTTGCTCCTCTCTTTGTCAGTGGTGTCACAGATTCCCCTGGACCATTCGCACAGGAGCAGGGCTCTCTTACATCCCAACTTGGGTTCCCTGTCACTCATGGCTTGGCTGCTGAAAGGGTAGTGTTAGCTCCCTTCAACCTCCCATGGGATATGGAAGAGATTCTTTTGTCCTCTCGTAAGGCTTCCACAAGAAGGGCGTATGCATTCAAGTGGCACCAATTCTCAGTGTGGTGCACCAAAAGACGGACGAACCTGTTCTCCTGCTCGGTACAAGTGATACTCCAGTACCTGGCCCATCTGTCGCAGGTGGGACTAAAGTCCAACTCGGTCAGAGTGCACATGAGTGCTATCGCAGCGCACTGCCATTCCATTGAGGGCAAGCTCCTCTCGGCTCAGCCGCTTGTATCTTGGTTCTTGCTTGGTCTCATGCTATCCAAAACCCCCATCCTCCCTCCAGTGGCAGAGGGGGGGGGGTCTCAGTGTGGTGCTCTCGCAGCTTACTGCTTCTGTTTGAGCTACCTGCCACTTGAGGTACCTCTCTTGGAAGGTCATCTTCCTTGTAGCGCTTGCAAAGTCAGCGAGTTCCAGGCTCTGATGGCAGAACCCCCCTACACAAGGTTCTATAAGAACAGGGTGGTGCTCTACACACACCCCAGGTTTCTGCCAAAGGTGGTGTCCACATTCTACCTCAATCAGGTGCTGGTGCTCCCCACTTTCTTTCAGAGGCCTCATGCCGGCAGGGCAGAGACTGTGCTCCATAATTTGGACTGTAAAAGAGCCCTGTCCTTCTGTCTGCAATGGACTCAGGGCCACTGTAAAGCACCTCAGCTTTTTGTATCCTATGTTGTCTGGGGCTTCCAATGACTAAGCAAATTTTGTCTGCTTGGGTGACAGACTGTTTTACCCTTGCCTATGAGTAGGCAGGGATCTCACTGGACCAGAGGGTCATGGCACACCACATCAGGGTCATGGCTACTTCTGTGGCATTCCGTCCCCATGATGGAAATCTGCAGGACCACCATCTGGTCTTCGGTCCAAACCTTTGCAGCTCACTACTGCCTGGAGAGGGAGTCCCAATGGAACAGCGCCTTTGACCAGGCCATACTGTGCAGTCTCTTTGGGGTGTAGGCAACTCCTGCCCTCCAACCCTTCTGTGTTCAGGCTACCGGAGTGCTGGTTCCCTGCTGGACACTTGGGTCTTGTGAGAGTTTCTCAAGAGAGGGACTCAACTGCTGCTGCTCATGGCTCACACTTTGCAGGTTGCCATGGTGTTTTTACAGGTTCTCGGTAGCCTGTAGCTGGGGAGTCCATATGTGTGAAAACTGACTTCCTGCTTGTTCCCAGAGAAAGTGTAGTTACCTGTAACAGGTGTTCTCCGAGGACAGCAGGAATTGGTCCTCATAACCCTCCCTCCTCCCCTTGGAGTTGCTGCTTTACCGTATTTTAATGTTTTTGCCATCTTAGCTATGTCAGACTGAGGCAAGATGGCACACTTCAACAGGAAGGGGACCATGAATGCATGGTGCATCTCCCAAAGGTTTTCCTTGAAAGCTGGGTAGATGCTTCCTCGGGGGCTCTGTTGGCATTGATGTCACTCATACGTGAGGACAGATTCCAGCTGTCCCTGGAGAATACCTGTTGCAGGTGAGTAACTACGCTTTCTAGAGGGACCCCTGCCTCCTCCCACAGCCATAATCAGGGCATTCTGACTTTAGTGTTTGTGTGAGCAAGAAACTTAAATCTAGCCCTGAATGTACCACCACATATCAAGAAAGATGGAAGGAAGGCCAAATGACAGCCAGCTTGGTTAAAAGGTGAGGTAAAAGAGGCTATTATTAAAGCTTAAAATAAATCTTTGATAAAATAGAACAAGGAATCAAATGAAAAAAAAATAAGAAACAGCAAGGCACTGATAAAGAAGGAAAAAAATTGAAAAGAAGCTTGCAATAGAGACAAATTCACAATAAGAAATTTTTCAGGTACATAATAAGCAAAAAGCTGGGAAGGAGTCACTTGGGCCATGTAAATATGTTCTAACCTGTTCTAATATACCCCCCCCCCACACACACACACACACCCCTTTTTTGTAAACTGCTTTGACCCAGTGAAAATCGGTATATAAGCACAGCTAAATAAATAAATAAAGTGACTGATAAATAAAGAAACTCTTGAGTGGGAGGTAATAAAGAGTAACAGTAAATGGGAGGATAAGGGTGTTTCCAGTGGTTTGCTGTAGGGATCAATATTTGGTCCATATCTTTTCAACATCTTTGTAAACAATGCTGTGGAAGAGCTGTCAGGAAATATTTGCCTCTTTGCAGATGATACCAAAATCTGCAACAAGGGGATATCTTGAAAAATGTAGATAACATGATGAGGGATCTAGAATTTGACAGCTAAGATTTAATGCTAAAAAATTACAGTATCATACATTTGGGTTACAAGAACCCAAGTGAGCATTACAGTATAGGGTGTGAAGGACCTCTTTGCATGAAAGAATAGAAACTGGGGATGATTATATATGATGATTATTTGGTGGCCAACAGGTCCAAAAAGTGACTGCAGAAGCATGTATAGGTGTATAGGGAGGGGAATAGCTAGCAGGAAAAAGGAGTTGATAGTGCCTCACTTAAATCTCTGGTGTAATCTCATTTGGAGGCCATGTAGAATTCTGGAGATCACACCATCACAAATATATAAACAGGATAGAGTTGGTTGAGAGGGTGGATACTGAACTGGATACAGACTTGAAGATCTAAATATGTATATTTTGGAAGAAAGGCAGGAGAGGGAAGACATTTTAAGAAATCTTTAAATACCTCTATGGTCTCAAAACATACAAAGATAGGCCTCTTCAGTTAAAAGGAATCTTCGAATGAGTGGATGTAAGATAAGGGTGGATGGTCTTTTTCTGCCATCATGTTTTTAGACTTGGGAGTAACCTAAGAAAATATTTCTTTAGGCAAAGGGTGGTAGATACATGGACAGCCTCCCAATAGAGATGGAAGAGATGAGGATTTTATCTAATTCAAGAAAGCCTGGGATAACACAGAGGATCTTGGAGAGAAGAATGGATTGTAGAGCTTAGTAGTTGGTAGGGATGATCATATTAGGCTGTATGATCTTTATCTGCCATCATTTCTATTTTTCTATGGCGGAAGCCTTCTGAAAATCTAATTACACTATAACCACATTGCACTCTTGTCAACATGTTTATTAACTCCTTCAAAATAAACCTAACAGATTGATTAAGACAAGACTTCCCTTTGCTTAAATCCATGTTGTGTCTGCCATATCAATCTGTGTGTATCCAGATGAGTAGTAATTTTGCTCTTTAGAATAATATCTTCCTTTGTGCCTGGCCCCATCATCAGGTAGTTTCTCAGATCATCCCTGGAGCCCATTTTAAAAATGATTGATGACCATCCTCTAAACCTCAAGTACCGTAGCTAGTTTGAATGAGAAGCTCTCGATGGTTAGTAGTAAGTGTAAAATTTCATTTTTGAGTTCTAAGAATGCAAAGGTGTATACCATGAGTTCCTGTGATTTGTCATTCTTTGGTTTGTTGGTGTCTGGTAAATCAAGATGTAATAAAATCTGTTTCATTTGTTATGAATCATTCTCAAAAAATGTTTTCCAGCATAAGTATCTCCCTGTCTGAGAAGAGAGAAGCAAAGAATTCATTTAGTAGTTCTGCTATTGCCTTGTCTTCCCTGAGTTTCCCTTTTGACCCTCAGTCATCTAGTGGTCCAACAAACTGTTGCACAGGCTTTCTGATTCAAATGTATGAGGGTTGCTCAGAAAGTAATGCCCCACATGTTTTTTCTCAGTCCAGAATAAAGATAGAGGTGTGAAATTGAAAGGGTAGTAACTTGGAACTTCAAAGGACACGTGTAATTTTACAGTTGTCCGACAAATAGCCAGGCGGTAGTGATCCTTCAAATGGTGTCTGTGAGTGACACACTGAACAAACAACGAGCTGTAATTGAATTCTTGGTGGAGGAGAAAGAAAGTGTGAGAAACATTCACAAACGGTTATGTGCTGTGTATGGAAGTTCTGCGGTAGATAAGGAGCACTGTTGGTTCATAGTGGTGAGCCCAGGTTTTGTCACCTGTGACAATCTGGGACAAAAAGGCCTCCCCCTCAGCTTCAAAACGCTCCAACAAATCAGAGCAGATGTCTTTCCTTTGGTGTTTGTGTTCGGTTGTGAGACTTTGCGGAACCCATCTTGCACACACCTTTGAATATCCCAAAGAGTCAATAATTGCCATTGCACTACCTCTATTGACGGAAAGCTGTACGGACAATTCCTGTCTCGTGATGCACACAAATGTCATCAGCGTGCTGCAACTTGTCTGGACTGGTGGCTGAGGCAGGACGCCCAGACCGTGACCGATCTTCCAGTTCCGTTTTACCACTTCCTGAAGCCTTTACTCTCTTCACCCATCATCCAACGGTGCTCCTATATACCGCAGAACTTCCATACACAGCACACAACCATTTGTGAATGTTTCTCATACTTTCTCCTCCACCAAGAATTCAATTACAGTTCGTTGTTTGTACCGTGTGTCACTCACAGATGCCATTTGAAGAATCACTACCACCTCGCTATTTGTCGGACGAATGTAAAATTACACACGTGTCCTTTGAAGTTCCAAGTTACTACCCTTTCAATTTCACACCTCTATCTTCATTCTGGAATGAGAAAAAAACATGTGGGGCATTACTTTCTAAGCAACCCTCATACTTGAAATTGAGTTTTGCCTCCCTGGAAAGCTGATGCTTTTAATTATTTGGGTATATCTTATTGATGCATTGCATCTATTTGCCCATCCTTAGAGACTTTTCGTTTTGCTTTCCATTTTTTCAAAGATGTCCTTTTGGTTGTAATAGCCTCTTTCACTTCGCTGTTTAACCATGATGACAATTCATTTGGTAGTCTTTCTATCTTTTTAAATAAATTCATCTAGTATGAGCATGCAAAATGGTGTTTTTAAACAGCAACCCTGCCGTGTGCAAATGTTTAACCTTTATTGATTTTAGTATTTTTTTTTTCTAATTTCCTCGGTCAGTCTTCTGTCTTAAAGTTATATGCTACTGCAGTAATTTTTCATATTATCATGGTCAATTTTGATGACTTTATAATTGGTATTGCCAAGCAGCCCTACCACTGATTCCTCTCTTGTGAGATCTGTTGCAATGAAAGTTACATTTAGAGTAGTCCACTCTCTTTCTTAATTGTTCTGGGACCTACTGCTCTTTGAAGCAGTCATTTGACATTTAGAAACTACCTTCCTACTGTGTCCCATGTAGAAATTTACCTGATCAATACTAGGTTGTGTTGGTAAATTGTTGTTTTGGCAATTCTCTTTTCTTTTATACTTTTTGCTAGCATTTCGTTATCCATTGTTTGATCTTGGACAGGCAGATGCTAGATCCCCCTACTGCTATACTTTTTTCAGTCACGTGGGATATCTAGCCATAAAGATTCCACTGTGTATTTCTTGCAGAACTTTATCCTGCTTGACTCTGCCATCCTTAATATATAGCACTATATCACCTTCAATTTGATTTGCCCTATCATTTAAATATAATTTATATCTGGTATCAATATCCCATTGGTTATCCTCCTTCCACTAGGTTTCTGAGATGCTCGTTATGTCTCTATCTTAATTTAGTGCCATACATTCTTCTCCAGTCGTATGGTTTTAGATTTCTCATTGAATATAAACAATTCAAAGACTCTTAATTGTATACACAACCTGTCTAGGGTAATTTTGATATCATTTGTCTGCCCTTTATTTAGATGCACCTTGGCTACTTCTGCTGCTGTTACAACCTCTACTGGAATATTATATCTTCCCTGTTTTGCAGGTAGACTTTGAAAATATTTCATGCTTACACTCCTGAGTGACTTCTACAATCTATCTCCTTTCTAAACATTGATGCCAGCAGCTGTGTTCTACAAGGTGGAACCTGTTTATATTATTTATTTAGGTGGCTTTTTATACTGCCCCTTCCATCGATCAAGGGCGGTTTACAAAGATCAGAACAATTACATTAAACTTGGAGAAGCCTCCCCCTGCAGAAAAATGTTGTGCAGTCCCTCTTCTTGCACCATAATCTCTTGTGTGCATTGAGAGTCTGCAGCTGTTTGGGGCAGAAAGCATTTCTGAGAATACTGCCCTTGTGATTTCTGGATTTCAAATGGCACATCCATTTTAATCTTAGTTTAAATATCAGTGAATTTGCATTGTAGCCTTATGGGAGAGGTGGTCTATAATCTAAATTTATTTGCAGAATCTCACTCACGTAGACCTTATGTCCTTGGTGCCCACATCTACTGAGCTGCCAAGCAATCGTCATACTTGCCAGCCATTCAGCAGCTACATTCCTAGGGATCAAATTGCCGTCTCTACCAGCCATCCTAACACTTTGCACCTGGGCATATGCTACTGAAGAGACATCCATGGTGTAAGTGGATACTGCAACACCTGCAGGGCATGTTCTAGCTACAGGATTACTCCTACCACATCAAGGTAATACTCTCCTTCCAGGTGATTTCACTGCCCCAAGGCAGCACAGGGGCTGCCAGTTTAGAGCTCTGACTGCTCTTATGTCCTTGAAGGTCTCCTCCATGTAGTTTTGTACCTAAGCTCCTTTGAGTCTGCTATTTTAATTTCCAGAAACTGGACCCCTCCTTTGAGAACTCTTTGCACAAAGCACACACACACACACACACACACACGCACACGCACACACAAAACCTCTCACCAGCTAGTGACACTTAGTGCAAGAGACTAGATTCCCCCACACACAGACACCCTCCCTGTTAGACTGCTGTCTGCATATTAATGTTGTTCAGTTGTTAAAAGTAGCTAAGGCAGTAGGTATGCTTAATTTACTGTAAATCCTTTAAAGTTATGTGGGGTATGTTTACTAAATTGTATTAGGCTTTTGCAGGTAATGTGTCGTCATAGTGCTAATAGTGGTGCGTTAGCTGCAAACGCAGTACACTATCTGTTGGGGCATACGCAGCATTTCTTTAGCAGATAGCGCACTGAATGCATATAACACCATCTGTGGAGGAAGTGCTGATATCTGCATCTGTGCTGTCTGCAGCTTCGATGATAACCATATGCTATTAGTGCCTGTGATAATCATGCATTTCAGATCTGCCCACTCTTGCAGGTATCGTGGTTTCTGCAGATAGTGCATTCTAACAGCACAGGGAAAATGCAGATAGTGCAGCAATTTTCTGCACTATTGGCACATTATCACACTCTGTAACTGGTAGCATAGTTGAGTAAAGATACTCCTAGGTAAAAAAAAAAAAAAAAAAAAAAAGTTTACTATTTCCTACAGAGAGTGCAATGTCTGTCCTGACAAATAATTGGGCAAGATATTCTACAGGTGTGAACCAGCTATGGACTGGGCCTGCACACAGGTTTTAGATTTTCAAGCCATAGCAACAGAAGAAACAGCTAGTAAATCTTTCTAACTTGATCAAAGCAATCTGGATGGTAATACATTATCAGCTTAGTTATGACTTGCACAGTCACCCTCTTGATGTCAAATACCTTGATTTGGATAAATAAAGCATTGCATGCTCCTGCTGTGAACAAAAACCAAAGATCTTTGCTATACTAAATTCACCACACTGCCTCATTTGAAAAAAGTGAAGGCTTGTCATGCCTTGCTTCTGTACATTAAATCTACATTACCTGGTATTCCAAGGTGGGTCACCCCACCCAAGTAGTAGCCAGGCCTGATCCTGCTTAGCTTCTGAGATCAGTCAAGATCAGGCAGGGCAGAGGGGAATGAAGTAGTAGTAGTAGTCTAAATATGTTCATAAGTAATCATTTGCTCTCTTACAGGAAGAGGTTAGTATAAAAAGGTTTGTATCAACCCTGGAGAGTGTGTGGAATACAAGTATGAAGTGTGACGGAGAGGGAAAGAGGATGTAAAGTTATGAATAGCAGTAATGTAGAGTTAAATTATGAAATATTCTGTATGCTTAACATAGGAAGAGGTAGATACAACTGTTTTTGAAAGACTTCCTCATTGTTCCTCCAGTCCAGTCGCATGGATTATGCCCCATCACTAGCAGATGGAGACTGAGAACTATTGGTTTTGATGATCTTACACGATAAGGGACCTGTACAGACCTACTAACACTGGTATTTCTCAGTCTTCAGCAGATAGTGATGAGTTCCTGTACAGATCTGGACTCCATGGTAGATTCTTAAGAAAAAAATAAGTGATCTCAAAGGACAGAGATTAGAAAGGAGTCTGCTGCTCCACGGAGTGGAGGAGTAGCCTAGTAGTTAGAACACTGGCTTGGTAACCAAACAACCAGGGTTCAATTCCCACTAGCACTCCTTGTGGCCTTGGGCAAGTCACATAACCCTCCATTGCCTCGGAAGAAAGGCCTGGCAATCTACTTCCGGTGACACTGCCAAAAAAACCCAGGGGCTTCTGGGTCACCAGGAGTCAGGACTGACCCGAAGGCACACATTGCATTTTTTTTTTTGCTGTTGCTCCACAGAGAGCCAGTGCTTACTTAAGCATAGTTTCTTACCCACCTCACTGCAGGGGGCTTCCTGAGCCAAAGAAGACTCCAATGCTCCTCCCCAACTCCTGGGAGGGGGCTTGGTGGTCTCAGTTTACAGCTGTGGCTTAGCAAACCAACAACAAAAAATCCACAAAGAGCACAAGAAAAGAGCTCAGTGATTCCTTCAAAAGACACCTGCATGGGCAAACCTTTAGGGCCCCTTCTACTAACATGCGTTAAACAGTTAATGCTGAGGGTTAACATGTCCTGTGCTAATTCCTGCATTAACTGCCACATGCAGAATGGATGGGACTGAGCTTACACATGTAGTATGGTTCTGTTAATGCAACAGATAATGTGGAGCAGGTAATGCCGCCTCAGGTGGCGTAAGGTGCAACAGCATGATCCACAACGCAGCTCTTAAATGGCCTCTTAAAGATCTTGAAAAACCAGACGTGCCGACACAAAAACTCCTCTGTGCCCATGAGGTAATTTACAAGAATCACTGTATGCTAAGACTGTACATCCCTAGAGTTGAAGGAGGGTAGGACTCATAGTAGCTCTGTATGTGTAATCAATCTCTATCATGGGCCTTTCTGACTGCATCATCTGATCCAAATATGTAAAAAATGTGGAAATATGGGAGTAAACATCCAGAATCTGTCTCCATCATCAAACTTGGACAGGCATTCCGATGACTAGAAGGAATGAGTGAGAATCCACAAGCATATACAGGGAAGGATGTAAAAGAATTTGCAAAACAAGACTCTTCAAAGAATGAGATCAACAAAGAAAAACAAGTGGCAACTGCACAAATACAGTGGGAAATAGTGTTACTCCAGAAGCCCTTTGTCAATCAAGTGGTAAAGAAGAAAATCACCAGAACAGCATTTATTATAGAGGTGTCTGTTCCAAGTGGCTACTCTGTGAACTGGGTTGAGAGGGAGAAAGTATTCAAGTACCAAGAAAAGCAGTTGGAGACCAAAAAATAGCAAAAGGATATGGAGCTATATCCCATCATGTTGGTTTTTGTTCTGTTTTCTCCCAAAACTTTAAATCTGACCTTTAGTGCTGTCATTGTCATATATTTAAAATTTTACAAGCTGCTGTCACATTGTTGTGGTTTGCAGTTAATTTCAGGATCTCTATTTGAGTAACCACACTACTGTTTTATCTCTTCTTTCATCTCCAAATAATCTGGGACCCACTAGAGAGCTCGGACATATGGCTGGATAATTTTGCTGTGTCCTTTATTTGTATGCATGATTATGGGGCTTGTTTACAAAGCCATGGTAGCGGTTTGTGATCGTTATCAGAGCCGTGGCCCCATTGAAATCAATGGGGCCGCGGCTCTGATAACGATCGCGAACTGCTACCGCGGCTTTGTAAACAAGCCCCTATGTATTCCTTTCTGGTACTGTGCTCCAAAGTTATTCCTATGTGCAACATTTTAGTAAAAGTACTTACATTGCTGCTGCTAATAACCTAAATTTTGTAGCCAAATATTTCTTGCAAAGTGTGCATGCTCTGACCTTGTATGACTGGCCCTTAGAGGACAGAGTTAAAGGGAAGAGAAGGTGAAAGAAGCCTCCTTGAAGGTGGGGAGGGGAGAGAATTTAGAGACTCTGCAAGAAGAGGTGGGGATAAGAGGAAAGAAAACCATGAAAAAAAGGATGACATGGAGAAAGTAAGGAAACATTATTGAAATGAAAATAGTCAATATTAGTTCTTCTATAAAATGCCCAATTTATTAATTTGTGTTCCTAAATATACACACAAAATGCAAGGGGGGATGCATAATCCCTCAGATTAATTTATTGTTTCTTAATCCTTTGGCAGTGGCAATTGCGATTCCTCACTATAATATAATTAATCTATTTTGAATTAATACCTACAGCAGGATCACCATAAGTAATTCTTTCCATGGGGTTAATTACCATCCTAACAAAAAAAAAAAAAAAATCCTGCCACGATCCCCATCCCATATCTCAAATGTCCTGCAGCAGAGGAACATTGGGAAAGCATCAGATACAGTGTTTACTGAATTGTATACAATTATATTAATGCTTTGAAATATATAATATATATTCTCCCCCACCCTACCCTTCTCTGGCAGTTTCACCATGATGACATACAATTATTTTACTTGTGTATATACAGTTAACCAGAGCGGTGAAAGAATTAAGCTTTGTTCAATAGCTCGTGAATGAATCATGATGCTGGAATTTTGATTCCAGCGTAGAGTTTTTAAGTGCAGTAGTTAGGTGACTTAACAATTGTGCAGTAAAGAATGGCATTTTATTTACCCTATATGGTTTAGAAACAGAAATAAGTCTGTCAGAAAGTGACTATAGACAAAACCGATGGGTCTCAGCCCAATCTGCAGGACAAACCCATCCAGTTAGACTTTCAGGATATGCATATGAACATGCAAATTGAACTCGTGCGTATTCACTGTAGCTATCCTGAAAATCTGACTGGATTGAGAGCCATGGTCTAAAATACTGTATATCAGAACTCCCTAAAGAAATTCTGTATAGCCTATACCTATTCTCTTGTTCATTCTACAATCATCAGATAGTTGTGCAAATAAAACTGTTAAGAATGAGGTAAACTTCCCAATTAATTTTATAATAAAGGATTTGCATTCACTTCATTTTATAGATTCTGTCTCCGGGTGCTTTGGCCAACAACTGTAGCAATGTGGAGTTGCTGTAGAATATTATAAGTAAATTGTAGTTCTGCTAAGAGGAGCTGACTAGCTCAGTGTAGTGCTAGTGTGTATGTATAATGGGGTCAGTAGCCTTTATTTTATACTGGATTAGTATTGTAAATGTTAACAAAGATATTGTGTGTCTATTTTACGCTTGTTATGTCTGTTTGGTTACCTGCATGTAAGGTATATATATCTTTACCCTATTGTGAATTCACTGGCATGAAGCATTGTTTAGACTTTCCAAGTCCCCTGAAGCACCTGTTTGATGTGGTGAGTAAATATAACTAAATACTTTATTGCTCAGATTTGTATCGTGATAGAGTCCAAAATGTAATAAAGCAATTTTGATTTTGTTTCTTCCAGTGCACAGATCTAGGCAGCTAACTAATTTATGCCATAATAGATTCTAGTAATGTACAGAGCTTGTTTTAGCCTCTGCTTGATAAAAGAGAAGCTTATGAGATTGTACTGAATGTCTGTGTTGTTTATTTATATTCTCTTATATACCGCGCTATTCTGCATCAGTGCGGTTTACATTGAACAAACTGAAATTACATTGAACAGGGCATTATAACTTGGAGATAACTATTTTACAGGGAACATGGGCTATGGAGGGTTAAGTGGCTTGCCCAAGACCACAAGGAGCACCTGTGGGACTAGAAACCCCAGTCCTTCCGGCCCAAGGTTGCTGTCCTCTACTGGGATTTGAACCCCTGACCTTCCGGCCTGAAGTGCCTTGCCCCAACCACTAGGCCACTCCTCCACTTCCAAACATGCAGTCTGAAAGCATTTACTTTAATGAGGTTTGAGGGTTAATTGCTTTTCATCCTCCAAAACTTCTAATTGGAGTATTTTATATCAACTGATTCTTTTCTAGAGGCCTTAAGTTTGCAAAAGGCACAAGGGTCCCTGTAAGAAAACTAAGAGAGGCTCATGGTTCTTCCTTTTCTTTTACCTTGGTAAGGCCTGAGGACAGAAAGTGGCCAGAGGTTTTGCCCAAGAAGTATATGTTAAGTCTACAGTGTGTACTGTTTTACAGAGATTACATTTTATTTAAGTCTTGGTAGCCAGCTTTTTTTTCTTTGGTATGCATACCAAGTCCCTTAGAACTGAAAGTTTCTAAATGCAAAAATGCCTTTTTTTTCAGCACTTTTCTGAAGAAAGACAAAAACTACTGCTGAAGTTGTATCCCTCTGTCTCTGTAAGTATGGAGACATGGTGTGTAAAGTGCGCAAGCTTCAAGTGTCACGCATACTGCACATTAAGAACATAAGATGTGCCATACTGGGTCAGACCAAGGTCCATCAAGCCCAGTATTCTGTTTCCAACAGCAGCCAATCCAGGTCACAAGTACCTAGCAGGTTCCAAAAAGAGACAGGTTCCACAATGCTTGTATTTATTTATTTAACAACTTTTATATACGGCGCTATTTGTTATCAGTGCGGTTTACATATAACAAAAGTTGCACAGTCAGAAGACTGTTCTGTGCTTACATTGTAACAGGAGATTAAACTTGGAGCAACAGGGAAACTATATACAGCAGTGGATTTCATGGGTCTTCTTTAATAATGGTTTATGGACCTTTCCTCAAAGAACTTATCCAAACCTTTTTTAAACGCTGCTACACTAACAGCAATACTAAAGAAAGATGATCCAACTGACTGTGGAAATTATCGCACAATCGCTCTGATCCCACTTGCCAGCAAGATTCTACTGAAGATTATTCAAAAGAGACTACAACCATACCTGGAACAAGAACTACCTGACGTGCAAGCAGGGTTCAGGAAAGGGCGAGGAACGAGAGACATCATTGTGGATGTGAAATGGATCCTTGAAAAGACTAAAGAATACCAAAAGGATATCTATTTGTGCTTTATCGACTATAGCAAGGCTTTTGACTGTGTAAACCATGAGAAACTCTGGGCCACATTAAGAAGCATGGGTATACCAGAACACCTGATCGTTCTCTTGCGAAATCTGTACATTGATCAAGAAGCAACAGTTCAAACGGAACAAGGAGAAACAGAATGGTTTAAAATAAGCAAAGGTGTAAGACAAGGCTGCCTACTTTCCCCCTACCTGTTTAATTTATATGCAGAACAAATCATCAGAGAAGCAGGATTGTATGAAGATAACAGAGGTGTGAAGATTGGTGGGGGACTCATCAACAACCTTCGCTATGCTGATGATGATACATTACTGGCTGAAAGTGAAGATGATCTGAAACGTGCTTCTCACAATCAAAGAACATAGTCTCAAAATGGGCCTGCACCTTAATGTAAAGAAGACAAAGATCATGACAAATGGCATACTCAACAGGTTCATCGTTGAAGGAGAAGAAATTGAAATTGTGAACAACTTTAACCTACTTGGATCAACTATCAATAAAGAAGCAACAAGCAGTCAAGAAATCAGACGACGCATTGCTCTTGGCAGAATGGCTATGAAAGACCTAGATAAGATTCTCAAGAGCAGAGATGTCTCTCTCCATACAAAGATTCAACTTGTTCAAGCCATGGTATTTTCAATAACATCATATGGATGTGAAAGCTGGACAGTGAAAAAGACAGACAGGAAGAAAATTGATGCCTTTGAATTATGGTGCTGGCGGCGAATACTGTGTATACCATGGACTGCCCGAAGAACAAACCAGTCGGTACTAGAGGAGATCAAACCTAAGCTTTCTTTAGAAGCTCAGATGACAAGACTTCGACTTTCATACTTTGGACACATCATGCGAAGAGAGAGATCATTAGAGAAAGACATCATGCTTGGCAAGGTAGAAGGTCAACGCAAAAGAGGAAGGCCAGCAATGAGATGGATCGATACAATAACAGCAGCTATGGGTACCAGTCTGTCAACAATGAGTCGCCTGACTGAAGACCGAACACAATTTAGGATAGCTATCCAGAGGGTCGCCATGAGTCGACTCCGACTCGACGGCACTTAACAACAACAACAACACTAACAGCTTTAACTACATCCTCCAATAATGAATTTCAGAGTTTTATTATGCGTTGAGTGAAAAATATTTTCTCTTATTAGTCTTAAATAGGTTACACTATAGCTTCATTGCATGTCCCCTAGTCTTTCCACTTTTTGATGGTGTAAGCAATGGATCTACATTTACCAGTTCCATTCCATTAATTAATTTATAGACCTCTATCATGTCTCTCTCCAGCCGTCTCTTTTCCAGGTTGAAGCACCCTAATCTTTTAAGCCTCGTCTCATAAGGGTATCCTTCCATCCCCTTTACCATTTTGGTGGCTCATTTCTGTACCTTTTCTAATTCTGCTATATCCTTTTTAGGATATGGTGACCACAAATGCACACAATATTCAAGGTGCAGTCGCATCATGGAATGATATAGAAACATTTTAATATCCTTTGACTTATTCTCCATTCTTTTCCTTATGATTCTTAGCATTCTATTTGCCTTTTTGGCCACTGCTGCACACTGGGCAGAGGGTTTCAACGTGTTCTCCACAATAATGCCTAAATATTTTTCCTGGGTGGTGATTCCTAATGTGGAACCTTGTATCGTGTAACCATAGTTTGGGCTGTTCTTTCCTAGGTGCATATCTTTGCACTTGTCCACATTAAATTTCATCTGCCACTATGGAGTTGAATACCCTCAGCAGAGGGCAGTGGCCTAAGCGTATGGCTGCTACAGTGCCTCCACACAAAGAGCAGCAACCTGGCAGGCACACACTGGGGGGGGGGGTGGGGGGGGGGGGGGCTAGGACTGAACTAGGTCCTTGGTGGTTCGGATCCCACCACTGGCTGTATTACCTACATCTTACTGGTTACTCCCCCCTTCTCTGCAGTTCAGCCACTGTCTTCTCACATTCTTTTGCCACCTTGAGACTGTCAGATGCTGCCACCCCAATGTCTCTCTCCTGTTCTGTGCACATAGCTTCTTCCCTCTTACTGCATACAGCTCCTTTAGGTTTCTGCACCCCAAATGTATCACTCTGCACTGTTCTCTTAGAAACATAGATACATGATGACAGAAAAAGACCACATGGCCTATCTAGTCTGTCCTTCCATATCAACAACTACAACAGTCCACTTTTTACCTTTAGAGATCCTCTGTGTTGGTCCCATGCTTTTTTGAATTCAGTTACTGTCCTCATCTCTACCACCTCCACTGGGAGACTATTCCATGGATCCACTACTCTTTCCGTAAAGAAATATTTCCGCATATCACTCCTGAATCTATCCCCCATCACCCTCATCCCATGTCCCCTCGTAGCAGAACTTGCTTTCAATTGAAAGAGGCTCTCTCCCTGAACATTTATGCCACGGATGTATTTAAACATCTCAATCATATCACCTCTATCCCGCCTTTCCTCTAAGGTGTACATATTAAGATCCTTAAGTCTGTCCTCGTATGCTTTATAATGAAGCCCACTAATAATTTTAGTAGCCACCCTCTGCACCGACTCCATCCTGTTCACATCCTTTTGAAGGTGTGGTCTCCAGAATTGCACACTATACTCCAAATGAGGTCGCACCAAAGACTTACACAGAGGCATTATCACCTCCTTTTTTCTGCTAGCCATTCCTCTCCGTATGCACCCAAGCATCCTTCTAGCTTTTGCCGTCGCCTTTTCTACCTGTTTAGCTACTTTAAGATAATCATACACAACCACACCAAGTCCCGCTCTTCTTTAGTGGACAAAAGTACTTCACCTCCTATACTGTATTGCTCCCTTGGATTGCTGCAGCCCAAATGCATGACCTTACATTTTTTAACATTAAATCCCAGCTGCCAAATTCTAGACCGTTCTTCAAGCTTAGCTAGATCCCTCCTCATGTTATCTACACCTTCCTGGGTGTCTACTCTATTGCAGATTTTGGTATCATCTGCAAAGAGGCAAACCTTACCCGACAGCCCTTCCGCTATATCACTAACAAAGATGTTAAAAAGAATCGGACCAAGGACAGATCCCTGGGGCGCACCACTGGTAACATCCTTCTCCTCAGAGTGAGCTCCATTTACTTGTACTCTTTGTCGCCTCCCACCCAACCAATTTCTAACCCAAGCAGTAACTTTAGGGTCCATCCCTAGGGTGCTCAGTTTGTTTATAAGTTGCCTGTGAGGAACAGTGTCAAAGGCTTTACTGAAATCTAAATACACCACATCTAGAGCTCTCCCTCGGTCCAACTCCCTGGTCACCCAGTCAAAGAAATCAATCAGATTTGTCTGACAAGACCTGCCTCTGGTGAATCCATGCTGCCTCGGATCCTGTAATCCGCTGGACTCCAGAAATTTCACTATTTTCTCTTTCAGCAGCGTTTCCAATAATTTACTCACCACCGAAGTTAAACTAACTGGCCTGTAGTTTTCAACCACATCCTTACTTCCGCTTTTGTGTAAAGGCACCACATGAGCCTCTCTCCAGTCCTTTGGCACCACTCCCGACTCCAACGAGGCATTGAAAAGGTCAGTCAGTGGAGTTGCTAGAGCGTCCCCAAGTTCCCTCAGTATTCTAGGGTGTATCCCATCCGGTCCCATCGCTTTGTCTACTTTCAGTTGAGCTAGTTTCTCACGAACACAGTCTTCTGAAAATTGTTCAAGATTTCCCTTGCTTCTGTTCCTATTTCTGGGTGTTTTCTGAGGTCCTGCTCCTGGTTCTTCATCTGTGAACACAGAACAAAAATATTTGTTAAGCAATTCCGCTTTATCCTTATCAGCTTCTACATATTCCCCCCCTGCACCCTTGAGTCTGACAATACCACTTTTGCCCTTCCTCTTCTCACTAATATATCTGAAAAATGTCTTATCCCCCCATTTTATTGCATTGGCTATTTCCTCCTCCTTTTGAATCTTTGCCTTCTTGACTACTTTGCTAGCTTCTCTAAGTTTTTCCAAATACAGATGCCTGTCTTCCTCTCTCTGTGATCTCTTGTATTTCATGAAGGCCTCCCTCTTTTTCTTCACTTTTTCAGCTACTTCCTTCGAAAACCATAGCTGTCTCCTTTTTCTTTTGCCTTTATTTACCATTTTAACAAAAAGGTTGGTTGCCCTTAAAATATCCCCTTTCAGTTTTGCCCACTGCTTTTCTACATCCCCCAGCTGTTCCCATCCCACTAACGACTCCCTGAGGTATTGGCCCATCTTCGCAAAGTTAGTCTTCCTAAAGTCTAAGATCCTCACCTTGGAATGGATTCTAACAGCCCTAGTCGTAATACTGAGCCACACCATCTGGTGATCACTGGATGCAAAATGATCTCCCACTACAACATCAGAAACACTTTCACCATTGGTAAGCACCAAGTCCAGTATGGTCCCTTCACGTGTGGGGTCTGTTACCAATTACCTGAATAGTTCTCCCTGTAGAGAATCCAGGATCTCCTTACTTCTAGATGATACTGCAGCAGGAATGTGCCAATCAACATCTGGCATATTGAAATCTCCTATCAGTAGCACTTCCCCTTTCCTAGCAATGCTGTGTATGTCTTCAATTAACTCTGTCCACCTCTTCCTCTTGTGAGGGAGGTCTGTATATCACACCAATGCAAATAGATTTCTCTTTCCCTCTTTCTAGTTTAACCCACAATGCCTCCTCTCTCCCTTTTAAGCTCTGTAATTCCAAAGCTTTAATAGTAGTTTTTACATATAGTGCCACTCCTCCTCCCCTTCTTCCTACCCTGTCCTTTCTGAATAAAGTATAGCCAGGTATAGTTACATCCCAGTCATGGTTTTCTGTGAACCATGTTTCTGTAACTGCCACTAAATCCAAGTCAGCCACTCCCACCAAAGCTTCAACATCAGGGATCTTATTTCCCATGCTACAGGCATTTATACACACTGCTTTCCATATGTTACCCCTGTTATCCATTTCCATAAAGGTATTTAATGTATCACCTACCTGGGGGCTTTCTTCACCTATCCCCAACGAATCTAGTTTAAAGCCCTCTTCAGTAGATTAGCCAGTCTACTACCGAAGATGCGTTGACCTTTCTTGGACAGATGGATGCCATCTCTGCTCTGCAACCCTTGGAACAGCATCCCATGGTCTTGGAAACCAAAACGCTCTCGATGACACCATCCACGCAGCCATGCATTCATCTCCAGGATGCGAGCCTCTCTACCTTGGCCTTTACCCTCAACAGGGAGGATTGAAGAGAACACCACCTGTGCACCTAACTGCTTCACCCTCTGTCCCAGAGCCACGAAATCACTTTTGATACGTTCCGAGGTATACTTGGCAGTATCATTTGTTTCAACATGGATTAGCAACATTGGGTAATAGTCAGTGGGCTTGATGAGTCTCGGCAAACTCTCCATAACATCTTGGATTTTGGCTCCAGGCAGACAGCATACCTCTCTGGACATCAAGTCTGGTTGGCAGATGGATGCCTCAGTACCCCTCAGAAGAGAGTCTCCGACCACCACTACCCTTCGTTTCCTTCTGGTCACTGATTCTGCAACTTTGGGGTACTTGAACTCTGGTTCTTCCCTTTCCAGGGATGCTTTCACCACCTCCACTTCCAGGGCTGCATAATGGTTCTTCAATTCAAGGGCTGGAGAAGTTGGATTGTAAGTATCCAGCCAGTCTCTAAGTTTTTGTTAAATTTAGGTAGGCCCTTATAGTCTTGAAAGAAAACAGACACATTAATATAAAGATGCAGACAGCAATCCAGCAGTGAGATGGCGGCTATCCGGTCTTTTCAATTGAGTGCCACATGTATGATTATCTTCCAATTGGTGAGAGGTAATATTTGTGCACTTGGTGCAAAGAGTTCCTGGCTCTCAGAAAATGAGTCTGATCTCTGGAGGCTTGAGGAGCTGAGGAAGACGGAAAGGTACATAGAAAAGTCCTACAGGAACATAGCACAAATGTCCTGCCTTTGTGCTGCCGTGGAGGAGAGGGGTCACCTGGAAGGAAAGCATCATTTTGGTGTGATGGGAAATAATTCTGTAGTCAGAACCCACCCTCCAGGGGATGCAATATCCTCTCACACTGAGGATGTGTCACAAGGTGCTTCTGCCCAGGAGGGAAGAGTTAGGATGGCTATTTTAGTTGGTGATTCAAGCATGCGGTATGGTTACAGATCCTATGCATCACCTAGATAGGATTCCAGACAGTGTTGAATAGAAGCTGGTTGTCTCAGTACATTTGGGCACCAACAACATAGGAAAGCATGTCGGAGGGAGGTTCTGTAAGCCAAATTTTGGCTTTTTGGGTAGAAAGTTGAAATTTGAGATCTCCAGAGTAGCATGATCCCTTTTCCATGTGCAGGACCCAACAGCCAGGCAGAACTCAAGAGTCTTGTTGCATGGATAAGACACTGGTGCAGGGAAGACAACTTTTAGATTTCTCAGAAACTGGGCAACATTCTGGGGAAGAGGGGGGGGGGGCTTTTTCAGAAGTATGGGTTCCATCTTAATGAGGGTGGAACCAGGCTGTGGTATGAATCTTTAAAAAGAACAGAGTGCAACTTTCAGCTTTTCCCCAATATCTAATTTAAGAGTCACCCAGGAGAGCTTGGTTTGGAATAATGCATCTTTGAAGGATACTAACAAAACAAGGAAAGTGGTTACAACAAAGGTAAAAGTAGTCCAGATCCTTAAGGACTTCAGGAAGCTGCTCAAAACTACACTCTTCATAGAACATTATGGTGACATCACGTGACCTGACCAACAGCCCCTACAGTTTGCATCCCAAGCGTTACTGCCCTCTCCTCTGCGCCCACCCCCCTTCCCACCTTACTCTGTGCTGTCCCCTTGTATACAGTACCTTGTATATAGCTCACTCTGTAACTAGCTCACCAAGAAATCATTTATACATTACCAACACACGCACGCACACTCACCGATAGAGCCACTGCATGCCCACACCCACTGACATTGCAACTTGATTTGGTCGAAGTGTTAACCTCTTTGATTTCAGGATAAAGTGGTATATAAATCCTTTTAAATAAATAGAGTCTGAAGTCACTAAAGGGAAGAGACTCTCCAGGCCGGTAGTGATGGGATTCCCAAGACTCTCAGGAGTTTGACCAGTGCTCATACAAGGAGTGGGTGGTGGCTGATGGAAAAGGAGCTCTTGTTTGCCTGTCCTCCAGAAGGTGGAAGGATTTTGTCTACCCCAGGTTCTTTACCTGCTTCTCCAAATCGGACCTAACAGAAGTGTCGTCCTAAGGCCAGATGGGCTTTAGAAGAGGAGTCTGCTGCCCCATGTCAAAGCTAAGCCAATACCATGTCGCAGTCAACAGGACACAATCCCTGGTCACCAGATGTACCAGGTCATACATGGCATCAGAAAGGAAGACCATAGCAGACTTCAAAAGAGGGGTAGGATCAGGAGACTGAAGCCACCAGAGGAGGACTTGAAACGTCAGGTCTGTACACACTGCCCACTGAAGAATAGCAGTTGCCGCAGCAAACTAGTTCTTCAAAAAAATCCACCTTTGTGTCCAGAGTATCCTTTAAGGCCAGTCTGCCCTGGAACCACTGTGACCTGCGCATCCACCTTGGAAATATCAAACCATTCAATGCCTTCGTCTGGGATGGTGTGCATCATCTTATACACCCTTTGCCCCTTACCCAAGGAGTTGGGGAAATCCCACTCCCACTGGAACAGTTCCTTGAGCACCTCCTGGAAGGTAAGGACAGTAGTCTATTTCCACACCCCTTGTAGGAGGGGATGCCGCTTCGGTTCCTGCTCCATGCTTGGAGCATCCACCAAGCTCAAAGGCGATAGGAACGGAAACATAAGATATGCCATACTGGGTCAGACCCAGGTCCATCAAGCCCAGTATCCTGTTTCCAACAGTGGCCAATCTAGATCATACGTACCTAGCAGTTTCCCCAAAAGAAACAGGTTCCACAATGCTTGTATTGGGTCAAGCATTGATATCCTGGGTCCCTTCTTAATAATGGTTTATGGACCTTTCCTCCAGGAACTTGTCCAAACCTTTTTTAAATCCAGCTACACTAACAGCCTTTACTACATCCTCCGGTAACAAATTCCAGAGTTTGATTACACGTTGAGTGAAAAAATATTTTCTTTTATTAGTCTTAAATAGTTTACCCTGTTGCTTCATTGCATGTCCCCTAGTCTTTCCATATTCTGATAAGGTAAACAATCGATCTACGTTTACCCGTTCCACTCCGTTCATTAATTTATAGACTTCTATCATATCTCCCCTCAGCTGTCTCTTTTTCCAGGTTAAAGAGCCCTAACCTTTTTAGCCTTTCTTCATAGGGGTATCCTTCCATCCCCTTTACCATTTTGGTGGCTCTTCTCTGAACCTTTTCTAATAACGCTATATCCTTTTTAAGATACGGCGAC
Source organism: Ichthyophis bannanicus (assembly GCA_033557465.1). Classification (NCBI taxonomy): domain Eukaryota; kingdom Metazoa; phylum Chordata; class Amphibia; order Gymnophiona; family Ichthyophiidae; genus Ichthyophis; species Ichthyophis bannanicus. The sequence goes on from CM066037.1 coordinate 512,891,972, forward strand.
CAGAATTGCACACAATATTCAAGGTGCGGACTCACCATGGAATGATATAGAAGCATTATAATATCCTTTGTTTTATTTTCCATTCCTTTCCTTATGATACCTAGCATTCTATTTGCTCTCTTGACCACCGCTGCACACTAGGCAGAGGGTTTTAACATGTTATCCACAATGACGCCTAAATCCTTTTCCTGGTTGGTGGTTCCTAATGTGGAACCTTGCATCGTGTAACCATGGTTTGGGTTGTTCTTCCCTAGGTGCATAACTTTGCACTTGTCCACATTAAATTTCATCTGCCATTTTGATGCCCAGTCTTCCAATTTATCAAGATCCTCTTGCAATTTTCCACAATCCTCTTGGGTTTTAACAACTTTAAATAGTTTTCTGTCATCTACAAATTTGATAATCTCACTTGTTATTCCCTTTTCCAGGTCATTTATGAATATGTCAAAAAGCAGCGGACCCAGCACAGATCGCTGAGGTACACCACTATTCAGCTTTCTCCATTGGGAAAATTGGCCATTTAGCCCTACCCTCTGCTTTCTATCTTTTAACCAGTTCCTAATCCACAATAGTACACTGCCTCCTATCCCATGACTCTTTAGTTTTGCCAAAAGTCTTTGATGAGGGACCTTGTCAAAGGCTTTCTGAAAGTCCAAATACACTATATCAACTGACTCACCTTTGTCTACCTATTTATTCACACCTTCAAAAAAACATAACAGATTAGTAAGACCAAGATCTTCCTTGTCTAAAGCCATGTTGGCTGTCTCCCATTAAGCCATGACTATCTACATGTTCAGCAATTTTGTTCTTTATGATGGTTTCTACCATTTTTCACGGTACTGATGTCAGGCTCACCACTCTGTAGTTTCCCAGATCACCCCTGGAACCATTTTTAAATATTGGCATTACGTTTGCCATCCTCCAATCTTCAGGTATTATAGATGATTTTAATCAAGGTTCACATTTTACTAATAGCAGGCCTGCAATCTCATATTTGAGTTCTTTCAACATCCTTGGATGTATATTATCCGGCCCAGGTGACTCTTCAGTTTATCTAATAGTTTTAATATATCTTCCCAATGTATTGATATTTCCTTCAATTCTTCTGCACCTTTAAATACCACTTCAGTCATGGGTAACATTCCTACATCTTCCTCAGTAAAGACGGAAGCAAAGAATTCATTCAGTCTCTCTGCTGTCGCCTCTTAGTGCCCCTTTACCCCTCTATCATCTAATGGACCAACTGCCTCTCTCACAGATTTTTTGCTACGAATGTACTTGAAAAAGTCTTTATTATGCGTTTTTGCTTCCACAGCAAGCTTCTTCTCAAATTCTCCCTTTGCCTGCCTTATCAGTGCCTTGCATTTAACTTGCCAGTGCTTGTGCTGTTTCCAGTTTGTCATTTGGCTCTTTTTTCCATTTCCTGAAAGATGCTTTTTTGGCAATAGCCTCTCTGACCTCACCTTTAAACGATGCTGGCAGTTTTTTGGACTTCCTTCCACTTTTCTTAAAGCGTGGCATACAGCTATTCTAGGCTTCCAAGATAGTATTTTTTAACACCCAAGCTTGATGTCTTTAACCTTTGCAACTGCTCCTTTTAGTTTTTTCTTAACTGTTTTTCTCATTTTATCGTAGTCTCCCTTTTGAAAGTTAAAAGGTAGTAGTGTGGATTTCCTTACTGTCCCTCTACTAATGAATTCAAACGTGATCATGCTATGATCACTATTGCCAACTGGTCCCAGCACCCTTATCTCTTGCACCAGATCTGGTGTTCTACTAAGGACTAGGCCCAATATGACTTCCCCTCTAGTTGGTTCATGAACCAGCTGCTCCAAGAAGCAGTCATTTATTTCATCTAGGAAATTTATCTCCCTAGCATGTCCTGCCATGATACTGACCCAATTGATACCGGGGTAACTGAAATCACTCATTATTATTACTGTGCTGTAACTTTTGTTAGCTTCCTTGATTTCTTTGAGCATTTCATCATCCATTTGTTCATTCTGGCCAGGCGGTTGGTAGTACACCCCCACTGCCATCCCCTTCCCCTTTATACATGGAATTTCAATCCATAGAGATTCTACAGCAAATTGTGTTTCCTGTAAAACTTTAATCCTTTCTGACTCAATGCCCTCTCTAACATAGAGTGCAGCCCCTTCACCAATTTGTTGAGCTCTATCATTATGATATAGTTTGTACCCAGGAATCACAGTGTCTTACTGGTTGTCCTCCTTCCACTATGTCTCTGAGATTCCAATCATATCTAACCTCTCATTTAGTGCTATATATTCTAACTTTCCCATTTTATTGTTTAGACTTTTAGCATTTGCATATAAACATTTCAGAGACTGTATTTTATTCATTATTAAGCTGGGTACTGGTAGGCATGGGTAATTTTGGGATCTTTAAGCTCTGTCTGCTCCATACTCGAGGGCATTTGGGCTACTTTACTCTTTCTTTTGGAACCTCTGCTTTTGATAGTATCCTTCAAAGATACATTCTTCTGAACCATGTGCTCTTGTGTGACTGTCAGGGTCTTATCTCCTGGAACAGGCAGACACCATGGGCCATCTCATTAGCCTCTGATGGTGAGAGTATTGTATTTTCACACAAAGAGTGTGGGATTTCCCTATTGCCTATTGAAGGTCCTTTGTTGATCTGAGACATATTCTCCCCTTTCTCTTCTTTTTTTGGGTCCAATATTAAATACCATATACGTTTTGATAAATAGGAAAAAAAATCACTCCATTAAATTGAGTGGCAATTCAATGCAAAGCAAAGCTTCTGCCAAATGGCAGAGGAATAACAGTTTTCAAAGTGTGTTTCACTTGGATTTCTAGCTTCATAAAAAGAAATGGACTTTCAGTAAGAATAAGAACCACTGTAGCCTAGTGCCTTTTGTGTGACTGGCAGTAAAAGATGATCAATTTCTGTGAACTTGTCTGCAAAGAAATATCTGAACTCTGTAGTGGATGTTGTAAAGATGGATGAGGTTCTGTTGTCTTTCAATATCGTAGCCACTGGGACTATAGCTGCTTCAGGTACAAAAACTGTAGCCATTACAACCCCTGGGCATGAGAGGGCCTGCTGCACTGTAGTCCTTGGATGCACTGTGTGTGAGGTGAAATTAAAGTTGATGGTAGTTTTCAAGAGAGTTATCATGCCCTGTGAAAAACTGCCCACTGGTGTAGTGGTCAATTGCAGTAAGATGGGATGGGATGAACTGTGACCTTATGAAAGTATGGGTAGATGAATGTTATAGGGCCAAGCAGTGGGGATTCTTTTTGAAGATGTCCTTACTAATTTTTGATGCCAAGGCTGCCCCCAATGAAATAAAACATTCAAAATTATATTAACTTTACTGGTGTCCACATAGCTATAATACCTGGTGGCCCTACCTACAAGCTATAGCCATTGGTTAACCATCCCTTTACGATGCTCATGAGAAGAGAGTGAGATGATTGGATGCAGTCTTGGATTTATAGCATTGGGGTGACTACAGCAGGTGAGGTTTTTGGAAGTCTGCAAGTGGATAGCTTCTGCTTGGAGGAAAATAACACCAGAATCCATCTGCAACAGCCTCAGAAAGGCTGGGATTATCTACCAGCAGAATGTGACACATTAGGATACTGATGGCAGTGAAGACAATGACATCATTTCAGAAAGGACAGAAGAGCATCTGGAGGTGGCCCTTAGCTATTTCAATGATGACAATGAGGAGGTAATGGACTTTGGAGGGTTTGAGGAGTCTGATGATGATTATTATTATGATTAAACTAAAATTGGCCTATTCTCAGATCACTTTGAGTGACAACAGTGTGCTGTATGGAGTTATATCTTTAAGCACCATTTGTCAAGGTAGAGATTAAAAAAAGGAACTGTCCTTAAAGTGAAGGAGATGCTGCATTACTAGGATTTACAAAGTTATTTAAATTCAAGGTTTACAAAATAAATAGCAAGCTGCTGTTAAGAAAATCAATTTCATTTGTTCTAGTGACATGAGCCTGTCTATAGTACACTTGTAGAACTAACATGTGTGTTATGTGTAAAAATATGGTACTACTTCCTCCACACCAACCATCTCAATATAAGCCCCAGTCCAAATCTCAGCTGATCCCCATGAGGGGGGCATCTCTTGCTGGGGATGCTTATCCATCAATCAACCAGGGTTTTTGCTCTTAACCTGCCCCCTCCAAAGACTACTGTAAAAGGAAAAGAATCTCGGAGAGGACAATCTGAACTCCAGAAGCTTTCCTCATGGAAATGAACCCCCTACACAAGATGGCATAGTTGCCATCAATCCTCCAGGGGATGGGGAGGCCCACAATACGCCGGCTGCACATCCTTACCTGTAGTGCCATCTGCCACCTCCTTCCCTGAGATAGGCAAGGTTGGACTAACTGCAAGAGGGGAGTAGGTGTTCCAGGGATGACTTGGAAGCAGCTATGCAATAAGGGTAGAGTCCCAGAGTCCAGATGCTAGAGATAAGGTGCCTCGCTTGCCACAGGCCAAACATTTCTTTTGGAAGAAGATATAGAGAATTAAGACAAGTATCACAACAGCGGATGCTAAGGCTGCAACGGCCCAGGTGTGTGTTAACTACATTTTTACTGCAATGTACATTACAGGTAGGAACTGCTTGGCATATGCAAATTAAAAAATGCTACAAGTGTGTGTGCAGAAAACCCCCACACCGTGCAAACAGTTGACAGCAATGCACGCTGACTGACTTGGGAGGCTCCAACCAGGACAATGCTGAGGTCAAGCCTTGGTCCCCACCCCCTTTAAGAGCCCTGGCACAGGCTCCATGCTGGGCTTAGCTCTACTCCCCTGCAACCGTTTCTCTGGCTTGCCAGCAGTACGTTTAAGGTGACTGGCAGGCAGATTCCTCTGTGAGCCTTCTGTACTCTTCCTGCTATGGCTACTAAAAAGGCTAGTCTAGTGGAGCCTCTCAGGTAGTGCTCAAGTGAGAGAGTCACTCTCAAAGTGGTTTGTCATGAGTATTTTTATTAATCTTTTCCTTGCCATTCGTCAGAGAACAGAAAATCTATCTACCATCTAGAATAAAAAAAAAATACTGAAGGGCCCTCTGGTGGCTGAGGCCAATAGAAGCAGGGGCGTGATGTCATTGAAACTTGGGCTTTTCGACGGGGGGGGGGGGGGGGGGGGGGGGGGGGGAAATATGCGTCTAACACCTGGCTGCTGTGCCTTCTCCGTGCAGTGTGATGTTATTTGATTGTCACTATTAATGTTTTGTAAATTCTCTTTTGTATCACTTTGGTAAACTTTCCCTTTTGGTCACGTCTTTTTCATTCCAGCATTCCTTCCCCTTTCAGGTAGCGATTATAGTACCTCTGCTACTGCAACGGCCGTTCATTTTTTCCCTTCTATAACAGCATCTAGCACCTATATCTATTTTCATTACTATGTCTTTCCTAGGAATTAATTTTTCAGAACAATAGGGTTGCCACCCTCGAACAAAATTTACCTGCCCTTGGACATAACACTCCAAGAGCAAACTGTGGCGCTAGGTGCCTGTCTCCCTTTGTATTCTACCAGTGAGCAGTTGTGTGGGTGGAAGAGTTTTAAGTCACTGTACAAAGAAACCCTCGCCTCGAATGCCTCATTTTTCGGTAGATGCACCAACGGTCAGCTAGTAGTGGCCTAAGAGCGACCACACCGCAGACGACGACGCTTTCGGACTCCCTCGGCCGTTTCCGGCAGCGCTTCGGCCCGGCCCCTTCCTCTCCTCCTCCTCCTGCTGCCCGGGCTCGCAAAGAAGCAGCGGCGCGCGCGGCGGGTTCCTGGGACGCGGAGAAGGCGCGCGGCTGCACACCTGGTGGAAGAGGCGAAGGCGAGGAGCGCGAGCGCATTGCAGTTGCCGCCACCCGGCGAGGTGAGTTCCGGCCGGACGTAGCCCAGTACCGAGGTCCCTCGCCTCCCACCTCCACCTCCTCGGAGCGACTTCGGCGCTTTAGCGAGACCGTGCGCACTTGTTGCCTGGCGTTGGGAGCGGACGTTGCCTGTGCCAGGCGCGCTGTAGCGAGGGCTGCTTTTTTGTTCTCTCTGGGCGCGCTGTATCCCTCCCCGTTTCCAGACGCGTTATTATAGAAAGTCAGCTTTTTATCCCGCTCCCCGGCTGCGCTATACCGTACTGCCTTTTCCTTCCCCCCTCCTTAATGAGGTGTGCGTCTCCTTTCAGCGCTTATTCACCCCCTGCACTGTCGCGCAGTAGTGAGGTGCGCCTCCGTGTAGCGCTCGTAGCCTTCCCCGCCCCCGCCTAGTGAACAGGTCTCCTCCCTCCCGGCGCGCTCTGTGGCCCCTCGCGCAGACAGTGTTGACTCTGCCCTTCCCTCTCTCACACAGGTTGCCAGCGTTCGTCCTCTCCCGGTCCCCGCCGTCATGCTCCGCGCCTGATCCCGCCCTCGGACGGAGCAGCGAGCCCGCGACCGCCGACAGAATGGCGAGCGGTGGCTTTCGAAGCAGCAGCGCCACCACGGACTTCCTCGAGGAGTGGAAGGCGAAGCGCGAGAAGATGAGGGCCAAAGCGCAGGGAGAGGGCAGCGGGGCCCCCAGCATCACCGCCGAGGGCAGCTGGAAGCCGGGCCCCGCAGCCCCCGAGTTGAATAATAACAGTGCGCCTCCTGGCGCCCCCGCCCTGCTCAAACCTGTCAACAGGAGGACAGCGGCGGAGGAGGAACCGGCTCCCTGCAGGAAGGGTCCGGAGAAAGCGAGCACGACGCCGGCTGCGGCAGGGGTCCCTCCGCAACAGGCCCAGGACGGGCCGGAGGTCTGCACTACTGACGGCAAGGATTCCCCCCCAGCAAGGGCCAAAGACAAGGGCAAGAGCTCTGGGCCCAGCGCTAGGAAGGGCAAGGGGCAGATCGAGAAGAGGAAGCTGAGAGAGAAGAGGAGATCCACGGGTGTGGTGAACATCCCTTCTACAGAGGTAAGGGCACGAACGTGGGGCAAGCCTGCTATCTATTTACAAGGAGAAGGGAGGGTGAAAGTAAGGGGGCAGCTGCCAACCAACCTGGGGGAAGCTGCGCTCACCTGGTGGGGCAGCTACTCTCGTGATTCTTACTTTGCGGTGTAATTTGCTGTCGAGAGAATAATCGGCATGGACTTTATTGATGACGAGTTACTACTTACCTTGTACGTTCTTTTTGTGGGGTTGGGGTTGGGGATGGGGATGGGGTGTCCAAGTGATGGAAAAGTATGGTAATTTTTAACCTTTCATGATGTCTGCGTGAACAGCCTGAACATCTATTTCAGGATATACCAGTATAATAGGTTGGTGGAGTGAGTCATTGGAACGCAGCATTATGTTGTAAGATGTAATTCTGTACTTTTAATCTTCCTTGGTTTTTTTTTAGGAAGCAGTCTGTGCCTACAGCATTACTTAATTGCCAAAAAGGAAACTTTACCCAATACTGTAGAATTTATAACATAGACATAAATTGACATGCAAGACTGTTATAATTTTTTTGTAAGGGAAATGAGCCTTTCAAAGCTGATGTACACAGTTGAAAGCTTTCCTTCTGGGAAGCGAAAAGATGTCGCCTCCCCATTCTTTGTAAAGCAAAGATTGCTTAATAGTATGTTTTGGCATTGCATGTTTTGGACCCGACCTTAGCTTGAGGGCAGTACTCTCCAGTTTAAATATTTTGAGCGTGATCTGTCTAGAGCTTTTCTCATACAGCAGAATAGATTATAATGGACTGGTAAACATAGTTAAAATCGGTTTGTTTTAATCATATTTCATATCATGGGTGCATTTACCATTGCCAGGAACTTCAAAAAGAATTTGGAAATTTCTGTATGTCGGAATCCTGTCTGGTACTTTGAAAACGTGATCTTGCACAAATGAGACAGTGCCGTTCCATTTTCAAATTTGAGCTAGCTACCTGGTTGCAGTATACGGTTCACAACAAAATCTGATCACCAGATGATTTTCCTGTGGGGAATCTTTACATAAGGCCTGTTCCCCGATAATTTTTACATTCCCTAACCTGAAGAAACTTTGGAAAAAGAAGCTAAAAACATTTCAGCTTATAACTTTTCAAAGTAGTTAAGCGCTTCAAGTTTCAGAACAAAGCGCTTTTCTGTTCTGTTTGAAATGAATGGCTTTTTTTTTCATTGTACAATTGGGTTCATACATAGAATATCAGTTTTCACATTTAAAAATGTGCATTTATAACAACATTTCGAAATTCTGCCATCCTCCCCACAGCTATTTACATTCTTTGTGCAGCTGCTTGTTTAATAAAATCTACATTTTGTTTGCTGGTTAAATGATCGCAATAAGCCAATTCACCAAAAATGGCTAGTTTCTCAGCCTGTCAAATTGTCATTAGGTTTACAACAGCAAATCTGCTGCTCTTTAAAATATGCTAATTGGAATTCTACAGAACTGGAAATAAATGGCATGCTCATTAAGCTGATATAACGTTTGATTGGAAGCTATGAAAAAAACTTTGAAGGACGATTTTTTTCTTTTTACATAAGAGATTTACTTGAGTGCACTTTTTGTCTTGGTAGCTTAGATCTAAGGATATTTAAGTAACACATATCCAGATAATGTCATCTTAATTTGTATGAAAATAAAGATTAGCACAATAATACAAGATGGGCCAGTAAAAAGCTAGATTTCAGGAACTGACACTAATTTCTTAGGGTCCAAAAACACAATAAGCAGAACACATTCCCAGAACATAAAATTGATCCATAAAGTGAAGGGTAAGAAAGGGTTGGGAGGTGGATAAGGGCTAATCTAATAGGAGATGATAAAGAAGGCAGTAAGGGGTATTTATGTCTGGTGCCTTAAAAAAAAAAGTCACTGTTCAGGTCTTTTAAGCGAGTGCCAGTGTTTGATCATTTGAATGTCAAATGTCTTCCTTTCCAGGATCGTTATGACTTTACCTTTTAGTGACTTGGCTGGTGGTATTCATGCAGTAAGTTGGTTCCAAAACATGTTCCCCCACAGATCTGTAGCCTTGTTCTCTGTGATGTTTAATTTAGTGTCTTTGTAAGTTCATTCTTGTATTTAATTTTTGACCTGTTTTGCAGATGTGGCAAACTAACTGACCTCGGAATTTCAGTGGGGGAAAAAGGGCCTATAGTTGTACTTAAGAAGAGACAAAACAGTTGAAAGCTGAAATTGATTCTAATTTGACCTGGATGCTTAGCTATGTGCTGCAGCCAGAAAGGCAGTGTTTGTATTGTAAATTCTGTACTGTACACGTCCTTATCTTTGCATGCAGAATTTGTGTTTGTTTATGCAATTTTTTGATATACCGCCCAGGCTGAAGGGCATCAGAGCAGTTTACAATTGCTACAAACAGATACTGGATACATTCCCTCTTCCCCAAAGGGCTCATAATCCATGTGTACCTGAGGCAACAGAGGGTTAAGTGGCTGTGCCTATAGGACTATAAACCCCAGTCCCTCCAGCCTGAGATCGCTGTCCCCAGGTGAGAATTGAACCCCCAGCTCTCTGGCCTGAGGTACCTTGTCTTTTTAGTTAAATTATGTACTGCATATGTGAATGGTGATGCAGTTAGCTGGTCACTGTAATACTATTTCCTTATTGCTGGACTGGTTGAGATGAGTGGGTTATGCTCCCCAGCCAGCTGATGGAGGCAGAATTGAGCAGCTTTCAGTGATGTCATCACTTGGTCTATTCTCTGGTGAAGCACTGAGAAAAGCTGGTATATATCTGTTTTCAGCAGGTGGCAAGGCATTTGGACTGGTGCAGCTGCTCAGAAAGACTTGTCTTCCCTGGCCCAGACCATGGTCCTGTGGCCTCTATGATTGTGACTTGTAAGCTTAATGTTTTCTTTCCCCTATGGGAGTTGGTGGACTCCTGCCCTATGGGGCAGAAGTGGACTCCTAAAGTAGAGTCTGAGGAGGAAGGGGAGATTTTCCCTGATGGAAAGAGCAGTGATCCTTTTGTGATCTGCCTGTTTTGTAGAGAAGACCCTTGCAACTTTTTTTTTCAGAACCCTATTGCGGCTGTGCATGATGTAGAGCCTGCTCCTGTGAAAGCTTTTCAATTGGACCCTTCTCTGTAGGGTATCCAGCATCTTCTGGATTTTCCTCTTCCCAAACCCATTTGGCAGCTCGGTTTTTCCCAGTGAGAGGTGCTTCAGCTGGGCCTTAGAGGCCCTGTTTCAGCTGTACCCTCTGCCCCAGGGTGAGGACAATCATAATGAATATGATTGAGAGAGATTTGTATGCACGGCCACCATTAAGTTTAAATCTCTCTTATTCATATTCATTGTTGTCCTGAAAGGCTGACAGCTAGGGGCGTCCCAGTGACTGGGTTGAGAACCCCTAAATGGACAGGATACCTCTGGACGTGCTGGATTGGATGATAGTCACCACAGATGCCACTCTGAAGAGCTGGGGAGCTTACTGTCAAATTGAGCTTGTCCAGAAACTCTGATCCCCTCAGAGGCTTTCTAGTCTAGCATCCGGTTGGAGACCAGAGCAATCCACTTTGCTCCGGAAAGCTTCCAGCCCCTCCTGGTGAGCAGAGTGGCACAGTAGCTGTGGCACTGTCCATCAACAAGTGAATCTCAGTGTGCCAGAGTGGCTCTTGATGTGGTACAGCTGTGTGTTGAGAGAAGAGCGTGTTGTTTGCTCTGTTCACAGCCCACATGGAAGGCATCAGCAACATAAAGGTCGACTTCTTGATTTGGAATACTGTGGATACCAGTAAGTAGGAGTTAAGCCCTCAAGCATTCAGCCTCATAATGCAGAGGTAGGGCCTCCCGGTATTTGACTTAATGGCCACATTTCAGCTGCTTCCTCCACCATCCAGTTAGGAAATGTACTGGAGCGGTGAGAAGAGTAGGTGCCGCTCTGTGCAGGTTACACTTCCCATGCCTTTGTTTAGGGGTGTGCCCACCGCTCTGTGCGGATCACCCCTATTTGAGATATAAGAGTTAAGTTTATTTTGATTTTATCCTGTTGCTATAAAGGGATCCACTGTGTCTGTCCCATGCCATTTTGAATTCTGTCACTGTATTTGCCCTCACCACTTCCATCGGGAGGGAATTCCAAGCATCCACCACCCTTTCAGTGAAAAGGTATTTCCTGACATTGCCTTTCAGTTTACCCCTTGCAGCTTCCTGTTATGCCCTCTAGTTTTACATCTTCTCCTTCTTTGAAAAAGGTTGGTTTGTTCATTAATACCCTTGTCCCACCTCTCCTGTAGCATATACATATTTAAGTCTTCAAGTCTCTTCTCATATGTCTTCTGGCTCAGGCTCCAAATCATTTTGGTCTCCTCCCTCTGAACCATTTCCAGACTTTTTATATACTTTGTGAGATATGGTCTCCAGAACTGAACACAATATGGTCTCCAGAACTGAACACAGTGACATTAGTATCTCCTCCTTTCTGCTGGTAATTCCTCTCTGTATGCAACCCAGCATCCTTCTGGCTTTGGCTGCCACCTTGTCACACTGTTTCGCCATCTTGAGATCCTCAGAAACAATCACTTTGAGGTCCTTCTCCTTGTCCGTGCACACCAACCTCTTGCCCCCCTATTGCGTACAATTCCCTTGGATTTCTGCATCCCAAGTGCATGACACTGCACTTCTTCACATTAAATCTTAACTGCCAAGCATTAGACCATTCTTCTAGCTTTGGTAGATCATTCTTCATGTTATCCATTCCCTCAGGGGAGTACATTCTGTTGCAGATTTTCATGTCATCTGTAAAGAGACAGACTTTTTCATTCAGACCTTCAGCAATATCACTCACAAATACATTGAACAGTACTGGTCCCAGGACTGATCCCTGGGGCATGCCACTAATCACCTTCCTTTCATCTGAGTGAGTTCCGTTTTACCATCTCTTTCTGTTGTCTGTCAGTCAACCAATTTCTGATCCAGTTCACCACCTTGGGACTCATCCCCAGGCTGTTCAGTTTTATTAATATGCCTCCTATGAGGAATAATATCAAAGGCTTTGCTGAAATCTAAGTAGATCACATCCATTGTATGCCCTTTGATCTAGTTCTCCGGTCATCCAGTCAAAGAACGCAATCAGATTTGTTTGGCATGTTTGTTCTTTGGTAAAACCATGTTGCCTTGGATTATGAAGCCTATTGGTTTTGAGTAAGTACACTATTCTCTCTTTCAGGAGCACCTCTGTGACGTTTCCTGCCACTGAGGTAAGGCTTACTGGCCTGTAGTTTGTCACTTTTTCCTTATTACCACTTTTGTGAAGAGGTACCACATCAGCCCTTCTCCAGTCCTGTGGGACTTCTCCAGTCTCCATGGATCTATTAAAAACATCTTTAAAGGCCCTGCCAGAACCTCTCTGAGCTCTTTCAGTATCCTGGGATATATCCCATCCGGTCCCATGGCTTTTGTCCACTTTCAGTTTTGCAAGCTGTTCTAACACATCATCTTCTGTGAATGATGTAGCATCCTCCATTCTCATTTATATATTTGTCAATCATAGGTGGTCCTCCTCCAGGATTTTTTGAGTAAAAATAGAACAGAAGTATTTGTTTAGCATTTTTGCTTCTTCAGTGTCACTTTCCATGAATCAGTTCTTTGCACTTTTGAATCTGGCTATTCCACCTCTGATATTCCACTTCTCCCGAATATATCTGAAAAAGGTTTTGTCACCACACTTCAGATTTTAGCCATCTTTTGTTCTGCATCTGCTTTGGCTATCATTATTTCTCTCTTTGTCTCTTAACTTTATGCTGTATTCTTTTCTATGTTCCTCTGTTTGCAAACTTTTGAATTTTGTGAAAGCTGTGTTTTTTGCCTTTATTTGTGCAGTTACTTCTTTGGAGAACCATATAGGTTTCCTTTTCCTCTTGTTTTTATTTACTTTACTTAACGTATGTATCGGTTGACCCTTTTTATTGCTTCCTTTAGTTTAGCCCACTGCAATTACACTTCCCTTACCTCCTACCACCCTGCCAACTTCTCCTTCAGACACTTGGCCATTTTACTGAAGTCAGCGCTTTTGAAGTCTAGGACTTTGAGCTTGCTGTGATTGGACTCTGCCTTGGCTTTTATCTCAAACCACACTGTGTGGTGATCACTGCTGCTCATTTGAGCACCCACCCAGACATTCAACACGCTGACCCCATTGGTGAGTACTAAGTGCAGGATAGAACTTTCTCTGGTCGGGTCCATCACCACTTGTCTAAGCAGTGCATCTTAGAAGGCATTCACAATTTGTTTACTTCTTTCCAGATTTGCAGAAGGAATACTCCAGTGCACATTGGGTAGATTAAAGTTGCCCAATATGATCACTTCCCCCTTCATGCCTACCTTTTGTAATATCAATAATAGTCTCTATCCATTTCTTCGATTTGAGTTGGAGGCCTGTAGACTACACAAGTATTGGATAATAGTGCCATCTCCTTTTTCCAACATAATCCACAGCGCTGCTTCTTTTCCCCCATGTCCCCTGCATTTCAGCAGCTTTAATATTGCTCTTAGAAATGAAAAAATCACCAACTATGCATAAGTCGCAAAATGTTTTATATAATTTGTCGGGCATGCCATCAGGAGAAGAGTAGTTTGCTCAATCTAGAAAGCTGGTCATGTCCATTTTAATCAAATACTTGGTTCAAACCCATTAAAATGAAAAACGCTTACCTTTTAAAAGTAAACAAGATGTGAATGATCTGAAGAATAAAGCCACTGCACGACGTGCACATTTCGGGTCCACAAGAGACCCTGTTTCAAGTGCATACAAAAGCGTCCTCAAAATCCTCCATGTACTCTCACAAACTGCCATGAAACGCCAAAAGGAACCAAAGCCGTTTTGAGAAAGTAGGCTTTGTATGATTGGCCGATGTAACAGCTGTCATGAGGAGAACCACCAATGAAAAGGGAGACATCCCCACATGATACGGGGATTCCCTTATCCATTGGATAGGAATTAGAAAAGACTCTGCCAATCGATCATCTCATCCATATTCTTCTGCATGTAGTCAGCTGGAAAAATGCTTCTAAACTGGCAGAATTACTTGATCTGCAAGTTTTAATGCTGAGTTATAACAAAACAGGAATCCATCTTGTTTAATTCAGTCTTTGGTTCAGTGCAGGTCCCATGGTTCAGGCTTTGGTTCAGAACAGGCCCCATCTTGTAACAGGAAGCCATGCTAGTGGTTCAGGCATTAGTTTCTGAACAGGTACCACCAGCCCTACAGCACCAGGTTTGAGCCATGTATTAAAGTTGATTATGTGATGCAGCCTTTCTGCCCCCTATTATAACATATATACATAGTAAATATATACAAATTGTATCATATGTCACGTATGGTTGTATACTTTATATAAGCTTCAGACACGTGGATATATGTTGTTTGAATTGTAGTAGTTAACCTGCGTCTCTTTGTGTCGTCTGACCAGTCTCTGATCCTTGGTTGTAATGTAAAGAGAATAAATGGGTTTTCAGTTTTTTTCTAAATTCCTTTATGTCTGATAGTGAGCGAATGTTGTCAGGAAGGTTGTTCCAGAGGATAGGAGCTGAGTGTGAGAATGCTCTCATGTTGGTTTGTTTTTTTGCTTTTGTGTAGTCTTTTGGTACTGCTATAGTGTTAGTGTTTCTACTTCTTTGTGATCTTTTATCTATTTCTATCTTGATGAGTGTATTGAGTATAGTTGGCGCTAAGTTATTTATTAGTTTAAATGTTGTAAGTAATATCTTATATTTTATTCTGCTGTGGATAGGTAGCCAATGGAGTTCGGCTAATGTCGGTGTGATATGTTCAATTGAGCTTATATTCATTATTATCCTTGCTGCAATGTTCTGAGTTAGTTGTAATTTTTTAATATTTTGCTTTGTGATGCCATTAAGGATTAAATTTGCAAAATCAAAGTGTGGGGTGATGATGGCTTGTATTATGGTTATGAAGTCTTGTAAGTGGATTAATGGTCTTAGTTGTTTCAAGGTCTTAAGTTTGTAGTGTATGTTTTTTGTTAGATATTTTATGTGAGAATCCATGTTAAGTTTATTGTCAAGTATCACACCCAGGTATTTTATTTCCTTTTTTATGTTGATCTCATGGTTATCAAGTGTGATGGTGCTTGGGGGGGTGTATGTTTGGTTTTTAGTAATATATAGAACGTCAGTTTTTGAGAAGTTAATGTGTAAGTTCTGTTCATTGAGCCATATTGTTAGTTCTTTAAAGCACTCTGTTATCTGTTGTAGTGGAGGGTGTGGGATTTTAAATGGTAGGTAGAACATTATATCGTCAGCGTAAATATGATAATGAACGTTATGACGTTTAAAGATGTTGCTGACTGGTTGTAGGTAAATGTTAAACAAAAGTGCTGATAGTGCAGATCCCTGTGGGAGGCCTTGTGTTTGGTTGAATGTGTTAGATGTCTGGTTAAGAATTCTTACTGTTTGGGTTCTGTTTGATAGGTAGGATTTGAACCAGTTATGGACAGTTGATGTGATTCCTATTTGTTGAAGTCTGTTAAGCATTTCATGAGAAATGTAAGTTATTTAGTGATTCATCAAGATCAGTCATTTTCACACAGACTTTATTGGTGCAGAATTTCATCATCTGTTAGTGTTGCATACAGTGAGAATGCAAATCTCTGTTGCTTACCCATAATCGGCCAGCAGAATGCACGACGGTTAAAATAGCACTATTCATTGAAACCAAGTTGCATCATTTGTCTTGCAGGAGGCTTTGGCCAAAAAACCCCTTAAAACTCAACACTCTCCAACTGAACCATGAAAATATATGCACTTTATGAAAATGCATTCATATTCTAGAGATAGCCACTAATGCTGAGAGTAGGAGGCTTTTCTATAATAGTATAGCCCCTCTGTTGTTAAAATGACATATTCAGTGCACTGCGTTTTGCCAAAACCAGTGGTACTTTCTCAAACTTGGACACATTGGGATAGTTGTATAAGCCTTTTTAAGATCTCAGGCAGTTCAGCTAGTTTCCCTTTTTAAGTAGGGAAGAATAGTGGAAAGAGTTAAACCCTAAGATCTAATATGGGGTACAAACCTCTTTTGGAGCAGAAAGGTTTTTTCATATATAAATCCTGATGCATTTCCTGCACGGAAACAGGCTCTATTGCATTGGATTGCCTGAGGAGATAGACTTCTTTTGGAGCAAATGGGTACGGGTTCAAGGCATCTGCGACCACGTCAAGATTGACCAGGTAGGTGAGACTACAATTTGAATGGTGACCTGCTTTTATGACATTGAGAACACAGAAGTTTGTTGTGATCTTTCCCGCAGAAAAAAGTATACTTAACTCCTTACAGGTAAGTAGGATGTGTCTTCTGGGAGGATGTTGGCTGTGTCTGTTGGTGATATTGAAATGATAAGATTGCTTCATTTGCACAGGCATGGCTTGCTTTGTTTGCCCTCTTTTTCACGGATGCAATTTAGTGAAAGTGGGACACTGAGTCAGCCTGTCAAAGGAACAAAGGCTCTTCTGTGATAGTACAAACTTTTACAGTATGGGAATGTGCTCATTTGTCTAGAAAACAGGTGGCAGTAGCTGAGAGGTGACATAGCCAAGAGGTATTGTAAAGTGGAACAGTGGTCCTTGATGATATCTTTGTTCTCTTTGTCGCCAATCAGGGAATTTCTAGTATAGGGGCACGTTTGTTAGCCTCAGATGAATGTCTTCTCAGAGGCCAGACTCGTGCAGCAAAGTGAAACGTCTGGCAGTAATGGTGGAAGCTGAAATTCTAAACAACATATTGAATATATCATTCACTAAGCATATAAAATGGGTTCCGCATTCATCTGTCTTGGCCAAGATAACAGCCAGTTCAGACTGACCGTGAAGATAGACTGGGTGAGAAGCCCTGCGCCTTCTGGAAAATACTGTGTATATAAAGTTGATGAGTTCCAATGCAGGTAGAGAGCATCACACCATAAAACACTCTTGGCCAAGTAATGCAAGAGCCTGGGGTTTTTTACCAGGTAGCATGCTCAAACACCATACTTTTTCTTAGTTTCTTTATGATTGACTCAACCATTGTAGAATAATAAGACAGCTGGACTTTGTTGGGACCTTGTGCTGGTAGAACTTTATATGTTACATCACTCTTTTTTTTTGAAACAGGCTAAATGGTAAATGGCAGCATTAAGTTCTAGCTCTTGTAGGAGGCCATGGATCGGTATAGCTGCAGTGGCTTTTGGGGCCTTCAGTTTGCAAACACCTGCAAACTAATCAAAAGTCCACTGTTTGAATTCTTTGTCATGCTAGATTTGATCACATAACTCCATTTCTTTTTCAACAGCACTGGCTCCCCAGGCTTTTACCATATTCACTTTAACCTTAGCTGAAAGCATTATACACAGATAGCCCTAAATACTTCGGTTTCCCTCATAACTCTTTGCTCTGTTCACGGAAATTCTTCACATACCTTTCAGTTTCACTTGAGAAACTGGTGAGATATCTGCCCCTCCTCTGCCTTCGTTTTTAATCTCCTAGTATTTGTAAATCACTAATCCTTCACCTCCAGTTTGAACTATCTTACGAAGTCCTCAAAGCTGGCTTGAAAAAATACCTGTTGGGCATTTAGAGCTGACTCGGGAGCAGTTTGTCTGCAGTTTCTTTAAGCTTTCTTAAGCACACTCTAGTTTTAAAATGTGACAGTTTTTAAAAAGCTTAAAAATAATCTTTTCTGTTCTGTCTTTATACTTCCTATACAAAATTGTAATTTTTCTTTTTTTCCTATTCAATTTTATTGCTATGTGTGCATTAGTAAATTACAGGATTCATAAGAAAATGTATGTGTGTTTTGTTTTGCAAGTTCTGTAATTGCCAAAATTGGTAGCTAAATTACTTCCAGAACTAAAACAATTTGCTCCATGTTTGAAAAAAACATTCATCAAAGCCAAAGAAGAAAGTGCTTGCAACATTTATCAAATCAATTGCAAAATTAATATCTAATCAACTTTTTATAAGGTCTTAAACGTATTTAAGCATGTTCATGTTCTACAGCAGCTGAACGTGCTCGTGATGCGGCTCATGTTGTATTTACTGTGGGTGGAAAATAGTTGGTGCTATAAAGAGATTTCTAAACAAACAGTTATTTTTTGGCAGTTTGACATCTGGACTTTATACCTGCACTTCAGTTTTTGCAGTTGTCTTGTTTACATTGAGGCGTTTGCTGTTTGTCATTTGGCGTGAAAAAGGACTTGTGCGTATGGTTGCGTTCTCCCCAGAAAGGTTTGCCAGCCGGGTGGTATGAAGGAGTAGCTGGGTGGGCTGCAGTATAAGCCAGTCGGCAGCAGACAACATAACTAGTAGTCTTTATGGAAGTTCCATATACGATGCCTTTGTCACTGTTTCAGATTCATTTAAGTGTCTAATTCATTCATATTATATTTACCTATACTGTGATGGTTTTAAAGTATTAGTTATGAAACCACTTAAATAATTTTTTCGTTCCTTCTCATTATTTTGCCATGTCAATTCATCAGCTTAAGTTAGCTGGGTGGTCAGTAAAATCAGCTGGATGTTCACCCATTCAGAAGATCCTGGAGAGAGCATTGTGGTGGTTCAGTTCACTTGCGCTATATTTTTGGATTATTGAAATGGTATTGATCAGAAACCAAAGCATGTTGCTATGAAGGCAGACCTCTTGCTTCTGGGTTTGGAGGGGATAGACATCCTCCCCCTCCCCCTCCCCCCCCCCCAAAAAAAAACCCCTTTCATGCCTTTCACTAATTTAATAGATACTTTATTTCTGTGTCAATATTTTGCATTTTGAAAAGGAGGCCTTATTCACAATTGCCCTACAGCAGCTGAAGAGCAGATTTCAGCAGCAGCGGTGCTGAAAATGTGTGGCAGCTATGTTGAACCTTGAGGTGCACATTTTCTTGTATTGCTTGCGTGTCCAGATAATTTGTCTTGGTTCTTTTCTTGCCAGAAAGGTATCCTGGTTATTTATAATTGAAAGGAGGAGGGGGCATCTCGGAGAAGAGGGAGATGGAGAAGATATCTCAGGAATGAGAGGGATCACGGAGGGGAGACCATCAGGGAGAAGAGGCAATGTAAGAGATGCAAAGAAAGCTGAGACCCTAGACGAGGAAGGGAATGATCCTGGTTTAGAGGGAAGAGCATGATAAATCCATTTAACTCTTCCTCTTCATCGCTTTCCTTGCTTTCTCGAGCACCCTGGCCACATTTCCTTCCTTTTCCCTCACATCCCTTTCGATTCTTCCCCGTACCCTCCGTAGTTGATCCAAGCTTATCCCCTCCAAGAAATGACCCAATCTAGAAATGCCCTCACACTGCAGTGTAGATAGATTATGTATATAGTTAACCCAGTTATCCAAGTTTGTACTCCTGTTCAATGTAAAACCTGACAGTTTGTCGTAATGGTCGTTTTGTTATGATGTAAACCGCGCTGATTCTAAATAGCGCGGTATATAAGAAACTGTAATAAATAAATAAATAAATAAAGCTTAGCGGTCAAAAAGGGCGGCCATGTTACTTCAGAAGGCTGCATCTTCTGCTGCTGTCGTACTTTTAAGCTTTATGGTTCAAATTTCTACACTCTGGCCTGGGCAGCAGAGAGAAAAAGAAATGTCCTTGAGACACTGCTGCTGCCCTCTTCCTTCCACCAAACTCGGATCTGTGTAGAATGAGCAGTAGGAGAAATTCAGGCTGCTACAACAGTGCTATCTGCTCTGGTTTCCCACAGCAGTTCTGTAAGGAATTGGGGATTGCACAGCAAGTTCCTGCTCTTTTGTGGCCTTTAGCATGAGCGATCAAGGTCGCTGTCTATTTAACAATATTCACAAAACAGTAAATTTGTCATATGGACAGCGTCGTCTGATTACCATTTTAAATATGCATTACTCTCTGTGCCACAAACCAGCTGTGCCTTGCCAGGCGTTATCTAGCCTTACTCAGTTTTATCACTTGTTTTAAACATAATACCTTGCATTCCAGAGTGTACACCTGTGTTTGTATAGGCTTTTCACAAACACAAAGTCTAGGTGCTCAGTTTCTGGATATATTTAGCATCAAACTATACTTGGCATTCTTGGGCTCACTTTCAGTCACATGGTAAGCAGTGCTTATCAGGTAAGCATAAAAATGCACGGAGCAAATTCTTACTCCGTGTGGTATCCATCACAAATGAGATCTCCAGGAACAAGCAGGAATGAGTCTTCACATATGGGTACGTCGGTACCGACGGAGTCTGTGCGGGAATGCTTCCCAGCGTCCAATCAAAGAGCTTTTGGAAGCATCCCACCACGCCTGCGTGCTGCCTTCCCGCCTTTCCCAACTGCCTCTCCTCAGTTTTCGTTTTCCGCGGAGCCGGCAGGACGTCCTCCTGTCACCGTAGAAAATTCTTGTTTTATTTCTTTAATTTTCTTGTGGTCGCGGCTCTCTTTACCGACGCCACCGGTACCGCCGGTGTTTTCTTTTCTTGTAAAATCTTCCTTTTTCAAGGGATATTTTTTCTTCATAGTGTCCCACGGTTTCTTAGGCCTTTTAGGCCTCTTCTTTTTCTTTCATGGAACCGCCAGCCACTTTCTCCAAGAAATGTTCAAACTGTGGCGGTACAACTTTATTTTTAGACCCTCGAAGTCGATGTCTAACCTGCTTGGGTCCTGACAACAGTTTGGTGAGAAGAGGTCTTCAACATCGAGGTTCCCTCGATACACGGTTTCCCTCCAACTTCAGGGCACCGTCCCCTTCTTCTTCTACACAGGATCAGGTAACCCACAAAAACAGTCTGTTAAGACTAGCCAGCCCTCGAGTGGTAGGTCTCATGCACAGCATGTAGACGGCTCCGGCCTTGCCCTCGAGGGCCCACTGGCTTCAAAACCCTGGCAGGAGTCTTCGGTCTCCAAAGCCTTTCAGGGGTTTCAGGTTGTTCCTGGGGTTCACCCCTCACAGAACATACCTGAGCCGTGTCCGGTGGTGGCATCCGCTTCGAGCGGTACCGATACCCCGGCATCGGCACTGGTGTTGGATGAAATACTCCTCACCAGGGATGGTCATCTGGCATCCTCAGTGCCTTCGGGACCGGTGGATACCTCCAGACTGACTTTCCATTATCGATACCAGCACCGATACTACCACAGACGTCGGTACCCTCCAGACGTGCATCAATTTATTTATTTATTTAGCTGTATTTATATCCCGCTTTTCACCAGGTCAAAGCCGAGTCTGGAATCTATCTCCAGTCTGGAGGACTGGGTACCAACTCGCCTTGGTACCGGCTCTCGGCGGTACCGGAGGCTCGGTTCCGATGATTCAGATCCGCAACTCTCGGTTCCCCCGAGGCCGATTGAGTTGCCACTGGTTGACCTTCATCCACCGGTATCAGACATGGTACCGAAGTCGGTACCGATGTCCTCATTACCCTTACGGTCGGTGTCTTCCATGCTTCGCTTATCAGGCTCTCTGCCCTCGATGCCGAGTTTGGAATCGATCTCTAGTCTGGAAGACTGGGTACCAATACGCTTTGGTACCGACACCGATCGATACCGGTGGCTCGGTACCGAGGATAGCGGCCGGAGGTTTTCGGTTACCTCGGTACCGATTGAACTGTCACCGATGACTGCTCCGATGTCTCTGTCGGGCTCGACTCCGACATCAGTACCGGTATTGGCATTGGTACCGGTATCCACAGTAGCATCGTGGCCAACTCCTTCCATGCTTTTTTCAACAGGATCGCTCCCTTCTATACCAAGCTTGGAGTCGATACCTGGCATGGACAATGTGGTAATGACGGTCGCTGCTCCTGACAGCCAGTACCAGCAGCCATCCCTTAAGCATTCCACACTGCACCGTGCAGGATCTTCTATTCCTATATATTTGGATAGCTCTGTCGGTGCTCAGGCTAGTTCTTCAGATCTAACCTGTCCAAGGGAGATTCCTGTTGGGGATCCCTCTTTTCAGAGTTTCCTCCTGGATATAGCAAGATCTCTTGCCATTCCTATCCCAGGACATGATCCTGCACAAGGCTCTGTTTCTACCAAAGCAAAGGAGAACATAATGCTTCCTTTGCATCATTCCTTGCAGGATCTCCTTCTAGGAATGTGGGAAACACCTTTAAGGGTACCCCCACCTTCCAGAGCAACTGATCTCTTATATCAGGTGCCCCCCTCTCCAGGGTTTCAAAAGACTCAACTTCCTCATCATTCCATAGTAGTGGAATCAGCAATGAGGTGGGTAAAGAGTAAGAAAAAGCACTCTTCTTATCCGCCAGGTCGTGAGTCTAAGACACTAGATGCCTTTGGACATCAAACCTTCCAGACATCTATGCTTTCTGCAAGAATTCTCTCATATATATTTCTTATGAGTCTATCTCTTGAGGAGGTCACAAAGCAATTGCATCTTTTGACTCCTTCCCTTCCAGAGTCCAAGAGTGCAGGCTATTCTTCACTGCTTCAGCATCTTCAGAATATCTCTTGGTTTCTTACTCGTGCTTCCCTAGACTCTTTTGAGTCTGTTAGCAGGACTTCTGCTATAACTATAGGGGCATGACGTAGAGCCTGGCTCCAAGCTTCAGACTTGGACAAATGGGCACAGCAAAGACTGGGACATACTCCTTGCACTGGAGACAATCTTTTCAACAAGGAGTCTTTACATCAGGTTACTCAGTTGTCCACTGACTTACCTGTTCCTAGGGGCTGTTCTGCACCTTCTTCTGTCCCAGTAGGTAGGAAATGTCCTGCCAAACTTTCTTCCCGTAGGAGAAGGTTTTATGCATCATCTGCCCATCATACAGATGTTCCCAAACAAGGGAAGCATCGTCCTGGTCTGCAGAATTCAACCTCTCACCAGGCTCAGCAAACCCAGCAACCACAGGGTTTCTGATCAATCTCCATCAGATGCTTGTGACTCTTGGGGTTAGAATCTGCAGTTGCTTCTTCTCAATAGAGGCAATCCACTGCTGTCATTCTAAATCCTAAACATGGATCTCTTCCCAAAAGACATCCATTCTTTCTATGTTCTATGAGCTGTCAGGATGTTCATGCTTCTAGGTCACAGGGTTCTCCTCTTCTTCCTGCTAGGGAAAGAGGTCTAACCACTATCAAACGATAGTTTCCTGTGCCAGCATGTCTTTTTTTCCTTTCTATAGACTTACTACTTTGTAAGTCTTCTTCAGCTCCATTCGCTTTACCCTCTTACCAGGTTTTTCCTCTGGAGGGCTTTTTCTTCAGCCTCTCTAGTTTTGTTACTTTTCCAGTGCGGAGTTCTCTTCTCTGAGTTGACTCCTCTTTTTCAATCTTGCTTTGAAGCAGTTCATCAGACATGTCCAGAATTTTCTACTCCTGTTCTGTCTGTTCTTTCTGTTTTTAAACAGTAACATTCTTTCTGCTGTCTGGCAAGCAACTGCCAATGCAGGAGCCTTAATGTTTTTGGACCACTGGTTCTTGTCCACCAGCAACCAGATTTGTCCTCCACTAACATCTGTCTGGTCTTAGTAGTGGCTTCAAGTCAGTGCTATCATCTGTCTTGGAAATTTTTTCACTACAAGCTTGTTGGATTGTCTTCTCTTTCTGCCATCTCCATTCCCCTGGGTTTGGCAGCATAGTTGACATAGAACTGGCTGCTGAAGAGCCAGTACCTATCTCCTCATTCTCCTGCATCATGCTCTCTGCAATTCTACAGAGAAGCTCTCCACTATGGGCCCTTGCTAGAGAGCATGGGATTTTTTTCTCCAACAGCTACCCTAGATGGTTGGAAAAGACGTTTTCAGTCATGTCTCCCATGACTAGAAAGGTTCTCCCTTTTTTCATTATCTCCTTTTCAATATAAAGGACATAGGCCTTCTCTTACGTGAAAGCTTAAGGAGTTGCCAATTCCCTGCTTTGGTCCATACTATTTCCAATCGGGAATATGCTTTTCTCCTTGCAGCTTGTCCTCATGGTAAGAACGCATGATACCTCTTTGCCCTTAAGCAGGTCAGCATGGTATCTCATTTTTATGCGTCTTCTGTTCACTTACCATGCTAGAGTTCTGGAATACTCGGGACTTGCTGGCTGCAGACTGTTTTCATCCTCTGCTTTTCACGTAACCGTCCTGGTTACTTCATTAGCTAGCATCCCTGTAGCCATAACCAGGGGGAATAGATTCTCTATATATCTTCTCAAGTAAGTTTCACCTTCTTGTTAGATGAATCTTTCCTCTCCACATTTCCTATGTGAATACCGTTTTGTAGGCATATCTCTGTCTGCTTCTTGCAGACACCCATATAGAGGCATATATATATATATATATATATATATATATATATATATATATATATATATTTTCATCTATAGTATACATCTTACAGATGTCTATGTCTATCATTTGTGTGTATTTTATGCCCTTTCATATCTCACTATAGATAGATAAACGTATAAGAATATATCTATTTATCTATCTATATGTATATATGTATCTGTCAAGATATTTATCATGGGTAGATATGAATTCTGCATTATCTACCTGACTGTCGAGGCTCATATAGCTATATGATTCTGACAGATGGGCTTTACCCATACCTATGCTATCCAGCATGTTTGGGGTTCTACACTCCCAACCACTTCTGTGGTAGTTAACAACTTCCACCATAACCTTAAGGTTTAGGTACCTCTGAAGCTGTCCATGTTCCAGTATCTCTCCTAGCTGACTCCAGTTAGGAGAGACATTGCGGATCTTCAGCTAATCACAGGCTGTAACGCCTCAGGCGTTTGTCTTTTCTTTTGGGATACAAGGGGTTTCCATACCTTTTTCCTCCCACAAGGACTGTGCCTGTTTGTCCAATTCGGTCAGCCTTCTCTTTTTGCTTCCAAGGGTGAGCCACTCTGTCGCCAAAGAGTTCGGCTTTTACCATAAAGCCTTCCGCTGAAGGCCCACCACTTTTGGTACTACCCCAGTTATTACCGGGGTCCCCTCTTACCTTTCAGGATTCTGACCTCCACTGTTTTTTCCTAACAGGTTTATTACCTCCACTTCACAGTGAGGTCCTCCTTGAGGTTCCTCTACTGGGTTCCCCAGTAGATCCCATGAACCTCCTTACCGCTGTGTAATCCTGTTAGGGGAGGTCCATATTGCAATATTTCTTTCAATATCATTGATGATAATTATCATCCGCACATGGACTCCTTGTCTGCAGTCCTATGCTAGGGTTAGCTGTTCCACAGCACCTTTCTTTCTTCAACTCCTACCCTCCATCCTCAGGATGCCTGGTGGTGTGCGGGATAGCATGTTCCAACCTATAACATGCTGGGACTCCAGGCATCTTAGCTTGGAAGTCCCCATATGTGAAGACTCATTCCTGCTTGTTCCTGGAGATAGCACAGTTACTTACCTGTAACAGGTGATCTCTGGAAACAGCAGGAATAAGTCTTCACAACCCACCCACCTCCCCAGGAGTTGTATCTCTATCTATCTTTCCTTTCCTCTCTCTCTCTCTTTGTCTCAGCTTTAAAACTTAACTGAGGAGAGGCAGTTGGGAAAGGCGGGAAGGCAGCACGCAGGCGTGGTGGGATGCTTCCAAAAGCTCTTTGATTGGACGCTGGGAAGCGTTCCCGCGCAGACTCCGTCAGTACCGACGTACCCATATGTGAAGACTTATTCCTGCTGTTCCCAGAGATCACCTGTTACAGGTAAGTAACTGTGCTTTCTACACACGCAGCATTTCAGTGTCATTTAAAGCAACAAGACCAACTATTGACTGTTGAGATTTTAAGTTCTTAAAATAATTTCTTCTACGCTTTCATCATTTATGAAACCCCAGCTACATCTTTGGCCTTATCTGCTGCCTCTGGAATTTTTGGACAGTTGTTTTAAATGACCTTTATGGTATCTGGCATCTTCGATGGGGGGTGGGGGGCCTATCCAGGTTGCGGAGAGCTCAGCGACTGCTTCAGGCTTATCTCTCGTTCCCGATACGCCAAAGGTGGTATGCATTCAGAGGTCTCTTAAAACAAGTCTGCTGTACAGTTCTCTCCTGTCGTGGAGAGGTCCTGCTTTGCTGCGAGGGCCAGACTCAGGAGCGGGAGAGGTGGTATCCCCACTGATCTCGGAAGAGCTTCCGTGTGCGAACTACTTGGCATCTTCGGCAGGTAGCCTGGCAGTGAGCAGCTGCCGTTTTGGAGCGGCGAGACAACCCCGAGGCTGATGGAAGGAGATATTTCACTTGGGTAATACCGTTTCTTTTTCTTTAGTATGACCTGCAGATTTTACACTGGAATCTATTTGGAATGCTATTATATCACTGGGAGAAACTCTGGTATCTCAAATTTCTTCTTTGATGGCCAAAACGAATTCGAATTCTGCAGCAATTGAACAAAATGCTACTAGAACTTCAGCGCTACAAGCCGAGAGTGTAGAGATTCAATCTAAATTAACTGCGTTGGAAGGTCAGTCTGACGCTTTTAGAAAGAACTTTGCTTCAGTCAGTGCTACAGTGGAGCAGTTAGAAGTCCTAGCTTGTGCTTCTAATTTAAGACTTACAAATTTTCACAGAGTTTCTATGGACTTTACATGGGATATGTTCGTGGCCTATTTAACCGAGTTTTTGGCTGTTCCTGTCGAGTCGCATCCTCCCATGGTGAGAATGTATCATCTTCCACTGGCTAGGAAGACTCCTTCCAGTGAAGTTATTGGGACTGAGCAAATTGATGATCTAAATGTTTCAGAACGTTTGGAAAACTCTCAAGAAGAACCAGTGGTCCCATCAACACTAACGGTGACTTTTTCTCTTTTGTCTGACAAAAAATGGATGTTGAAATTGTTTTTTCGTAAAAAGAATTTGCTGTTATTAGGTTAGTATGACTTTCTGTAGTTTTCTTACTGGAGTTTTGTTATTCACTACTATTTGGTTCTATTTGTTTTCAAGAATTTCTTTTATAATTCCCTGAACGATTCCCAATCAAACAACTTCATGGATGCTATGACCCAAATGGGATATACACAGATAGTACATGCCCCTACCCACACAAAAGGCAACACTTTAGATCTCATCTTCCTCCCTTTCTCCTTTATTAACCACCAACAACACACCCCTCCAACAATAACAGAAGTACCATGGTCCGACCATCACCTCATTACACTCCACCTCCCAGCACAAGCAACACTGAATACGACACACCACACACCCCATATATCACGCTTTGCACACTTCAACAAAGATACCTTCCTTGACAAAGTACTACCCATACTCAACACAAACCTCCCAGACATCAACTCCACTGTAAATCACTGGAACTTTACAGTCCACAAAGCAGCTGCCCCCACACACTCCAAGCATAGACAATTAAAAAAGACAGAAAAATGGTTCACGAAAGAACTAGCGAACCTAAAAAAACAACTGAGAAAACAAGAAAAGAGATGGAGGAAAACTAAATCTGATGAAAATAAATCCCAATACTTGAACTCACTCAACGAATACAAAAATGCGATTAACAAATCAAAAAGGGATTACCACTCCAAGGTAATAAATCTAGCTATCAACCGCCCTAGAGAACTATTTGCAATTGTAAAAACACTGACAAAAGTCAAAAACCCAGAGCCAAAACAATCAGCAATAAGTATTCAAACCCTAGCAACCCACTTTGCAGAAAAACTAAAGTGCAAACTTAAAACTACACCAAGAATACTACCCTTAAACACCAAAATTAATAACAACTGGACAACCTTCCACATGATAGATCAAAAACACCTCCTCAGGATCATAACAATTATCAACACCACAACTTCTCCCCTCGATCCTTGCCCTGTGTCATGGATCAAAAGTACTAAGGAAGAATTAGCTGGAAACATTCAATACATAGTAAACCAATCCCTCTCCCAAGGCATTATGCCCGATGCCCTAAAACTCACAACGATCCGCCCAATAATAAAAAACAATAAACTCGACCCAAAAGACCCAAACTCATACAGACCGATAGCCAGCATTCCATTTATGGCTAAAATAATAGAAAAAACAGTTCAACTACAATTGCAAGAACATATTGATGAGCACAATTCCCTTGACTCACACCAATTTGGTTTCCGCCCCTTCCATGGTGTAGAAACCCTTTTAATTACACTGATGGACTTCCTCATAAAACATACAGATGATAACAGTCAAGGCCTCCTACTCCTTTTCATAGACATTTCCGCCGCCTTTGACAACATCAACCATCTTACACTGATCAATACATTAGAAAACTTAGGAATAGGCGGGACTGTCCTCAAATGGTTCAAGTCCTACATCACACACAGACTAATGCGTGTTCAGTTAAACCAAGAAGCATCAGAAACCTTCCCCCAAGGACAAGGAATACCCCAAGGATCAGCCCTTTCTGCTCTCCTCTTCAACCTGTACCTACAACCCATCACACAAATATTTAGAAAACACAAGATCAACCATTTTATCTATGCTGACGACATCATGCTCGCTCTCCCCATAACCACGAAAAACCCCACTTATAACACTCTATCCGAATGCATGGCGGAAACCACATCCTGGATGGAAACCAACTACCTCAGCATCAATCTCAAAAAAACTGAAGCAATGTTCGTAACAAGATCACCCGTGGCCGAAGACACTTACCCAACAGCAATCTCAATCAATAACACAACTATACCTGTTAAAAAAGAGGTAAAATACCTAGGTGTAATAATCGATCATACACTCACCATGCTACCACACATAAAGCAGACAGTAAAAACCATATTCTACAAACTCAAAACTATTCAACACTTAAGGCCCCTTCTTGACACGCATGACTTTAGATCAGTTGTTAGCTCACTCATCACCCCTCACTTTGACTATTGTAACAGTCTCTTAATCGGCCTCCCACAAAAAAATATCTACCTATTACAAAGAGCCCAGAACATTTGTGCAAAAGTAGTCACTAAAGCCCGCCTAGCAGACCATGTAACCCCTATACTGCTAGAACTACACTGGCTCCCTATAAATAGCCGAATCAAATACAAAATTCTACTAACAACCTTCAAGCTCCTAAACGATATCGCCCCTTCACATCTATCCACACTACTTCACGCCCCAACTGATTCAAGAGCCCGCAGACTAAACGCAACCCACTCACTCGAGTTACCAAAAACATTCACAAAGACTAAAAAATCCACCAGTGCCAGAGCCTTCACATTCACTGCTCCCACACTTTGGAATGATCTCCCAATAGACATCCGTATCATAAAAGACCTCTCCCAATTTAGGAAAGAACTCAAGACATACCTATTCTCCGAACACTTTGAAATCCCCTACCCTCCAAGTCCAGCCACACAGCGTCCACAGACACACAAACAAAAAGCCCGCAAAAACACAATTAATTGAACTTACACAGCCCTCTCTCAGACAGTTCTCCCAAAGACACACCAAAAAATCCACGAAAAAATGGAAATAAATTCCGCCACACACACACACATACACACCCCACACTTGAATGACGAATACTCTACACTATAACTCATTGTATCCTAACCTTTTTGTAAATATCATCTGTAAATAGCAATGGCAGTTCGTTGCCTATTCCCTGTAAAAAGTTAGAAACTTCTGATCAGTATAACGATACAGAAGTATACAAAAAGTATACACCTTGTAAATAGTTTTAACAGTTTAATGCTCTGTTATATGTAAAAAGTTAATAATTTGTTTTGTTCAATGTAATGTTATACGAACGTATACAAAACTGTTAAATTGTTCCATGTAAACCGCCCCTGATCTCTGGAAGGGGCGGTATAGAAGAAATAGATAAATTAAATAAATAATTCTTGAATAATTATGTATAATTGCATAAAGATAAGATGAAATAAATAAAAGAAACATAACCATAGTAGATGCACCTGGGAAGTATAACAAATGAAGTCAGTGGACAAGCTGATGTTTTGATCAATCTATTACTGTTACCTTATTTCCACACAATTTTTCAATGCTATAGAAAAAATCTTAATTGCATGCTATAGCTATTAATATGAAGCACGTTCTATTGATGATGATCATAGCTTCCAAATCGCCCCTCCAGTCCAGTCCAGTTCTGACGCATGGGTTGTGCCCCTTGACCAGCAGGTGGAGACTAAGCACACACAGCTTTGCTGATCACATACTAAAGGGTACTGTGCATCTGGAGGCTAGCCAGTATTGCTTAGTCTTCAGCAGGCAAGGGACATTCACCATGCTTCTCTTCTGAGTTATAGAAATCCTTTAGTCTCTTTTCGGAGGTCTTAGCTGAATAGACCCCAGGTATCTTGTTTTGATTTGTGGGTACAGAGCAGCCAAAAACAAAAAAAAGAAGTTCTTCTGGGGCAGGCTGCCTGTGGGCTGGGAGTGCTGCGAACCGCTCGAGGTGCAGTGACAGCCTCCTATGCAGTGGGGTATACACTCTGGGTGCCCCCGGGCCCCCCCCCCCCCCCCCCGTGCTGCTTCCTGGCCCTCCGAGGCTTGGTTAGTGGACTGGTAGCATCTTTGTGTGTCCACATTTAAAAAAAAAAAAAAAAAAAAAGCAAGCAGTCGCAGGAGAGCAGTGTTTTCATGGGCACCGGTACCTTTCTGCAGCTGTTGTTCGAGCATTGGTACTCAAGTTTTAGGCGGGAAGTTTCTGCAGCATGGGAGTGATCAGATGGCTTCCTCCTCTTCAGCAAAGCCTTCCCTTCACCCCCCCCCCCCCCCCCCCCAAAATTCATCCTGCTGTTGAATAAAGCCTTCTGCCTTAAGCAGCACGGTAGCAAGTGTAGCCCAGAGACCATTTTGGTGCAGGACAGACTGGGACCCTCTAAATCCTTTGCGCTTCTAGTTGGGAGTTCCCCAGCCAAGAGGAGTGGGGGACCTGTAGGGGTTCCGATGATAACTGAGCCTGCATCCTCGGAGGAGGCAGTCAAGAGCCCAGGGAGGATTGGGAGCCTGGAGAGGGAGGAAATGGATTATCCTGGAGGGGATGAGCCCACGGTTGTTGGTGTCTTCGGGAGGGTAGAATTGCCCAGGCTTATCTCCAGCTCTTTGGGGGCCCTAAATTTGTCTGTGGGGGCCTTAGTGGAGGACCTTGTGTTGGAGGATTCCCTGCTGCAGGGGCTTTGGGCCCCACATGATTTTTTCCTGGTTCATAAAGCCATTAAACAGATGGTGGATGTGGAATGGGAGCTGCTGGAGTCTAGTCTCATGGGGGCTAGGACCCTATCGCTGGAGTGGCCCTAGCTGCATGCCTGATGGCCTCTGAGAACCCTACTTGTCAACCGGCTTGTGCTACAGCGCCTTAAAGAGCTCCAGGCTGTACTCAGTCTGGCTAGTTACCTAGTTGCCTCCTTGGTGGATGCCAGAGACCCAGGCTTCCCCTCTGCACTCCTCTGGGAGCCCAAACGTTTCCCCTGTGGGGGTTAGTTGAAGGACTCAAGTGAAATTCCTGTCTCCTGAAAGTTAATTCTGAGGACAATGACTTTCCCCCAGGTACCGTTTAGGGCAGACCACAGATCCTTTCTCTTATGGGTCCTGTTAATGCCTTTTCAGACTGTTAGGTCAGCTCTTAAGGCTATGGAGCCGGTTTCTGATGAGTTTAGCAGGCGAGTCCCTTCTGTACCTGATGGATCTGGTGGTTTGCTGCGTTCATGTTTTCTCTGTTCCTAAGCAGCAGCACATACTGTAGGATTTTAGGAAAGAAACCTCTGAACTGGGCCCTTGAGGTCTTTAAGGTCATGTTTCAGCTGTTCCCTTGGCCCTAAAGTGAGCAGAATCAACCGTTCGGGCCTTTGGAGTGGGAGTCCTGTTCACAACTGTGACTTTACGTGTATGACTGCCCTGTGGAGGGAGGTGCTACTTGTAAGGAGTTTCTGTTTTGGAGGGTTGAGGTACTTAAGAAGGCTTTGGCATTAGCCAACCTGGGAACTTGGGCAGCTCTGTGTGCATGCCAGATGTCTAGCCCTCTGGATCTATCCTCTGCTGGTAGTCTTGTGACTCCAGCCATATGGCTATGGCCCTTTCTTCCCATGGTTTCAGGTTTGTTCCCTGGAACACCTTACATGGGTTGGGCCAAATGCTCATTAAACCCTGTCTCTGGATATTAGGAAGCTTGCAGCAGACTACCTAGGTGGCTACTGCTGGTTAGGATTGGTTTAGAGTCTTACCCAACTTCATTGCAGCAGTGATATTGGCCAGTTGGTAGTGCTGGCACTCACCTTAGTTGACAAATGCTGGCTCCAATCTGTGGTGGAGCAGGATCCCTTAAGGGTCGCTTTTTCTCTAGGAGAAGCTGCTCGCCCACAGAGAGGCCAGTAAGGGCCAAGGGGCCTTGTGAGGCCATGCTTAGAGCCTAAAGATGCCCTAGGCTAATTCTGAGTCCTTTTGGGGTCTCATTTGCAGTAATAGCAGTCCCTTCAGAGCTTTTGGTATGCTTGAGTCACCTCCATGGATTCTTTGGTAGCCTAATCCCTCTCAGTGAGTTCCGGTGGTCCCTTCAGGTTAGGTGTAATGCAGGCTATTCTCTCTGAGCAGACCTATACCACATTAGACTAGTGGGTCTTCGGGCTCCTTAAAGTTGGAGATGTATTAGCTTCTCTTTCAGGCCATCTGCCTTCTGTCCTTAAAGTCTCTGGTACAAGCCAGCCTGGGAATTTGGATGCACAATATTTGAATTACAGCAGTGCTTATAAAGGTCATAAGAACATAAGAATTGCTATACTGGGTCAGATCAAGGTCCATCAATCCCGGTATCTTGTTTCCAACCATGGCCAATTCAGGTCACAAGTACCTGGCAGGTTCCCAGTAGAGTCTCCCTGCTGTTCTCTGCTCACGTGGGTAACATTTGAGGAAACTCTTCAGGGTCTTCTCCGATGAAAGGCTATTTTTCCTGTGCCCTCTGCAGTAGGGCTCCTTCTAGCATGTCCTGGTCTTAGTTTTTGGACTCCGTCTCTCTTTCATATGAGGTTCTTCTGGTTTCACATTGCATCGGTCAGGAAGGGAGTGCTCCTCACTCCTTGATCTCACCATGGCATTTGTCACTTTCCCATTGTAAACAGCATTCCTTATCGTCACTCCAGTCCAGTCCCTTTACTTCTGGGTTACGCAACCCTTCCAGCAGCTTGGAGGCTGAGCCCAACCTTTTTGGAGGTGGGGCGGTATAAGTACCACTGGTACCACCCACTAACTCCAGCATTCTCAGCCTCCAAGCAGCTGGAGGGTTCCGTAAGCCTAGGGCTTACTGGAGTCCTTCTTGTTAGCAATCTTGCTTTAATTTTATTTAACCTATTTCATTTTTAATTTAATTTCACCTTAATTGGCTCTTATTTGCTTCTGTTCTTACTTGTGGTCCTAGATGCCCTGTCTCAGAAGTGGCCGACGGAGGGTATTCTCTACGTGTTTCCCCCGTGGGTCCTGATCGGAAAAGTCCTGCAGCGGGTGGAAGCCCACCAAGGTCTGGTGATCCTCATTGCCCCGGATTGGCCACGTCGTCCTTGGTATGCGGATCTGGTGAGGTTGCTGGCCGACCGTCCTTGGCGGCTCCCTTGCAGAAGGGGCCTGCTCAGACAAGGCCCGGTAATAATGCCTCACGTGGATCGGTTCTCGCTTACGGCCTGGCTATTGAAAGGGCGCACCTCTTGAAGCGGGGCTATTCAGGAGCGGTAATCTCAACGCTGTTGAGTGCGAAGAAACGCTCGACCTGCCTGGCCTACGTAAGGGTCTGGCGCATCTTTGAGGCGTGGTGTTCGGAACACCGAAGGAAACCCCTCTTGGCCTCAGTCCCCGAGGTGCTGGAATTCCTACAAGCGGGTTTTGAGAAAGGCCTGGCGCACAGTTCCTTGCGGGTCCAACTAGCCGCCATCGCCTGCTATAGAGGCAAAGTCCACGGCAAGCCCCTTGGGGCCCACGCGGACGTCTCCAGGTTCCTAAGGGCAGTTAGGCGGCTGCGTCCTCAACGGAGATCCGTGATCCCTCCTTGGGACCTCAATCTTGTTCTAAATGCATTGGTCGGGGAACCCTTCGAGCCGATTAAGAAGGCTTCCCTGAAGGACTTAACCCTCAAGACAGTCTTCCTTGTCGCTATCTGCTCGGCCAGACGGGTCTCCGAGTTGCAAGCTCTGTCCTCTCGACCGCCTTTCCTATCCTTTCTCAGGGACAAAGTGGTACTACGCACGGTACCTTCCTTCCTGCCCAAGGTTCTGTCTCCTTTTCACGTGAACCAGACAGTCACCCTTCCGACCTGGCCGGCCGAGGGACCTGAAGGTAGAAACAGCAGGCTACGACGCTTAGACGTCCAGAGGATTTTGAAGCGATACCTCTCACGCACAGCTCCTTTCCGGAAATCCGACAAGCTGTTCGTCCAGTTCGGAGGCCCGCACAAAGGAGAGGCGGCGGCCAAGGCCTCCATCTCCAGGTGGATCAGAGAAACGATTGCATCCGCCTACATACTGAAAGGGAAACAGGTTCCAGGGGGGCTCCGAGCGCACTCCACCCGAGCTCAGGCTGCCTCGTGGGCAGAGTTCAGTCTAGTCCCTCCGTTGGACATTTGTAGAGCGGCGACTTGGTCCTCGTTGCATACCTTCACAAGGCACTACAGACTGGACGTGCAGAGTGCAGCGGACGCTCGGTTTGGTCGGGCAGTCCTTCAGTCCGGGTATGCCGGAACCCACCCAGGATTGAACTGCTCTGGTACATCCCAGAAGTAAAGGGACTGGACTGGAGTGACGATAAGGAAGAAGTAATTAGATCTTACCTGCTAATTATTGTTCCTGAAGGAACGACAGTCCAGTCCCTGATCCCACCCGGCACGGCCGGACTTGAAGGCCTATCAGTCAAGAGCGAAGCATCTGGCCGAGCGTAGAACCAGGTCTGGGGGGAGGAGGGCAGGAGAAAGTCGCCTAGGGCAGTATCGGGCACCCCTCCCCTTCCTCTCCGCGGCATTCCCTCCTCCCTGGCTCCTATTTCTTATTTAAAAAAAAAAAAAAAAAAAAATTTGGTTTTGGTTTCTTATCCCGTGAGGGAGTTTGATGTGTGATGTGTGTTAATTGTTTGTTGATTGTTCATAGAACTTTGGTTAGACTGCTTTTTCAATCGAATACTGGAGTTAGTGGGTGGTACCAGTGGTACTTATACCGCCCCACCTCCAAAAAGGTTGGGCTCAGCCTCCAAGCTGCTGGAAGGGTTGCGTAACCCAGAAGTAAAGGGACTGGACTGTCGTTCCTTCAGGAACAATAATTAGCAGGTAAGATCTAATTACTTCTTAGTTGTTTCTCTGCTTCTATATTCTACGCTGCCTTTCCAGTTTCGAGGCTTATGTTTATCCCAGACACAGCTCCCTGGTCTGGTCAGTCTCTCTAATAAAGACTAGTCTGGTTTATTGCTTGGGAAGTGTCATATGGTGTTCTCTCAGTGCGGAACCAGAGGATGAGCCACTTTCAGTGATATCATCATTTGGTATAAGTCTACCTCCACCTGTTGGCAAGAGAGCATAACTCACTCCTGGACTGGTCTAACAGGATTCGAGGAAAGTAAATTATTAGGTATGTAAAATTTATCCTTTCAAACACATATTAGATGTGACATGATGCACATACTGGTAAAGTATACTGCTGGGCATCCATGAAAAGAACATGTGAAAATGATTGCTACATACATGTAGTTTGACCTTCTTTTTTTTTTTTTTTTTTTGGTAGTCCATGAAGAGATGGTGAAAGCCAAAAGAGTGACTTTTAAAAGCTAGAAAACGGACCC
The DNA here is from genome assembly GCA_033557465.1 of Ichthyophis bannanicus. Taxonomy (NCBI): domain Eukaryota; kingdom Metazoa; phylum Chordata; class Amphibia; order Gymnophiona; family Ichthyophiidae; genus Ichthyophis; species Ichthyophis bannanicus. The sequence continues at coordinate 512,927,619 of CM066037.1, forward strand.
AAATGAGGAAAATAGGAATGAGCATAACTGGCAAGTTATTTACAAAACAGTAGCAAGGCAGGCCAAGAGAGTATTTGGAGAGAAGCTTGCTGGAGAGGCAAAATAAAAATCCCTGCAGTAAAATGAATTCCTTGTCTTGAGCTTTACTGGGGATGATATATGGGTCATACTCGTGCTGGAAACTTTCTTTGTGATACTTCAGTGCAAATGAAGCAAATCGGTGTAAGTCTAGAACATGTAATAGGGCAAATTGACAAATTGAAGAGTAACAAATTACCCGGACTGGCTAATATTCATTCCAGAGTTCTGAAATGGCTCAAATATGAAATTTCTAACCTAATGTAATACCACAATCACATTTAAACAGTAACAGTGCCGGACATCTAGTGGGTGGCCAGCGTAATGCCAGTTTCAAATTTAACCTATTTATCAAATATTACCCTACATAAAGTTCAATAGAATAGCCTTACCACAAACTTAACCACAATCTCCTCCTGACCCTTGCACTACTGCTATTTTATGTAAATAGTTCTTTCATGCTATCGAACTAATTGATTATTTATTCTATTTATATAGTTCTCCCATGTTATCCAAGTTTATACTCCTGTTATATGTAATACCGAACAGCCTGTTGTTCTGGACTTTGTGTTCATCTGTAAACCGCGCTGATTATAAATAGTGCGGTATATAAAAAACTGAAATAAATAAATAAAATAAATAAAGGCTTCAAGAAAACAGACTGGTGAGCCTGATGTATGTTCTGGGCAAAATAGTAGAAACACTTAAAAAAAAATCATGTGGCAGACATTGCTAGACTCATGTTGACTTATTACCAATAAGCCAAGCAAAGTCTTGCCTTATCTATTAGATTTTATTTGAAGGTATAAGCAAACGTGGATAAAGGTAAACTGGGTGATATAGAGATGATTCAGAGAAATTAAAATCATGGGATGGGCATTGGTGTTTTATGATGGATTGATAATTGTTTAAAAGTCAGGAAACAGAAGATGGAGCTAAATGGTCAGTTTAAAAAAAACATCCATAGTGGGGTGCGATATGTCCTTGTCTCCAGCAGGCTTACAGATGATTTATATCTGTGGCAGTGGTGGGTTAAGTGACTTGCCCAAGGTCACAAGTAGCATCAATGGCATTTGAATTCTACTTCCCTAGTTCTCAGCCAATTGCACTAACCACTAGGCTGCTGCTCCACTGTGAGAAACCTGATGGAAGTTTTATAAAAAAGAAATCATGGGGAAGCTGCCCTGGGCCCCTGCACAATGGGGGCCCAGTTGTCCTGCTGCCCGTGGGTAACAGCTGCTCTGCACTTGCCTCCGTGCCCATTGTTACCACAGCTGCTCCTTTCTGGGATGGGCAGTGGCAACAATACATAAGGCACTGCAGTGCCGGAGCTACCTTCTTTTCTGGTGCTGCACAGGGTGGTCCGACCACTAGGCAAACCAGGCAGTTGCCGAGGGCTGCAGCTTCTGGAGGGCAGCAAAGAGCAGGGGATTCAAAACTAAACAATAGCTTCTGAGAGTCAGGAGCTTAAGGTTTGCCTAGGGTGCCAACACTTTGAACCAACTCTGGGGCCGGCATTGGCACTGTGATGCCAGTCATGCTTCTGGTTCAACTGATTCATTGGCAGCATATCTGATTCGTCAGAGTGGGGGCGGATGCTGGAAAAAAAGGTAACTCGGGCGCCACATTACCTTTTTTATGTATTGCTGCCACTGTACATCTTGGAGAGGGGCAGCGGTGTGAGAAGGCTGTGGTCTGGGGGGGGGGGCCTCCAGAAAAGTTTGCCCCAGGCCCTTAAGGGTTTGAAGCAGCCCTTGTAGAACAGTTATTTAACCTTTCAAATAGCAGAAAAACAAGAGAGCACTCCATGAAACTAATAACCAACAGATTGAAAACAATTTGTAGAACTGTTCATGCAGTGCACAGTTAAGCTGTGGGTTCTGTAGCTGGAGGGATCTGATCAAGGTGACTAGCACAGCATAGCTCATGAGAGGCTTTGCCAAATTCCTGGCGGGAAAGTTCATTTACACATTTAGCCAGGTAGACTTGAGGCAAGCCATTGTTTATCCCTGGAGATGAGCTATAAGAACTAGACTCAGTACTTTGGGAGTCCTGAGTACTTGTGACTTGGATTGGCCACTGTAAGGGACAGGATGCTGGGCTCCATGGACTTTGGGCTGACTCAGCATGGCTTATGTTGTTACGTAAAATTTCGTATACTGCTTATCTCAAGATTCTGAGTGGCTTATGCGTGTCTTGTGTTACTGCTGTTAAATCAGTAATACAAATTCTGTTAGTCTCCCTTTTTGTTTTTACCAAACCCACGTTGTAGCTTTCTTTAAAAGGCACTGTGAAAGAAATTTAGGATCTGAACATAACTCAGAGGTCCATATTATGAGAGGGAAAAACAACGCAGTATGCTGAGAAATTGGTGGTCGAGTTAAACAATTCTGAATCTCTGTGTTCTAGGGCAGACTATAGAAAAAATGAACAGTCATTAGGACTCTGCTTTTTGTCTTATAGCAAAACTTCAAGTGTTTCTCTCACTCGAGCGTTATTGTAAGTCTTTCAGCTTTGTGAAAGAGAAAGCTCTTGTGAATGTCAGCTCAGTGAGTTGCATCTAGGAAACTTATAAATTCCATCTGAAGGGTTAATTAACGAAATGCCACCAGTGCTGCTCCCTCCCCCTCCCCCCCAAAAGAGAGAAATAACTTTGTGGAATGCCAACTCGGAGGAGGTATTGCGTTTTGTAGCATTCCTAGATTTTTGTTTCTCTACGCATGAGGTAGTACATGGGAACCTGCCAGGTACTTGTGACTTCGATTGGCCACTGTTGGAAACAGGATACTGGGCTTGATGGACCTTGGCCTGACCCAGTATAGCATTTCTTTAGCTCTTGTGTTCTAGTTCTTAAGACTGCCCGTCCTTGTCCCATTGTCCCATAGGTAACCGCCATCTGGAACCTCTCCACACAAATCTTCTAAGTGACTCATTGTCACTGTTTGTTCTTCAGTCTCTTAGCAGCACAGTGTCTCGCCCTACTAGAGTTAAATGAGAGTTAACTACCTATGCTTATATTTCTTTCAATTAGGCTTTTTGTTTTTGTATTAATATCTTGATTGTTGTACTTTTTGACTTGGGTTTAGAAACAAAAGTAATGTTTTATTTTAACATTTTCATTTGGACTGACTCGTAAGAATGTGCAAATGGGTGCTTTCCTTTACACCTGTGTTTTCTACATCATGGGAAGGCTAAAAATTATAATTTTATTTAGAGACCACTATTAGAAATGATTTCGTGCTAATATTAATGCTTCTTTTTTAGGAATATTTGGACTATTGTTTAGTTTGATTTGAGATTAGCAAGACTGGTACCTTAATGGCAGATAATTTTTAGTTTTCTTACTTGATCTTACACAACCCCATTTTCTCTTCCTCGGTCCAGTATCTCGGCACATGGCAGGGATTCTGCGCCCATTTCTCAAGACAGACCCAGCCAACCTGGTTTTCAGAATATCTGCAGTGCATATGCATATAAGAGAATTGCGTGCACTTTTTCCATTGTATGCAAATCTCTCTCATGCATTTGCGTTGTGGACAGGGCCGGCCCCAGAGTTGATCACAATGTTGGCACCTTAGGAAAACCTTAAGCTTCATGCCCTCCGCCTTTCAGAATCTGTTGTGTAGATTTGAATGACCTGCTCTTTGCTGCTGCATCCAGAAGCTGCTACCCTATGCGACCACCTAGTTTCCTAGTGGTTGGGCCAGCCCTGAATGTGGATATCCTGAAAACCTGACTGACTTAGGTGTATCCTGAGGACTGCTGAGGATCGCTGATATATGGCATACTATCTAATTAGGGTTTCAGTGCCCCTCACGCTCTCGTTCACCACTTGCGTGTCTTGCCATATTCTAGTCCCCAGTTTTGTGATGTTTTTTCATCTTGATTAGATTGTAAGCTTTGATGAGCAGGGATTGACTTGCATCTTTATGTGCAGCGCTGCGTAAGCCTTGTAGCACTATACAAATGATTTAGTAGTTAGTAGTATTACCTTACAGCTGTGGTATTCACTTCTAGTCCCCAAGAAGTTCAGATGGGTCTGTTTTTCAGGCTATCTTTAATGATATGCATGAGATTTGTATGCGTATTACTGCCGTTGTTTGCAGATCTGTCTTATGCATAGGATTTCGGTTATTAAATATAACCGGAAAACCCCGATTTACCCCAGCTCCCTAATAGGTCAGTTTGGGGTTTCCAGTTATTACTGCAAGACCTCAAAAATTGTCATCCTGCTGGTAGCTAATGATGTCGTCAGGCTGCAGCCATAAGTGTTTCTCTGTAGCAGTGGTCATAGTTTTTTTTTTGTTGTTTTGTTCTTCTTTGCCTCACCACTGCTGCATTCTTGCTCCCAGGTCTTCTGTCTAGTGGAAGTGCCTGTTCTTAACATTTTAAATAATTGACCCCTGCTACAGGCAAGAGCTGAAGTGAAAATAACAGAACTGTGGGAGCAGTTGCATACTATTGTTTGTTTTTAATTGGAGTTATTAGTGGGATGAAAGGATAGGTAGAGATGTCCAGGAAATGGCTAGAACAGGGTAACTGAATGTGGCTCATATACAGACTGCAGGGGGTGGAGTCTCACAGCAGCCGAGGAAGAAGGAGCTGGAGCAGGATCTGGGATAAAGTGAGACTGATGCATGGGGGAGGGAGGTGTTGATGCTGTTGCTGAGACTTGGGTGTGGAGAAAGCATTTCATCAGCCTTCAGACTACCAGGTCGCAAGACATTCTTGCCGCCTGAAAACTTGTTTGCATGTTTGCTTCTCTGCTAAATACACATTCAAAGTAATGTTACAAAAGTGCACATTTTTATGTAGAGTAGTGTTTGTGTAATCTTAAATATCATGAATCTGTTTTCACTGTTTCATCATTATGATGCAGAGTATATTGGCGTTCTGCTGTTTTCATCTTAAGCAGAATTCCAGGCAGGCTTTCGGGAGACTATAAGGAATACACAATACATACCTTTGTATTCTCAAAAAGCAAGTTGTCTTATGCTGCAATATCTAGCCAAGATAAAAGGGTGACTTTAGGTCTGTTTTCTTTAGTTAAAGTGCTCTGACTGTTTCCACTTTCCCTGATTAGCTGTTAAGAGCGTTTTTAGTTGAAATCTATTGCTGTATGCTCTGTGTACTGTAGTTACCTCTCCTGCACTTTGGTTCTTGGATTTAAATCAATAGGCTACTGTTATCTGTCCCGTTGTTAGAAAGGGGCCGCTCCCTTCAAGGGCATAGACCTATCTATCTAGAGTGCTTGAAAAACCAGTAGGACAAGTTCAGAGAGCACATGGGAACTTCTTTTTCAGGATTGACCACCAAAGTACTGCAAGCTGTTGTCTTTTCTGGAGGGGCGTGTGTGGTATTTTTAATAAATTCAGTCACTCTCAATGCATGTCCAGTAGGTTACACTTTATTTTTCTACCCATGATCTTATCATTCTTTACCAAATATATAGCTGATCTTATCTTTCCCTCCTAAATAATGGAAAAAATTATTTCCCAACTCTTGACATGTTTGGTACTAAAAAGCAAACTCCTAGGCATCAGAACTTCTTTTGTTAGTAGTGGTTAACTTTGGGGGCACCAATCAAGGGACTCTTAAAAGACTAAATGCCTTCCAGGATCAGCTAGCATGAATACAAACCAAATAGTGAGTACAATTAGAAAAGAAGGTAAAGATTTTAAAATTGATATTGATCATTTGGGGACAAATGATCGGCCAAAAATGTACCCTCATAGCGCAGATTTCCAGAAGTTGGGGAGGGGGGGGGGATAGTACATTTTCAAAGTACTATGTACCTGTGGAAAGAGAGGGAAAGGACTGTCAGACAACTTCAGTATGCTGCTCTAAACCTATTGTGATCAAGATTTTAGATATATTGGAAGCTGGGGCAATATATGGAAAAACAAAAGGCTATACTGTAATGATGATCTATATGTTTTTGTGGCAGGACAAATCCTGAATGAGAAATTTGGACAATATATTTCCAGGCATTTAAACTAGAGGCTGATGTGGCACATGGGAACAGATGAGTTCAGAATGTCAGGTCAAGCAAAAGTGTAACAGCAGTGAGGAAAATAACAAAAGAAACCATTTTAATAATTCACTCCTTGGCAACGCAGTAAAAACAGACTAAGCCGAAGGCCTGACGTAACATGACCAAGCCAACAAATAGCTAGAAAGCAAGGAGCATAGATGCAGATTTGGAACTTTGCTGTTTTTGGCTGTGAGCAAGCCCTAGTGGTGGAGGGGGACTTAAATATTGTTGCTATTACTGGAGCATGTTTCGCTGAGTCCCATGAACGTTTTAGAGCCATACACGGGCTGTAATCTCTTTAGGAGGTGTAAATATAGGAGGCAGGAAGACCTTGATATGGAAACCAGTATTAAAGCAATTGAAATGCAGTGGGCTTGGAGAAAGGAGGAAGAAGCCGTATGGATCATCTTGGAAAGAGAAGATGGCATTTGCAGCCATGTAGGTGTCCTCTGTAGATCTCCAGCTCAGACATAGAAACCAGGGAGAGATCTAGCCATAGATATTCAAACGTTAGGAATGAAAGAGATGGTGCTGTTGCTAGGAGATCCCATCCGCAGAATTGATAAGTAAAGAGATCTTGGATGCCTTTCAAGGTGCTCTGCTTAGACAAATGGAAATGAAACCCACAAGGGAAAGGGTGACACTGGATCTACTTCTCACAAATGGAAGCAGTGTGTTGATGGATCCCACCAGAGTCACACTGATCATCACATTGTAAATTTTGATATTAAGGCTTAAGGCAGAGTTCAGACGCACGAAGATCAAAGTCTTGGGTTTCAAACATGTTGACTTTAGTATAACGGGAACATACCTGAAGCTGGCAAGATGGGAAGAGATAAGGGAAGTGGAAAGACAGTAGGCAAAATTGAAAAGAGGTATAAAAGGTATAAAAATGCCAAGAGAGCTTTATATGTAAAGGAAGGCATTCACAAAATACGGATCACAAGAAGCGGAATGCAGAAAAGAACGTGGCAGAAAGATATTGAAATATTTCCCATTTGTTTTGGGAGCTCCGGATTTGATAAAGAGGAATTTCCAAGCACATCTTGACACACTACCCATTTATGTTATATTTTAACTCCAGAAGGAGGCTCTCTTTGGCACGATGTAAGTTCTACGCCAAATATTAGTAAATTTGAAAGACTGAGATCATACGCCACATACCCTGGCTTAGCAGTGAGGTTCTGACTGTCATGGTGAGCGCAAAACTAACCCATTTGGAGAAACTGCCCCAAAAGAATACCAGATAAAGGTGAAAGGCAAATCAGTATGACCAAAGAGTAATGGTTAAGGATGTAAAATGAGGTGACACTCCTTTTTTTTTTTTTTTTTTTTTTTTTTTAAAGGTATATCGAGGAAAGGAGGAAGCGGCAGACAAAGAGTGGAGACGGGACTAGGGCCTTCTAAGACAAATACTTTATTTATTTAGAAGGATTTAGTATACCGCCTTATCGTTAAATCAAGGCGGTGTGGCACATCAATCAAAATCAATAATAAAGTGTGGTTTGTAGCATGTAGTGTGTGGGGCAGTGCGTTAGATTATATCGGTGAACTATTTACATAATGAACTATATACATATATACAAAATGGGGCTGTTTGAGAGGCGTGCTAGGATTGAGATTCTGTAATGTCTTGGGGGTAGGATCGTGATCCTGTAATGTCTTGAGGTAGAAAATTTATGTGAGGTCTTTGAAATGTACTGTAAATAGATCAGTCTTAAGAAGTTTTCTGAAGTCCTTGAGGTTCTTGGTTGATCTTATGTGGTCTGGGAGAGAGTTCCATATAGCAGGTGCTGCCAGGGAGAGTGCCCTCCTTGATGTGGCCAGCCTTGTTTTAGCAAATTCTTTTGGTGTTCTGATGGTGTTCCTTTTCTTCTTGGTCTCCTGTTGTCATCGTTTTTTATGAGAGGGCGTAGGCTGTCTGCTGATAAGTTGTGTATTATTTTAAATATGTGTAGAAGTACTTTGAATTGGATTCTGGAGATGATTGGGAGCCAGTGTAGGTGGTACAGTATGGGGGTGATGTGATCGTGAATTGTGTGATCTGTCGTGAGTCGTGCGGCTGTGTTTTGTGCTAGCTGTAGTGGTTTTATTGTCTTTTTAGGTAGTCTTTGGTAGATGTGATTACAATAGTCTAGGGTTGGAGTGATGATGGCTTGACAGACTGTTCGGAAGTGTTCATGGGCGAGGACGGGTTTGAGCCTTCTGACTGTCCTCATTTTGATGTAAGCGCTCTTTGTTATTTTTGCAGTGTGGGACTGGAGGTTGAGGTCCTTGTCGAGCGTTACTCCCAGTATTTTATTTCTTGTCTTATTGGTATGATGATGGTGTTTAGGTTGATGGTGGCCGATGGTGAGAATGTCCGGTTTCTTGTGATGAATAGAGCTTCGGTTTTGTTGTAATTTATTGATAGGTTGTTTTCTTGCAGCCAGGTTGCCATTTGTTGGAAGCAGTTGGGTATGTTGGAGTAGTCTGGGTTGTCCAGTTTGATTGGTGTGTATATCATTATGTCATCTGCGTATATGGTGTATTGAATCTTGTCCTTGATGATGGTGCATATGGGTTGTACGTAGATGTTAAATAGCAGGGCGGAGAGAGCTGAGCCTTGTGGGACTCCTTGAGTGGCTCTGAACGGTTGAGAGGTCTTTGTTCCACACTTGACTTGTAGTTGTCTGTTGGTGAGGTAAGATGTAAACCAGCTCAGAGTAGTACTGTGTAGGCCTGCCTCCTGTAGTCTGTTTAGGGTTGTGTGGCAGACAGTGTCGAAAGCTGAGGAGATATCTAGGAATATCATGATGACGCCCATTCTGGTGTTGCGATTGTCCTCAAAAGGCTGTCGAATAGCTGGATCAGTATGGTTTCAACCCCATGTCTGGGTCGAAAACCGTGTTGATTGGGGTCCAGTGGATTGTAGATGTCGATGTGTTGTTGGAGCTGGTGTTGGACTGTTTTCTCGATGATCTTGGACAGGAATGGTAAGCTTGATATGGGTCTGTAGGCGGCTGGGTCAGTTTTAGCCAGGATGGTTTTCTTGGGGATTGGACGTATTGTGGCTAGCTTCAGGGAGTTTGGCATTGTTCCCTTGGAGAGGGAGCTATCTACTATTTTCCGTACGACTGGTGTTAGTTCCTTTTTTGTTGCTTTGATCCAGGCTACTGGGCAGGGATCTGTAGGGGCGGTGCAGGTGTTGAAGTCAGTGATGATCTTGGAGAGTTGCTCATTCGATGGGATGTCGAATGTGCCCCAGCTCCGGTCAGGTTCGGATGTCTTGTATTTCACTGACACGCTGTTATTCTTGGGTGTTGCAGTGAATTTGTTCTTGAGGTGGTCGGCGAAGATCTGTGGGTCTATTTTGTTGTTCGTTTCTGTTGGAGGGTTCCTTGGTGAGATTCTTTACGATTTTGTAGAGTTCACGGGGTTTGTTAGTGGACTTCATGATAAGGTTAGTATGGTATTCTTTCTTCTGCTGGTTGATAAGGTTGTTATATTCCTTTTGTTTTGTCTGGTATTGTTCCTGTAGGGATGTTGATTTGTTGCGTCTCCATCGGCGTTCAAGTCATCTTAGTGCTCTCTTTGCTATTCGTATATCCTTGGAGTAGCATGGAGTGGAGCAGGGTTTTGTGCTGTGTGATTGTTGTGTTCTGCGGGTGGGTGGTCTGGCGGCAGATGAAATGATGTCGTTCCATTTGGAGATTTGCTCATTTATGTCCATTGTTTCGGCATTGAGGAGTAGTTGCGTGTCTTGTGTGAACTGTTCCTTGTTGAAGCTTTTGAATCTCCTGGTTGGGGGTGGGTCGTTGTTTTGCCTTTTTGAGTCTGTTACTTGTAGTTTAATCTTTATTAGTGGTCTGACCAGGGTACCGGTGTGATGTATGGCCCTGAGATGAGGCTTCCTTCCTTTAAGTTGTTTGGAGCAAAGATTAGGTCGGGGGTATGTCCAAGGTTGTGGGTGGGGGTGTTGATGAGTTGGGTGAATTGGAGGGAGTCCAGAACTGATAGGAAGGCTTCTGCCTCTTTTCTGCTAGTAGATCTGAGATTGAAGTCTCCAAGTATTATGAGTTGTTTGTGTAGGTTGTTGACTGCACACATTGCCTCTAGGATTGCTGAAAGTTCATCTGATGGTGTGTCTGGCGCTCTGTAGGTAAGGCATATGTCTAGGTTCGAGTTTTCAATGATTGTGTTGCAGTTTGTATTAGTTGAGATTTTACTTTTTAGCTTTAGGCTAGTCCTTGCTATGATAAGGACCCCTCCTCCTCTTCTTTGGGTGTGAGGGCAGTTGAATGCTGTGTGGGTGTCAGGGACTAGTTGGTTGAGTAGCACATTGTCTGTGGGTGACAGCCATGTCTCGGTGATGCACAGGATGTCTGTCTGCTGGTCTTTTATGTGGTCAGAGATGGTATTTGTTTTGTTTCATACTGACCTGGCGTTGATAAGCTCTATGGAGATGTTTGTGGGTCGGTTGGTGTTTATGTGGGTGTGAGTGGGGGTGCTGTGCTTCTTCTTTCCTTGTTTGCGGGTTTCGTTGTTTGTCCTGTATTGAGGTCCTGCTTTTGCTCTTGGTAGTGTTTGTATGTTGTTATTGTTTGTGGGAGGAACCAAAAGGTGTTGGGGGTGTTGATTGGAGTGCTTGTGAGTTGTGGGATAAGATGGGTGGTCAAGAGTAGTAGAGGTAGGTAATGTGTAGCGACCATGTTGGATTACCTGTGTTGCTGCTGTCGTTACTTTTCTGGCTTCAAGTGGTTCTGCTTTGCTGACCATTGTCTGTTTTCGTTGTTCAATGTTCTTTGTGTTGATCCTGATAGACTTCTAGGATGGTCTGTTTTGCTTTGTAATTGTTTTGGCCCTGCCTTCGTCAGGGTAATGGCCTGCATTTTACGTCCTGGTTTGAGTCCTGGTTTTCAGCTTGTTCTCGGCTGTTTAACGGATCCTGGAGAGTACGTGGCCACCGCCGAAGGGCCACACCGAAGGGCCCTCTGGCGAGGCCCTCAGGCGCAGGCCCGCTTGCTGATGTCCTGCTTTTAAATTAGGTGGAGAGCCCTTATTGGGCAGGCGAGAGGCTGGAGGCGTCCGGGTGGCGAGCCCCGATTTGGGCTGGAGGCGTTCGGGTGGCGGGCCCCGATTTGGGCTGGAGGCGTCAGGACAAGGCTGGCTCAATCCCTCCTGGGAGAGCACACGTCCGGGAAATTGTAAATAACCTGACTTTGGGCACATTTTGGCAGCAAAGCCTTCATCAGGGATGTAAAAATTAAAAAAAAAAGTTGTAAGTGCCATCAAGTTAGTGCTTGATCCCTGGCAACACAGTAGCTGCTGGGTTTTCTTGGCAAGGTTGACTAGAAGTAGATTGCCAGGCCTTTTCTTCCAAAGCAATGAGGGTAAAGTGACTTGTGCTAGTGGGAATCAAACCCAGATCCCCTGGGTGCTAGGCTGTTGCTCTAACCACTAGGCGGCTACTCCATTCCAAATAACATATGCAAATAAACATAATGTGTGCCATTGAGTCTGTGCTGACTCCTGGCAACCCAGCAACTGGTGGGGTTTCTTAGCTGTGTGACCGGAAGTAGATTGCCAGGCCTTTCTTCTGAGGCAATGGAGTATTAAGAGACTTACCCAAGTGGGAATGGAACCCTGGTCTCTTCGTTACCAAGCTAGTACTCTAACCACTAGCCTACTCCTACACTTAAAAAACATGCATTACCAAAAAAACCCAAACATAAATGCTAAAAATATTATAAAAGCCATAAAAATACAAATATATATCTTTTATGTCTTCTTGTATTTATAAGGGGGAACATCATAAAAAATACAAATATAGCCTTCCTCCTCCTCTTGTATTTATAAGTGGAATTCTAAGAGTAAAAGGTGCTGATGCATCTGTGGGAATGATGAGGAAAAAGCAGAAATGTTAAACATTCAGCATTAACAGAAAAAAATACTGGAGAATGTCCACAAATAAATGACAAAAAAAGAATGAAGTAGATAACGCATCATTCATTGAAGATAGTGTTTATGAACAACTTAACAAAGCTGAAAGTGAACAAAGCCATAGGTCTGGATGAGATACATCCCAAAATACTGAGGGCCTGGTGGTTCCTTCAAAAGAGTTTAATAGACCCTTGGCAAGGGAAAGGATTGGAGAAGTGTCAGTTTGGGCTTTCTTCACAAAAGTGCAAAATACAATGTGTGCAATTGAGTCAATACTGACTCCTGACAACCCAGCAACTGCTGAGTTTTCTTGACAAGATGAGGAGTAAAGTGACTTGCTCAAGGCCACTGGGAGTTGAACCCTGGTCTCTTGGTCACCAGGCCACTGTTCGAACCACTAGGCTGCTGCTCCTCAAAAAAGTAGTAACAGAAAAATAGTTGGAAACCACAGGCTAGTTAACCTTTCCTTTCCTTTAGAGTGTCTCCATTAATTTTCCACACCTCCTGAGATAAGTAAGCTAACATAGTGAATGATGGCAGATAAAGACCAGCATGGCCCATCTAGTCTGCCCAGTGAGGTGGCTAGAGTCACTGCTCTGTGCAGGTTGGCCGCCTCTTTGCCTTTATTTAGGGTTGTACCTGCGACTCCATGCAGGTTACCCCACTCTATTCTTTTTGAAGTGGAAAAGTTGTTTGTTTGATTCCATCCTATTGCTATTAAAGGATCCTCTATTAGTCCCATGCCTTTTTTAATTCGGTCCCTGTTTTTTGCCTCCACTATCTCCATTAGAATGGCATTCCATGTAAAAGAATTTACTGACTTTGTTTGAGTTTACCAATTCGTAGCTTCATTTCATGTCCTCTAGTTCTACAGTTTCTCTGTCTTTAGGAAAAGTTTGGATTGCTCATTAATACCCTTCTACAGTCCAGTTGCTTACATTATCCTAGGCAACATGGTTTACCAAAGTTAGATTATGCTTAGGGCTGGCCCTAGAGTTGGTCTAAAGCGTTGGAGCCCTAGGCGAACCTCAATCTTTACACCCCTTCTGGCTGTTAAAATCTATTTAGTTTTGAATAGTCTGCTTTTTCTGCCCTCCAGAGGTTGCTGCTCTAGGTGACCGCCTAGTGGTTGGGCCAGCCCGATTTATGCCAAACCAATTTTGATTTTTCCTCAACTAGGTGACTAGAGAAATTAGATCAAGGGCCATGTTCTGGATGTGATCTACTTCGATTGCAGCACAGTTTGACACTATAGCTCGTAGAAGACTTATGAACAAATAAGCATCCTGAAGTTTGGGATTCAGAGTGATGAAATGGATTAGAAATTGGTTGACTTACGAAGGCTGGTAGTAAATGGAGTTCACTCAAAAGGAATAAAAATAAGCAGTGGAGTACCTCAGGCTTTGGTCCTGGGGCCCATTCTGCTCAGAATCTTTGAATGATATTGCCACAGGGTTAGAAGGAAAAGTTTATCATTTTGCAAATGACAGAAGATTTGCTGCAGAGTGGACACCTCAGAGGCAGTAGACAAGATGAAGTGATCTGCAAAAGCTAGAGTAGTGTAATGTTTGGCAGTTGATCTTTAATGCCAAGCAGTGTGTAGAAGGGTATGTTCGGGATGCAGAAATCCACAGTGTGCAGCAAGAGGTGAGAGGCAGCTGTGCATGGACCAGGAGAAAGACCTTGGCGTGATAATGCCTGAGGACCTCAAGGTTGCGAAGCACCATGACAAGGTGGTGACCAAAGCAAGAAAGATGCTAGGCTGCACAGAGAGGTGTAATTAGCAGAAAGGAAGAGGTGATAATGCCCCTGTACATGTCGTTGGTGATGCCTCCTTTGTTTAGTTTTGGAAGCTGTGCCTAGAAGTGACCTATAGGAAAAACTACATAAATGATATTTCTGCCGGAACACACATGAAAAGAGACTTTAAGACCTAAATATATATACCATAGAGGAGAAAGAGGGGGCAGGGTAGATAAGATAAGAGAGGTTTTTAAATACTTGAAATGTATTAATGAACAAATGAGGGAGGAGTGGCCTAGTGGTTAGGACAAGGTACTTCAGGCCGGAGGGCCGGGGGTTCAAGTCCCACCTGGGGACAGCAATCTCAGGCCGGAGGGACTGGGATTTCTAGTCCTATAGGCACTCCTTGTGGTCTTGGGCAAGCCACTTAACCCTCCATTGCCCATGTTCCCTGTAAGTATTAGCGTATGTGTGTCATATCCCCTCGTGTTAAATGTATCTCCCAATTGACCGCTTTGACCCGGTGAAAAGCGGGATATAAATACAGCTAAATAAATAAATAAATAAAATAAATAAATGAGCCTTTTCCAAAAAAAGGGAAAGCTGTAGACCTAGAGGACATGAAATGAAACTGTGATCAAACAGTTGAGCCCACTGCATTCAAACAGTGACTTCAGAACGGTGTTGCAAGCTATGATTTTTCCACACATTGATTATTGCAATAGCCTACTCCGAACAGACAATACACAGTTTACAGATTACCCAACATATGGCTGCCCGCATAATTTACAAAGCAAGTATATCTGAACATTTTACTCCACTCTTATACAATCTCCACTGGTTGCCAGTCCATAGCAGTATTAAGTACAAATTACTGACGACCACCTTCAAACTGGTCAGAGACATAACCCCTCATACCTAAACAAACTAATCAAAATAACTCCAAGTGATTGCCAAAGAAGAGGCTGCCCTCAAAATACTTTAATTATACCCCCAGAATATCAGAAAACGAACCGTGCTACTAGTAACAGAGCCTTTTCATACACTCTCCCTTCTTTATGGAACATGCTACCTGATAAACTAAGAGCCCCACAGATTTAGCAACATTCCGGAAGACCCTAAAGACACCTCTTTTTAGAACATTTTGGCACTCTGAAAGAGCATGAAAACATCTACCCAACTTAGCACCTCCTCTCAAATCAATAACTAGACCCTTTACAAACATCCTCCCTCAAGCAGCATAATTAGAAGAACCGCTTATTCCACTTTTACCTTATATATAAGTTTTGGGTTTGGAAAGAGAAGGGAATCTGGTTTAGCTCACAGCTTTTCTTGGAAATTCAAGGCAAGATACCTTTAGATATTTAACTTTATTTTTCCCGTCAATCTAACTTTTTGTACCTGAAGCAATAGAGTGTTCAGTGACTTGCTCATAAAACTCAAAAAGTGGGTCTAGTGAGCAAGTCACCCTATTCACCTCAATCACAGGAAGTTCTGAAATTCACAGTAAATGGTGCAACTACTAATGCTGTCCTGCTATTCATCCTCCTGTCAACTCCGAGGATATTTGCAAGGTGTCCAGTGGTAATGGCGACATCTGAGGAGATGTGAGATTTTCAGCTTTCCCTTCTCAACCACTTGTCTTCACACGGTGCTCATGGAGAATAACTGCAAAGCTGCAATACGATCCTTTGTTAATACTTCACTAAACTGTACTCTGTGCTATCAGTCCCAAGGAGAGGATGCTCTTGGTCAGGCAGGGCTGCAGTGAGTATTGAATTGCCTGCAGTTTTTCTTGCACAGCTGGAATATTTAAAATATTACTGATAAGTCTTACTTTTACTTTTTTTTTTAAATTACAAAATTAATTAAAATGGCTCCTTGAAATTCTTTTTGTTCAAAAGCCTGCTGTGATTACACAAATCATATTGTTTGGACATTTAAGGCCTTTTATTGTGTATTAATGACTTTCATAAATCGGTGGTGCTCAGACTGATACTCGGGGCTCTTCCAACCAGATGGGTTTTTAGAATACTCCTAATGAATATGCATGAAATATATTGCTTATGACCTATAGGGGACTAACTTGGAAGAGGGTGTGGCTTGAGGACTGATTTGAGCACTAAGTTATCAAACATGCTGCACAAGCTGGTCCGTTCCAAAACAGTGAGACGTAATTAGAAGTGATGCATGAGTTTGACATACATTGAGTCTCCAAAACATATTTATTGTGGTAATCCTGAAAGCCAGACTGGCTAAGTGTGCTTTCAGGACAGGGATGGGAAATGCTCACTGCTCTAGGTTTTTATATGGTACTAAGCTGCTGTTGTCACTAAACCCTCCATTACTTCGGAAGAAAGGCCTGGCAATCTACTTCCGATCACACTGCCAAGAAAGCCCAGGAGCTTCTGGGTCGCCAGGAGTCAGCATTGACTTGAAGGCAAACATTGCATTTTGCAAGCTGCTGTTGAAGACTTGCTGTACAGTGTACATCAGCAAACATGGGCTTTTTAGCAGCACAGCTGATTTCAGGTTTGTATGTCAGCCATTCCTTATCGTTCCTCCAGTTCAGTCCTCTACTCCTGGGTTGTCAACCTCCTCCTGCAGCCTGGAGACTGGTATGTCAGAATGATGACATCACTGGATATAGCCTGCTGCTCTCCACCTTCCCTTCCAGTGTTACCAGTCTCCATGCAGCAGGAGGACTTTGTGAGCCCGTGAGAGGGCTCACTGGAGTAACAGATAAGGAGAGATTAGGTTTAGCCTAGTGTAGTTTGGGAGTTTGATTAAATTGGATTTAGAATTTTTTTTTTGGGTGTATGTTCCTTTAAAAAAAAAAAAAAACGGAAAAGAGAAAAGACCCGGGGAGCCTGATTGCTTAGCTTGCTTTGCTCCCTGCCTGTTACCAGGTTCACAAGTGGTGTTTGCGGGGGAAGGACTTGAGCCTCGATAGCAGGAGAGACTCTCCCCCCGGACTCTACGGGGGAGAGCCCTCTCTGACCACGCTGTGCTCTGACAGACTGACGAGGCTGCTGATTGCGGCTTCGCGCGTCTCTGTGGCTTATGGCAAGTTGATTTAATTTTCTTCAGCATTCGGGGCTGCACGCGTGGCTCCGGGGCGTGGACGGGAGCTCCGCAGACCTGCCCGGTCAGCTTTCCACCGGCAGCAGGCTGCGGTGGTAGCAGAGGCAGCCCCGGGCAGTGAAAGCGCGCCGGTACGTTTGGCGCCCTTTTCAGTTCGGGCTCTCTGCGGCCATTTTAAGCAGCACGGGAACCGCATGGCTGCTCAGCATCGCCGTGCAAGGAGCAGGTAGGCAGTCTCCGGGTTTACTTTGGGCCTTTATTTCGGGGGTGCGATTTTTCCTCCATGGATTTATTTGGTGTGCAGTTTGCTTTTAGTTTCAGGCAAGGCTCAGGGCCGGCCGCTGAGGGAGGGGGGG
The DNA here is from genome assembly GCA_033557465.1 of Ichthyophis bannanicus. Taxonomy (NCBI): domain Eukaryota; kingdom Metazoa; phylum Chordata; class Amphibia; order Gymnophiona; family Ichthyophiidae; genus Ichthyophis; species Ichthyophis bannanicus. The sequence goes on from CM066037.1 coordinate 512,944,836, forward strand.
GGGCTCTTCCTCGTGGCTGCAACAGCCCGGCCTGTTAGTCAGTTGTAGGGACAGTGTAGTTTGTAGTTTGTCCTGTCCTCTCAGATAGCTGTGCTCTCAGTTTTCACAAACCCCCCCAAAAAAACAGAAAACACAAAGAGACTGTTGACAGCTAAGAACAGTTGAGCTGGTCACATTTATGGCGGGGCGTCCCCAGTGTGTAATCTGTGGTACCCGAAGAGGCACTGTGGCTGAGTCGGGGGTGTGCCGTGGCTGTGCCTCCCTTTCGTCCACAGTGGAGCAGCAGATGGACCTTAAAGAGGCTGTGGAGATACCGGGGGGGACAGGAAGGGGCCCGGGCTGAGTCGCCTCATGCTCCACTGCAAGAGTGTCTCGTGGGAGAGCTAGAGGGGCCATCGGTGCTACCAGGACAGCCGCTGGAGGTTCCCGCGGACTTTTGTCCGGAATTCATACTAATGCTTCATAAGGCGTTCTGCTTACGGCGCCAAGGTAAGATGATGGACGATTTACCCCTCACCGGGCCAGCGGCACCTATCATGGCCTCTGCCGATGCCGGTGAGGGCCCCTCAGCGCCTAAAAAGCCTAGGGTCAAAGCCTCCCCGACTGTGGAGTCTGAGTGGCCGGACGTCGAGGAGTATGACTGCGAAAATGAGGAGGGGTTGCAGGATCTAGAGGAAGGGGAGATCCTGGAGCCCGAGGAGCAGTATAAAATCATTTGGGTCTGTCGTAGAGAGGAGCTTCTGGCGTTGATTACGGAGTCCATGCAAATGTTGAAGCTGGCAGCTCAGCCATCCCAGGAAGATGACATCAAAGATCCCGTCATTCAGGCGGTCCGGCAGACCCAGGTGGTGTTTCCAGTCCATAAGGTGGTAGATAAGATGATTCAGGAAGAATGGGACCAGCAGGAGACGGGGCTCCGAGGCGTCCGCACATTAAATAGGCTGTACCCACTGGCCGATAAGGACAAGGAGCGGTTTCGAAAGCCCCGAGTGGACGCGGTGGTGTCGGCAGTCACCAAGAAGACGACCATTCCAGTAGAGGGCAGCACAGCGCTGAAAGATGCTCAGGACCGTAGGGTTGACGGTCTCCTCAAGCAGACCCTTGAGGCTGACTCTGTCATTGCAGATATCTATTTGTGGTGCCTGGGTGGCTCGGGCGTGTTTGCGTTGTGTGCAACGGTTGCGTCTTTCCCCTCATTTAGATTTAGAGGAGCTCAAGGAGCTGGGGCGTCTTGAATCCGGAGCAGCTTATTTGGCGGATGTCCACTATGATTTGATCAGGGCACTCGCGAATAGCACGGCGTCCGTAGTAGCCACCCGCAGGTCAGTGTGGTTGCGTAATTGGGCGGCGGACGGTTCTTCTAAGTCTAGGCTTAGTAAGTTTCCGTTCAAAGGTAGGTTGCTGTTCGGAGAAGATCTGGATAAGTTGGTGAAGGACCTCGGGGAGATGAAGGCGGGTAGACTCCCAGAGGACAAACCGAAGCAGGGAAAGTCCGGGCAAGGTTTTAGAAGCCAGTTTCGGGACTTTAGCAGGTTTCGGTCACCGCACTACGGGTCCTTTCAGAGGGGTAGATTTGCTTCCCGAGCGCAGGGTTTTCAGGGGTTTCGAGGAGCTAGTAGAGGTTTCTCTTCCAGCTCCACCCCAGCAGCTCGCAGGCCGCAATGGGATGAGGCGGGTCCCGGCGGTGGAAGCTCCCATAGGGGGGGGGAGGCTCTGGGAGTTTCTGTCCGCCTGGACCCTTATCACGTCCGATCAGTGGGTTCTAGAGGTGATTCGTCTGGGCTATGATCTGGAGCTCGCGCGGCCCGTACGAGATTCTTTCATCATGACTCCTTGCAGGGGCCGACGGAAGTCTTTGGCTGTCCGCAGCACTTTGGTACGACTGCTGCAGTTAGGGGCAGTTGTGGAAGTTCCGAAGGCGGAGTACGGTTTGGGTCGGTATTCCATTTATTTCATGGTGCAAAAGAAAGGTGGAGCGCTGCGGCCTGTCTTAGATCTCAAGGGCGTGAATCGCTGTCTACGGGTGCCTCACTTCCGTATGGAAACGTTACGGTCGGTGATCGTGGCTGTGCGTCAGGGGGAGTACTTGACGTCGTCGGATCTGACGGAGGCTTACTTGCACATTCCCATCCGAGAGGCACATCAGCGGTGGTTAAGGTTCGCTTTGCCCTGGGGACATTATCAGTTCCAGGCGTTGCTCTTCGGTCTTGCGACGGCTCCACGCACATTTACCAAGATCATGGTGGTAGTGGCGGCATTGCACAGAGAAGGTATCTTGGTGCACCCTTACCTTGACGATTGGTTAATTCGGGCGAAGTCCGAGGCGGAAAGTCGTCAGGTAACTGGCAGGGTAGTAGAGTTTTTGCAGAGTCTTGGTTGGGTAGTCAATTCGACCAAAAGCCGTCTCCAGCCTTCCCAGGTACTAGAGTATCTAGGCGTGCAATTCGACACCCTCAAAGGGCAGGTGTTTTTGCCGGTCAGGAGGGCACAGGCTCTCCGCAGTCTGGTGCGCAGCTTCAGAGCTACTACAGCTCCGATGGCATGGATGTATCTCCGCGTCCTCGGAACGATGGCGGCGACGCTGGAGGCGGTACCTTAGGCCAGGGTGCATATGCGTCCCTTACAGAGAGCCTTGCTCCGCCGCTGGTCGCATCAGCGGGACCCCTTGAGCAAGCGACTTCCGTGCCCGTTCAAGGTGAGGCAGTCGCTCAGGTGGTGGTTGGTTCTGGCCTCGTTAGTGGCCGGGATGCCCCTGAAACAGCCGGAGTGGATTCCATTGATGATGGATGCCAGTCTAGCGGGATGGGGAGCTCACTGCGAGGGCTGCTTCTTGCAGGGACGTTGGTCCCCTCTAGAAACGGCGTGGTCGATAAATCGTTTGGAGTTGAGAGCGGTAGTCAGAGCCCTGCGGGCATTCGAGGACTTGGTGTTCGGGCATCCAGTTCGAGTGCTATCCGACAATTCCGCCACGGTCGCCTACATAAACCATCAAGGCGGCACAGGGAGTGCAGCAATGGAGGAAGAATTGGATTTGCTGTTCGCCTGGGTGGAGAGTCGGTTGGCGGCGATTTCAGCGGCCCACATTGCAGGGAAGGACAATGTGATGGCGGACTTCCTCAGCAGAGTTCAGGTGGATGCCGGGGAGTGGAAGTTGCACCCCGAGGTATTCGCACAGTTGCTGCTACGCTGGGATCTGCCCATCATGGACTTGATGGCGTCCTTTCGATCAGCAAAGGTCACGCGGTTCTTCAGCAGGAGACGAGAAAGATTGTCAGAGGGCATAGACGCACTCTTACAGCGGTGGCCAACCGGGGGTCTCCTGTACGTTTTCCCGCCGTGGGCGTTGATCGGTCGGGTGGCTCAAAGGATAGAGAGGCACCAGGGCAGAGTGCTTCTGATTGCGCCCGACTGGCCCCGGCGACCGTGGTACGCGGATCTGGTGCGCCTTCTCGACGGGCGACTTTGGAGACTTCCAGTATGTCCGGACCTGTTGCGGTAGGGTCCTCTCTTCATGCCCCAAGTGGATCGGTTCTCGCTTACGGCATGGCCATTGAAAGGGCTTGGTTGAAGAAGGGCTATTCGGCGTCGGTTATTTCTACGCTACTGAGAGAGCGCACAAGCATTCCACGTCGTTAGCTTACGTGCGCATCTGGCGTATTTTTGAAGATTGCCGCCCGAATCTGCTTGCGCGAGCACCAATGGTCTCCGTATCTTCGGTCCTCAGCTTCCTGCAAGAGGGGTTTGAGAAGGGCTTGGCAGCTAGCTCTTTGCGGGTGCAGTTAGCGGCGCTGTCATGTTATCGTGGCAAAGTTCAGGGCATAGCGCTGGGGGCTCATACTGATGTGTTGTGTTTTCTGAGAGCGGTGGCTAGGATGCGCCCCTCGCGTAGAGTGACGGTTCCGTCTTGGGATCTTAATTTGGTTTTGTCAGCTTTGATCGAGCCTCCCTTTGAGCCCTTACATCGCTCGTCGTTGAAGGATTTAACTTTGAAAGCGGTGTTTCTGGTGGCGATTTGCTCAGCGCGGCGTATTTCGGACTTGCAAGCTTTGTCTGCCAGGGAACCGTTTTTGGTTTTTTCAAAAGAAAAGGTGGTTCTTCGGCCAGTTCCGTCGTTTTTGCCCAAGGTGGTCTCTCCCTTTCACTTGCAGCAGTCCGTATGCCTGCCGGTTCTGGGGTCCTCGGAGGGTAATGCGGGGGACCGCAGCTTATGGAGGCTAGATGTCAAGAGAACGCTGCGTCAGTATTTGAAAACTACGGAATCTTTTCGCAAGTCGGATCGGCTATTTCTGTTCGGTGGTCAGCGCAAGGGGGAGGCAGCATCTAAGGCGTCCATTGCGAGGTGGATTCGGGAGGCGATCTCCTCCGCCTATTTACTTTGAGGTCATGCAGCTCCGGTGGGATTACGGGCTCATTCCACCAGAGCGCAAGCGGCTTCGTGGGCAGAGCATGGCTTGGTACCTCCAAGTGAGATATGTCAGGCGGCCATTTGGTCATCTCTACATACGTTCAGTAGACATTACTGTCTTGATGTTGCAGCGTCTCAGGATGCTTGTTTCGGGGCTGCGGTGTTGCGTACCGGTTGGAAAGGTCCCTCCCAATAATTACTGCTCTGGTACATCCTAGGAGTAGAGGACTGAACTGGAGGAACGATAAGGAAATGATAATTACACTTACCTGGTTATTGTAGTTCCTTGAGTGACGACAGTTCAGTCCTCCATCCCGCCCAGATGTTTTCAGTGAAGGGGCAGCCGGACAACACGTGGACTTGTTGGTACAGGTAAGTCAATATCCTTGTTTGCGCTGCACATAGGCATCTGCCTGGTGGGTTTGGTGACAGTGCACGGCGTGAGAAAGCTTGGTTTGCAAACGGTTCTAATACCATAGTTACCTTGAGTTGATTGGTTACATGAGTTAAAACTACTTATTTGTTGCTCCTTTGAGTCTGCTTTGTTAATAGTTTACACTGGAAGGGAAGGTGGAGAGCAGCAGGCTATATCCAGTGATGTCATCATTCTGACATACCAGTCTCCAGGCTGCAGGAGGAGGTTGACAACCCAGGAGTAGAGGACTGAACTGTCGTCACTCAAGGAACTACAATTACCAGGTAAGTGTAATTATCATTTTATCCACATGAAACCTGAATTAAAAAATAGGACATGGAACCATTGAGAGAATGTTTGTTCCTAAAATGGGAGGGAATAAGAACTATAGTTTTCTGACAAACAAGTCATGGTTGCGCTTTCAGCTGAAGCAGCAGTAAACTAAAATGAAGAGAACTTGAAAAATTGCTGAAAAATCCCAACCAGTGAGAACTAGAAATAAAACCATAAAACTCTGAGAGCAGGTTTCTTGAAACATCCAAAAGCTGGAAGGAAGAAAAACAGCTGAGTGCCCAAAACTGTGCTTTCTTGGAACCTCTTTCCTCTATAAATCATGAACCTGAAAAGCAGCAGGTTCAGTGGCATGTGGTGGAATAAAATCTTCCCAGCCCCCCTCCATATAGACTGAAAAGCTTTCTAGGAAAGCCTGAGGAATTTCCTGGCTCTGAATGTGACTCTTCAAAATGGCTTATATCGCTGTCATACAACAGCAATTATTGATTGATTGCGCCTTTTTTATTTTTATAATATATTTCATTTGACTTTATCGATAATGCTCACTGTGGCTTTTTTTTGTCTCTAACTTTTATTTGTAGAATAATAGGAGCTATCACGAAGCAATGAGTTCTTATCCCTTCTTAGTTATGTACCACATGGTGTTTAGTATTTAAACATTCTTTTCTATTATGACTTTCTGATTAAGGTTGCATTGCAGTACTCCTACTTAGCATTTGTATAACACTAAACTGTGTATGTAGCGCTGTGCAGAGAGATACAAGAGACGATCACTGCTCATAAGAGCTTACAGTCTAGTCAAGACAGACAACGCAACAAGTGGGGACTAGGATATATCTAGAGCAGTGTTTTTCAGCCACTGTGCCGCGGCACACTAGTGTGCCGTGAGATATTGTCTGGTGTGCCGTGGGAAAAATTCCAATTTCATCCGTAACATGTGGCCTCGGCTCACAAATTAGGGTTGCCAACCGGCCGGTTTTCAGCCGGCCTGGCCGGTTTTCCATGGCCAGGCCGGCTGCCAGCACAGTTGTAAAACCGGCCATTGAAAAGCCGGTTTTTTGCTCTGGCCGCAAGATCGGGAGTGGCCAGAGCAAAAAACCGGCTTTTGTGCCGAAGTCCGCGGCGCGAACGCGATCGCGATTCCCTATAGCAGTGCAGCCGCTGGTTCTGCTTTGTACAGAGCAGCGGCTGCACTACACTTACATTGAAAAGTAAAGAGAAACTGTGTCAGGAGCCCTCCGATCATGCAGAGCCCGAGGAAGTGATGTCATGGGGTCGGGCTCCTCACAGGCTGTCATTCCTTTTCAAATTAACTTTAGCTGCAATAAAGTTAATTTGAAAAGGAAAGACAGCCTGTGAGGAGCCCGCCCCCATGACATCACTTCCTCGGGCTCTGCGATGACCGGAGGGCTCCTGACACAGTTTCTCTTTACTTTTATATGTAAGTGTAGTGCAGCCGCTGCTCTGTACAAAGCAGAAGCAGCGGCTTGGGCAGAGGGGGGGGTGTGTGTGTGAGTGATCCAGCAAGGGGGGGGGAGTGTGAGTGAACCAGCAAGGGGGGGGAGTGTGAGTGAACCAGCAAGGGGGGGGGAGTGTGAGTGAACCAGCAGTGGAGGGGGGGGGTGGTGTGAGTGAACCAGCAAGGGGGGGGGGAGATGGTGTGAGTGAACCAGCAGGGGAGGGGGGGTAAGTGAGTGAGTGACCCAGCAGGAGGGGTGAGTAAGTGACAGGGGGGGTGGTGTGAGTGAACCAGCAGGGGAGGGGGGTTGGTGTGAGTGTTTGATTCCTATTCAAGAGAATTACTTTATATATAGTAAATATAGGCACAGAGGTAAATTTTTTTAACATTTTCTAATGGTGGTGTGCCTCGTGATTTTTTTCATGAAAAAAGTGTGCCTTTGCACAAAAAAGGTTGAAAAACACTGATCTAGAGGAATGGTAAGGAAATGCACAGGAGTTGAACAGGAGGCTAGGGGGGATCGGGATCTAAAAGCGGTCTCAAAGAAATGGGTTTTTAGCCAGGTTTTGAACAGGGGCACAGATGGAGCCTGGTGTACCGAATCGGGAAGGTTTTTTTCCAGGCATAAGGAACAGCAGGGTAGAGAGACTGAAGTCTGGAGATGGCAGTGGAAGAGAAGGGCATCGATAGAGGAGATCTGCCAAAAGAGCAGAGCGCCTCGAGAAGGGGTGTAGGGAGAGATGAGAGGAAAGTTAGGTTGGAGCAGCTGTATGAAGGCACTTATAGGTCTGTAGTAGAAGTTCGAACTGGAAATGTATAGGAAGCAAATGAAGTGACTTGAGCATAGTGACACTGGTGGAAGATGAGCCAGATGGACATGGGGAGAGGCAAAGTAGGAGACAAATATGAGGTAACTGCAAATACATAGATGTCATCAATTAAAGAGCACATGGCCTTAAGCACATTCTGTACTGTGAGCTAAACCCAGGGCTGGCCGAAGGGTTTCTGCTGCCCCAGGCAGGAGATCCAGCAATGTGCCCCCCCCCCCCCGTGCCGAACTGCCACCACCCCTGCTGCCGCTGATTCTGTCGAGGGGACGGTTCAGCACACATGGCCTGCCACGGGTGCTATGCTGCTCCGTGCCGCCCTCAGGTCTGCTACGTTAGGTAGTCGCCTAGCCTGCCTAGTGAACCGGCTGGCCCTGTCTAAACCTTGGCTGTCCTGAATGAAAACCAGAAATTCTGACTGCTAAACTTTGATTCCCTAAACCCATTCTAAGGGACTCTCAATAAGTTGCATTTTTTTAGGATATCCACAGTGAATATGTATGAAAGCTGTAGTTACACCATTGAATGCAGGTAGTCTCATGCATAATGGTTGCAAGTATCTGAAAATGGGACTATCAGAGGATCCCTGAAGACAGCTGAGGAGCACTAGACTTTACCACATTTGGGGTGGTGGATTTTCTTTTTGAGGACACACCTGTTTTCTGTTTGATCATGGTGACCGCGCTTATTTTAATGTTGTCAAACCAGACATTGCAATACAGCAGATAATTTGTGGGGATTTTTTGGATTGGAACCTTGTCAAGAGTAGTGTTATGCCTCTGAGTTTATGAAGTAAAAGTTATGAACTAAATTGCAAGACAAATGTTTAGCATATCTTTGAAAATACCTCTACCATCAAGGTGTAGCACCTTCATGGTGTGAAACGATCTTGTGCGTGTGGAGAGGGGGTTCCTTTTGTTCTCTTAATATAAATTTAGTTGTCTTCCTGTTTTTGGTTGCGTGTCGATCATGTTAGTGTTTGAAATATAATTGTGTCCTCATTATAATATGCTGGTACAGTTTGATCTCTGTAGTATGCTGGTACAGTTTGATCTCTAAATGTCTTTTCTTCCTGTAAAAAACCTGTAAGGCATATCATGTCACGCTCCTCTAAAAAGGGTTCTTACTATGTGCTAATGTTTTAAAGGTAAACAAGTTCTCAGAAGATTGATATGTTGACCTTGTGCATTTCTTTCAAAAACCTTTAAGCGTGTGTGTAGAGAAGCAAACATGAGTTTATAGTTGCCTGGAAAAGAGACGGCTGAGGGGAGATATGATAGAAGTCTATAAATTAATGAACGGAGTGGAACGGGTAAACGTAGATCGATTGTTTACGTTATCAGAATATAGAAAAACTAGGGGACATGCAATGAAGCTACAGGGTAAACTATTTAAGACTAATAAAAGAAAATATTTTTTCACTCAACGTGTAATCAAACTCTGGAATTTGTTACCGGGGGATGTAGTAAAGGCTGTTAGTGTAGCTGGGTTTAAAAAAGGTTTGGACAAGTTCCTGGAGGAAAGGTCCATAAGCCATTATTAAGAAGGGACCCAGGATATCAATGCTTGAACCAGTACAAGCATTGTGGAACCTGTGTCCCTTGGGGAAAATGCTAGGTACATATGACCTAGATTGGCCACTGTTGGAAACAGAATACTGGGCTTGATGGACCTTGGTCTGACCCAGTATGGCATATCTTATGTTCTTATGGCATTTCAAACCTGTTTAAAAAACAAACAAACAAAAAAAGTTTTTTGTTTTTGTGTGCTTTTGCATTTGTATTTTAGGTTAGTGGCCAAAGGAGCAGTTCCCATACACAGGCTGTATTTCACAAGACTTTGGCTCAGAATATGTTCTGTCTGTGTTTTTGGTCCTCTGCTAAAAAGCAGAACACCATTTTAAAGAGGGTTTAAACTGGGAGCTTTCGTCTAAGGCAGGGGTTCTCAACCAAGGACCCAACTAGCCAGTCAGATTTTCAGGATAACCACAGTGACTATGCACGACCAGACATAACATGACATCAGCACTTCTTGCTGTAATGGCATGAGGTGCGGGGGGGGGGGGGGGGGGAAGAAGTGCAGTGGGTAGCGGCAGGGGGGGGGGGTTGGGGGTTATTTCTTCAATAAGAGAAGGCAGGCCGGGGGGGGGGATTTGATGTGCAGGGGGGAGAAGAGAGACTACATTGGCAGAATACTCCTGCAGGGTTGTGAGCTTCCCACCCTCCAACGCTTTCTTCTGTAAATATTTATTGCGTGCTACAGTGAGAAATCTGAGCGTTTGTTGCGGTGAGGCATTGCGGAGGGGACAGTATGGTTGGTGGGCGATGGCTGGAAGGCATCTGAAACCGTGGTGGTTGAAAGCAGCCAGGCCGTACCGAGCTAGAATTGTGCCCTGTGCAACATGCACATCGGCTCTGCACCTCCATCCATCCGCTGTCTGCTTTTACCTTGCTGCTGCCGCCTTCTGTTTTCTCCACAGCAGTGCTGGCAGCAGGGAAAAAGCAGAAAGTGGCTGGACGGAGGTGGGAGAGGGGAGGTGTGCCCGATGTGCTAGTCGCCGGCACCTTAAGCAGATCTGTCCCTCCCTGCTCTGATGTCGCGTCAGAGGAGGGGAGGGACCAGGCCTGCTTAAAGTGCCACGAAAAAGCTTAAGGGGTGCATTTCGGCTGCCTGCTATTGCCCTGCCGCTGCTGAGAGGAAAAAGTGTCTGCAGCAGAGCAACAGGAGGCAGCCGAAATGCACCTCTTAAGCCTTTGGTGCCCTGTACGGCTGCACCACTCGCACAGGGCTAGCTACGGTACTGAAAGCAGCCATCACTGGGGCGATCGCAGGGGCTCACCCAGATGCTGGGGAACTGGGGGGTCTCTCTTTTAGAGCTTTACAGGTTAAGGCTTTGTTGACCTTTCATTTCAATTTTGGTGTGCATTATGTAAAGGGGCTCAAGGAGGTGATGAGGGGAGGAGACAGGATAGACGATGTCTTGAGGGGCAGTGGTACCCTGCCTATGTTCTATTATCTCTGTATCTGAATGTCGTCTTTTTAATTTAGCATTTTGAGAAAATAAACCAAAGAAAAAGCCCATAACAATAAGGAATCGGAGACCGATCAAACACCACATCATCGTACAAAATAAAGAAATAGGTTGCCCATATATAAAGTTCACATTAGTGGGAAGAAGAGGGAACATTTATTTCAATCAGTGCAGGAGAAAAAGAAGCAACATCTTCTATAATTACCTGTAATATCTAAGGCTCCAACATTTCTTAAGATTTGTTGATGGAAAAATACTGATTTTGATAAACCCGGCAGGAATGACTTTACATTTGGTTCCTTGAGATTTGGGACTGGTCCTAATGAATATTCATGGGAGAATGAAATATGATCTGCAGGCAGGGGCGGCCCAAGGGGAGTGCAGGGCCATGTGCGAAGACTCATTGTGGGGCCTCATTTGCATAAATAATTGCATAATGTTAACGTGCACTAACTTTTAGTAAACATGCCTCTTAATGAGTGTATGGATAAAGAAAGACTACCAGATTTCTACATTACTATACTCCAGTGCCAACCGCCAGGCATATTAGGAAGTACTACAAACACTGCCCATTTAGAACCCATAGCAAACCTGCCGTATCATAACAGCACTACCAGGACTCACAAAGCACCAAACCCTACCTATCAAAAGGCAACACTGCAAATATTAAACCAGTACATCTCAGAGAATATCAATACATCTCCTACTGGGGAAAGAACAAGTGGCATCGTCACATAGAAACTACATAAACAGAATACCTCAGCTCGGTTACTCATGCAGATCATAGACCATTACCAGACAAAGAATAAGGGATGACAATTTAGAAATAGGACAATAATTAAACTGGTAACTCCAAAGGCCAAAGTTGGAACGTACAACAACACTGGAGAAATAAAACTATAAATTAATTTTCTCTTGTACTAAACAAAAATGCAAAGACATTAGCAATGCACATTTCTCAAAGCTGACATATTCCAGTTAATAAATTCAAAATAAAAGTATTTTTCTACCTTTTGTTGTTTGGGCATTTTATTTTTCAGTTGCAATTGCTCCAGTCACTTTCTTCTGGTTTCTTCAGCTAACTCTCCATTGTCTGCTGACCATTTGTCCTTTCCGCTCTTTTCTAGTTTTTTTCCCATTCTCTCTACATCTACTCTAACATCTTCCCCTTTTGCTCTTTCCTCCATTTCTTTATTTCTTTTTTCATCCACTCAAATTTCACTCTTCCATCCTCAATCCCACTTACTCTCCCAATACCCAGCCAATCGTAGATTTTTCTTCCCTCCCATACAAAATATCTTTTCCCTTCTCCATTCTCACTCCCTCAGCCCCATCCCCTTCTAGTCCTCTCCCAACATCAGCTCCCTTCTAGTCCCATTCTCCCATTCCCCTCATCAGCCCAATTCCAGTCCTAGCACCCCCATCAGCCCATTTCCAGTCCTATTCCAGACCCCCCATCAGCCCATTTCCAGTCCAAGCTCCCCCTCTCATTAGTCCATTTCTAGTCCTAGACCCCCATCAGCTCATTTCTGATCCAAGCCCCCCCATCGGCCATTTCCTGTCCTTTCCTGTCCTAGACCCCCCCCCCGAAGAGCCCCGCGACTGTCTAAGGGGCTTCAGAGGTGAGCCAGGGAAACCCGCGTGAGGCCCTGTCTCCCTGTGCACAGCCGCCAGCATAAAGAGTGGTGTTTTCCCTCACGCTGGAGGCTGTGTTGCTGTGAAGTGTGCTGAATGCTGGAAAAGGTTAAAGGGTTTTTCCTGGCACGTAAGCACTTCACAGTAACACAGTCCAAGCAGCCTCGCATACATATTAGTCCATTTAGGATAAAAAGAAACAGCAGTCAACATAAATAACACTTCCTCTATCTTGCTGTTGCATATCCAGACTTTTCAGATTCACTGTAAAAGAAAACAGACTGGAAGAGTCTCTATATTGCTATAAACACACATACTAGGAATACACTATATATTCAAAATTTCTTTATTGGTGATGACAGTGTGGCCATAACAAACCGTGAATCTGGCACTTTCAAGTATAATACTCCATACAATTTTTTTATTTAGTACTCCCCCACAACTTCAGAAGAAGCACACCTATGATTCTGAGATCTGCTTCCTCCCTTTCTTAATGAGTAGTTCATGAAAGATCAAGATGAATGTAATAGACCTGCCTAATTTCCCACAACATAAGTAGGTCTCCGTCTAATCTCTCTCTCTCTCTCCTCTTCTCTGTATTACCATGCATACCTTTATCCTCACTCTCCTATTGACCAATTGCTTCCTAATAGTGCTAACTTCCCAATGGTTGAGAATTTGGGCAATGAGGGACTTTTCCATAACACACTGTTTAAGTCCTAATTACATACTCTTGCAAGCAGTGGAGAGCATGAGATTCCTTCCTCCCCCCCCTCCCCGGCGGCATTCCAAATCCCCGCTTTAGCTCTCTGACGTGGAAAAGTTACTTGACTGACATTTTCTTCTTCTTGGGCTCTCTGGTGCTGTATACATATGGGGACATTTCAGCATGTTTAAAGTGTTTCTCCTCTTCCCAAAATCATCTTGACCATATTTTAGAATGGCATAATTTAGTGGCTGAGTCTGTGGTGAGAACATTGGTATTTTATTGAAGCTGCTATGAAGGGTTTGAAGAAACACTTGTATATTATCCCCCTGTTTCTTTGGGATGGGGTTTTTAGTCTTTTTTTTTAAATGTATTTTTATACATGTATGTCTTATTTTTCTTAATATTGCTGCCGTTTTATATTGCATTTGCATGTTTATTTCACGTTGCATGCAGATTGCCTAAAAAGCGCCAAGCAGTTTACTATATTTAGAATCAAAATACAATTTTTGTAATAGTCTCCTCTGTGGTATTCCCAAAAAGTACCTCATGCAGCTTCAAATTGCACAAAATGTACCTGCAAGAATTGTATGTAAAGCCCAACTCTGACCATATAACACCTCTATTATACACCCTACACTGGTTACCAATAATTAGCAGAATTAAATATAAAATAATGGCAACATTCAAGATTACTAATAATATTGCTCCATCCTATGTCTCAACATTAATCACCCAAACCACTAACACTAGATCAAGAAGGGTACACTCCCAGAACACCCTTGCAATCCCTCCCACCTATCGCAAATCCAAACAAATTACAAGTAACCGAGCCTTCTCTCTTGCTGCATCTATGTTATGGAATGACCTCCCAGACTTCCTACGTTCAATCAAAGATATAAAAACGTTTAGGAAAGAACTAAAAACCTTCCTGTTTACTCAGCATTTTGGAGAACTTAATGGAGGTAATGGTTCGTCCCTCGAATCACCCCGTAAATAACCCCACATGCTACCCCTTGTACATAGTTCCGACTGTTAGAACAAATTTTAGCATTCTACAATTCTATGTAATAAAGTTATTCATTGTACACCGCCCCTGATCTCAGGAAGGAGCGGTATAAAAGTAACGATAAATAAATAAATATTACTGTACTTTGAGTTGTGAATTGCTGTGTGTCTAATATTGAGGAAGACAGTACTATAAATGAGACAGAGATACTAATGATCCATGTTGTATTAATTACAAGCATTCTATTAGAAAGTGACCAAAACTAATACAGAAACAATTCAGATGAGGTGTAAAGACTGGATCATACTTAGACTGGATTTTCATCCTTTGCTAGTTAATTCTTTTCCTATGTACATCATTGAGAATCTTTCCCTTCTAACTGTGCATTCTGTTCTCGGATACTAGATATAAGCATGAGTGAAAGGGGAGTCATGTTCCTTGAGATGACCTCAGAAAAACGTATAGAAAACATTGTAACTGTACCCTCACCAAAGGAAATCTCACATTTTGACACTTGCCAGCAAGCTTTCTCAGGTGTAGTCCCCTCACACTCTGGAACTTGTTCCCAGAAGGGCTATTTCTTGCTCAAGACACTGTGCTTCCTGAAGTAAAGGTAGAAACCTGGCTCTTCTCCCAAGCCTTGAATGACTATGGTGACTGACTTCGTTCACTCATACTGCTTCAGGATTGCCATGTTGCACACTCTGAAACTGGGACCAGATCTACATACCTCCTTCATCTGTGTGTGTGTATATTTATGTGTGTGTGTGTGTGTGTGTATGTGTATGTGTAGACCAAGATCTCTGCCTGCCTTTCTGACATTGCTGCCTGGATGTCTCATCGCACATTGTGTTATGTAAAAACATTGTTGCATTGTTCAGTTGTAATGTAAACCGCACTGATCTTAATAGCGCGGTATATAAGAAAAACAAATAAAATAAAATAAATAAATCGCCAACTGAAATTGAACATGGCCAAGACTGAATTCCTTGTCTTTCCCCCAACTCCTCTCCTTCTCCCTTTCTCAGTGTCTGTGGATGGATCCACTATCCTTCCTGTTCCTCGGCCCGCAATCTGGGGGTTATCTTTGACACCTCCCTCTCCTTCTCAGCACATATCCAGCTCGTAGCCAAGACCTGCCGCTTCTTTCTCTACAACATCAACAAAATCCGCACCTTCCTTTCTGAACACACTACCAAAACGCTTATCCACTCCTTAATCTCCTCTTGCCTCGACTACTGCAACCCACTCCTTGCTGGTCTCCCCGTGAGCCATCGCCTTCCCCTTCAATCTATACAAAATTACGCGGCTTGACTAATCTTCCGTCAGTCTCGCCATACCCACATTACTCCTTTTCTCAAGTCGCTTCACTGGCTCCCTGTCCAATTCCGTATCCAATTCAAACATCTCTTACTGACCTATAAATGCATTCACTCTATGGCCCCTCAATACCTCTCATCTATCTCTCCCTACGCCCCCTCTCGGGAACTTTGCTCCGCTAGCAAATTACTTCTGTCTAGGCCTTTCACTCGCACTGCTAATTCCCGACTTCGCTCCTTTCACCTTGCTGCACCGTACGCCTGGAACAGCCTACCTCTGCCTATACGCCAGGCACCCTCCCTGACCCTCTTCAAATCCAGGTTGAAGACCCACCTCTTCACTGTCGCGTTCAGATCCTGACTTCTATCCTCATCTTAACCTAACCCCCGTCAATTTTCATGACCGAATTGTAAAGACCATACTGTGCCTTGCACCAATTCGACTTATGCCCTGTATTGCTGCGACTAGACTAGATTGTAAGCTCTGATGAGCAAGACTCTGACGAGCAGGGACTGTCTCTTGTATGTTTGACTGTACAGCGCTGCGTGGGTGGTGCTATATAAGTGCTAAATAGTAGCAGTAGTAAAATATATCTATATAGGGGGTGGGATTTCAGCAGCGGCGATCAGCAGAGTTAAAGTGGCTGGCCGTCACCGATTTAACTTTGCCCCAGATATTCAATGCCAGGACCATATCTGGGCCACAGCACTGAATATACAGGTTGCCTGGATTGCGATCTTGCAGTCCAGTCGGTGGCGATATTCAGCCACTGGCCAGATTGCAAAACCGGCTAAAGTTAGGTCAACCATTTAGCTGTCTAACTTTTAGCTTGTTAGCCCAAGGTGGTGCCCCCGGAGTGTCTCTTTGCTAGCCGGCTAGCATTAGGGTGTGCTAACTGCATTAATTGATTGAATATTCCCCCCCCCCCCCCAGTAATTTATACTCTGTCTAGCTACCCATTTTTATTTATCCCATCTTGTCCCAGCTGCACTTGTCCCTTCTCCACGGATATTTCATTGTATAGGGCTGACATCGTGAGCATCCTATTTGTCGTCTGAATGTTCTACTGTGTTGCCTTTAATGGTATGTCATTTGCACTGTGCGGACATTGTGCGTACCCTATCTGTTCTTTGAGTGTTCCACCATGCTGCTTATATTTCTGTTGTAATATCAGTAATGTACACCTTAAAACAGCATAGGAGAACATTCATCATATTATTGCTATCTATTAGTGCCTATTTTGGAGTGGAGGAGTAGCCTAGTAGTGTGGTCAGCAGCCTGGGATCAGAATGACCAAGGTTCATATCTCACTGACTCTCCTTGAGACCTTGGGCAATTCGCTTAACCTTCCCTTGCCTCAGGTACAACCTTAGATTATAAGCCCTCTTCGGACAGGGAAATACCTACAGTACCTGATTGCAACTTGCCTTGATGTGCTTCTGGAAAAGTGTGAGCTAAATACTTTTATGCTGACATAGGGCCATTTTGCTGCTATTATGCTGCTACTGCAATGTTAGTTGTCCATTAGCGGTTACTAAATAAAATAAATCATTGTAGGAATAAAAGCAGACTAATAAAATGCAGCAATTTGTGAACCACAATAATAGCATTGAGAGTAATGTTTATAATAGGTAATTTAACTTATGGGAAATTTATTTTCATAAGTTCCAGTTTTATAAAATTAATATCCAGAAGTGCTCTTATTAAAAACAAGAACAAAAAAAACCACCTGCTCTTCTCACCAAAAAACCCCCACACAGTTAAACTTCCTCTGAGGTAAAATAACGCAAATGAGTGCAAATCCCCCTCCCCCACCACCCACCTGGCCCCGAGAATACCTCTGCTTAGGTTGGAGAAATGTATGCACATAAGTTGACACGTATATACTCTGGGCAGCTTTATAAATGAGACACTTTTATCTGCAGAAATGGTTTATAAAAATTACCCATATAATGGTATATCTAATGCTTAGCACGTAGTGCAAATTAAGGAAAACAACTTTAGAAAAGGATTTGAATTAAGACTTGTGCTAATAACAAATTTCCGCATGCTAAATCTTGCCAGCATTTTCTTTCTGTCTTTAAAACTGAAGACTAGAAGCATGTGGAGTTTCAGTAAACTGAAAAAAAATATTCAACTCTAGTTCCACATGTTCTTTAAGAAAATGGAACACCGAGGGTTTTCTAATCTATCATACATCTTGATATGAGAGGTTCTAGTGGGGTCTTCAGATCTTCATTTACTCAGTAAGAAAACACAAATGGAAATGAGCAAACAGCAGGAGTACTGTGTGCAGTGTTTCAGATGTGGAATAATTATTTTTTTAGAGAGACTTCAAACCCTGCCTCTTCGAGACCACTGTTCACTTATCTGCTATGTTTATGAAAGGTAAACGAAAACTAGCTAGTTCTCATTGCTGTATCTTAGTTTCTGTGACAAAGCAGCTGTGGGTTGTGTGAGGTGGCTTAAATCTGCTAATGTTCAGAGGTCAAGGTAGCACGCACCTGCTGTGTTTTGACTTTGGATGCCTTATCTTGCTAAGGAATATAAATGGCATGCAGAGGAAATAGATGAACATGGTGTGGGATTTGCAACAGAAGCTGTATGAGAAGAGACTTGAAGACCTGAATAATATATACCCTAAAGCAGGGGTCTCAAACTCAAATTGCTTTGAGGGCCAAATGAGGACTTCTAAAATAACCCGGGGGCCGCATGAGATGTGGGACCTCATTTGCATAAGGGACCTCATTTGCATAAATATTTGCATAATGTTACCATACCCTAACTTTTAGTAAACATGCCTCTTAATGAGTGCATGAATAAAGAAAGACTAAAAGATTTCTACATTACTATAATCCAGTGCCAACCGCCAGGCACATTAGGAACTACTACTGCTGTCCCGATCGCTCTCACCCTGCCGCCGCGGCACCTGAACCCTGCACCCAGAAGAGTCTGCTGGCCCCTTTAAGACTGGCTCCCCCTCCAGAATTCACTAGACCTAGCCGTGCCTAGCATTGCCTGCATTCTCCTGCTCTGGAGCCCCCAATGCTGCTCCCCTATCCTGCCACCATCTACTACTGTAAGTCCTGATGCCGTCAGCCAGTCCCATGAGCAACAGCAGATCCAGATGTGTGGTGACCATAATTGTACACAGTACTCAAGGTGCGGTAGCACTATGAAGCAATAGAAGCATTATAATACACTTTAATTTATTCTCCATTTCTTTTCTAATAATTTATAGCATTCTATTTGCATTTTAAGTACCTCTGCACACTATGCTGAGGATTCTGTTTCCTGAATGGTGACTTCTAATGTGGTACCTAGCATTTTATAGCAAATATTTGGATTATTCTTCCCTATATGATTAGTTTTCACTTATCTACATTAAATTTCATCAGCCATCCAGATGCCCGGTCTCATAAGGTCCCACTGCAGTTCCTTACAATCTGCTCGCGATCTAATGGCTCCGAACATTTTTGTGTTACCTGCAGATTTGGTCATCTCATTTTTTTTTTTCCAGTTCATTTCTAAATATGCTAACATGCACTGGTCCTAATGCAAATTCTTAGGGCACTCCACTATTTACTACTTTGCGGGCCCCTCTGCCTGCTCTGAGTCCTCTCCTCCCTGCAGCATCAGTTCCAAAAGCGGCGGCTTTTCAGAGCCGCGAAGAGAGAGAGTTTCTCTCGCGCGGTTCTGAAGAGCAGCGAGAGAGTCTTCAGAACCGCGCGAGAGAAGCTCTCTCTCTTCGCGGCTCTGAAAGCCGCCGCTTTTGGAGCTGATGCTGCAGGGAGGAGAGGACTCAGAGCAGGCATAGGGGCCCGCGGGACGCTTAATACTGCGGCGGCAAGTTTTGAATTTTTTTTTTTTTTTTTTAGACGCCGGTAAGTGCTTCGCGGGCCGCACAAGATGCTCTCGCGGGCCGCATGCGACCCGC
Organism: Ichthyophis bannanicus; assembly: GCA_033557465.1. Classification (NCBI taxonomy): domain Eukaryota; kingdom Metazoa; phylum Chordata; class Amphibia; order Gymnophiona; family Ichthyophiidae; genus Ichthyophis; species Ichthyophis bannanicus. The sequence goes on from CM066037.1 coordinate 512,963,874, forward strand.
GGGCCGCGTGTTTGAGACCCCTGCCCTAAAGGAAAGGAGGAACAGGGGAGATATGATACAGGCCTTTAAAGACATGAAAGGTATTAATAAACAAACCTTTTTCAAAGGTGCAACAACTATAGACTAGAGAATATGAAATGAGGCTACAAGGAGGTAAAAGCAAGATCGGGAAGTACGTTTTCACAAAAAAGGGTGGTGGATGCCTGGAATGCTGTCCTGGTGAGGTGATGGAGGCAAAAACAGTGATGGAATTCAGAAACGCCTGGTATAAAAGGAGAATCCATACATAGCAAGAGGAGTGTTCCTATTCAAAGCAGAATTTAAATGACTTTTTGCAATTCACAAAAGGCGCAGAGTGGAAGTAACCTCTTTGGAGCTGCAGTTACAGCACAAAGTAATAGAACAGAGAGGGGGCAACCTGCATGGAGCAGCCGTTACAACCCAAAATAAAAGCCCATAGAAGGGATAATGTGTATAGAGCAACAATTACAACCCAGAGTAAAAGCACCTTGCTGGACAGACTGGATGGGCTATGCTGGTCTTTGTCTGCTGTAATTTACTATGTTACTTCTTAATATATATATCATTGTCATCTACGTCTACTCAATTTGTATTATGGTCGAAGGAAGATTAAGGCCATTTAAGTCTAACTTTTTACTATGGATATTTTCAAGCAACATGTTATGTGTGATATAAGTAACAACGATAATATGTTGCTGCATTACAGTATTATAATGTAGATGTTCAAGAACCTATCGATTTTACAGGTTAATGTTTTGGAATTCTTGTCTAAATAAAGATTTTGGTAGACCAGCCTAGGCCATCGCTGGCAGTAGTAAGAGGGAAAGGGTCTGCTCGCCCTTCGTAGGTCTGTGCCGATTGCCAGTGGTGGTCAGCATTCTCCAGATGAATAGATCTTCTTTGCTATCTGGATTATACCACTCTAAGCTCAAGCATTAAGATCTAGCCAGAGGTGTCTGCAGGTGGTCCCTTGCAGATTGATTCAGAAGGTATTATGGTCCTTGGCTGCTCTGTAGTTTTGGAACAACATTTGAATGGGAAACACAAATCTGTTACATTTTCAGGATAGCCCCAATGGGAGAGATTTGCATGCATTTCCATTGTATGCAAATCTCTCATGCATATTCATTGTGGTTATCCTGAAAACCTGACTGGCTAGATGTGTCCCAAGGACTGGATTGAGAACTCTTGATCTGATAAGTAACTGACCAGAAATGTAGATCTTGAATTACCTGCAGGTTGTAATACCATTTCAATAATTCAGAGATGTAGTATATGAGCTTTTTTAACCTGTTTAGTTCCCTTTTTGCCACCTCCCCCCCCCCCCCCCCAATGAAACTGGGTTGTCTTGAAAGCTCATATGTGGATGAATCTTGTTTTCATCCAATAAAATATTGCAATCAAATAGTCTAATAAAAGGCTTTTAGATGCACTCTAGTAGTCGCTTAATGTGAATTTGGTATTCGTGGATTTCAGATAGAATTCATACCTATAAAATGCACTATTTCTTAAGCATTGCACAAATAATGAAGAAACATAGGTGTGAGTCTATCAACTAAAATTTATACCATACTAAACCTAAGGCTGCAAGAGGTGCCTTGCAAAAATACAGGTTTATAAGAAAAAGCAAAAGAATCCCACGCCAAGAAAAGCTAGGATGGTCTACAAACGGGATTTCAGCACACTCGGATACTGTGTTCAAGCACATTCAGTTTAGATAATTGACTCGTTCTTGAAATATGTCCCTGAATGATTGAGATATATATATATTAAAATTGACGCCTCTATGGCACATGCTCCCTATGAATCTAGGAGTCTGCTGTTATCTGTGCTCTGTACTTTGACCGGGGTGTGTTTCAATTTATCACCTCAAGTGAGTCACAGAATGTGTTTGACCTCACCTAATGCCTCATTGTTTAAGTCTGCATTTTATCTGCCTCCAGGTGAATTATAAAGTCGAGGGAACACCCTAATATCTGTGAGTTTAAATCCTGCTCTAACTGAGGCCAGTGTAACCTGTTCTGGCCTTTAGCACACAGTTTATTCCTGACTCTTTTTTTTTAAAATTTTAATCTTGCTCCCAATGCACCAAGAAAAATTACTGTGGGAATATCTGTGGTAAAAGTATCTCACTAAAGAATGGCATTATGGGTGTGCAAAAAGCTGAATTTCAGATTGCTACTGATGTAAAAAAACATTATAAAATTTTTAGCTTTTTTTTTTTTTTTAATAAACACTTCTTGTGCTGAATCTTGGCATGAACTCAGGGCTGGAATAAAGATGCAACGTGGAAGCAAAAGATGACCATAGCAAAATTCTTGGTGGCCCAAATGGACCCCGACCCTACAAAAAAAATTTCTCATCGTCCCTCCAGTCCAGACGCATGGGTTAAGCTTGCCTACCAGCAGATGGAGATTGAGAACCACTGGTTTGATGATGTCACAGTATAAGGGCTCCTGTGCAGGCCTGCTCTCACCAGTATTTCCAGCAGATGGAGGTTGTATAAGTCCTGTGCAGCTGTACTGGATGGAAGAAGCGGATTTCTAGGAACCTTGGGCGTACATCAACCATTGTTGGATACAGTACCCAGGGATGCAGAACCTGCTGGTACCAGATTCCTCTCCCCCACACCCCCCCACCCCCCCCCAGACCATCTACCTGCCCTGCCTTGGAGATTTGGAATCTTGGTGGAGGAAATACCCCTTCCTCCTCCCCAACTCTTGGGAGGGGGAAGGTAGGTTTCTTACTATGCCAGGTCATCCCTTCCTTCCTCCCCATCTTGTTGGGCAGAGATGCTTGGCTTGCTCTGTTTAGGAAAAAAAGAAACCACTAGAGACCGAGCTACCTAAGCTTGCTTGGTAAACGATTGCTGTCAGGGCCACTATGATCCGTTAACAACAACAAAAAAAATTTGACAAGAGGGTGGGTGTGTAAATATAATGGTCTTTAGTGCTAGTTGGGAGCAGCTGGCTCTCCGCAGCTGACGTCACCTTTAATGGGGAGAAAGCTATTGCTGCAGCAGACACACATTTCTCGGTCCCAGCAGGGCCTGCCCCTCTCTGGAGCCGTAGGGCGAGCATTTTGTTGGTTGGAAGATGAGATGCTCTGTTCTCCCGGCTTGTGCTGTGGCAGCATTGAGTCAGGCCCTTCTGTCAGCATTTGTCTTTGGCAGGCACTGTGTTGGTTGGGCCATTTCCTTTGGAGCAGCAGATTTTCCACCATTTTGTCCCAGACCCCAAAGAGAGAGAGAAGGAAAAGGATGCCCATCAGAGCAATTTTTATTTATTGATTTATTTATTTATTTTATTTAACACTCATTTATATACCGCATCTTCCAGCGATCAGTTGCGGTGTACAATTAACAACAGTTAACAAAGCAGAGTTTGTTTTACATAGAACATTATAACTTTTTACATAGAACATCTTAACTTGCACAAAGCAGGGATTAAAAAACTAAGCGGAATATTTCAACTAAAACAGTGTGTGTAACAATTTAAACAAAATGTACTGTCTCTACCGCATAGGCAGTACATAACAGTTGCAACTATTTACAAGTAGAGGTATCAGGGCATAGGAATGGAGTGTTTTTTCGTTTAGGTTATGTATGTTGTCCTTTATAGTAGGGAGTATAAGCTTGATGTGGGCAGGTTCATGTTTAGCCTTTATCTAAGTTGAGTAGAGGGTTTTCCATGGTATTATAGTGTTTAGTGAATAGATACGTTTTCAATTTTTTTCGGAGTTCCGTTATCTCTGTTAGTGATCGTAAGTCCTCTGGTAGCGAATTCCAGACGGTTGGAGCTATGTGGGAAAAAGCTCTATTTGTTAATTTGTGAGTTTTTATGAATTCTTTTGGAATCTTTAGTTTATTTGATTGTCCTTTTCTATGAGTGGGCTTAGGTGGTTCTTTGCATATTAGATTACATAATGTCTTCGGGGCCATGTCATTTAAGGCTTTGAATGTAGTTATTATTGTTTTGTATATTATCCTGCTTTGTATTGGTAGCCAGTGAAGGGATGCTAGTATCGGTGTTATGTGTTGGAGTGAATTTATTTTTAATATAATTCTAGCTGTTGCATTTTGCGCTAGTTTGATTCTTTTGATGTTTTGTTTTGAAATGCCCATAAGTATTAGGTTGGCGAAATCGAAGTGGGGAGTTATGGTAGCCTGTGTTATATTGATAAAATCTTGTGTAAATACAAGGGGGCGTAGTTGTTTGAGGATTTTAAGTTTGAAGTAGATTTTCTTTATGGTATTTCTAATGTGGGTTTCCATTGTAAGGTGTGTATCTAAAATGACACCTAGATATCTTATTTCGTTTTTTATTTTAATTTCTTGGTTTTGTAGTGTTATGTGGGTTGGAAGAATAAATGACTGGTTTTTTGTTACGATTAAGACTTTGGTTTTAGCATGGTTTATATGGAGGTTTTGGGTTTTTAGCCAGATTGTAATTTCATTGTAGCAGTCTGATAGGCGTTGAATCGGCAATGAAGTACCGGCCACCTCGAGCATCTAGGTAAGAGTCCTATAGCACAAGAGACAGTTCCTTCAGTTGACTGAGGGAAGTTTTGGCTGGAAGGCCGCCATTTTCTCTCTTCCCCTTAGCCTGCTCTAGTTTGGAGGCACACCAGTTGGAGGTTATGGAGGAGGAGAGTTTAAAAAGTACAGTCTGTATAAAGACATCCCTCCGTAATTCCAGTTCTGAGAAAAAAAAAAAGAAATCTGGAAGAGAGGTAATGGCTCTAGAAATTGAGCTTTAGGAGGACAGGTGTGTCTTCAGTTGGCAGGAAGATTGCCTTCCCTGTTAAAGGAGCTCTCTCCTCTTAGAGGCAGTTCATAGGGCTGGTCGGTGGTAGTCCTGGATGAGCTACAATAAACATCTTAGGGGCTCTGGTTGCTTTGTTTCTCTCATTAGTTTAAAACAAAAAAACAGAACCACAACAAAACATAATGATGATTTATTGAAAGGGCTGTGCTTGGTATGGGAGTCTGTGTGGTTCATCCTACTTTGCTGGTGTTTTTGCTATGGTTTCCAGTGGCAGCCTCTGTTTAGTGGACATTCGTATCTTATAGTTTAATAACATCACTCTTTTGCACATAGCTGTTCAGCATCTTTTGCTTAGTGGTTCATTTCAAATCGGTTCAGGTGGAAAGTAGCTCAGTTTCAACCATTGTCAGTTTGAGTATTCTGATCGCATGAAGAGAAGAGGCAGTGAGTCTAGACTCTCCGAGTTCCATGCTACAGGCCAGGTTCTTTTGGTTTGGGACTGTCGCTCACGTTGAGAATGCTAGTTGTCTCATATTATGATGATCATTCTGGAAAGCGTTGCCTCATAATAGACTATCAGAGCTGGATCCCAGGGTGTATTCAGTACTTTTCATTATGGCCAGCCTTTCTCCAGGTGTTCAGTATTCTGCTGCCAACATCATATTATATGTATCTCATTGTAACATAGTAAATGACGGCAGATAAAGACCAGTATGGTCTATCTAGTATGCCCAGTAAGATGGCAGAATACCAGAGTACGGCCCAGATGTAGACTATTATGGTAGCAATTATTCAAAATTATTAATATATGAATAAAATTAGGATGATAAAGACTAGCAAGCTCTGAAGGGACTTCCTTGGTCATATGCACTTGTGGTCTCGGTTTTTAATATGTACTAGGTTTTGCATGCTTAGTTTGGGCATGGGCTTCGGTGAGAACTTGTAGCCGTCTCTGCTGAGAGTCCAGGACTGGCAGTGAATGCCCTTGGCTACCCCTACACTGTCTTTACTAGGTGGTAAGGAACAGTGGTTGGCTTGGTCTGCATGGTAAGAAGAGGTGTGCTTCTCGTCAGTTGGGGTAGTTTGCGCGCTGTAGTTCTTTCGCGTATTCCAAGATTTGTTATGCTCTTTAGTAACTGTTTTTTTGCATTTTCTTAAGGCCATAGTTTCTGGTAGGAGTCACAGTTATGAATTGGCCTTAATCTTTCATGTACTGTGTGGTGTGGGCTGTCCATGGAGGCTGTGGTATGTCTGATCTCCAGGAATAAGCAGGAATGTAGTCTTCACATATGGGTATCGTCGGTACTGACGGAGCCTGTGTGGGAACGCTCCCCAGCGTCCAATAGGAACACTTTTGGGAGCATTCCTCAGCACATGCGCGCTGCCTTTCCAACTGTCCCTCTTTAGTTCTTCGTTTTCCGCGGAGCCGACAGGACACATGCCCTGTCGGCGCAGAAAATTTCTTCTTTAAACTTGTTTTCTTGTGGTTGCGCCTGCCTCCGCAGGACACCTACCGGTACCGCCGGTTTGTCGTTCTTTTAAAAAAAATAAAAAAATAAATAAATAATATATATATACATATTTATTTATTTATTTTTTTTAACTGTTTCTCTTCAGAAACTTTATCTCCAGGAACAAGCAGGAATGAGTCTTCACATATGGGTATCGTCGGTACCAACGGAGCCTGCGCGGGAACGCTCCCCAGCGTCCAGTAAGAAAGCTTTTGGGAACATCCCACAGCGCCTGCGCCCTGCCTTTCCCAACCGCCTCTCTCCAGTTCTTCTTTTCCGCGGAGCCAGCAGGTCGTGTTCCTGTCACTGCAGAAGAAGTTCTTTATTTTTTTCTTTATTTTTCTGTCTCGTGTCTGCCGTCTTCGACGTCAGACTGGTACCGCCGGTCTTTTCTTTTCTTTAAAAAAAAACAAACAAACTATTCTTTACTTCAACTGTGCATTTTCAGTTTGGGCCTTAGGCCTGAATATTTTTCTCCTCATGGAGAAGCCCGCTTCCAGGTTCAAAAAGTGCACAAAATGTGGCGGTACTATTTCTGTCACCGACACCCATGATTGGTGTCTAAAATGTTTGGGTCCTGACCATTCCATCTCGGATTGTGTGTCCTGTACCATGATGTCTAAAAGAGGTTGGCAGAACCGAGCAGCCAAGCTCAGTACCCTGTTTCCCTCTGATGCAGCCTCAGTGGCATCGACATCTTCCAGGGCTGCTGCTTCCTCCCATGGATCTCAGGTAACCAAACCTAAATCTAGCCGGTCCTCGAAGGGCAAATCTCCCTCTAAGCATCGAGATTTCTCTGGGCTTGTCCTCGAGGATCCCACACTGGCAAAATTACCCCGGTGGGAAATTCCGGCTTCCAAAGCATTGTCTATGGGGTCACAGGTTGACATTGATGGCTCGGCCTCGACCGATCACCTGTTGCCGTGTTCTGGGGTACCGGTGGCCTCCACTGGTACCGACATCCAGACCCTGGTGGCGTCGATGGATCAGAAGATTCTGTCCATGCAGCGCACCCTAACGGCGTTTATTGCAGGCTGCGACGCCTCCGGTACCGCAACAATCTCCGTTGCCGGTACCGATTGCATCGACATCGGCTTCGGTGTCGACTGCAACGGTACCCTGTCCTATGATGCCCATCGGTACCGAACCGGTACCACTTACTCCCGATGTCGATCCCACTCGGAACGCATATCGGGCTTTTCAAGAGCATCCAGACAGGCGATACTTCGATTCCTCCGAAGATTCTGATGAGTCGGAGGCTTCTGTCGAGGCATCGGTACTTCTTCCTCAGGAGTCGTCTTCTCCAAAATGAAGAATGTCTCCTCCAGAAGACTTGTCTTTTCAAGACTTCATTAGGGAAGTGGCTAGGGGCCTCTCCATTACAGTGGCCCCTGAGTCAGAGCCTAGAGCCAAGCAATTAGATATTTTCCAATATCCTAAGGCTCCTAAAGAGGCAGCTACCTTGCCTATTCATGAGATTCTCTATGATCTCATGTTGAGCATGTGGGAGACTCCTCTTACCACCTCTCCTCATTCTCGTAGGTTAGACACCATGTACCATGAAGACCGAAGACCGAACACAATTTAGGATAGCTAGATTGGCTATTTAAGCTGCCGATTGCTGCTACCGGGTTCAGACTGCTATCGAGCATGCGCTGGCGTTTTTGATCAGTTGACAGAAGATTGTCGGTGCAGTTGAGCGTTGAAGCAGGGCGCGTAAGAGTTGGCCGCCCGAAACGCAGTGCTGTGTCTAGTTTTCGCTACTTTCATGAACTGGCTTGCAACGTGATTTTCAGCTCCTGAAGAGTTGTTTTGTTGGAGCAATTTGGAGTGTTTGGAGAAGCCTGGTAAAGCCGTGCTGTGAATTGATAACATTTCGAGTGGACTCAGATAAGTTGAACTTCGGTCCCTTTCTTTTCGCAGTAACTTTTTTTAGTTTGGGCTTCCCTATTCCCAATTCCACTATGATATGTAATTTAAATTTTTGCATATAGTTTTTATTGGTGACACTTTGTTGTGGTGTTGAACCTTACTTATCGTCAAGCTCTGTGGTGAGCTCAATGAAAATTTGAGTAAAATGGAAGGTTAGCTTCAAGAGGTGATTTTTAAAACCCCATGGCTATACTTCCGACATTGTCATTAATATACACGTCAGTTTTTCACTAAATTTTCACATTTCTCTACTTTTGCTTTGGAGTTTTATAGTGTAGAGGCTTTGTAGTTAGGTTGATTGATTCTTTTGGTGCTAGGCACCATTTTGGGCATTAGGCCCCATTTTTCCCAAAAGATGGAAAAACCAGCTAGTGGTTTTAAAAAATGTACTAAATGTGGCGGTACCATCTCCGTCACTGACACCCATGACTGGTGTCTAAAATGTTTAGGCCCTAACCATTCTCCATCTCAGTGTTCCTCCTGTATGGGGATGACTAAAAGAGGAAGATAGAACCAAGCTGCGAAGCTCGGTACCCTCTTTTCTTCAGATACCAGGTCCATTGCATCAACGTCTTCAAGAGCCTCGTCTTCCTCCCATGGATCTCAGGTAACTGAACATAAGAGCCGGTCCTCAAAGGGTAGTTCTCCTTCAAAGCATCGAGAGGCCATTGGCATTGCCCTTGAGGAAACTACACTGGCAAAACAGCCCCGGCGGGAGGCTTCGGTCTCCAAAGCATCAACGGGGTTCCAGGATGTTCTCGAGGCTTTGACCTCGGCAGAAATACTGGTGCCATGCTCAGGCATCGGCAGTGTCGCTAGACCAGAGATTCCTCGCTATTGAACGTAGTCTTGCAGCTCTCCTTACAGCTGCGATACCGTTGACACCGGTAGTTCAACGGGCACAGTACAAACAGCGGTACCGATGCCGGTACCAGCACCGGTTCAGATACCAGTACCAGCACCGATGGTACCGGCCCCGGTGGGAATCCTTCCCATGCTGACTTTTTCTGGCATCGACAGATCGGTACCGGACCAATTCAGTACCGACTTTGATCGATACCGAGACCGTGCTTTGCATGAACATCGGGATCAGAGATATTTCAAATCCTCCCTGCCGGTACCAGAGTGTTTCTCCCGTAAGCCTCCTCCCCAACGCAGAATGTCTCCTCCGGAAGACATGTCTCTTCAGAATTTTATTCGTGATGTGGCCCGAGGCCTTTCAATCACGGTAGCTCCTGAAAAAGAACCTAGAGCAAAGGAATTGGAAATTCTCCAATACCCTAAGGCTCCCAAGGAGGCAGCCACTCTGCCCATTCATGAAATTCTTCATGATTTGATGCTCAGAATGTGGGAGACACCTTTGACCACATCTCCTCATTCTAGGAGACTCGATATCATGTATCGAGTTCCACCATGTCCTGGTTTTCAAAAGACTCAGCTGCCGCACCATTCAGTGGTAGTGGAGTCAGCCATGCTTAGGATGAAAAGTGCAAAGAGATATGCATCCAATCCTGCAGGTTGTGCATGCAGGACTCTTGATGCTTTTGGGCGTCAAACTTTTCAGGCTTCCATGCTTTCAGCTAGGATCAGCTCATATATGTTATATATGGGAATGTTCCTCAAAGAGGTCACAGGAGATTTGGAGCTTATGAGCCCCCTTCTCCCTGAGGACAAATGACAGAACTTTCTTACTCTTGTCAAGCATGCTCAAGATGTCTCCCAAGTTTGTAAACCGTGCAGCCTTTGACTGTTTTGAATGCATCAACAGAACCTCTGCTATTGCCATTGGTGCACATTGGATTGCCTGGCTTCAGGCATCCGGCTTGGAGATTTGGGTACAGGATAAATTGGGAAACATCCCTTGCACAGGAGAAAACCTCTTTGGCAAGAATTGGCAGGAGAAGGCTAATGAGATAGATGCTGACAATATCAATTTAGATAGATTGTCAAAATCTACAGCCACTCCAGCCAAAAAGAAACCCTATAAAAAAACCTTTTTCAGCAAAAAGAGGAAGTTTTATCCATCCTATACCCAGCAAGGGCAAGCTCAGGGTCAAGTTGCCCAAAAGGGACAGCAGCAATAATCCAGATGACAAAAGAAGCCAAAAGGCCCGAGAGCTCAACCAGCTCCACAGGCTCAGCCCCCTCAAGGGCTTTGACGCCTTCCTAGAGAGCTTAGCTTTCCTGCCTCTGAAGGGTCCAGAACCCATAAACATTCCAGGCAGGTTGTGTCATTTTGTCAACAGATGGCACCAAATAACAGCAGAAAATTGGACTCTGTCCATTGTAGGGGAGGGGTACAAGCTTCATTTTCACAGCATGCCCCCTTCTACAGTCGTAAGACAGTTCAATTCCCAAACCTCTCCAGATAATCTACTGGATCAAGAGGTCTCAACACTCCTTGCTCAGGAAGCAATAGAGGAAGTGCCCATTCCCCAACAGGGTACAGGGTTCTACTCCCCCTATTTTCTTATTCCAAAGAAAACAGGAGGACACAGACCCATTCTAGACCTCAGAGAATTGAACAAATATCTGTTCTGAGAAAAGTTCAAAATGATTTCTCTGGGAGCTCTTCTGCCATACCTTCAAAGTCAGGATTGACTTTGTTCTCTAGATCTAAAGGATGCATATACTCACATTCTGATCCATCCAGATCACAGGAAATTCTTACGCTTCCTTTTCAAAGGAAAACATTTCCAATACAGGGTTCTTCCATTTGGTCTGGCTTCAGCACCAAGAGTGTTCACGAAATGCATGGCAGTAGTAGCTGCATTTCTGTGAACCCTGGGGATATTCGTCTTCCCTTACTTGGGCGACTGGCTCATTTGATTCCCCACGGTTCCAGAAGCCAGATCTGCACTGTCTCGCACAATGCAAATCCTTCAATACTTGGGATTGGTAATAAACCTTCCAAAATCCCCATCTTGCTCCGTCTCAGTCCCTAGAGTTCATAGGAGCTCGTCTAGATACCAGACAGTCAAGGGCTTTTCTCCCACAACCCTGCTGTCTTCGTATAATGCAACTAGCTTCTCAAGCAGCGGTAAAGTCCTCCCTAACTGCTCGAGAACTACAACAACTATTGGGACATATGGCATCCACGGTTCATGCGGTTCCCTACGCTCGCCTTCATATGCGAGCAGCCCAGTGGACCCTATCCACACAGTGGACACAGGCCACAGGACGTCTGTCGGACAAAATATCAAACTCACGACGACTGATCTTGTCCCTACAATGGTGGAAATCACTGGAAAATCTTCTAGTGGGGTCTTCTTTCCAGCAACCCCTATTCCAGGCCACCCTAACAGATGCATCACAGGTGGGATGGGGAGCACACCTGCATCATCTCTCTACCCAAGGTACCTGGATTCCACAGGAGGCTTGTCTTCACATAAACCTCCTGGAACTCAGAGCAATCTATCTAGCTCTTCGAGTATTCCATGCCCAGCTCAGCTACAAGACAGTCCTAGTCCAAATGGACAATCAAGTAGCTGTGTTCTACGTGAACAAGCAGGGGGGAACAGGCTCTCTGTCTTTATTCAATGAAGCTTTACGACTATGGGCCCTCGCCAGAGAGCATCAAATTCACCTTCTCATGGGTATATCTTCCAGGCATTCAGAACCTTTGGGCAGACAAACTCAGCCGGGTACTGCTGGCTCACGAGTGGTCTCTCCACCTAGACCAGGTGGCCAAGATATTTCAGATCTGGGGAACCCCAGCCATAGACCTATTTGCAAGTCCACTGAATGCCAAACTTCCCCGGTTCTGTTCCAGGATTCTGGCTCAAAATTGCCAGGCAAGGGATGCCTTACTACTTCACTGGGGTCACGACTTCCTCTATGCCTTCCCACCCATTCCCCTCATCCCCAAAACACTCTTCAAGCTTCAGAGAGACAGAGGTTGTATGATCCTCATAGCGCCACGGTGGCTGTGCCAAACGTGGCATCCTCTGCTTCTACATCTCTCTCAAGCTGCACCTTTGTAGTTAGGCTATGCTCCAGATCTCCTCTCCCAAGAGAACGGGATGCTATGGCACCCGAATCCCCAGTCCCTGCATCTCAGGGCCTGGTTGCTGAAAGCTTAGACCTTCAGGACCTCAACCTTTCCCAACAGGTAAAGGATATCCTTCAGGCTTCTAGAAAACCTTCCACAAGATGCTCTTACTCCTTCAAGTGGAAACATTTTACTATATGGTGTTCACAGAAAGGGTTAAATCCCCTTATGATACCTTTGGAATCGATACTAGAGTATCTACTTCATTTATCAAATTCTGGTCTAAAGACCAATTCAGTAAGAGTCCATCTTAGTGCAATTGCAGCTTCCTATAAGCCTCTAAATGGACAACCAATTTCCTCTCATCCACTCATATCAAGCTTTTTGAGAGGTCTTCTATTAACAAAGCCTCCCATCAGGCCACCACCGGTGGCATGGGATTTAAACCTAGTTCTTGGGCAGCTCATGAAACAGCCTTTTGAACCTTTAGCCCTACAACCCTAAAGCTTCTGTCCTGGAAGGTCATCTTCCTGATTGCAATCACCTCTGCACATCGCATTAGTGAATTGCAAGCTTTAGTAGCTGATCCTCCTTATATTCGTACTAGGTTTCACCATGATAAGATTGTTCTCAGAATTCATCCACACTTTATGCCAAAGGTGGTTTCGCCTTTTCATTTAAATCAATAAATTTATCTTCCTGTATTCTTTCCGAGGCCTCATGCCTCTAATGCAGAAAGGAACCTTCATACCTTGGACTGTAAAAGAGCCTTGGCTTTTTACCTACAAAGAACACAGCAACATAGAAAGTCTTCTCAACTTTTTGTTGCTTTTGATTCTAGTCATTTGGGACTTCCAGTCTTCAAGAGAACTCTATGCAAATGGATTGCACAATGCATATCCTTTGCTTATGAGAGTAAGAGTCTTCCTCTTCAAGGCCATGTCACAGCTCATAATATGAGAGCCATGTCAGCCTCTATGGTGAACCTTCACTCTGTGTCTATTGATGACATTTGTCGAGCAGCCACCTGGGCTTCGGTACACACCTTTACAGCCCACTACTGCCCAGATAAAGCCTCCCGTGAGGAGTTAGATTGTAAGATGCCTATCTCTATCCTAAAGGTCTTGATTTGAGACTTACCTTTTTTTTTTTTTTTTTTTTTTACACAAAAGGAATACAGGGTTCTTTTGGCCTAAACTTTCAGTAGCCTTTTTGGGATCAAGTTATGGTTAAATAGCTGTTAAGATTCCTTTTCAAGGTGTTTTGGCTGATTTGGCATGCATTACTCCTGGTTTCATGGGTAGCATGTTGTAGACATGTTTTTGAAATGTTCAAGGCACATGAAGGTCTCCCTTTTTTGTATCTCAGTGCTTGGTGCTTCCATGGGTTCCATGTCTGTTCCTATCCTTTGTCTTTGCTGACTCCTGGGCATTTCTAGTGTCGGTTTCTGTATATCTTGGATGCCCACTCTTCTGTTATGTATTTTTTTAAGGAGATGGAAGTACTTCATATGGGCATTTGCCTCTTAGTGTGTGGTCTAGGAAGTTTTTCCTGGGTGAACCGGTTGTCAAGGGGATGGAGGATCAATTTCTTCTGCCATGAGTTATGGTTCCTACCTTCAGAGAATGCATTGCTTCATCAGCAGTACCTGGCTCAGTGACCTAGGAAAGATATGTGCTACTTTCTTCATTTCGTAGTGGCATTTCAAGGCTCTGCCTCAGAGTGGGATGCGCTTTGGAGCTACAGGCCAGACTATGGTGTTTGCCTCCCCATTGTTTGGTACTGCTTTGGTACGTCTCGCGCATCTGGACTGGACTGGACTGGACAGGAGGGACGATGAGGAAGGTGAAATTAGATCTTACCTGCTAATTTTCTTTCCTTGAGTCCCTCCAGTCCAGGACCTGCCCTATGTTCCTGGCCTTAGGTGACAAAGTGTGCCAAGGCTGTGGAGCCAAATGTTAATTTTGAGTGTTCATCTCAATTATTTTGGGCTCTCAGATTGCATAGATGTGCTGATGCATTGCATTGCCGTTACAGTCTTGACAGTGTTGCTTTGTCTCCTATGCCTGACGTGCTTTGCAATAGGAAAGCTTGTTCAATATGTGGTCGGTATGTATATTGTTGTTGAGCATTTAATAATCTCTGGTTGTGAAGTCTGCTTTGTTACAGAAATACTGGTGAGAGCAGGTTTTGTCTTCATCTGCTGGTAGGTGAGCATAAACCATGCAACTGGACTGGACTGGAGAGAATCAAGGAAAGAAAATTAGCAGGTAAGGTCTAATTTCACCATGCTGTATCAAGTGAGCCCCTAGACTCCCCACACCTGAAGATCTCCCTGGTAGTGCAAGTGACCTCTTTGCATTTCCCACATCAGGCCTTAACCAATTTTCTCAAATCTAGGAGCCAGCTTACAAATTTAGAAGCTAGCCACCAAAACCTAGGTTGCAGTGCTCCCCACCCTCACCAAAGAAGTATTGCAGCTTCATTTTTAGGATCTGATTTACTCTCTTCACATTTTCTGTGAGGAAAAGAGAGCTTGCTTAATCAGACTCAGTGTATCATTGCATAGTACTAATAGAAATCAGTGATCCTTCTCCTCCTGGCCTCCCACCTCCCCCAATGAGGAAACTGTCAGTAACTTATTTGTGACTCTTTATAGTTGCACCTGATGTAACTTCTTTTTTTTGCTTGATGCATCACCATGGCCTGATATGTGAAACAAAAAGTCTTTCATAGCCCCTGTACCCTGCCTTCACCCAGTCTTTCTCTTTATAACCTTCACATAGTGTCTCCTCCATAGTCCCCCAGCCTTCACCCAGGACCGGCGCTACCCGGTAGGCAGGAGGGTGCCGGCAGAAAGAGGTGCCGTTGCTAGCCACATGCCACCCACCACTTCAGAAAAGAAAGCAGCTGCGGGAACATTCTTCTGTTCCCACAGTTCTGCTGACTTTTAAACTGCTGTGCCGTGGCATTTCCAGCAGTAACGAGCCTTTAGAAACTCCACAGTCCAGCAGTTTAAAAGATAGCAAAGCTGCGGGAATAGAGAAATGTTCCTGCAGCTGCTTTCTTTTCTGAAGGATGAATCAGTGAGGGGAGGGAGGGAGGGCAGGCCGGTAGTTACAGAAAGGAAGGAAAGGGGCCAGAAGGGAGCCGACATGGGGAGGGGAGCTGGAAGGTGGCTGGGTAATAGGAGGAAGGTTGGAAGAGAGAGTGGGAAGGACGGGGCTGGAGGTGGCAGGGTAATAGGGAGGTGGGTTGGAAGAGAGTTGACATAGGGGGGAAGATGGGGGTTGGAAGGGAGTGGAAAAGAGGGGAAGGAGGGGGCTGAAGGGAAGGTGAGGGCTGGAAGGGAGCTGACACCTGGGGATGGAACTGGAAGGCGGATGGACAAAGGAAAGGGTGACTGGAAGGGAGCTGACATGGGAGGGGGCACTGGGACTGGAAGTTCACTGATATCGGGGATGGTATTTGGACTAGAAGGGGCTGGATAGTGGAGAAGGAGGGGGACTGGAAAGGAAGAGACACTAGTGGCAGTGCTGGGAATCCAATGGGGTTGACATTGGAAGGTACTGGGAAGGGAGGCTGTAAAGGGGGCAGATACTAGGGAGAGTTACTGGGACTGGAAAAAGGCTAATGGAAGAAATTGAAGAAAGCAAAAGCAGAGACAGGAAATGGCAGATGGACTATAGATCATAGAAAGAGAACTAAGAGAAGACAGAGGAAAACACAAACCTTAGACTGAGGCCAGCATGATCAAAAATAGTCAGACCACAAAGGTAGAAAAAATAATTTTATTTTCAATTTAGTGATTGGCCTTTGCGCTGTCTTTATTTATTTATTTGAAACATTTTTCTATACCATCCTTTCCATAGATCGGGGGCGGTTTACATTGAAACTAACATTTTACATAGAACAGTGTAATAAATGGTTATACAATTATCTAATTACATAGTAACTATTAGCATATATACATATCCTTAGGAATGTTAGCCAGAATACTTACTGAGATGCCAGCTAGGGGATAGTAACTTATTCTGGATGATAGGGTGGTGAGGAGGGGTGCATTGTTGGGCAGGTGTGTTGGCTGTGTATTGGTTACTGCTGCAGTTGGGTCTATTTTAGTATTGTAGTCTTCAATGAAGAGCAGCATCTTTAACTTTTTTCTAAAGGTTTGGAGATCTTTGATCTGAGCGGGTCTGGTAGTGTATTCCATAATATGGGGGCTATGTATGTTACTGCACTATTACTTGTTGTTTGTTTAGTCTTGCGGATGGAAGCAGGTACTAAGAAGAGGTTCTGGTTGCTTTTTCTTCTGCTTCAGATTATGAATCAATGATGCAAGAAAAGAGGGAACAATGTTATTGAATAACTTGTATGTGGTTAATATTGTGTTATATTTTATTCTACTAGCTATCGGGAGCCACTGAATATTTTGTAAGATGGGGGTGATGTGATAAGTTAGGCGTGCTTTGAATATGATTCTTGCAGTGACATTTTGAGCCATCTGAAGAATGTTTAGATTCTTTGGGGAACTGCCTCTCTTATCTGGTGTGGCACCGCATGCGGAGTCTGGCTTCTTGGGGTTTCAGTTTAATTTTTATCTACATTAGGTTGTGGTCACTTAATCTATACTTGGTAAGGGTCTGTGTTCTGAGTGTGTGACCAAGGCCAGGTGTTCTGCTAACATGGAGTTTGTACGTAGGAATCTGAACTGTAGTAATTTCGACTTGTTCAGTTTTTCAAATAGGTGTATGGATGTTTTGGGGCCCATTGCAGTATATATAGTGCTGCTTTTTTCTGGGTAGGCCCCTTGTATGAGTTTTGGAAGTGTATGCTGGTATGGTATGGTAGATTTGGCCTTCAGTGACTTTTGCAGTGTATTGTATTAGTTCACAGTATGCCTGGCAGTGGAGAATGTTTGTTAGTGAGGTGACCAGAATCGGATTTAATTTTATTTTTTTGACTATCACAGCCTGTTTGTATAATGCTAAGTATTTTTATTTTGGCTATGCATTTTTGGCTATGCATTTGTTCCTTTGCTGCGATTTTCTCACAAAACACGATTTGAAGACGAAATACTATCACTTGAAAAGAGTTCACAAAGTGGTTTTGGGGAAAAGGAGGGTAAGGAGGGTAGGGTACAGCCAACATTAATAATAATGAGGGAGGAGCGCCAATTTATAGGTTGCAGAGGGGCGCTAGAAACCCTAGCACTGGCCCTGCCTTCCTCCAGTTTCTCTCTACATTGCCTCTGCACCCTGCTTTCACCCAGTGTCTCTATCTCTCTTTTACACCCCCTCCAATCTTCACCTAATCCAGGGGTTCTCAACCCTGTCCTCGGGACCCACCTAGCCAGTCGGGTTTTCAGGATAACCACAATGAATATGCATGGAGGACATTTGCATATAATGGAGGCAGTGTATGAAAATCTCTCTCATACATATTCATTGTGGTCATCCTGAAAACCCAACTGGCTAGGTGGGTCCCGAGGACAAGGTTGAGAACCCCTGACCTAATCCAATGGTTCTCAACCCAGTCCTCTGGGACTCCTTGTCTAGTCAAGTTTTTAGGGTATCTACAATGAATCTGCATGAGGTAGATCTGTATACAATGGATGCAGTGCTTGCAGATCTATCTCATGCATATTCATTGTGGATAGCCTGAAACCCTGACTGGCCTGGTGGTCCCAGAGGACTGGGTTGAGAACCACTGACTTAGTTTTTCTCTCCATAGTTCCTCAGTCTCTCTTTTAGCCCCCTTCAGCCTTCACCCAGTCTCTCTCATCATTCCTGTTAGCTTGCTTTGGAGAGCCGCAGTGAAAACATGCTGCTAACTTTACTTCTACGATCAGCTTGAGCCACTGGATGAAGGAAGTTCAGGTTGATCTCATGGTTTCAAGTCTCCTTGTTTTATTTTTTAGTTGATTTTAATTCTTCTGATTTTTTTTTCTTAAATTCACGCTGTGTGACCTGCCATACTGTCAATATTTTTTCGAATGACTTTATATCAAATACATATAAATAAAAAATAAAAAAAAACTGTCTTAATAAATCAGACCCTAAAAAAATAAACTGTGATACGTCCTCTTTTTTTTTTTAATGTGGGGGGGGGGGGGCATACATTGATTTAGGTCTCTGCAGCCAGCTGCTACATTTTTAGGATGACTCCTAGATTCCAAGATAACTTCTGAAGGCCTGAGAAACACTAACATCTTTTACTATGTCCTTCAGCAATGAATTTCAGAGTTTCATTTCACACTGAATGAAAAAAATATTTTCTCCAGTTAGTCTTAAATGTATTACTTTGTAGCTTCATTGAATGTGTCTTAGTCTTTGCACTATTTGAAAAAAACAACAATCAAGTCATTTGCCATTCCACTGTGCTCTATCTTATAGACATATATTGCATCTCCCTTCAGCAGTCTCTCCTTTGAGCGCAATCAAAATTAAACGATGATATTACTCTGGCGTTATTCTAGTTTACTGTTTTGTTATCAATCTTCTTATATTAGTGACATTGAAAAGTAATAAAGGAATATTGTCAACAGAGCCATATTAGGTCGTTTTTATGTTTTAGCTTTATTATATTTATTTTGATTATGGTTTTATTGATATTGTGTGATTTTTCTGTGTTTTATGACTATCCCTCATTCAGAGCTTTTTGTACTAGTAGGTTACAAGTGGAAATAAAAAGAAACTGTTCCCGCTATATAGAGTTTAGTCCAGACAAACATACCAAACTGATTAAAGCCAACAGGCCTGTAACCAGGAGTACTAGGAGTTTAGATTTAACAGCAGCCTCAAGAAGACTAGTTTTTAGACTGAGTCAAGCCAAAGAGGGAACATGCATAGGTATATTTAATATTCTGTGATAGGGTGTCCTTCTACATTGGAGATGTTCAGCTTGAGGACCTTCCTGTGCCAGAGGTGCCTGGGGAAATCAGTATGGCATTATTTAAAAACTCTCTTCCTAACGGTATGTGAGCCAATCCCCACCAGCACACTGACAGGACGGGAGATGCTTTACATATGATACAACAAATTGCTGATGATTATCGCCTGTCATGAAGAAGATCCTTCTGAGCCTATGGAGTTGGTGAGAGAAGAGGATTCCGTTGCAGAAACTGACAGGCAGTCTGAGCACATGGCTCAGTGTTTTCAGAGAGAATGTAAACAAAGAGAGTCACGAGCTGGAAAGACACTCCCACGCTGTGACGTAGTCCCTAGTTCAGGAGATAATGAGATACACCTGTTTAAGGGAGGGGCACAGTTTAGTCCGGAGAAACAGGATGATAAAAAGTGGTCATTAGCCTGGACTAGAGGAGGGGAGCAGAAAGAAGGAAGACGTTAAGAGGTGAGAACCAAGGGAGCCATAGTCCTAACGCCAGAAAGAAGCAGCACAGGACAGGTGACGTCTGGTAAAGGCAAGAAGGATAAGATATTTCCTGGAAGGCAGGCTTGGGAAAACCCACATGCTCCAGAGAGAGAAACCTGCTGGCATGACAATACTTGTACCTCTAAGGCTGAAGCTACGAGGCTGAGAGACAAACACAAGCTGTGTTTGGGAATCAGTCTGACTTTGCAGAGCTGAGAATTCCTTTCCCTCCAAAGCCGAAAGGTAGGCTTCACAACTTACATAGATTTGAACCTAGTTATAAAGTATTTCCCTGCAGTTGCCAGAATGTAGCAGACTCTCTAAAAAAAACTTCAGTATATACGGTAATTCACAGTCCTATCCTTTAGAGTGCTACCTAGAGAAGCCATGTGAGGATAGTGAAGACGTCTGTTTTAAAGTTCAGGATAGCAGCTCACTGACACACCCTGCTATTGCTGACGCTGAAGAAATGCAGATTGACTCTGATAGCAGTGAAATAGTGGATAACCAGATGGACTGCGCATTATGTTTTGCTGACCACGTTGAGTCTCTGTGCTGAACACTAGTTTGAGAAAGCTGGTAAAGCAACAGAAAGAATGGGGAACATTCTCTTTTGCTGAAGGAAGCTGTTATTGTTTGTACCGAGCACTGCACGTTGTGAGCCTGAAGCTGATAAGGCTAATTTACCTGAGTTCTTGTACATATCCCTCAAGCCAATTGTATGGCAGTTTGTCCTAAGTTATTTACCTGCACAGAAATCCGTTGGGAAGGGGAAAAATAAATTCTTGTCATTGCCTGAAACACTCGACTACAACTCTTCTGTTCTCAAAGGGTAAAAGGGACTACCATTCCCAGAGGGCCTTGCAGGACCAATGCAGGGTCATACTCTCTGAGTCAGGAATACAAAGGCAGACCAACTCTCAGTGCCCTAGGCGTTGGGCTGGCCACCGAGAGGGTGACACGCCGCAATGTGCATTGTTTTGTGGGGGGGTTTTCCGGTCAGCACGTACTTTTTAATACTGAAGTAATTTGCTTCCACTACTAGAAAAACCTCCTTTGTTTACTGCATGTGGAGTGAAATGGATTTTTTTTGCATGTGCTTTAGAATGCTGTGAAGTGACATGTGACACTGTGTTCCAGTGCACAGCTTATGCCATCGAGGCCTGTGTGTACTTGGCAGGATGCTGTTAAGTAATTTGAGCAATCTTTAACATGCAGTTGTTTGCTCACACCCCGTATACATTTTTTTACATTATTTTATTTTGACCTTAAATAAAAAGTTGCATCTCGGAATCTTATTTATATAAGGTACTTTGTGCACAGGGCACTATGCTCACTGTCCCAGGCAGAAACCCCGTTGCGCTGCCCCCCTTCGGCTGCTGGGGTCCCCCCCCCCCCCCCCGTTGCCCCCGGAATCCATCTTCTCATCTTGCAATGGTGGCCCGACTTCATTTTTGAGCCACCAGCATTTTCAAAACTGAGTCGGGCTGCCACCACAAAATGAGAGATGGATTCGGGGAGCGGCGGTGACCTGACTCAGTTTTGAAAGCAGTGGCATAAAGCCGCTAATTTCAAAACTGAGTCGGGCCGCCTGCCATGATCTGCCCACTCTAGACAGCTGCCTAGTCTGCCTAGTGGACGGGACAGCCCTGCTCCCTGTCTGGCTTTACTCAGTCTTAACACTTGTCGTCTTTAGGCTGCTGCTAAATGTTAATTCCTAAGCGTCCCTCCAGTCCAGTCCCTTTCCTCGGGGTTGTGCTTCCCTTTCAGCAGCTTGGAGACTGAGTACGTCGTCCTTTTGATGACTGTAGGCTATATATATACCACTGGCACCTCCCACCAGCTCCAGTGTACTCAGTCTCCAAGCAGCTGGAAGGAGCAGTAAGCCAGATCTTGGGCGTACTGGAGAGACACTTAAGTCTTAGCTTGTATATTTGGATTAAATTGTAAAGCCTATATATAGCAGGGATAATCTATTTTTATTTCAGTTTGTAACCTGCTTGCAGAAAAAGCTCTGAATGAGGAACAGTCATAAAACATGAAATCAATAAAAAACATAATAAAATAAAATATAATAAAACTAAAACACACAAACAACCTATTATGGCTTCACTGACAAAGGGGACACTGTTCCATTCATTAATTTATAGTCCTCTATCATATCCCCCCTCAACCATATCTTTTCTCATTCTGCTATAACCTTTTTAAGATATGGCGACCAGAACTGCACACAATATTCAGGGTGTGGTCACACCATGGAATGATACAGTGGCATTATAATAACTTTGGTTTTATTTACCATTCCTTTCCTCATAGTAACATAGTAAATGACGGCAGAAAAAGACCAGTATGGTCCATCTAGTCTGCCCAGTAAGATGACAAGAGTAGGTGCACCTGATCCCTAGCATTCTGTTTGTGGTGTTGGCTACGGCTACACACTGGGCAAAGGGTTTCATTGTATTATCCACGATGACACCTAAATCTGGTGGTGGTTTCTAAGGTGGTACCTTCCATTGTGTAACCAAAGTCTGGGTTGTTCTTTCGTAGATGCATAACTTTACACTTGTCCGCATTAAATTTCATTTGCCGTTTGGACATTCGGTCTTCCAGTTTATCAAGGCCCTTTTGCAATTTTTCACAATCCTCTTGTGTTTTAATAACTTTGAATTGTTTTGTGTCGTCTGAAAATTTGATCACCTAAATCGTTCCCATTTCCAGGTCATTTATGAATGTTAAAGAGCAGCGGACCCAGCACAGATCCCTGGGGTACTCCACAATTCACCTTTCTCCATTGAGAAAATTGGCCACTTAGCCCTACTCTGATTTCTATCTTTTTACCAGGTCCTCATCCACAATACTACACTGCCTCCAATCATATAACTTTTTAATTTCACCAAGAGTTTCTCAAGCTTTTGTTGGCCAGAATTCCTCTCAATGGCGCAGGGTGCCTTCGAGAAGACCTCAAAAAGCTCACCCATAGAGGTTCCCAGAAAATAGATACAGGAGTCCCAAGGGATCCTCATATAGGATTCCGAAAGGAGCTTGGGACGTTTCAGGTGGGAAAGAGTTTGGCTATGGCCTTCTCCTCTCATGGTGTTAACCCTAAAAAGGATCAGTCCTTGCTTAGGCTAGTGTTCCCGAGATGTGGCAGGAGCCCCTTCAGGGGCCCATAAACCTTACCAGAGGATTCTGCTGAGTCCCTTCCAAGGGTGCTATTTGTTTTTTGAATGGACCTACATTACCAAAGACCAATGGATTCTAGAGGTCCTTGAGAAAAGGGTATGTATGGGAGTTTGTCGATTACTTGTCAGAATACTTGGTGGAAACTCGTCGTGGTTCACTGGCCAAGAGGAATGTGGTTGAAGAAAGTTTACAGCACCTCCTGCTTTGGCAGGTTATTGTACTTGTGCTGCCACTGCAAGGACTGGATTAAAATAATTTGGGAGGTTTTATAAAATAAAGGAAAACATTTCCCATCACTGAGAATCATAGAACCATGTCTTAGCCTTGTTTCCAGTTTGAGATGGAAGTTCAAAGGAGCCCGGGGGGAAGAGGAGGGGATTGCCAGTTCAAAAGATGTATTTGTTTCATAGTTTAAAATCTAGTCATGCCTATTTTATCATTTTTGCTTAATTGTAGCTCAGTGATTGAATTTGTTATTAAAACTTTATTTTATAATATGTTACTTATGTTGCCTCTTTAAGAAAACAAAGGATTCACCGCCATTGCTTTGACTTTCTCTCCTCTCAAGCCCTTCTGGATCTTCTACCATCTGGCTTTCGTCCTTTACATTCTACCAAAACAGTTCTTGCTAGAGTCTCCAGTGACCTGTTCCTGGCAAAATTCAAGAGCCTTTACTCAATCCTTTCCGCAATCCTTTCCGCTGCTTTTGACACTGTTGACCACAACCTTCTCCTTGATAACTTATCCTCGCTTGGTTTTAAGGGCTCTGTGCTATCCTGGTTCTTTTTTTCATCTCTCCCATCACTCTTTCAGTGTTTGTTCTGGTGAAGCCTCCTCTACTGCTATCCCGCTCTGTTGGTGTACTCCAAGGATCAGTCTTGAGTCCACTCCTTTTCTCTCTATATATCCAGTCCTTTGGTGCACTCATCTCTTCCCATGGCCTTCAGTACCATCTTTACACTGATGATTCCTAGATTTAGCTCACTACACCTGAAATCTCTCCGGGAATCCAGTCCCAGATCTCTGCCTGCCTTTCTGACATTGCTGCTTGGATGTCTCACTGCTGCTTGAAATTAAATATGGCCAAAACTGAGCTGCTTATTTTCCCCGTAAATCCCCCTCTCCATTTCCTTCTTTCTCTGTCTCTTCGGATAACTCTGTACTCCTCCCTGTCTCCTCAGCTCGCAACCTTGGGGTTGTCTTTGACTCCTTTCTCTCCTTTTCCACACACATCCAACCAATAGCTAAAATCTAGCATTTCTTTCTCTACAAAGTTTGCCCATTCCTCTCTGAACACACTACTAAGACACTTATCCAGTCCTTAGTCAACTCTCATCTAGACTATTATAGCCTGCTCCTTGCTGGTCTCCCTCGGAGTCCTCTCTCTCCAACACTCTGCTGCGTGGCTAATCTTCCGCCAGCTTCGTCATGCTCATATTACCCCTTTTCTTAAGTCTCTTCATTGGCATCCTATCCATTTCTGCATCCAGTTCAGACTTCTCCTACTGACCTATAAGTGCATTCGCTCTGCAGCTCTTCACTACCTTTTCTCTCTTACCTCTCCCTACACCCCTCCTTGGAAATTCCGCTCTTCTGGCAAATCGCTACTATCTGTGCCCTTCTCTTCTAAAGCTAACTCCAGACTTTGCTCCTTTTACCTTGCTGCTCCTTATGCCTATAACGAACTACCCGAGTCTGTACATAAGGTGCCTTCTCTGACCTTTTTGAAATGCAGGCTGAAAACTCACATTTTCGCTCCCGCTTTTGGATCTTGACTCACCTGATGTCCTTTGTGTTTCCTTACCATTCCCCCTAGTTGTATCCCATGTCTGCAGCTTACTGTGTTGTCTGTCTCTATTAGATTGGAGTTTACAATGAGCAGGGACCGTTTTTTACATGTCTTTGCAGTGTTGCGAATGCCTTGTAGCACTATATAAATGTTCAGTAGTAGTAAGCAGTAATATATCAAACTGGTGTGCACCAATGGCATAAAAAAAAATGGCATCGGACTAAGTTGCTGAAGCATTTGGTTTTCTTGCGATGGGGGAAATGCAGAAGGTTAAGGCGAGCTTACAGCCTGCCTGCACGCACCTCCACTCCTTTACCAGTTGGGCCATTGGATGCGTTTTTCCATTCTCTTCAATAGCCGGTAGCAGAAGGAAGCCCGGCGACAGGTCATTTGGAGCCAGAGGACTCATCAGCTGTTTTGTGTGTGTCATCATCTTCTCCTGTTTCCCGGCCTGCCTCCAAGCTTGTGTGCGTCCAGCGTTTCTCTGGGAGTGTTTTGCAGCGTACATCCCTCTGGTCTGGGGATGAGTTTGATTCGCTGAGGGGGTCAGACAAAAGAGTTAGAGGCACTGGGGGTGGATCGCTAGTTCCTCCCGCACATGGTAGTTTCTTGGTGGTTCCAGGAGTTCAAGCGATCGCAGAGTTGGCTGGTCAAGTGGAGGCCAGTGATGCATCGGGTGGAATGGAGATGTGGAGTGCCCCTATAATAGATTGGATTGGTTTTGCATTGCAGCCTCCTGAAATGCTTACTCTTCAATCTGGGCTACAATTGTTTCACTGGGCAAAGCAATACTACTGCAAGTGTCATCTTTGGCGGGGAGAGTTACAGATAATGTCAAGGCATTAGAAGGGGTTAAGTCACAGATCGCTTTAATTAATTCTTCTCATGTGTATCTTCAAGCTAAAATAGAGGTGTTGGAAAATCATGAAGTTGCTACGAAGAGTTTGGCTATGGTATATAGTAAATTGGAACACCTTGAGAATGTATCAAGAGCTGCTAACTTAAGATTAATTTTCTGAGGAGCCCAGTGGTGTCTGTGAAAGATATGCTTAAGACATATCTTAGTGAAGTGCAGGCAGTACCTCTGGAGTCTCTTCCTCCCCTTGTGAAGATATCTCCAGGAACAAGCAGGAATGTAATCTTCACATATGGGTATCGTCTGTACCGAAGGAGCCTGCACGGGAACGTTCCCAGCGTCCAGTAGGAAAGCCTGCGTGCTGCCTTCCCGCCTTTCCCAACTGTCCTACTCCAGTTCTTCGTTTTCTGCGGAGCTGACAGGTCGCACATCCTGTCACCGCAGAAAATTCCCTTCTTATACTTCTTTTTTGTGGTTGCATCTGCCTTCCCTCGACGCTATACTGGAACCGCCGGTGGTTCTTCTCTTTTTTCTAAAAAAAAAAAACACTTTGTTTCTGGAGTCTTTCTCCAGTAATTTTCTTCTTGGGTGCCACGCACCATTTTGGGCACTAGGCCTAACTTTTTCCATCAAAATGGAAAAACCCGCTTCGGGTATTAAAAAGTGTTCTAAGTGTGGTGGTACCATCTCCGTCACCGACACCCATGAGTGGTGCCTCAAATGTTTAGGTTCTGACCACTCTATTTCAGAGTGTGTTGCCTGTGGGATGATGTCAAAAAGGGGCCAGCAAAACCGAGCTGCTAAGCTCAGCACCCTTTTTTCTTCCGATGCAGCCTCCGTGGCATCGACGTCCTCCAGGACTTCATCCTCCTCCCATGGATCTCAGGTAACTAAACATAAATCTAGCCGGTCATCAAAGGGTAGATCTCCTTCTAAAGATCAAGATGCCTCTGGCGTTGCCCTTGAGGGACTTTCACCGGCATAATTGCCCCGGTGGGAGGCTTCGGCTTCCAAAGCACTAACGGGGCTCCAGGATGTTCTCGAGGCTTCATGCTCGGCAGAACTACTGGTGCCATGCTCTGGGGTTCTGGCCGCTTTAACTGGCACTGATACCCAAGCATTGGCAGCGTCGATAGATTCTTGGCTATTGAACGCAGTCTGGCTTCTCTTCTCACGGCCTCGATGCCCCGGAAACCGCTTCAGACAATTCAACCGGTACCGGCACCGACTCCGGTACCGGCATCAACTGCATCGACATCGGCAGGTATTCTACCGGGACCGAGTCATGTGTCTCTATCCGGCATCAACAAGTCGGTATCGGACCACTCCGATGCCGACTTCGATCGGTACTGGTACCGTGCCTTGCACGATCACCCGGATCAGAGATACTTCAAATCCTTGGATGAGTCTGAAGACTCCGAAGGCTCTGCCGATACCAGAGTACTTCTTCCAGAGGATTCCTCTTCTCCTCAGCATAGGATGTCTCCACCAGAGGATATGTCCTTTCAGGATTTTATCCGAGATGGGCCCGAGGTCTTTCCATCACAGTGGCTCCTAAAAAAGAGCCTAGAGCAAAGGAATTAGAAATCCTACAATACCCTAAAGCTCCCAAGGAGGCGTTGCCCTTGAGGGACTTTCACTGGCAAAATTGCCCCGAAGTGAGACTTTGGCTTCCAAAGCACTAACGGGGCTCCAGGATGTTCTCAAGGCTTCAACCTTGGCAAAACTACTGGTGCCATGCTCTGGGGTTCCGGCCGCTTTATCTGGCACCGGTACCCAAGCATCGGCAGCATCGATAGACCAGAGATTCTTGGCTATTGAACACAGTCTGGCTGCTCTTCTTACGGCCTCGATGCCCCTCAAACTGCTTCAAACAATTCAACCGGTACCGGCACCAACTCTGGTACCGGTACCGACTGCATTAACATCGGCAGGTATTCTACCTGGACTGAGTCATGCGTCTCTATCTGGCATCGACAAGTCGGTACCGGACCACTCCGATGCCGACTTCGATCGGTACCGTGCCTTACATGATCACTCAGATCAGAGATAATTCGAATCCTCGGATGAGTCTGAAGTCTCTGAAAGCTCTGCCGATACCAGAGTACTTCTTCCCGAGCATTCCTCTTCTCCTCAGCATAGGATGTCTCCACCAGAGGATATGTCCTTTCAGGATTTTATCCGAGATGGGCCCGAGGTCTTTCCATCACAGTGGCTCCTAAAAAAGAGCCTAGGGCAAAGGAATTAGAAATCCTACAATACCCTAAAGCTCCCAAGGAGGCAGCTACCTTACCTATTCATGAGATCTTGCATGATCTTATGTTAAGGATGTGGGAAACACCTCTAACCACATCTCCTCATTCTCGAAGACTCAACACCATGTATCGCGTTCCTCCTTGTCCAGGGTTTCAGAAGACTTAATTACCACACCATTCCATGGTGGTGGAATCAGCCATGAGACAGAGTGCAAAAAGGCATGCATCTAATCCTCCAGGACGTGAGTGTAGGACTCTTGATGCCTTTGGACGTCGATCCTTCCAGGCTTCCATGCTTTCTGCTAGGTTCAGTTCCTATATCTTGTATATGGGAATGTTCCTTAAGGAAGTCACAGGAGACTTAGAGCTTATGAGCCCTCTCCTTCCTGATGATAAAAGGCAAGATTATCTTACTCTTGTTAAACATGCTTAGGATGTTTCCAAGTTTGTGAATTGTGCGGCCTTTGACTGCTTTGAATGCATAAGCAGAACCTGTGCTATTGCCATAGGTGTACGTAGAATTGCCTGGCTCCAGGCAACTGACTTAGAATTCTGGGTACAGGACAAACTGGAGAATATACCTTGTACAGGAGAGAATCTCTTTGGCAAGAATTGGCAGGAAAAAGATAATGAGATAGATGCTGACAATATCACTTGGGATAGATTGTCCAAATCTACAGCTGATCCTGCGAGGAAAAGATCCTCTAAGAAACCATTCTTCAGTAAGAAGAAGAAGTTTTATCCCTCCTATACCCAGCAGGGACATTGTTCAGGTCAGTCTTCCCAAAAGGGACAGCAACAACAACCTAGGTAACAAAGGAAGCCAAAAGCAGCTAAGCCTCAACCGGCTCAGCAGACTCGGCCTCCACAGGGGCTTTGACTCCTATCTAGAGAACTTTGCCTTCCTGGCCCTGAACGGCCCAGAACCCTCCACCATCCCAGGAAGGTTATGTCATTTTGCCCCCAGATGGTGTCGGATAACAGCAGAAAATTGGATTCTGTCTATTGTACGAGAGGGGTACATGCTTCATTTCCTCAGCATGTCCCCTCCTACAATGGTAAGACAGTTCAATTCTCACGCCTCTCCCAACTACCGGTTAGGTCAAGAAGTGTCAATGCTCCTTGCTCAAGAAGCAATAGAAGAGGTGCCCATTCCCCAACGGGGTACAGGGTTTTACTCCCCCTATTTCCTTATTCCAAAGAAAACAGGAGGGGACAGACCCATTTTAGACCTCAGAAAATTGAACAAATTCCTGTTGAGAGAGAAGTTCAAAATGATTTCTCTAGGAACTCTGCTGCCATAACTTCGGAGTCAGGATTGGCTTTGTTCTCTAGATCTCAAGGATGCGTACACTCATGTTCTCATCCATCCAACTCACCGAAAGTTCCTTTGATTCCTGTCTCAAGGGAAGCACTACCAATACAGGGTTCTTCCTTTTGGCCTGGCTTCTGCACCAAGGGTGTTCACAAAATGGATGGCTGTAGTAGCAGCATTTCTCTGCACCCTGGGAATATTCGCTTTCCCTTACTTAGATGACTGGCTCATTCGAGCCCCTAAAGAGCCAAAGGCCAGGGTTGCTCTTTCTCGCACAATGCGCATCCTTCAGTATTTGGGACTTGTCATAAACTTCCCAAAGTCCAGACTTGCTCCCACTCAATCCCTAGAGTTTATGGGAGCTCTTCTGGATACCAGACAAAGGCCTTCCTTCCACAGCCCCGCTGCCTTCGCATTGTGCAGTTAGCTTCCCAAGCAGTGCTAAAACCTCACCTCACTGCTCGGGAAATATTAGTTGCTAGGCCACATGGCATCCACTGTGCATGTGGTTCCTTATGCTTACCTCCATATGAGGACAGCCCAGTGGACCTTATCCACTCAGTGGACTCAGGCGTCAGGTTGCCTGTCAGACAAAATACAAACTCAGATCGCCTTATTTTGTCCCTCCAATGGTGGCAGTCACCCAAAAACCTTCTGGTGGGGTCTCCTTTTCAGCAACCCCCACTTCAAGCCACTTTAACAGATGCTCCACAGGTGGGTTGGGGAGCCCACCTGCACGGCCTCTCTACCCAGGGTACCTGGACTCTACAGGAGGCCTATCTCCATATCAACCTCCTGGAGCTCAGAGCAATATTCCTTGCTCTTCGAGTATTTCACAACCAGCTCAGCTTCAAGACAGTCCTAGTTCAAACGGACAATCAGGTAGCCATGTTCTATGTGAACAAGCAGGACAGAATAGGCTCTCTGTCGCTGTGCAACGAAGCTTTGCGACTATGGACCCTCACCAGAGAGCGTCAGATTCATCTCCTTGCGGTGTATCTTCCAGGCATTCAAAACTCTTGGGCAGACACTCAGTCGAGTTCTGCTTCCACACGAATGGTCTTTCCATGCAGACCAGGTGGCCCAAATTTTTCAAATTTGGTGAACCCCGGACATAGACCTCTTTGCAAGTCCGCTGAATGCCAAACTTCCCTGGTTCTGTTCCAGAATTCCGGCTCGAGGTTGTCAGGCCAAGGATGCTTTTCTCCTTCATTGGGGTCAGGACTTCCTGTATGCCTTTCCACCCATTCCCCTAATTCCCAAAACCCTGTTCAAGCTTCAGAGAGACAGAGATCATATGATCCTCATAGCTCCACGTTGGCCACGGCAACTGTGGTACCCTCTGCTGCTACATCTTTCTCAAGCTCCGCCTCTGGAGTTAGGATCTGCTCCAGATCTTCTTTCTCAAGAGGACGGGATACTGTGGCATCCCAGTCCCCAGTCTCTGCATCTCAGGGCCTTGTTGCTGATAGCCTAGAACTTCACGGTCTTAATCTTTCCCAGCAGGTAAAGGACATCCTTCATGCTTCCAGGAAACCTTCCAGAAGACGCTCTTATGCATTTAAGTGGAAAAGGTTTACCATATGGTGCTCGCAGAAGGATCTTAACCCTCTTGCGATACCTCTGGAATCATTACTGGTGTACCTCCTTCATTTATCAAATGCAGGGTTTAAGACCAATTCAGTGAGAGTCCATTTGAGCACTGTTGCTGCTTCTTTCAAGCCTCTAAATGGACAACCAATTTCCCCTCATCCTCTCATAGCGAGATTTATGAGAGGCCTTCTTTTAACGAAGCCTCCCATTAAGCCACCACTGGTGGCATGGGACTTGAATCTGGTACTTGAACAGCTCATGAAACCTCCCTTTCAACCATTAGCCACTACCTCTTTGAAATTCCTGTCCTGGAAGGTTATCTTTCTCATTGCAATCACATCAGCACGTCGCATCAGTGAATTGCAGGCGTTGATGGCTGATCCTCCTTATACAAGGTTCCATCATGATAAGGTAGTCCTGAGGACTCATCCACACTTTATGCCAAAGGTGGTTTCGCCCTTTCATTTAAACCAAGCGGTTTACCTTCCTGTTTTCTTTCCAAGGCCTCATGCCTCAAATGCAGAAAGGAACCTTCATACTTAGGACTGTAAAAGAGCTTTGGCCTTTTACTTGCAAAGGACACAGCAACATAGAAAATCCTCTTAACTCTTTGTTGCTTTTGATCCTAGTCATTTGGGACTTCCAGTCTCCAAAAGGACACTGTCCAGCTGGATTGCACAGTGTATATCTTTTGCCTATGAGAGTAAGAACCTTCCTCTTGAAGGCCATGTCACATCTCACAATGTGAGAGCCATGGCAGCCTCAATGGCTCATCTTCACTCTGTGTCTGTCGACGACTTCTGTCGAGCAGCTACTTGGGCTTCGGTACATACCTTCACAGCCTATTACTGCTTAGACATGGACTCCCGCTGGGATGCCTTGTTTGGTCAGGCTGTTCTTCAACACCTGTTCCAGACTTAATCAACTCCTACCCACCATCCCTGGTAGGATGCTAGAGATCCATGGGGGGAAGTGGAGCCCTTTCACAAGGGCACACAACTTTCTGCGGCCATCTCCCTGGCATCTGCAGCTAGGGAGTCCCCATATGTGAAGACTACATTCCTGCTTGTTCCTGGAGATAACATAGTTACTCACCTGTAGCAGGTGATCTCCGGGAACAGCAGGAATTTAGTCTTCACAAGCCATCCACCTCCCCTAGGAGTTGTATATTTCTATCTCTCTCTTTCTTTCTCTCTTTCCCTCTCTTTTTTGTCTCAGCTTTAAACTCAACTGGAGAGGGACAGTTGGGAAAGGCGGGAAGGCAGCACGCAGGCGCTGTGGGATGCTCCCAAAAGCTTTCCTATTGGACGCTGGGGAGCGTTGCCGTACCGACGTTACCCATATGTGAAGACTAAATTCCTGCTGTTCCCGGAGATCACCTGTTACAGGTCAGTAACTATGCTTTCTCCAGGACCAAGCAGGAAGTCAGTCCTCACTTATGGGTGACGTCGGCGCCGACGGAGCCCTCGCGGAGCAATTTTCCCCAGCTTTCAAAGAAAGCCTTTGGGAATTGCAGCGCGCATGCGCGGTCGTCTTCCCGCCCGAGGGTGCCATCTTAGCCAGTCTTCTTTTTTCCGCGGAGCCCTACAGACGTCCCCGTCTTGTCCCCGCGAAAAAGTTGATTTTCTTCTTTATTTTATCCTTTTTTCTTTCGGTTCGATGCCGATCTTTTTCCCGCCCGGACTCGCGACGCCGGTCTCGAGTCCTCTTACTTTTTTCGGTTTTTCTGACTTAGTCAGCTTTCGTTTTCGTTTTCCCTGGCAGCCCGGTCCTTTGACCTCGCAGGGGCCCTTTTTCCCCCGATGGCTGCCAGTGGGTTTAAGCGGTGTGGTCGGTGTGACCGAAATATGTCACTAACCGACACACACGACTTTTGCCTACGCTGCCTGGGCCCGGATCATGAGGAACTGATCTGTGGGCCCTGCAGCAAACTGTCCTCAAAGGCGTTGAGGAGTCGGCGGCATCAGCGTGAGAGAATCTTCGCTGACCCCAGCCGTACCCGGACCTCGTCGGAGGCCTCCGTGTCGAAAGGCTCCAGCTCGGACCGTCGCCGGAGCTCCTCCGACCGGGGTTCTCCCTCCGGGGACCATCGTCGGAAGGAAAAACCCGCGAGGGCGGCGTCGGTGGACGCTCCTGGTTCCGCGAGGGCCAGGTCGCATAGCCCCGACAGCCGCCCCGGGTCCTTGGAGAAGGAACACGTCCCGAAGCGACCTCGCCTGGAGTCGGAGATGCCTGCCCGGGTAAGTCCTGTGGTCCTTCTGGACTCGCCTCCGCGACAGCCGACGTCGGGCCCGACGCCGTCGGGGCCCGAGTCGGGGGCTGCTGGGTCGCCTGAGCTCGGACTCAGGCTGACGGCCTTGGAGAGCAGACTGTCTGCCTTCATGGACCAGCAGAGGGCACTGCTCGCTGGCTTCGCTGGCGTCGCTGCCCCGACCGCCGGGACGTCGACGTCCAAGTCGACCCCGGAGACCGAGCCGATCCTCGAGTCGATGAGAACTCGAGTCGATCCTCGGTCGAGGTCGCCCTCGGCCTCCCGTTCGGGACCGAGGTCGCCGACGCCGACTCCCTCGGCGTCAGGGCGGCTGGCGCCGCACCCTGCCCGGGCCGACCCCACCGAGTCTTCGTCGGAGTCGGTCTGGGAGTCTGAGGAGGAAGAGTCACCTGATTCTTTCCGGACTCGGTGTGTCCCATCGGACTCACCGGAGTCCGAGCCTCGGAAGCAGTCCCCCCCGGAGGATGCCCGGTTCTCGGACTTCGTTAGGGATATGGCCAAGGCTTTGGCCTTCCCTGCGGATCCCGAGGAGGAGCCTCGAGCCGAAGAGCTCGACGCCCTCCAGTATGACTCTCCCGCGAGGGAGCACTTTACTGTGCCGGTTCCTCCTATGCTGGAACGACTACTCTTCCGCATGTGGGAGAGTCCGGCCTCCTCGCCGGTCCTGAGCAAGCGGGTCGATTCTATCTATCGAGTCCGCAAGAGCCCTGGCTTTCAAAAGGCACAGCTGCCACACCATTCCATGGTAGTGGAATCGGCCATGCATCGTCTTAAGAGCCAGAAGATGCACTCCTCGGTGCCTCCTGGAAGGGAGGCCCGTAACCTGGATGGCCTTGGCAAGAAGTGCTTCCAGGGCTCTATGCTCGCATGTCGTGTCCAGACTTACCAGCTATACATGGGCATGTATCTCCGGGATCTGGCTAAGGAGCTAGCCGGATTCTCCGCTGGTCTCTCTCCGAGGAGCCCTTGCGGAGGTTCCTAGCCTTGTCCACGGGCATTCGGGAATGCTCTAAGTTCATGTCCCGAGCGGCCTATGATGGCTTTGAAGCCTCGGCTCGAGTGGCCGCAGCCGGCATCGGTGCCCGCCGACAGGCTTGGCTTCAGTCGTCAGACCTTGAGCCCTGGGTACAGGACAAGTTGGTCGATGTCCCCTGCCGAGGCGAAAACCTCTTTGGCAAGCCCATGGCGGAAAAGGCTGCACAAATTGAGACTGAGACTCTCACCAGGACCAGGCTTTCTAGGAAGACCTCCGCCCCTTCCCAGAAAAAGAAGGGCTCGGGGAAAAAGTCCTTTTACCCGAGGAAGGCGGCTGCCTACAAACAATACCCCCATTATCAGGCCCCTGCAGCTCCCCAACAGGGCCAGCAGGCCAAGGGACGGGGTAACGGGTCCCGTAGGCAGCAAGCCCCCAAGCCTGCACCACCAGCCCCTGCTCAGCAGGGTGGGGGCTTTTGACTCGCTCAGCATAGCCTCTCCCCCCCCCGCTGGTTCCTCCCAGCACCGGAGGCCGGCTGGTTCACTTCGCCCACAGGTGGTCCAGCATCACCGCAGATGCCTGGGTGCTTCAGGTCGTGCGAGAAGGCTACCTTCTCCACTTCCATCAGGTCCCTCCCTCCTATTTTCCGGGAGAACCTCCGCGCCCCCCTCTGCACAGGGAGTTGCTCCTTCAGGAGTTAGCAGGTCTTCTGCAGGAACAGGCGGTGGAACCGGTGCCACACCACCTGAGAGGTCAAGGCTTTTATTCAAGGTATTTTCTGATACCAAAGAGAACAGGGGGCCTCAGACCCATCCTGGACTTGCGCAACCTCAACAAGTTCCTTGTGCGGGAGAAGTTCAAAATGCTTACCCTTGGAATCCTTCTGCCCTACCTCCAGCAGGGAGATTGGCTATGCTCCTTGGATCTAAAGGATGCCTACACGCACATCCTCATCCACCCAAGCCACCGCCAATACCTAAGGTTTGTGGTGGCAGGAAATCATTACCAGTACAGGGTACTGCCCTTTGGCCTGTCCTCCGCACCGCGAGTCTTCACAAAATGTCTCGCGGTCGTGGCGGCCCATCTCCGGCTTCACGGCCTCTATGTCTTTCCGTATCTCGACGACTGGCTCATCAGAGCAGCGTCCGCTCGGGAGGTCACCAACGCCACGCGCCGCACGGTGACTCTTCTGCAGCACTTGGGCTTTGTTATAAACTTCGCAAAGTCCACTTTGCTCCCCTCACAGGATCTCGAGTTCATCGGCGCAAGGCTGCACACTCCTCAGGCGCGAGCATACCTACCGCTCGACAGGGCTCAACGGCTCATGGACCTAGCCGACCGTTTTCGCAGCCAGCCCCTGGTCTCCGCCAGGCGCTTCCTGAGACTACTCGGCCATATGGCTTCCACCGTCCATGTGACCCCCAATGCCCGCCTGAATATGCGGTCTGCTCAATGGTGTCTCCGCCAGCAGTGGCGTCAAGCCACAGGCGGCCTAGCAGACCTAGTGCGCGTCTCCGAGCCGCTGATCTCGTCTCTCCGGTGATGGCTCCGGCAGCCGAACCTCATATTCGGAATGCCTTTCCAGTCACCTCAGCCGACCCGGGTGCTGACCACCGATGCATCCCTCCTGGGCTGGGGAGCACATTGCCAAGAGGCACGTACTCAGGGCCTCTGGACCACGTGGGAGTCTGCTCAGCAGATCAACTTCCTGGAGCTCAGGGCGATCCGCCTAGCTCTCAAGGCCTTCTCCCACCTGACTTCCCACCAGTCCGTCCTTGTCCAGACGGACAATCAAGTTGCCATGTTCTACGTGAACAAGCAGGGGGGCACGGGCTCCTTCCTCCTCTGCCGGGAGGCACAGAAGCTCTGCTCTTGGGCCGTCAGTCACGGCATTCTCCTCAAGGCAGTTTATCTCCCGGGCCAAGAAAATTGCCTGGCGGACAAACTCAGCAGGGTCCTCCAGCCGCACGAGTGGCGTCTGGATCCCTTGGTAGTTCAGAAGCTCTTCCTCAAGTGGGGCCTCCCCACGGTGGATCTCTTTGCCAGTCCTCACAACCGGCAGCTTCCTCGCTTCTGCTCTCGTCAGCCACACCCCCTTCAGGTTGCGGCGGACGCTTTTCTGATCTCATGGTCGGGGAGCCTTCTGTACGCTTTCCCTCCCTTCCCGCTAGTCTCTCGGACTCTTTTCAAGGTTCTCCGAGACAAAGCCTTCATGATCCTGGTGGCCCCTCGCTGGCCCAGGCAGCCGTGGTTTCCGCTCCTGCTGCAACTGACGGTGGAGGATCCGCACCCACTGGGGGTACACCCGGATCTCCTCACTCAGGATCAGGGGTCCCTACTGCACCCCAACCTCAGGTCTCTCAGCCTCATGGCCTGGCTGCTGAGAGGGTAGTCCTTGCTCCCCTTCTCCTGCCGGCGGAGGTGGAGGAGGTCGTCTTGGCTTCGCGACGGCCTTCTACCCGAAAATGCTACGCCCTTAAATGGCGTCGCTTTGCAGTCTGGTGTACCCAACAGTCTCAGGATCCCTTCTCCTGCCCGGTGTCGGTGATCTTGCAGTACTTACTACACCTCTCTAATCTGGGACTTAAGTCCAACTCCGTCAAAGTTCACCTCAGTGCTCTTTCGGCACATCATGTGCCGGTGGACGGTAGACCTCTCTCAAGCGACCCTCTCGTAGCGAGGTTTCTCCGAGGTCTCCTTCTACTTAAACCACCTCTGCGCCCGCCAGCGCCTGACTGGGACCTGAATGTGGTTTTGCAGCGGATCACCTGTCCGCCTTTTGAACCTATGGCTACCTGTTCTCTCCGTTTTCTGTCTTGGAAAACACTGTTCTTGATAGCCCTCACTTCCGCTAGACGCGTAAGTGAATTGCAGGCCCTCGTGTCTGATCCCCCTTACACTCGGTTCTACAAAAATAGGGTAGTCCTACGGACTCACCCAAAGTTTCTGCCTAAAGTGGTCTCCCCTTTTCACATCAATCAGGAGGTGGTACTTCCAACCTTCTTTCCCAGACCACACTCCAGCCGAGCTGAAACGGTCCTCCATACCCTGGACTGTAGAAGGGCATTGAACTTCTACCTTGACCGTACGCGGGAGCACCGTAAAGCTGCTCAGCTTTTTGTGTCTTTTGACCCCAATAAATTGGGGCTCCCGGTCTCCAAGCG
Organism: Ichthyophis bannanicus; assembly: GCA_033557465.1. NCBI lineage: Eukaryota > Metazoa > Chordata > Amphibia > Gymnophiona > Ichthyophiidae > Ichthyophis > Ichthyophis bannanicus. Next base: position 513,000,872 of record CM066037.1, read on the forward strand.
TACTCTGTCCATCTGGGTTGCGGACTGTATCTCTTGGGCTTATGGGGCAGCCGGACTCTCCTTAGAAAGTCGAGTCACGGCTCATTGCGTTCGGGCAAAGGCTACGTCAGTGGCTTACCTCCGCTCTGTTCCGCTGGCAGACATCTGCCGGGCCGCTACTTGGTCTTCGAGCCAGACTTTTGCGGTCCATTACTGTCTCGAGAGGGAGTCCCGTAGGGACAGTGCTTTCGGACAGGCAGTCCTCCGTAATCTCTTTGAGGTCTGAGCAACTCCTACCCTCCATCCCGGATGTGGGCTACCGGTGGGTGATAATTCAGCGAAGATTCTATCCTTCTGTGCTGCTGAGCTAGAGGGAGCTCATTTTTGTGCTTAGGGTCTCCGGTAGCCTTGAGCTTGGGAGTCCCATAAGTGAGGACTGACTTCCTGCTTGGTCCTGGAGAAAGCGTAGTTACTCACCTGTAACAGGTGTTCTCCAGGAGCAGCAGGAATCAGTCCTCACTACCCTCCCTCCTCCCCTTGGAGTTGCAATCGTCTGCTTATGTTCTTTTTGCAAATTTTTATGCTGTCTTTTTTAGCTATGTCATCTGACTGGCTAAGATGGCACCCTCGGGCGGGAAGACGACCGCGCATGCGCGCTGCAATTCCCAAAGGCTTTCTTTGAAAGCTGGGGAAAATTGCTCCGCGAGGGCTCCGTCGGCGCCGACGTCACCCATAAGTGAGGACTGATTCCTGCTGCTCCTGGAGAACACCTGTTACAGGTGAGTAACTACGCTTTACCTCCCAACATTTAAGAAGAGGCCTTCATCTGAGGACATTGGGACACAGCAAGTAGATATTTTGAATATTACTGATCTTTTGGAATCTTCGTATAAAGTAGTAACACAATTGAAGTAACACAATTGAAGCCTGGAATAACAGCCCCAAAACCATTGCTATGCTACCACACAAAAACACATCAAGGAAAAGACCCTCAGCTCCATGGTTCTCGCCCGATCTGCGATCTTCTCTTATGCACCTCAGAAGACTCGAAAAACGCTGGCGCCGATCACTGGCCATTGATGATCGTACAGCCTACAATCTCTATTTAGCAACTCACCGTGAAGCAATCACAAACAAAAGGAAGCAGTATCACACAGATATGCTCAAAAGATCACTAAACAAACCTCGTGATCTGTTCAACCTAGTAAAATCTTTATCTAATGAACCATCTTCAGAACAAAAATGTGATATTCACCCACAAGAATTTGCTGATTACTTGCAATCTAAACTCCTACAGACAGATGAGCTACAGAATACAGTTATTCAAGAATCAACTTGCCAAAACACCTTATCTTCACTGTCTGCACCCTCAGCTAAACAAATTGAAGACATAATCTCCTCACTCAATACCTCCACCGCTCAAACCGATCCTTGCCCAGCCTTCTGGATAAAGGACCTTAGAAGTGTATTCAGCCCATTCATTGCAAGAATCATGAACCTTTCTTTCTCAACTGGATCATTCCCATCTGCTCTAAAGCTCACATCCATCAGACCATTATTAAAAAATTCCAAATTAGACCCTAAAAGGGCTGACTCATACAGGCCTATCGCTAGCATTCCCCTCCTAGCAAAATTTTTGAAAAAGAGGTGCAACGCCAAATTCAAGACCACATAGACTCCACAGCTCCTCTCGACCACTTTCAACATGGCTTCAGAGAACACCATGGAGTTGAAACACTCCTCACCACCCTCCTCAATAACATACTCACCAATATAGACAACATCCGCCAAGGCGTCGTGCTAATCTTCTTAGATATTGCAGCAGCGTTTGATTCGGTAAATCACGAGATACTCATTACACGATTGAAGGAAAAAGGCATCGGTAGTTCAGCGCTGGAATGGTGCAAATCTTACCTGGACACCAGAATGCAATATGTAAAATCTGCAACAGGAGAATCAAACCTTTTCCACCAAAAACAAGGAGTACCACAAGGGTCATCTCTTTCATCTCTCATGTTTAACATCTACATGCAGCCCATCTGCAATATCATCAGATCTTTCAACGTGGAAGGTATGATATATGCAGACGACATCCTACTTTATATGCCATTTTCTACAATGCAATTGGATCTACTTCCCATAATAAATTGCTTCAATGCCGTATCAGAGTGGCTCCTCTCACAGAACCTCCGCATCCAACATAAGAAAACTGAGGTTCTCTTTGTTACAAGAGACCCTAACTTCATTCCACCAGCACAAATAAGCGTCAAAGGAGCTGATCTATCCACCAAGGAAGCAATAAGATACCTTGGAGTCACACTGGACCACCGTCTCAATATGAAATCACACGTTAACAATATAACAAAGGCTGTATACTTCAAGATACGCACACTCAGGCATCTACGCTCATTACTGGACCCAGACGATTTTAGAACCATCTTCCAAGCACTCATCCTACCACATTTCGATTTCGCAAATTCAATTCTACAAGGTCTCCCACAATCCACCCTAAGTTCTCTTCAACTTGCCATGAACACTGCTGCAAGGGTTCTACAAGGAGCATCCAGGAGTAGTCACGTGACACCAATTCTCAAACATCTTCACTGGCTCCCGATACAAGGCAGAATCATATTCAAAACCCTAATTCTCACATACAAGGCCATACATGGTTTATCTGCAAACTCTCTAACTGATCTCACACAAGTTTTACCTCCAACTAGAACCAGAAGAAAAATAGCGACAAACACCCTAATAATGCCGAAGGCCATAACAACCTGTAGCCAAGCAACAGCGAACAGAGCCTTCATGTTTTGCGCACCAAAACATTGGAATTCCCTACCACCCGAAATTCGTGCCATAACCGGCATAGTCCAATTCAGAAAGGCCCTCAAACATAATTTATTCATCAAATACTACCCCACATAATGTGCATAATATTCACCACAAACTTAACAGAATCCCCTCCTTTTCCAAACATTATTGATAATATTACATAAATACTTCTCTCATGTGATCGAATTAGCAGATCAATATTCTATGTATATAGTTCAATGTATATAGTTTTACCCCCATATTATCCATGTTTATCTTATCCAAATTTATTTTCCTGTTTTATGTAATACCGAACAGCCTGTTGTTCTGGTCTTTGGTTCTCTGTAAACCGCGCTGATTGTAAATAGCGCGGTATATAAAAAATTGAAATAAATAAATAAATAAATAAAAATAGTGACTTTCAGATAGTGGTTGCTGAAGCTATTTTATAAGAAACAATGTATTGTTTCATGGTTCACTAGTTAGGATATATCCAGATCTCTCTGAGGAAACGCAAAAAGATAGGCGGGAGTTTCTTCTCCTTCAATCGGGGGTCCAGCAGCTGGGAGGTTTCTTTTTTTTTCTTAAATACCTGTGTGTTTGAATAGATATCGATCTATTTCTTATTTTTTTTTTTGTGAGCCCTCCCAGCTGCTGGCCTTCGTGAATGCTTGGTGCTTAGAAGCCTCGATCGATTCTCCTGTGGCGTGAACAATTTATAAAATACCGGCTGTGATCTCAGTTTTGTATTGCTTGCATTTATTGGAGCATATTTAAATTCTCCTCCCCTCCCCTTGTTTTGTGGGTGAGGGTGAGCATTGTAGTTCTTATATACCCAGTTTGGGATTTTCTTCCTTTTGTTTTGTTTTGCTCTATTGCTGTACAAGTGTATTCTTGAAGAAATTGGCATAACTAAAAAAATTTAACCCCCCCCCAAAAACAAAGAAATTGTAAATTAATGAGAGAAAAATAACACAAGCTGATTCTTAATGATGGATGAGAGCAGTGTGCATGAGCAAAGAGAAATTATCTCAAAGGAGGGAATTGAAGGTGGAAAGAAGATAAAAGATGATGATGCTGTTGGATTGAATGTGGTGAATTTGTGTTTTTATTAGGGGTTTTCATTACTGTCTTGGTGAATCTAGAAGACTTAATATTATGTTTATCTTTTTTTGGAATCTTCAGTTCACGTTACCTAACAGATGTTGAGTTCTCGTCTCTGATGGATGTGTTTTATGTTTATTGGATATCTGACAATTTTTTCGTTTTGCCAAAAATAGTTGGTGGTCCCAATAACTGAACAAAGAAAACATCACATCCTTTAAAACTACAGAAGAGAAAAAAATGTATTAAAAAAAATAAAACCGCAGAAGTAGAAAAAGATTTTATGTTGTATCTAAGAAATTGATGTGTAGCACGTTCTGTTCTGCTTCAGTGGAGGTCAACTTTCTGAACAAAGAACAAAGAGAGCCACAAACGTTTTGGCAAAGGCCCGGTTATGTTTTTCCCCTCTGCAAAGTGCCTCCTGAAAACCTGCCTGGGCTGAGGCAAACATGGCGTGTTTGAGCTGTCATACTGATAAAGCACAGAATTTTAAGATAAGGTAACAATAGCGATTTGCACCAAAGTATTTAAAATACACAAACGTGCTAAACTCACAGTTGTAGATATGGCATGTGTATGATTTGCTGTTAGCTAGTATAGATTCATGTAGTTGTGATAGATTGCAGAACTAATTTTTTTAGTTAGTTTATGGTTAACCCAAAATCAAATCACTAACAGCTATAGTCAAATGTTCATTTCAAAGAAGCTTGAGAACATCGCTATAAATCATAACTACTGGTAGTCTTTAGACTTTCTGACAATGCTTTAATGCTTTGTGCTTATAATACTATAGGGAAAATGTACCATTTGCACACGTTAAAATGTATTTTTATATGTTTGCAGGTCTCCCACGTCTCAATGTTTCCCATTGCAATGCAATGCAATGCAATGTGTGCCTTCGAGTCAACGGTATCTATAAGTTTAGTGTGCAGTCCGGTTTTCCTCTCAGCATTTGAAACGTCGTGCTTCTATTGCTGATGAGCCGGTTGACCTTTGATTTTATTTCTGAAATTTATCAACCACCCAATCTTAACCAAAAATCAAGGCAAAGGATTTTTTATCCTTATTCATTTTATTTGGGTTTAGCTCACGCCTGTCCAGAAATAGTTCTAGGCAAGTTACAATCAGATACAGTAGATATTTCCCTGTCCTGGAGGTCTTATAATCTACTTGTACTTGAGGTAGTGGAGGACTATGTGACTTGCCCAAGGTCGCCTGTTGGAATGTTCAAAGAAGTAGCTATTAACAAATAGACAAAGGCTTGCTACCTTGCTTGTACATTTCAGATGATGTTCTGTTATTATCTTTCTGGATTTTATATTAATGACGAAATATGTGTCTCATTACGTCAGTGTGTTACTATTGCTTCTCATAGCCACAACAGTTAAAAAAAAAATTAAAAAAAAAGCGGTAGCTGGATTAACAGTTCCATCTGCAAAACTATATATTCTGTGCCTTAAAGTAATGAATAATGTTCTTTTGGTAGGTGAAAAGTCAATAAAATTGAGAAGAAAAATGGCCGTATCTTTTACCATATGACAGAACTGTGTAGTAATTGAGAGAGTGCATGGTTTCCTAAGCTTTTCAAGCCCATGGCACCCCTAACCAACTGAATAAGACTTCAATGGAGGAGGCTTAGTTCATTTACACCCTCTGGAAGGCTACCTTCTATTTCATTGGTTTTCTCGTTCCCGGCTGTTTGTTCAATGCCGCCTTCTCCCCCAGTGGATCAAGGAGGATTTAACCTGGTGGCTACAGCCTTACCACTTGATGGACAGGATGCCTCTAGAAGCTCCAAGTTGTGTGATAGCAGCAATGCCAGCCTGTGATTCTGATCTCTTTCTTAGAGGAGCATTTCTGAGCAGATCTCTTACTGCGTCTGTTGGACTTGAAAATGACAATGGTGTGAGGTATCTGGAGCTTACTAGTTCCTTCCATAGGTCAAACTATCTGTCCTATTCACTGGTCCAAGGAAAGGACAGGCAAGTCCTCAATTGCCCACGAGATTAAGGAGTCTATTAGTTCAGCCTACCACCTGGGTGGAAAGCAGGTGCGGAAGAAGTCCATGCTCATTCCACCAATATAAGGTGGCTATCTGGTCCTCATTGAGTACCTTTTATGAGCCACTACAAGTTGCATGTGGGAGCTGGAGTGGATGGCTTAATACTTTTAAAGAGTTTTTCAGTCTTGCTAACTGCTTGGGAAGTATCATACCAGCTTCTCTCAGTGCTGCACCAGCAATTGTACTGTAGCAGTGATGATATCACTGAAAGTTGCTCTGGTCTGCTTCCACCTGCTATCTAAGGACTGGTTTAGCAGGATTCAGGAAAAGAAAGTTTGCAGATATGGAAAATTTCTCCTCCTACAATATGGCATTCGTTTTATTTGACAAATTATTCTTATTGGGTTGTGATATTCTTATTGGACATTCACCAGATGCTACTAAGGGAATTGTATGTTATTTCAATGTTCTACTAAAACACGTGTCTTTCAAAATTATATATAGTCCCCATTTAAGAATTTGAGGTTAGCAGTTGGGTGTTCTATGGTTTGGTTCAGCAATTATAGTTGTCAGTCAATTATACTATAAGTTCTTACGAACAGGGACTGTGTCTTATGTCACTGTACAGCACTCCATATGTCTTGTAGCACTATGCAAATGTTTAGTAGTAGTTATAGGAAATCTTTCATCTTTGTTGGCTTAGGTTGGTGTATGGGATTGTTTTGTAATTTTATTATAATCTAAAGTTTCTTACAATTGTGTAATTTAGTATGTATATGATTTTATAATGTGTATTTCCTTTATTGTAATCTGCTATTAATTAGTTGGGATAAAGGAGATTATAAAAATTCAAATTAAGTAGATGGCCATTTAGCAGATAAGGCTAATTCTTACCCTGAAGCATATTTATCCAGGAAAGAAACAGGACATTGTTTCAAATACTGCAGGGTATGTACCAATACGACTGCTGTATATTTCTATAGTGCTACTTAACATACATAGCACTATACATATTTTCAGAAGAGACAATTGAGAGCATGTTTAAGATAGTTTCATTTTTAATCTTTTCTTGGTGGACTTCCAGATTATCTGAAAGAGCTGTTGGCTTCCTGTTCTTCTAGTTGATTCTTGATAATATCTGGCTTTTTTGCTTGATGTCCTGTCCTTGAAAATAACTGTTGAAAGCCAGCTGTGAGCAGGCCTTTCAGTGTATTGGTCAGGTAATTTGGAATCAACTGCTTTTAGAAGCCCAGAAATTGTAGGATTACCTGGCCTTTTGTAGATTAGTTAAGACTTGGTTCTTCAGAAAGACCTTTATGTTACAGAACTTTTAGTTCTTAAGTTTTTATTTTTATGTTATCGTTTTGGGAACTTGTGTTTTTTTATTTATGGTTTAAAATAAATCCTTAAGAAATATAAGCCTGAAATCTCAAGAAAACAACAAAATGGAAAAGGAGCAGTAAACTACCATCTTGGAAGCCCAGACCAACTGTATTCCATGCTTTAGGAAAAGTGGAAGGAAGTACAAAAAACTGCCAGCATGGTTTAAAGGTGAGGTCAGAGAAACTGTTGTAGCCCAAAAAGCATCTTTTAGGAAATGGAAAAAGTGCCAAATGAACAAAACTGGAAACATAAGCACTGGCAAGTTAGATGGCAAGGCATTGATATGGCAGGCAGAGAGAGAGAATTTGAAAAAAAAGCTTGCTGTGGAAGCAAACATGCATGAAAAAGTTTTTAAGTACATTTGTAGTAAAAAACCTGTGAGAGTCAGTTGAAGGGGATAGAAGGGTAAAAAGGGCACTAAGAGGGGACAAGGCCATAGCAGAGAGACTGAATGAGTTCTTTGCTTTGGTCTTTACTGAAGATGATGTAGGGAAGTTACCCATGCCTGAAATGGTATTTAAAGGTGATGCAGTGGAAGAATGGAAAGAAATATTGATAAACCAGGAAGATGTATTATAACTGTTTGATAAACTAAAGAGTAACAAATCACTTGGACCAGATGGTATACATCCAAGAGTGTTGATCCAGAGGTGTGTGCCTGTCATTGTGGTTCTGCAGGTGTTGGATACTATTCTTTGTTATTTTTGTAGTGAAGGGATTGGCTCCATATGAGTCTGTTGGAAGAGGGGTCTTCTATGTCTGCTGTTGGATTTTTTAGAATAGGGCGGACTGAGGCCATTTTCAGCTCTTTAGGTAGATAACACTGTTTGAAGGAGAGTTGTGCAAGTTTATATATGACTAGAGATAAGTCTGATCTGGCTATATTGGTCCAGCTGACAGGGCATGGTTCAGAGGAGAGGTAGTGGTGTTAAGGTTGGTGATTGTGCTCTTGTATTGTTTGATATTGAGTCAAAGGCTAGCCATTGTCTGTTGGAGGATGTAACATAGTATATGATGGCAGATAAAGACCAGTATGATCCATCTAGTCTGCCCAGCAAGGTGGCAAGAGCAGGTGCCTCTGCTGCTTCGTGCAGGTCACCCCTCCGTATGCCTTTGCTTAGGGGTGTACCAACCGCTCTGTGTAGGTCACCCCTTATTTGTTGAAATAGTTATGTTTATTTCACACTAACTCAAGACTCTCAGTTTTGCTTGTCCCCGTACCTCCAAGCTTGCTTTTGCTCTTGCTGTCTCTCCCTACCCCTACTGCAAGAAGAGGAGAGAGTGCGCATAAATCGTGTCATCGTCCTTTGCCGTCCGTATTCCGAGTGCTGATGTGAACCGCAGGAGACACCATACTGCTGCATGGTTCAAGTTGGCAGTTGGGCTCTTCTGGAAGGCAGAGGAGGGGAAGGCAGAGTGATGTGCAGCTACACATCTTTCTCTTGCTTTAATATTGGATCCTCTTTCTGTCCCCCCCCCCCCCCCTCCACCAAACTATATTACACTGGCAGACCTACAAGACCAGTCTACAACAAGTGTCCCTTTATTTCCAATGGAATACCATTTCTTCTAACTGCAGATGCATCAAACATGGGCTGGGGAGTTCACCATACATAGGAAATGTGGTTGAAGTCCAAGAAATTTCTCTACAGCAATCACTTGCAGCTCCAAGCAATGTACTGTGCCATGGGAATCATCATTCATCTGTTCCAGAGCACATCAACTTTAATTGAAACAGACAACCAAGTAGCTATGCTTTCTGAGGAGAAAAGGCATCTTTGCCGAGAAGCAGCAACAGATTTGGCTTTCTCATAACCAGTTGCATCCAAGTACAAACTGCTTATACTCCCTCTGTTCAGAACGATTAGCTGACAAGCTCAGCACTGTTCTCTAATCTCACTAGTGCTCTCTAGTTGCAGCAACCTTGTAGACCATCGTTCAGAAGTGGAAGATCATTTAGGTCATCTTCAGCATCAGCAATAATGAGAAATTACCTATCTACTTTTTGTCAAATTTCCCTGAAGGCCATGAGGCAGTTTACAGCAATAAAAATGTTCATATAAAAATTCAGCATACTTAGTCACTTAAAAGCAATTGCAAAAAAAACACACTTTATAGCATACATTCATGTCTACTAATATCTTTGTAGCAGATTCTACAAAGATTGACCTTGGCAAGAGACTGCCCTATGCCATCTGAATATCAGTAGGTATCTGGATGGCAGAGCTTAAGTTTTAGAAGGGAACATATTTTGGTTATATGACAAAAATAAACAGGGAGGGCCTTTCCCTGGAAGATCTTGATACATTAACTGATAAACAGAGTAATATGCAGTAGTAAGAAATGGCAGCATGGTAACCAGTTAGGTTTTCAGCACTGATTTAATATGTTCATGCCTCTTAGTTGCCAAAATACATGCTGCCATATTTTGTACCTGTTGCTTTCTCTGTAATGGACATTTAGGACAAACAAAATTAAGTGAATAACAATCTAGATGTACTTTAATCAAAGCATAGATTTCAATAAAAAAAATCTGACTTTTCCAGATAGGGGTGTAAATATTAAATATTCAACAGATAAGACAGGGCTACACAGCTGAACTTATGGGCTTTTTCCACATTATAAACAAATTTATCCAAATCTCCAAAAGCATCACCATCTCCTTAAGGATCAACAAATGGACTTCTCTTGCCCTTAAATTTAGTTGAGAGTATTTGAGGCCTTCAAACCCACTGAATTTTGTTTTGGACTGGTTTAACTTGAGCTTATTTTGGGTTAGCCATTGATTTAATTTACAGATTCTCTCTATACTCTCCTCTCTGAGCATACAATATGTCTAGATATCATAAATAGTAAATAGTAAATAGTTACCCCTGTTATCCCAGTTATTTGCCCTGTTATCTGTGAACTCATACGTGTTAATTGTACTGAGCATTTTTGTTCCATGTAAACCGCGCTGATGCTGAATAGTGCGGTATAGAAGAGACTTTAAATAAATAAATAAATAAGCATATGGCATATATTTAACCTGTGCTTTATCGAAGACCCATACAAGAGGCTGAATATACAAATTAAAGAGAATTGGGAACAGAATTGAACCATGTAGAATCCAGATCTTGGCAATCAGAGTTATCAGTCCATGCTCATTGGACCTGCTGCACTTTCTCCTAAAAATTAAGGAAACCACTCCAAAACAAGGCCCATAATTCCACAGGTGTGGCTTCTAGATAGCAATATCTCATGATCGAACAGTCTTAGCCTACATCAAGGTTTCTTTAAAGATTGTCTAACTGGGATGATAAGGCAGTCCTTGCTATGTACAGCCTGGAACCTGGACTGTCCCACTGGTGATAAGTGACTTCCTCATAATCCACTAACTGAATAGCAATTAGCTTTTCTCTTAACTTGCCTATAAAAGTTAAATGTGAGATAACCTGGAAGGAACTACTATCCTCAGCTGTAGAAAGTCTTAATTTCAACAGACTACTAGCCAATGGACCTTCACCAATTGAAAAATTAATTATGGGCAGCTGAGAGGGTATAATGTGTTTCTAAGTTATCAGCCTTGCTAGAGGAACATTATCCAGAGGAGACCCACTCATTTTAATGCTAGCTAGCACAGACCTCTCTTGCTTTCTGATACCGCAGCAAAGGAATTCAGAAATAACTGAGGCTCCTCCTCCATATTTAAAATCTCGCTTGCCTGCACCTCATATTCATTATAGTGTACAGTCAATATTACTTTGCAATACTATCTGTGATGTAACTGATATGTTGAGCCATTTGATCCTAGTGGGTTTTGCAACAAATTAACAATCTTTCAAGCCTCTTGCCGTTTGCTCACCTTTCTGTTTTTGCAAAATATAACTTCTTATACTCTCTAAAGTTCTGATTATAAAACTTTACATGCTGCCTATATTCCTCTTTATCTTCTTTCCACCCCCCCCCCCTCCATATTGCTCTATCCAACCACCTAATCCTGGCAATTCTCATTCACTTGTAGCAAAGAAAACTCCTGCGCAAAATTTCACAAATGGTGCCAAATCAGATCTGGTTTCCTTTTTCAATAGGACTGACAGTTCTACTACCAGGGACATTCTAAAGATTTCTAACTTTAATCACTCCAGACAAGGGGTTATCTTTCATCCAAAGCTGAAGTCCTTAGTCCTCACAGTATGAAAATTGTAAACCATTTAATCTTTACTCTAGGTCTTCCAAGGCCTATCCAATGCATACTACTAGATGCAAGAAACTGTCCCTCAACGAACTTAACATTTTCAAGAGGAAAGGGTTTCCATCTGGTGCTTTATGAATGGAGAAAGGTGAATAGTGGTGTACCCCAGGGATCTGTGCTGGGTCCGCTGCTTTTTGACATATTCATAAATGACCTGGAAAGTGGAATAACGAGTGAGGCTATCAAATTTGCAGATGACACAAAACTATTTAAAGTTGTTAAAACCCAAGAGGATTGTGGAAAATTGCAAGAAGATCTTGATAAATTGGAAGACTGGGCATCAAAATGGCAGATGAAATTTAATGTGGACAAGTGCAAGGGTATGCACCTAGGGAAGAACAACCCAAACTATGGTTACACGATGCAAGGTTCCACATTAGGAACCACCACCCAGGAAAAAGATTTAGGCGTCATTGTGGATAACATGTTAAAACCCTCGGCCCAGTGTACAGCGGCAGCCAAGAGAGCAAATAGAATGCTAGGCATCATAAGGAAAGGAATGGAAAATAAAACAAAAGATATTATAATGCCCCTATATCGTTCCATGGTGAGACCGCACCTTGAATATTGTGTGCAATTCTGGTCGCCGTGTCTTAAAAAGGATATAGCGATTTTAGAAAAGGTTCAGAGAAGAGCCACCAAAATGGTAAAGGGGATGGAAGGATACTCCTATGAAGAAAGGCTAAAAAGGTTAGGGCTCCTTAACCTGGAAAAGAGACGGCTGAGGGGAGATATGATAGAAGTCTATAAATTAATGAACGGAGTGGAACGGGTAAACGTAGATCGATTGTTTACCTTATCAGAATATAGAAAGACTAGGGGACACGCAATGAAGCTACAGGTTAAACTATTTAAGACTAATAAAAGAAAATATTTTTTCACTCAACGTGTAATCAAACTCTGGAATTTGTTACCGGAGGATGTAGTAAAGGCTGTTAGTGTAGCTGGGTTTAAAAAAGGTTTGGACAAGTTCCTGGAGGAAAGGTCCATAAACCATTATTAAAAAGGGACCCAGGATATCAATGCTTGAACCAATACAAGCATTGTGGAACCTGTGTCTCTTGGGGAAACTGCTAGGTACGTATGACCTAGATTGGCCACTGTTGGAAACAGAATACTGGGCTTGATGGACCTTGGTCTGACCCAGTATGGCATATCTTATGTTCTTATGTTCTTAATGGTCATAACCATGTTCTTATCTGCCTATCACCCCATTTTACAATAATTATACCACTTATATCATATTGCATTCCAAACACATTCTACTAGGGGCATCTTTTGCTCTTTCTGCATATTGTGTCCAACCTGATAGTCCTCTGTTTTCAATGTCCCATCATTTCATACTCTATGAAAGGGCGACTTCATGTTAAATCTGCTAATCCAGACGTCCCCTAGACAGTGAAACCTTAATGGTATTCTAACTTCTTTTATGAAGTCACCCTTTGAGCAACTGGAATCGGTTTCCCTCAAATACCTTACATGGGAAGCATTTATCCTAGCAGCTGTTACCTTCGCTAGGAAAATCAGTGAACTCCAAGCATCTCTAACCTACAAAACCATATTTTAGTTTCATCATAACAATGTGGTTCTTTGAATTCATCCAAAACTTGTACCCACCTTTCCATATTAATGAAGAAATCATATTTCCTACTTAATTTTTATGAAGCTTCAGAATAAACATAAGGAAGCCCTCCACACTCTGATTCCATGGTCCTGAGATAGAATATAGGAGCCGGATTGCAGTTCAGTCATGAAATTTATGCAGCCTTGTTTCTCCTTTTGACATCAACAGGATTGCCAGTCACCAAAAAAGCTCTAATAAATTGACGCATCCTGCATCCAAATATGCTATAAACAAATGCATACTCCTCTGAACACTAGTATCTCACTACATCAAAGCGACAGAAGCTACTGTGGCCCTTCTGAAGTTTACTGGATAGAGTTTGTAAAGCAATGATACGGCTCTTGCTGCTGTTTTTAGACTGTTAAAACACAATAGATCAAAAAGGGCTCTATATTTTATTTATTTATTTATTTATTACAATTTCTTATATACCGCACTATTGTCAGCGCGGTTTACATACAACAAAATGACCATAACAAACTGCTTGGCTTTACTATATGCAAGAGCAAAACATTTTCCAAATTCCCTCAGTATATGGTGACATAGATCGCTATTGCTCCTACAAAAAGATATTTTGCTTCTTCAAGTTATGTCACTATAAACTGGAGATTTGTAAACTGTTTTGCTATTTTTTTTTTTTTTTTTTTTTTTTTTTTTTTAAACTTAGCACTATTGGGTTTGGCCAAGCCACAAGGATGGTGCCTTTGGCAAGTCTGCCTGCATGATATGGTAATTCTCTTACTGGTTTGTTTTCTGTGGGACTGTTCATATGAGAGTATGAAGATGTCAGCAGCTCTGAGCATGTGAGTTTCTCACTTGTATGTCTAACTTCTAGCCTGCTTCTTGACTGGAAAAGCATTGTTGCTCACCTGTAGCAGCCGTCTTCCTTCAACAACAGGATTGATTAGGCACACAATCCCTCCCGCCTCCCTGAAAGTTGCCCTAATTCTTGACCTTAGAAACTGAAGAGCTACGTAAATTGCTGTATATGGAAAGAGCTGCACATGCTCACAACTTTACATTTAGTGATGATTTTACCATGTTGGATAACAAGCACAAGATAAACGATCAGGGTAATTTTAAGGCCAAATAAGACTTTACTAGGAAAAACCAACCCATTGTCTTCAAGCTGTAAGTATTAGGTCTTTGAAACTGTTTGCTAATACAGACAAACACATAAGTACATGTTCCAGAGATAAGAAATGATTGATTTTCTGTTTTTTTCTCTTTTACGACTTTAAGCCCTTAAGCTAGATGGATGCTTTCCAGTTGCTAATAATTCTGCAGCGCTTTCTCGGCTATTCACAAAGATGCAGTTTTAGTATTCGGTGGGATATATTTATATTAAGTGGAATTTTAGAAGCAATGTCTAAGCAGAACATTTGAGGAAAAAAGAAGACATGTCCAGGTGCAGACTTGATTTCACAAACGTGGCCATGCCTTATATGGACGTCTGTGGAGACTCTACATAGACATCCCCAGAATGCAGACGTCTAGGATAACTTAATGGTTCAAGTTGTGAGTTTAGGAGCAGGAAAGCCGAGGTCTCAAATCCCACTGCTGCTGCTATTGTGATTGTGCTGAGTACTGGGGACTCTCTACAAACTCTGGATGTTTTTCATCCAAAACGAGCACATTCACGATTATTATTCGTGCCTAGAGCAGGTATAACCTTAAACGCAACTCTGGACGTGCAGGTCATATGTGATCAGGCAGTGACATCCAGGTTCTTGGTAACACCCCAGCCATGTCTCCTCTACGTGCCCTTTCAGACATGGATGTCCTCACTAGGGACGTCCCCAGAGCCAGCTTCTAAACATCTCTATGCCAATTTTCAAATGTCCAAAGCATGAAAAGGGCTTCTAAAATTCCACCTTTAAAGATTTTTTTGATGGGCACGGAATAGAAAAACGATGCTTTCTGAATAATACTCCATGGGGCTGATGTAGAAACCCTGCACTATACTCTAGCATAACATTTTGCTGCACATTTTCCTACATTAATCTGTCCGATACAGAAAGCAAGGTAGCACAGGAGTCACCAGCAAAATCACTGCACTAAAGCATAACACAGTGAGCATGCTAATTGCATGAAAAATAGTACATTTTTAGCTGCTCCCGATGTAAAATAACTGTGCTGACCCAGCCTCAAGCAGGTGTAAAGATGCAGTGGAAGCAAAAAGATAATCTGAGGTGACGTTTTAAGATATCACCTCAGATGACCTTACCTCCATGATCACTGCCCTCTCCCCCTCAAACTAAGTAGGTGGCCTAGTGGCTCTTGGCCCCCACCCACTGAACCTTTCCAAAAGGGTCGCCCTTCCCCTTGGTACCTTAAATTTTTGAGACTTGAGAGGGATTCCCACATGCTCCTGCCTCTGCATCAACATCTTGAAAGATGGTGGCTCCTGACCCTGCACAATGCATCCTGGAATGCATTGGGTTCAATCAGTTTGCCTTATAAAACAAAAATTGTCTTATATGATGGTGACTCCCTGCGGTGCATGTTGGGATCATTAACGGTGTGTCCGAAGATGCATTCTGGGATGTCACTGCCATATAAGGAGCTTTTGCTTTATATAGCAGTCCAGTCCTGCTCGCTGCATCTCAGAATGCATTGTTCGGACCCAGGTGCCACCATTTTTCAAAATGAGGGCAGCAACGTGTGGACAGAGGGAGCCCAGTCCTTTTGGTGTGCTTCAGGGGAAGTGGAGGCTAGGGCTATTAGACCATTTCTTTGGTTCAGGAAAGGACCCCGATTGGAGGGGGGAAGGGGTTCTGGTTATCTGAGGTGAAGTGACAGACATCACCTTAGATGATCTTTTAAAGCAAACCAGGTGCCAGACTTGATGCAGAGCCCTGTGTGCACGTGTCTGGCTTGCTCCTCTTATTTAATGCTAACTGCGAACAGCTGATAGCTTATAGCATTGCATTTTAATGCTGACCTTTTGGGCAGCATTGGCCCTTTTTGTATGCAAACTAAAGCTCATGCTAGCACTTTGGATCTTCCACATGGGACAGTAGCCAGTTTATTTTCTCTTCCTCACACAAAGTCGAGGTTAGGTGTTCTCTTATTGAACATTTGTGTGTGTAGTAGTGGCAATTCTGAAAGGAAAAAATACTGGAGAACTTATATATGAGACAGAAATTGTTGAAAGTTGTACTCTGTATCCTCCTCATTTCTTGAACAGGTGATAGGTGAAATCCTGGCAATACTGTTCAGTTTAGAAAAAGTTTAATTATAAATGTTAAATGGAGGTGAGTAGGCAAGCTAATTAGTTACCTTTTATAAAAATTCCTTTTTCATGAAACATCAAGAAAATTAGCATAATACTAAACTTATACAAAATCATCAGAAAATATGTTAGAAAATTAAATTATTCTTAATCCCAAATAGAAAAGAGATCAAGATGGGAAATCATGAAAGTGGCCAAAAAGAAAAACAGGTCTCATAAAGAAAACTAATCCATAAAAGCTTAATCCCATATCAAAATTAGACCTTATCTTAAACCACCCTCACCTTAACTAATTTGTCTCCTGTTTCAGCTGCATTCTTATGTCCAGAAAAGTAGATCATTGTGAGGGCTTAAAAATACACATTGCATCAGCTAATTTAAAAATACACTTAAAAAGATTAACAAAAAATGTAGCAGCGTCTCTTTGCCAACCCTGCAAGGAAAAGCAAAACTGTTTGAGCCAAGAAACGATTGACATCCTCTTTGAAAGGCACGGTGTCTTGCACTGAAGGCAAACATTGCTAAAGGTGTAGTTCTTCTCTTTTCTCCAGGTGAATCTTCAAGACGCATAGTGAACTGCTGTTTATCCACAGATAAATTGCGTTTTCCTAGCTTATTTATTTAACAGGTTTTTTTATACCCCTTTATCATTTTAGTCAAAGTGGTTTACATTGTAACTTGAACTTGGTTACAGGGATATTGATAACTTGGATTCTTCTGAAATAGTGTGGGGGGGGGGGGGGGTTACGTGATTTGCCCCAAGCCACAAGGAGTGCTGGTGGGAATTGAACCCTGGTCTCTTGGTTCCCAAGCCAGTGCCTTAACCACTAGGCTGCTACTCCACTCCAAAGAGCAAAATAATAGGTTTTACTTGTGGGGTGGAGTGTGGGAAGGGAATTTTGGATTTAGCTCATACCTCTTTCAGGAATAGTTCAAGGCGAGTTACATTCAAGTTCTGTAGATATTTTCGTATCCCTTGGAGGGCTTACAATCTAAGTTTGTACCTGAGGCCAGATCACAACAATTTGAACCAGACTTCCCTGGTTCTCAGCCCACAGCTCTAACCATTACCCATCCATAAGAGACAATAAAGGTACCTTGAGAAAATTCAGAACTCACAGATTGGAAATCTTTGCAGTGTTTTCCAAGTTCTCTAGCATTTTGTGAGCAGTGATCTTATCCTGAATAGTGACCACCTGAACAGAGACCTTCTGGGGCTATCTGATGCTCCAGAGCTCTATTTTGAACATTGTGACTATTCAAACCTGCCTTAGAAACTGAAAACAATTAGGAACAGATTTCTCCAGATCAAATTTGGAGGAGAAGCTGTTGAGAAACTCCCACTACCTCCAACCTTCTGCCAGTAAAGAGGCACCAGGAATCTTTGCTGGTGGATTCGTAGACTTAGCTTGAGACTGTGATGTCGTCTTCAGCAGTAACAATTCTGTTCATGGAACTCTGCTGATGGCTCAATCTTCAGAGCTGCACTGCTTTGAGACAGAGATGCTCCCACGAGATTTGGGGTTGTGGCTTCTAGTGGAGAATAGACCTGAGTATGCACGATGTCATAACAGGCCTCTAACATTCTCTCCCCTTTGCACCCCAAGAACAGTGGCAATGTCAGCTCATCAGGCATCAAGGAGACTGCACCCTCCAGCTGGATAGGATCTTTCACTGCCTCTTAGACAGTGTGTCCCGTGAGCTATATCAGGGACATTGGACTCAAAAGCTTCATCATTGATTGCCACAATCAGAAAACTTGCAACGTGGCTACCTTCTTTAACTCTCCTTTTGCCTATTTAAAGGAGAAGAAAAAAGCAGAAGGGAAACTTAAAATGAATGACAGTATAGGAAGAGCACCCAGTCCCAGCATCAAATCTATCCTCAAATCTCCAGCCCCTTTCCTCCCACTCCCACATCCAGCATCTCCCTTCTATCCCCTTCTATCCCCTTATTTCCCACTCTTCTTCATGTCCAGCATATTTTCCCCTTCTCTTCCCCCTCTCCCATCCCATTCCATGGTCCAGCATCTCCCTTTCTATCCCCCCCCCCATCCCCACCATGGGTCATTATCTCCCTGCTGCTTTCCTCTTCACCTGCCTCACTCCGTGGTCCAGTATCTTCCGTCTTTCCTCTCTGGTTCATCATTTTCCCTCTGACCACCCTATCTTCTTGCCACACCCTCTGTAGTTGCCCAGCACAGTGGTACTGAAAGTCGCAGAGGCACTAATAGAAGGAAAGACGTGCGGTAGATCCTTTGTTCTCTTGCGTTATGAAAAGCCTGGCTGCATCCTACCCGCCTTGGCTTATGAGTGTAAGCGCACAAAGGCTCCATGGCACTCGCTTCCTTCCTATTACTGCTTATACCGCTTTCGTTGCCACTGGCGCAGGGAGCAATAGGAGGAAGAGGAAAGGCGTCCCGACCCAGTTCCTCACGCAAAGATGCCGTAGTCTGTGAATGAAAGAAAGAGACATGCATCATTGTGTCAGACTGTAAGCATGCACTTTTCAACTTGTTATATGTTGTGCAGGGATAGGTTTGGCAATATTCTTCTAATCTGCATTAGATTCTTTGTGTTTTACTGGTTCATGTGGAAACAAATGAACCATAATAGCTTGCTGAGATTGCTTTGGCATTCAAGGTCATGGAAAGGTCAGTGTTTTTGTTTCAGAGCATAAGACTTGATTCTGATGTTAAAAAATAGTGCATGTACATCTCTTGCAAATACATTGCACATTTTATATAAATACATTTGATTGAAAGGACATTTTAGAAATGTTTTCTGTAATTTAGCACAGGAGCCTAGTGAAGGATGCATGTATTATCCATCAAAGAAAGGCCTTACTAGCTGAACTTTTTTTTGGCATATGGTATTCATATAGTTATAATTTCTCAACTTCTTAGAGAAAAACAAGAGATGAATCAACTGTGATTTATAAATACCATTGAATTTCAGAGAGGAAAAATTCTTAACTGCCCTACAAACTAATATGCTGTTTACATTTATTGCCATTGTAAGGAAAATAAAACACTGCTGTTGATTATCAGCTTTCTAAGATAATTAAAAGTACTGAAACAAGCCTCGAAATAAACTTGGACTGAACTCCCATTGAAGGGAGCCTCCACTCCTTCCATACTAGCTCACATCCATGACGATGAAAATGTCCTCTTGGGTATCATCGGGCATGTCCTACTCCAGGTTCCCGTAAGAGGAGTGAACAGTGGAGGGCGTACTTTGGGTGCGGAGGCATCTAGGTGCACTGGAACACATCCGCTGGTCAGCTTTCTCCGTTTTCAGAGTATCTGCTTTAGTAGCCTCGTGTGAACTTCAGACTGCTTGAAAGCTATGGCTGAACAAGGCCTACATCAGCTAGGACTGATGGACTTTCAGCTATTCTTAGGCCATTCTTGTTAGAGCAGGAATCTTGCCTCAGAGTCTGACTATAGCCCATCAAAATCTGAAAATTTGGTGTGCATGTGGCACAGTGCTTGTGTGGGGTTCAGGCAAGTCTTTCCTGGTTGATTTCCTTATTTAAAACATAGACTACGCTAACTACAGTTCCAAGTGGGTTGCAGTTTAAACATACCTAACATGTTAAATATTACCAAGGTTTTTGTAGGGTCTTCTACAGCTCCCCTTTGCCATATTATCACCTGTTTTGAAGGTGAGGAAGCCCTAAATAGTGTCGTCCAGATGGAGAATTCACATTTGTCTCAGAATTATTACTGGAGTGTTAGTTGCTTGGAAAAGACCTCTGGGAATTCTTTATATACAGATTGTACTGTACCACAAATCAGATGTAGCTTTAATTGCCCTTATTTAGTTAAATTTATATACTGCAAATCTAAAAGTCTAAATGGTTTACAAAAAAACAAGGCCAGTGAGGCTTTACATAGAACAAGGACTTAAAAGAAAATGTTACATAAAACTATGATAGACAAATCAATAGCTGGTAATTAAATTGTTATTTAAGAAATGTTCCATATATAGGTGTGTTTTCAGTTTCCATTTAAAGTTCAATAGATCACTGATGGCACAAAGTTCATACGGGCGCATGTTCCAAAGAATTGGAGAAAGAGAGCTCTCCTTGATGTTGTGAAACTAACCCTGGCGTAAGCTGGAGGCACATGGAGTGAGTTGAGGGAACATGTCCTTCTCCTATCATCTGGTGCTTTCAGAATCTGAGTTTGAAGGTAGGAAGCAGACAAACCATGACAGACTTTGAATGTAGTTAAGAGAGATTTGAATTTAATTCGCTGGGAAACAGGTAGCCAGTGCAGCTGTTTGAGACGTGGTGTAATGTGCTCTGATCAGGAGGTGTTAGAGGAGACGAGCAGCTGTATTCTTTGCAAGTTGGAGAGGATGAATAGCGTAGTTAGGCAGGCCCTGAAGTATGTGATTGCAGAAGTTGAGGTGTGGGAATATGAGGGTTTGCAAAACAGAGCGAAAGTCATGCAGCTCTAGGAGCGGCCTTAGGTGTTGGATACTCTTGAGTTTATAATAAATGTTTCATACTGTGTGACTTGTGTGAAGAGAGGGTGAAATCTCCAGGAACAAGCAGGAATGTAGTCTTCACATATGGGTATCGTTGGTACTGACGGAGCCTGCATGGGAATGCTCCCCAGCATCCAATTAGGAAGCTTTTGGGAGCATTCCACAGCGCCTGCGTGCTGCCTTCCCGCCTTTCCCAACTGCCTCTCTCCAGTTCTTCGTTTTCCGCGGAGCCAGCAGGTCGTGTTCCTGTCACCGCAGAAAATTGTTTTCCTTATTCTTCTTTTTGTGGTCGCGTCTGCCTTCCTCGACACTATACCGGTACCGCTGGTTCTTCCTTCTTTCTTTCTTTAAAAAAAAAAAAATATATATATACTATTCTTTTTTCCAAACTTTTCCAGGTGCATGTGCCATTTTGGGCCTTAGGCCCAAAATTTCCTCCACTATGGAGAAACCTGCACCAAGTGTGGCGGTACCATCTCCGTCACCGACACCCACGAGTGGTGTCTTAAATGTTTAGGTCCTGACCACTCCATCTCCGAGTGCATGGCTTGTGCCATGATGTCCAAAGGGGTCAACAGAACTGAGCTGCAAAGCTCAGTGCCCTTTTTCCCTCCGATGCAGCTTTGGTGGCATCGACGTCTTCTAGGGCTTCGTCTTTCTCCCATGGATCTCAGGTAACTAAACATAAGTCCAGCTGGTCCTCAAAGGGTAGATCTCCTTCCAAGCATCGAGATGCCTCTGGCGTCACCCTTGAGGGTTCCATACCGGCAAAATTGCCTCGGCGGGAGGCTTCGGCTTCCAAAGCATTATCGGGGATCCAGGATGTTCTTGAGGCCTTGACCTCGGCAGAACTACTGGTGCCATGCTCTAGGGTACTGGCTGTCTCCAGTACTGACACCCAGGCATCGGCAGCATCGATAGACCAGAGGTTCCTGGCTATTGAACGCAGTCTGGCGGCTCTCCTTGCGGCATCGATGCCCTCAGAACCGCGTCAGATGGTTCAACCGGCACCGATGCCGGTACCGATGACATCGACATCAGCTTTGCCAGCACCCAGTCATGCGATGCCTTCTGGTGCCGATAGACTGGTACCGATTAACCCCGGTACCGACTTTGGTCGGTACGTGTATCGGGCTCTTCAAGAGCATCCGGATAGACGATACTTCGTATCCTCAGAGGACTCCGAGGATTCTGATAGCTCTGCCGGTACTGGGATACTTCTCCTGGAGGAGCCTTCCTCTCCTAAACGAAGGATGTCTCCTCCAGAAGATATCTCCCTTCAAGATTTCATCAGGGAGGTGGCTCGTGGATTGTCCATTACTGTGGTTCCTGAGACAGAGCCCAGAGCTAAGGAGTTGGAGATGTTACAATATCCCAAAGCTCCTAAGGAGGCAGCTACCTTGCCTATCCATGAGATCTTACATGATCTCATGTTGAGAATGTGGGAGACACTTCTCACCACCTCTCCTCACTCTCGCAGACTGGATACCATGTATCAAGTCCCTCCTTGTCCTGGGTTCCAGAAAACTCAGCTTCCTCACCACTCTCTTGTAGTGGAATCAGCTATGAGAAGGATCAGGAGTGCAAAGAGGCATGCCTCTAATCCTCCAGGACGTGAGTGTAGAACTCTGGATGTCGTACTTTCCAGGCTTCCATGCTTCCTGCCAGGATCAGTTCCTATATCTTATATATGGGAATGTTCCTGAAAGAAGTCACAGGTGATTTAGAGGTTTTGAGCCCTCTTCTTCCTGAGAATAGAAGGCAGGATTTTCTCACACTGGTCAAACATAGTCAGGATGTGTCTAATTTTGTCAACCGTGCAGCTTTTTACTGTTTTGAGTGCATAAGCAGAACCTCTGCCATTGCCATAGGTGCACGTAGAATTGCCTGGCTCCAGGCATCCAATTTGGAGCTCTGGGTGCATGACAAACTGGGCAAAATCCATTGTACAGGTGAGAATCTATTTGGAAAAAATTGGCAAGAAAAAGCCAATGAATTAGATGCTGACAACTCCACTTTGGATAGGCTATCCAAAGCCACAGCTGATCCTGCGAGAAAGGCTTCTTGAAAGATTTCTTTCTTCTCAAAAAAGAAGAGGTTTTATCCCTCTTATTCCCAGCAGGGATGTTCTGCAGGTCAGCCTGCCCGGAAGGACCACCTAAACAAAGGAAAGCGAAGACTGCTAAGCCTCAACCATCTCAGCAGTCTCAGCCGCCACAAGACCTTTGACTTTCATTTAGAGAACTTAGCCTTCCACCATTCCAGGAAGGTTATGTCACTTTGCCCCCAGGAGGGAGCAGATAACAGCAGAGCATTGGACACTCTCCATCATAAGAGAGGGGTACAAACTGCGCTTCCTGTGGCATGACCCCTCACACAATGGTAAGACAGTTCAATTCTCAGACCTTTCTCATCAACCTGTTAGATCAAGAGGACACCATACTTCTTGCCCAAGGGGCAATAGAAGAAGTACCCATTCATCAACAGGGTTTTACTCCCCCTATTTCCTTATCCCAAAGAAAACAGGGGGATACAGACCTATTTTGGACCTCAGAGAATTGAACAAATTCCTGTTCAAAGAGAAATTCAAGATGATTTCTCTAGGAACTCTGCTGCCATACCTTCAGTCAGGATTGGCTTTGTTCTCTAGTTCTCAAGGATGCGTACACCCATGTTCTCATACATCCAACTCACAGAAAGTTCCTTCGGTTCCTTTTTCAAGGAAAGCACTACCAATACAGGGTGCTTCCCTTTGGCCTGGCCTCAGCTCCAAGAGTGTTCACGAAATGCATGGCTGTGGTAGCAGCATTTCTCCGCACTCTAGGCATATTTGTCTTCCCCTACTTAGACGTCTGGCTCATTCGAGCCCCATCAGAGTCAGAGGCTAGGACTTCTCTATCTTGCACAATGCGTATCCTTCAGTATTTGGGACTAGTCATAAACATCCCAAAATCCAGTCTAACTCCCACTCAGTCTTTAGAATTCATAGGAGCTTTGCTGGATACCAAAAAGGCAAGGGCCTATCTCCCCCAGGCCCGTTACCTTCGCATGGTGCAATTAGCTTCTCAAGCAGTGCTAAAACCTCATCTCACTGCCCAAGAAATGCTACAACTACTAGGCCACATGGCATCCACAGTGCAAGTGGTTCATTATGCTCGCCTCCATATGAGAGCAGCCCAGTGGACTTTATCCACCCAATGGACCCAGGCATCAGGGTGCCTGTCAGACAAAATAGCAAACACAAATTGCCTTATTTTTTCCCTCCAATGGTGGCAGTCCACTCAGAACCTGTTGCTGGGGTCCCCTTTTCAACAACCCTTACCCCAGGCAACTCTCACAACAGATGCTTCACCAGTGGGTTGGGGAGCTCATCTGCAAGACCTCTCCACCCAAGGCACCTGGACTCCACAGGAGACTCATCTGCATATCAATCTCTTAGAGCTCAGAGCAATCTTCCTTGCTCTTCGAGTGTTCCATACCCTGCTCAGCTACAAGACAGTCCTCATTCATACGGACAATCAGGTAGCCATGTTCTACATGAACAAGCAGGGGGGAACAGGCTCTCTGTCGCTTTGCAATGAAGCTTTGTGACTTTGGGCCCTCGCCAGAGAGCATCAGATTCATCTCCTGGCAGTGTACCTCCCAGGCATGCAAAACTCTTGGGCAGACAGACTCAGTCGAGTTCTGCTTCCACACGAACGGTCTCTACATGCAGACCAGGTGGCCAAGATCTTTAAAATTTGGGGAACCCTGGACATAGACCTCTTTGCAAGTCCGTTGAATGCCAAACTTCCCCGGTTCTGTTCCAGAATTCCGGCTCAGGGCTCTCAGGCCAGGGATGCTTTCCTTCTTCACTGGGGTCAAGACTTCCTTTATGCCTTTCCACCCATTCCCCTAATTCCCAAAACCCTATTCAAGCTTCAGAGAGACAGAGGGCGCATGATTCTCATAGCTCCACATTGGCCACGGCAAGTGTGGTATCCTCTGCTTCTACATCTCTCTCAAGCTCCCTCCCTGGAGTTAGGATCTGCTCCAGATCTCCTGTCTCAGGAGGACGGAATGTTATGGCATCCCAGTCCCCAATCTCTGCACCTCAGAGCTTGGTTGCTGAAGGCCTAGATCTTCATGATCTTAACCTCCCTCAGCAAGTAAAGGATGTCCTTTATGCTTCCAGAAAGCCTTCCACAAGACGCTCTTATGCTTTCAAGTGGAAAAGGTTTACCATATGGTGTTCACAGAAGGGTATTACCCCCTTGCGATACCTCTGGAATCATTACTGGAGTATCTCCTTCATTATTCCAATGCAGGACTTAAAACTAACTCAGTAAGAGTCCATTTGAGTGCTATTGCAGCTTCTCTCAAGCCTCTAAACGGACAACCTATCTCCTCCCATCCTCTTTTAACAAGATTTATGAGAGGCCTCCTTCTAACTAAGCCTCCCATTAGGCCACCACAGGTGGCATGGGACTTAAACCTGGTTCTTGTTCAGCTCATGAAGCCACCTTTCGAACCCCTAGCTACTACCTCATTGAAATTCCTTTCTTGGAAAGTTATCTTTCTCATTGCAATCACATCAGCACGCCGCATCAGTGAGTTGCAGGCACTAGTAGCTAATCCACCTTATACAAGGTTTCATCATGACAAGGTAGTCCTTAGGACTCATCCACACTTTATGCCAAAGGTGGTCTCGCCTTTTCATCTTAATAAAGCAGTCTACTTGCCTGTGTTCTTTCCAAGACCTCATGCATCAAATGCAGAAAGGAATCTTCATATTTTGCACTGTAAAAGAGCTTTAGCCTTTTACTTGCAAAGAACACAGCAGCATAGAAAGTCCTCTCAACTCTATGTTGCTTTTGATCCTTCTCATTTGGGACTTCCAGTCTCCAAGAGAACACTGTCCAACTGGATTGCACAGTGTATTTCTTTGCCTATCAGAGTAAGAACCTTCCTCTGGAGGGCCATGTCACAGCTCACAATGTGAGAGCCATGGCAGCTTCAATGGCTCATCTACACTCTGTCTATCGACGACATCTGTCGAGCAGCCACTTGGGCCTCGGTTCATACCTTCACAGCCCATTACTGCTTGGATAAGAACTCCTGCCGGGATGCCTTGTTTGGTCAGGCTGTTCTCCAACACCTGTTCCATATCTAATCAACTCCTACCCGCCATCCCTGGTTGGATGCCAGAGATCCATGGGGGGGAAGTGGAGCCATTCACAGGGACACACAACTTCTGGGGTCTCTCACTGGCATCTAAAGCTAGGGAGTCCCCTTATGTGAAGACTACATTCCTGCTTGTTCCTGGAGATAGCATAGTTACTCACCTGTAACAGGTGATCTCCGGGAACAGCAGGAATTTAGTCTTCACAACCCACCCACCTCCCCTAGGAGTTGTATCTCTATTTATCTCTTTCCCTTTCCCTCTCTCTCTCTTTGTCTCAGCTTTAAACTCAACTGGAGAGAGGCAGTTGGAAAAGGCGGGAAGGCAGCATGCAGGCGCTGTGGGATGCTCCCAAAAGCTTCCTGATTGGACGCTGGGGAGCGTTCCCGCGCAGGCTCTGTCGGTACCGATGATACCCCATATGTGAAGACTAAATGGGAGGAGTAGCCTAGTGGTTGGGGCAAGGTACTTCAGGCCGGAAGGTCGGGGGTTCAAATCCCACTAGAGGACAGCAACCTTGGGCCGGAAGGACTGGGGTTTCTAGTCCCACAGATGCTCCTTGTGGTCTTGGGCAAGCCACTTAACTCTCCATTGCCCATGTTCCCTGTAAGTATTAGTGTATGTGTCTCATATCCCCGCATGTTAAATGTATCCCCCAATTGTGTTGTGACCGCTTTGATTGAAGGATAAGGCGGTATACAAAACTGTCTAAATAAATAAATAAATAAAAATAAATTCCTGCTGTTCCCGGAGATCACCTGTTACAGGTGAGTAACTATGCTCTACAGTTTATTGCCTATCGTTCAATGTAATGTTCAAACTGTTGAGTTCTCTGAAACCGCTTTGATTCATGAAAAGCAGTAAATAAGCACAAATAAATATAAATAAATATTTCCCTGACCTCTTGGGAAATACAGATAGAATACTATTTCTCTCAATGGCTCTCTGCTGATCATATCTCTGTACAGGATCATCTTCAATTGTCTGAGGTGCAAACTTAGATCTAGATTTACTAATGTGCGTTAACATATAATACGTGTTAATGTGATTTGACACACATTCATGCAAGCACCATTATTTATTGATAAGTACATAAGTTATTTTAATTGTGCTATTATGTTCAAACTTTTTATTCAATTTCCAACAACCATAACCAAGATAAACAGGCAGGCATAACCAAGATAAACAGGCAGGCTTAATTGTGCTATTAATTCAGTCCCTTAGATTTTAAGCTTCTAGGGCTAGGGAAATGACAATGTACTTGAATGTAACTCACTTTCAGCTACCAAGTCTTGGTGTTCAGGGATTCATCCAAGCTCATTATCTAGATTTAAGATGTTATCCTAGTTCAGTTTAGTAAACTCATTGCCTCAGACAGTGCTAGTAGTTTCAATGAGTTTTTCCTTCCTTATTGAAGGCAAATTGAGTTTAGGTTGTTCCATTTCCACTGGACATTATGAACTCCAGTCTGAGCCAAGGATAAGTTAGAGAAGTAGAAACTATCTAGGATTCACCCTCTGCTAAAGAAAGCAAACTTAGACCCTTCAGAGCAGAATAACTATTTCTGATATTCCTTTCATAGCAAAATCCTCTGGGGAAAAAAAACTATTGCTCAGCAGATTATTCAGTTCCTCTGTTAACGACTCTTTCGACCTGCATCAATCCAGATTTCAGTGCTGCTATAGTACCAGTACTATATTCAATGAAATAATCTAACAGTCACCTTAGTCTTGTCAACGAAGTAATGTTTGTCACTCCTATAATTAATTTAACAAAAAGATATACAATCTCTGTCAATTCAGTGGTCCACTTGAATAATAAAGCATAATTCAATAGCATAGTTTTGTCTAAATACTACAGTACTTAGCTTCATTAAAGAATCATCCGTTGAACAGCATAAATCCTCTGACACAGCACCATGTTTTGAATCATCCAGGATTTTGTTTCAAGGTTAGTAGTAGCAATCCTACAGCATTTTCCACTTGCTCATCTTATTAGATCGATTCACAAATTTAAACCTGATATATATGCTCATTGTCCTAGGAAACCTAACCTCAGGGCAGCACCTGACAAGGATGCCAACTCATTTCTCAAAGCAATGGATTCGCTACAATACAATCAACTGATCAAGAACCCCACAAACAGACTGGGAATGAACCCCAACCTTATATTCATTCCCAAATCACTACAAGAATGCAACATGGTCATCCCCCCCCTTCAATCTCACCGACGCCGTGGTCTGATCACCACCTAATAACCTTTACAGTATGAATCGACCAACCTATAAAACATCAGGAAGAACCCCCTCAATGAAAGAAGATTCAAGGCCTTTGACAAGGAAGTCTTCTTGAACCCCCTATGGGAAACGCATGCAGCAGACCCCACCGCTCCTTGGTACCCCCAACAAAATCAGGAAGGTAAAGAGGGAATTAAGGAAACTTGAAAGGATATGGAGACAAAATAAAGTCCCTGACATGCTAAACCTGTACAGAGCCAAACAAAGACTACAACAGCCTGATGAACAGTTGCAAGCAACAGCACCATACAAATATCATCATGAGATCAGCGAACAAGCCACAAGAACTTTTTGACATATAGTCTGAACACTCACCAGAGATGCTACACCCCTGAAGTGCATCCTCAAGACATGGCAAACTATATAATCGAAAAGCACAGAAAACTCAAAAGGAACATACTGATGACACCTTCAAATTACATGAAAGACCTAGCCTCTGCTCAAGCCTGGGGAGATTTCTCCATACCATCTGTTCAACAAATAGAGAAGATAGTCACCGAGCTCAACACAATCACATCTTCGACTGACCCATGTCCTGTACAGTGGATAAAAGCCGCGAAGGGTCAGCTCATTCAATCTATACACAAGATTGTTAAATCATCCTTACAGCACAGACACATGCTATCATTCCTCAAATAAACATCTGTTCGACAGATATTAAAGAACACATCACTTTGGGCGGTATGCCACAGGACCAATTCTGCAATCTCCAGCCTACCATTTCTTGCAAAAATCATAGAAAAAAACTGTGCATGTTGCCAAAAAAGCATCTTTCAGGAAATGGAAAAAGGAGCCACAAGCACTGGCAAGTTCGATGCAAGGCATTGATAAGGCAGGCAAAGAGAATTTGAGAAGAAGCTTTTTGTGGAAGCAAAAACATGTAGTAATGACTTTTTCAAGTACATTCGTAGTAAAAAAAAAACCTGTGAGTCAGTTGGACCATTGGATGATAGGAGGGGTAAAAGGGGCACTAAGAGGGGACAAGGCCATAGCAGAGAGACTGAATGAATTCTTTGCTTCGGTCTTTACTGAAGAAGATGTAGGGATGTTACCCGGGACCGAAATGATATTTAAAGGTGATGCCGCAGAAGAATTGAAAGAAATATCAATACACCAGGAAGATGTATTACAACTATTTGATAAACTGAAGAGTAGCAAATAACCTAGCTTGGATGGTATACATCCAAGGGTGTTGAAAAAACTGAAATATGAGATTGCAAACCTACTATTAATAATCTCTGAACTATCATTAAAATCATCTGTAATACCTGAAGATTGGAGGATGGCCAGTGTAATGCCAATTTTTAAAAAGGGTTCCAGGGATGATCCAGGAAACTACACACCAGTGAGCTTGACGTCAGTACTAGGAAAAATGGTAGAAACCTATATAAAGAACAAAATTACTGAACATGTAGATATTCATGACTTAATGGGAGACAGCCAACATGGCTTTAGACAAGGAAGGTCTTGTCTTACTAATCTGTTATGTAACAAAAAGTCAAAACATGTAAAGCCTAGAAAAAATTGGTTAAATAACAAATAATTTTTCTGTCGGCGTCCGCTGACTTGAGATGGGGAGAAGGAAAAACCCCCCTCTCGTTGTCAGCAGAGACCTTTTTGTGACTTTATTTAATACCTAAAATTACCAAAATGCATAGAGTGAAAAATATCACTTAACTGAGCGCTGGCAGAAGGGGCAGCAAGAGATGAATCAGCGACATGCATGTTTCGAGCCCCGAAGGGACCCTGTATCAAGCTGTTCCCAGAGATACCTCTGGGAACAGCTTGATACAGGGTCCCTTCGGGGCTCGAAACATGCATGTCGCTGATTCATCTCTTGCTGCCCCTTCTGCCAGCGCTCAGTTAAGTGATATTTTTCACTCTATGCATTTTGGTAATTTTAGGTATTAAATAAAGTCACAAAAAGGTCTCTGCTGACAACGAGAGGGGTTTTTTTCCTTCTCCCCATCTCAAGTCAGCGGACGCCGACAGAAAAATTATTTGTTATTTAACCAATTTTTTCTAGGCTTTACATGTTTTGACTTTTTGTTACATTATTACCCCTAGGGGGTGTCATCACATTGTTGGAGGTTTTTGCATTTTGGATTACTAATCTGTTATGCTTTTCTGAAGGTGTGAATAAACAGGTAGACAAAGGTGAGTCAGTTGATATAGTGTGTCTGGATTTTCAGAAAGCCTTTGACAAGGTCCCTCATGTGAGACTTTTGGCGAAATTAAAAGTCATGTGATAGGAGGAAGTTTACTATTGTGGATCGGGAACTGGTTAAAAGATAGAAAGCAGAGGGTAGGGCTAAATGGCCAATTTTCCCAATGGAGAAAGGTGAATAGTGGAGTACCCCAGGGATCTATGCTGGGTCCACTGCTTTTTAACATATTCATAAATGACCTGGAAATGGGAATAACGAGCGAAGTAATCAAATTTGCAGATGACACAAGACTATTAAAAGTTGTTAAAACCCATGAGGATTGTAGAAAATTGCAAGAGGACCTTGATAAATCGGAAAACTGGACATCCAAATGGCGGATGAAATTTAATGTGGACAAGTGCAAAGTTATGCACCTAGGAAAGAACAACCCAAACTATGGTTATACGATGCAAGGTTCCACATTGGGAACCACCATCCAGGAAAAAGATTTAGGAGTCATCGTGGATAATATGTTAAAACCCTCCGCCCAGTGTGCTGCTGCGGCCAAGAGAGCAAATAGAATGCTAGATATCATAAGGAAAGGAATGGAGAATAAATCAAAGGATATTGTAATGCCTCTGTATCGTTCCATGATGCGACCACACCTTGAATATTTGTGCAATTCTGGTTGCTGTATTTTTAAAAGGATATAGCGTCATCAGAAAAGGTACAGAGAAGAGCCACCAAAATGGTAAAAGGGATGGAAAGATACCCCTATGAAGAGAGGATAAAAAGGTTAGGACTCTTCAGCCTGGAAAAGAGACGACTGAGGGGAGATATGATAAAGGTCTCTAAAGTAATGAATGGAGTTAAATGGGTTAACGTAGGTCAATTGTTTACACCATCAAAATATAGAAAGAATAGGGAACATGTAGTGAAGCTACCGGGTAACCTATTTAAGACTAATAAGAGAAAATATTTTTTCACTGAACGTGTAATCAAACTCTGGAATTTGATAATGGAGGATGTAGTAAAAGCTATTAGTGTAGCCTGGTTTAAAAAAGGTTTGGACAAGTTCTTGGAGGAAAGTGCCATAAGCCATTATTAAAAGGGAACCGGGATATCTACTGCTTGACCCAATACAAGCATTGTGGAACCTATGTCCTTTGGGGAATCTGCTAGGTAATTGTGACCTAGATGGAAACAGGATGCTGGGCGTTATGGACCTTGGTCTGACCCAGTATGGCATATCTTATGTTCTTAAATACAGTTGCAGGACCATATGGATCCATGCATCACTAGACTCTCACCAATATAGCTTCAAGCCTCGCCATAACATGGAAACACTGTTAGCCTCACTTTTCGACAACATCATAAGGGGAATAGGCAGCATCAAATCTGGGTGGTTCCTCATATTCATGGACATCTCTTCCGCCTTTGACACCGTGTCACATAATTTCTTGATCCAACACCTACAGGACATTGGCATCTACAATGATTCACTTCCTACCTAAAGAATAGATTACAACAAGTCAAATGCGGAACAAACAACTTGATGCCTTTCACTGTAGCACAAGGCATTATAAGAACATAAGATATTCCATACTAGGTCAGACCAAGGTACATCAAGCCCAGTATCCTGTTTCCAACAGTGGCCAATCTAGGTCATACGTACCTAGCAGTTTCCCCAAAAGACACAGGTTCTGCACCTCCCTCAATTCTCTTTAATATATACATACACACCATTTGCAGCATCATCAAGAAGCATAACATACTATATCACTTATGCTGATGACCTCATGGTATACACCCCAGTCACCTGGAGGCACCATAACCCAATGCCTGGAAGATGCAACCACCTGGCTCAGCAGTAACAACCACACTTTAAACTGCAGCAAAACTGAAGCACTCTATAACACTAGAAACACCAAGTTCAACCCTCCGCAAACAGTCCACCTATTAAACCAGACAATATCTGTGAAAAGTGAATTATGCTATTTGGGAGTCAGACTGGACAAAATCCTCAACCTCCAGATGCACATAAATAAAACTGCTGCAAAATCTTATCACAGGCTAAAACTCATTAGGAGCCTAAAACCACTCCTAAACCAGGACCATTTCCAGACATTATGCAGGCTATCACCCCCCCCCCCCCCCAATACTGGATTATGGCGATTCACTCTTCCAAGGACTCTCAAAGCAAGCCACACATCCTCTACAGCTGGGGCATAACACAACAGCATGCATCATCACTGGAACATCCAAGACAGACCACATCACACTTGTATTATGCCAACTACACGGGCTCCCAATCCAAGTTTTGGCCAAATTCAGAACTATACTGAACATCTTCAAAATCCTGCCCCACTCCTCAGCAGATATTCTGGAGGACTTGATCATAAGAGACACAGGCACCCACCCCAGACGAAACAACAACAAACACATGATCAAACGATCCACATCCAAAAGAGTCCTCTCCCTGGCTTTTCCTCACTTATGGAATACCTTCCCTGATGAAATGCAAGCTTCTAGAGATATCAAAGACTTTAGAAAGAAACTGAAGACCCTTTTGTTCATAGAACACTATGGAAACGTCACCTAGTCCAGCAACTGCACTGGTCTCCCCTCCTTCGAACCTGTTGCACCATTAGAACTGCTTTCTGTTAACATGACCAAACTGTAAATGACATGCTCCAACTGTAAATAAGTGCCCTGCATGCCATCCTTTTGATCCTAGTTCATTGTATCAAGTTTAAGTTCAGGGTGCAATGTAAACCGTTTTGATTAGAGGATAAGGCGGTATAGAAGTCTGGTTAAATAAATAAATAAAATAATGGTGATGTTGCAATGATGTAACCTGCCATCCGGTAAGTTTCATGAATGTCATGCTACCTAACTGGACCTTGCAAAACTTAGCCTCAGGAAACAGGTATTAGAGGTGTATCCCTGAAATGGTTCCATTCCTATTTGTTATGTCCAATCTCCAGGAACAAGCAGGAATGTAGTCTTCACATATGGGTATCGTCAGCACTGACGGAGCCCGCGCGGGAATGCTCCCCAGCGTCCAATAGGAAAGCTTTTGGGAGCATCCCACAGTGCCTGCGTGCTGCCTTCCCGCCTTTCCTAACTGTCCCTCTCCAGTTCTTCGTTTTCCGCGGAGCCGACAGGTCGCACATCCTGTCACTGCAGAAAAATTCCCTCCTTATACTTTTTTTGTGGTCGAGTCTGCCTTCCCTCGACACTATACTGGTACCGCTGGTGGTTCTTTTCTTTTTTTATAAAAAACCTCCCAAAAAACAACCCTTTGTTTCTGGAGTCTTTTTCCAGTAATTTTCTTTTCGGGTGCCACACGCCATTTTGGGCACTAGGCCCAACTTTTTCCCTCAGAATGGAAAAACCCGCTTCGGGTTTTAAAAAGTGTTCTAAGTGTGGCGGTACCATCTCCGTCACCGACACCCATGAGTGGTGCCTCAAATGTTTAGGTCCTGACTACTCTATTTCAGAGTGTGTTGCCTGTGGGATGATGTCAAAAAGGGGCCAGCAAAACCGAGCTGCTAAGCTTAGCACCCTTTTTCCTTCCGATGCAGCCTCCATGGTATCGACGTCCTCCAGGGCTTCATCTTGCTCCCAGGGATCTCAGGTAACTAAACATAAATCTAGCCGGTCCTCAAAGGGTAGATCTCCTTCTAAACATCGAGATGTCTCTGGCGTTGCCCTTGAGGGACTTTCACTGGCAAAATTGCCCCGACGTGAGACTTCGGCTTCCAAAGCACTAACGGGGCTCCAGGATGTTCTCGAGGCTTCAACCTTGGCAAAACTACTGGTGCCATGCTCTGGGGTTCCGGCCGCTTTATCTGGCACCGATACCCAAGCATCGGCAGCATCGATAGACCAGAGATTCTTGGCTATTAAACGCAGTCTGGCTGCTCTTCTTACGGCCTCGATGCCCCTCAAACTGCTTCAAACAATTCAACCGGTACCGGCACCAACTCTGGTACTGGTACCGACTGCATTGACATCGGCAGGTATTCTACCGGGACTGAGTCATGCGCTCTATCTGGCATCGACAAGTCGGTACCGGACCACTCCGATGCCTACTTCGATCGGTACCGTGCCTTGCATGACCACCCGGATCGGAGATAATTCGAATCCTCGGATGAGTCTGAAGTCTCTGAAAGCTCTGCCGATACCAGAGTACTTCTTCCCGAGGATTCCTCTTCTCCTCAGCATAGGATGTCTCCACCAGAGGATATGTCCTTTCAGGATTATATCCGAGATGTGGCCCGGGGTCTTTCCATCACAGTGGCTCCTGAAAAAGAGCCTATGGCAAAGGAATTAGAAATCCTACAGTACCCTAAAGCTCCTAAGGAGCCAGCTACCTTACCTATTCATGAGATCTTGCATGATCTTATGTTAAGGATGTGGGAAACGCCTCTAACCACATCTCGTTCTCGAAGACTCAACACCATGTATCGAGTTCCTCCTTGTCCTGGGTTTCAGAAGACTCAATTACCACACCATTCCATGGTGGTGGAATCAGCCATGAGACAGAGTGCAAAAAGGCATGCATCTAATCCTCCAGGACGTGAGTGTAGGACTCTTGACGCCTTTGGACGTCGATCCTTCCAGGCTTCCATTCTCTCTGCTGTGATCAGTTCCTATATCTTGTATATGGGAATGTTCCTTAAGGAAGTCACAGGAGACTTAGAGCTTATGAGCCCTCTCCTTCCTGATGATAAAAGGCAAGATTATCTTGCTCTTGTTAAGCATGCTCAGGATGTTTCCAAGTTTGTGAATTGTGCAGCCTTTGACTGCTTTGAATGCATAAGCAGAACCTCTGCTATTGACATAGGTGCACGTAGAATTGCCTGGCTCTAGGAATCAGACTTGGAAATATGGGTACAGGACAAACTGGGGAATATACCTTGCACAGGAGAGAATCTCTTTAGCAAGAATTGGCAGGAAAAAGCTAATGAGATTAGATGCTGATAATATCACTTTGGATAGATTGTCCAACCCTACAGATGATCCTGCGATGAAAAGATCCTCTAAGAAACCATTCTTCAGCAAGAAGAAAAGGTTTTATCCCGCCTATACCCAGATGGGACATCGTTCAGGTCAGTCTGCCCAAAAAGGACAGCAGCAACAACCTAGGCAACAAAGTAAGCCAAAAGCAGCTAAGCCTCAACCGGCTCAGCCTCCACAGCGGCTTTGACTCCTGTCTAGAGAACTTTGCCTTTCCCTGCCCTAAACGGCCCGGAACCCTCCACCATCCCAGGAAGGTTATGTCATTTTGCCCCCAGATGGGGTCAGATGACAGCAGAAATTTAGACTCTGTCTATTGTAAGAGAGGGGTACAAGCTTCATTTCCTCAGCATGCCCTCTCCTACAATAGTAAGACAGTTCAATTCTCCGACCTCTCTCAACGACTGGTTAGGTCAAGAAGTCACTATGCTCCTTGCTCAAGGGGCAATAGAAGAGGTGCCCATTCCCCAATGGGGTACAGGGTTTTACTCCCCCTATTTCCTTATTCCAAAGAAAACAGGAGGACACAGACCCATTCTAGACCTCAGAGAATTTAACAAATTCCTGTTTAGAGAGAAGTTCAAAATGATTTCTCTAGGAACTCTGCTGCCATACCTTCAGAGTCAGGATTGGCTTTGTTCTCTAGATCTCAAGGATGCGTACACTCATGTTCTCATCCATCCAACTCACCGAAAGTTCCTTTGATTCCTGTTTCAAGGGAAGCACTACCAATACAGGGTTCTTCTTTTTGCCCTGGCTTCTGCACCAAGGGTGTTCACAAAATGTATGGCTATGGTAGCAGCATTTCTCCGCACCCTGGGAATATTCGTCTTCCCTTACTTAGACGACTGGCTCATTCGAGCCCCTTCAGAGCCAGAGGCCAGGATGTCTCTGTTTCGCACAATGCGTATCCTTCAGTATTTGGGACTTGTCATAAACTTCCCAAAGTCCAACCTTGCTCCAACTCAATCCCTAGAGTTTAGAGGAGCTCTTCTGGATACCAGACAGACAAGGGCCTTCCTTCCACAGCCCCACTGCCTTCGCATTATGCAGTTAGCTTCCCAAGCAGTGCTAAAACCTCACCTAACTACTCGGGAAATGTTAGTTGCTAGGCCACATGGCATCTACCGTGCATGTGGTTCCTTATGCTCGCCTCCACATGAGGGCAGCCCAGTGGACATTATTCACTCAGTGGGCTCAGGTATCAGGTTGCCTGTCAGAAAAAATAGTAAACTCAGATCACCTTATTTTGTCCCTCCAATGGTGGCAGCCACCCAAAAACCTTCTGGTGTTGTCTCCTTTTCAGCAACCCACACCCCAAGCCACTCTAACAACAGATGCTTCACAGGTGGGTTGGGGAGCCCACCTGCACAGCCTCTCTACTCAGGGTACCTGGACTCCACAGGAGGCCTATCCTCCATATCAACCTCCTGGAGCTCAGAGCAATATTCCTTGCTCTTCGAGTATTTCACACCCAGCTCATCTACAAAACAGTCCTAGTTCAAATGGACAATCAGGTAGCCATGTTCTGTGTGAACAAACAGGGCAGAACAGGCTCTCTGTCACTGTGCAAGGAAGCTTTGCAACGATGGGCCCTTGCCAGAGAGCATCTGATTCATCTCCTTGCGGTGTATCTTCCAGGCATTCAAAATTCTTGGACAGACACACTCAGTCGAGTTCTGCTTCCACACGAATGTTCTCTCCATGCAGACCAAGTGACCCAAATTTTTCAAATTTTGGGAACCCCGGACATAGACCTCTTTGCAAGTCCGCTGAATGCCAAACTTCCCCGGTTCTGTTCCAGAATTCCGGCTCGAGGTTGTCAGGCCAGGGATGCTTTCCTCCTTCATTGGGGTCAGGACCTCCTGTATGCCTTTCCACCCATTTCCCTAATTCCCAAGACCCTATTCAAGCTTCAGAGAGTCAGAGGTCATATGATCCTCATAGCTCCATGATGGCCACGGCAACCGTGGTACCCTCTGCTCCTACATCTCTCTCAAGCTCCGCCTCTGGAGTTAGGATCTGCTCCATATCTTCTTTCTCAAGAGGATGGGATGCTATGGTATCCCAGTCCCCAGTCTCTGCATCTCAGGGCCTGGTTGCTGAAAGCCTAGAACTTCACGGTCTTAACCTTTCCCAGCAGGTAAAGGATATCCTTCATGCTTCCACAAGACGCTGTTATGTATTTAGGTGTAACAGATTTACTATATGGTGCTTGCAGAAGGGTCTTAACCCTCTTGCGATACCTCTGGAGCCATTACTGGAGTACCCCCTTCATTTATCAAATGCAGGGCTTAAGACCAATTCAGGGAGAGTCCATTTGAGTGCTATTGCAGCTTCTTTCAAGCCTCTAAATGGACAACCAATTTCCTCTCATCCTCTTATAGCGAGATTTATGAGATGCCTTCTTTTAACGAAGCCTCCCATTAAGCCACCACCGGTGGCATGCGACTTGAATCTGGTACTTGAGCAGCTCATGAAATCGCCCTCTGAACCATTAGCCACTACTTCTTTGATTTTCCTTTCCTGGAAGGTTATCCTTCTCATTGCAATCACATCAGCACGTCGCATCAGTGAATTGCAAGCGTTGGTGGCTGATCCTCTATATAAGGTTCCATCATGATAAGGTAGTCCTTAGGACTCATACACACTTTATGCCAAAGGTGGTTTCACTCTTTTATTTAAACCAAGCGGTTTACCTTCCTTTATTCTTTCCAATGCCTTGCGCCTCAAATGCAGAAAGGATCCTTCATACCTTGGACTGCAAAAGGGCTTTGGCCTTTTACTTGCAAAGGACACAGCAACATAGAAAATCCTCTCAACTCTTTGTTGCTTTTGATCCTAGTCATTTGGGACTTCCAGTCTCCAAAAGGACACTGTCCAGCTGGATTGCACAGTGTATATCTTTTGCCTATGAGAGTAAGAACCTTCCTTTTGAAGGCCATGTCACAGCTCACAATGTGGAAGCCATGGCAGCCTCAATGGCTCATCTTCACTCTTTGTCTAGCGACGACATCTGTTGAGCATCTACTTGGGCTTCAGTACATACCTTCACAGCCCATTACTACTTAGACAAGGACTCCCACCGGGATGCCTTGTTTGGTCAGGCTGTTCTTCAATACCTGTTTCAAACTTAATCAACTCCTACCCACCATCCCTGGTAGGATGCCAGAGATCCATGGGGGGAAGTGGAGCCCTTTCACAAGGGCACACAACTTTCTGGGGCCATCTGCCTGGTACCTGCAGCTAGGGAGTCCCCATATGTGAAGACTACATTCCTGCTTGTTCCTGGAGATAGCATAGTTATTCACCTGTAAAAGGTGATCTACGGGAACAGCAGGAACTTAGTCTTCACAACCCACCCACCTCCCCTAGGAGTTGTATTTTTCTATCTCTTTTTCTCTCTCTCTTTTGTCTCAGCTTTAAACTCAACTTGAGAGGGACAGTTGGGAAAAGCGGGAAGGTAGCACGCAGGCGCTTTGGGATGCTCCCAAAAGCTTTCCTATTGGGCGCTGGGGAACGTTCCCGTGTGGGCTCCGTTGGTGCCCACGATACCCATATGTGAAGACTAAATTTTATTTATTTATTTATTTATTAACAATTCTTATATACCGCACTATTAGACATCAGCGCGGTTTACATTAAAACAGAAAACATCCAACAGTTTACATCTGTCTGGTCATTACATTTAACAGGAGGTATAACTTGGCGAAATAGGGGAAACTAAATACAATGGTGGTTTATCTATTAAGGGATAACATAGTTAACTATATACAGAGTGTTACCAACAGTGTATGGAACTGTTTGTTGTTATCTACAGAGTAAAGTTGGCTTGTTGCGAGGGTCTATCCCTTTGGCCACTCCTGCTATTCACCTGATGGTTGTGATCGGAGCTGTCATTGAGATATTTGAGGAAAAGGAAATGTTTTAGCTCCTTTCTGAACTGATTCAAATTGGTCATTGCTCTGATTTGTGCTGGTAAGGTGTTCCATAGGTTTGGGGCACAGAGTCGGAAGGCTCTGTTAGATGTTGATCTGTTGCATCTTGTGGTTTCTATTGGGATGACCAGTGTGTTCAATTCTGCTGTTCTTCGCGGCCTGTTTGGTGCAAGTGGTTGTATGAGGTTGGAGAGGGAGGAAGAGGTGAGTCCCATAGTCGCTTTGAACGTTAGCAGCAAGGTCTTGAAACTAATCCTTG
Organism: Ichthyophis bannanicus; assembly: GCA_033557465.1. Lineage (NCBI taxonomy): Eukaryota > Metazoa > Chordata > Amphibia > Gymnophiona > Ichthyophiidae > Ichthyophis > Ichthyophis bannanicus. The sequence continues at coordinate 513,040,566 of CM066037.1, forward strand.
CTTGGATGGGGAGCCAGTGTAGCTGTTTTAGAAGGGGTGTCATGTGGTCTCTCCTGGATGCCCCAAGGAGTACTCTCGCTGCACTGTTCATGGCTAGCTGCAGGGGGTTCAGGGTGGACTGGGGGAGTCCTTGTAGTATGGAATTTGAGAAGTCGAAGTGGGGAAGTATAAGAGCTTGATAAATGGTTCGGAAGTCTTCCGGTTCAAGTAGTGTGCGTAGGTGTCTGAGGGATCTGATTTTAAAGTAGATTGCCTTGACTGTATTGGCTATGTGGTTCTTCATGTCAAGGTGTTGGTCTAGTGTTACTCCAAGGTAACGTATTGCATGTTTCACTTGGAGTTGGGCATCCTTTACGTTAATACAACTAGGAGGGGTGAAGTTGGTGTTCCTCGAGACGAAAAGGACTTCCGTCTTTTTGTGTTGTATTCTCAGATTTTGTGATAGCAGCCACTCTGATATGGTATCAAAACAGTTAGTCAGCGGAGTGAGGTCTAGGCAATCGAGTGATATTGGCATATATAATAAATTCCTGCTGTTCCTGGAGATCACCTGTTACAGGTGAGTAACTATGCTGTCTTCAGGTGAGTTCAGAACACTGTCTCTGCATCATACCCATTGTCATGAGGTGTCCCATTGTGATCATTTCTGATCCTTACTTTGTTCAATTTTTTCATTGCCCTACTGATCTTAATTCAAGATGTGGGTTTCAGCACTCATTCCTATGCCAAATGACGTTCAGCTTCTTATGGTTCATAACTCCTGGCATTAGGCTTTCCAATGCAAAATAGAGCTCAGTCTACAGATTGCCTGTTGATTGAGGGTAAGCTTATGTGATTCGAATCCACAAAAGATGGAGGCACTGTGGTTCTTGTCACAAAAATATCTTCTCTTCCTTTTCAACCCCATATTGAAAACTCTCAAATTCCTGTGAAAGGCTCCATTGTGGCTTTAGGATTTCTTTGGGATAATCAACTTGCATTCAGTTTGCAGATCTCTGCTCTGGTCAAGAAGTCCTTCGACCATCCTAAAGAAGATCACCTCCCTAAAACCTTATTTGGATGTTAGTGCTTAAATTCTCTTTTATGTTTCTTTGTTTGTTTGTTTGGATTATTGCAAAGCCATGTTAAAAGCAGTTCCCCAGCACCAACTAAATATAGTGCTGCTCATTCAGAATACTGCAGGCAAACTTCTATATAATGCTAAAAGGGTCTGACCATATTCTTCTCTCTACTACTTGAGCAGCACTGGCTTTCAATCTCTTATCAAATAAAAATTTAAAATCCTTCTCCTGGCACAGCAAGCTGCTTATACAGACATTCTCCAGAAACAAGCAGGAAGTCAGCCCTCATATATGGCCGACGGAGCCCACGTAGAGCATTTCGCCAGCTTTCAAAGAAAGCCTTTGGGAATGCCACCATGCATGCATGGTCCCCTTCCCACCCAAGGGTGCCATCTTGATCAGTTTCCCTCTTTTTTTGCGGAGCCCTTCGGATGCACATCCCTGTACCTTGGAAAAAGCTTCGTAATTGTTTCTCTAATTCCTGTTTCCTGGTCCTCTTCCTGCCGTCCCCAGTGCCCCTGCCTCAGCAGTGGGCCCCGGGACTTTGCTGTTTTTCATTTTTTTCCCTTTTTCTTTGTGAGTTTGTCTGCAGTGCATTTCCCGCCCTTTTCAACTGCTGGCCAAGCTGAAGGTCTTCGACCTTACAGGGATTCTTTTTGCCCCATTGCCTCCTGTTTCAAAAAGTGTGACAAATCCAAAAACATGTCATTCACGGACTTCCATGACTACTGTCTTAGGTGTCTAGGAGCTCACCATAACCCAGAGCTCTGCTCCCTTTGTAAAAAGATGTCCTCCAAGGTCATCCAGAGCCGTAAGCAGAAACTGGACATTATTTTCTGCAAGGCAGCCCCGGTGTCTCTGGTAGCTTCCCACTCCACTGACCTTCAGCCTCTGGGATCCCCTGCGGCTACTCCATGCCCCTGGCGTCACTCTGAACAAGGATCCCCCACAAGAGAGTGGAAGAAGAAGAAGGCCTCGGACTCTGTCGGGGGCTCTGGACAAGCATGAGCGTTCTCATACTCGGTCCCTTGGCATTCCCAAGAGCTGGAAAAGGAGTGGCTGCGAGAGGTACCCCGTATGGATGTGGAGGCCTCCGGCGATGGTGCCAGGTCTCCCAAGGGTCATCCCAGTGAGGACCGCCTCTCCTCTTCAAGTCCTAACCTGGTCACCCCGGTGTCGGCATCGCAGGGCCCCATTCCCGAGTGGGAGGACCATTTGCTGGCACTGGAGCACAGCATTTCTGACTTCCTTGCTGTCCAGCAGGTGCTGGTGCCAAGCCCTGCTGGCACGCACCCTGAAACCTTGAGGGCAATGCCTGTGATGGCTCCACAGACCGCGTGACAACCCCCAAGAGGCAGGGACCTCATGAGGGATCCCCGGCAGAGGTCTCGATCTCCATCCCGGTCTTCGGGTACAAGATCTTCTTGAGCTAGCGCCTCCAACTCCAGGTGGGCTTTGGCCTCGAGAGCCCAGCACACAGCACAGGCTCTACTCGAGCAACCTAACTCCAAGTCTTCCTCAGAAATTTCGGGCTGAATCCCGGGCTCATCGGGACCTCCCCTTGGATCCTTCTCCGTCTGTTCAGAAGTGGCAGTCTCCTCCCGAAGACGACAATCTTTCTGGAGTTTGTGCGTAACAGCGCTCTCCACGCAATCCGAGGAGGAGCCCCATGTGGAGGTACTCGACATTTTACAATACGAGACTCTGCCAAAGGAATCCCTCATGGTCCTGGTTCTGCCCATCCTAGCTCAGCTGCTCCTTCGCATGTGGGAGACACCTGCGTCTATCCCCATTGTCAGCAAGCAACTGGACACCATGTACAGGGTCCAGCAAGGACCCAGCTTCCGGAAGGTCCAGTTTCCTTATACCTTGATGGTGGTGGAGTCAGTCATGCAGAAGCAAATGAGCCCAAAAACTCACTCCTCAGTCCTGATGGGTAGGGACTCTCGTGCCCTCGATGCCCTCGGCCATAAGGCCTACCAAGGTTCTATGCTGGCATGCTGCATCCAGGCTTACCAGCTATACATAGGCATGTTACTTCATGATCTCACGAAGGAGATTGGAGGTTTCCAGGTGGGCCTTGACAGTGATTACTTCTGCCATTTCCAGTCCCTCTTGAATTCAGGGGAGGATTGTTCAAAGTACCTTTCTTGCGCTGCATACGACTGCTTCGAGTACTTCGCTCAGGTAGCTGCTGCTGTATCGGGGCCAGGCGATAGGCCTGGCTCCAGTCCTTGGACCTCGAACAATGGGTCCAGGAAAAGCTGCTCATTGTACAAGCAATTGTTCGGCAAACCAATGGAAGACAAAGTAGCGGAGATTGAGACTGAGTACATCACTTGCACCCGTCTCTCCTGGAAGACTTCCTCTCTCCCACGGAAGAAGCAGCAGGGCAAGAAGTCCTTCTTTCAGAGGAAGGGTCTTCCCTACCAGGGTTACCCACCCTAACCTCCGGCGCCAGCTCCTCCCCAGGGCGGACAGAACAAGAGTGGCCCCCAGGGCCTGAATAAGCCTAAGGGACCCAAAAGCCAGACCCCGGCACTGGCCTAGTCGGCCCTGGGTTTTTGACGCCAGATGCTTAGCCGCTCACCCTCTGTCCACCCAGCTACAGGTGGGAGGGCGCCTGGTCCACTTTGCTCCCAGGTGGGAGTCTGTCACCTTGGACACCTGGTCAGCTGCTGGTTTCCCGCTTCATGCGTGGCCTGCATCTTTCCAAGCCCCCATCCAGCAACCTCCAGCAGAGTGTGATCTCAATGTCATCCTCATGTGGCTAACCCAGCCGCCCTTCGAACCAATGGCATCCTGCTCGCTTCAGAATCTTTCCTGGAAGGTTAGTCTTTCTCGTGGCCCTGAACTTCAGGCCCTGATGGCCAATGCACCCTACATGAGATTCTATGAGAACCGGGTGGTTCCCTGAATGCACCCCAAGTTTCTCCCGAAGAGTGTCTCGCATTTCCACCTCAACCAGGTGAATAGTGCTGCTGACCACCTTTCTGAAGCCCTATGCCTTCTGGGCGTCGGAGATCCTCCATACCCTTGACTGTAGGAGGGCTCTCCTCTTCTACTTGCAGCTTATGCAGGCTCACTGCAAGTCCGAGCAGCCCTTCGTCTCCTACGACCCTGCCCGCTTGGGACTTGTGGTCACCAAGCGGACCTTTTCCATCTGGGTGGCAGACTGCATCGCCTTCGCCCAGGCTTAGGCTGGACAACTGCTGCACTGCCGAGTCATGGCGCATGGTGTTCATGCGAGGGCAGCGTCAGTGGCACACCTGTTCTCCATGCCGTCAACGGACATCTACCAAGTTGCAACCTGGTCCTCTGCTAACACCTTCTCGACACATTACTGCCTGAAGAGGGAGTCCTATCTGCACAGTGCCTTTAGGCAGGCTGTACTCCAAAACTTGTACAGGGTTTAGACAACTCTGACCTTTCTTCTGTGGCTACTGAGAGTGTGGTCCTCAGGCTGTCTTCAGTTACCAGTGTCTGCTCACAGCTCTCCATGGAGCCTTTCTACAGGTCCCTGGTAGCCTATAGCTGGGGATTACCATATGTGAGAACTGACTTCCTGCTTGTTCCTGGAGAAAGCGCAGTTACTCACCTGTAACAGGTGTTTTCTAGGGACAGCAGGAATCAGTCCTCACAACCCACCCACCTCACCTGGGTGTTGCCCACTCTTCATGGTATATTTTATCCTTGCCTGAGCTATGCCAACTGACTGATCAAGATTGCACCCTTAGGCAGGAAGGGGACCACGCATGTGTGGGGCATTCCCAAAGACTGACTTTGAAAGCTGGGGAAATGTTCCGCGCGGGCTGATTCCTGCTGTCGCTGGAGAACACCTGTTACAGGTGAGTAACTGCACTTTCTGTTCTATCTAAATTTGGTATTTGTTCCCTACTGTCCATAACACTTGTAACTTCCTCTCAGGCTAATCTTCTGGTCATCTCTACAGTATCTTGTCTTACTAATCTGTTATGTTTTTTTGAAGGAGTGAATAAACAGGTGGACAAAGGTGAGTCGGTTGATATTGTGTATCTGGACTTTCAGAAAGCCTTTGACAAGGTCCCCTCATCAGAGACTTTTGGCAAAACTAAAGAGTCATGGGATAGGAGGCAGTGTACTATTGTGGATCAGGAACTGGTTAAAAGATAGAAAGCAGAGGGTAGGGCTAAATGGCCAATTTTCCCAATGGAGAAATGTGAATAGTGGTGTACCCCAGGGATCTGTGCTGGGTCCGCTGCTTTTTAACATATTCATAAATGACCTGGAAAGTGGAATAACGAGTGAGGTTATCAAATTTGCAGATGACACAAAACTATTTAAAGTTGTTAAAACCCAAGAGGATTGTGAAAAATTGCAAGAGGATCTTGATAAATTGGAAGACTGGGCATCAAAATGGCAGATGAAATTTAATGTGGACAAGTGCAAGGTTATGCACCTAGGGAAGAACAACCCAAACTATGGTTACACGATGCAAGGTTCCACATTAGGAACCACCACCCAGGAAAAAGATTTAGGCGTCATTGTGGATACCATGTTAAAACCCTCAGCCCAGTGTGCAGCAGCGGCCAAGAGAGCAAATAGAATGCTAGGTATGATAAGGAAAGGAATGGAAAATAAAACAAAAGATGATATAATGCCTCTATATCATTCCATGGTGAGACCGCACCTTGAATATTGTGTGCAATTCTGGTCACTGTATCTTAAAAAGGATATAGCGATTTTAGAAAAGGTTCAGAGAAGAGCCACCAAAATGGTAAAGGAGATGGAAGGATACTCCTATGAAGAAAGGCTAAAAAGGTTAGGGCTCTTTAACCTGGAAAAGAGACGGCTGAGGAGAGATATGATAGAAGTCTATAAATTAATGAATGGAGTGGAACGGGTAAACGTAGATCGATTGTTTACGTTATCAGAATATAGAAAGACTAGGGGACATGCAATGAAGCTATTTAAGACTAATAAAAGAAAATATTTTTTCACTCAACGTGTAATCAAACTCTGGAATTTGTAACCGGAGGATGTAGTAAAGGCTGTTAGTGTAGCTGGGTTTAAAAAAGGTTTGGACAAGTTCCTGGAGGAAAGGTCCATAAACCATTATTAAGAAGTGACCAAAGATATCAATGCTTGACCCAGTACAAGCATTGTGGAACTTGTGTCTCTTGGGGAAACTGCTAGGTACATATGACCTAGATTGGCCACTGTTGGAAACAGAATACTGGGCTTGATGGACCTTGGTCTGACCCAGTATGGCATATCTTATGTTCTTATCTATAAACTGAAATTTCATTCTCCCAGGTCCACAGCTTTTTGCTATTTTGCCATCACCTTCTAGAACCTCCCTACCATTGGAGCTTCCTTTGGAAACTTCTTTTAGGAAATTCAGGGCAGGTCTGATCGGTTTTTTGATTACCTGGTGATCTTTTTTTACTGCTTTGATGTTTAACTTTGGATCATTACTTCTGCTCTCTGTTCGCAATACTTTGTCGTATTATTATTATAGTCCTGGACTTTATTTTTCTATGCATTCCCTCCTTGCTGTTTTTGTCTCTTGTCCTTCCTTGTATGTTATGTTTTAAGGCTGTTAAAACACCATTTTTTTGGAACAGCAGTCTATCAAATAACCATAAATAAACTACTTGGAACAAAGTGTTTTGGATGATGAAACGAAAATTGGATGATTTTGTCAAAGGAGATGTTAGAGTTCTGACTGGAAGGGCGTCCAAATGTTTGTAGAAGACATAATCACTAATTTCTTATTTGTAATCTGCAAAATTTCAAATATTAATTTGCATTTATTTTGTTTATTTATTTGGATGCTTTTCTATACCGCTCCTTCCAGAGATCAGGGTCAGTTTACAATGAAACAAAACAAAACATAATACATTGAACATTGTGTAACCGGTGAATTATTTACAATAAACAGTTAAACGTAAGAACTGTTTACAATCGTATATCTTTTATATCTATTGTAAGTGCAGAGGCTTCGATAATGGAAAGCAAAATGAAACATCAATGGGTAGTTGTGAGATTATGGTTGCTTTGGTGTGTAGCAAAGTTACGTGGTGCAGGGGTCAAGTTGGTAAGTGGGACTTGATCATAAGTGAAATTAGGGTTATGGAAATGCTGTATGAACAGATACGTTTTTAATTCCTTTCGGAAAACTGGGAGGTCTTTAATTTCTCTCAGACTTTCTGGGAGGGCATTCCATTGAGTAGGTGCAACATATGAGAACGCACTGTTACTGGTTTGATTAGTTTTTCGAATAGAGGTAGGGACTAAAAGAGTGTTAAGGTTCTTCCATCTTCTAGTTCTGTTTTCAGGGGGCATTTGGATCAAAGTTGAAAGATGAGAAGGTGCTATATTATTGATTAGTTTAAATGTGGTCAGTATGGATTTATATTTTATCCTACTGGCAACAGGGAGCCAGTGGAGGGTGTATAATATAGGGCTATTGTGATCTTGAAAATGGAGCATTTGGGTTGAAGATATAAGTTAAACAGGAGAGCAGAAAGTGCAGAGCCTTTTCAGAAAGACATTGTGATTGTATTTATATCATGTATAGGTTGTGCCAGCTTGTGTTCACATAAAGATTCATTGAAACAGTTTGACCAGGGTGCCCTAAGCTTTTGCACACAGCTGTATGTATCGAATATATGCTTTATATGTTGGTGACAAGTGGGTGTTGGGTGAGTGAGTGAGCCTGCCCAAAACTTGTTTGTTTACACTTTTTGTCTTCTGTTTAAAAAAAAAAAAAATTTAAAAAAATACCATGTCTAAAGACATTACTTTGAAACAGGAATTTGGTGCTGCAAATTGTGGAGGAATGTAAAGTTCTTTTGAAGCAATTCCCATCATCTCCTCCTCCAATTAAACGGTCTGGCAGTTTCCTCTGTCTATTCCTTCAACAAAGAGGGAGGAAGAAATACAAACATGTAAAACAAAAAAAATTCCTAATGAGTTCAGTTGGGGTAACAACACATACATAATGAGGAGAAAAATTCCTCTTACTAAGCAAGGACTTTGTTCTGTAACATATTTTTGAAGCAGAACAAAGACCTAGCTTTCTGGAATTAGAAAAAAAATCACACAAAAACCCTGCCCGGTTGCAACCCATAGGCCATCTGCATTGCATTACTGCATAGTTAATTTAGGGGGGGTAAGAGTATTTTCAAGGCTTATTTGCGGTGGTGTACGGAGTCCTTGGGAGAAAGCAAGGAAGCTTTTGTGCCTATTTTTGATGGTCAAGAAGTAGTGCTCAGAGTGCTTTTTTAGACAAGGATCCTTTCTGGCCTTTGGGCTACCAACAGTTCCCTGAACTGTCTGGGGAGGAGTTAAGAGCATGGTGGGGGAATTTCTTTTATACCTCTATTTTTAAGAATTAAATGATTATGTCCAATTCAGTTTACAGCAAAATCTTAATACAAAAATTGTGCTTGTGTTAGTCTCAAAATGTATCATCTCTTGAATATTATTTTTTCAGAATAGTAGGTGTTCTCATGGCTTTCCGTCGACTGGCAGGATTGAGTCTGGCACACAAATGGGTGACTTTGCATGTCACCAGGATGCAAAAGCTCTCCCATGAAACCTGCTTGGCCCTTTCTGCAAGCAGTGTGTCGGCATTTGTTTTGTTTTCCACCCTGTTGAACAGATGCAAAAACGAAGGTCTTTCTTTTGCATAAGAGGATTACCTCTGTTATCTGACAATGTTCTTCGATGTCTCATTTCTTTAAAAATAAAAAATTTGTCTGGTGTGTGCTCTGCTTCTCCCTCCCCACCCCCCCAAATAATTTCTGCCGGTTCCTGAGCGTGTCACGACTTAAATCAACTACCACTCCCTACAGTGTGGAAGAAATATCCTGAGCTTTGATGTGCACTCCATGTGTCTAATCTGCTTGAGCGGTGACCATAACCAAATGGAATGTAAGCATTGTGCAGAGATGCCAAAAGTGATCTATCCCAAAGAGTGAGAATAACTGCACCAGTGAGAGACATTGTAGTCCTATGAGTGAGGTTTTTTTCTCATTCCCTGCTAGACATATCACAGTCAAGGCTGGTGTAAGGATATGAGGAACATTAGGCAAGCCCTCAATCCTGCCGCCCCTCTGTGGGGCCTGCAGCGGCAATGCTATTTAAATCGCACTGCAGCACAGAGAGTTTGGATAAGTGTTGCGTTGCAGTTTAAATGGTATTGCTGCCGCTGCAGGTCCTGGAGAAGGGGGCAGTGGGCACCCTGGGAATGTTGGTGCTCTAGGTGAACACCTAGTTCGCCTATTGGTTCACTCCAGCCCTGGTCACAATACACAAACTCCGCCAAAGATATCCTGAGCCTATAAAAATAAAGTTGCTATACCATAAGAGCACTAAGTCCCAGGACTGACATCTCGTATTGGGAAAGCAGAACGAGCTCTACAGTTACAGATCCCTACACATACATACAGAGCATGACAGACCCTAAACATTGCAGAATAGGGAATGAAATATTAGGTACAAAAACAGGTTGGACTGCAAGCAACATGCCAGCAGGTTACCTCACCTTGAGAGCACACAACTAGATCCATTACCAAATACAGAATAAGTGGCTATAAAATAGAAACTTGCAGGCAAAACCCAAAATGGAAACTACTAAAAGCCAAACTCCATATGCAGTACAATAATGGAAGATATATATGTGTTAAACTTTCTGGGACAATCTAACAAATATGTCTTATATGAGGGAGGAGTGGCCTAGTGGTTGGGGAAAGTTACCTCGGGCCGGAGAGCCAGGGGTTTGAATCCCGCTAGAAGATAGTAATCTTGGGTCGGAAGGATTGGGGTTTCTAGTCCCCCAGGTGCTCCTTGTGGCCTTGGGCAAGCCACTTAACCCTCCATTGCCTCAGGTACAAAAACATAGATTGTGAGCCTTTTGGGGACAAGGGAAAAATATATATACAATATCTGAATGTACACCACTTTGGTAGAAAAGCGTTATCTAAGCCTAGTTAAATAAAAATAAATTAAGTAAGTCGTGGTTAGAACAGCAGAAATCGGAGTTTGATTCCCGCTGGCACTCCTTGTGGTCTAGGTCGAGTCCCTGTCTCCAGGAACAAGCAGGAATGTAGTCTTCACATATGGGTATCGTCGGTACTGATGGAGCCTGTGTGGGAACGCTCCCCAGTGTCCAATAGGCAAGCTTTTGGGAGCACCCCACAGCGCCTGCATGCTGCCTTCCTGCCTTTCCAACTCTCCCTCTTCAGTTCTTCATTTTCCGCGGAACCGACAGGATGCATACCCTGTCACCGCAGAAAAAATTTATCCTTATTCTTTTGTTTTTTGTGGTCACGTCTGCCTTCATTCGACGCCTACCGGGACTGCCGGTTCTCTCCTCTTCTTTTTCAAAATAAAAAAACCCTAGTTTTCTAAAAGATTTTTTCTTTCTGGGGCCTTTCCCCTCTCAGTGCTAGGTGCCATTTTGGGCACTAGGCCCACTTTTCTTCAAACATGGAGAAACCAACTAGTGATTTCAAGAAATGTTCAACATGTGGCGGTACCATATCCGTCACCGACACCCATGAATGGTGTCCTAAGTGTTTAGGTCCTGACCATTCTCCATCGGAGTGTCTCTCCTGCAGAAAGATGACCAAGAGGGGCCTGCAGAATAGAGCTGCAAAACCTGGTACCCTTTTTGCCGCAGATACGATGTCAGTTGCATCGACGTCTTCCAGGGCTTCATCTTCTTCCCATGGATCTCAGGTAACTAAACTTAAGACTTCTAAAATTGGCCAGTCCTCGACGGGTAGATCTCCTTCCAAGTATCCAAGTATCGAGATGCCACTGGTGTTACCCTCGAGGAAAGTTCACCGGCAAAACAGCCCCGGCGGGAGGCCTCCGTCTCCAAAGCATTAACGGGGCTCCAGAATGTTCCAGGGGCTTCCACCTCTGCAGAACTACTGGTGCCATGTTCTGGGGTCATAGCCACTTCCACCAGTACCGACACCCAGGCATCGGCAGGAGCGATGGATCATAGAATCCTCGCTCTCAAACGCAGTCTAGTGGCCCTCTTAGCAGCTTTGGTACCGCTAAGACCGCTACAGATGGTTCCACAGGTACCGGTACCGATACCGAGTGCCTCGATGGGTATGCTTCCCCCCATTCCAAGCCTTGAGTCTATCTCAGTATCGACAGATCGGTACTGAGACACCCCGATACCAACTTCGAGCGATACCAGTACCATGCGTTGCAAGAACACCCTGCACAGAGATACTTTGAATCATCCGATTCCGATGACACTGATGACTGCCGGTACTAGAGCTATCCTTCCGGGGGATCCATCTCCTTCTCCTCAACGAAGAATGTCTCCTCCAGAAGACATGTCCTTCCAGGATTTTATACGTGATTTAGCTCGGGGTCTTGCAATCACGGTGACTCCAGAGAAGGAACCCAGAGCAGAAGAATTAGAAATTCTTCAGTATCCTAAGGCTCCTATAGAGGCATCTACCCTGCCCATTCACAGAATCTTGCATGATCTTATGCTAAGAATGTGGGAAATTCCTTTAACGGTGTCTCCACACTCTCGACGACTCGATACCATGTACCGCAATCCAAGCTGTCCTGGCTTTCAAAAAACTCAATTACCACACCATTCAATGGTAGTGGAATCGGCGATGCATAGGATGAAGAGTGCTAAAACACATTCTTCCAATCCTCCGGGCTGTGAATCGAGGACGCTCGATGCCTTTGGGTGTCGATGTTTCCAATCCTCCATGTTGGCAGCCAGGATTAGCTCCTACATTCTCTATATGGGAATGTTCCTCAAAGAAGTTACAGGTGACTTGGAGCTCATGAGCCCTCTTCTCCCTGAGGAAAAAAGGGGGGAATTCCTTACTGTGGTCAAACATGCCCAGGATGCCTTTAAGTTTGTAAATCGTGCAACCTTTGATAGCTTTGAATGCATTAGCAGAACCTCTATTTCCATCGATGCACGTCGTATTGCCTGGCTTCAGGCATCAGACTTAGAACAATGGGTGCAAGATAAACTGGGAAATATTCCTTGCACAGGAGAAAATCTCTTTGGCAAGGACTGTCAAGACAAGGCTAATCAGCTTGAAACTGAAAATACTACTTTGAACAGACTATCAGTCGACAGCCAACCCAGCAAAGAAAAAGTCAGTCAATAAACCCTTTTTCATCAATAAAAAGAGGATTTACCCATCTTACACCCATCAGGGCCACTGTCCAGTTCATGTTCCCCAAAAGGGGCAGCAACAGACCAGACAGCAGAGGAAGCCACAAGTTCCTAGAGCTCAACCTGCTCAGCATACTCAGCCTCCTCAGGGGCTTTGACTCCTTCCTAGAGAACTTAGTCTTTCTGCCCCTGAAAGGTCCAGAACCCCTTACCATCCTGGGCAGATTATTCCATTTTGCCAGAAGATGGCAACAAATAACATCAGAAACCTTGACCCTGTCCATTGTACGAGAGGGGTGCAGAGTTCATTTTCACAGCATGCCCCCTCCTACAGTCATAAGGCAGTTCAATTGTCAGGTCCCTGCCACCAATCTCTTGGGTCAGGAGGTCGCATCACTTCTTGCTTAGGGAGCAATAGAAGAGGTACCCATATCCCAACAGGGTACAGGGTTCTACTCCCACTACTTTCTCATCCCAAAGAAAACAGGGGGACACAGGCCTATTCTGTACCTCAGAGAATTAAAAAAGTATTTGTTCTGGGAAAAATTCAAGATGATAGACCTCGGAGCACTCCTGCCATACCTTCAGAGTCGGGACTGGCTATGTTCTCTGGATCTAAAGGATGCATATACTCATATTCTCATCCATGCAGATCACAGGAAATTCCTTTGATTCCTTTTCCAGGGAAGACACTTCCAATACAAGGTTCTTCCTTTCGGGCTGGCTTCTGCCCCAAGAGTCTTCACGAAAAGCATGGCAGTGGTAGCAGCATTCCTGAGAACTCTAGGAATATTCGTCTCCAGAAGCCAGCTTTCTCGCACAATGCGAATTCTTCGCTACTTAGGACTGGTCATAAACCTCCCAAAATCTCATCTCACTTCTTCTCAGTCCCTGGAATTCATAGGGGCCTGTCTAGATACCAGATAGTCAAGGGCTTTCCTACCACAGCCCTGCTGTCTTCGTATAGTGCAGCTGGCATCCCAAGCAGCTATGAAAGTTTTCCTGACTGCTCAGGAAATGCTCCAGCTTCTGGGGCATATGGCATCCACTATTTATGTGGTTCCCTATGTTCACCTTCACATGCGAGCAGCCCAGTGGACACAGGCCTCGGGTCGCCTATCGGACAAAATCAGAAACTCCTCACGTCTCATTTCGTCCCTTCAATGGTGGCAATCACTGGAAAACCTTCTCATAGGCTCTTCCTTCCAGCAGCCTCTATTCCAAGCCACCCTAACAGATGCGTCCAAGTTGGGTTGGGGGGCTCACTTTGCACGATCTCTCAACTCAGGGTCTCTGGGACCCACAGGAGGCTTGTCTTCACATAAACCGCCTAGAACTCGGAGCCATTTTCCATGCTCTTCGAGTATTCCAAGCCCAGCTCAACTACAAGACAGTCCAGGTCCAGACCGACAATCAGGTAGCCATGTTCTATGTGAACAAGCAGGGTGGAATGGGCTCTCTGTCGTTATGCAACGAAGCTTTGCGACTATGGGCCCTCACCAGAGAGCATCAAATCCACCTCCTAGTGGTATATCTTCCAGGTATTCAAAATCTTTGGGCAGACAAACTCAGTCGAATACTGCTGCCACACGAATGGTCTCTTCACTCAGACCACCTTGCTCGAGTGTTTCGAATCTGGGGAACCCCAGATATAGACCTCTTTGCAAGTCCACAGAATGCCAAACTTCCCTGATTCTTTTCCAGAATTCCGTCTCGAAACTGTCAGGCAAGGGATGCTTTTCTCCTCCACTGAGGTTAGGACTTCCTTTATTCCTTCCCACCCATTCCCCTCATTCCCAAAACGTTCAAGCTTCAGAGAGACAGAGGTCGTATGATACTCATAGCTCCACGTTGGCCACGGCAAACGTGGCATCCTCTGCTTCTCTCTCTCAAGCCACGCCTCTGGAGTTGGGATATGCTCCAGATCTTCTTTCTCAGGGGGACGGGGCGCTATTGCACCCAGTTCCCCAGTCCCTGCATCTCAGGGCCTGGTTGCTGAAAGCCTAGAACTTCTGGATATCAACTTTTCTCAACAGGTAAAGGATATACTTGTGGCTTCAAGTGGAAAAGGTTCTCTGTATGGTGTTTTCAAAGCGGACCTAACACCTTTTTGGTGCCTCTGGAATCGCTACTGGAGTATCTCCTCCATTTATCAAATTCTGGTCTTTAAACCAATTCAGTAAGGGTCCATCTTAGTGCCATTGCAGCTTCTTGCAAGCCTCTACATGGACAACCTATTTCCTCTCATCCACTTGTAGCAAGATTTATGAGAGGTCTACTCTTAACAGAACCTCCCATTAAGCTACCGCCGGTGGCATGGGACCGGAATCTTGTTCTCGGGCAGCTTATGAAACCACCCTTTGAGCCTTTAGCCACTACAGCTCTAAAGTTTCTTTCCTGGAAGGTCATCTTCCTAATTGCCCTCACTTCTGAAAGACGCATCAGTGAGTTACAAGCCTTAGTGGCAGATCCTCCTTATACAAGATTTCACCATGTTAAGGTAGTTCTTAGGACTCATCCTCACTTTATGCCAAAGGTGGTTTCGCCTTTTCATTTAAACCAAGCGGTTTACCTTCCTGTATTCTTCCCTAGGCCTCATGCTTCTAATGCAGAAATGATCCTTCATACTTTAGATTGTAAAAGAGCCTTAGCTTTTTACCTTCAAAGAACTAAGCAACACAGAAAATCTTCCCAGCTCTTTGTTGCTTTCAATTCTAGTCATTTGGGACTTCCCATTTCCAAAAGAACACTCTCTAAGTGGATTGCAAATTGTATATCCTTTGCTTATGAGAGTAAGGGACTTTCTCTCAAAGGCCATGTCACAGCTCACAATGTGAGAGCAATGACAACCTCTATGGCTAATCTTCGTTTGGTATCCATTGACGAAATTTCTAGAGCAGCCACTTGGGCTTCGGTACACACCTTTACAGTCCACTATTGCTTGGACAAGGACTCCCATCGGGATGCCTCATTTGGCCAGACTGTTCTCCAGCATCTCTTTCAGACTTAGGACAACTCCTACCCACCGTCCCGGGTTTGGATGCCAGAGATCCATGGGAGGAAGTATGACCCATCTCACCATGGGTTTGCAGCTTCCTGGGGTCACCCCCCTGGCATCTCTCAGCTGGAGAGTCCCCCATATATGAAGGCTACATTCCTTCTCTCTCTCTCTCTCTCTCAGCTTTAAACCCAACTGAAGAGGGAGAGTTGGAAATGCGGGAAGGCAGCACACAGGCACTGTGAGATGCTCCCAAAAGCTTTCCTATTGGACCCTGGGGAGCATTCCCGCACAGGCTCCGTCGGTACTGACGATACCCATATGTGAAGACTTAATTCCTGCTGTTCCTGGAGATCACCTGTTACAGGTGAGTAACTACGCTTTACCCTCCACTGCCTTGGAAGAAAGGGTTAGCAATCTACCTCCAGTCACACCTTGCACAATAATTATAAAATTTGTACCTCATAAAGCATCAAATGATAAAATTAAGAAATATAAAATATAATAATAAAACCATACTAAACTAAATATTTTTATACAGCTGAAAAACACTGATTAGAAACTCATAAAATATTTTAAAAACCAAACACGCAAAATATTTCAAAATAACAGATACATAAAATAAATTTCAGCAATTAAAACTAATAAAAATGAAAAATGGTCTCGGTCCCCACCCATGTCCTTCATACTTCTTTCCCCCATGTCCTTCATACTTCTTTCCCCATGTCGGGCAGCATCTGTCAGCTAGCCTAATAAAAAAGCCTCTCCCTGCCACCCCATAGAGCCAGCACAATCTTCTTTGTCTCCCATTTCCCAAGCCGCAGCATTCAGGTTTCCCTCTCTCTCCACTTCCCCCTTTCCTATTCCCTCCATGCTCTTCCCACCTACAACCATACCATCCCCCACTCTCCTGCTCCCCCTTGCTTTCTACTTGCACAATATTCTCTCCTTCCCTGTACACTCCCACTCCTTTCCACCAAGTCCTCCCCCTTCCTGGCACCCAGCAGAGCAGACAAGTCAGGAGCCTAAAAAGATGCATTGAGGAATGAGCAGGGCCGGATTTTATTTGTAGGCGCCCCCCATAGGCCATCAGACGGGAGTTCTCTCTCCCTGATCACCCCTGCCCAAATCCTCCCCTCTCCCAAATGTCTCCTTTCCCCTCTTATACTGTTCAGTTGAGTAACCATCCTTGCAGTAGCAAAAAGATGAGTAGAAATCTTATGTACAAGCACTGTACCTGATATCTCAGAGGTTCTTCCTCCCCCTTCCTCCACGTCTGTGGTTCTCTACCTCTGCCTGACATGCTTTAAGCATCAAGAACAACAGCTGTGGATGGCGCGGGTCCTCCAAGTGCAGCTCCTATGCTCAAACTGTTCTGCAGGCCTGGGTAGAGGTAACGGCAATGATAGGAGAGGGGAAAAGTAGCTGGTCTTAGGCATTGCAGCTCAGAATCTTTGCATGAGAATATGCAAATCTCTCTCATGCATATTCATTGTTTTTATCCTGAAAATCTGATTGGCTAGTTGTGTCCTGAGGATTGGGTTGAGAACCTCTGGTATAGACTGAATAATGGAATGCAAAGAAAAGCAATATCTTAATAGACTAAATTAGGTCTAGATAAAACAATTCTAAGAAGTCTTTCAAATGCTCAAAATCTTTACCATACATGGATGCTGAGTTAATCATATTAAAAATGTTTGTCATCTTTGCATGAGAATATGCAACAACTCAATTATTCAGCGGTTTTTCCATTGCTCTGTAAAATTCACGTGTAAACCTCAAGAGAACACAAAAAATCTTAGCTTGCAGAGGATTTGAGTTTGCACTTCACTTACTGTAAATGAGCAAATCACATGCACAGCCAATAAAAGATGACAGTATCAAATACCAGATAATCGTTGTTCTATCAAAGCCAAGTGAGATCCTTTGTTTACCTTTGACAAGATTTTACAGACCTTACTTGCTACAGCAACTTCTTGTTTAAAATCTCATTTTAGTGATACTGTTCCCGAGCCTCCCCTCCCCCAGCCTTCTGCTCTACCCACCTTTGGAAATCCCACATAGAAAAATGACAACAAATAAAGACCATATAGCTATCCAGGCTGCCCTTCCATACCAACTACTAAGCTTTACAGTCCTTTCTTTTTTCCCCATCTTAGAGGTCATCCGTGTTTGTCCCTTGCCTTCTTAAATTCAGTCCTCTCTTCTAGCACTTGCACTGGGAAGCTATTCCATGCATCTACCACTCTTTCAAAAAAAAAGAAATACTTCCTCAGATTACTCCCAAGTCTATCCCCTTTCACCTTCACCCCTATGGATCTTAATATGTACACCTTAGAGGAAAGGCAGGATAGAGGTGATATGATTGAGATGTTTAAATGCCTCCGTGGCATAAATGTACAGGGGGAGAGCCTCTTTCAATTGAAAGCAAGTTCTGCTACGAGGGGACATGGGATGAGGGTGAAGGGAGATAGATTCAGGAGTGATATGCGGAAATATTTCTTTACGGAAAGAGTAGTGGATCCGTGGAATAGTCTCCCAGTGGCGGTGGTAGAGATGAGGACAGTAACTGAATTCAAAAAGGCATGGGACAAACACAGAGGATCTCTAAAGGTAAAAAGGGGACTGTTGTAGTTGTTGATATGGAAGGACAGACTGGATAGGCCATGTGGTCTTTTTCTGTCGTCATGTTTCTGTGTCTCTATGCTCCCTCATTTGAGTTTCTCATCTCAGAAATCATGCTTGGGTGATTTGGGTATCCTTATTGGCCCAGAGAGTTGAAGAAGGAAGTGTCCCTTGGACCATTCTTCATCACTGCAGTATGGCTGACAGATGCTATTTCTTCCTTGAGCTAGAGTGTTTCTCTGTGTGATGTGCGTTCCAAAACATAGTTGTACTCAAGTTTCTCCTCAAGTGGAATGTGCAGTTACTAATCGTAGTCTGAAATATTGTACAGGGCAAGAGGCAGCCTGTGCAGAAATTGCTTAAGATTTTGTATTTTGGAATAGTTACTTTTCTAAGTCTATCCCTTTAATATTTCTTTGTCTTGTAGAGTGATTATGCAAGATGTTAAGATGTTGTAAGCTCTCTGACCTTTTTGTAAACTCTCGGGGGTCTGGTTACTAAGCCGCATTAGGCTTTTGGAGCTAATGTGGCATTTTACAGCATATAGCTTGGTGACTGCGCACCGCTTTTGCAGCTGTCTGTCGGGCATGCACAGCATTTTCCCAGCAGATACTGCACAGAGATGCAGAGAGTGTGACAGTATTGTGGGTGCAGCTAACGCCACCCATTGAGATGGCAGTAATTGCGCGCACACTGTCTGCATCTTGGATGTTTACAGTGCACTGTATACATGCCCACTGTCTGCCCGTATCTCGTCCACTCTTGCAGATACCACAGAAAATGCAGATTAGCACAGAAAATCATTATACTATCTGCATCTGCCTGCACTGTCTATTAGCACGTGCTCTCTGGCAGTCTTATCTGCTGTGTTAACAGGGAGCACAGCTTAGTAAACATGCCAGTAGCCATTTGTGGTCTTATTGTGTGCATTGAATAAAAGACACATGTAAGAATGGTGACAAATTGTGTTTTTTGATGCTGTTAAGTAGTCTGCTGCTAACAAAAGTTGAGATTTTAATGGTCAGAGAAAAATATAGGTATTTTTCACAGTAAAAAAAGGGTAAAGCAAAGGGAGAAGAGCAAATTAGTTCTATTTTTATTGTATTTTGGCTTCCTGGTAGCTTGCAAAAACCAAAGCAATTATCATTCTGTATGAATTCAAATATTTAGTATGTGTCATTGGAACTGCATGATGTAATTACAGTATTCACTTGATTGCTGAGTTCTTGTCCCTTATGTATTTCAAGTTTGCTTGTTAATTTAGCCCTGATAATTCGCACTGTGATTGTGGTATCCATGATTTTTGCTGTCATTGGTAACTTGAGCATCCATGTTTCCTCTGAGGGTCATTTCAATCGATCTTCAATGAATGGTCATCAGATGTGCAGCAGAGAGGCATACAAATGCACTATAAAGTGAAATGAGCATATCTGTGAAAACATCCCCTCCTAAAATATGGACGCAAGCATAAGTTTGTCTCTTCTAAACAAAGAGGAAAGCAAACTATTAAATTCTGTAAAATTCACTGCAGAATAAAGTGCGGAAATATAGCATGCTATTTTTTCAGTAATGCAGCAAGATGTGCTGAATAAACTGTGGGGGTAATGCTGTAACTGCCCACATGGATGAAAAGAGAGCTCGTGCTTCACACCACGGAATTTGCCTGATTTTTTAAGGTAGAATGCTGCATGCACTTTTACTTGGAAAATTATTTCAGGGAAACTACCTGCACACATTTATGCTTATGGCTGTGCGTGTGTTTCTGAGTCAAAATACACACGTTTGGGGAAATGCAAAGGTGTGCGCCCTGCCCTAGAAAAGCCCCCCAGCTACAGCGAGATAAAATTACAGCAGAAAGGCAATGTATGCATACCTTTACCCGCCAAAAGGTCTTTCATATGCTTGTGCACCAGTATATGTGGGTAATGTGCTGTTTTGCCATGCCATTATTTCCTATTTCCATCAATAGTGTGCACTCTTTTGTCCTAATGAGCAATAGAGTGCACTCTCACGAAAGGGAACACACTATTGATGGGATAGGATGCACTGTTTAAAAAAAAAAAAAAAAAAAAAAGATTAAAAAAATGAAAAAGCAAAACAAAAATCAAAAAAAATAAAACAAATTCATATATGAGTACTCGTTATCATTGTGCACACCTGTACACAAGGGTTCATTTTTTTTAAGAGGCATTTTAGATTTATTTACCGGTGCATGCATGCAAAAATGCCTTTATAAAATTATTCCCATTGTAAATAAACCAGAACATCAAGGAAAATATACCAATAAACTCTTTATACAGATGGCCTACAATTGCACTGTTACTTCTAACTAGTATGTAGACATTTTCTGGGCCCACATTATTTTAAACCTTGTTTCCCCTAGGCCTTTTTATAGGGTTGTTTTTTTTCCTATTGTGATTTTTTTTTTTTTTTGGCAGTGTGTGTAACTGTCCTAATCACAATGTTTTCATTTTCTTAGTAAGACACAGCATTCCTTGTGATAATGGCTGGAGAAACTTGAGCAAGATTAAGTAGATATGTTTGGCCGAAGGCTGTCTTTGAGGCCTCCGTATCAGTCATTTTCCTTTCTAGTTCAGCATGCTATAATTCCATTGCAGTTGAATGGATGAATTAAACACTCAGCTGATAGTGTGGGGTTTATTTTTTTTTTCTGTTTCATGTCTGAAAGGCATGAACGCTGCCAGTAAACACAATTACAGTCTGCTCACTATTTTTGCATTCTTATAAGGTCATGAGACTGACATGAATTCTGCACATAGTTTGCTTCTGAAGGATGATTTGTGGTGTTAACATAGTTGTGCTTGGAATCCTGGAGTAATAAAACAAAAGTTGTGATTAATCGCATAGTAGCATCCTCGGTATGAAGGAGGGATGACCAGCAGTTCCCAGTTCAGATATTTTGTCGCTACTTAGTTTTAATTAAATTTGTCTTCCAGGCAAAATTGCAGTGAAAACAGTTTGTAATCATCTTTCCTGAATGACTTGTGACCAAATAATGTTATCTGTTATCTAAGTAATGTGCCTGCAAGCAGGGGTGGCCCAAGGGGGGTGCGGAGACTCGGTGCGGGGCCTCATTTGCATGTGGCCTTATTTGCATAAATATTTGCATAATGTTACCATACACTAACTTTTAGTAAACATGTCTCTTAATGAGTGTATGGATAAAGAAAGACTAAAAGATTTCTACATTACTATAATCCAGTGCCAACCGCCAGGCACATTAGGAACTACTACAAACGCTGCCCATTTAGAACCCATAGCAAATCCACCGTATCCTGACAGCATCACCAGGACTCAAATAGCACCATACCCTACCTATGAAAAGGTAGCACTGCAAATATTAAACCAATACATTTCAGAGAATACTGGGGAAAGAGAACAAGTGGCAATGTCAAATAGGAATTACATAAACAGAATACCTCAGCTCAGTTACACATGCAGAACATAGACCATCACCAAACAAGGAATCACAATTTAGAAACAGGAAGGCAATAATTAAACTGGGAACCCCAAAAGCCAAACTTGGAATGTACAACAACACTGTAGAAATAAAACTATAAATTAATTTCCTCTTGTACCAAGCAAAGCGCAGACATTAATGATGCACATTTCCCAGAGCTTTCATATTCCAGTTAATAAATTCAAAATAAAGAGATATCTTTCTAACTTTTGTGCATTTTTTTTCAGTTGCAATTGCTCCAGCCACTTTCTTCTGTTTTCTTCATGTTTTCTGCTAACTCTGCATCGTCTGCTGTCCATTTGTCCTTTCTTCTCTCTGCTAGTTTTTTTTCCATTCTCTCTCTCTACATCTGCTTTAACATACTAATCTTTCTCCTTTTGCTCTTTCCTCATTCCTATTTCATCCACTCAAATTTTACCCCTCCATCCTCAATCCCCACTTACTCTCCCAATACCCGGCCAATTGTAGATTTTTCATCCCTCCCACACAAAATATTTTTCCCCTCTCCATTTTACTCTCGCAGCCCCATCCCATTCTAATCCTCCCCCAACATCAGCTCCCTTCTAGTTCCAGCCTCACCCAGCATCCATTCCCTTCTAGTCCCTGCATCAGCCCATTTCCAGTCCTAGCTCCCCCACCCATTTCCAGTCCGAGTCCCTTCATCAGCTCATTTCCAATCCTAGCCCCCCATCAGCCCATTTCTAGTCATTTCCTAGCCCCACCATCAGCCCATGTCAAATCCTAGCTCCCCTCCACTCAGCCCAATTCCAGTCCAAGCCCCCCCCGATGAGTCCATTTCAATCCAAGCCTCCAACACAGCCCTTTTCCAATCTTAGCTCCCCCAAAACAGCCCATTTCCAGTCCTATCCTAGCTGCTCCATCAGCCCATTTCCAGTCCTAGCTCCCTTCCCTCACAGCCCATTTCCATTCCAAGTCCCCTCCCCATCAGCTATTTGCAGTTCAGGCCCCCCCTTCCACTCAGCCCATTTCCATTCCAAGTCCCCATCCCCATCAGCTATTTGCAGTTCAAGCCTCCCTTTCCACTCAGCCCATTTCCAGTCCTAGCAACCCCCAACCCATTACCAGTCCTAGCCCCCCATCAACCCACTTCCAGTCCTAACCCCACATCACCCCATTTTCAGTTTAAGCCCCCCCTATAACCCATTACCAGTCCTAACCCCATCAGCCCACCTCAAGTCCTAACCCCTCCACATCAGCCCATTTCCTGTCCTAGCCCCCCCCATAGCCCATTACCAGTCCTAGCCCCCCATCAACCCACTTCCAGTCCTAACCCCACATCACCCCATTTTCAGTTTAAGCCCCCCTATAACCCATTACCAGTCCTAACCCCCCATCAGCCCACTTCCAGTCCTAAACCCATCAGCCCATTTCCAGTCATCCCCCTATAGCCCATTGCCAGTCCTAACCCCCCCATCAGCCCACAGCCCATTACCAGTCCTAACCCCCCCCCCCAACAGTCCACAGCCCATTACCAGTCCCCTAACCCCATCAGCCCACCTCAAGTCCTAACCCCTCCCCATCAGCCCATTTCATGTCCTAGCCCCCCCCATAGCCCATTACCAGTCCTAACCCCCCCCATAGCCGATTACCAGTCCTAACCCCCCATCAACCCATTTCCAGGCAGAGCCCACAGCCCATTACCAGTCCTAACCCCATCAGCCCACCTCAAGTCCTAACCCCTCCACATCAGCCCATTTCCTGTCCTAGCCCTCCTCCATAGCCCATTACCAGTCCTAACCCCCCATCAGCCCACAGCCCATTACCAGTCTTAACCCCCCATAGCCCATTACCAGTCCTAACCCCCCATCAGCCCACGTCTAGTCCTAACCCCTCCCGATCAGCCCATTTCTTGTCCTAGCCCCCCATAGCCCATTACCAGTCCTAACCCCCCCCAGCCCATTACCAGTCCTAACCCCCCCAACCGCACACAGCCAACTACCAGTCCTCACCCCATCAGCCCACCTCCAGTCTTAACCCCCCCATCAGCCCATTTCGAGTCCTAGCCCCCCCATAGCCCATTACCAGTCCTAACCCCCCCATCAACCCACAGCCCACCTCAGGTCAGGTCCTAACCCCCTCCATAGCCCATTACCAGCCCTAACCCCCCCCCCCCCCCCACATCGGCTCAGGAAAATAAAAAAAAAATAAAAAAAAGCTGGCTGCTGTTGTCGCGGCAGAATGGAGTGTCCCGTGGGGCCCCCTCTGCCCGGCTTTCAGATTCGCGAAGGGAGAGTGTCTCCCTCACATCTCTGTTAAGCCTGCAGGGGCAGATGGGAAATTTCGGGGCTGATGGGAACGGCAGATAAAGACCAGTATGGTCCATCTAGTCCCACCCAGCAAGGTGGCAAGAGTAGGTGCACCTGCCGCTCCATGCAGGTCACCCCTTCCCATGTCTTTGTTTAGGGGTGAACCCACCGCTTCGTGTAGGGCACCCCTGTTTGTTGAGAAATTAGATAAGTTTATTTTGATTTTATCCTGTTGCTATAAAGGGATCCGCTGTGTCTGTCCCATGCCATTTTGAATTCTGTCACTGTATTTGCCTCCACCACTTCCATCGGGAGGGCAGTCCAAGCATCCACCACCCTTTTGGTGAAAAAGTATTTCCTGACATTACCTTTCAATTTTACCCTCTTGCAGCTTCATGCTATGCCTTCTAGTTTTACAGCTTCTCCTGTAAACCGTCTTGACTCATAGAAAGACAGTATAAAACAGAAGATAAACAAATACATGAGAACTTAATCTGCATAATTATGTATGCAGTTTCTCTTTGAGCCAGTTAGGCTTGTCAGTTTACTGGCACAGTGGCTATGAAAATTTTCCTGTAATGAAGCTCAATTTTAGCGATAAAGTCAGACTAATAGTCTTTTCTTTTGAGAGAGGATTTGCAAAAAAATTAAAAAGCTTTAATTCTATCAATGTGTGTTTTCCCTCCACCGGTACTTGCAGTTAAGTGGTTGATAGGAGTTTTGGAAATTTTAGAACTAAAGTATACATTCTGTATTGATCTGGAATTCTGTGTATGCTTCGGCTAAATTGATAGAAAAAATATTCCACGGACATTGAGGTCCTTGTTTTCTCGGTATGTTATGTTTGCCACAACTGACATTTTTGAAATGTTTTTTTTAGAGTCCTGATGAATATGACGACGACGAATCGGGGCAGAAGGAGCGGAAAAGGGAAGATGCTGTTACGCAACATAACACGGTGCAGAATGAATCTTTCAACATAGATCCCAGCGATTCGCATGTACAGCAGGTGAGTAATGGGCATTCAGTGTGTTTCACTATTGGCATCTCGATGGCACCTATTACAGACTTCCAAATAAAGTCAGACTTTGCAAAATACTCTCATTTTTATTTTTTCAAGTAATCAATTCATTTGCATTTTTTATTTATAAAGGACTCCCTTGTTGGATTCACCTTCACCAAGTCCAGCCATACACAACTTTTGATTTGTTTTTAGTCTTTCCTTCCCCATTGTGTCCTGGAAATAGGACATCATTGATTCTTGTGGCTACTTTTGCTATTAATGGAGCCTGTTAAAGATGGAACAAGGCCGGCATTAGAGAGACTTGGTTTAGTGAAAAGAACAGTAATTAGGATTGGGGGAATTCCTAAGACTTGAGTTCAGGCCTCCCCTCTGCTACTGACCACGTGTGACCTTGGGCAAGTTTCTTGATTTTCCTCTGCCACTGGGACACTGGTTGAAACAAAGTTATTTTTCCTATCTGGCTTTAAATGTAATTTTCCATCCCCAATTCATGTCTTTCACCTTTCAGCAGTGCATAAATTTATCTCTTCTGGTAAATATCTCAAAGATAAGTGTGCCTTAAGATGAATAGAGGGTCTTCCCCTCCCCTTGCAGGTAGATTGCACACCTGCTGGCCTTGAGAATTAAGGATTCTTGTCCTTGCATTCCACTAGCTTTATGTATTGTTATATTTAACAGGCTAGACTTTGCCAGCAAGCTTGCAAAGGCTTATTTCAGGGATCTTCTTTCAGCTGTCTTCTGTGCAGTAATTAAATTATTATTCCATACAGTTTACAGATTACCATCTTAAAAGAACACTTGGATAGACTTCATTGCTGCTTTGTAGTCTTCTGCATATTTCTGAGTCAAAGCATCAGGTTCTTACAGGCAGGTCTTTTGTAAATACATAGCAGTGTCCAATAACACATTTTTGTCTGTGGAGCTAATTTCATTCCTGCTTTTATTCAGTTTCTTAAAACCAAAGAGAAACTGTAACGTGTTTTAACCACCAAAACCTACAGAATCTTTTTCATTTCAGTAGACAGAAAACTGTATAGCCATATACCTTGTTGCTGTTCTTCCTTAGAAATGTCAATTTGTTGCAAACAAATATCAATTTGTTGCAAAACACTTTTTGAGACATAGTTTGAGGCACCATAATCATTGTGCTACTGTACCCTCAGTCAAAATTTTCCATAGTGGATGAGCATCATTAGTGTTTCAGTTGTGAATGTTCCAGCAAAAATCTTCTTTAAGCCCTGTCTTCTTCTGAGCTATAATCTTTCTTTTTGTTTAAACTAGCCATACTAAATTCCTTGCTTTTTACTGAAAATCATCCCATAATGCAACTAAGTCAGGTGTGGTTATGTGAGTGACTTTAACTTACAAAAAATATAGGGCGTGTGTAGTAGCATAAAATTAGTACTTAAAGCATGTCCTGTTGATGCATTTGAGGACCCTTCCACCCCCCTTTCTATTAAAGGGAGAAACTGATTTGAGCAAGACCCAATTCAAGCTAGGGCTTCCCAAAGATATTTTGAAGACAACACAGCCAGCAGTCAGGTTTTCAGGCTATTCATAATGAATATGTATGAGGTAAATTTGCATGCATTAGAAATCGAATATATACTAATTTACTTCAAATAAAAGTTGGCTTTTACAGAAAAATATACAAATCTTGTTCTCCTTCCTGGCTTTTATGTCACTTTTAAGATAGAATTAGTCTTTAAAATCTTTTAAATTTGAAGATCGTGGTGCTGATGTGCACATATCTGAAACACATGCTTGAGAGAGTGCATTGTTACACACAGTCAACAAATGAAACCGCTTCAGACACCTCAACCGATACCGGTACCGACTGCATCGACATCGGCAGGTATGCCACCCGTACCAAGTCATGCGTCTCTCTCCGGCATAGACAGATCGGTACCGGAACAACCCGATACCGACTTCGATCGATAACGGTACTGTGCTTTGCACGATCACTGGGATCGGAGATATTTTGAATCCTCGGATGAGACTCAAGACTCCGAAGATTCTGTCGATACCAGAGTACATCTCCCCGAGGATTCCTCTTCTCCTCAGCGTAGAATGTCGCTGCCAGAGGATATGTCCTTTCAGGACTTTATCCGTGATGTGGTCCGAGGCCTTTCCATCACAGTAGCTCCTGAAAAAGAGCCTAGGGCAAAGGAGTTGGAAATCCTCCAATACCCTAAGGCTCCCAAAGAGGCAGCTACTCTGCCTATTCATGAGATCTTACATGATCTTATGCTAAGGATGTGGGGAAACACCTTTAACCACATCTCCTCATTCTCGAAGACTCGATACCATGTATCGAGTTCCACCTTGTCCTGGCTTTCAAAAGACTCAATTACCACACCATCCAATGGTGGTGGAATCAGCCATGAGAAGGATGAAAAGTGCAAAGAGACATGCATCCAATCCTCCAGGTCGTGAATGCAGGACTCTCGATGCCTTTGGGCATCGATGCTTCCAAGCTTCCATGCTCTCAGCTGGGATCAGTTCCTATATCTTGTATATTGGAATGTTCCTTAAAGAGGTCACAGGGGACTTGGAGCTTATGAGCCCCCTTCTTCCTGATGACAAAAGACAAGACTATCTCACTCTTGTCAAACATGCTCAGGATGTTTCCAAGTTTGTTAATCGTGCAGCCATTGACTGTTTTGAGTGCATAAGCAGACCCTCTGCTGTTGCCATTGGTGCACGTCGGATCGCCTGGCTTCAGGCATCTGACTTGGAAATTTGGGTACAGGATAAATTAGGAAGCATTCCTTTTACAGGAGAAAATCTCTTTGGCAAGAATTGGCAGGAGAAGGCTAATGAAATAGATGCTGACAATATCACATTGGATAGATTGCCCAAATCTACAGCCGATCCTGAAAAGAAAAGATCCTCTAAAAAAAACCCCATTTTTCAATAAGAAAAATTAGTTTTATCCTTCCTATACCAAACAGGGACACCGTCCAGGTCAGACTGCCCAAAAGGAATAGCAGCAACAACCTAGACAACAAAAGAAGCCAAAAGCTGCAAAACCTCAGCAGGCTCAGCCTCCTCAGGGGCTTTGACGCCTTTCTAGAGAACTTCGCCTTCCTGCCCCTGAAGGGTCCAGAACCCTTAACCATCCCAGGCAGGTTATGTCATTTTGCCCACAGATGGTACCAGATAACAGCAGAAAATTGGACTCTGTCCATTGTAAGAAAGGGGTACAAGCTTCATTTTCACATCCTGCCTCCTCCTACAATTATAAGACAGTTCAATTCTCAGACCTCTCTCGACAATCTCTTAGGTCAAGAAGTCACAATGCTCCTTGCTCAAGGAGCAATAGAGGAAGTACCCATTCCCCATCAGGGTACAGGGTTCTACTCCCCCTATTTCCTTATTCCAAAGAAAACAGGAGGACACAGACCCATTTTAGACCTCTGAGAATTGAACAAATATCTGTTCCGAGAGAAGTTCAAAATGGTCTCTCTAGGAACTCTGCTGCCATACCTTCAAAGTCAGGATTGGCTTTGTTCTCTAGATCTTAAGGATGCATATATTCATATTCTCATCCATCCAAATCACAGGAGATTCCTCCGATTCCTGTTTCAAGGAAAGCACTACCAATACAAGGTTCTTCCCTTTGGCCTGGCTTCTGCGCCAAGAGTGTTCTAAAAATGTATGGCTGTGGTAGCAGCATTTCTCTGCACTCTGGGAATATTCGTCGTCTTTTACCTAGACTGGCTCATTCGAGCTCCTACAGTGCCAGAAGCCAGCTCTGCTCTGTTTCACACAATGCGAATCCTTCAGTATTTGGGACTGGTCATAAACCTCCCAAAATCCAATCTTGCTCCCACTCAGTCCCTAGAGTTCATAGGAGCTCATCTGGATACCAGACAGACAAGGGCTTTACTTCCACAGCCCCGCTGTCTTCGCATAGTACAACTAGCTTCCCAAGCAGTTCTCAAACCTCGTCTCACTGCTCGGGAAATGCTACAATTGCTGGGCCACATGGCATCCACCATGCATGTGGTTCCTTATGCTCGCCTCCATATGCTCGCAGCCCAGTGGACTTGATCCACTCAGTGGACACAGGCCTCAGGTTGCCTGTCGGACAAAATAACAAACTCAGACCGTTTTATTTCATCCCTCCAATGGTGGCAATCACCCAGAAACCTTCTGCTGGGGTCACCTTTCCAGCAACCCCTATCCGAAGCCACCCTAACAGATGCTTCACAGGTGGGATGGGGAGCCCACCTGCACGATCTCTCTACCCAGGGTACCTGGACTCCACAGGAGGCCTGTCTTCACATCAACCTCCTGGAGCTCCTGGAGCTCAGAGCAATCTTCTTTGCTCTTTGAGTATTTCATGCCCAACTCAGCTACAAGACAGTCCTAGTTGAAACGGACAATCAGGTAGCCATGTTCTATATGAACAAGCAGGGTAGAACAGGCTCTCTGTCGCTATGCAACGAAGCTTTGCGACTATGGGCCCTCGCCAGAGAGCATCAGATTCATCTCCTTGTGGTGTATCTTCCAGGCATTCAAAACTCTTGGGCAGACAAACTCAGTCGAATTCTGCTTCCACACGAATGGTCTCTCCATACAGACCAGGTTGCCCAGGATTTGGGGAACCCCGGACATAGACCTCTTTGCAAGTCCGCTGAATGCAGACTTCCCCGGTTCTGTTCCAGAATTCCGGCTCGATGTTGTCAGGCAAGGGACGCCTTCCTCCTTCACTGGGGTCAGGACTTCCTATATGCCTTCCCACCCATTCCCCTCATCCCCAAAACCCTATTCAAGCTTCAGAGAGACAGAGGTCATATGGTCCTCATAGCTCCACGTTGGCCACGGCAAACATGGTACCCTCTGCTCCTACATCTCTCTCAAGCTCCGCCTCTGGAGTTGGGATCCGCTCCAGATCTTCTCTCCAAAGAGGACAGGATGCTGTGGCATCCCAGTCCCCAGTCTCTGCATCTCAGGGCCTGGTTGCTGAAAGCCTAGAACTTCAGAATCTTAACCTTTCCCAACAGGTAAAGGATATCCTTCATGCTTTTAGGAAACCCTCCACAAGACGCTCGTATGCCTTTAAGTGGAAAAGGTTTACCATATGGTGCTCGCAGAAGGGTCTTAACCCTCTTGCCATACCTCTGGAATCGATACTGGAATATCTCCTTCATTTGTCAAATGCGGGTCTCAAGACAAATTCAGTAAGAGTCCATCTTAGTGCTTAGTGCTTCGCATAATATCTTGCTCAACAAGACAAGAACACATCACACCCATACTGAAAGATCTACACTGGCTCCCAATCAGCTCACGCATCAAATATAAGACAGTCATAAACATCTTCAAGATCAAACAGTCAGTAGGCCTCAGCCCACAAACACTCACAGAATCCGACAGAAGCACATGACCAAGGAGGAGAGGCACTTCCAATCGAGTCAACACCCCAAAAGACCTCACCAAGGTCCGCAAGGACACCGTGGAACGAGCCCTTTCCCTGGCTGCACCAGCAATTTGGAACACCCTCCCAGACGAACTAAGACTAACAACAGACCTCAAAGACTTTCGGAAGCAGCTTAAGACGACACGTCACATGATCTACTCATCAAGCAAGAACAAAGGACCGACCCCCCCTCCCCTGACCCTTGTACATAAGAATGTATAATAGCGCATGATGTAAATAGCTCACCAAGAATCGAATATACACCACCACAAACACACTACCTGTATTACTGCATGAAAACACTTGAAACGCTCTTATGATTGTTTGCTGTGGAGACCGCATTGATTGAAGGAGAAGGCGGTATAGAAATACTTTTAAATAAATAAATATTGCAGCTTCTTACAAGCCTCTAAGTGGACAACCTATTTCCCCTCATTCTCTCATAGCGAAATTTATGAGAGGTCTTCTTTTAACAAAGCCTCCCATTAAGCCACGGTGGCATGGGACTTAAATCTGATGCTCGGGCAGCTCATGAAACCGCCCTTTGAACCATTAGCCAATACATCTTTGAAATTCCTTTCCTGGAAAGTCATCTTCCTCATTGCAATCACATCAGCACGTTGCATCAGTGAATTGCAAGCATTAGTGGCTGATCCTCCTTATACAAGGTTCCACCATGATAAGGTAGTTCTTAGGACTCATCCACACTTTATTCCAAAGGTGGTTGCACCTTTCCATTTAAACCAAGCGGTTTACCTTCCTTTATTCTTTCCAAGACCTCATTGCCTCCAGTGCAAAAAGGAACCTTCATACCTTGGACTGTAAAAGGGCTTTGGCCTTTTACTTGCAAAGGACACAGCAACATAGAAAATCTTCTCAACCTTTTGTTGCTTTTGATCCTAGTTATTTGGGACTTCCAGTTTCCAAAAGAACACTGTCCAACTGGATCACACAGTGGATATCCTTTGCCCATGAGAGTAAGAACCTTCCTCTTGAAGGCCATGTCACCGCTCACAATGTGAGAGCCATGGCAGCCTCAATGGTTCATCTTCACTCAGTATCTATCGACGGCATCTGTCGAGCAGCTACTTGGGCTTCGGTACATACCTTCACAGCCCACTACTGTTTAGACAAGGACTCCTGCCGGATGCCTTGTTTGGCCAAGCTGTTCTTCAACACCTTTTTCAGACTTAACTCCTACCCACCGTCCCTGGTAGGATGCCAGAGATCCATGGGGGAAGTGGGGCCCTTTTGCAAGGGTTGGCAACTTCCTGGGGCCATCTCCCTGGCATCTGTAGATAGAGAGTCCCCCATATGTGAAGACTACATTCCTGCTTGTTCCTGGAGATAGCATAGTTACTCACCTGTAACAGGTGATCTCCGGGAACAGCAGGAATTTAGTCTTCATAACCCGCCCACGTCCTCTAGGAGTTGTATCTCTCTCTCTCCCTCCCTCTTTTGTCTCAGCTATAAACTCAACTGGAGAGGGACAGTTGGAAAGGCGGGTAGGCAACATGCAGGCACTGTGGGATGCTCCCAAAAGCTTTCCTATTGGACGCTGGGGAGCGTTCCCGCGCAGGCTCCATTGGTACCAGCGATACCCATATGTGAAGACTAAATTCTTGCTGTTCCCGGAGATCCCCTGTTATAGGTGAGTAACTACGCTTTATAGACTTGCACTCTGTAACATTAGTAAAATTCATTGCTTTCTTTATGAACACACTACCAAAGCCCTTATCCACTCTCTCGTCACCTCCTGTTTAGATTGCAATTGCTCCTGGCTGGTCTTACGCTGATTCATCTCTCCCCCTTAAATCCATTCAAAATTCAGCCACACGACTAATCTTCCACCAGTGTCATGCTTGCATTACCTCTCTTCAGATCATTTCACTGGCTCCCTATCGCTTTCTGCATCCAATTCAAACTTCTCCTACTGACCTACAAATGCATTCATTCTGCAGCAGCTCCTCTCCCTACACTGTGCTCCTTCTGAATTTCACTCATCAAGCAGATTCCTTCTATCTGTGCCCTTTTCTTCCACTCCCCACTCCAGACTTAATTCATTCCACCTTGCTCATTGTATGTCTGGAACAGACAACCTGAATCGGTGCGTCAGGCTCCATCTTTGCTCCTATTCATATCCAGGCTAAAGATCCACCTCTTCAAGGCTGCATTTGGATCTTGACCCTATGTTTACCAACCGTGTGTTATACTATTTCAACGTATTTCTACCCTAGTCCCCTCTTTGTTGTATTTGTCTGTCTTATATAGATTGGAAGCTCTATGGAGCAGAGACCACGTCACTTATTTGTGTACAGGGCTGCGTATGCCTTGTAGCACTATATAAATTATTATTATTAGTAGTAGATTTACCAAAAAAAATAGAAATTTGGGTCTAAGAAGTAAATATCTGTCCATGCGTACCATGTACTAATCTGTTTTGATGGTCTGCAGTACTTTTATGTGCACATTATGAAGATACTGATATAATATAAAAATTATTATATTATCTAAAACCAATAATTGAGTTTATTAATAGTTTTTGGTTATATTTCATTTTCAAGGACTACCACAATTTTTTGTCGGCTCATTTAAAAGTATTTCCTTGAAAATAAAGGTTAACAAACAAATATCAGGGGATAGCTCAATAAAAGTAACTTTAAACGTAGGGGTTTTTTTTTCTGGCAGTTCACCTATAAAGTTGCAAGATTCCTAATATAGAAGACATGAACTTTTCTCGACATCCACATAAAATTGATTTAGTGTTCCAAAGGCTCAAATGCCTTTAATTGTGTGAAAAAAAATTCTTCGGAATGCAGAAATTGTAACGCAGGACTTCCCGTGAAGTAAACAGAGCTGAAGACCTGCTTGACGCCAATCTCCCCAGAGCTTTGTGCTGTAACTTATGCCAAGAATTTGAATCAAATAAACTGGTTCCAGACAAAAAAGCTTCCTTGGTTTGTATGACACTGAAAGAAAATAAATCTGGATTAAATAGAAATACTGTAAAGCGTTTTTTATCCAGAAATCCATTAACTGGAAACTGCTATTACTGGGAAAACTATCACCAACCTAGGTTGTGCTCCTTTGTGCTTGAATCTTTTATTGTTAACTAACTTAGAAATAATCAAGTCTCCCCTCCTTCCATCCCCTCTCTTAAACTTTTTCCTTACTCTCCCTTTATAACTGTTACTTTTTACAGCCATATCCGTAATTCACAAACACACTCAATAAACCTTTTATTATGTGTAGGTGTCCTCTTCTCACTTAAGCTGCCCCCCCCCCTCCCCGCCTGGAGACTTTTGGAAATTTTGTCACCACAGCCTTACTTGCATTCTGCAGACCTGCTCTTTATCTTTTTTTTTTAATTGCATATTCAATTTGTTTACAAAGGAAACAAATACAAATGAGAGAGAAATCATAAAAGATACATAATCAGTAAACCCTCACAAGCCACATCAGAGGAAGACAAGCAGATACTACAACAAAAAAGAAAAGAGGGGAGGGGCGAAAAAACCCCCACAACCTGACTACATTCTGGAAAACCAATTCTTTAACCCAATTATACTTAGCTATCTAGCAAATACAAATCAGGTAACAGCAGAAACTGAAGTATTTCTACGAGCCTTCAAAAAAATCCTCTAACTGTAAAACCTCAAAGAATACAAAATTGTCCCCGATGTCGCCAAGCATTTACATGGAAATTTAAGGAAAAAAGTAGCACTCACTTCTAGGACCTGAGGGCGCAGAGCTAAAAAGGCCTTGCGCCATACCTGAGTCTGCCCGCAAAACAAAGCAG
Organism: Ichthyophis bannanicus; assembly: GCA_033557465.1. Taxonomy (NCBI): domain Eukaryota; kingdom Metazoa; phylum Chordata; class Amphibia; order Gymnophiona; family Ichthyophiidae; genus Ichthyophis; species Ichthyophis bannanicus. Next base: position 513,074,407 of record CM066037.1, read on the forward strand.
ATTTCTTATGAAAATAAAGTTTCAATATCATTTTCAAATCTAATTCAGAATTAAATGAAACCAGCAGACTCTATAAACTTGGATATATTCAGGCCATCCACCGACACCAGGGTATCATGCCCCTCCCCTCCACCATCAACTGCCCTTGCTGCCCAGGGAAGATAATACAAATTACTAATTGTTGCAGGCAAAGCATCCTGTAGTCCCAATACTTCTTTTAAATACTTATGAAATAAAATCATCAGAGATAAATGTGTATAAGGAAAATTAAGACATCTAAGCTTCTTAGCCCGGGAAGCATTCTCTAAAATTTCCTGTTGCCTATGCAAAATAAGATCATCTTTGATGGAGAAGGAGGCAGCTCCCTGCAGGGCGGATACCTGAAATTCAACCTTTTTCAGACGGGAATCACATAAGAGATAAGAAATAAGAATCATATTGGGCCAATTTCTCCACAGTTTCCTTCGTAAAATCAGTGAACTGTGAAACTGTTTTATTTAATGAGGATTCCATACGAGTAAGCAAAGACCATATGTCATGCAACAAAATCTCATGAGGCTGTTGACCTGAAACTGAAACATTAACTACTACATTCAAGGGATCAGAAGCCAATGGAACCTGAACAATCCGGGGCAGTGGAACCACTGCACACAGGAGCCCAAGCCCCCGGGGCATCTGACCCTCCCCAGATACATGGGGCGGTGTCTGCCCTACCATATTGGGAGAGGATGTCACCAGCCCTGAAACATCACTACTAGATAGCGGGCTTGGGTTACGCACCCCCACTAACTGAGAAGATACTTCAGAAGAGGAATCCCAAACTTGCAGATATGGGAGCTGAACTTCCACCTTGATCTTCCACCGGGACCGGGACATACTTATCCATCGGCCCACGACTTTCACAGTCTTAGTTTTTACAGTGAATACTTTGAATCAATCTTTCTTCTTTTGTTTTCCCATTCCATACAAATGTAACTCCTCGGTCTCTTCAGTGCTCCGAAGGGGCTCCAAAGGGGCCTGACATGCCCCTTCAGACATGCCTGTGGCCGCATCCTGCAGCACAAAACTCGCTTTAAACCCCGATGATGTGAGGGAAGGAGGGAAGATGGTCCAATCAGTAGCAGGCAACACTCCAACCAAACTGCCAGTCCACTCCTCAGCAGCTACTACTACTACTATTACTACTACTATTCAGCACTTGTAAAGCACCACGCACGCAGCGCTGCACAGCTGACCTACAAGAGGTAGCCAACATACAAGAGGCTGTCCCTGCCATCAGAGTCAAGCTCATCGGAGCTTACAATCTAGTTAGAACAAAACATAAGTTAGAACAGCATAGAGCATTAGTCAGTTCTGCGCAAGGTACGGTTTGGTCAGTAGTTTGGTCATAAATGATGACGGGGGTTAGGGTAAGATGAGGAAGGAGTCAGGATCTGAATGCAACAGTGAAGAGGTGGGTCTTCAATCTGGATTTGAAGAGGGCCAAGGAGGATGCCAGGCGCACAGACGCAGGTAGGCTGTTCCAGGCGTAAGGTGCAGCAAGGTGAAAGGAGCGCAGTCGGGAGTTTACAGTGCATGTGAAAGGCATTGATAGAAGTAATTTGTTAGCAGAGTGCAGATTTCGAGAGGGGATGTAGGGAGAGATAAGAGGTAGTTAAGGGCCATAGAGTGGAGGCACTTATAGGTTAGCAGGAGAAGCTTGAATTGGATGCGGGAATGGACAGAGGGAGCCAGTGAAGCGACCTGAGAAGAGGAGTAACTTGGGCATGGCGAGGTTGGCAGAAGATTAGTCGAGCGACATGATTTTGTATAGATTGGAAGGGAAGGAGGTGGCTAGCGGGAAGACCAGCAAGGAGTAGGTTGCAGTAATCAAGGCGAGAGGAGATTAAGGAGTGGATAAGCATTTTGGTGGAGTGGAGGAGTAGCCTAGTGGTTAGAGCAACTGCCTCGTACCCAGAAGATCAAGGGTTCGATTCCCACTGGCACTCCTTGTAACTTTTGGCAAGTCACTTTACCCTCCATTGCCTCGGAAGAAAAGGCTGGCAATCTACTTCCGGTGATACATTGCCAAGAAAACCCAGAAGTAGCTGGGTCACTATGAGTCAACACTGACTTGATGGCACTAAAAAAAAAAAAAAAGCATTTTGGTAGTGTGTTCAGAGAGGAAGGGGCGGATTTTGCTGATGTTGTAAAGAAAGAAGCGGCAGGTCTTGGCTACAAGCTGGATATGAGCAGAAAAGGAGAGAGAGGTGTCAAAGGTAACCCCCAGATTGCGGGCCGAGGGAAGAGGAAGGATAGTAGATTCATCCACATGGATTGAGAGAGGGGGAAGTGTGGGGGGGGGAGGAGTTAGGTGGAAAGACAAGGAGTTCAGTCTTGGCCATGTTCAATTTCAATCGGCGATGAGACATCCAGGCAGCGATGTCAGAAAGACAGGCAGAGATCTTGGACTGGGTTGCCGGGGAAATATAAGGTGTAGAGAGGTAGATTTGGGAGTCATCGGCATAGAGATGGTATTGAAAGCCATGGGAGGAGATGAGCGTGCCAAGGCCTTGGGTATAGAGAGAGAAGAGGAGGGGGCCCAAGACAGATCCCTGGGGTACTCCTACATGGAGTGGGGTAGGGGAGGAGGAGGAGCCACCAGAGCATACACTGAATGAGTGATGGGAGAGGTAGGAGGAGAACCAGGATAGTATGGAATCCTTGAAGCCAAGCGAGGAGAGGGTGATGAGGAGAAGGTCATGGTCGTCAATGTCAAAGGCAGCAGAAAGGTCAAGAAGGATGAGGATAGAGTAGAGGCCCTTGGATTTAGCCAGGAACAGGTCATTTGTGACTTTAGTGAGTGCTGTTTCACTGGAATGTAGGGGACGGAAGCTAGATTGAAGTGGGTCCAGGAGGGCCTGGGAGATGAGGAAGTCAAGGCAGCAACGGTGGACTGCTCGTTCTAATAGTTTGGATATGAAGGGAAGGAGGGAGATGGGTCAATAGTTAGAAGGGCATGTGGGATCAAGTGAGGGTTTCTTGAAGGGGGTGTGACAACAGCGTGTTTGAAGTCAGCGGAGACGGTTGCAGTAGAGAGTGAAAGGTTGAGGATATGAGTGCTGGAGGGGACAATGGTATGGGAGATGGAACGTAGGAGATGAGTGGGGATAGGGTCTGAAGAACAGGTGGTGGGTTTGGAGGAGGAAAGGAGGAGTGTGGTTTCTTCATCAGAGATTGAAGGGAAGGAGGGAGAGGGTGGCAGGGGGAGTATGGATGGGGGAGGAGAAATGGGGAGGAGGGGAGGTAGATGAGGGGGTAGGGAATTGGAGGGTAATTTTGAGGCTTTTGTCATGGAAGTAGTAGGCTAGGGTTTGGGCAGAAAGGGAGGGCGGGATTGGGGGCGGGGGGGGGGACCTTGAGGAGAGAATTGAGGGTGTTAAAGAGACAGCGAGGATCAGAGGCAAGGGAATTAGATGAATGTAGTAGTCTTGTTTGGCAAGTGCTAAGGCTGACTGGAAGGAGCCAAGCATGAATTTGAAGTGTAGAAGGTTTTCTGGGGAGCGGGAATTGGACCAGGCTCGTTTGGCAGAAAGGGCGCAGATGCATAAGTAATGGATTGTGGGTGAAAGCCAGGGTTGGGGAGTAGATCGTTTAACAGGACGTGGGGTGGAAGGAGCAAGTGTGTCAAGGGCTGAGGATAGTGTAGCATTGTATGAGGATAATGCCTCATCTACGGACTCAGATGATAAAATGGAGGAAAGAGATGGAGAAATGGTGGTGGAGAGAGTCAGGGGATCAATATTATGCAGATTTCTAAATAGGTCAGAGGAGACAGGACGAGGTTGGGGTGGCGGGAGCTGTAGAGTAAAAGTTAAGAGGTGATAGATAAGGGAAGGATTGATTTGCGGACGTTTGAGGGAGAGGAATTGGAGAAGAGTATTAGGTCAAGGCAGTGGCCGTGTAGGTGTGTGGGGGCAGTGGAGCAAAATTGGAGGTCAAACGAGGCGGTAAGAGTGAGGAACTTTGAGGCATGGGGGTCGGAGGGGTTGTTGACGTGAATGTTGAAATCGCCAAGAATATGTGTTTGGGGTAGAGGGATCCATAAAGTCAGAGAGCGCGTTGCACCAGAACACAGGTCAGTTCACCCACCAGGTGTCCCTGCTCTTTATCTTAAAAAAAAAAAATAGATCCCTTTATTTGGACTAGAGGATGCCCACACTGTTCCCCTTGGGTTACATGTGATCTCCAGGAACAAGCAGGAATAAGTCCTCACATATGGGTACGTCGGTACCGACGGAGCCCGTGCGGGAAAGCTCCCCAGCTTCTTAGAATAGAAGCTTTTGGGACCTCCCACTGCACATGCGCACTGCCTTCCCGCCTTCCTGAACAGCTCTCCTCAGTTTCTCTTTTTCCGCGGAGCCAGCAGGTCGTGTTCCTGTCACCGCTGAAGAAATTGTTATTTTATTTGTTTCTTTAGACCGCGTACCTGCCTTCCCCATACCGATACCGGTATCGCCGGTCTTTTCTTTCTTTCTTTAAAAAATTATAATTCTTTTTTCTTATTTTTTAGCTTTTTGGTCACTTCAGAGAGGCCTCTCGGCCTACTCAATTTCTCCTCATGGAGAAGCCAGCCCCTGGATTTAAGAAGTGTACCAAATGTAATGCTGTTATTTCAGTCACAGACACCCATGACTGGTGTCTGAAATGTTTGGGGCCTGACCATTCCATACCGGACTGCCCATCTTGCTCCCACATGTCTAAACGTGGGCTGCAGAACCGGGCCAACAAATTCCATGTGCTGTTTGCTTCAGAGAATACAGCATCACAGTCATCCAGGTCTTCTTCTCCGGATGGATCTCAGGTAACCAAACCTTCTGTGGGCAAGTCCTCAAAGAGCAAATCTCCTTCAAAGCATCGAGAGGCTCTTAGCTTAGAACTTGAGGACCCTGCCCCAGCCAAACAACCCCGGCGGGAAGTCCAACTTCCAAAAACGCCAATTCAGGGGTCTCAGGTTGATATCGATGCTACGGCCTCGACAGATCACCTGTTAGCCTGCTCTGGGGTACCGGGTCACTCCGGTACCGACATCCAGGCAGCTATGGCGTCCATGGGCGATACTGTACAGTCCATGCAGCAGGCCGTCATGGCTTTCATTAAAGCTGCAACGCCATCGGTTCCGCTTTCAGCGGTTCCGGGCCCGATACCGGTATCGTCCGCCATGCCGGTATCGAGGCCGTCCACCTCTAAACGCAAGTCGGTACCGTATGGGCTTTCGCTCCATACCGGTTCCATACCCGATACGCCCGATATCGATACCGATCGGTACGCGTATCGTGCGTTAGAGGAAAGCACCGATTCCTCTGAGGATTTTCACTCCTCTGATGATTCTGCTGAGTTTTCACTCAACTTACCTGAGGAGCCCTCTTCTCCTAAAAGGAGAATGTCCCCTCCAGAGGATTTGTCCTTCCAGGACTTTGTTTTAGATATGGCTACAGCCCTTTCTATTACCACATCCTCTGAAAAGGAACCCAGATCCAAAAAACTGGATATTTTGGGATACTCAAAGGCCCCTAAGGAGGCAGTTACCCTGCCTATCCATGAAATCCTTCAAGAACAACTGATGGATTTCTGGGAAAATCCTTTGACTTTGTCTCCTTATTCCCGTAGGTTGGACACCATGTATAGGGTCCCTCCTTCTCCTGGTTTCCAAAAGACTCAATTGCCCCACCACTCTATTGTGGTGAAGTCTGCAATGAAGAAGATTAGGAGTACCAAAAGGCACTCTTCCACCCCTCCAGGACGGGAATGTAAGACTTTGGACTCTTTTGGTAGGAAAATTTTCCAGGCTAGTATGCTTATAGCCAGGATTAATTCCTACAGTCTCTATATGGGCATGTTCCTGGAGGAACTTGCCAAAAGGGTGCGGCATTTTGCCCCCTTTATCCCTGAGGATAAAAAGCAGGGATTCCTTTCCCTAGTGAAACAACTCTTAGAGGTTTCTAAGTTCTCTAATAGGGCAGCATATGATTCCTTTGAGGGAGCCAGTAGGGCTTCGGGCATTGCTATTGCAGCCCGACGTCTTGCTTGGCTCCAGGCCTCTGATCTGGAACCTTGGGTTCTAGATGGCTTACGGAATCTGCCCTGTACAGGTGAGAACTTATTTGGGGAAGAGTGGCAAATCAAAGCCACCCAGATGGATGCTGAAAATGCCACCTTGGAAAGACTTTCAAAGTCCACTTCAATTCCTACTAAGAAAAAGTCTTTTAAAAGGCCTTACTATAAGAAGGCCAGAGTTGCTTCAAATACTGGCCAGCAGTCTTCTCAACCTCGCTATACTGCTAAGCGTCAGCAATCCAAACAAGCACGAGCTAAGCCTGCAGCAGCTACTGTAGCTCAGCAGGCTCCAACCCCTCAGGGGTTTTGACTTGCTCCTAGGGAACTTGCCACTTCTGGTTCTAACACAACCAGAACCTCTCACCATACCCGGAAGGTTGGTTCACTTTGCTCCCAGATGGGAACAAATCACAACAGAACAATGGACCCTCTCTATCATTCGAGAGGGTTACAAACTTCATTTCTCCAGCCTTCCTCCCCATCATATGGTGAGACCATTCAATTCTCCCCCATCTCTCCTAACCCTGTTGGGTCAAGAGGTTTCCTCTCTTCTTGCCCAAGGGGCCATAGAAGAGGTTCCTCTTCCTCAACAAGGGTCCGGTTTCTACTCCCCTTATTTTCTCATTCCAAAGAAGACAGGGGGATTCAGACCAATCCTAGATCTGAGAGAATTGAACAAATTTCTCTTCAAGGAGAAATTCAAAATGCTGTCTCTCGGCATTCTCCTTCCTTACCTCCAGGGTCAGGACTGGCTTTGTTCTCTAGACCTACAGGATGCGTATACACATATACTCATCCATCCATCCCACAGAAAGTATCTTCGCTTTCTGTTTCAGGGAAAACATTTCCAATACAGAGTACTCCCCTTCGGTCTAGCCTCTGCTCCAAGAGTATTCACAAAATGCATGGCAGTCGTAGCCGCATTTCTAAGAGGCATGGGAATCTTTGTCTTCCCATATCTGGACGACTGGCTCATCCGAGCTCCAACTCAGTCACAGGCCCAGATTTCCCTGGACCACACAAGGAGCCTTTTGCAGTATCTGGGACTGGTAGTAAACCTTCCCAAGTCCCAACTCATCCCTACTCAATCTCTAGAATTCATAGGGGCCCAGTTGGACACCATCACTGCAAGGGCCTACCTTCCACATGTTCGAGGCCAGCGCCTCCTGAGTTTGGCCTCCCAAGCTCAGTCCAGCACTCACTTGACAGCCAGGGAAATGCTACGCCTACTGGGTCATATGGCCTCCACAGTGCATGTGGTGCCCTATGCTCGTCTTCATATGAGAGCAGCTCAATGGACCCTGGCCACTCAGTGGACTCAGGCGTCAGGAGCGCTCTCAGACCAAATACAAACCTCCAATCGTCTGTTTTGGTCCCTCCACTGGTGGACTTCCACCAAGAATCTGTTGTTGGGGGCTCCATTTCAACCATTGCTACCCCAAGCAACCCTCACAACAGATGCCTCCCAAACAGGGTGGGGAGCCCATCTGCAAACTCTCTCCACTCAGGGCACTTGGTCTCTACATGAGACCACCCTTCATATCAATCTTCTGGAACTGCGAGCAATTTACCTTGCCCTCAAGGTCTTCCACTCCCTCCTAGCCAACCTCACTGTCCTAGTTCAGACGGACAATCAGGTGGCCATGTTTTACATAAACAAACAAGGAGGGACGGGCTCTCTGTCGCTTTGCAACGAAGCTCTAAGACTATGGGCCTTCGCCAGAGAGCATCAGATTCACCTGCTAGCAGTGTATCTCCCAGGAGTTCAAAACTCTCGGGCAGACAGGCTCAGTCGAGTTCTGCTGCCACACGAATGGTCCCTACATTTGGACCAAATAAACCGAATCTTTCAGGAATGGGGGACCCCGGACATAGACCTCTTTGCAAGTCCGTGGAATGCCAAACTTCCCCGGTTCTGTTCCAGAACTCCGTGTCAGGGAGCTCAGGCTACGGACGCCTTTCTCCTGAATTGGAATCAGGCATTCCTATATGCCTTTCCACCCATTCCTTTGATTCCCAAGACTCTGTTCAAACTCCAGAGGGATCATGGAACTATGATCCTCATAGCTCCACGCTGGCCACGCCAAGTGTGGTTCCCTCTACTTCTACAGCTCTCCCAGGGATCCTACTTGGATCTGGGAGCTGCGCCAGACCTCCTGTCTCAGGAGGAGGGGACTTTGTGGCACCCAAACCCCAAATCCCTTCACCTCAGTGCTTGGTTACTGAAGGCTTAAGCCTTCAAGACTTTCATCTTTCCCAACCAGTGAAAGATATCCTTTCTGCCTCTAGGAAACCCTCTACCAGGCGTTCCTATGCTTTCAAATGGAAACGTTTTTCCATTTGGTGTGCTCAGCAGGGTCTTGACCCTCTGGCACTTCCTTTGAATTCTCTTCTTGATTATCTCCTGCATCTATCCAATGCAGGCCTCAAGACGAATTCGGTAAGAGTCCATTTAAGTGCTATTGCAGCATCCTTGAAACATATAAATGGACAACCTATCTCCTCTCATCCTCTTGTTGCAAGATTCATGAGAGGCCTAACTCTCACTAAACCTCCCATCAGACCACCCCCGGTCGCATGGGATTTGAATCTAGTGCTCGGTCAACTTATGAGGCCACCTTTTGAGCCAATGTTTTCCACCTCCTTGAAATTTCTTTCCTGGAAGGTCATCTTCCTCATTGCAGTCACTTCGGCTCGCCGCATCAGTGAGCTGCAGGCTTTAGTGGCTAATCCACCTTACACAAGATTTCATCATGATAAGGTGGTCCTTAGGACGAATCCCCACTTTATGCCTAAAGTGGTCTCGCCTTTTCATCTTAATCAAGAGGTATATCTACCTGTCTTTTTTCCAGCTCCTCATGCATCCAATGCAGAGAGGAACCTTCATACTCTGGATTGTAAAAGAGCTCTCGCTTTTTACCTTAATAGGACTCAGCCACGTCGAAAGTCTTCTCAACTTTTTGTGGCCTTTGATCCTTCCCATTTGGGACTTCCAGTCTCCAAGCGTACACTTTCCAATTGGATTGCTCAGTGTATTTCTTTTGCTTACCAGAGCAAAAACATTTCTCTGGAAGGCCATGTCACTGCTCACAATGTGAGGGCCATGGCAACTTCTATGGCTCATCTGCACTCTGTTTCCATAGATCAGATCTGTCGAGCCGCTACCTGGGCCTCGGTTCATACCTTCACAGCCCATTACTGTTTGGACAAGGACTCCCGCCGGGATGCCTTGTTTGGCCAGGCTGTCCTCAAGCACCTGTTCCATTCCTAAACAACTCCTGCCCACCTTCCCAGAATGGATGCCTGAGATCCATACGAAGATGGCGAACCTTTACAGGGGATCCCATGCATCTAAGCTAGGGAGTCCCCATATGTGAGGACTTATTCCTGCTTGTTCCTGGAGATAGCACAGTTACTTACCTGTAACAGGTGATCTCTGGGAACAGCAGGAATTAGTCCTCACAACCCACCCACCTCCCCTAGGAGTTGTATCTTTTATCTATCTATCTTCCTGTCCTCTCTCTGTTGACTCAGCTATAAACTCGAAACTGAGGAGAGCTGTTCAGGAAGGCGGGAAGGCAGTGCGCATGTGCAGTGGGAGGTCCCAAAAGCTTCTATTCTAAGAAGCTGGGGAGCTTTCCCGCACGGGCTCCGTCGGTACCGACGTACCCATATGTGAGGACTAATTCCTGCTGTTCCCAGAGATCACCTGTTACAGGTAAGTAACTGTGCTTAATCTGACACTGTCCCCTTCACGTGACTCTGTCTGACCAACTTTGTGGCCCAGCCAACAGACTTGCTATTTTGCTAATCCTCTTTTTGGCTGCATTTCACTCCATGCGAGCACCACACGGTTCAAATATTTGACCGTGAATTGTACAGAAGGGAGAAGTAGCAGATAAAAGTAGCTCTACCTTAGTAAAGGGAGTGGAGGACTAGCCTTGTGGTTAAAGCACTGGCTTGGTTAACAAGAAACCAGGGTTTCATTCCTGCTAGCACTCCTTGTGGCCTTGGGCAAGTCACTTAACCCTCCATTGCTTTGGAAGAAAAGACTGGCAATCTACTTCCGGTCACACTGACAAGAAAACCCAGATGCTGCTGGATCACCAGGAGCCGGCATGGACTTGAAGGCACACATTGCATTGCATTTTACGTTAGTAAAAATGATAGGTATGTATAAGCAGTATTCCTTTTCTATAAAGAAATGTGCTGGTACTCTGTTGTACTCTGTTGGGAAGGGAGAGAATTTGAGTGATTGCCCAGATGGGCCTGCCTTTGCAGTTGGCCACAGAGCTCATTCACAGTCCGATCAGACAAACTTGGTGGGCACCTTGGGTGACAGTTGGTTTTTATGATTTGTTTTGGGGGGTTTTTGGGGGGGGGGGGCAAAGGACAGGGCATTCAAAACTAAAAACATTCTGATAGCTGGGGGGGGGGGGGGAGCCTTAACATATGGCTTTAGGTTACTTCAAGGTGCTCTAGGCAAACTTTGAGGCTGGCCCTGGGTCTGATCCTTCTCATTTCCCATCTGTACTCCTGGCTGGAAGCATAAGAGATTTCTTATCCCTGATTCCTCAAACATAAAAAAGCAGTGGGGAAATTTAGGGAGAGAGGGAAAAAAAGCAACTCTGTAGGTAGGGAAAAGACTTCACTGTTTGGTTTTTTTCACTTCCGTTACCCACTGGTACGCTTTCCTCTCCCGTCTTACCCCATAAGCCAACACACACACACACTCTGCTGCTTTTTCTCACTCTACTTATATCATACACTCTTTTTCTTCATACTGTCTCCCCAAGGAACTCTGTCCTTCCTTAGCTTATCCAACATTTACTCCTTACTTTACTACCTTTCGGCCTTCATCACCTTTTTGCTACCCGCCCACTTTGCTGTGAGCTGAATCCTAACTCCTAAGTTCCAGAAGCACAGAGAGGTTCAGACCCAGGGCCGGCCTGTCCATTGAGCAAGAATGTTGTTTGCACAGGGCCCCGCGTTTCAGGGGGTCCTGCGCAAACAACATTCTGCCCATCAGTCACTTTAAAAGAAAAAAGAAACTTGCTGTCGCCGCCATAGCAGCAGCAGAATGAAGTGTCTCCCGGGGGCCCCCCCCCCCCCCCCCGGCTGCCTGGCAGAGCCCGCCTCAATCACTCTCTTCAATGCGGCTTTCAGAGCTGCAAAGAGTTTCCCTCTCCTTGCGGCGCTGTTAAGCTCACCGGGGATGATGGGAATTTTCCCTCAGCCCTGGTAGGCTTAACAGAACCGCGAGAGGGAAACTCTCCCTTTGCAGCTCTGAAAGCTGCGCCAAGGAGAGTGATTGAGGCGGGCTCTGCCGGGCAGCCGGAGGTGGGGGGGGGGGGCCCTGCGGGAGACACTTCATTCTGCTGCTGCCACGGCGGCAGCGGCAGTAGCAAGTTTCTTTTTTCTTTTAAGGTTTCCCTGGCCTGATGGGGGGGGGAGGGGGTTAGGACTGGTAATGGGCTATGGGGGGGGGGGGGCTAGGACTAGAAATAGGGTGATGGGGGGGCTAGGACTAGAAATAGGGCGATGGGGCTAAGACTGGTAATGGGCTGATGGGGTTAGGACTGGTAATGGGCTATGGGGGGGCTAAGACTGAAAATGGGCTGGGGGGTTGCTAGTACTGGTAATGGGCTGAGTGGAAGGGGGGACTTGAACTGCAAATAGCTGATGGGGAGGGGGCTTGGAAGGGAAATGGGCTGTGAGGGGAGGGAGCTAGGACTGGAAATGGACTGAGTGGTGGGGGAGAGCTAGGACAGGAAATGGGCTGATGGAGGGGCTAGGATAGGGCTGGAAATGGGCTGTTAGGGGGTGCTAAGATTGGAAATGGGCTGTGGTGGGGGCTTGGATTGAAATGAACTCATGTAGGGGCTAGAACTGGAAGTAGGCTCATGGGGGGGCTTTGATTGGAAATGGGCTGAGTGGAGGGGAGCTAGGATTTGACATGGGCTGATTGTGGGGCTAGGAAAGGACTAGAAATGGGCTGATGGGGGGCTGTGATTGGAAATGAGCTGATGGAGGGACTCGGATAGGACTGGAAATGGATGGGGGAGCTAGGACTGGAAATGGATGGGGGAGCTAGGACTGGAAATGGGCTGATGGTGGGGCTAGGATAGGATTGGAAATGGGCTGATGGGGGGGCTAGGACTGGAAATGGGCTGATGGGGCTAGAAGGGAGTGGATGCTGGGTGGGGCTGGAACTAGAAGGGAGTTGATGTTGGGGGAGGATTAGAATGGGATGGAGCTAGGAGAGTGAAATGGAGAAGGGAAAAATATTTTGTGTGGGAGGGAAGAAAAATCTACAATTGGCTGGGTATTGGGAGAGTAAGTGGGGATTGAGGATGGAGGGGTAAAATTTGAGTGGATGAAATAGGAATGAGGAATGATTGATTGTTTACCTTATCAGAATATAGAAAGACTAGGGGACATGCAATGAAGCTACAGGGTAAACTATTTAAGACTAATAAAAGAAAATATTTTTTCACTCAACGTGTAATCAAACTCTGGAATTTGTTACCGGAGGATGTAGTAAAGGCTGTTAGTGTAGCTGGGTTTAAAAAAGGTTTGGACAAGTTCCTGGAGGAAAGGTCCATAAACCATTATTAAGAAGTGACCGAAGATATCAATGCTTGACCCAGTAGAAGCATTGTGGAACTTGTGTCTCTTGGGGAAACTGCTAGGTACATATGACCTAGATTGGCCACTGTTGGAAACAGAATACTGGGCTTGATGGACCTTGGTCTGACCCAGTATGGCATATCTTATGTTCTTATGTTCTTATGTAAAGAGCAAAAGGAGAAAGATTAGTATGTTAAAGCAGATGTAGAGAGAGAATGGAAAAAACTAGGAGAGAGAAGAAAGGACAAATGGACAGCAGACGATGGAGACACGAAGAAACCAGAAGAAAGTGGCTGGAGCAATTGCAACTGAAAAAGAAATGCACAAAAGGTAGAAAAATAGTTCTTTATTTTGAATTTATTAACTGGAATATGTCCGCTCTGGGAAATGTGCATTATTGACGTCTGTGCTTTGTTTAGTACAAGAGGAAATTAATTTATAGTTTTATTTCTACAGTGGTGTTGTACATTCCAAGTTTGGCTTTTGTGGTTCCCAGTTTAATTATTGTCTTCCTGTTTCTAAATTGTGATTCATTGTTTGGTGATGGTCTATGTTCTTCATGTGTAACTGAGCTGAGGTATTCTGTTTATGTAATTCCTATTTGACATTGCCACTTGTTCTCTTTCTACAGTAGGTCATGTATTGTTATTCTCTGAAATGTATTGGTTTAATATTTGCAGTGTTGCCTTTTGATAGGTAGGGTCTTGTGCTTTGTGAGTCCTGGTAGTGCCGTTATGATATGGCGGGTTTGCTATGGGTTTAAATGGGCAGTATTTGTAGTAGTTTCTAATGTGCCTGGCGGTTGGCACTGGATTATAGTAATGTAGAAATCTTTTAGTCTTTCTTTATCCATACACTCATTAAGAGGCATGTTTACTAAAAGTTAGTGTATGGTAACATTATGCAAATATTTATGCAAAAGAGGCCCCTTATGCAAAAGAGGCCCCACACCCCTCTTGGGCTGCCCCTGTTCAGACCAGGTTCTTTGTCTTCGTGTTCCTGCTACCAACCAAAAGGCAATATGTTGGGGTGGAGAGGGCTGCATAGTGGAGAATAATAGATGTTTTAGAAGAAATTTGGGGCATTGGCCAGTAGAGTTGGCGCACAAATCCTGTGTGCCCATGCTATGACATAGAAATGCAGGTTTGTGTCCTAACTATGTTCGCTGGTACTTCACATCTCATTCAGAAGAGAACAGCCCTGTGATTCCTGCTTCAGCCCCTCTTTTCATAGGACATGATTATCAGATGGGACGAGGGGAGGGGGAAGTAAGTCTGGAGCAGACAAACCGAGGAACCTCTCTGCTCGCTAATCTAGCCTCTCTGTCACTATCATGTCACGGTAACTAGTGAATGAATGAATGTGTGCCTTCGAGTCAGTCCTGACTCCTGGCGACCCAGACGCTCCTGGGTTTTCTTGGCAGTGTCACCGGAAGTAGATTGCCAGGCCTTTCTTCCGAGGCAATGGAGGGTTAAGTGACTTGCCCAAGGCCACAAGGAGTGCTAGTGAGAATCGAACCCTGGTTGCTTGGTTATCAGGCCAGTGTTCTAACCACTAGGCTACTCCTCCACACGGTAACTAGTATGGGGGGAAAATGCTATGGCTACTGCATACTGACAAGTAAAATCAGAAAAAGAAAGCCCTGATTTTAAATGTTTTAATAAATTCCAATTCACATAAAATATGCCAATTTTATTCTCTGCAGCTGCATTTTAAAGATAACTTTAATTACTTTGTGTGACCATTCTCCATTGGTTCTCCTCCTTTCTGTCAGGTTGCTTTTTTCAGTATTCTTCAGTCCTTTGCTTCATATCCTCTGGTCTGAGGTGTACCACAATAATCAGTACTCATACTTTATCAGTCCAGTAGTGCAGTATCCAGGATTTGTGTCAGTGCGTATTATTACCCAAATGATGTCTTACTCATCTCATATATTCGCCAATGTTCTGAGTTTTGGTCCCATTGAACAATTGAATGTCCAAGATTGCCCTTTGACTTGAGACCAACTGTTTCTAGCTAAATGTCAAAGAAATCTCTGCTACATGGCTTACTGGACGTCCAAGCTCTCCTACCCTCTCGTCAACTGTTGATGGTGTTCCAATTAACCTCTCCTCTTCATTTAAATATCCTGAGGTGATCCCTGATACTGAGCACTCCTCCTACAGATCAGTTCCATCATAGAGAGCTCCTTCCTGGTCCTCTGTCAGTTTCAAGAAATTTGTTCATTTTCATTATCTCCAGGCTTGATTACTACAATGTTATCTACACCAAGCTCTATACCTGTGAACTAGAGCATCTACAAATAGTTCAAAATACAGCTGTTGGGATTCTCTCCCAGCAGCATCGTCTTCCTGTATCCTCCCATGTTCACTTTAAAGTTTTAACCCTGGTTCACTAGGCACTCTACACCAGTGGTTCCCAAACTGTGGATCGGGATCCCAAATGGGGTCATATCATTAGTAGATGGGGTCACAGAAAAAGGGCTGTTCCCTCTCCCTCTAGACCACTAGTGTGACCTATGCTAGTAGTAGAAGTTAGTATGGGGCTATTGAGTCAGTAACATTCAAAGGCCCTCCCCCCTCCTCCAATATGAGCTTTCTACTAGACTGGAAACCCAAGCAGATTACTGGGGTCTGAGTGCATGCTAACAGGGTCCTGTGCTGACCGCTGCTGTTGGTGCCTTATTGCTTTGGATAAACGGGGAAGGAAAAAGTGGATTAGAGAGGGCAGGGGAGTAGGGGGTCTGCTATTTTGTTCATTATATGGTGTAACATAAATCTCGAAGCGTTAAAATGGAATCATATTGGATAAACGTTTGGGACGCACTGCTCTACATTGGTAGCCCCAATTATATTTCCTTTTATATTTCTATACACTTTGTACCAGGCATTCTGTTCTCTCAATGCAGATTGCTTATTTACCCCTTCAGCATCCCAGGCCAGACATGAGACTACCAAGCAGACTACCCTCGTCTTCACCGCACCCATCTTTTGGAAGAAGCTCCCGTCTAGACCTTTGTCAAAAGTCGTCTTGTTTAAAACTGGCCTAAAAAGTCACCTCTATGAGCTTGTAGTTAGGAGCCCTGGCTGATGGGCCCAGGTAGCCCTCGGGGTTGCTTGATATTTTGGTTATTCCCCTGCCTTCCCTTTTCTGTCTGCGATAATTGAGTTCTTTCTATCTTTTGTTTTAATGTAAACTGCTTTGATTACCCTTTCAAAAGGCTGTATAGCAAAAATCTATAAACCATTATGTGTGTGTTCATATTTAATTTTTCAAAGGAAACACTGATTTTAATGAAGCTGATGACCATTTAGCTTGCCTTCCAGTAGGTTTCTTACCTTAAATGGGAACTCCCTTGTTCGAGGACACTGAAATGGTAGTAAAATACCCACTAATCCTAGCTACCATTACTGAGCATTTGGTTACTAAATGCTTCCAAGTCCAAATGGGTGGGCTGAGTCCCAATGCTCTTTTGCATTGATGAGCTTAGGTCCTGAGTTCTCACATACATTGGGGCATATCTATTGGCGTAGCCTATTGATAACCGGTTTTGCTCAACTTTAGTGCTATTTTTTTTAGATATTTGATTATTCTCTCGCTTCCTAGCATACCTACTAGAAAGCAATGCAGAAACTCCTGCTTCCTGTTAACTTCAACAGGAGATTGAACAGCGGCCAGAAAGGGAGCAGGAGCTTTTTTTATGTACAGTTGTGGTCAACATTATTGGCACTCCTGCAGTTCAACCCCTTAATGCCCAATATCTCTTTAAAAAAAAAAGTGGCCAGTGAAAAGGCTTTGGACTATATATGCACACACATTTGACACACAAAAGAATCAAATAAAACAAGACCAATTAAAAAAGGAAATAGCAGGAAATAGTATAAAAACTGGGACATTTCCAGGACATGATTATTGGGCACCCTTACAAACAATTCAAATCAGTTTGAACAGAACCTCCACATTCCCATTGCAGTAAAATTAGACGCACCTGTGATCAGTTGTTAGTACTCGCATGACTTGAATCAACCAATGAATGATGGCTCTAATGTTTAAAATGGCCACATACACTCCCTGTTCCATTTTCAAAATGGTGAAGACTAAAGCTGCCTAGGACTGTCAGAAAAGTCATTATTATTACCAAACATCAAACTTCAAAAGAGTACAAGACCGTTTCCAAATACCTTGGGATTCCTGTGTCTACAGTTTGAAATGTTGTTAAGTTTTCTGCACAAGGAACTGTCAAAAACCTCCCAGGACATGGTTGAAAGAAGAAAATGAATCTGAGAAGTCTTCAGTTAGTGTGAACTGTTGGGGAAAAACAGCACATACAACATCCAGAGAGCTTAAGGCTGACCTGAAACAATCTGGAGTGGTGGTTTCAATACGCACTAAACAAAGGAGGACTTCATGGGCGAAGGCCAAGGAAGGCCCCACTGCTCAAAGATAAATATAAAAAGACACACCTGATCTTTGCCCAAACCCAACATGAGATATTACAATCCTTCTGGGAAAATGTTCTGTGGACAGATGAAACCAAACTTGAACTCTTTGGCAGTGCAGACCAGCGATACATTTACAGGTGAAGGAATGAAGCTTATAGGGAAAAAACACTCTTCTTACAGTTAAATATGGTGAAAGTTCCAAAATGATGTGGGGCTGTTTTGCTGCCTCAGGAACTGTAGGCCGGGAACGTATTAAAGAAATCATGAAGTTAAAGGACTTCTAAGGTATTTTGGAGCGAATTGTGCTACCTAGTGTCAGAAAGCTAGGTCTGTGTCAAAGGTCCTCCAGCAGGACAGTGACCCAAAACATACATCCAGAAGTACAAAAGAATGGTTAAAAAGGAGCAAATGGACCGTTCTTAAACTGGCCAGTAATGAGCCCTGATCTCAGTGCAATCGAAAACCTTTGAGAAGAGCTGAAATCTGAATGTGAGATGTATTTGTTTTTATTGTAAACCACTCTGTCTAGCAAAGGGCAGAATATCAATAAACCATAGCTATAACCATTGGTAAAAGGAATCCTGGAAACGTTCATGAGCTGGAACAAATCGCAGTTGAAGAGTGGGAAAAACTACCAGCAGATAGATGTACAAATCGTATAGATGGCTACAAGAAACTTTAGGAGATTGTCATCACTGCCAAGGGTTGTGCAACCAAATATTAGTGAAGGGTGCCATGTCCAGGTCATTTTGGGTTTTTTTTTATCAGAAATCACTAAGGTGAAGATGCACAGACTACATTTTTTTGTTGCATATCTTTGAACATACTATTAAAATATTATGATGTCATACAGTTGGAATATTTCCAATTCTCAAGATATTGTACACAATATATCTAAAATGCAAGGGTGCCAGTAATGTTGACCACAACTGTATGCTAAGCCCCAGTTTAAAGAGGTTGTTATGTTTACATTCTGTAGGCGTTCAGGGATATCTTTATTTTAGAATAATACATTTCTGCAGAAGCTGTCAAACTAGATAGTTCTGAGTGATTTATTATAAAATGTAATAATTTGGCAGCAGTGGTGAGAAAAAAATTTGTGAACCCTATGCAATTCCCAGTAGATAACACACAAACACCATTTTAAACCAAACAGAGGCAGATTTGAATTAATTTGGAAAGTCCATTACCTTCCCAGCACTACAAATGTTTACTTTAAGGGTGATGTATATTAGGGGTGTGCTGGCTACAAAAAAAATTGATTTTGTTTAGTTTCCAATGTCATTTGCGGGGGAGGAGGGAGGGATTTTTTTGTTTTATTTTGTTTGTGTTTTATACATGTCAGTGCAGTTTTGTTAGGTGACTGTAGGTGCGGCCTAAACCAAAGAAAAATAAAGCTGAAAAGTTACTAGAGAATTCCAGACAGATGAGAAAAAAATAATTTGGGTTTTTTCTACTTTTGTTAAGTTGTCATGGCTTGGCCCAGTGACATTTAGGGCTAGAAAGGGGTTGTCTTTCAAGACAGACTGTTACTTCTAGAAGGCTGGCTATAGCTAGCTTGTTCTCAACAGTCTTATATTTCTGGTGATCTTCATTCCTGTTGTCTGATTGATCCAAAGCTTGATTATTCTCGAGCTCTGGATGTTTTGCCTTATGAATCTGTTGACTCCTACTCTAGAGGCTTACTCCAAAGGCTTTTCTTTGGCCATGTTCTTGTGCCAGAAATTCTGAGAAACCATGTCTAAGTATACTATCTGTGGCATTTACCAAGGCTACTGCAGATCACTAATTGGACAACTAGGATATGGATTAGGCTTGGCAAATGCCTGATTGCCTTGTCAGTCTGTATCTGACCCAATTATTTACAGTAAGAAAGCCAATACTTGTTCCAAATGTTTGCTGCAGTTTGTGGTAGCTTATATACTGGCATTTTTTTCTGAGTTTTTCTTGCTTACTGCTTGGGACATTTCATACTGGCTTCTCTGTGCTGCACCAGTAGATATATGAAATGATGACATCCTTGAAAGTTGCTTGCCTGTCTCCATCTGCTTATATGTGTAAAAAATAGAAGACAGTGATCCCCTGATGAAACAACAATGGTGAAACGCTAGTGTGGCGTCTGGGGAATGCGTTGGGATCTGAAAGCGGAGGGAGCATGAAGAAATAGTTTAAGATATGAAGCTAAGTATTCCCTAATAGTTGGACCTCGGACTGTCAGTGACAACATTGAATTGAGGCGCTGACAGTATTACATAATGTGTTTTGAAAAACGAGGAATGAGGGAATAATTCTATCCGCTTTCTCAATCACTGGATATTTCTCGCAAAAAGGTCGTTGATGCTGTCAGGCACTGATATTGGACGTATTGTAAGTCCGAAAAAGTGTGCCATATAAGTCGGAGACCTTTAGCGAATTTCAATTCCAATTTGGATAGTTGTAAAGGCCAGAAGAGGTAAAAAGAAGCTCCAAGTTCCATATTGATGATAGTGAGCGTATTGGGAGGTTCTCTATTACTAGTTAGTAAACGCTCAGAGAAAGACCATAATTTATTGTCTCCATCTGCTGGCAGGGGAGTATAACACACTTGTCTGGACTGGTGTAGCAGAATTCAAGGGAAGAGAAATATAAGGAATTTAAAGTTTCTCCTTGGGGGGGGGGGGGAGGGGTTGAAAAGAATTTCACGAGCCATACTCTGCATGCTTTTCTCACTTACTAAGTAAAATAGCTAACCATCTTTTCCCAGAATGGATGAGATGCCATCATAATGCCTTCCTTTCTAAAGGACATGAATTCTGTGGAAAAATTAATAGTGCTTTTTCTTTAGCAAATCTTCACAGTATGCTTTAGACTGCTGTCTAAGGTGGAGGAGCATTAACGTCGTCCTCACATTCTGCAGGTTCATAGTCTCTGCCAAGAAAGAATTGTCCTCAGCTTGTGACTTAGATCTTGTTTTAACTGAGCCAAAAAAGTTGTTTTCCGCAACTCCAGGAGGGTTTGCTAGAGGCATAATTAACTGACTCATTGAACAGGCGGCACTGCTGCTTTATATGACATCTCTTTGGCTCACCAGCAGACATACAAGAAAGGTTTTGTGCTGCTGAATTCAGACTTAACCAGAACCAAATATTCTGCCAAGTACAATGTGCATGTGGTAGTAATATAGTTTATATTTTGTCTTTGTTAGATGTCTTTAGTTGCACAGAATGTTTAATATCTGCATACATTTGCCCATTTGCCATATGTATACAGGCACCAAAGACCTGGTATCTTGTTACGTTATGAAAAGATTTCCTATTCAGTGCAGATGTTCAGACAGTACCATTAAAATGTATCTTTAGGAAAAACCTTTTAAAGTTTAGACCAATTCTTTACTAAAAAGTACATTTTATTGGATGCAGATGATGAAAAGAATGTAAGATATTTTTTATCACTTTTACAAAACAGTTTTGAGCCTAATATAGCCCTATAAATATGGTTTTGGTACTGTGATAGGAAACAAATATTTGTTGAATGAATTTGATTTTGTGCTTGTGTCTTCCATTTTCATTAGTAGTGTGCTGCTGTGTGCTTTTAAGCACTAGCCGCCATTACGGTTGGCAAGGGATAAGGGTTATATTATCTTATAGAATCATGTGTCAGGTATTCATAGAGGGGGATGTATTAAGGGAGACAGGAGGGAGGGATTGACCAACCAGAGAGAGCATAAGGTTGGAAAACAGGGGAGGGAGAGTGCATGGGTGGATGGAGTAAAGAGGGAGAGTACAAGAGAGAGCAGTGAAGGATAGGAATAGGAAATAGTGCCAGAGTGTGGGAGGGACAAGGAGTAGGTGCAGGAGGAAAGAGGGAAGTGCTGACCCCCCCCCCACCTGCCTGATATGCACCCATCCTCCATCACCTGATGTGCACACTAACCCCCAGATGCATGTACATGCAGAACTGCCAAGACACAGAGCAACACACACATGCATATATGCACCCACTCTCCTCCACTCCCTATAATGCAGGCATGTCGTCCGTCCCCCCCGCCACTTCTCATGACGCATGCATGCATCCCCATCATTCCCCATGACACACACACACACACCCCCTGCCACGTCCACGTCCCATGAAATGTGCGCACACGCATCTCTGCCAGTTCCCATGATGCACGCACATGCACTCTCCACATGCCTAAACCATCAATGCCGTAACATTGTGCCCAGGCCAGCCTTGTGATATCTGCAGCCCTAGGTGAACCCTCAGTCTTCTGCACCCCCCAGCGACCCAGTTCCTACCCTAGAGGAAAAGAAAGCTGCGGTAGACCTTGAAGCCATCCGTGTGTGTAATGTGCACTCATGACCTGCCATTCTTGCCCTCTTCAACACAAACTTCCTGTCATAGGGGGCCTGAGTGGCAGGCCATATGTGCATTCATGCAGATGCTTCAAGGCCCACTGTGGAGCTGAAGTGGCTTGCTCTGCTGCTGCTTTGAAGCATGGTTGAGTGGACACGGTACTTCTCCCCCCCCACCCTCAGAGTATTCCACCCTAGGTAGACACCTAGTCCATCTGATGGACGGGATGACCCTGATGGTGCCACACTTTAGAACATTTTTTTTTCTGTTTTCAGAGCTTATCAGACTTCAGTAGACAAGAAAACGCTTAGCTCAATCTTGCACAGATATACTAACATTATAGTTTGAAAGTCAAACATATTTATAAAAATTGTAAAGCTCCATTTATATTATCTTTAAGACTGAAATTAACCAAAATGTCTTTGCAGTTAGGCTTTTCAATCTATCTTTTTTAATTTTTTATATCTCATTATTAATAAAACAAGCATGAAACACACTTGACAGGAAAAAAAGGAAGCAGAAATCGCAACAACAAATTAGGAAAAAAATTACAAATCCATCAATAAAGACCTAATGGGTCTCTTATACTGCCCCCCACTACAGCCCAGAACATAAGGGAGAGAATCCAAAAAGGAAACCTAATATAAACCAATACGAAAGGAAACTAGGCAGATAAAACAGCCAAGAATATCATTGTGCAGTGGGAGCTTCATAGATGACAACTGACTTGCGGTCACTCAGGAATGACAGTAGCTGGGACGGGTCCAAAAAAATATGGAAAGAGATTAAGGTTTGACCATGCATTTGCATGGGAACTTAAGGAAATATTCAACCCCCAGCTAGTGGACACCAGACTGGAGCAGGAGGAACTCCCTCCTCCTCTTCTGAGATTCCCACGTGAGGTCTGCGGAAACCTGGACAGCAAAACCTCTAAATTAAAGTACTCCTTTAAAAAAAATAAACCTTAAGGAGCCAGTCTCTATCAGAGGATAAGGTAAAAGTAACCAAAAGGGTAGACTGGGTAGAGGCTTCAGTCCCTGATGTTTCTAAGAACGCAGAAATGTCCACTGTATCAGCCTGTTGTACTCCTGGAATCTCTCCCATACCTGAGGATGACCAGTAGGGATATAATAAACCTTAAAAACTGGGGGGTGGGATTCAAGCGGAACCCCAAACACCTCCAGCAAATATGACGTAAACATTTCTTTGGCACTAATTATAGATGATTTTGGAAAATTCGTTAACCTCACATTCTGATGCCTAGAAAAGTTCTCCAATTGTTCAGTCTTTGCTTTCATAACACCATCATTATTTACAAAGAACGGTTTTTATTTATTTAACATTTCTTATAAACCGCCTTTCATGATATCAAGGCGGTTTACATTAAACAAACAGAAATTACATTGAACAGGGCATTATAACTCGGAGATAACTATTTTACAGGGAACATGGGCAATGGAGGTTAAGTGGCTTGCCCAAGGCCACAAAGAGCACCTGTGAGACTAGAAACCCCAGTCCTTCTGGCCCAAGGTTGCTGTCCTCTAGTGGGATTTGAACCCCCGACCTTCCGACCTGAGGTAACTTGCCCCAACCACTAGGCCACTCCTCCCTGGCATGTTTTAAACATGTCAGCTATTTACATTGAACACTATAACATGTTCAGTGTAAATATTCAATATGTTCAATATTCCAAAGGTAGCTAGTTTTCTTTTGGTTCTAACTTCATAACAGTTTATGGACTTTTCCTCCAGGAATTTGTCCAAACCTTTTTTTAAACCCAGCTACACTACCTGCTTTTTCCTCCAGCAATGAGTTCCAAAGCTTATTTATATGTTGAAAGAAAACATTTTCTCCTATCAGATTCCAGAGCAGGCATCTCCAAAAATGTAGCTCAAGACCACCAATTTAAGTCTAAGCCCTCTGTAAACACCAACAGGGGCCACAGGTTTTGCAACTGCCCAGGAGTCTTTATGCTCACTAACTGAACAAATTAGTTCATTGACCCTCCAGCAATGCAATGAGCTTGGAACTTTACTCTTCTGGTTCGACTGCTACATTTAAATAAAAATATATATATTCATACTGGATTTGGATTACTTGTCTTTCCAAACCCATGACAAAAGCAAGCTATCAATCACATATAGTTGGTAGTTCCCCGTCCCAAAAAACCTTACAATATAAATTAGTATTTGTGGTCCCAAGTGGCAGTCTGAAGTGAGCAAGTGGCAAGACATCAGTCAGTTTGTATGGTCCCAATTTATATATATATCTGTCTCATAGCCAAACATTTTTAATAGCACTTGTCCATAATGGCTGACTAGGTTCTAACCTGCAAAGTTTTTGCATCAGGTGCATATTCATAGTCCTTTTTCATCTATTTAAAGTGAAGGTATTTTTCCTGGGACAATGACCATGTATGAGGAAACCAGCTAACACTAAAGTCATGCAATAGTTTGCTGACATACTTGCATACCTAATGCTCCCTCTCTTTGAATGTGTTAAAGGATTAGGCAGCTGTGTGTGTTTTTAAATTACATTTTTCGAAAGTAAAGGAAAAACAATATGACCCTCTTTAAAATGTAAGGCACGATTTTGTTTTCCTTCTAAAGAAAAGAATGTCTGGAATTTCAGCTATTCACATGACTTCAAAGTCTTCCTTTGGGTTTCAGATGGTTTGAAAACAAGGATGATTTGGATTTTTAGCTTTCACCTTTCTCAGAAGCTCAAGGTGGGTTACATTCAGGTACAGCAGATATTTCCCTATCCCTAGAGGGCTTACAGTCTAATGGGCCGATGCTGAAAACGAACACAGCTTTACGTGCAGAGAATGCAACTTATACGCACAATTACCGCCACGCCGAATGCAGAAAAGAGACAGACAAAGCAACAAAAAAAAGTGCCCCTGACAGAAATCAAATACCTGGTAGGGCAGCGGCCCCGATTCTCCACATTCACCCACCCAATTAAAAATAAGCCTGGTGGCCCAGCGGCCTGATCCTCCCCCTCACACCCACCCACTTAAAAAGAAGCCTGGAGACCCAGCATCCCCAAACCCCCAGTCCCCCTCCCAGTATCTTTACAATGGAAGAGGAGCATTGTCCACACTCCTGTGCCACCAACTTGAAAAATGGCGCACCTGGCATTGCATGGTGCATTCTGGGATGCACCGGATGGGGTCAGACTCCCATTTAAGTTAGAAAATGCCTTATATGGCAGTCTGAACCCTGCCTGATGCATCCCAGGATGCATTGCGCAGGGCCAGGCATTGCCATTTTTCAAGATGTAAATGTATTGGGAGGGGGTGGGGGATTCGGGGCTGCTGGGCCTCCAGGGATTTGGTTTCTGTCAGGGGCACCGGCCCTTTGACAATATTTTGATGGCATCAGGGGCTTTCCCTGATTCCTGGATCATCTGTGGGGAAGTTTGACACTTCACCTCAGATGATCCAGGCATCTGGTATAGCCCCTGATGCCATCAAAATATTGTTGGGACGCATATACAAATTAGCCACTAATGAGAGCATGCCAAACGTGCTGCGACTTCTGTTTGCATGTGTTTGGCCTGCTCTCCTAGTCTAACACTGCCATTGCTGAAGTCGCACGCTATCTGTGTGCTGTATAGAGGCATACAGAGTTAAGAGCGTGTGACTTCAGATTCAGCTTTCTGCATTGGCCTGTAAGTTTGTAGCTAAGGCAACAGAAGGTTAAGTCACTAGCCGAAGATCACAAGGCGAGGCAATGGAATTCAAGCCCTCTCATCCTTGGTTCTAAACCCGCTGCTCTAACCATTAGGCTGCTCCTCTACTCCAAGGGATACTGATCTCAACCTAACTGATATGCATTGAAAAAATATATATATTTTTAAAATTACAATAAATCCTACATGACATATTCTGCATGTCTCATGCCTATCTGTACCACACGGGGTAGTGCACCAACTACTGACTATACAGACTAGTACCTAACAATTTAGGAAGCTGGAAGAATTCCCATGAAGCCCTCATTTCTTTCCAGGATCTCATGTTCTGCTCTTCCTCCCTCAATTTGAGCACCTCCCCAGAAAAAATGCCAGGAGAGGAAAAAACATGTCATGCTATGAGCAAAAACTGACATTACCCTCAACCTAGTTCACAATTTCTCAGCTGCGTTTATCCAGGCGGACTTGGTTGGAACTGTCCAGAAACTGAGAGACGGAACTGACATCCTTAGCTACTGGCATTTAGCGAGTCTGTACCAGACAGTGACTTAGCAAAGCCCTACACGGTTTGGTTAAATAGAGCCCAGAGCATTCTTCTGGAGCTCACTCCCGGCTCACCTGTCAACAGGATCATTAATTAAGGCACGGTTTGATTTGCAGACACAAAGAAAGGTGTAACTCAGGGTGTGGGCCAGAGATGGATACAGTATGATCTGCCCCCCCCCCCCCCCAAAAATAAAACCATGCACACTTTCTCACTGATACGCCTGAATACACTTTTTCTCTCTTCTTCCTTGTCCCCATGGAAGCAGGGGTTGTGGAAGGCCTTTTATTGGGGGAGGGGGCCCAAGTGCCGCCCTGCAGGCAGAGATCCTTCCTGTTCTGCCCACAGGAGATCGTATCCCTGCGGGCAGAAGAAGATCATGGCAAAGACCCTTCCTGTTCTGCCCATAGGGGATGGGATCCCCACGGGCAACCTGCTGCCTGGCACCATGATTTTTGTTGGGTCAGGGCCTGCGTGGCCCACTTCTTTCCAACACCTGTGCATGGAACACTGATGCGTAAACTATGGTTAGGGGTGGGGAATGGAGGATTACCTGCATAAAGAGGAGGAGGGTAGAGAGACTGGTAGCCACTCTACCCTCCTCCTCTCTGTCCCTGTGATTCTGGTCCTCCATCTCAAGCCCCCAAGTCAACCCTCAATCCTTAATGGTCCTCTAGTCCCCATTGATGGTCACTATTTCCCCCCTCATTGGAAATGTGCCCTCTCCATCTCAGAGGTGTTTTGTGCCTTACTGGCCAATGGAGGTGAGGAGAGAAGAAGATTGCTGCAATCAGCTGGTTCTCCTCTGCCATAGAGAAAAGGGCAGACTGGTTGCACCGCCTACTTTCTTCAGCCTTTTCAAGTGTGGGACTCAAAAGCATGATCTGTTATTTACTTTCTAGAGGAGGTGTCAAAGGCAGCAGCACCAGGTTTCCTCACTGTTTCTCTCCTCCCCCCCTACCAGTACACCCCTTCCTATTTCACTCTAATCCACATACCTTGTAGACCCTCTCAATCACTCTCCTTTCCCTTGCACAATCCATAGCTCTGTAGTTCTCTTGCCCCTCCCCACCTTCACCCTTCTTCCCGCTCCCCACCTTCACCCTTCTTCCCGCTTTCTTTGATTCCTTACAAATTATTTCCCTCCCCAACTGTGGTCACTAAGGATAGAGGCAGAGAGCCCTATGAAGCCAGCATAATTAAGTAGCAGCATGGTCAGGAAGCTGACACATCATGAAATGAAAGCAGCATTTGACCTGACAAGTGTTCACTTCTTGTCTCTTCGACCTTATTTGTTCTCTTTCATGGCCTCCTTAGCAGTGCAGGAAAAGCCTGCAGAGAACAATGTTGCATGGCTACTCCCCAAGAATAAGCAGCTTACATAGCAAAATGACACCAGATAAAGGCCAACATGGTCCATCTAGTCTGCCCAGTAAGGTGACTAGGGTTGTACCTGCCACTCCATGCAAACTTTCCCCTTTCTATTTCTTGAAGTGTACAAGTCATTTAAGTTTGTTTCGCTTCATCCTCTTGCTATATATAGGGATCCACAGTGTCTGCCCCTTGCCTTTTTTGCCCCACTGCCTCCATCAGGAGGACAATCTAGGCATCCACCACCCTTACTGTAAAAACAAACTTCCTTATGTTGCTTTAAAAGTGTATCCCCTTATAGCTTCATTTCATGTCTTCTAGTTCTATGGCTTCCCTGTCTTTGCAAAGGGTTTGTTCATTAATAACATTCAAGTATTTAAATGTCTGTGTCGTATCACCCTGTCCCTCTTCTCCTCTAAGGTTTACATAGTCCGATCTTCAAGCCTCATGCATCTATAAGCCTCATGCACTCTGCTCTGCTTCCTTGGGGCCTGTTACGGAATGTTCTGCCGTAAGTTGAATTCCGGGTAACAGATACAAAAAGAGATAGAGCCGACAAGTTTGAAACTTCTGAAAATTCACCCTCTTCTTGGGTCTGTTCTTTACTCAGCAGGAGGCATATGTATTCACTAGCATGCATTCAGTTCTTTAGTAGGCCTTAAATTTAGTGCATGCAAAATAAATTTAAGAAGCAAAATCAATTTTCACACATTAAAAAGTTCTAATAAATGTTTAAAAAAAATGTATAAAGCCAAATGTGCAAAATTAACCAAAATACCAAAAAAGGAAGAACAATTCCAGAAATGAGCCAAACGATTTTTTTGTCTCTGCAGTGTCTGCGTCAAGATCACAGAGAGGAGCAAAAATAGAAGAGGGGGGTGCATTAGGGAGTAGAGTGGTTGCTCTGCTCCAAGCTCATCCTTTTCCCACCTCTTCCGTACAGGCTACCTGGAAGAGGAGCTGTAGTAGAGCACCCTAGCTCCTCTGGGTTTTGGAGCCTGAAAAAAGTAGGAAGACCTCTGTTCCAAGCTGTTCAACTAGGAATTAAGCCCTGAGCAAAGTATGGATCGACTTCCCTGCAATGGTATTCCTAATCTCAGCCACAGACAGATCTGCTTGCTCTTTCTGTAAAGTTCAGAATTCTCATTTAGTGAGCAGTCTTGGAACTTCTGCCTACCTCTGTAGTCCTCAGTTCTGAAATAAAGTGCAAGACGTTTGAGAGTTCCTGTAGTAACATTAAAACTCTTGTTGCTCCCACAGTATGAAGGGTTCTTACTCTTTGCTAGATCTTTTGCCTTCTTATCCATGTGTGAGGCCAGTAGCTGTTTAGAGGAAGGCGACCAAGATGATTTGGGGCCTGCGCCAGAAGGAATAAAAGAAAAGACTTGAAGACCTAAGTATGTCTACCCTAGAGGAGAGGAGAGATGATACACCTTTAAGTACTTAAAGGGTATTAAACAAAAAAGGATGGAGAAGCCGTAGAAGTAGAGACATGAAATGAAGCTGCAAGGAGCTAAATTTAAAAGCAACATAGGGAAATAACTTTTTCATGGAAAAGATTGTGGATGTCTAGAATGCTCTCCCGAAAGAGGTGGTGGGAGCAAAAACAGTGACGGAATTCAAAAAGGCATGGGACTGACAAAGAACATCACTACATAGGAAGAGGACGGAATCAAAACAAACATAAATAACTTATAATTGGAGAGGGGTAACCTGCCTGGAGCGGCACGTACAACTCTACAATTCTGACACCTTACTGGACAGGCTACTGTAGATGGCATCTGCCAGTCTTTAACTGACTTCACTGACTATGTTTAATGGACCTTTGATCTGACCCAGTATGGAAGTTCTTTTGCTCTAGTTTGTGTGGAGGCTTCACAGTGAACTGTGTATCTTCAAAATCTTTGCTGTTACCTAGTAACTGTCGTTCCAGCACATCTGCAGTTTACACACCTATTTACCTTACATTACACACCTCTGGCTAACCAAACTAAACAAAGAGAGACAGGGTAACAAACTTTACTAAACATACATCTATATGATAATAAATAAATGCAAAAACTGATATTAAAACGTTGCTCTCATGTAACTCAAATTGTATAAAACTAATGTAAATATGTAAAAAGTTTGATTACATCCTGAGGTATAGTGAGGATGTAAACAATGTTTGCAAGTTTTAATTATACTGTTAAATGTAAAAATTTAAATCTGTTCCCTGTAAACGACTAGGATATGATTAATCATGTACCTTGAATTTTTTCTCTTCATCGTAAACCGCACTTGATACTTGGGAAAGAGCGGTATATAAATGTGTGCTAAATAAATAAATAAAATAGGTTTAGAAAGATGACCACAGCTCAAGCCTTTATCCAGTCAACGTCATTATCATCCTTTCCTACTACTTGAGAAGGTAGATATCCATTTAGATTTTTTACTATAGACATAGATGGATATACTAGGTCTTCAAGCCACCTATAAAATTATTTTACCATTGAAAAGCATTTCCTTTAAATAAATCACTTTCAAATTATGCTGCACTGTTACAAAGTACAGAAAAATCCTTTCCTAACCAAGTTTCAATGAGACAATACTGATTATCAAAAAAATTGATTTTCAAAGTAAATATTCTGCCCTGAAACAGTGTCTTCTCTCCATAGCTTCAGACTAACAGAAAAAACTGAGGGCCAAAGGGAGTGACGTGCCCAAGCCAAATGGCAGCCTAAGCCTGGGACTCTGAGGTTCCCTCTTACCTTTAGTGGTCAAGCACCCTTATAAATGCCATTTCCAGAGTGTGAATTACGGGTTTGTCTTTCCTTTCAAGTTCAGAAATTAGTTTGGCATGGCAGCAAAGAAAAAGATCATAGATTTGCAAGATTTTTCATACAAAGGGACTTCTCTGCTCGTGGCTACCAAAATAGCACTTACCAACTACCACATGCCACTCACCAGAGCATGAAGGGGAAAGTGATGGAGATGCCCTTGAATACATGATCTTTACTGAGCTCGAGGAATGGTTTGAAGATATAAAGCAGTGGCGAGGCAGGCCTCTCTGGGAGCAGAGCCTCTCTGGGAAAAGAGCTGAGCTTGCGGAACTGAGACTTCGTTGGAAGAAGTAGAACTACTAGCAGATGAGCATATCAATGAGGAGAAACAGACTAAGGTCCTGTATCAAGCTAACGAGGACCTCGCTGATGAACGTGGGGACCTAAAAAACTGGAGCCATCTGTGTAACCTTTGGTTCTGATGGATTCCGGAGGCGCCCGCATATATGGACTGTACGATGGTAGGGCAAAATATCTGTGCAACTCTTTTAGCCCAAGATGAGACAGAAGGCTAATCTGCAAGGATAAAAATTGAGAGGGCTCACTGGGCCTAGGGTGGGTGGGGGGCTAAGTTACCAAAGGATATAATTGCATGCTTTCACAGCTTTCAGAATCGTGAAGAAATTTCTATAAAACCTAGAGCCCACGAATCTCTGTGAGAGTCATACTAAGTAGATATTTTTCAAGAAACCACTCTCCTCCAAGCTGTGTGAGGAACGTGTACATTCTTGGTGGTTACATTCCTTAATGATGGTCTTTATAAGCAATGGCAAATTGTATCAGCTGCACAACAGAGACAAAGAAAGTGGGATCTTTGCAGAGTTGGGACAGGATGTGCTACAGATCCTGAGACCCTGGAGATACCTCCAAATGACAGCATGTTTCTGAAGAAGGCAACAAGCAGCGAGTGACTAGTCTTGGCTTGAATTTGGGCCTTGTGCCTCTGAACTGTACACCATCAAGCCTAATGGATAGTAATCTTGACTTGTGGAACTTTTTTTTTTAGTGAATTTAATTGTTAATGCTTGAGAGCAGAGTTGGGTGGTGAAGGTTGTACATTTTGATGGTCTGTATTTATGCCCTGAATGGCAGTCTGTCTACCTTCTATAGATATAGAAACAAAGCTATCCATAATGGATTTTTTGGATTGGGGGGGAGGGGGGATTTTAATGTTTGTCTCTGCAGCTTGACGCCTCAGGTAGAGGGAGCTCCCTTGCATTTGACAAGAAGACCCTTACAAACGCAATAGAGGCTTTACATATATGATATGTGGAGGCGATATCACTTGCACAAACCATTTATGGTTTGAAGATTTTATTAAAGGAGATAATGCAGCAAATCATTTCTTGCATTCCATTGATTGTGCGGAAATTCCCCTGGTACTAGCGGTAATGCACCCTCCATGCCTACACACCACCAATTCCTCGCCCCATCCCCTGATTGCCGATTAATATGCTTTTTAGCATGCGACAGCAGACACGCTCATGTGTTCATGTCCCGATTGCCAGTTGCTGCACATTAAAATGTCCATTAACTAGCTAACGGGCTCAAGTTTATCAACACTCTTCCGATGGGTCTTATTCTAGGCTTATAAAGAAAAATTAATGTATCGGACAAATTCATTTCTAAATTTTTTAGCTGTCTAGCCAAATTGGGAGCCTTGGAAACTAGATATTTTATTGGTCCTTAGTTTGGTAGGATAACTCGGTTAATCCTGTAGGAGCAAATGTTTTTAAGAGCATAAGAAATGCCATACTGGGTCAGACCAAGGTCCATCAAGCCCGGTGTCCTGTTTCCAACAGTGGATAATTCAGGTCACAAGTGCCTGGCAGGTTCCCAGAAAGGTACATAGGTTCCACAATGCTCGTCTCTTAAATGGTGCATACAGTAACATTTTTGGTAGCAATATTAGCTTTTCTAAGAATTTTTGCTTCTGAGATGTTCATTCATTTGCATGCGTTTTCTCAGTTTGAAAGTGCAATACTATGTAATGCTAAAGCACTTAAAAAAAAATTTGTTCCAAAGAATTGATTTGATTTCCTTCTTAATTTTAGGAAACTGCCAGGACCGTTTCGAGTCGATTTAAAGGGTAAGACATTTCTTCTCCTAACAGTGGTGGTTTATTTCAATGCATCTTATGGGCAATACATGAATTGAGTCTTTCCTTTTTTTAAAGGAAATTGGTGTCTTTTTGAATGATCCATTATCCTAGATATATTGCAGACCAGCAACAAAAAGCGCTTGCGTTATAAAACATGTCTACTGTATACTACATTTTTATTAATAGTTTTCTTAAAATGTTTCTCAACTGCAGTGTAGTCTGACTCATCTCCATGTGTTTTCTGACAGATGTTCTTTGAATTGTTGCAGCTGCTTTGCATTTAGTGATGATAAGAAGCCTCTTGGGCATAATTTTGTATTTCATTTTTTCATGTACATCGGGGTTTTTTTTGCTGCTTCTGTCGACAAAAAGATCCATTTGTGGGTAGGAAGACATGTTTGGCTGTTCTGTGTCCTAAAGATGCCTTTTAAAGGGCGTGAATAAATTGAATATTAATAGACGGAATTTTGTTTTTCGTTCCAGTCATGCTCAGTACCTGAACTTGGCCTCATTATTCTACCGTTTAGTTTATACCTGAAAGCTAAAATGGCAAAAAAATGCAGACAAAAGCTTGATCGTTTCGGTTGTTTGAATTTTATGTAAGGGTAGTGTGAAAGGTATAAAGGTCAGTACCAGAATGCAGCGAGTGGTAAGAAAAGACAGATAAACAAATGAAGTAACCGAGAGGCTGCTTTTCCCGAGAATTTGGACAGGAGACGGCTGATCCTAGGAAATGCAAATATTCCTTTCCATGATTTTTGATTAACAAAATAATAAGAGATGAGGCTTTTGTAGTAATGCATGTCATTAATTTAGTTATGCTACATAGTACCAAGTTTCAAATGCTGCTCCTATCATAAATGCCATATAAGGGCATTAACTGATAACACGTCTTCTGATGCACGCTAAACGCGTGTTGGGACATGGATTGTCAGCTAGTGCAGGGCTATGACAGCACATTAGTGTCACATGGGGGCGGGGTGTTCTCTGTGCAGTTAGCGCTAGATTCACACCACGTACTAACTGCATTAGCATGGGATCACCTAACGCCACCTCAGTAGGCGGAGTTAAGTGCACCCGTGCTAGTGAGACATGCTAAGGGATAGGGCTCCATGTTAACTGCCAGGGAAAGGCTTCCACACCCTCGACAGGTAACTCAGTGGTGTTGGACCTAACACATCATCGTTTTGGCACGTTAGGTGCAACACCCTAAAGCAGGTTCCCAACGTCGGTCCTCGGGGAACCCCAGGCCAGTCAGGTTTTCAGAGTACCCACAATGAATATGCATGAGATAGATCTGCATACAATGGAAGCAGTGCATGCAGATCTATCTCATGCATATTCATTGTGGGTACTCTGAAAACCGGACTGGCCTGGGGTTCCCCGAGGACTAGGTTGGGAACCACTGAGCACCTGTAGTAAAAGGGCCCGCTTTGTCCATGATGCTGTATAATTTAGGATATAAAGCAGGTACATATTTTTAAACATGGAATTTTTTTATTCACAATTGCACCCATTGTCCCATTGTAGCTCTTTAAAAATCGTGGTGATCTGTAGTAATAATCCTGTAATGGAAAAAAAGTGTGTCAACTTAATTTGTGTCAGATTTGCTATTAAATATGAAATTCATTTATTGTGATTTCTTAATCACCTCTAACAGTGCCACAAAGTGATTTACAGCATTAACATTGTCATAATATGCAATAAAATAAAGCATGCAATAAAAATGTAAACTACATCAAAACTCTCAACTCCCCCACCCTCCCTAAAAAAAAAAACAAAAAAAAACAGCGGCTCCCACCAGTCAGTAATTAGTTTCTACCTAATACTTCAAAAATATCAGCAAATGGCATTTGAGGGCTAATCAAGATTTAACTGATTTGCGAAAACATCTAGGAAAGAGGTTTGGGCAATACTGGTTGTCAGGGTACGTGTATGTTCCAATGGTATAACAAGCTGCAGGAGAGAGGTTCTGAAAGCCAATTTTAGGCTTGCAGGTAGAAAACTGAAATCCAGAATCTCCATTGTATCATTCTGATATGTTCCCCATGTCATGTGCAGGACCCAAAAGATAATTCTGAATTTCCTGCATAATATCCACTGAAGGTACCTCACTCTGAACAGTGTGCTCTTGTACGACTACCATCTCGCTTAAAGTCTGCTCTGTCTCTAATTGCTGGTGCCTGCAGTCAGGATCTGTTACAGTTGAGATAGAGCCAACCCTATTGGAAGAATCTCTCCCCTTTACGACAAAAGACTTGCCAACTTCAATGACTCTAACACGCTTCTGCTTGCATCACTGTCTCATCCATATACTGAGACTCTATACCCCATGAATCACATACCAAAAATAATCCCTCTTCCCAGTTGAAAGAAGAGTGGATTCTTCCAAAAAATTGTATTGGGATCAGTGTTTAACTTATTGCTCCCATTTCCAGATATTTTATGCATGAGTGAGGTGACCACATTGCAGATGACACTAATTTATTAAAAGTAGAAAAACGCAGACAGATGATGAAAAATTGCAGGAAGACCTGCCAAAACTGGGGAATTGGGCAGATGAAATTTCATTTAGACTAATGCATAGGGAAAAGATAATGCTAATTATGTACCCAACGCTGAGCTCTACATTAGGCGTTATCCCTTATAAAAAGCAGTAGGCCAAAAAGCAAATGTCATGTTAAGAATGATTCACAAAATAATAGAGAATAAAACCAGGATTATTGTAATACCCTGAATATTAAAAAAAATAATACAGCCCATGTAGAAAAGATGTAGAGAGGAGCAACAAGGAGGATAAAGGAAATGGACTTTATGAAGAAGGTTAGGGCTCTTCAGTGCATTTTTTTCCAGCAGAAAGGGTGCCAGTACTTATGTGCAGGGCTCTTTTAATACATGAGGAGCATGAGTCAATTTTTAGCAGGCAATGTAAAAGGAGCCAGTACTCTTAACCCCTCAAAAAAAAAAAAGTCTTGGTGCTTGTCTGCTTTGAGAAGATACCAAGACTTGGATATAATAGTGAAGTAGAAGTTGTAAGGAGTGTTTATTTACCCTTTCAAATAGTACTAAGACAGGGTTTGATCAGTCCCAGGTGGCAAGTCACCATGGTGCCTAGAAACTGTACCATAATGCCTGGGATGTCATGTTTCAGAATATTTGGTGGGATTTTTTATTTTTGGGACACAACTGCCGATAAACACAGCATTTACGACTTCTCCACTATGATTGACTCTGCATGCTTGAGCCATGCAATGGACGAAGTTCAGGCTGATCTTGGCAGTTTTAAGTAATTAGAGATGGGATGCTGGCCTCATTGAAGCCAGTAGTTTGACCCAGCATAGCACTTGAAAGACTTCCAGTTTAAGTAACTGACTAAAGAGAAATGTCATTTTTCTCTGTTTGCTCATAAGGAATTCAGGTGTACCTCATGAAGTCCTTAGTAAAAGTTGCATTGTTCTCAAATCATTATGCAGAGAGTGTCTTAAGGGGCCTTCATGTAATTAGCATTTACTGGAAGGTTCATTCATGCCTAATGGTTGGGCCAGCCCTGCAGCGACGCAAGACTAGGTGGTACTAGGGTAGCGGCTTCTGAGAAGCAGCAGAGAGCATCTGCAGTCAAAACAAAAAATAGTAGATCCTGACAGCCCCACAAACTCGAGAACCATCAGCACGTCGTTTCACCCGCAGGGAGAACAGTCACATACATGCATACAATACAAAGTTTAATATTAAGAAGTAAGACCATCAATTATAGGATTGTTGTGGGAGGGATGGTGTTGTGATGATCATGATTATTGAGTTTAATGATCAAAATCTTGGAAGGGGGGGGGTAGGGCTGAAGCTTCACCTAGAGTACCAAGTACTTTTGCACCAAACCTGGGTCAGAGAACAAATGTCTTTTTCTACTATTAAGTGGAGTGGAGGAGTGGCCTAGTGGTTGGGGCAAGGTGCTTCAGGCCGGAAGGTCGGGGGTTCAAATCCCACCAGAGGACAGCAACCTTGGGCCGGAAGGACTGGGGTTTCTAGTCCCACGGGTGCTCCTTGTGGTCTTGGGCAAGCCACTTAACCCTCCATAGCCCATGTTATCTCCAAGTTATAATGCCCTGTTCAATGTAATTTCAGTTTGTTCAATGTAAACCGCACTGATGCAGAATAGCGCGGTATATAAGAGAATGTAAATAAATAAATAAGCTCATTCCTATGGCCACCTTTTACTCTAGCCATCTAGAAGTCACAGGGACTATGAGGGATGAAAACATAACATAACCTGCAGTGAAGTGCTTAAGAGGATCAAGTCAGCAAGTGTTGTGCTCCTATGTGACCTCTTTCTGGGTTGCTGCTGCCTTGAGTGCATCCAAGCTCAGGCTATCAATCTGTTGGCATGGTGGTAACAGCAATCTTGCCAGCTTCAGAGAACATCTATCCATTTCCTTCTACCCCTGCTCTTTTCTAGTCTATGAAATACTTTTTCTGCTTCATACACTGTAAAACCAGGCTTGTGTATTCTGTTCATACTGTTCACGATGCAATAGCAGATATAAATATGAACTTTGTTACTTTTACCAGAAGCACGTTTCACAGCATAAACAGAAAACATTGTAAATCACAGAGGGGCAAACACTTGGGCATCAGGAAAGCAATTCCCTAAGCAGATACACAAGTGAAAAGATCTGCATTTCTACGAAATATGGATAAGCCTCCTAGCTGCTATATCTGCAGTAGAGAAATTTTATTTGTGTAGCATTCTAAATTTCAATTCTAGAAGATTTTAGTGATAGATCTTCAGCACAATTCTGCTTTCATAGATTAACAGTATAGCCTGATGGAGGAATAGGGGCAAAGCAGAATTGACAGATCAGTTTGAGAGAGGCTGTAATTTTGGTGTTGCATAGATTCTATGTGCTTATTCTTAATCAGAAGGCCTGTGCCAACTCATATGCTACTAAGTGTCAGAACAAGTTGAGAAGCAAATATGTGGCTTCTTGTACCCAGATACTGAAAACTGGCACTAGCTGTTGTATTTTTGGCCAGTGGCCCAGCTGTGGCCTAATAAGAGAGAATGCTGGAAAAATCCTGAATTACAAAGCGTTGACTAAATACTGAAGGATCAGCAAGAACCCTTCACTAAAGGTAATAAATCTTGTTTATGAATCTTTGCTCTTGCAAGTTTATGCTTATCTTTGGCTTGACTTTACCCCAAAAGAAGTGTGTTTGCATTGGTCTATAAATAGATACTGGGAAAAAGAAAGTTGTGTAAGAGAGCACGAACAATCCAATACTATATCTTCTAAAATTATTTTCCCTTTTCATAGTTTTACATTTATCACCATTTTAAAACATTCAAAAATGTAGGGTGTTTGGAGATTTTCGGGGTTTTTTACATTAACTTAATTTCTATGTTTGAAGCCATAGTAGTTCATATGAACAGGGCTAGCACAAGTTAGGCATGACCAGACAGCCGCCTAGGGTGGGCACTTACGAGGGGTAGCAAAGAACTGTAGCAGTCAAAGCAAAAAAATAGATCCCGACAGCCCCAGATGTTCAGAGCCATCAGCACATTCTTATCTCCAGGAACAAGCAGGAATGTAGTCTTCACATATAGGTGACGTCAGTACCGACTGAGCCCACACGGGAATGCTCCCCAGCGTCCAATAGGAAAGCTTTTTGGGAGCATACCACTTGTGCCTAAGTTGCTGCCTTCCCAACTCTCCCTCCTCAGTTCTTTGTTTTCTGTGGAGCCAGCAGGCAGCAAATCCTGTCGCCGTAGAAAATTTGTTAATTTTTTTTTTTTTTGTGGTTCGCATCTGCCTTCCCGTCGACGCTGCAACTGGCTTCCATTGTTTTTCTCCTTTTTATCTATGTGTTTCCTGTAAACAAAAAACAAAAAAGTAGAACTTTTTCTTGGGCGCATTAATGCCATTTTAGGCTTAGGCCTATCATTTTGTCTACAGACATTATGAAGAAACCAGCTAGTGGTTTTAAAAAATGTTCTAAGTGTGGCGGTACCATTTCGGCTACCAATACCCACTTCTGGTGTTACAAATGCCTTGGTCCCTATCACTAGCCTTCAGAGTGTCCGTGTCCTCTATATAAAAAGATGACAAAGAGAGGCCCACAGAATTGGACTGCTAGATTAGGCACGCTCTTTGCCTCAGATACAGTTTCTTTGGCATCGACGTCATTGAGAGCATCATCTTCCTCTCATGGATATCGGGTATCGAAACATAAGTCGTCTTTGACGAAAAAACATTCCCCCAAGGGTAGATCTCTTTCTAAGCATAGAGATGCCTTGAGTGTTGTCCTGGAGATAGATTGGCCAGCCAAACAACCCCAATGGGAAGACCTTTCCTCCAAATCCATTGAGGGGGTCCCAGGATGTTCCTGGGGCCTCTACCTCTGGAGAGTTCCTGGTGCCATGCTCTGGAATGATAGCCTGCATCTCCAGTACTGATACCCAAGCATTGGTGGGCTCTCTGGATCAGTGTATCCTGGCCATTGAGCAGAGCTTAGTGGCCCACTTATATGCCGCTCGATGCGCTACCACCCATGCTTTCTCATGAATCCATCCCTGGTACCGAGGGTTCGTCCCCAGCTCCCTCGCTCTGATGCTGATTTCAGTCAGTATGGAGCCTTAATGGAGCAGGGACATTGGGTGCGTCGATACTTCGATCTTCCAATTCTGATTCTTTCGATGATGAATCGCCCAATTCCTGAAGACTTCAGAGTATACCGGAGGATCCTTCTCCAGAACAGAGCATGTCCCCTCCTGAGGGTATGTCTTTTCAAGAATTTATTCAAGACTTAGCGAGGGGCCTTTCCATAACAGTAACATCCAAGAGAGAACCTAGAGCAGAGGAATTGGAGATTCTTCAATACCCTACAGCTCCTAAGGAGGCAGCCACACTTTAATTCACCGCACTCTCCATGATCTCATGCCCCTTACTATTTCTCTGCATTCTCGATGACTCAATACCATGTATCAAGTACCAGAGTGTCCCGGCTTCCAAAAGATGCAGTCGCCGCACCACTCAGTGGTAGTGGAATCCATAATGCATTGAATTAAAAGTTCTAAGACACATTCTTCTAACCCTCTGTGTAGAGAATCAAGAACCCTCGATGCTTTTGGGCATCGGTGTTGTCAGCCAGAATAAACTCTCATATATTTTATATGGGTATAGTCAATGTCTCCTCTTCTCCCCGATGATAAGAGAGCTGACTATCTCACGTTTGTCAGACATGCCCAGAACATCTTAAAGTTTGTCAATAGAGCAACTTTTGACTGCTTTGATTGCACCAGTAGAGCCACATCAATCTGCATCAGTGCACACAGGATTGTTTGGCTCCAGGCATCACATCTCGAACAACAGGTTCAAGACAAACTGGGTAATATTCCTTTTTGGCAAGGACTGGCAGGATAAAGCTTCTCAGTTAGAATCTGAGAATACCACTTTAAGTAGGCTTTCTAGGACTACTGCCAAACCTGCTAAGAAAATTTTCTTTTGTGAAAAATAAGAAGTTTTACCCTTCTTACACCCCTGCTTCTCGACACCAACCTCAAAGTGCTCAGAAGAGGCAACAGCCTCCCAAACAAGGGAATTCCATATGAGGACAATGTGATGGTTCTTTACAACAGACCCATATTAACTTCCCCATATGCATAGTTTTTTGCAGTCTTTGGATAACATCTTTTCTCAAGAATTGGGACTTCCTTTTTCCTTACTAACAGTTATTTCTACACAAGGACACCTTCCCTGATTCCTTGTTAGTCTAGCTGTTCCACAGCACACCCTTTTACACTGTTAGCTCAACTCCTGCCCTCCCTCCCTTGGATGCCTGAGGTCCTTGGGGGGGAAGCATGTCCCACCCATTAGTTTTGTTACATGCTGGGCCTCTCCCAGGCATCTCAGCTTGGGAGTCCCCATATGTGAAGACTCATTCCTGCTTGTTCCTGGAGATAGCACAGTTACTTACCTGTAACAGGTGATCTCTGGGAACAGCAGGAATAAGTCTTCACAACCCACCCACCTCCCCTAGGAGTTGTTCTCTCTCTCTCTCTTCTAATCTGTCTACTTCCCTCCTTCAGTCTCAGCTACAAACCCAATTGATGAGAGGGAAGTATTTAGGCGGGAAGGCAGCGCGAATGCGTGTGGGATGCTCCCAAAGGTTTTCTTTCTGGACGCTGGGGAGCGTTCCCGCGCCGGCTCCGTCGGTACCGACGTACCCTTATGTGAAGACTTATTCCTGCTGTTCCCAGAGATCACCTGTTACAGGTAAGTAACTGTGCTATCTCTGGGGAACAGCCGGAATTTAGTCTTCATAACCCACCCTCCTCCCCGAGGAGTTGTAGGTTTTCTTTTCTCTCAGCTACAAACTCAACTGAGGAAGGAGAGTTGGGAGGGCGAGAAGGCAGCAATACAGGCGCAGTAGGATGCTCCCAAAAGCTTTCCTGTTGGACACTGGGGAGCATTCCCGCGCGGGCTCCATCTGTACTGATGTTGCCGATAATGTGAAGACTAAATTCCTGCTGTTCCTGGAGATCATCTGTTACAAGTGAGTAACTACGCTTTACCTACAGGAGGAATGGCCACACAAAGATGTCTAAAGGAAAGATTTTAAATATTTAAACACACGATGTCTAATTATGCATTTTTACAGGATTTATTTTGGAGAGGGATGTTAGGATGATCATGATTGGTAAGTTTAATTATCAAAATCTCAGGTGGTGGAGGGGGAGTTTAAAGCTGAAGGTTCACCTAGGGTGCCCAATATCAATACATCAGATCCTTCCACCATTAGAAGAGCCCCATATGTCTTGAAAGGGATACCTCAACGTAACAGACTCATACATGTTTTAAGAGTAAAATCTTGTCCAAGAGTGCTAAGTACACAAATCTATCTGAAAAATTTAGAGGTACTGGCAATAGTGGCACATAGGGTAGGAGGGTGTTCTAACTGCTGTGCAGGACTCCTTTGATGGGCCTGACAATTAATTTATTTAACATTTTTTATATACTGCTTTTCAAATTCTCAAAGCAGTTTACAATGAACATTGTCTACATGGAACGTTTCATCAGTAATATTTATAACATTTAACAATAGTACATTCATTCAACATTTTGTAACTATTTACAGAGGATACATTCTTACAACATTTTGTAACTCTTACCAGAGAATTGATGATTTGCCTGTTGAGGTGACCTGTTGGGGCGGGTTGGTCGGGGGATTTATCGATAATGTTACGTGACATCTGTGGTG
This sequence comes from Ichthyophis bannanicus, assembly GCA_033557465.1. Classification (NCBI taxonomy): domain Eukaryota; kingdom Metazoa; phylum Chordata; class Amphibia; order Gymnophiona; family Ichthyophiidae; genus Ichthyophis; species Ichthyophis bannanicus. Next base: position 513,115,696 of record CM066037.1, read on the forward strand.
TCGAAATACTCTGTAAATGGGTTTTTAAGAACTTTCTAAAGTCATCAACATCTGTAGTTGCTCTCAGGTTGTGTTTTAAGAGAGTTCCATAGTGATGGGGTGTCACTCTGCAGAGCGCATTCTGAGAGGCAAATTCCAAACCCAACTTTCAGCATGAATCATTTAATTTAACAAGTGGGAAAAGCATGTGGAACATGGCTCATGGATTAGTTTACCCCTCCTCTGCATGTGCGTGTGTGGGTTTGTTTGTGTTTGTGTTGAATCTGTGTGTGTGTCTCTCTCTGACATTGAGACGGAGAGGTTATGCTCCTCAACTGACAGAGTCAAGGAACTTCAAGCTTTAGTGATGCCATCATCTGGTATAACTAGTGGTGCATCCTTGGAACTTGTCAGTATTTCTCTGCCTCCAGTAGATGGAGCAGTGGACTTGATGCAGCAGTGTTCCTTGCCTTCAGTGGGCTTCACTCCCTGGGCCACACTCTTCAGGCTGGAGCCCGGTGATCTTGATGGAGCAGGAGGAGAGCTCTCGGGGATTGATTATGGATCTTTTCCCTGACTTAGCCATAGGAGATTTCCAAGGAAATCCTTGGTTTGGTTTGCCATGGATTGACGGTGTTCCCACAAGGACACTGCCAACAGGGGGGAATACAGTTGGGAGGGCATTTTCACCCCTCACTCTTCCCCTCCCCAACCTGTTAACTTTCCTTATGGAATTACCTGCTTGAAGTAAAGTTTCTTTAAAAAAAACAAACCCCTAGCATTTTTGAGGAAGTGGTCAGTAGTGCAGTGCCCAGTGAAAGCCTCTCCATCCACAGGACAGCTTGGAGCATGATGTCCCCAGAGGTCTGAAGGAGGGGGGAATGAATGTAGTGACAGTGCAATGCTTACACTTGTTATGAAGGCCAGTGAGTTGGTGGTAGCCAGCTTCTTTTGCCAGTGATTAGAGAGTGTCAGATGTTGGTGGGAGAGCCGCACTGGGTTCTCGTGGCCTCAGAGGTTGTGGGGCTGCTGGTGCGAGCCAGGGCTATGTTTTGATACAATGTTCTGCTGTGTCAGAACATGTTCTTCAGAGAGAAATGCTATGGGCTTACTTTCAGATGCTAGCCATGGTTTCCTGCAACGGGAGGGCATTTTGGCAGGTTCTTGCAGTAAGGACTCTCATGGGACCCCTGCTGGTGGTTTCTTAGTGCATCCAACAGTTACTGAATGAAAGTATGGCAGTATTCCTTGAGGCTTTCCTTTGTTTTCTTACTCAGGCCCATAAACATGGAAAAAGAACCTTGTATGCTATAGGGCCAATGGAGTATGTGTTCCTGTGGAAATAGCTTTTTGTGATGCTGCAGGAACCTGCTATGGCATGGGGGAGTAATCTAGTGGTTAAAGCAATAACCTGTAAGCCTGACACTCCAGGTTGCTGGGAAGCAGTGTACTCGCTAACTTCATTCGGATTCTGGAGTCTGACCACCTTGGGGGTGCAGACTATGCATGGTTCTCAGTTATACATGGTTCTTAGTAATACATGTGTGGGTGCAGCCCACGCATTGCCTTGGTGTCATGCGCTTAGTTATGACTGCAGCTCTCCACCAGCTTGTGCATGTCCCATGTGTTTGAAGACTGCATGTGCTGGATATGTCCTTTGTATTCACCCTGCTTGGGATACCTGGAGCCTGTGTGATGCTCCAGGCTAGCCCCAGTTTTGAGTCTCTTCAGGTTTGATCTGAATTTATGCTTGATCTTGGTTACCACACTTCAGAGGCTTTCGTGGGAGACTGACGAATTCATGTACTTCTTTCTCACTCTGGGGTCATCAGATTTGGACACTAATTGTTTGTGCAGTGGTGACACGTTGGTGGGCTCCTCTCCTTACTCCTAGAGCCTAAGGTTTTTGACATAGCTGGACTTATTCTGATATTCTCTGCCTTCTCTAGTTGGCCTGGGAGGATGTAGATGCTGTACACCCTAGGTCTTGTTCTGGAGTCTGCATGCACAGTGTGTCTCACCTTTTGTGTATGAAGTGCTTTCCATCTTGTTCTGGAGTCCCCATGTTCTTTGCATCACATCTTTTCTTGGTGGTTGTACACTCTGTATGCTCTGCATCATCCACAGGAGGCCACTCACTCTTGGTGCTGTTTGTCTTGATTGGGACACTGCCCGCTCTGCGCACACCATGTCAGGTGCTAGGGAGACACACTCACTGAGCACTCCTCATCTAGGTCCGTAAGGCCCTCTGTCCCTAGTTTTGGGAGGCTGTGCATACTGGGCCCTCTGTCACTTGCTCTGGGAAGCCACATGTGCTCTGTCACTTCATCGCTTGTGTTTAGAGTTCCTCTCCATGAGCCTGTGTTCTGTTCAAGTTCCATTTCTGCTTTGGTGAGAGTTTGACCTGTACCCTCCAGGTCTGGCTATAGAGATTGTACACCTGGGGGATGCCATTTTTTGCTCTGGAAGCCACATAGTTTGGGCATTGTATGATTTTCTCTGTGGTCACCAAGCCTAGGTACCCTGGGTCGCTCTACAAAAGGTGCACCTAGAATTTGAAAGAACTGAAATATGAGATTGCAGACCTGCTATTAGTAATCTGTGAGCTATCATTAAAATCATCTGCAATACCTGAAGATTGGAGGATCGCCAATTTTTAAAAAGGGTTCCAGGGGTGATCTGGGAAACTACAGACCAGAGAGCCTGACATTAGTACCAGGAAAAATGGTAGAAACCATTATAAAGAACAAAATTACTCATCATGTATCAGGGGTGTCAAACTCCAGTCCTGGAGGGCTGCAAACCAGTCTGGTTTTCAGGATGTCCCTAACGAATATTCATTAGATATATTTGCATACAATGGGGGCAGTGCATGCAGATATATCTAATACATATTCATTAGGGATACCCTGAAAACCTAACTGGTTTGCGGCCCTCCAGGACTGGAGTTTGACAGCCAACATGGCTTTAGACAAGGAAGATCTTGTCTTACTAATCTGTTATGTTTTTTTTGAAGTTGTGAATAAACAGGTAGACAAAGGTGAGTCGGTTGATATAGTGTATCTGGACTTTCAGAAAGCCTTTGACAAGACATCAGAGACTTTTGGCAAAACTAAAAAGTCATGGGATAAGAGGCAGTGTACTATTGTGGATCAGGAACTGGTTAAAAGATAGAAAGTAGAGGGTAGGGCTAAATGGCCAATTTTCCCAATGGAAAAAGGTGAATAGTGGAGTACCACAGGGATCTGTGCTGGGTCCGCTGCTTTTTGACACATTCATAAATGACCTGGAAAAGGGAATAACGAGTGAGGTTATCAAATTTGCAGATGACACAACACTATTTAAAGTTGTTAAAACCCAAGAGGATTGTGGAAAATTGCAAGAGGATCTTGATAAATTGGAAGACTGGGCATCCAAATGGCAGATGAAATTTAATGTGGACAAGTGCAAAGTTATGCACCTAGGAAAGAACAACCCAAACTATGGTTACACGATGCAAGGTTCCACATTGGGAACCACTACCCAGGAAAAAGATTTAGGCATCATCGTGGATAACGTGTTGAAACCTGCCGCCCAGTGTGCAGCGGCGGCAAAGAGAGCAAATAAAATGCTAGGTATCATAAGGAAAGGAATGGAAAATAAAACAAAGGATATTATAATACCTCTCTATTGTTCCATGGTACGACCGCACATTGAATATTGTGTGCAGTTCTGGTCACCGTATCTTAAAAAGGATATAACGTTATTAGAAAAGGTGCAGAGAAGAGCAGCCAAAATGGTAAATGGGATGGAAGGATACTCCTTTGAAAAGAGGCTAAGAAGGTTGGGGCTCTTCAACCTGGAAAAGAGACGGCTGAGGGGAGTTATGATAGAGATCTATAAATTAATGAATGGAGTGGAACGGGTAAACATAGCCGATTGTTTACATCATCATAATATAAAAAGACTAGAGGACATGCAATTAAGCTACAGGGTAACCTATTTAAGACTAATAAAAGAAAATATTTTTTCACTCAACGTGTAATCAAACTGGATGTAGTAAAAGCTGCTAGTGTAGCTGGGTTTAAAAAAGGCTTGGACAAGTTCCTGGAGGAAAAGTCCATAAACCATTATTAAAAGGGACCCAGGATATCACTGCTTGACCCAATACAAGCATTGAGGAACCTGTGTCTTTTGGGGAGACTGCTAGGTACTTATGACCTAGATTGGCCACTGTTGGAAACAGGATACTGGGCTTGATGGACCTTGGTCTGACCCAGTATGGCATATCTTATGTTCTTATGTTGTGCAGATTGGGGTGACAACAGGGGTACTCTTTTGTCTACCCGGAGACTTCTCCTGTGCATTCTGGATTGTGTGGAAAGCTATGCTCCGATCACCCCATAGTGTGTTCTGGTGGCATCTTGCCTTGGAGGCTGCGCTCTCAGTGCTCCACCAAAGTTGCTCTGGAGACCACATGTTTGCTATGCTTCATGACTGGTTCTGTTTATACATCCTCTGTGCTCCATGGGTTACTTGCTGGACGGTTCCCTCTGGGTGCTCCATCTGTTGCCGAGAGGTTTCTTCCTTTTAGGGACTTCTCTTCTTCTGGATTTATTCGGTGAGTAGCACATGATCCCTATCTCGATGCACAGCTCTGTCTACAAGAGCTGCTATCAAAGATCAGATTAATTTGGCTCTTGTTCCCTTTCTTTTGGAACCTCTTCATTTGTTGATAACTCTAGGAGGCCATATCACTGGGGAGTTTCTTGGGCTTTATGTTCTAGCATTTCGGTTTTGACTAGTTCCTTGCTCAAATAAGTTTTGCTTCCACGTGGGGCTCGCCTTGCTCCAGTTACTCTGCTTGAAACCTTTTCCTTGATGGTGTTTTTTCTGACGTGGCTCAAATTCCTAAGGAAGTTCAGCCATGCCTTGAGGTCTCCAGTTGGAGGCACACTGCAGCAGGATGCTTTCAATCCTGATAGTCCCGAGACTCTAGGCTGTTTGGTTGCCCTCTCTGAACTAGGAGGTCCATGTTAGTAGACAGTGCATTGTGGAAGAGCATCTGTTGTGGTCTCCATTCCTCTTCAATAGGTCCTGGAGGAAACTTGAATGGAATATCGCCTTGAGAGGTGTGTTTCTCTGAGGAGTCTTGTCTTCTCCCTCTCCAGGACTGTAAAGCTTTAGTATGCCCCACTTTTCTGGACTGGTCTAGCAGGATGAAAGCTAAGGTGAAATTTATTCTTGTTTCCTAATTTCCTTTCATTGAATCCTGCTAGACCAATCCAAGACCCGCACAGGAAGGCACATTTTTTTTTCTGGTTGTTTCAGCCTTCTTGGAGAGTTCGGTCCTCTTAGTTTCAGCTGGTTTTTATTCCAGTACAGTTATTGCCCCAATCTGTGAATATTGGAGTTATGAGAATCTGATAACGATGGGGTTGTAGTATTCTTCAGATCTGCTTTGACAATAATATATTGGCAAGTTCCAGGGCTGCACTACTTGTTATACTGGTGATAATATCACTGAAGATTGATGTTCTCCGCCCCCTTCTATTGTTTGGGAAATTAGCAGATAAGAACAAATTTCACCATTCAATTTAAGTTAGTCAAGCAGGTAATTTCTATATAGTCTTGTTTTTAACAATTGTCCACTGGTAGTGCATTTCATTCCAGAACAGCTCTATAGAAAAACAATTTCTTCATAGAACGTTCATAGACAGAGCCTGATATTAAAGATTGTTCATGGGGTTTTCAGGACCTACAAGCTTATAAACCCCACCAAGCCAGTGCCACTGAAAATTCCCACAGATTGCCTTGACAGAATCTGAATAGCGCTGGGGTGATCCTGGTACCTATCTGGTTAGTGGTTGTCATGACTTCATGTGGTTTTGCCATCTGGTCCGTGGCTGAATATTGCGGAAGACTGGATAGCAAAACTGGATATTCAGTGTTAGCAAATGTTTTCCAGTGCCAAATATCCTGTTTCATTTCTGCTCATAGCAGCCAGGCAGTGCCCATTGTGAGCTGAATATGGGGCCCAAAGCTCTTACAAGAGGGGGTGGCTAACACATTTTTTGCTACTGAGTGTAATACCCTTGAGGATGCATTAAAACTTCACCATTGACGATGTAGCAGGATGAAACAATTATAAATCTTAAACAAAACACAGCAGCTTAAAGATTGTTCTTGCCGATATTGAAGCCGGATTAAAAACCGCATTGCACTTTCCCCATCTATAACTCCATAGCATAATTTTAGCCACTATATTCTGTAGGATCTGAAAATGTGATAGAGATTTACTTCATATACCTAAATATAAAATGTTACAATAATCAAACTGTGTTAATATCAATGCCTATACCAAGATTTTTAAAATCTACCACCTTAGCTTGGTTTTTGTGCACAATTTTGTGCATTACCATGGGCATACAGAATCCTGTGCACAAACTGTGCATAAAGTCTCAAATGGATATCAGTGCACAGCTCGTTCAGATCCCAGGGCAAGGTAATACTGTGTGACTTTTAAATACAGGCTCTCTGCCTGAGAGCTCTTAAAGGGGTTTGGTCTTCATTTTCAAAAGCTAAATCTTTTTATGTATTGCAAAAGGAGAATATTTGTGGTGTTGGGTAAAGCTCTGTCTATTAAAGTTTGTTTTCTTTTTCCAGCTTTCCATTCAGACAAAGCTCTCTGAAGCCACTGACCTCATCAGGTGTTAGATCCCTCTCCACCCATCCCAGCTTTCACCAATGTGAGAATTCTTGCTTTATAAGACAACTCACCAGTTAGCTACACAGGAACATAGAACAGCCCTGTTAAAACACACATAAAAGAGGCTGTTTGTTTTTCCCTTAAGTGATAGCTGAGGAAGAGTTAGGGTCTTTGGTAAGTCTCTACTTCAACAGGTGCCAAAGCTCCACCAACTGAAAGATGGCTGGGAAAAACTATATTGCCAAAGCTTTTGCCCCCGTTACAGCTTCTGCCTCTGTTCAGACAGAGAACCCGATGCCGTTTGAAGAACTGGTTCAATGTGCAGGATCCCTGCAATCTGAAGCCCTCATGAAACAAGTGGATGAGCTCAGAGAAGAGGTGACAAGGCTGAGAAGCATTCAAGATGGCGAGAAGTACATTGATGAGATACTTCTTGAAACATTCAAGCTGTCTGCAGAGGTGAAGATGGGAGATGGACAAGTCACCAGAGCCTGCAAAATCAACAACAATCCAACTCCACCAGTCCTTGAATTGAAGAACCAGTATGCAGCCCTGGAAGTAGAGAAGGTGAAAACCTCCCAGGAAAGGAAAGAACCAGAGCTTGAGCACCCCAAAGTTGCAGAATCAATAACCACAAGGAAGCAAAGGGTAGTGGTGATTGGTGACTCTCTTCTGAGAGGTACTGAGGCGTACGTTGGCCGACCAGACTTGTTGTCCATAGAGGTTTGCTGTCTGCCAGGTGCCAAAATCCGAGAGGTTATGGAGAGTTTGCTGAGACTCATCAAGTCTACTGACTGTTATCTGATGTTGCTCATCCATGTCAGCACAAATGATACTGCTAGGTATCCCTCTGAACATATCAAAAGTGACTTCATGGCTCTGGGACAAAGGGTGAAGCAGGTGCACAGGTGGTGCTCTCTTCAATCCTCCCTGTAGAGGGTAAAGGCCAAGGTAGAGAAGCTCACATCCTGGAGATGTATGCATGGCATTTGGATGGTGGTATAGAGAGCGTTTTGGTTTCCTGGACCATGGGATGATGATCCAAGGGGTGCAGAGCAGAGATGGCATCCATCTGTCCAAGGAGGGCTGAAGTGTCTTTCACAGCAGGCTGGCTAACCTACTTGAGGGCTTTAAACTAGATTCATTGGTGATGGATGAAGAAAGCCCCCAGATAAATGAAACATTAAATACCTCTGTAGAAATGGATGAAAGGGGCAACATCTGGAAAGCGGTGTGTGTATAAATGCCTGTAGCATGGAAAATAAGATTCCAGATGTTGAGACTTTAATGGAAGAGGCTGACTTGGCTTTGGTGGTGGTTATGGAGACATGGTTCATGGAAAAGCATGACTGGGATGAAATTATATTAGTCTATACTTTATTCAGGAAGGACAGGGTAGAAAGAAGGGGAGGAGAAGTGTCAATTTATGTAAAAATTAATATTAAAGTTAGACTTACAGGGCTTAAAAGGGAGCGAGGAGGCACTGTTGGTTAAACTAGAAAGAGGGAAGGGGGAATCCATTTACGTTGGTGTGATAAACAGATCTCTCTCACAGTGAGAAGTGGATGGGGATTTAATAGAAGACATATGCAGTATTGCCATGAAAGGAGAAGTGCTACTGATAGAACATCAGATATACCATACTGGCTCAGACCATGAAGCCCTGTATCCTGTTTCCAACAGTTGCCAGTCTAGGTCACAAGTATCTAGCAGTTTTCCCAGAAGACACAGGTTCCACAATACTTGTACTGGGACAAGCAGTGGATTTCCCGAGTCCCCTTTAATAATGGTTTATGGATATTTCCTTCAGGTACTTGCCCAAACCTTTTTAAACCCAGCTACACAAATAGCTTTTACTATATCCTCCAGTAATGAATTCCAGAATTTGATTACGCGTTGAGTGAAAAAATATTTTCTCTTTTTAGTCTTATATGGGTTACACTGTAGCTTTATTGCATGTCCCCTAGTCTTTCTACATTTTGTTGTCATAAGCAATCGATCTAAGTTTACCCGTTCCACTTCATTCATTAATTTATAGACCTCTATCATATCTCCCTCAGCCGTCTCTTTTTCAGAGCTTAGTAATGGTACTCCACAAATCAAAAAACAGCTCTACTAACTAACCTTAAAGTAGCACTAGAATTTTAGCAAAATGAAAATGGAGAGCACTGACATTGACCTGGGTGTGTGTGTTTGTTTATAGTGGAAGGTCCTAATTTATGGGATGTCGTGCTCTCAGGCCTATGGAAGTTTAGGAGGATGGAGGTGCTACTAACAGACCATTGATGTAATTTGCCTTGGTTTGAATGCCTAATGCCGATTTATGGCTTAAGGTTTTCAGTGGCGTTCTGAGGTCTGTGCGCTCCATTTTCATTTTGCTAAAATTCTAGTGCTACTTTAAGGTTAGTTAGTAGAGCTGTTTTTTGATTTGTGGCGTATAAAGCATATGAGGACAGACTTAAAGATCTTAATATGTATATGTTAGAGGAAAGGTAGGATAGAGGAGGTATGACAGAGATGTTTAATTACCTCCATGGCAAAAATGCACAACAGGAGAGCCTCTTTCGATTGAAAGCAAGCTCTGCTACAAGGGGACATAGAATGTGGGTGAAAGGGGGATAGATTGAGGAGAAATATTTCTTTACGGAAAGAGTGGTAGATGTGTGGAATAGTCTCTAGGCGGAGGTGATAGAGATGAGGCCAGTTTCTGAATTCAGAAACGCATCGGACCAGCACAGAAGATCTCTAAATGAAAGGAAAGGACTATAGTTTTTATATAGAAGGGCAGACCAGATAGACCACGTAGTATTTTTCTGACATGTTTCTTGGTGATGACGATAATTAGTTGTTAAGTGCAGATGCAGAGAAGTGTACAGAAGACCAAAAGGCTGAGTGCAGGGTTTTCTAACACTGGGGCTTTAACACAAGGTCTGAGGGAGGAGTAAAAGGTTAGCCCATTATTAAGGGGTTAGTGATAGTAAGAATTTTATAGTAGTTAATTCTCTTTACTACGTGCATATGGGATCAGTAACCTTTTCTACCTTTGAAGATGAGATGCTGAGGGAAAGGTCTGCTGAAAAAAAACAATGCTGCACTGTTGATACACAATTTTTGCTATACCAAGTATCAGCACTTGGATTGGCATAAATAATAGTATTGCGAAAATTTTATGCACAGAGTGCATTCCAGTACATGTATGTGCCACCCCAGGTGCCAATACAGTTTTTCTGCAGAAAATATGGCTGTTAGTGCAGACCCATAGGTACATGTTTTTGTTCATAGCTTATTTGCATATCTGCTTACTGCTTTGTTTGCATTAGAAAATGCTGCGCTGAGCTTTAGCACAGAGCTCTTAATGCAAGGCTTTCTGCATCAGCCCCTCTTGGAAGAAATTAAGTGATGAGGTATCTAACCATTAAATGTTACTGTTAGCAGATTTCAAAGGATGGCTTTTACAGTTTAGTCATAGGGTGCCACTGTCCCATGGCAAAAGTTGTTGCTGTTTGTATATATAGCAATCAGTAGCAGGCTCACACTTCAGTTGCTGTACTTAGCAGCCATCAAGAAAGTTGTATGGTTCAGTCATGAAGTTTCACAGTAGAATTTGCAATAAAGAAAAATAAAATACATCTGAATCATGTAAGAGCCAGCCCAGTAGGGGGAGGAGAGGGTGCATGGTGGGAAAAGCATTTGAAATATGCCTCAAGGAATTAGTTCCAACCCTTCTGCATGTGTGTGTGGGATGTATGCGTGCGCACCTCTGCTTTGTTGGGGGAGGTGGGAGTTGGCTCTTTGTGATTCTTATGGAGAGTTTGAAGGGTGCATTTCCCCAACTACTATGTGACAGTGAATCATTGTCTGTATGTTGCAGCTTTTGGAACTTCTTCTCCCATAGAAATGCAATGGGCCATTTAAGGGGCTTTATTTCTCTGGAACCCCCTCCCCCCAGTCTGATCTGTCCCATTTTCATGCTCAAATATCTCCTCTTCAGTTTTTCCTCTATGCAAAATTGTTAACTTTTCAGAGTTAACTTGCCCCTAAACAAGGGACTGTTTTGGTCTCTTATGTACAATTTCTTTCCAACATTCCTTTTGGTTGTAAAGAATAAAGTGTTTTTCACTGCATTTTAGGGTTATACCCTAGGGGAACATTTTTGACATAGTTGACTTTGAGTGGTGGTCTTTTCTTCTGTTTTATATCATATTTTATTTTATCCGGTTTTATTGACTGCCTCTTCTTATCAAGGCTAATGCCACTAAAACCCTTCTACTTAATTAGAGCTCTAGAAATAGGTCCCCACCCCTCCCCTTCCTGGAACACTGCTGTTTTGTTTATATATTGCAATTTTTTTTTATGAATTCATTTTTGGGTTCCATTCAATGATTTAAAATAAGGAGATAAGGTAGAAGTCATATTTGCATTCAATTTAGTATTTTTATTCTATACTTATCTTTCCGAATGCATTTAGCATAAATTATTATACTTATGTATGCTTTAGGCTTTGTTTTTATATTTTATATTTTTTACTATTTTAATTTTTTTCTAAGCCATTCACTTACCTCTATTTGATTTCTACCTGAAACAACCTTGAGAATGTGAAGCATTCAATGCCCGTCATCTAGTTAGGGTTTTGAAACCCCTTCCCGTGGCTTCATATAGAGCATGCGGCACAAGCCGTGAAAACATGACAGTCAAATTGCAACTTCATGCTCTTCAATGGAGTTAGTTGTGGCTTTCTGCTTAAGAGAACCCCCTCCCCACCCCTTTTCCTGCTTGGGGCAGGAATATGCTTTCTGAAGGGAACTTTTAAGTTACCCTGGTCTACATGTGATTTATTTTTATACATCCAAAATAGGGAAAAATAAGTACAAGAAACATTAAAATGTTTTTCAGACTATATTTATTTGAAAACCAAGAACCCTGCTAAAAACAAGTCCCATAGTGAAATAAGTGATTTATCCTATCCTAAAAATCACCTTGTTAAGTTACTGTATTCTGATGTGTATGTTTTAAACAATGGTCATATTTAAAATTTATTTTCTAGTCTCTGTCCTTCAGATTTTTTTGACATCCTGTTGTCATCTTTTGCATATATAATTTCTTGCTGGTCCTTTGCCTTTCGTGCCTTATCAAACTTTTCCTTCTATGTGTATAAAAATGATTGATTTTTATGGACAAGAAATACGACTCTCTTTCTGTTTGTAAACTTCAGAACCTTTCCAGATGACATCTCGGGAAAATGCTTGAGAAAATGATCTTTTTCGACCTTCCTAATAATCTCTTGGTCAGCTTCCAGCTTGGCTTTTGTTCTGGTCATAGCACTGCAACTACTCTCATTTCTTGGGTTAGTGACTTTCTCCATTGCACGGATGGGATTTCCTTTTTGGCTTACAAAGTAAATAAGGAAAATACCACCAACTACAGTTTAACGTGCCTGGGTGCCTAGAATTTCATATTTGTCTTCTCCTGTACCCAGTCTAGTCTTTCCATTTGTTTTTCAGTTAAAAATAAAAACTTTTCCTAGAATTGATCGCATCAAACATATATTCTTGACCCTTCCTCTGGTAACACTTAGCTGTCCTTTCTTTCAATTGCAATGTTTTGCTTTTCCTTTGGAAAGATAGTTTCCTCTTTTGTACTGCCTTTCTTAAGCAACCACCTCCTCCTTTCCCATGTTCTGCTGCTGCTGGATGATATAGTTCTGTTTGTATATACAGTACTGTACTGAGACATACATACAGTTCCTTCTGTATGAAGTTTGCAGTCTAGCTGACAGACAAACTTTAAGGAACAAGCATGCTTTTTTGTGATCTCCTTTCACCCATTAACAGATATCTAGGTTGTAGTGGAAACTACTAGAATAGGTAATGAGAGCATTTATTAAAAGATAAATGAAAAGAGGAACTGATGGTATGGGAGTATATGAAATGTAACTAATCCTATAGTACTCGGGATAGAGTGATTGATTTAAACATGCAAAGGCGTTTGTTCTCTTGAAGTTTATGTAAGAAGAACAGCCGGGGAGGGGGTAGATGAGTTAAGGCAGAGTGGGAAGAAAACTACATTTATGTGTTGATGACATTAGATATATTGTTTCCTTTACTGAAATCAAAATCTCATGAAAACACAAAACAGCACTGTCAAGAAATTGAAATATCTTAGCTGAAGATGTCCCAACTGAGATGGCTGGTTGGAGGTGGAGAATCACTAAGGTTGTTTCAGATTCTGATCAATTTCTTACAGTATCTTTAAGTTAAGCTACTAAATCAGGCCCTACATATGTTCATTTAACAGGTTTTATATACCACTTTATCATTTCAATCAAAGCGGTTTACATTGAAACTTAAACTTGGTAATGTACATTAAACAGGGACATTGATAACTTGGATGTTTGAGGCAATGGAGGGTTAAGTGATGTTAGCCTGAGAACTGAATACAAAAGGAACTTAGCATAGAAAGGACCATCTTATTCCTTGAAAACATCCAAATTTTAATGGTACTTGGCACCAAGATAGTTTAACACATTCACACTTTGTTTCCATTCAATAGCATGCCTTCTTTTCTTTAGGTTTAACTTGAAATAGAGCACAGTGTTCATATAGGAGAAAGATTTGGGAGTAGAAATATAGAAAGAGCCAAGAGCTTGTCAACCCACTAGGATGGTGTGTGTTTTCACCATTGTAACTTATACTCTGATGAAAAAGAGAATACCATTTAAAAAAAAACTCTGACAATAAGGCCATATTTTATTTATTCAACAATAAATATCCGTGTGTGAAGTATGTGAATCCTTCATTCGGTATCTGGTGGTACCTGTTTAAACATCAATAAGGTCAACTCAACATTTTCCTGGGGTGATCTTAGGAGGGTAATATCACTGTAGTCTTCATCTCCCCCCACCCCCTTTTGTAGGCAGGCTGAAACACAGCCCCAAATGTTTAAAAATAGCCTTATAACCTGTTCAGACAGATGACCATCAGCTTCTCTTTCAGAGGTCCTCTGAAATTTCTTTTGATTGTAGCATAATGAGTCCATGTATCTTTGAAGATCACTGAAAAGCTTTTGGACCTTTGTATAAGAGAGAGCGCCCAAATTCAGTCATGTAGGTTTTCTGTGCAGGGTGATTTACTTGTTACACAATTAAGTACCTACCTGATTCTAATTAACCAGTTAATAGTGCTAAAGAAACTAGGGGCTCACTTACTATTTCACATACGTATTCTGAATTAGCCTTGTTAACTACTCTGCACATTGTGTTTCAAGAAATACGGCATCGTTTAATTTTCTGCTAGGAAAGACTGGTTTCAATTAAACATGGTTGTCATGGGAAGAACTTGTAATTCTTATGTCTGTACTTGGGTATCCATTTTTTCTCACCATTGTATATAGGGAAAGATACTGAAAAGCCTGTTCTATTCCTGCCAAGTTTGTCATTTCATTATCAGTTGTAACATATGTACATAACTGCATAAGTAAATGGAAAGAAGAATAGAGACCCGTTCAGTCCAACAGTATAATTGCGTAACAGCTCTCTTCATACTTATCCTGGGAAAGTGAGAAAAAATTGCATCTGTAGCTAATTCTGGAAGATTTTCAAAAAAGTTCTTTCTCTAATTCCCAAAAAGGATATTAGCTCAGTTTTGGGATTAGCATTTTTCCCTAGCATGTAGTTGTAGCTTCATATACACTAGTGCTTTAATCTTTTTGTGATGAAACTTGGGCTTTAATTTTGCCACAGTTAGATTATTGTAATGCCCTATTTTTGGGAGTGGCCCAGAAGGGATTGAATGTGTCTTCAACTGATGCAGAATGCTGCAGCGAAGTTGATAAAGGGGCTGCATAAATTCAACCATGTTTCTCCTGTGCTGAATGAGCTCTCTGTGAAATTTTGGTGGTATTTAAGGCCTTGGTTTTGGTGTTTAAGGTCTTGCATGGGATGACACCTGTGTTTTTGTCAGATAAAGTGGTTCCGTATGTTCCTCGTTAGTCTTTGAGAACCCAGACGGAGCGACTTTTAGTGGTCCCTTCGTATAAACAGTGGTTCACTGGAATAGAGCTTTTTCAGTTCGGGCACCGATTTTGTGGAATGCATTGCCACGTGACTCGCAACTTAGACTAACTTCATGTATCTTTGAGCTTGGATGATTTGAGTTCATTTAGAAGAGCGCTGAAGACGTTTTTGTTATGAAGGCTTTTTGGGAGGGATGGGGTAGATTAGTGGATGATAGCTGGACAGTTTGCCTGGAATCTGCGGGGGTTGGGTTAGTTGGGCTGGGATATGGGGTATTTGCTGGTGGCTTTTTAAATTATTTTTATGTATATTATTTTGTACATCGCACAGAGCGGTTTGTTTGATAGTGTAGTTGATAAATGTAACTAAATAAAATATATATTTTTTCCCTTTGTTTTCTATTGATCTGATACACTGTCATTTGAAAAATAATCAGAATGGGGATTTACAAAATCACCCAGTATCTGTGTATACGAACAATAAATCTAACAATCCAAGGAAAAAAGTCATATTAATTCTCAAACAACCGCTAGTTTTTCTCACATCAGAACCTGAAATGGCACCATGAAAAGCCAAGTTTTAACACCAACTTTAAAATTTTTGTTCTAAAAGGAAAATATTATTTTCTCATGCAGGTATGTGTTAAACTGGATTTTTTTTAAATAGTATTTTATTTTTTATTTTAGTGTTGTAGCCATAGTTGCTACAATACTACTACTGATGTTAAAAATCAAAATTATTTCTTCTGAAAGTGGTGAAATCTATTTACTACTAAATATTGAAAAGTACCCTCATTTTGCTTATAACTGCTTTGATGATAATTTTTGCAGGACTTCTGTAAGTTCCTCTAATATCTATATAGTGTGTTTGGTGCCAAAAGTAGTGTTTGTCCACAAGTGGTAGGATGTACATTATTCAATGTATATAAGCCCCTGTGCCCAAAACCGAGCTTCATATTCTTAATTTGTTACAAGAGATGCTTCTTCCAGTGGTACAAGTATATCCTCATTACATCTGTGCTATTCCTGCTAATGTATGCTGACATACACCCAGTTTTGGCTCCCTTTATGTAACTTTATGCACTCATTCCCACTCTGTCAGCTGATATACTCTGCTCTTTTTCTTGATTGGAGTATCTCTAGGAACAAACAGGAATGTAGTCTTCACATATGGGTGACGTCGGTACTGACAGAGCCCGTGCAGGAATGCTCCCCAGCATCCAATAGGAGAGCTTTTGGGAGCATCCCACGGCGCCTGCGTAGCTGCCTTCCTGCCTTTGCTACTCTCCCTCCTCAGGCTGTTCTCCAGCATCTCTTTTAGATTTAGAGCAGTTCCTACCCTCCATCCCAGAATTTCGATACCAGACATCCATGGAGGATCCATGACCTCTTTTAGCCTCTCCTACAGAGAACCATTTCTGGTTCAGAGGTCTCTCTGGTATCTTCCAGCTAGGGGGAGTCCCATATGTGAAGACTACATTCCTGCTTATTCCTGGAGATAGCATAGTTATTCACCTGTAACAGGTGATCTTTGAGAACAGCAGGAATTTAGTCTTCACAACCCACCCTCATCCCCTAGGAGTTGTAGGTGTTTTCTTTCCTCCTCCTTTTATCTTGGCTACAAACTCAATTAAAGAGGGAGAGTGGCAAAGGTGGCAAGGCAGCTATGCAGGTGCAGTGGGATGCTCCCAAAAGCTTTCCTATTGGACGCTGAGGAGCATTCCCGTGTGGGCTCTATTTGTACCAACGTCACCCATATGTGAAGACTAAATTCCTGCTGTTCCCGGAGATCACCTTTTACAGGTGAGTAACTACACTTTATTGTAATAAATGAAAGTCCAGAAACAAGTTGTAGGTGATAGCTTTTTATTAGATTAACTTCATGTATCTTTGAGCTTTCAAGAGATACTCTCTCCATCAGATCAGTGAAGTTACATTGAGTTTAAAAAGTACAGACTCATCTAGGTATTAAGCTGTCTGCATTTGTTACAGATGAATGTGATGGGGTGGGAACATAGAGAAGATGGGATAGTGTTCTTTATATCTGATAATGTGTGAGAAAGCCAATGTCTCTATCGAGGCCTTTGGTAACTGAATGGACGTGCTTGATCCTTTTAATTTCAAAATGTTCTCCATTCAGATATGCATTCCTAAAGTTTCTTTTCAGTACCTTAATTGAAGGTCATGAAGGGAGTGATCTTTCTTTGAGAAATACTCAACTACCCTACTGTTTTAGATTTTTTTCTGTACTAGTTAATAGCGATAGGGACTATTGAAAGTCCATTCTAACTCCTTTCCGTGCAAATAAGGTCAACATAAAAGTTGCAGGTGATAATTTTTTATTGTACTAACTTCATGCATCTTTGATGAGCTTTCAAGAGCTAACCTCTCCATCAAGTCCGTGAAGTTACATTGGGTAACTTCAGTGATACTTGCCCTCAGTTTTTAGTTGCTTCAACTGTGGACACTTATCAACCTCCATAAACATACCATTTGCTCTAAATGCATTGTCCTACAGTAAATCTCATCAGACTTTTGTCTGCCTATTGTCTTAAAGTCCGAATCCTCCTTATATATACCTGACTGTGAATGCCCATAGGAATGAACATGTGAAGATAATAAATACAGTACAACAGTTTACTGCCTTCTGAAAAGAATAGTGCTCTTTTTTTCTCAGTAATTGATGAAAATATCAAATAGTGGTCCTAATATAGACTCCCGTGGATGCTGACTTGCTGCATTATTTTAATTAAAATAGCTGCCTTTAATTGTATAATTCTGCAGCCTCCCCTAAAGCCAATTTCTAACTCATTTGCATGTGTTATTCCCGGCCCTTGTAGATTAACATTTTTTTTCTTTACGCTTTGTGTCATAGAGGCATAATGATGATATTCTGGCAAAACCAATTGTTTAAATCCAGAAGCTTTATTGGCAGTAAATGTTTGTTTTACTATATTCACATATCCATCTTTCCACAGTACAACTACTGCAGCTGAAGATGATGTTTCAAATCGATATGCTCGAACAGAAAGGACAGGGTTTAATCGCTATAACAGGGAGACTAATTCTTCAGCAAATTCTGTGCAGAATAGTGGTTTGGAGAAAAAGATTGAAGAGCTTGAAAAGGTAAGTAAATGCAAGGCTACTTGCTGTTTTATCTTGGAGATTATAGCTTTCTAATAGTAATCTATCGCTTTAAGATGAGGTGCTGAATAAATCATTTAGCAGAGATTTTATGGATATGATTTGTGGCTGTGTGGTGTGTGCTTTTTTCTCATTCTGATTGACGGACTCCTCCTACAGTTGACAAGGTCAACATATTTGTTGTGTTTAAAGTGCAAAAATATGCACCTTTAGAAAGACAGAGTGAATAGGATTATTCCAAGCAGGAACTCGATTGAAAATAAGGTAATTCTGTGTGACTTTTAACTACAATCTCTCTGCATGAAAGCTCTTAAAGGGTTTTTGGTTATCTATAAAAACCATGTGGTGTTGTTTTTCTGTTCTGCAAAGGGGGAAATTTTTGTGCTGTTGGGCAAAAAGCTCTGTCAGTTACAGTTCATTCTATTTTGTTCTATTCACCCACCGCAAGCTCTTTGAAGCCGCCGACCTCATCAGGTGATCTCCAGGAACAAGCAGGAATGAGTCTTCACATATGGGTATGTCAGTACTGACGGAGTTCGCGCGGGAACGCTTCCCAGCGTCCAATCAGAAAGCTTTTGGAAGCATCCCAACATGCCTGCGCGCTGCCTTCCAGCCTTCCCAACTGCCTCTCCTCAGTCAGTTTTCGTTTTTCCGCGGAGCCGGCAGGACGTTCTCCTGTCACCGCAGAAAATTCTTCTTTTATTTTTTAGTTTTCTTGTGGTCGCGGCTGCCTTCCCCGACGCCACCGGTACTGCCGGTGTTTTTCTTATTTTCTTGTAAAATTTTTTCCTTAAGGAATATAAAATTTCTTCTTAGTGTTCGCGGTTCTCAGGCCTTCTAGGCCTCTCCATTTTTCCTCATGGAACCGCCAGTCATTTTCCCCAGGAAATGCACAAACTCTGGCGGTACAACTTTATTTTTAGACACTCACAATTGGTGTCTAACCTGCTTGGGTCCTGACCATTGTATTCCGGTGCCTTCGGGCACTAGTGCTGTGAGAAGCCGTTTTCAACATCGAGTTCCCCTCGACACGCGGTCCCCTTCCAACTTCCGAGCACCGATTATATCTTCTTCTACACAGGATCAGGTAACCCAAAAACAGTCTGTTAAGACTAGCCAGTCCTCGAGCAGCAGTTCTCATGCACAGCATGGAGATGCCTCCGGCCTTGCCCTCGAGAATAAACTGGTTTCAAAACCCCGGTGGGAGTCTTCGGCCTCCAGAGCCTGTGTGGGGTTTCAGGTTGTTCCTGAGGTTCACCCCTCACAGAACATACCTGAGCCATGTCCGATGGTGGTATCCGCTTTGAGCGGTACCGATACCCCGGCATCGGCACCGGTGTTTGGATGAAATATTCCTCACCGAGGATCGTCGTCTCACATCTCCGGTACCTACGGGGCCGGTGGATACACTTCAGATCGATTTTACAGTATCGGTATCGACACCGATACGAGTTCCGATGTCGGTACCCTCCAGACGTGCATCAATAGACTCGCTTCCTTCGATGCCGAGTCTAGAATCGATCTCCAGTCTGGAGGACTGGGTACCGACTCGCCTTGGTACCGACTCCCGCCGGTACCGAAGGCTCGGTTCCGATACCTCGGATCCGCAACCCTCGGTTCCACCGATACCGTTAGAGTTGCCACCGGCTGGTTTTTTTCCTCCAGCATCAGATTCGGTACCGAGATTGGTACCGACATCCACAGTACCTTTACAGTCGGTACCTTCCATGCTCCACGATCACTTCCCTCGATGCCTAGTTTGGAATTGATTCCAAGCATGGACGATATGTTCCCGACTGTTGCTGGTTCTGTCCGGCAGTACCAGCGACCACTATCTAAGGATCCCATTCTGCACCATTCAGGATCTTCTATTCCTATATACTGGAATAGATCCCTTGGTGCCAATGCTAGTTCTTCATCAGATCTAGCCTATCCAGGGGGAATTCCCTCCAGGGATCTTTTTTTCCAGACTTTCCTCCTGGATATGGCAAAATCACTTGCCATTCCTGTCCCTGGACAAGATCCTACACAAGGGAGTATAGAATACCTCTCTGTTCCTAACGAAGCAAAGGAAAATATATTGCTTCCTTTGCATCATTCTTTGCAGGATCTCCTTCTACGAATGTGGGAATCTCCTTTAAAGGTACCTCCACTTTCCAGAGCAACTGATCTCCTATATCAGGTGCCTCCCTCTCCAGGGTTTCAAAGGACTCAACTTCCTCATCATTCCATTGTAGTGGAATCAGCATTGAGGCGAGTGAAGAGTACTAAAAAGCACTCTTCTTATCCGCCAGGTCGTGAGTCTAAAACACTAGATGCCTTTGGACGTCAAACCTTCCAGACATCCATGCTTTCAGCAAGGATTCTCTCATATATTGTTTATATGGGTCTATCTCTTGAGGAGATCACAAAGCAATTACATCTTTTGACTCCTTTGCTTCAGGAGCCCAGACGTACAGACTATTCCTCACTGGTTAGTCATATTCAGAATATCTCTAGGTTCCTAACTCGTGCTACCCTAGACTCCTTTGAGTCTGTTAGCAGAACTTCTGCTATAGCTATAGGGGCACGACGTACAGCCTGGCTTCAGGCCTCAGACTTGGACAAATGGGCACAGGAAAGACTGGGAAATACTCCTTGT
Source organism: Ichthyophis bannanicus (assembly GCA_033557465.1). Taxonomy (NCBI): domain Eukaryota; kingdom Metazoa; phylum Chordata; class Amphibia; order Gymnophiona; family Ichthyophiidae; genus Ichthyophis; species Ichthyophis bannanicus. The sequence goes on from CM066037.1 coordinate 513,136,158, forward strand.
ACTGGGGAGAATCTCTTCAACAGGGAGTCTTTACTTCAGGTTACTCAGTTCTCCACTGACTTTCCTTTTTCCAGAGGCTGCTCTGCGCCGCCTTCTTTCCCAGTAGGTAGGAAATGTCCTACCAAACTTTCAACCCCTAAGGGGAGAAGGTTTTACCCATCATCTGCCCATTATTCAGATGTCCCTAAACAGGGAAACATCGTTCTAGTCTGAGCAATCCACAACCTCAACAGGGTCGTCAAACCCAGCAGTTACAGGGTTTTAAATAGATCATTGCCCCTTTGTTGGGAGGTTGGGATGACAGTCTGCTTCTCTTCACTTGAAGTATCTGCACTAATTTTATCCTAACCTACTTAGATATCTTTTCATGAGACATCTTTTCTTAAGAATCTTCATGATGATCATGCCCATACTTAACATATTTTCCTCTTCCTCGTGGAGGAGAGGGAGAGGTAACAACTATCAATAGACAGTTGTTTCCATCTACTGGCATGTGTCATCTCACCTGTCGGAGATTTCCTCCATAGTTGGTCCCCTGAAACTCTATCTTACCTCCCTCTTACTACAACATTTGCTTTGTAAGAGTGACTTTTTATATGGATAAGCCCCTATGGTTCTCTACCTCTTCTACTGGGGGATTCTCCCTTTTGGAGTTCCTCCCCCTTGTTACCTTAGGGCAGCTCCTCAGACAATAGGAAGTCCTACCATGTCTATTGGTTTTTCTTTTTCCCAATCTACAGAGTAGGGGAAAGAAATTCTCTATGCTGCCCTCATAGTTGCTGCATTCTAGTGGTTACGCCACAGGTTTTGTTCACTACACAACCAGGGCTTCCTCTCCACTAGCAATCCTCCTAACCTCAGTACTAAGTCCCAAACAGGTTATCAACCTTGTTGGGAATCCCTGTATTCACAGTTTGGTTGGGTTATCTTCTATTCTCTGCCCTTTGTCCTTGGCAGAATAGTTGGTTACCTGCTGGTTGTCCACATTCCTCACCAAGGATTGTCCACAGCCAGTTTTTCTTCTAACCAACCTGCAGCATGCTCTCTGCAACTCGACAGGGTAGTTTTGCACTATGGGCCCTTGCTAGAGAGCATCAATATCTTGCCTAGCAGATAACCCCAGATGGTTACAAGGGTTTCCCCCAGTCATATTCATGCCTGGCATGTATTCTACCCTTTCCATCTTATCTTAAATCTCTGTTAAGGCATAAGCCTCAGGCTTTTCATTACGTGAAAGCCTAGAAGAAGGGCCAACTCCCTGGCTTGGCCCATATTGCCTGGGATTTTTCCCATCAGGGATAAAAATTTTTCTGGCAACTAGAGGACATCTAATACCCATCTCGCCCTCAGGCGGATCACTAGGGTATCTTCCTCTAGTAGCCTTCTCTATCCAATCTCCATACCACAATTCTGGAGATATCTGGACTTCTGGTCTGCAGACTAATGTTATCCTCTGCCATCTTTAGGTAGGCCATCATGGTTATTCAACGGCTCAAATTCTACAAAGAATTAAGCCACCCCTTTGTCAAGGACAACCTTCCTCTGACTATAACAGTCATAACCAGGAGGAGAGGATTTTTTCCTGTTTATCTACTCAAGTAGGTGTCAACCTTCTTGTTGTCAGATGAATGTCCCTCTCTCCCTATAGGGTGATGGGGATCTTTGAACATCTCTCCATCCATATACCTGGAGGCATGTCTCCGTATGCCGTCCTATTCTTCTGGATATATATATATATATAGATTTATATAGATACAGATATATACTATCTATATCTATCTGTGTGTCTTCTGCCCATATATATATCTATCTCTTATGGATATATGCATATATACCCTATATGTGTATATATTTCAGTGTGTGTGTGTATATATATATATATATATATATATATATAGGCATATGAGATATATTTTTAGATAGATCTGTATCCATCTACTTATCTGTCTATCTGTTAGGTTCAGATATCCTTACATTTGTATAGGATCCTGACAGATGGGCACTACCCCTATCAATGCTGTTCCGGCATATTTAGGGGACTACACCTATAACCACTTCCTGTGGTAATAACCTTTTTTCTTTACCTTAACCTTTCGGTTTAGGTGCTCCTGAAGCTCTCCATGTACCTTCTCTTTCCTAAGTGACCCCTGTTATCCAAGTTTGTACTCCTGTTCTATGTAAAACCAAACAGCTTGTGGTTATGGTCATTGTGTTATAATGTAAACCGCGCTGATACCGAATAGTGCGGTATATAAGAATTTGTAATAAATAATAAATAAATAATAAATTTAGGAAAGACATTGCGGAGCTTCAGTTGCTCTAAAGCTTAGCGCTTCTGAGTCTGTTCTTACTTTCTTATCAGATACGAGGGTCTCCATACCCTTTCTCCCTATATGGACTGATCCAATCCCAGTCCAGTTAGGGCAGACTCATTTTTTCTCTTAGACCAAAACAGCTTAAGCTTTAATTCAATAGTACCTTCTGCGTCCCTGCGGAAGCTCTACTTTTTGTACTACCCCAGTTTTTTCCCCTGGGGCTATTTTATTTTCTAACCCTGAAGGGTTCTGGCCTCCACTTGTTTTTGGTCTACTTTGTTACCCCTACTTTACAGTGAGGTACCCCCTAAGCATATTCACTGGCTCTTTTATCAGATCCATATAGAGCTCAGTGCACCTGTGCAATTCCAACAAGGGAGGTCCAGATCACAATATTTTACTACTAAATGCCCTCGACACAGGGTCTTCCCTTTTGAAGCCCTGTTCTAGCCAGCTGTTCTACAGCTCCTTTTTTTTTTATATTCAACTCCTGCCCTCCATCCCCAGGATGCCTGAGGTCCTGAGGTATAGCATGGCTCGTTCTAGACTTGCAACATGCTAGGACTCCCTCCGGGCATATGAGCTGGGGAGTCCCCATATGTGAAGACTCATTCCTGCTTGTTCCTGGAGATAGCACAGTTACTTACCTGTAACAGGTGATCTCTGGGAACAGCAGGAATAAGTCTTCGCAACCCACCCACCTCCCCTAGGAGTTGCCTTTCTCTATCTCTATCTTTCCCTTCCTTGCTTCGCGCTCTCTCTTTGTCTCAGCTGTAAAACTTAACTGAGGAGAGGCAGTTGGGAAGGCGGGAAGGCAGCATGCAGGCATGTTGGGATGCTTCCAAAAGCTTTCTGATTGGACGCTGGGAAGCATTCCCACGCGGACTCCGTCGGTACCGACGTACCCATATGTGAAGACTTATTCCTGCTGTTCCCAGAGATCACCTGTTACAGGTAAGTAACTGTGCTTTCCCTCCCTACCCATCCCAGCTCCTACCCACCCCACGTGAGCAGCCTTGCTTTATAGGGCAGCTCCCCAATTAGCTACACATACAGGGACGCTGAACAGCACTGTTAGAACACACTTAAAATAGGTTAACTGCTTTTTCTCTGAAAGGACAGCTGAGGAACAGGCAAGTACTTTGGTAGGTCTCCCTCTTTTATTTCAGCAGGTACCAAAGTTCCACCAACTGGCACATGGCAGGGAAGAATCGTATTACCAGATCTGTTGCCTCCATTATAGCCCTCTGACTCTTTCCAGGCAGAGATCCCTATGCCAGTTGAAGGACAAGTTCCATGTGCAGGATGCCTGCATACTGAAGCTCTCAGAAAAGAAGTGGAGGAGCTGAGAGAAGAGGTGGTGAGGCTGAGGAGCTTTCAAGGCTGTGAGAAATACACTGATGAGATGCTTCGTGAAATATCCAAACTTCCCAACAGAGATGAAGATGGGAGCCTGCAGAATGACGAAAGCTGGACACGAGTCACCAAGGTCTGCAGAATCACCAGTTCATCTCCCCCAGCCCTTGAATTGAAGAACCATTATGCAGCCCTAGAGGTGGAGGAGGTGAAAGCATTCCAGGAAAGGGAAGAACCAGAGATTGAGCACCTCAAAGTTGTAGAATCGTTGATCACAAGGAAGCGAAGGGTAGTGGTGGTTGGTTACTGAAGAGGGCTTTAAACTAGATTCATTGGGGATGGGTGAAGAGAGCCCCAGGTAAGCGAAACATTAAATATCTCTGTAGAAATGAGTGAAGGAGGCAACATTTGGAAAGCGGTGTATAAATGCCCATAGCATGGGAAATAAGATCCCAGATATTGAAGCTTTAATGGAACAGGCTGAGTTGGATTTAGTGGCACTTCATGGACAACCATGACTGGGATGTAATTATACCATGCTATATCTTATTCAGGAAGGATAGGGTAGAAGGAAAGGGGGGAGGAGTGGCATTATATGTAAAAAATAACATTAAAACTATAGAATTACAGGGCTTAAAAGGGAGAGAGAGGAGGCATTGTGGGTTAAACTAGAAAGAGGGAAAAAGAAATCAATTTGCATTGGCGTGATACACAGACCTCCCTCACATTGAGAAAAAGTAGACTGAGATTTAATAGAAGATATCTGTAGCATTGCTAGGAAAGGGGAAGTGCTATTGATAGGTGACTTCAATATGCCGGATGTGGATTGGCACAGCTCTGCTGCAGTCTCATCTGGATTCTCTATGGGGAGAACTATTCAAGGAACAGGTAACACGTGACAGGGCAATGCTGGACTTGGTGCTTATCAATGGTGAAAGTGTTTCTGATGTTATAGTGGGAGATCATCTCACATCTAGTGATAACCAGATGGTGTGGTTCAGTATTAGGATTAGGGCTGATAAAATCCATTCAAATGTGAGGGTCTTAGATTTTAGGAAACTTTGCTTTGCCAAGATGGGCCAATACCTCAAGGGATGGGAACAGCTGGGGGATGTAGGAAAAACAGTGTGCAAAACCCAAAGAGGATATTTTAAGGGCAACCAACATTTTTGTTAAAAAGGTAAATAAAGGTAAAAGGAAAAGGAGGCCACTATGGTTCAAAAAAAAAAAGTATCTGAAAAGGTGGAGAAGAAGAGGGGAGGCCTTCATGAAATACAAGAGATCACAGAGAGCGGAAGACAGGCATCTATATTTGGAAACTTAGAGAAGCTATCAAAATAGTCAGGAAAGCAAAGATACTAAAAGAAGAAGAAATAGCCAATGCAATAAAATGGGAAGATAAGACATTTTTCAGATATGTTAATGAGAAAAGGAAGCACAAAAGTGGTTTTGTCAGACTCAAGGGTGAAGGGAAGGAATATGTAGAAGCTGATTAGGATAAAGCTGAATTGCTTAACAACTATTTCTGTTCTGTGTTCACAGATAAAGGGCAAGGAGCAGGATCTTAGAAAACACCTATAAATAGAAACAGAAGTGAGGAGGATCTCGAATGATTTTCAGAAGACTCTGTTCGGAAGGAACTAGCTAAACTAAAAGTAGACAAAGCAATGGGACCGGATGAGAAACATCCAAGAATACTGAAGGAACTTGGGGATGTTCTAGCGACTCTGCTGACTGACCTTTTCAATGCTATTTTGGAGTCAGGAGTGGTGCCAGAGGATTGGAGAGAGGCACATGTCCTTTTATACAAAAGCAGAAGTAAGGATGTGGTTGAAAACTACAGGCTAGTTAGTCTAACCTCTGGTGAGTAAATTATTGGAAATGCTGTTAAAAACTGAAAATAGTGAGGTTTCTGGAGTCCAGTGGATTACAGGATCAGAGGCAGAATGGATTTACCAGAGGCAGGTCTTGCAGACAAATCAGATTGATCTATTTAACTGGGTGACCAGGGAGTAGGACCGAGGGAGAGCTGTACTTGAATTTCAGTAAAGCCTTTGACACCGTTCAGCACAGGTGACATCAGGAAACTGAGCACTCTAAGGATGGATCCTAAAGTTACTGATTGGAATATAAATTGGGTTATAAATTGGTGACAAAGGGTACAGGTAAATGGAGCTTACTTTTGAGGAGAGGGAGGTTACCAGTGGTGTGCCGCAGGTATCTGTCCTTGGTCTGATTCTGTTTAACATCTTTGTTAAACAAAGGTTTGTCTCTGCGGATGATACCAAAATCTGCAGTAGAGTAGACACCCAGGAAGGAGTAGATAACATGAGGAGGGATCTAGCTAATCTTGAAGAATGGTCTAGAATTTGGTAGCTGAGATGTAATGTTAAAAATTGCAGGGTCATGCGTTTGGGCTGCAGTACTTCTGTCCACAAAAGAAGAACGGGACCCGTGCGTAATTGTGTCTGATAATCTTAAAGTAGTTAAACAGGTAGAAAAGGCAACGGTGAAAGCTAGAAGGATGATTAGGTACATAGGGAGAGGAATGGCCAGCAGAAAAAAAGAGGTGATAGTGCCTCTGTGTAGGGCTTTGGTGCACCCTCATTTGGAGTATTGTGTGCAGTTCTGAAGACCACACCTTCAAAAGGATATAAACAGGTTGGAGTTGGTGCAGGTTACTAAAATGGTTAGTGGGCTTAGTTATAAAGCATATGAAGACAGACTTAAGGAGCTTAATATGTATATTTTAGATGAACGGCAGGATAGAGGAGATATGATAGATATTGAAATACCTCTGTGGCTGAAATGCACAGGAGAGCCTCTTTCGATTGAAAGCAAGCTTTGCTACGAATGGACATAGGATGAATGTGAAAGGGGATAGACTCAGGAGTAATATGCGGAAATATTTCTTTACGGAAAGAGTGGTAGATGCATGGAACAGTCTCCCAGTAGAGGTGGTGGAGATGAGGACAGTATCTGAATTCAAAAAAGCACAGGACAAACACAGAGGGATCGCTAAGGGAAACGAGGGGACTATTGTAGTAGTCGATATGGAAGACTAGATAGGCCTTGTGGTCTCTTTCTGCTGTCATGTTTCTATTTAACATTTTTTCTCATAAAATTCTGGATACTCAAGAGTATTGAGCTTGTTGGGAAGCTGCTGTGAAAATACATGGCTCTCTAATATGTTCCTGAAGGGAATATATTAATCCTGGGATGGGAATAAATTGTTTTCTTTTGTTGTGCCAAGCTGTGAAGTTTGAAGAAAGTAATTTCATTTAAAACTTGTTTGTTTTTCTAATACTTATCCAGAGATGGCATTTCAGTCTAGTTGCCTTTTGAAGATGGAAAGGGTAAAACACTCCTTTAAAGTTTTATATGCTGTTGTGAAACAGAGGTTTGAAATTTTAGCAGTAGTGGGTATAAAGGCGCAATATTCTTTTACACGCTTACCACACAATCATTCTTTTGAGGTATAATTTAAGTGCAGCATACTTTCAGAGGAGTTTTGGCAAGTCCAAGCAAGGCATGGTAATTTAATGCTTGCAATAAGAAAAATTTAAATGAAATGGTGATGGTGCATGTATCAACACAGTGAGTATAAATGTTTGTACTGGTGACCGGACTGGCCAGGTAGTCTTAAGCCGGTGGTGTTCACTGATGATCCTTGAGGGCACCAAAGATCTGTGGCAGCAAGATGGATGAACAAAAAGGGCCTCTGAAAACTTTTTAGAAAGTTTCACATCTGTATCTTTGCACTATCAAGACTCAATCGTCAGTGCAGCATCTGGCCCAAAATTGGTCTCAAAGGGACCAGACAAAGCAGTGGTTCCCAACCCATCCTGGATATTGGTTGGATTTTCAGGATAACTGTAATGAATATTAATGAGAGAGAGCTACATGCTCTGCCTCCATTGCATACAGGTTTATTCCTTGAATATTTGTTATGGATATCCCGAAAACCTGACTAGCTGGGGCCTCCCAGGGCAGGTTTGGGCACCACTGGGTTAGAGTGAAGTGGTGGTCACTTGGCACTACTGAAACACACCCATGCCTAATTAAACTAAAGCGTGTATTAAAGTGGTACAAAGAAGGTGGTGGTTTCCTTGTCGTGTTGATATGCATTTGAGGTGCACCGCAATGGCTCCGGGTGCATCTAACTTATACACATCGCAGAATGTGCCGAGCCTCTTAAAGAGGAATGTTTCACTTCAGATCAATTTTCAAATGATTTAGTTGTCTGACTTCGGGCTTAATTTGCTAAGCTTTTTTTCTGTAGGTGTATGGATGATATTATTTCTATATCTTATTGTATTTCTGATGTATTGCTAATTCATTCTAGTTTTCTAATGTTTTAAGAAGTAGTAGTAATGTGAACCATTATGGATTGGATTATGTCCAAGGAACATGGTGTAAAAATATAAGATAACCTTCATGAATATTCGCTACCAGATTCCAAGAAAACGCTTGCAACAGCCCAGCTCTTCCCCCCCTTGCCTGACTAACACTGCTGGTGTCTCCTGCTGGTGGTGTCTCCTTCTTCTGACTGTTTGTATACTCATTTCATCCTACATGTTACAATCCAACTGTCCTCCGGATTTGCCAACCTACACAGACTAGCGAACACAGCAATAGTGGACAGCAGCACCTGTGAACTGTTGGGTGGAAGATCATCATAAAGAATAAAATTACTCAGCATGTAGATAGTCATGGCCTAATGGGAGACAGCCAACATGGCTTTAGACAAGGAAGATCTTGTCTTACTAATCTGTTATGTTTTTTTGAAAGTGTGAATAAACAGGTGGACAAAGGTGAGTCGGTTGATATAGTGTATCTGGACTTTCAGAAAACCTTTGACAAGGTCCCTCATCAGAGACATTTGGCAAAACTAAAGAGTCATGGGATAGGAGGCAGTGTACTACTGTGGATCAAGAACTGGTTAAAAGATAGAAAGCAGAGGGTTGGGCTAAATGACCAATTTTCCCAATGGAGAAAGGTGAATAGTGGTGTACCCCAGGGATCTGTGCTGGGTCCGCTGCTTTTTGAGATATTCATAAATGACCTGGAAAGTGGAATAACGAGTGAGGTTATCAAATTTGCAGATGACACAAAACTATTTAAAGTTGTTAAAACCCAAGAGGATTGTGGAAAATTGCAAGAGGATCTTGATAAATTGGAAGACTGGGCATCAAAATGGCAGATGAAATTTAATGTGGACAAGTGCAAAGTTATGCACCTAGGGAAGAACAACCCAAACTATGGTTACACGATGCAAGGTTCCACATTAGGAACCACCACCCAGGAAAACGATTTAGGCGTCATTGTGGATAACATGTTAAAACCCTCGGCTCAGTGTGCAGCGGCAGCCAAGAGAGCAAATAGAATGCTAGGGATGATAAGGAAAGGAATGGAAAATAAAACAAAAGATATTATAATGCCTCTATATCGTTCCATGGTGCGACCACACCTTGAATATTGTGTGCAATTCTGGTTGCCGTATCTTAAAAAGGATATAGCGTTATTAGAGAAGGTTCAGAGAAGAGCCACCAAAATGGTAAAGGGGGTGGAAAGATACTCCTATGAAGAAAGGCTAAAAAGGTTAGGGCTCTTTAACCTGGAAAAGATACGGCTGAGGGGAGATATGATAGAGATCTATAAATTAATGAACAGAGTGGAACGGGTAAACGTAGATCGATTGTTTACGTTGTCAGAATATAGAAAGACTAGGGGACATACAATGAAGCTACAGGGTAAACTATTTAAGACTAATAAAAGAAAATATTTTTTCACTCAACATGTAATCAAACTCTGGAATTTGTTACCGGAGGATGTAGTAAAAGCTGTTAGTGTAGTTGGGTTTAAAAAAAGGTTTGGACAAGTTCCTGGAGGAAAGGTCCATAAACCATTATTAAGAAGGGACCCAGGATATCAATGCTTGACCCAGTACAAGCATTGAGGAACCTGTGTCTTTTGGGGAAATTGCTAGGTACGTATGACCTAGATTGGCCACTGTTGGAAACAGGATACTGGGCTTGATGGACCTTGGTCTGACCCAGTATGGCATATCTTACGTTCTTAAAAGATGCATGTCAAGGTTGCTGCAGGTGTGTGGTGGATATTATAAGAGGTGGGGACAGAGTACCATGGGACCACGTGGATCCATAGAGTAGCTGCAGAAGGGTGGATGGATGAGGAGAACTGCAATGAGAGAGACTTCTGGCTAGGGACAGGGCTGGCATATGAGATAGAAACAGTGGGGTTTTGTAAGAGAGAATGATGGGGATTGAGAGACTTCTGGATGAGGGTTGTTTTGAGAGCAAGAGATGTTGGGAGAAAGAATATTAACATGGTGGTGCCACCCCAGCTTAGAACCTCCCAGCTTTCTGGGAAAGACAGACAAAGCCACTGTTGCTATCTATGCATCTGCTGCAGCAAGAGGACAGAGAGCTGCCACCACATGGCACTGCTTTCATGCTCTTCAAACTGGTGTGGGAGGCTGAAGTGACAGAGCCAAGTAGATGAGACTCCAAGCTGTTGCCACTGCCTTTTCAGCTCCATTTAGCTATGGTGCTGGCTGTGAGTGCAACGGAGTTCTTTTTTGAGGTACAGTATAGCCAACTTTCTTTTAATTGAGCAGGCTGTGCGGGCCAACTGGGGGCAGAAAGGAGGACAGGGTTGTACTGGTCTACCACTGCCCTGAGCCCAACAGCTGAAGCTGCTCCTCCTGCAGTCGCATGACAAATGGCAGCTCCTCCCCTGCCATGCTCTGGGGTGTACCAACAGCTTAATCACTGTCTACAGCCCGAAGGTCCCTATGAAGCCTCATAAGCTAGCAGCTACACGTTTGAAGTGTGCAGTAAGCACTACCCCAACACCAGGAAGCTGCCTCAGAAACTCTGTTGGCATGACTTCTCTCTTGTGAAAAAAACCCTTTATCTCACAGTGTGTTCGTTTTTTCATATATTCAAGCTCACTTCATGGAGCAAGAACCTTTTTCCTGCCCTTTGAAAGAATGCAGTGAACTATGAATATAGCTTGTGACTAAAAGAAAAAGTGAAATATATGTACATGTGAAATACTTCTGTATGCGACATCAGTAGGTGTAGATAGTTATTCATGAGGATTTCTAAGCTGTTGAGAGATAAACATTATGCTGCTTTAAGATTAGGTGATTAGAATCCACTACAATACTCAAGGTGTGGTTACAGCATGAATCGGTATAGAGGCACCATTGTATTCCCAGTTTTTTCTGTTCCTTTCCAAATAAGTCCTAACATAGCATTATGTTTTTTTCTTACTGGTGATATTTGAGGAGGCTTTAGTCAATGTGCTTTTATTGCTGCTTTTGTAATTTAAACATTTATCAGTGTTCTCAGTAATTTTTGCCAGCTGGGTGGTATGAAGGAGTAGCCGGGTGGGCCGCAGTACAATCTGGCTGACAGCAGACAATGCCACTAGTCATCTTTCAGGAAGTTCCCTATACATTTAAGTGTCTTATTTATATTATATTTCCAAATACTGTTATGTTTTTGAGATTAGGACTGCACATGGCCAAATGGTTCTACCAGTATTTATCTCAAGCCAAATGCTTGCTGTCACAACCAGGCTTTAACTAATTTACAAATGTGCACATCTGTTTCTAACCTAATGAAGTCTGGTAATTTATTTCAAAGGTTGGGGGTCACTACTGTGAAAGTCCCTCTTCTGTAGGCTAACAAGTGCCACTCTTTAATTGAGCTTGCTGGATAACACATTCCTTTCTGATGATTGCAACTTGTCCAGAAGAACATAGTGAGCTCAAAGGTCTGCAAAGATAGTATGGCCTTAAAGACCAGTATCAGAATTTTAAGCCATCCTCTATATTTATAGTCAGTGGAATTTCATCTGTGAGAATGTCCTTCAGCCGAAAGCCCACAAAATGTGTACTACGATGTTTTGCAGCAATTAATCCACCACAGAGAGCCTTTAGGAAAGAACCCATGAACAGTGCATTCCCATAATCTAATCTGGATCTAACCGGGACTTGATTTGCTATTCCCAACTGATCCATGATCAGGTAAAGTCTAAGCTGTAGAATAGTTTGCAGATAAAAGAAAATTGAGCCTTAAATGTTTCTTAAAGCAATCCTGGTGTACCCCGTAGCTAGTGTGGCTTTCAGGATACCCACAACAAATATGCATGAGATAGATTTGCACGCACTGCCTCCAATGCATACTCACTGTGGATATCTTAAATACCAGACAAATTAGGGGGAGAAACACTACCTTAAGACATCTTCATATCAAACTAAATTCCTAACTGTACTTTGCACCTTCTCGCACCTTAGTCATCTTCCAATTTTCCCTTGCTGATCCACAGTGCCTCTATCTTATCGACATTTAATACCAGATTATTTTTATGCCCCTGAACTAAAAATTAACTGGATGTTGTCTATTCAAACCCAAGGAGACAAATATCTGGATATCATTGGCAAACGCATGAAACACCAAGCCCAGAGGCTAAACAATATAAATGTTAAAACAAAACCTTAGGGGACTCCAGATTATGTTCCAGAGATTAGACTGAGTATACCAGTTGCACCTGTCTCTCCAAAAATGATGCAAGCCAGTTTAAAACTACCACTGACAGAACCACATTCTTCAACAGTCCAGTTATGGAGGTTCACCATCTACTAGATGGAGCTCAGGGTCACGTATCTGCCAGGTGAGCAGACTACTCTGGCAGATCAGCTGAGTCGTGTCCTCCAGCTGCACGAAGGGACACATCCCAACATCCGATCCTTGGCCCTAACTGCGTAGATGTTGAGTAGCTAGTCCTGTTGGAGCTTAACCTGCATGACAGAGTAACAGATGTTCTGTTGGCCTCTAGGAGGGCCTCCACAAGAAGGTCTTATGCATTAAAATGGAAGAGGTTTACAACCTGGTGTGCAGAACAGGCGCTAGATCCTTTTAATTGCTCACTGACACACTATTTGAGTACCTTCTACAGCTCTTGGAGTCTGTTCTCAAGTCCAACTCTGTTGAGATTTACCTTAGTGCGATTGGGGCATACCATTGTGGAATAGAAGGAAGGTTCATTTCCGCTCATCTGTTAATGGCTCACTTCAAGCGGGATTTGCTTCTCTTGAAGTTTCCATTCAAGCACCTGCTGGTGGCTTGGGTCCTTAATGTGGTTCTGGTGCAGCTCATGTTGGCACTCTGAGCCACTTGTTTCCTTGTTTCAATGAAGTTTTTGACCTGGAAGGTCTTCTTTCTGGTAGCAGTAACGTCAACACGCTGGGTAAGTGAGCTCCAGGTTCTAGTGGCTCATCTATCGTACCCCACATTCCATCATAATAGAGTGGTCCTGCGCACTAATGCTCGATTCCTTCCAAAGCTGGTCTTTGCTTTGCATATTAAAGGGAAGTGGAGCTGCACATGCTGGACCATAAACGAACCTACGACTTCTACTTTGAGCAGACAAAGATCCATTGAAAGTCCATCCAGCTGTTTCTTTTGACACCCCCCCCCCCCCCCGGCAAGCTAGTGCTGCCATTTCCAAGTGCACTCTTTCAATTTGGTTGGCAGACTGCATCTCTTTTGCTTATGCCCAGGCTGGCCTGAGCCTTGATGGTCATGCCACAGCTCACAATATAAGAGCCATGGCTGCGTCGGTGGTCAACTTGCGCTCAATCTCCATGGAAGAGATTTACAGGGCTGCAACGTAGTCTTCTGTCTGCATGCTCATATTGTACTACTGTCTGGATGGAGATTCCCGATGTGACAGCAACTTCAGCCAATCTGTACTCCAGCATCTGTTTAGGGATTAGAATCCAACTCCATCCCCCCGAAACCCTACTGTCCATCCAGGCTACCAAGAAAAAAAAAATAGTGAAGAAGCTGAATCAGAAGCGTTCCCTTTTGTGAACTACCACTTCAGTACATAGTTGATTCTCCAGTTCTCAGTTCAGTTTTGCCCCTGTTGGGCTTCTCAGACTCCTGTGTTTTCAGTAGCCTGTAGCTTGGGAGTCACATATGTGAGGACTTACTTCCTGCATACCCACAGAGAACAGGTAGTTGCTCGCCTGTAACAGGTGTTCTCCCTGGACAGCAGGAATTAGTCCTCATATCCCTCCCACCTGAGGAGTTGTAGTCTGCTATAGCTTTGTTATCAGACTGGAGAAGATGACACTGCTTTAGCAGGTGGGAAGGCAGACACGCAGGTGCGGTGCAACTTCCGAAAAGCTTACAATACAAGCTGGGAAGCATTCCTGCATGAGGCTCCATCAGAGATGTCACCTATTCGTGAGGACTTATTCCTGCTTTCCACGGAGTACACCTGCTACAGGTGAGTAATTATCTGTTTGTTTATGCAATTTCTTGATATACTACCCAGGCTGAAGGGCATCAGAGCGGTTTACAGTCACTACCAATAGGTACTGGATACATTCCCTTGTCCCAAAGGACTCACAGCCTACATGTGTACCTGAGGCAATGGAGGGTTAAGTGGCTTGCCCAAGGCCACAAGGAGTGCCTATAGGACTAAAAACACCAGTCCCTCTGGCCTGAGGTACCTTGTCCTAACTACTAGGCCACTCCTCCATCTCAATATCACAATATCTGCAAACTCCAGACTGATAGTCAATAAATGGTTAATCAACAAATTCTTCTAACTTTATATGGACAGACTTTTTCAATCACTTTGGTTAAAAATGGCTTAATTGAAATAGGCCTATAATTACTGACCAAACTCAGATCCAACATAGGCTTTTTCAAACAAGGCCTAACCACTGCATATTTCAGCTATGTTAGCATCATCTCTGTCACAGAGGGAGGCATTAATTTTGTGTTAACTCCTCAAGCAGACCCTGGCAAGTTTCCTTAAGGAGGAAGACACAAGGGTTTAACGGGCACATGGTTATATTCCCCTGATTTAGAATCTGAGAAACACGCTCCATTGTCACATTCTTAAACTTGCCCCAATCCATCCTATTTCTGATCCTCTTGTGTTAGCTCCACTATCTCTAACCTCTCCCTTAAATGTCCCTCCATATCTAGCTATTTTTCTAACAAATCTTCCCTAACTTCCAAATCCTTAATATTGGCCCATGCTTCTTTAGCATCCTGCACCAATAAAAAAAAAAAAGTCTGTTTTCAAAATAACCCAAGCTATATATCGTAGGCAAAAGAATCATCTCCTTGTATCCTTTCTGTGCGTATCAATTTATTATTGTTGTTGTTAAGTGCCATTGAGTCAGTGTCAACTCATGGCAACCCTCTGGATAGTTCTCCTAAATTGTGTTCAGTCTTTAGTCAGGCAGTTCATTTTTGACATATTGATACCCGTAGCTGCTGTTACTGTATTGATCCACCCATTGCTGGCCTTCCTCTTTTGCGTTGACCTTCTATCTTGCCAACCATGATGTCTTTCTCTAATGATCGCATGATGTATCCAAAGTATGAAAGTCGAAGTCTTGTCATCTGAGCTTCTAAAGAAAACCTAGGTTTGATCTCCTCTAGTACGGACCGGTTTGTTCTTCAGGCAGTCCATGGTATACGCAGTATTCGCCGCCAGCACCATAATTCAAAGGCATCAATTTTCTTCCTGTCTATCTTTTTCACTGTCCAGCTTTCACATTCATATGATGTTATTGAAAATACCATGGCTTGAACAAGCCAAATCTTTGTATAGAGAGAGACATCTCTGCTCTTCAGAATCTTGTCTGGGTCCTTCAAGCTATTCTGCCAAGAGCAGTGCGTCATCTGATTTCTTGACTGCTTGTTGCTTCTTTATGGATAGTTACATAAGAACATAAGAACATAAGATATGCCATACTGGGTCAGACCAAGGTCCATCAAGCCCAGTATTCTGTTTCCAACAGTGGCCAATCTAGGTCATATGTACCTAGCAGTTTCCCCAAGAGACACAAGTTCCACAATGCTTGTACTGGGTCAAGCATTGATATCTTCGGTCACTTCTTAATAATGGTTTATGGACCTTTCCTCCAGGAACTTGTCCAAACCTTTTTTAAAACCAGCTACACTAACAGCCTTTACTACATCCTCCGGTAACAAATTCCAGAGTTTGATTACACGTTGAGTGAAAAATATTTTCTTTTATTAGTCTTAAATAGTTTACCCTGTAGCTTCATTGCATGTCCCCTAGTCTTTCTATATTCTGATAACGTAAACAATCGATCTACGTTTACCCGTTCCACTCCGTTCATTAATTTATAGACTTCTATCATATCTCCCCTCAGCCGTCTCTTCTCCAGGTTAAAGAGCCCTAACCTTTTTAGCCTTTCCTCATAGGAGTATCCTTCCATCCCCTTTACCATTTTGGTGGCTCTTCTCTGAACCTTTTCTAAAATCGCTATATCCTTTTTAAGATACGGCGACCAGAATTGCACATAATATTCAAGGTGCGGTCTCACCATGGAACGATATAGAGGCATTATAATATCTTTGGTTTTATTTTCCATTCCTTTCCTTATCATACCTAGCATTCTATTTGCTCTCTTGGCTGCCGCTGCACACTGGGCCGAGGGTTTTAACATGGTATCCACAATGACGCCTAAATCTTTTTCCTGGGTGGTGGTTCCTAATGTGGAACCTTGCATCGTGTAACCATAGTTTGGGTTGTTCTTCCCTAGGTGCATAACCTTGCACTTGTCCACATTAAATTTCATCTGCCATTTTGATGCCCAGTCTTCCAATTTATCAAGATCCTCTTGCAATTTTTCACAATCCTCTTGGGTTTTAACAACTTTAAATAGTTTTGTGTCATCTGCAAATTTGATAACCTCACTCGTTATTCCACTTTCCAGGTCATTTATGAATATGTCAAAAAGCAGCGGACCCAGCACAGATCCCTGGGGTACACCACTATTCACCTTTCTCCATTGGGAAAATTGGCCATTTAGCCCTACCCTCTGCTTTCTATCTTTTAACCAGTTCCTGATCCACAATAGTACACTGCCTCCTATCCCATGACTCTTTAGTTTTGCCAAAAGTCTCTGATGAGGGACCTTGTCAAAGGCTTTCTGAAAGTCCAGATACACAATATCAACCTACTCACCTTTGTCCACCTGTTTATTCACTCCTTCAAAAAAACATAACAGATTAGTAAGACAAGATCTTCCTTGTCTAAAGCCATGTTGGCTGTCTCCCATTAGGTCGTGACTGTCTACATGCTGAGTAATTTTATTCTTTATGATGGTTTCTACCATTTTTCCCGGTACTGACGTCAGGCTCACCGGTCTGTAGTTTCCCGGATCACCCCTGGAACCCTTTTTAAAAATTGGTGTTACATTGGCGATCCTCCAATCTTCAGGTATTAGAGATGATTTTAATGATAGTTCACAGATTACTAATAGCAGGTCTGCAATCTCATATTTCAGTTCTTTCAACACCCTTGGATGTATACCATCCGGCCCAGGTGATTTGCTACTCTTCAGTTTATCTAATAGTTGTAAGACATCTTCCCAATGTATCGATATTTCCTTCAATTCTTCCGCACCTTTAAATACCACTTCAGTCATGGGTAACATCCCTACATCTTCCTCAGTAAAGACTGAAGCAAAGAATTCATTCAGTCTCTCCTCTATCGCCTTGTCGCCTCTTAGTGCTCCTTTAACCCCTTTATCATCTAATGGACCAACTGACTCTCTCACAGGTTTTTTGCTACGAATGTACTTGAAAAGGTCTTTATTTCGTGTTTTTGCTTCCGCAGTAAGCTTCTTCTCAAATTCTCTCTTTGCCTGCCTTATCAATGCCTTGCATTTGACTTGCCAGTGCTTGTGCTGTTTCCAGGTTTCTTCATTTGGCTCTTTTTTCCATTTCCTGAAAGATGCTTTTTTGGCAACAACAGCCTCTCTGACCTCACCTTTAAACCATGCTGGCAGTTTTTTGGACTTCCTTCCACTTTTCTTAAAGCGTGGAATACAGCTGGTCTGGGCTTCCAAGATAGTATTTTTCAACAACATCCAAGCTTGATGTACGTCTTTAACCTTTGCAACTGCTCCTTTTAGTTTTTTCTTAACTGTTTTCCTCATTTTATCATAGTTGATCCGAGTAGTTTAAAGTTGTCCACTATTTCAATTTCTTCTCCTTCAACAATTAACTTATTGATTTTGCCAGTTGTCATGATCTTTGTCTTCTTTACATTAAGGTGCAGGCCCATTTTCCTTGATTGTGAGAAGCAAATGTTTCAGATCATCTTCACTTTCAACCAGTAATGTGGTATCATCAGCATAGCGAAGGTTGTTGATGAGTCTTCCACCAATCTTCGCACCTCTGTTGTCTTCATACAATCCTGCAGCCTTGTCATACACCTTTGCTTATTTTCAACCATTCTGTTTCTCCTTGTTCCGTTCGAACTGTTGCTTCTTGATCAATGCACAGATTGTGCAAGAGAACAATCAGGTGTTCTGGTATACCGATGCTTCTTAATGTGGCCCAGAGTTTCTCATGGTTTACAAAGTCAAAAGCATTGCTGTAGTTGATAAAGCACAAATAGATATCCTTTTGGTATTCTTTAGTCTTTTCAAGGATCTCTCTCCCATCCGTGATGTCTCTCGTTCCTCGCCCTTTCCTGAACCCTGCTTGCACTTCAGGTAGTTCTTGTTCCACGTATGGTTGTAGTCTCTGTTGAATAATCTTCAGTGGTATCTTGCTGGCATGTGGGATCAGAGCGATTGTGCGATAATTTCCACAGTAAGTTGGATCACCTTTATTTAGTATTGGTATAAACACAGTTCTTTTACAATCCGTTGGCCATGATGATGTGTTCCAAATTTTTTGGCAGTCTTGTAAGTATGATAACAGCTGCATCGGATTGCTGTAATACTTCTATGGGAATGCCATCAATGTCTGGTGCTTTGTTCTTTGATAAGGCTTTCAATGCTGCTTCGACTTCTTCTTTCATCACCAATGGTTCCGGATCATAAGGTACAGGTTGAAACGGCTGTTGATCCACTTGATATTTATCATATAAAATCTCTGTATATTCTAGCCATCTTTTCTTGAACTTCTCAGCATCATTCAACATAGAACCTTGAGCATCTTGTAACTTTCCAATTCAAGGCTGGAATTTTTTCTTTAACTCTCATAGCTTTAGGAAAGCCGATCTTGTTCTTTCTCTAATAGTTTCTGCTTCTATTTCCTTGCATGTGTCATTGTAGTACATTTTCTTGTCCTGTTTTGCTACACGTTTGAAATCTCTGAGTTCTGCAATTATCTTTCTTTCTTCTCTGGCTTTAGCTTCTCTGTGTTTCTGGGCAATTTTCTGAATTTCTTCGGTCATCCATTTTGGCTGTGTTTGCTTTTTCACCTTTTGTAGAGACTTCTCACTTTCTTCCAACACAACCTTCTTGATGTCATTCCATAATGCTTCTGGAGCTCTGTCATTTGTATGTAAAGCAGCAAATCGATTTTGCAGGCAGTCTTTAAATTCCAGTGGTATATTCTCAAGGTCATATTTTGCTACAGTCATGAGTGGCTTGCTCTTTTTCAACTTTAACTTGAGTTTGCATACTAGTAGTTGATCTGTACCACAGTCGGCTCCAGGTTTTGTCTTTATTGATGTTATAGAGCTTTTCCATCGTTGACCTACCACAGATGTAGTCAATTTGATTTTTGTACAATCCATTGAGTGAAGTCCATGTGTACAGTCGCCGCTTGTGTTGCTGGAAGAAGGTATTTGAGATGAATAGATCATTGGTTTTACAGAATTCTATCAGTATTTCTCCAGCTTCATTTCTGTTGCCAAGTCCATATTTGCCAACCACTTTGCCGCCTTCTTTGTTGCCAACTTTTGCATTCCAGTCACCCATGACTATTAGGATATCCTGTTTGCATGTTCTGTCAATTTCATAGAACTCATTAATTTCATCCTCTTCTGCATCTGCTGTTGGGGCATATACTTGAATTATAGTTGTGTTGATAGACATTCCTCGTAGACGAATAGAAATTAAGCGTTCACTGACTATATCGTATTTCATTATAGTTCTTGCAAGCTTCTTCTTTCTTATAAATGCAGCACCATTTCTTCTTTGTCTTTCATTTCTAGCATAGTAGACTGTGTGATCATCTGATGCAAAGTGCCCAATGCCAGTCCATTTCAGTTCGCTGACACCCAACAGATCAGGTTGTTCACGTTCCATTTCATTCTTTACCTCCTCCAACTTTCCTTGGTTCATGCTTCATATGTTCCATGTCCCAATATGTAAGACATCTTTACAGCTTCTGACTCTCATTTCATGCGCAGCTACATCAGCATTCAGGCGTCCTGAGGGCTTTGATCTAACCACATCATAAATGCTGGCTTTACACTTAAGTCTTCAGCTCCTCCCCAGTAGCTAGTTGAGTGCCTTCCGATCTCAGGGGTCTCATCTTCCATCACTATAGTGTAATTTGTTTTGTTGTGACTATCCATTGGGTTTTCATGGCAAGATACAGAAGTAGATTGCCAGGCCTTTCCTCCAAGCAGGAAGTTTAGTATTGTTGCCGTTCTCACAGAAATGTAATCCTCCGCCGCCAACACTATCCCATTCTGCTGCTGCCCAGATTAAATACTTGAAATCATGCATATGAGACTCTGCTGAGACAGTAACTTTTGAAAAACATTTCTTTTGCTGCTGAAAAACATTCTTCTACTTCTATTTATTATTTGCATGCATTGTTATATTGTATCCTCCTAGTTTTCCTCCATTGTCTCTAAACATTGTTTGTTAAGTTTTAAACAACTAATTCCTCTGTAAACCAATGAACCAGCTTATGAATATGAATACTTTTTCTGTAGTGAGTCTTATCTAACACTTTTTCAGCAGTTGAGGCCTGAGAGTCCCTTCACTGATTATAATTTACTTCAAGGATTCCTCGTTTTCTCTGTTCAAACCTGATAATTTCTTGTAGTCTTTTTTACCCCATGTCTAGATTTAACACATACGTATAATATATGATTATTTGACTAAAGGGCTGTTTTTATTGAAAGATTATCCAAACAATCATGCGCCATATTGGTTGGACAGATAATCATATTAAGAGTGTATCCTGTGATGTGTGTTGCTGAACATACCATTTTGTTCCATTTCTAAAACCGCAATACCTGCCAAATAATATCTAGATTTTAAATATTCTAAACTATCACTATGTAAACTGTAGTTCCCATTCCATTGCCCCGCCTCTCAGGCTGTATATTAAGCAAGCACAGCTCTCAGTTCTAGCAGGTCATCTAATTCTGCATAATCTGTCCCTAGTGGATAGTAGATTCAAGAGAAGACCAACATCTTCACTCTAATATATAAATTCCTTGCATGGAATTGACTGTTTATATGAATCTTTTCTACCCCTAATATTGCTCTGTAAATAAACATAATCCATCCTCCCCTTCTTCCTGTTTTGTGAAGTATTGAAAATCCAGTTGGACAGGTCTCAGCCAATGAGAGTAACACCTCCATGAATGATGATTAGAATAAATATTAATCTTTATCTTTAATAGTATAATGGATAGTAATTACAAATTAAAATAATAAATACGGGTAATCGGAGCCCTTCCTGCTGCTAGACGCTGCTGGCGTTTGTAAAGGCCAGCTTCTCCTGAGCAATCAGCTGATGGATTGGGCCTTTAAAATCTAGGCCCTGTCATGGAACGCAGTCGCGGTCACATGTCTGCGGGAGTGTGTCCGAAGGAGCGTTCCAGAGGAGCAGGTTATGCCTCTTTGGAGTTTGCGGAGCCCCATAGTATGGGTAAAAGAAAAGTTGTGACTGCAACCAGATAAGAAAGTGGTGACGACATCTGGTCCAATGGATCGTCATATCGTAGCTTTGTCATCTACGCCTATGGGAATTTCTGGTGGCTCACCTGACTCTTATCGACTCATCAGATGTGTTCTTACCCCCACCCTCTCATTCCAGCCTGGTATCTATTGAGGCAGGAAGGACTCTCCAGGATATAGATAGTGTCCCGCCTGTTTCTATTACTGTTATACCGAAGGGGGCCTCTTTTGCTGGGGTGCAAGCTCTGGAAACAGTAGCGTTTTTACCGTTCCCGAAGGAGGTATATTTTACTGCATCTTTAACTGATATTGTTCCTGTTTCATCTGAAACAGTTACTTTAAGAGACATTTTGGATGCTATTACTCATTTGGGACTCTCCTTGGGGGTATCTATGAAGGACTTTTCCAAATTCACAGTGGGCACTGTGGTAAAATTGAAGGAACATGATGAAAAGGTGTCTGTGTTAAATGATGGGTTGGTTAAGTTTGATATGTGTGTTTCTACATTACATACTGTGGGTACCTCGATTAGGGATAGCCTTCATATCCAGAGGCATTTAGAAGCACTGGAAAATGCTAGTCATATGTGCAAGTTGAGATTTTTGAATTTTCCTCGTACGCATTACCTATCTCCCATGATTCTCCTTCAGAAGTTTATGAAGGAGAACGTGGGTATTACTGATATTGATGGGATAAAAATCTCAAATGGTTTACTCTCCTGTAGGTAGGGTGGCCCCTGATGAAGGAGGTGCAGATATGGATCAGTTGTCTGCAGTGAGTATTTTGGACTTGTCAGCTTTTCTGGAGAATTCTAATGATATTACCTTTTTGTCTACATTATTAGTATCCTTTTGTTCTTTGATGGATCGTAATATTGTTTTGCATAGGTTTTTTTCAGAAGAAAAATCTTTCCTTTTGTGGTCAAGGAATTAATATATTTCCGGATGTTTCAAGGGCAACACAATTGAGGAGGAAGGCCTTCCTTTCCCATAAGCCTGCGGTTGTGGGGAAGGGGCGTCGTCCTTCCTCAAGTTCCCATGTAAATGCATTGTGGGATATCAAAATGCTCAGTATGTTTTCTTTGAGTCTAGCCAGCTTGAGGCCTTTCTCCAGGATAAGTAATGTTTAGGTTGATTTTTGATTTTTGTTATTTCTCTTTTTTTTCCTGCTGTAATGGATTGTACATAATTTGGGTAGTAATTATGTAGTTGCCTGGTAGTGGGTTTTGGACTCTGAGATTCCCTAGATGTGGGCTAGAAGTACATTGAATGTGGATTGTTTAATGGTGTATCCTTTCCCCCAAGTCATGGGGCGTTGGTGTGTGTTGTTTTCTTTATGTACTGTTTCCATCTTATGTTGTTTTGTAAGATAAATTTGAAATTCAATTTAAAAAATAAATAAAATAATTAAATCTAGATAAGAGATGGAAATGAAACACAATGTCTGTATTAAGGACTATCAAAAGAGACTGCTACTGCTACAAAAGAATTTGCACTTGTAAGTATTTACTTAATGGAAGTTCTCTGAATCTTAGGGAAAAGGGAATTATTTGGGTTAAAGCTGATACACTGTATTCTAAAACATACAGATTTATTTGTTAACTCCAAGTTCCTAGTCCTGTTGTTTGTAAACACAAATCAAGTCATTTGAAATGTGTATGTAAAATGTTCCATGTAAACCGCACTGATAGAAAATAGCGCGGTATATAAGAAAATGTAAATAAATAAAATAAATAAATAAACTCAGGGCCTAGTATCTTGGTTTGGCAGGAAATAATCCTGTAGCTAGGACATGTCCTCCAGGAGATGTAAAATACTCTTGCATCAAGGAGGTTTCTCCAGGGCCATATGCCCATGAGGGAAGGGTTAGGATGGCTGTTGTAGTTGGAGATTCAATCATTATGCATGTAGATAGCTGGGTGGCTGATGGGCATGAGAATCACCTGGTAACCTGCCTGCCTGGTGTGAAGGTAGCAGACCTCATGTATGACCTAGACAAGGTTTTAGATAGTTCTGGGAAGGAGTCTGCTTTCTTGGTACATGTTGGCACCACTGACATAGGAAATTGTGGGAGGGAGGTTGTGGAGGCCAAATATGTGCTTTTAGGTGGGAAGTTGAAATCGAGGACTTCCAGGGTAGCATTCTCTGAAATGCTTACCATTCCATGCACAGGACCCAAAAGACAGGCAGAGCTCTGGAGTCTCAATGTGTGGGTGGTGTAAGGATGAGTGTTTTGGATTTGTTAGTAACTGGGAAACATTCTGGTTTGAAAGAAGGGGCTTTCCTGAAGGGATGGGCTCCATCTTAACCGGAATGGAACCAGGCTGCTGGCATTAACCTTTAAAAAGGAGAGCGGCTTTTAATCTAGATAATAGGGGAAAGTTGACAGTTGCCCAGGAGCACATGGTTCGGAAGAATGTATCCTTGAAGGATACTAGCAAAAGAGTAAAATTAGGGCATCCCAATAGAGAGGTTCCAATAAAGATAAAAGTAACTCAGATGCCCTTAAGTACAGAGCTGAAAGGTTCCAAATTACTCCTATCAACTGATAACCAGATTAATATGAATAAAATACAACCTCTAAAATGCCTGTATGCAAATGCTAGACGTCTAAAAACAAAGATGGGAGAGCTAAAATGTATAGGACTAAATGAAAGGTTAGATATGATTGGCATCTGAGACCTGGTGGAAGGAGGACAATCAATGGGACACTGTGATACTTTGGTACAAACTATATCATAATGATAGGATAGATCAAATTGGTGGAGGGATTGTGCTCTATGTTAGAGAAAGCATTGAGTCACACAGGATTAAAGTTTTGCAGGAAACAAAATGCACTATAGAATCTCTATGGATATAAACCCCCATATAAAAAGGAGAAGACGATGGCAGTGGGTGGGGGAGGGGGGGTACTACCACCCGCCTGGCCAGAATGAACAGATAGATGATGAAATGCTGAAAAAAATCAGGGAAGCTAACAAGTTACAACACAGTAATAACAGGTGATTGCAATTACCCCGGTTTCGACTGGGTCAATGTCACAGCGGACATGCTAGAGAGAAAAGGTTTCTAGATTAAATAAATGACTGCTTCTTGGTGGAGCAGCTGATTCATGAACCAACATGAGGAAAAGCTATTTTGGATCTAGTTCTTAGGAGAACACAGGATTTGGTGCAAGAGATGGTTTTGGGGCCACTTCACAATAGTGATCATAATAGCATGCTTGCATTTGATTTAATTAATGGAAGAAAGATGACGAGGAAATCCACAGTACTACCTATTAACTTTCAAAAGGGGGAGACTATGATAAAATGAGGAAAGTAGTTAAGAAAAAACTAAAAGGAGCAGCTGCAAAGGTTAAAGATTTACATCAAGCATGGGTGTTGTTTAAAAGCATTATCTTGGAAGCCCAGACCAGATGTATTCCATGCCTTAAGAAAAATGGAAGGAAGGCCAAAAAACTGCCAGCATGGTTTAAAGGCGAGGTCAGAGAGGCTGTTGCCAAAAAATCATCTTTCAGGAATTAGAAAAAGGAGCCAAACGACAAACATGGAAAACAACATAAGCATTTGGCAAGTTAGATGCAAGGCATTGATAAGGCAGGCAAAGAGAGAATGTGAAAAGAAGCTTACGTTGAAGCAGAAATGTGTAATAAAAAGTTTCAAGTACATTTGTAGCAAAAAAAAAAACCTGTGAGAGTCATTTGCACCATTGGATGATAGAAGTATAAAAGGGGCGCTAAGTGAGGACAAGGCCATAGCAGGGAGACTGAATGAATTCTCTGCTGCGGCCTTTACAGAAGATGATGTAGGAAAGTTACCCATGCCTAAAATGGTATATAAAGCTAATGTATTGGAAGAACTGAAAGAAATATTGATAAACCAGGAAGATATATTATGAATATTTGATAAAATGAAGATTAGCAAATCACCTGGACTGGATGGTATACATCCAAGAGTGTTGAAAGAACTGAAATATGAGATTTCAGACCTTCTGTTAGTAATCTGGGAACTATCATTAAAATCATCTACAGTACCGGTAGATTGGAGAATGGCCAGTGTAATGCTAATTTTTAAAAGGCTTCCAGGGGTGATCCGGGAAACTACAGACTGGTGAGCCTGACGTCAGTACCAGGCAGAATGGTAGAAACCATTATAAAGAATACAATTTCTGAACATTTAGATAGTCATGGTGTAACGGAAGCAAGCCAACATGGAGGAAAGTCTTGTCTTACTAATCTGCTTTGTTTTTTTGGAAGGTGTGAATAAACAGGTAGGCAAAGGTGAGCCGATTGATATAGTGTATCTGGATTGTCAGAAAGCCTTTGACAAGTCCCTCATGAGAGACTCCTGGCAAAATTAAATATCATAGGATTGGAGGCAGTGTAGGTTTTGTGGATCAGAAACCGATTAAAAGATAAAAAGCAGAGAGTAGGGCTAAATGGCCAATTTTCTCACTGGAGAAAGGTGAATTGTGGAATACCTCAGGGATCTCCGATGGGCCCACTGCATTTTAACATATTCACAAATGACCTGGAAATAAAAATAATGAGTGAGGTGATCAAATTTGCAGCTGACACAAAATTATTCAAACTTTTTAAAACGCAAGAGGATTGTGAAAAATTGCAAGAGGACCTTGATAAATTGGAAGACTGGATGTCCAAATGGCAGATGACATTTAATGTGGATAAGTGCAGAGTTACGCACCTAGAAAAGAACAACCCAAACTATGGTTACACGATGCAAGGTTTACCTTCTTAGAAACCACCATCCAGGAAAAAGATTTAGGCATCATCATGGATAATACGTTGAAACTCTGCACCCAGTGTGCAGCGGCGGTCAGGAAAGCAAAGAGTGGTGGATCCGTGGACTAGTCTCCCAGTGGAGGTGGTAGAGATGAGGACAGTAACTGAATTCAAAAAAGCATGGGACAAACACAGAGGATCTCTAAAGGAAAAAAGGGTTGATTATGGAAGGACAGACTAGAATAGGACATGAGGTCTTTTTCTGTCGTCATATTTCTGTTTCTATGTTTCTAAAAAGAATGCTAAGTATCATAAGGAAAGGAATGGAGAATAAAACCAAGGATGATATAATGCTTCTGTATCGTTCCATGGTGCGACTGCACCTTGAATATTTTGTGCAATTCTGGTTGTCATGTCTTAAAAAGGATATAGCAGAACTAGAAGAGGTACAGAGAAGAGCCTCCAAAATGGTAAAGGGGGATGGAAGGCTACCCCTGTGAGGAGAGGCTTAGTGTTTACATCATCAAAAAGTAGAAAGACTAGAGGACACGCCATGAAGCTACAATTTAACCCATTTAAGATTAATAAGAGAAATATTTTTTAATTGAACGCATAATCAAACTCTGGAATTAGTTCCTGGAGGATGTAGTAAAAGCTGTTAGTGTAGCTGGGTTTAAAATAGGTTTGGAGAAGTTCCTGGAGGAAAGGTCCATAAACCATTATTAACGAGGACCCCGGAAATCCATTGCTTACCCCAGGACGAGCATTGTGGAACCTGTGTGCCTTTTTGGGAACCTGCTAGGTACTTGTGACCTTGATTGGCTACTTTTGGAAACAGGATACTGAGCTTGATGGGACCTTGGTCTGATCCAGTATGTTGTTTCTTATGTTCTTACATTGTCTTTTTTTAGCTTTTGTATTGAGTATCAACAAAAAAGCAGAATCAATATAAAATATGATCATCATTCAAATGACACTTCAGTAAATATGGCCCTCCTAGCTGTCTAAATCTCATTCAGTTGTATTCTTTAGAACTTTAATTACAGAATTGCACTGAAGCTCCCTTTGAACCAAAGTCTAGGCACTTCCTCACCCTCACCTTCTTGGGAATAGTAGCACAATTAACACCCCACAAGTCATTGAATGATGGTGTGATTCTCTCTCTTTGGCTCTGTTTGGTGTGTAATATTTGCCTCTCAGGACTTCATTCAAATTCTAGTCAGTGCCGTTCCATTAGCTAAACTGTCTGTTATTTTGCTATGTAAAATCGTAAATAAGGTTCTACATGGCTGAGTTAACATCTTATTGAGCTCTAGGCAAACACATTTGTGGGCTCACTCCCTCTCAGCTCTCCGTTCATGGCTCCCCCACCCTTTCTACCCTAGCTGCTTCCTACCCAAATCACATTTCCTAAAATGACTTAGGGGTGCCATGCTCGTGAGCTCTGCCAAGAGAAGGAGGGGCCATGGTGCGACTTGTGAGTACACATTGATTTAGTCCTAGCATTCACTCAGCCTGCTGAAGTAGTCAGAACCACCCTCTTTAGCTGCTTTGGGCTGACTTGGAGAGATGATTGTGGAGGTTTGTACAAGATGAAAGGGAGAAGAAATAGAGGCGGGGAGGCAGTGAGGGGAGATGTGGGATTGGGGGTCCTAGGGAGGCAGTGCTTGTGTACTGCTAGGAATATACAGGCTGTCGTCAGATTACTGGTGGTGGTGGTTCAGATTCTATAAGCAATTGGCCTCCCTTAGTTAAGACTGGGTAAGACTGTTACTAAATTCATGATGAGAGCACTTGAAACAGGGCGATAGCCTGAAACGTGCACGTCGTGCCTGGGACTTCAGGATTTGAAATTTAGATTCAGCTAAGTAGCGATGGCTTTACTCTATATTTGAGTTTTGGTATTTTAAGTAAACATTGTGATAATTTAATTAAAAGGATGAAACCGAGTGGAGGACACTGTTGGTAGTACATGTCCCTTTCCGGTACTGTCCGACAAAAAATTGATAGGTTTTCACAAAGGGAATGTGGTGATTTGTTGGTTATGGTCTTGATTTGTTGATCACCGCCTACGGGATTTTTTGGCGTGAGCTCCCTTAGTTAAAGCTACTGCTTGACAACACTAGCCTGGACTCAAGTATCTCACATCACGCAGGACGTTGCAATCCTCAGGTAGGAAACTTGGCAGGTCTGTAGTCCCCCCTCTCTTGATTTTGGGCTCTAGGCATGTATTTAGTTTGTCTTTGCCTTAATCATGCCCTGAGGATACTAGAATACCTAATTGCTGGCAAAAATAAATACTGGCGCTGTTTGTTGTACTGGCAAAATATGTTGGCCAATCAGATCTGCAAGCAATCAGACTGAAAAGCTAATCAAACGAATCCATTGAGCAAGTCTATTGTAGCAATTTATATATGAATTTTCACGTATAGTAAGGCAGTATGTTTAGGGCCTTTACTTGCTGAATGAATGCTGAAAAGCTCTTTTTTTCTCAACACTGATATTTTTAATAGTGTTATGAAAATTTTGCATTAAGTATTTAGGTTATAATCTCAAATGTGCACGATGTTAGCATGCATTTTTTAAAAATCTTTGCTAAAAGATATTGGTGTTTGGGTTTAGAGAACAGTTTCCCAAGTCAGAGGAAGAATTTGGTGCAATCACAAAATGAAACTAAATTGTAATTTGTCTAGAAAAATGGCATAAATGCTTCTAAATCTTATTAGATAGACTTTCTGTTTAACTTGGCACCAGCTGCATTTTCTAAAGTACTCCCTACGTTTTTCTAAGTTTCCGTTGTACTGGCAATGAGGATCCTTTAACTCTCTGCCCTTATATGGTGCTTCCATTACTCGCGAAAGAGAAGGAAGTAGGTTTACAAATCGCCCAGAAAGCAGTAACAGCGTTATGGAGAAAGGTTACTGGGCTACCTTTTCTGAATGAGGCTGCTGGTGCAGGCATTTGAGATTTTTCTGTAGTTTCAATAGCTTTCTGGTTATTCTTTGTCCCTTCTGCCGCCTCTTTCCTGTGTGTAATGTGCAAAGGATAGTTTCCTTGTAAATTATAATGTCCATGATAGTTTGCTTAAACATTCACAGAAAGAGAGATGATCTTTAATACACCGTAACTCAAATGTTGCTTAATTTATGATGATTGTATTCTGTCCAGGAACTAGCAAAAGAGAGACAAGAAAATATGAGATTGATGAAGACGGTACAGGACAAGGATGAAATCATAGGAAAGCTGAAGGAAGAAATTGGCCTATTAAACAGAGTAAGTCACAGTTTTGGTCCCTTTTCTAGCTGAGAAGTCTGTCAGTTGTAAAATGCATGTTGTCTTTAGGACTTAAAGTTGAATAATGTTGCATTTTTCTGGAGCATGGCCAAGTAGCTTACTGTCATTCACAAGAGACAGAACATTCCCTGTTTAATCACATGCTCAATGTTCATTTATTTATTTATTTATTTAGACAGTTTTGTATACTGCCTTATCCTTCAATCAAAGCGGTCACAACACAATTGGGGGATACATTTAACACGTGGGGATATGAGACGCATACACTAATACTTACAGGGAACATGGGCAATGGAGGGTTAAGTGGCTTGCCCAAGACCACAAGGAGCACCTGTGGGACTAGAAACCCCAGTCCTTCCAGCCCAAGGTTGCTGTCCTCTAGTGGGATTTGAACCCCCGACCTTCCGGCCTGAAGTACCTTGCCCCAACCACTAGGCTACTCCTCCCTACTCCTCAGAATCCATATTAAAATATAATAGTGAACCTGCCTCATAGTGAAGACAGAAAATTGTTTAAGGTATTTTATCATAAATTAAACCAGTTATTACTGGACTTTGCTCCAACTATCTCAGGCTTATTATCGTGAGAATGTTTTATCTTAAACATCCACTGGAATGTTTCTGCACATCTGTTCAAAGACTTCTGTAAAGGTCTTTACCTTGGGCCACAGTCTAGAGGGCTAGAGTCACCTTGCACCATTGCATAGTGTGAAACTTCACCAAAACTGGATGGACTGCCTTGTGTGCCCCGATCATGTGCTGCTAGACCAGGAGGTGCCATCTGAGCCGCTGGTGACCATTGAGGTGGATGAGGCGGCATTGCCAGGTCCCAGCAAGGAGACCATCATTGTACTTTCACCTTCTTCCCTTCCCCCCCCCCCCAACCCCTGGAATTAGAGGAGCATAGTCTAGATGCATTCATCTCCTACACAGACCCCCCTCTAACCACAGTGCAGCCATTGGCCAGGGCAGCTTCCGCAGTACTCACTGCACATTTGGATGCTGCCACAAAGACACATTTGAGTGGCATGGGGACCAGGGCAGCTCTGAAGATACAGTGGGTGCAACACAAGCTGCACTGGCTCATCAACTGGCTCCAGTGGAGCATACAATGCAGGAAATGAATGCCATCATGTGCAGGATGTCTGAAGCCATGGAAAGCAATTTAAGACTTAATGCTTATATAGCATGCCACATACTGTCCATGAGACATACGTCAACACATTTCACTTGCGGTAGCATCTCCACCAATCAACATGAATCTCAGTAGCTGATTGCAGATAGGGTTTGTGGGTTGACTATGTGTTACCCCTACTGGCTGCTTCACATGCCTCACTGAGAAGCAAACACCTCTAGCATTGACTCACCTGATCTCCTTTTCTCTCCCTTGTTCGACCCCTGCCTACACTTTCCGTGTTTCGTGTGTTTTGTCTTAACTAGACTGTAAGCTCTGATGAGCAGGGACGGTCTCTTACATGTCTGTGCTGTACAGCGCCGTGTACGACTGGTAGCGCTGTATAAATGCTAAGTAGTATATGTTTGAACATTCTGTAAGAAAGGTATTTATGGTACTATTGGATATTTACTAGCACTAAAAGTTCATTATTTCGTCGTCTTAGAGGATGTTCTGTCTGACATTGCCAACTTTAATATGAACAAAAAAAAATTCAGTACGCCAAAGCAAAATGTAGTAATGTGGGATGTGTTTTTTTTATACAGCTTATATATCTATAAGTTGCCATATAGGCCCTATTTTGGGATAGAGCACCAGTTAGTGGTGTGCAAAACTCTGGAATCACTTGTAAATTTGATGTTTTTTCAACTTTGTGACCTTATATCTTAATTTCTTTTTCTTCCCAGTGGCTTTTTCTGTGTATCTCATGATAAGTGATAGATTTGGCTATTAGAGCCAACTTTTAGTATTGGTTTGGCCCTTATTTTCTGAGTTTGTTCCCCATAGTTGTCCTGTTGATAGATTTTGTGTGAAAATCACGTAATGTACATCGTTGGCCAATGATATATTATTGTAAGTATGCATTAAAATATTATGGACACACGCCAGGTTTCCTTCAAATTAATGTATGTGGCCTTGAAAAAGGCCATTTTTATGTGTCAGTGATGGCTCAGTATTTGATGGGCCACCCTTTGTTCTTGATCACCTGACTGCACCTTGTCAGCATTGAATGAACCAGTCTGACAAGGTGATCGTTGGTGACAACGCGGTTCCAAGCTGCAATGAGTGACTCAGTCAGCTCACGCTTTGATGTCGGATGCCTCTTGGATATTTCCAAGGCCACCTGGTGCCACAGGTTCTCGATTGGATTCAGATCTGGAGACTGGGCAGGCCAATCCATTGACTTGATGTTCCACTGCTTCCAGCTGATCACCTGTCTGGAGCGATGGCAGGGTGCATTGTCATCTTGGAACAGGAACTGGCCAGGAAACAGCTGGTGTGCTGATGGCACCATGCACTTTTGCAGTATGGTGATGTACTTGGCCCTGTTGACCATTCCATCGATGATGTGAAGGCGTCCAACACCACTGGCAGCCATGCAGCCCCAGACCATGACCTTCAAAGGATGCTTCACAGTGAGGTTAAGACACTCAGGCTTGAATTCCTCTCCAGGAAAACTTCTCACATAGGTGTGGGCCTGGTTACTAAACAGGCAGAAGGTGCTTTCATCGCTGAATAGCACCTTTTTGCACATTTCAGTCAACCAGGTTGAGTGCTTTCTCACCCACATGATCTGGTTGCGCCTTTGTATGTCAGTCATCAGTGGCTTATTCCGTGCTTTGCAGCCCCGGAGACCAAACTGCAGGCACCGGCGACAAACTGTTGATGAGCTGACATTGACCTCACTCTTGTCTGACCACTCTTGATGTAGCTGAGGAGAGGTCAACTTGCGATTAGTCAGTGAAATGCGTCATAGTGCGTGGTCCTGGCGTCGTGATGATGCACGTGGACGAGGCTTGTCCACCACTGAACCCATTTCTTTCTTCTGTACAATCTTAACAGCAGCGCTCTGATTGCAGCCAACTTTCCTGGCTATCTGACGGCTTGACAATCCTTCCTCGCTCATAAAGGACACACGAACACGCTCCTCCATCAGGGTCCAAGTCATCTTCATGGTCGATCCAGAAAGTGTATGAAATTCAAAAATTCTGTGCGTTTCTATAGCTGCACTGTTGGCTAGATATCTGCATTGTGATTGGTTAGTGAAACCAGCCTCCTGATTGGTCAGAAATAACGTGTGCATATTGGATAATCTCGATCCAGTTTTGATGCAGGATCCACAAAAATCGCAGTAGCTATCTCCCAGTGTCTGTAAAGTATTTAAACTGGAAGCAAGGAATGCAAAAATTAACTCTAATAGCTAAATGTATCCCTTTTAATGTGGTAGAAAGATGAATATGCTGGGCTGACACAAAATTTAAAAAAAAAAAAGTTAGAAAATACAAAAAACACAAAACTCACAAGTGATTCCAGACTTTTGCACACCACTGTAAATATTGACATTTTTTCTGGTCTTGTGTATTAAAGCCATATAATTAAAAAAAAATAAAAATAGTATGGATATAATATTAAGACAGATTAAATTAAGCCTTAGATTATTGAATTTTAGTTTTTTAGTTGACATGTAGGATTGTCAGGCACACAAGTGTGTGACACCACTGCGTGTTACTTGGATGGAACGGACTAGTATAAAGTTCTGAGCATGTATGGTTCTTCGTAGGCACAGCAGTCTGCTCGGTTTTTATCCTCTCTGCTGAATAGACATGAAAACAAAGCTCTCCTGAATATTTTCAAGAGGTTTTCCTATTTGTATTATCCATTGTTTTTCATTACCTTGTCATCTTAAGTTTGTTTATTTTGGCAATGTTCACGTTGGAATCTTGACTTCTGCAGCAGAAACGTCCAGAATGCCGATACCCACCCCATCTGGTTCATCTGTCTGGGTTTTAACCATGACCAAAAGGTGTGTGAACATTGTATTCACATGTCTCTGTGAACGTGGAGGAAACATTGCACCTTGCTCTAAAGGTGACAACAAGCGGTATGATCTCAGCCTCTTTGCACCAGTTGCTCTTTTGTGGGAGCCTGCATACACATCTTAGCACAGGCAGGCACGTATAACCGATCCAGACACACAGGAGCAAGACCATGGAACTGTTAAATGACAAACAATGTACTTGAAGGTTGCAGGCCTGGGGGCAGTAGTGATGAAAAGAGACTTCCTACTGTACTGAGAGAATAAGTGGGAAGACACCAAACTATTTGAAGATGTGAAAATCCAGGACTAGAGTCCTTTGCCTCAAAGCAGGAAATGGAAAGCTCGAAGGAGGATGGGCAGATCCTGGAGGCCTTTCCAGCATATTATGCATAATTGTGTAAGTCTGAGACCTTTGGTAATGGCTCTGAGATCCATTTCCCAAAACTTTCTATTTGCCACAGTTGATGGAAGAAGATAGGTGCATCTAACATTTGTCTATAACAATAGTAGAGGTTGAACAATCGGTTAAAGCCTTGTCCCAAGGTAAAGCCCTGGGTCCTGATGGGTATGGAATTAGATTTTTATGTATGTTTTGTGCCTGCTGTTGCCCCAAGGCTTGGGGTACTCTTTCAGGAATTTCAGCAGTCTGGGATGGGCATGGGAAATTTTGCCGAAACCTGCTAGACATCCCCTGTTGCCAGAGAATTATAGCCCTATATCTTTTCTCACTAAGATTTTGGCTATTCGTTTGAACCATGTATGGATAGTATTGTGCATTAGACGCAGGCAGGTGCATTTAACAGATGATAGCAGGTTGTTACAACTATTTCAAATTGCCCATGGGTGGGATGAGCCTTGTTAGTTATGTCATTAGATGCCAAGAAGGCATTTGATAGGGTCAAGTGGAAGCATTTGTGGGTAGCCCTTGTGGTGTTTGGATTGGACGCGAATTTCCTTAATATGGTGACCAATTTATAAAGCACTTCAAGGTTCAGAATATTAGTCAATTCTTTATCAGCCTTTTTTTTCATGCAGCTGTTTGTTTCAAATCCCAAATCATCCATACCAGCCTTGCTTAAGCTTATAGGTGATTCTCTAGGCCAGTGATGGCTAACCTTTTTGAGCCCGAGTGCCCAAACTGCCGCACAAAACCAAAGAATTTCCTCAAAGTGCCAGCACGTCAATTAAAGCCCCATTTGCATAAGGTGCTTCATTTGCATAAATATTTGCATAATGTTACCATACACTAACTTTTAGTAAACATGCCTCTTAATGAGTATATGGATAAAGAAAGACTAAAAGGTTTCTACATTACTATAATCCAGTACCAACCGCCAGGCACATTAGGAACTACTACAAACGCTGCCCATTTAGAACCCATAGCAAACCCGCCGTATCCTAACAGCACTACCAGGACTCACAAAGCACCATACTCTACCTATCAAAAGGCAACACTGCAAATATTAAACCAATACATCTCAGAGAACAACAATACATGACCTACTGGGGAAAGAACAAGTGGCAATGTCAAATAGGAATTATATAAACAGAATACCTCAGCTCAGTTACACATGCAGAACAGACCATCACCAAACAAGGAATCACAATTTAGAAACAGGAAGACAATAATTAAACTGGGAACCCCAAAAGCCAAACTTGGAATATACAACAACACTGTAGAAATAAAACTATATATTAATTTCCTCTTGTACTAAACAAAGCGCAAAAATTAATGATGCACATTTCCCAGAGCTGACATATTCCAGTTAATAAATTCAAAATAAAGAGATATTTTTCTACCTTTTGTGCATTTTTTTTCAGTTGCAATTGTTCCAGCCACTTTCTTCTGGTTTCTTCGTGTCTTCTGCTAACTCTCCATCTGCTGTCCATTTGTCCTTTCTTCTGTCATTCTCTCTCTACATCTGCTTTAACATACTAATCTTTCTCCTTTGGCTCTTTCCTCATTCCTATTTCATCTACTCAAAATTTACCCCTCCATCCTCAATCCCCACTTACTCTCCCAATACCCGGCCAATTGTAGATTTTTTATCCCTCCCACACAAAATATTTTTCCCCTCTCCATTTTACTCTCCCAGCCCCATCCCATTCTAATCCTCCCCCAACACCAGCTCCCTTCTAGTTCCAGCCTCACCCAGCATCCATTCCCTTCTAGTCCCTGCATCAGCCCATTTCCAGTCCTAGCAGCCCCCCAACCCAATACCAGTCCTATCCCCCCTCATCAACCCACTTCCAGTCCTAACCCCCCATCACCCCATTTTCAGTTTAAGCCCCCCCCTATAACCCATTACCAGTCCTAACCCCCCACTTCCAGTCAGCCCCCCATAGCCCATTGCCAGTCCTAACCCCCCCATCAGCCCACAGTCCATTACCAGTCCTAACCCCATCAGCCCACCTCAAGTCCTAACCCCTCCCCATCAGCCCATTTCTTGTCCCAGCCCCCCCATCGCCCATTATCAGTCCTAAACCCCCCCACAGCCCATTCCCAGTCCTCACAACATCAGACCACCTCCAGTGTGAACCCCCCATCAGCCCAGATCCAGACCTAACCCCACCCAACAGCCCACCTCAAGTCCTCACCCCTCCCCATCAGCCCATTAGCAGTCCTAACCCCCCCCCTAGCCCATTAGCAGTCCTAACCCCCCCTCTCTAGCCCATTAGCAGTCCTAACCCCCCCATAGCCCATTACCAGTCCTAACCCCCATCACCCCATTTCCAGACAGCCCCCATCAACCCACAGCCCATTAGCAGTCCTAACCCCCCCTAGCCCATTAGCAGTCCTAACCCCCCCTAGCCCTTTTGCAGTCCTAACCACCCCTCCTAGCCAATTAGCTGTCCTAACCCCCCCAGCCCATTAGCTGTCCTAACCCCCCCCTAGCCCATTAGCAGTCCTAACCCCCCCCTCCTAGCCCATTAGCAGTCCTAACCCCCCCCCAGCCCATTAGCAGTCCTAACCCCCCCTAGCCCATTAGCAGTCCTAACCCCCCAGCCCATTAGCAGTCCTAACCCCCCCCTAGCCCATTAGCAGTCCTAACCCCCCCTCTCTAGCCCATTAGCAGTCCTAACCCCCCCCATAGCCCATTACCAGTCCTAACCCCCCATCACCCCATTTCCAGACAGCCCCCATCAGCCCACAGCCCATTAGCAGTCCTAACCCCCCTAGCCCATTAGCAGTCCTAACCCCCCCCTCCTAGCCCATTAGCAGTCCTAACCCCCCAGCCCATTAGCAGTCCAAACCCCCCAGCCCATTAGCAGTCCTAACCCCCCCCCTGCCCATTAGCAGTCCTAACCCCCCATCACCCCATTTCCAGACAGCCCCATCAGCCCACAGCCCATTAGCAGTCCTAACCCCCCCCTCCTGGCCCATAAGCAGTCCTAACCCCCCCCCTCCTAGCCCATTAGCAGTCCAAACCCCCCCAGCCCATTAGCAGTCCTAACCCCCCCTAGCCCATTAGCAGTCCTAACCCCCCCCCCTCCTAGCCCATTAGCAGTCCTAACCCCCCCCCCCTCCTAGCCAATTAGCAGTCCTAACCCCCCCAGCCCATTAGCAGTCCAAACCCCCCCCAGCCCATTAGCAGTCCTAACCCCCCCCCCTACCCCCTTCGCAGTCCAACCACCCCCCCCCCCCCCGGCAAATTTAAAAACAGAAAAAGCGGGCTCTGGCTGCTGCCGCAGACGCGGCAGCATGCAGTGTCCCGCGGGGCCCCCTCCGCCCGCTAAGCCCCTCTGCAAGGGCTTTCAGATTCGCGAGGGAGACAGCGTCTCCCTCGCGTCTCTTGTTAAGCCCGCAGGGGCTAATGGGAAATTTCCCATCAGTCCCTCGCGTCTAAAGGGGCTGATGGGAAATTTCCCATTAACCCCTACGGGCTTAACAGAGACGCGAGGGAGACGCTGTCTCCCTCGCGAATCTGAAAGCCCTTGCAGAGGGGCTTAGCGGGCGGAGGGGGCCCCGCGGGACACTGCATGCTGCCGCGTCCGCGGCAGCAGCCAGAGCCCGCTTTTTCTTTTTTTGCGGACCTTCACGCGTGCCAGCTGTAAGGCCTTCGCGTGCCACAGCTGGCACGCGTGCCATAGGTTCGCCATCGCTGCTCTAGGCTGTCTGGGTACAAGGTAGATTAAGGAAAAATTCAGGTGAAAAAAAAGGATAGTGATGGAGTATGGCTTTCATTGGGTGCTCTAAAGGGTTTAAATATTTAGGAGTCTTTTTTCATAGGGATGTCATGTGATGAAATAGCTGACTTTTAAACATAACATATAAGGTTGTGATATTGCGGCAGACAGTACTATGGTTAGTGACAGATGGAAATGAGTCACAGCCCAAAATTTGACTAGGGAGATGATTGCCCCATTGTCTTTGGCACATTTTATAAGAGCTCTGCTACCAAAGACCTTGCAAGAGTCTTAAACCTTGAAAGAAAGTTGAGCAACTCTTAGCCTTTTAGATTCAACCTGCACAGTGGATCTGTGCTGGGCCCACAGCTTTTTGACTTGGAAATGGAAATAACGAGTGAGCTGAACAAATTTGCAGATGATACCAAAATTATTCAAAGCTGTTTAAACACAAGAGGATTGTTAAAAATTGCAAGAGGAACTTGATAAATTTGGGAGACTGGGCGTCCAAATGGCAAATGACATTTAATGTGGACAAGTGCAAAGTTGTGCACTTAGGGAAAAACAGCCCAAACTACAATTACACAATACAAGGTTCCACATTAGTAACCACCACCCAGGAAAAGGATTTTGGCGACATCGTGGATGATACATTGAAAGCCTCTGCCCAGTCTGCAGCAGCAGCCAAGAAAGCAAATAGGAATCATAAAGAAAAGAATGGAGAATAAAACCAAGGTTATTATAATGCCTCTGTATTGCTCCATAGTGCGACTTCATTTTGAATATTTTGTGTGTAATTCTGGTCACCATATCTTAAAAAGAATATAGCAGAATTAGAAAAGATACAGAGAAGAGTGACAAAAATGGTAAAAGAGATGAGTCTGTCCCTACATGGAAAGGCATAAAAGGTTAGGGCTCTTTAGCTTGGAAAAGAGATGGCTGAGGGGTGAGATAGGATAGAGGTCTATAAAATATAATGAATGGAATAGAATGAGTAAATATAGATCGTATGTTTACTACTTCAAAAAGTAGAGAGACTAGGGGACATGCGACGAAGATACAAAGTATCACATTTAAGACTAATCGGAGAAAATATTTTTTCACTCAACATGTAATCTCTGGAATTCGTTACCGGAGGATATAATAAAAGCTGCCTGGTGTAGTTGGATTTAAGAGAGGTTTGGACAAAGTTCCTGGAGGAGAAGTCCATAAACCATTAAAGAAGACTGGGGAAATCCGCTGCTTACCATTGGACAAGCAGCGTGGAATCTGTATACCTTTTGGGAAGCTGGCAAGTTGGAAATAGGATACTGGACTTGATGGACCCTTGGTCAGACCCAGTATGGCATATCTTATGTTCTTATATGTGTTTGGAATCTTCATAACAGAGTCCCACTGGTATAATTCTGAGCTATAGATCAGTGGGCATTCTTTTTCCTGGCCTACGTAGCAGAAGATGGGAATAAACTGTTTAAAAGATGTAATGGAAGCATCGGTGATTATTTTTGCAATGTTGTAACATAGAACTGGGCTACTGGATATGGAGCACTCTGCTGGCTAAAATTGAGGCATTATATTGAGACCATTAAGGGTAGAGACAAGCACCTGGTTTGATTGGGGAGTGCTCTGCAGCCCGAGTCTGGAAGACCTGCAGAAGCCGCCTTCTGTTAAGACTGTGGAGACCTGTAAAGTTTGGAGAAGCGATGCTAGCCTGACAAAGGTTAATTGGAGATGGTTTTGGATGTGAAGTAGTGGCCCTTTTTATCAACTAACATTCAGCAATCTTTGTTTTTTTCTGGCTCATCAGGAGCATTAGACTCCGTTAAGCTATCCCGAGCCAAGTTAGAGTCTTTGGACAGCTGTTGGACATGTAGAGTCAGGGCCAGCTTGTCCACTATGGTGGGCTAGGTGGCTGCCTAGTGCAGCAGGTCTCTGTGGGTGGCAGGTCATGTGCTTCAACACACATGGTCTGCTGGCTCCCCCCCACCAATGTGCTGAGCCACTCCTACCCCCCCCCCCCGTGCTGAGCCACTCTGCACTTCCACCCTCCACTGCTGCCGATTCCGTGGCATGGGGGGTGGACTGCTAGGCTCAGCGTCAGGCCTTTTGTTTCAGCACACATGGCCTACTGCTTCTCAACCTCCCAAGTTGTCGGAGGGGGGTCAGAAGTGGCAGGCCATGTGTACTGAAGCACATGGCCTGCCGCTGAGCCACACTCCGTCGCCAGAATCAACTGTAGCGTGGCTCATAATGGGATGCATGGCTTGGTGTGAGGGGGGGGGGGGGAGGCACAGCCAGGTAGAGTACCTGTGGGGACACTTACACATCCTTTGCATATTTTGGAAGGAATTTTGAAATATGTTGCGGAGCATTTTCCAGTTAGACCAATAATTCTCATTTAAAATTATTTTTAGATCTGCATTATTGAGAGCAGTTTAAAGCTGGACAATGTAATCTGATGGCCACCGCAATGCAGCAGATCCTGGTTAATGGTAGAGACCGTACCAGACTGTCCATTTCTGGCTGAGCACAGTGCTGCAGTACTATAAATATGAATTGATAGTGGTGGAGCAACATCAAAGATACTGGAAGAGACTATATTTCTGGAGATAGTAGACTCTCAGCAGAGACAGGCATGGGTGAAGAGTTATTTCATGCCCCCCTTATTTGGTTTTTAGTTTTTCTTTCTTCTTTTCTTCTATTTTAGCTTTTGCAGTTCATCTTTTTGCTGTCCGTTGTTTCTTGTGATTGTTATGGGTTTTGGCTATTTATGTAATTAGCTAGAGGTTGTACCTCTGTATGGAATTGCCTTGAATATAGTTGTCTTAAAATTTAACAAAATCTATTGAACATAAAAAAAAATAAGGTTGCAAAGCCAAAAGTTCATTTATCTCCTTGACATTCGCACAGGCCTGAGTCTGGGGTGTCCTGTGTGGCCCCCTTGACAGCATGAGTTGTTGCAATCCTATCTGCACTGAAGCTTCTATGTGATGTCTTCTATGCACAGATTGGCACCCATCTTCATGGCACCACAATGATGTCAAGGTGTTCTTGCTCCTGCCAATGATGATGTCCCTCTTATCAGCACAGATTGGTGATCTCTGCCAATATGCGTTTTCTGCGCACCATCAGTCTAGAGTCATATCCTCTGTCAGTATATTTTCCTTTGCACACAGTGCAGGATGTCATTTTTTTCCATACTGGCAGCACAGTTATACCACAAGGCTCTTTGGATTCGCAAGTGAAGTTTGATCTCCCCTGTGCATCCACCAGTGATCCAAGCCTTCAACTTTTGTTCATCACCAGTATCGGATGATCCACTAGTAGAAGCTTGCAATCTCTTCTGAATTATCTACTTGTTCTGAGACCCTAGTCAATTAGTTTCTTCAAGGGTACTTCAAGAATGTCCCAAAATCCCAATATTAACATCTCAGCGTAACATCGCCTCTATCTACAGACATATCTCCTACACAGAGCGTCAACCATTCCTCAAGATCAGAGAGTCTTCTACTTATAAATTGTATTTGTAGTCTTAATGAGGCCATTGCCATGTTCCTCATGATGTGAATTTGAACAAATTGCTGAAAACCTTTCATTCACAGTGAATCTTCTCTAGAACCAGATGATAGTTTATACCAGAGATCCTTTTTAGCACAAAATGATGGGGGGTACCATTCCACTATAAAAGGAAAAGCATCACATTCACATATAGTTTGACTAGAGTTGTAGTTGGACTCATTATTCAGTCTTCTGTTAAATTTGTTTTTGGCCACACAAAAAAAAAAAAATCGTAAACATGCCCCTTGATAGAGGCCCTGCAATCTACAATCACTTGGGCAACAAGATGTGCAAAAGTCCCTATATCACACAACTCTATAGAGTATTGTATGTTTACTTCTGGGCTAGTTTGTCTCCACAGGCATAGTTTCATCTAACAGCCATTGACGTATGGCACATGATAATAGAACCCAAAACATCTTTTTGAGGATCTCTGTTTCTGGCATCACTGCACAATGCCTTCTTCGGTGTACACTTTGGTCTTCCCAAGAGTTGCATTCCTTTTTGAGTTGTGGAAGTGAGGAGCCTAGGAAACTTCTGTGTGCAGGAAGAGCCATGCATGCTCAGAACATTAGCTGTTTGTTCTGATGACGTACGATGACATTGCCCTCTTGCGTACCTAATGAATCCTGCTGTCCACAGAAAAAAATTATTACAGATAAGTAACAATGCTATTCGTTCAAGCTATGTAACATTGGTGCAGAGATACGAGTATGTAACTAAAAATGCTGCTCTTCCTCTGTATGTGACACAAATTTATAATTTAAAAAAGTATACTAGGCTTCAGGTACGTCTGGTTGCACATATAGTTTTCTGTTTTTGCAATCTGATGTATGTTTCTATTTTTAATTTGTAATGCTTAAAGAGACAAGTATATAGTGCAGTATGATGAATAAACCATGCATTCAAAGACACTTTTGTTTCCTCCCCAAGGACCTGGATGATATAGAAGATGAAAATGAACAGCTGAAGCAGGAAAACAAAACTCTCTTGAAGGTTGTTGGCCAACTAACGAGATAGAAGAATGAAGCCTCAGTGAGGAAAAAGTTTGAACACTACTGATTAAATTTAGGGCTGATGCAAGGATAATATTTCCTGTGTTGTAAGAAGTATGTGCTGCAGCAGTTAAGTCTGTCATATTTATTACCAGGCAACCGGATAGGCGGCTCTTTACTGTGTACTTTGATTTGTATTGCCACTGAAATAACATCAGCCCCTCAGGTTTAACTACTTTCACTCTCACACCATGAACGAGCATCATATGTGCCTTTAAAAATTGGAATTATAAATGAGTGTGAAATATTTTAGCTTTGTTTCATGCTTGAGGCAATGCATGGAAATCATGTAATCAAAATATTTGTTTACCATTCACTAATCAATATAAAAAACCCCTGTTTACGCATTTGTTATAATATCATTTTTGAGTTTCTGACGTGCATCCTTTAGAAAAAAGGTTGCCGTGTATTTTCTTCAGTATTTCCACCCTAGGCTTGCGAACAATCGGATGACTTTCTTTGTCACCCATGCACTTGTCCCTCCTGTCTCTTGTTGCTTTTAACCCTAACCTGGGTTTTCAAAGCAAGGCATGACGAAGAAAAACTTGAATAACCATATAGATGCACCATTTTAGTTCAGAATATTTCTGTTCCATGTAAGGAAATAAGTCAGCAGGTTGGTGCTCATAGAAGGGAGAGAGGAAGCAGGGTATAAAGAGAACTGCTGGAAAGGAATGTGCCTTTATTTCAGGAAAGAAAAGACCACAGTGTTGGGCCACATTTAAAGCTTGTAATCCTTAATTGCTTTTAAGAGAATTTTTTTTAACACATTTGCCCAAAATCAATCCTAATTAAAAGGTCTGGGACAGGAAAACTTCATAATCTTCTCTGATCTAAGGCTAGTCCTTAGATAGATATTCATGTGTGTTTTGGCCACACTAAATGAGGAAAAAGACATAATAGCAACATGCTTTGCACCGATTCACCGTATATCGACCTTTAGGGTCAGTTTAGCTGTTTGGGTAGTAGAAGATTGATGCCCGAAGCAGTTGACCTGAAGTCTCAACGCTGTACACATTAATAGATTACAAATTCTGACTGGTTTATTCTTATCTAAAGCTGTTTCAGATTTAGGTTAATCATGTAGCAATTTTCTGTGCAGCAATCTTCCAAAATTTGATGCTGACTTTTTTTTTAAGATTCTCATTTTATGGTTTTCTACATTAGCTATTGCTTTAATATAAAAAGTATGCAAAGTAAATAAACCATAAAGCCTTTAATTTATAAAGGGCTAAAATGCAAGTTTACTGTCTGAAATTTGCTTTCCATATTGTGTATTTAAATAAAGCCTGGCGCTTTAATATTTTGCTGAAATGCAAAAATGTATTTTTATGTAAATACGTAATAGATCTACCTTTCTTAGATGTTTAATGGGCGTGAGCCACATGGCTGTGTTA
Organism: Ichthyophis bannanicus; assembly: GCA_033557465.1. NCBI lineage: Eukaryota > Metazoa > Chordata > Amphibia > Gymnophiona > Ichthyophiidae > Ichthyophis > Ichthyophis bannanicus. The sequence continues at coordinate 513,179,753 of CM066037.1, forward strand.
TTTTTAGAATTCAATTTGGCTTGTAAGTGCAAAAGGGAAATTGTAACCTTGGAAAACCTTAAATATGCAGTTTACAAAGAGACATGCTGCCATTTGGTTTTGTTCTCTTGACTAATGGCTAAGAATCTGTCAAATATCTGCAACATTTTCCAAGTAGGTGGGATGTTTATAGTATGAAGTTGCTTCTACGGTGTTCTCCTGCTGCTTCCAGCTCAGTCACATCTACCCTGTTTTAGGTTACAGCGTCTTTATCCGGAGCTGCCCAGGGATTTCTTACCAAGAGTCCAGCCACTGAAGTGGTAGACGCTAGTCAGATCATGCACAGGCGCTCCAGATTCATGGACTTCAGGTTCCAGTTTCCACTGACTAGATTTTCAGTGTTATGAACTTAGTAGAAAATGGAACCTAAAGGAAAACAAAAATAAGTTGTCATACTCCAGACTATCTCCCCTTGCTGCTTCTGCTCCAATGTGGTTATAAAAACCAATTTTAAAATGGCTGGAAAATATTAGCAGCATTTTTTTCAGTGGAAATCTGTTGTGCTCAGTGGTGGTCTCATACTCCCATACTATATGCACCTACAGACACTAGAAAATATGGTACTAGGAAATTCTGAGGGCTTGAAATGCAGTGTCAGGGTATTACACACCACAGTGTGTGTTGCAGGGTTTTGGAATGAGATGGTTATGCTGGTATAGCTCTTTTCATAAATGAGTTTTCAAGAAGTTAAATGATAGCATACTTACAGAAAGTACTAATATCTCATACAGAAAGGAACGGGCAAATTCATCCAAGGGTGTTCTGCAGTACTATGAATGTTAGAGTTCACTGGTAAAGTGCAGACATGCTGAGCCCTTATAAAGGATTTAATTCTGAGATGGTGTCCTTTGTTCACCTACTTCCAACATGCCAGCTTACTGCTAAATTCCATGAAGGGCAAGAGTTAAGCTCTCGAGTAAGTGAAACAGCAGAGAAGCGGTTATCCTGAAAGTGAGAAGCTTGCGTTAGTTCATAGGCATTTTCAATAGCATTGACTTTTTTGAAATGTGTAAAAAAAAATAAATTAGTGTGTATTTTTTACCAAAACTTTATCATAACTACTATGCAAACAGTACTGTGCTTCTCACGAGTATTCTTAAGTTTTGTAAAACCTCTTGAAATGGTTAGTGTCACTTGGCAACTTCTGTCCTCCCTTCAAAAAAGCTAATTTCAGCCCAAAAGAACTACACCTTTTGGTACATATGAGTGTTTTGGATTCGCCATTGTCTGCAAGCAAACTCCATGGGGAGTGATCTCGCTATCGCATCCAGATTTTAGAAAGAGAGCACATTATTTGTAAGCTACTAAATCTTGTCAGTCTGGTACTTTCAGTAGAATTACTCTATGATCCATATTAGCTAGTGGACTGGCAGAACAGAAATCTAGTTTACATGTTGTTTACATCATAAATTTGGTAGCAGAGGAGAACTCTGAAATACAGCTATATTTGAGAGATGTGACCATTTTGTTTCACTACCACTGTAATATTGTGTAGTAATGTACGATATGCCAAATTTTTCTAAACTGTAAAAGTTGTTTTGTGAGGACTCTAAGTACTTTGAATTTTTTCAATGGATATGAACTGTAAATGTATGCTTACCACTAATATTTCATCAGTTTACTTATTATGGACAGTAAATGAACAGAGCAATAATATTTGCTGTCATCTGTTTGTGGCCTTGTGAAATGTATTTATTTTGTTGCATGGTGCAAATTCTCTTGACAGAGACCAAAATGCTGTAAATGAAGGGTACAGTATTGTAATATTGCTAGATGGCCCTGGTTCAAATTCCAACTCAATTGTGTTCTTCTTGGGTCAGAATTGACTAGTTTAATGAATTAATCATAACCCAGTTGGAACATAAAGGTTTGGAGTTGTCAGACTTCTATTAGATAGGTTTTTGTTGTGGGAAGTAAATTTTGTCCCATATACTAGTTGGTAGGGAAATCTAATGTTCTAAGAAGTCGTTCCCCCCCCCCCCCCCCCCACACACACACCCATACCTTAACGGCTGCCCTACATTAGTTAAAATGTCAAGTGAGTGTCCAAGCTAAAGTTCCCCTTATTGATTTAGGGAGAAGTTGGGTCAAAAATCATGAGTTGTTATGCTTGAGTTGACTTTAGGGGGAACCAAGTCTCACAGGTTTGGATTAATTTTCAAACTCAGCAGGTCAGTCAGTTTGATTGAGAACATCTTCCTTTGTACTATTGCAAAATATGATCTTGCTCATCCCTAGGATTAAGTATGAAATAGTGAAGTATGATTGCCATGTTAGTCCACTTGCATATATGAAAATAAAGATCAAATGAGTTGTAGATGATACTTTTTTATTGGACTAACTTAATATATCTTATGCTTTTGAGCGTTATACTCTTTCTAACCTGATGAAGAGAGGATCTCTTAAAAGCTGGTCTGAGATACATTAAGTTACTCCAGTAGAAAGTTACTTGTTTGACCCTTATTTCTAAGAAAATAGTTGTTCTGTACTTTACATTTGAGTTGACTTAAAGACATGGCACTGACATTTTCCATTGTATGATGGGAGGAAAGTCCTAAAATCTGATCATAGTACTACTACTACTACTAAAAGCTCAAAGAGATTTTAACATTTAACCAAGACTTTGGCTTTGTACTACTACTTGTCACAAAATACAGGACTCTTATGGCAGCTGAAACAGGGATAATTAAGAGGCAATCCCATATGGAATAAGTAAATAATTATCTCCAGGAACAAGCAGGAATAAGTCCTCACATATGGGTACGTCGGAACCGACGGAGCCTGCGCGGGAAAGCTCCCCAGCTTCCTAGAATGGAAGCTTTTGGGACCTCCCACTGCACATGCGCGCTGCCTTCCCGCCTTCCTGAACAGCTCTCCTCAGTTTCTCTTTTTCCGCGGAGCCAGCAGGTCGTGTATCCTGTCACCGCTGAAGAAATTGTAGTTTTTTGTTTTGTTTCTTTAGACCGCGTACCTGCCTTCCCATACCGATACCGGTATCGCCGGTCTTCCTTTTTCTTTCTTGAAAAATTATTTTCTTTTTCTTTTATTATTTTTCAGCACTTGGTCACTTCAGTTAGGCCTTCAGGCCTACTTGAATTCTCCACATGGAGAAGCCAGCCCCTGGATTTAAGAAGTGTACCAAGTGTACTGCTGTAATATCAGTCACAGACACCCATGAATGGTGTCTTAAATGTTTGGGGCCTGACCACTCCATTCCGGACTGCCCTTCCTGCTCCCAAATGTCTAAGCGTGGGCTGCAGAACCGGGCCAACAAATTCCATGTGCTGTTTGCTTCAGAGAATCCAACATCACAGTCATCCAGGTCATCATCTCCGGATGGATCTCAGGTAACCAAACCTTCTGTGGGCAAGTCCTCAAAGGGCAAATCTCCTTCAAAGCATCGAGAGGCTCTTAGTTTTGAGGACACTGCCCCAGCCAAACAGCCCCGGCGGGAAGCTCTGCCTTCCAAAACGCCAATTCAGGGGCTACAGGTTGACATCGATGGCACGGCCTCGACAGATCACCTGTTGGACTGCTCTGGGGTACCGGCCCATACTGGTACCGACATCCAGGCAGCCGTGGCGTCTATGGGCAATACTGTCCAATCCATGCAGCAGGCCGTCATGGCTTTCATTAAAGCTGCAACGCCATCGGTACCGCTTCCAGCGGTTCCGGGCCCGGTTCCGGTATCGTCCGCCATGCCGGAACCCAGGCCTTCCTCTTCTAAACGCAAATCGGTACCGTATGGGCTTTCGCTCCATACCGCTTCCATACCCGGTACGCCCGATGTCGATACCGATCGGTATGCGTATCGTGCGTTGGAGGAAACTAGAGAATACACCGATTCCTCTGAGGATTTTGGCTCCTCTGATGAGTCTGCAGAGCTCTCCCTTGACCTTCCTGAGGAACCTTCTTCTCCAAAAAGGAGAATGTCTCCTCCAGAGGATTTGTCCTTTCAGGACTTTATTTTAGAAATGGCTAAAGGCCTTTCTATCACTACCTCCTCTGAAAGGGAACCAAGGTCAAAAAGGTTGGATATTTTAGGATACTCTAAGTCTCCTAAAGAAGCAGTTACCCTGCCTATCCATGAAATCCTTCAGGAACAATTGATGGATTTCTGGGAGAACCCTTTAACTCTGTCTCCTTATTCCCGTAGGTTGGACACCATGTATCGGGTCCCTCCTTCTCCTGGTTTTCAGAAAACTCAATTGCCTCACCACTCCATTGTGGTAAAGTCTGCAATGAAAAAGATCAAGAGTACTAAAAGGCACTCTTCCACACCTCCAGGAAGGGAATGTAAGACACTGGACTCTTTTGGTAGGAAAATCTTCCAGGCTAGTATGCTTATAGCCAGGATTAATTCCTACAGCCTCTATATGGGCATGTTCCTAGGGGAACTTGCCAAGAAAGTGCGGCATTTTGCCCCCTTTATCCCTGAGGATAAACAGGAGGACTTCCTTTCTGTAGTGAAACAACTTTCAGATGTTTCTAAGTTCTCCAACAGAGCTGCCTTTGATTCCTTCGAGGGAGCCAGCAGAGCTTCTGGCATTGCTATTGCAGCCAGACGTCTGGCTTGGCTCCAGGCTTCTGATCTGGAACCCTGGGTTCTAGATGGCTTACGGAATCTGCCCTGTACAGGTGAGAACTTATTCGGTGCAGAGTGGCAAGTTAAAGCCACTCAAATGGACGCTGAAAATGCCACCTTAGAGAGACTTTCTAAGTCCACTTCTACTCCCACTAAGAAGAAGTCTTTCAAGAGGCCTTATTATAAGAAGGCCAGATATGCTTCCAATACTGGCCAGCAATCTTCTCAACCTCGTTTTGCGGCTAAACGTCAGCAAACGAAACAAGCAAGAGCAAAGCCTGCAGCAGCTACTACAGCTCAACAGGCTCCACCCCCTCAGGGGTTTTGACTTGCCCCTAGAGAACTTGCCATTCCTGGTTCTGGACCAACCAGAACCTCTCACCATACCTGGAAGATTAGCTCACTTTGCTCCCAGATGGGAACAAATCACAACAGAGCAATGGACCCTCTCTATCATCCGAGAGGGTTACAAACTTCATTTCTCCAACCTTCCTCCTCATCACATGGTGAGACCCTTCAATTCTCCATCTCCTCTCCTAGCCCTGTTGGGTCGGGAGATCTCTTCTCTGCTTGCCCAAGGGGCCATAGAAGAGGTTCCTCTTCATCAACAAGGGTCAGGTTTCTACTCCCCCTATTTTCTCATTCCAAAGAAGACAGGGGGATTCAGACCAATCCTAGATCTGAGAGAATTGAACAAATTTCTGTACAAGGAGAAATTCAAAATGCTCTCTTTGGGCATTCTCCTTCCATACCTTCAGAGTCAGGACTGGCTTTGTTCTCTAGACCTGCAGGATGCGTATACACATCTACTCATCCATCCATCCCACAGAAAATATCTTCGCTTTCTGTTCAGGGGAAGTCATTACCAATACAGAGTACTTCCCTTCGGTCTCGCCTCTGCACCAAGAGTCTTTACCAAATGCATGGCAGTCGTAGCCGCATTTCTCAGAAGCATGGGGATTTTCGTATTCCCATATCTGGACGACTGGCTCATTCGAGCTCCAACTCAGTCGCAGGCCCAGATTTCCCTAGACCGCACAAGGAGCCTTCTGCAGTATCTGGGACTGGTGGTAAACCTTCCCAAGTCTCAACTCAGCCCTACTCAGTCTCTAGAATTCATAGGGGCCCGGTTGGACACCACCACTGCAAGAGCCTACCTTCCACTGGTTCGGGGTCAGCGTCTGCTGAGCTTGGCCTCCCAAGCCCAGTCCAGTACTCACTTGACAGCCAGGGAAATGCTACGCCTCCTGGGCCATATGGCCTCCACAGTACATGTGGTGCCCTATGCTCGTCTTCATATGAGAGCAGCTCAATGGACCCTGGCCACCCAGTGGACTCAGGCGTCGGGAGCACTCTCAGACCAAATACAAACCTCAAACCGTCTGTCTTGGTCCCTCCATTGGTGGATATCCACCAAGAATCTGTTGTTGGGGGCTCCCTTTCAGCCCTTGCTACCCCAAGCAACCCTCACAACAGATGCCTCCCAATTGGGGTGGGGAGCCCATCTGCTAACTCTCTCCACTCAGGGCACTTGGTCTCCACAGGAGGCCACCCTTCATATCAACCTCCTGGAACTGCGAGCAATTTACCTTGCCCTCAAGGTCTTCTATACCCTCCTTGCCAACCTGACTGTCCTGGTTCAGACAGACAATCAGGTGGCCATGTTTTACATAAACAAACAAGGAGGGACGGGCTCTCTGTCGCTTTGCAACGAAACTCTCAGATTATGGGCCTTCGCCAGAGAGCACCAAATTCATCTGCTAGCAGTGTATCTTCCAGGAGTTCAAAACTCTCGAGCAGACAGGCTCAGTCGAGTTCTGCTGCCACACGAGTGGTCCCTACACGTGGACCAGATAAGCAGAATCTTTCAGGAATGGGGGACCCCGGACATAGACCTCTTTGCAAGTCCGTGGAATGCCAAACTTCCCCGGTTCTGTTCCAGAACTCCGTGTCAGGAAGCTCAGGCCACGGACGCCTTTCTCCTCCATTGGGGTCAGGCGTTCCTATATGCCTTTCCACCCATTCCGCTGATTCCCAAGACTCTGTTCAAACTCCAGAGAGATCACGGCTCTATGATCCTCATAGCTCCACGCTGGCCACGCCAAGTGTGGTTCCCTCTGCTTCTACAGCTCTCCCAGGGATCCTCCCTGGACTTAGGAGCTGCACCAGACCTTCTGTCTCAGGAGGAGGGGACTTTGTGGCACCCAAACCCCAAATCCCTACATCTCCGAGCTTGGTTACTGAAGGCTTAAGTCTTCAAGACTTTAATCTTTCTCAACCTGTGAAAGATATCCTTCATGCCTCTAGGAAACCTTCCACGAGGCGGTCTTATGCTTTCAAATGGAAACGTTTTTCCATTTGGTGTGCTCAGCAGGGCCTTGACCCTCTGGCACTTCCTTTGAATTCCCTCTTAGACTATCTCCTGCATCTTTCTAATGCAGGCCTTAAGACGAATTCTGTAAGAGTCCATTTAAGTGCTATTTCAGCATCCCTGAAACCTATAAATGGACAACCTATCTCCTCTCATCCTCTTGTTGCAAGATTCATGAGAGGCCTGACCCTCACTAAACCTCCCATCAGACCCCCCCCGGTCGCATGGGATTTGAATCTAGTGCTTGGTCAGCTTATGAAGCCACCTTTTGAGCCGTTATTTTCTACCTCCTTGAAATTTCTTTCCTGGAAGGTACTATTCCTAATTGCAGTCACTTCCGCTCGCCGCATCAGCGAACTGCAGGCTCTAGTGGCTAATCCACCTTATACAAGATTTCATCATGACAAGGTGGTCCTTAGGACGAATCCCCACTTTATGCCCAAAGTGGTCTCGCCTTTTCATCTTAATCAAGAGGTATATCTACCTGTCTTTTTTCCGGCTCCTCATGCATCCAGTGCAGAGAGGAACCTTCATACTCTGGATTGTAAAAGAGCTCTAGCCTTTTACCTTAATAGGACTCAGCCACATCGAAAGTCTTCTCAACTTTTCGTGGCTTTTGATCCTTCACATTTGGGACTTCCAGTCTCCAAGCGTACACTTTCCAATTGGATTGCTCAGTGTATTTCCTTTGCTTACCAGAGTAAAAACATTTCTCTGGAAGGCCATGTCACAGCTCACAATGTGAGAGCCATGGCAACTTCTATGGCTCATCTGCACTCTGTTTCCATTGATCAGATCTGTCGAGCCGCTACCTGGGCCTCGGTTCATACCTTTACAGCCCATTACTGTTTGGACAAGGACTCCCGCCGGGATGCCTTGTTTGGCCAGGCTGTCCTCAAACACCTGTTCCATTCTTAGACAACTCCTGCCCACCTTCCCAGGATGGATGCCTGAGATCCATACGAAGATGGCGAACCCTTGGAGGGGGATCTCCCAGGCATCTCAGCTAGGGAGTCCCCATATGTGAGGACTTATTCCTGCTTGTTCCTGGAGATAGCACAGTTACTTACCTGTAACAGGTGATCTCTGGGAACAGCAGGAATTAGTCCTCACAACCCACCCACCTCCCCTAGGAGTTGTATCTTCTATCTATCTGTCTTCCTGTCCTCTCTCTATTGTCTCAGCTATAAACTCGAAACTGAGGAGAGCTGTTCAGGAAGGCGGGAAGGCAGCGCGCATGTGCAGTGGGAGGTCCCAAAAGCTTCCATTCTAGGAAGCTGGGGAGCTTTCCCGCGCAGGCTCCGTCGGTTCCGACGTACCCATATGTGAGGACTAATTCCTGCTGTTCCCAGAGATCACCTGTTACAGGTAAGTAACTGTGCTTTCTCATCTAGCTCATCTTTTAATTCTATTGGGGGTGTCATTTAATTTTTCTTTAAAGTATGCAAAGAAGGTGCCTCTTGTAGCTTTTTTTTTAGAAGATTGGAACTATTGTTGAATTACTCATACAGGATTACCTTCTAGTAGGACAATTTAGATTGTAGAAGTAACATTAATGTATTACTCTGTCTATGAATTGCGAGGAAATTGGTGGTATACAAGCGACAATGAACCTTGCTCTTTTGTCTGGGTCATGGACCCTCTAACTGGGCACCATCGTTAGCACCTGCCTGTTGGTGACTTGATCAGCAGAAGTGTGTTAGAAATCTGCCAAGTGGCCTCAGTTTTCTAGGGGGAAGCTTCGAACTTGCTTGTCAATAGAATATCTGGCATTAGCTAGTACTGTCAAGCCCTCACTTACACAAGCGCTAAAAGAGTTTACAAATCAAGGTAGGAGAGAGCTTTTCCAGATCGGTTTTTAGCTGCTTGAAATTAAGAGAATATTGGTTATCCCCCATCATTTTCACTTGGGTTTAATCCTGAGCAACAAGGTCTAAAATAAAAGAACCTTTTTTTTGTTTAATATCTATAACCACTTCATTCCTGAGTGCACTACATATTGATGCAATAAGCAGTTCATTTTCATAACAGTCATGGTTTTCACAAGGTGGTGTAATCTTTTATTTTATTTTATGTACCAGACAGTACTTTTAGATTTTTTTTTTAACATAATGATTTTACCTTGTTGCTTTCAGATTTTGGGTTTTGAAGTGTTGGTATTGCTATTCAGGGTTGTCACTGCAACTTATTTCTGCGGCCACTTAATTTTAGAAATCACTGTTACTTCATAAATACTATTATAAATCATAATACAGAGTCTTAAAGTGTTTGTATACAAAAATTATTTGATATTTCACAGATTTATGCATGCACAAAGTTGTACCATCACTTATAAATAAAGAATTTAACATCCATGTTTTCCATATTTTTTGTATGATTCTTTTTCTTACCTTGTGATGACTTGATGATAACTCTCTTTAACAGATGATGCATAGGAAGTGTCCCCAAAGCAAAGCTCTCATTTTTCCTTCACTGTTTTACTACTTATAGATCATATCTGTTCCCCTTTTCTGTTTGAAAACGCACTATAACTATCACAGAATTGGAATTTTAATTCAGCTTGCATTTTTCTGCCTCTGAAATTGCACACATCAGAGGTTTTGTCTAACAAGTTATCGATCTATGTGAAAGCTGTACAAATTAAAATTCAACGATTTTGAAGTGCAATAAGGACATACAGCCCAGCAATAGTCAGTTTCCTGTACAGTGACGGGGGGAGAGGGGGTCATGGAATTTTAGTGGTATTGAAGTTGTTTTTCAAAAGCAGAGTATTGTTATACTTATGAGAGCATGTTTTTGCCAAGACTGACACAGAAAATTGTCAGAGCTAAACATGAAGCCTTATTTTTCAAAGGGTTTTCCCCTTTCTATACTCATAGCAAAAGATCTCAAGTCACCCATATTTTGAACATAGGATATTTCTATTCTGGTGGATATATGAAATAGGAGATATAAAAAATTCACATCTGATGTTGAAAAACAATGAGCCGGAAGCCTTGTGTATCACTGAATAAAATTAATCCATTTCCTTTAGCTGGGTGTTTGTGTTTGGTCCGAGTTGTGTAAAAGCAGGTAGATTGTAATGAAGTGTGTGTTTACATATCCATAATCACATCTTATGGTTTAAACTTGACCCTCCATCAGAAATTTTAATCATCCATATATACAGAAAGTTCACCAATAAGCCCCATTTTCCATGAATAAGCAGTTTGCATCAGCCACACCTGGTGACATCATTAGACTGTGCTAAGGACGGACGTGCTCGCCCAGAGCTCAGAAACGCAAAGCCTTTCTGAGCATGTGCCCAGGTGCACTTACTCCATGGCCCTCCCCGCCTCAGTTTTCTTTTTTCCACCCAGCCAGAAGGACAGAACACCAGCTCTCCTCATCTAACTACATCTACTCTGCAACAATGACCAAAGGAAAGCGAGAAAAACACAAACCTGCATTCAAGAAGTGTCCTAAGTATGGGAAGAAAATGAACTCTGATGCACATGATTGATGTGTAAGATGCCTCGGGGAATCCCACCACATGGAACACTGCCCTCATTGTGCAAGGATGTCCCCCAAAGCCCGCCACTCACGCAGCCATGCCCTCTTCGCAGTTGCTGTGAAGCCCGGGGATAGCTCTCCATCCTCCAAAAGCCGGCTCAAGGATGACATGGCCACTGGAAGAACCCCTTTTTTGCACATAGCCCAGGCATGAGATGTGCTCTCCAAGGCCTCCCTCCTCCTGTAAAGCTCTGGCATCAGGACCCAAAACACATGCCACTGAAACCACCAGGCCTGACTGCTGCTCCATTCCAGGGTCTCAGGCCTCACTGAACATATTCTCTGCAGGGAATCCCATTGGTAATACAGCCCCTGCTGCCTTGGCTGCACCCACTGCTGATACCATTGGTCAGCACCATGACAACGGCAGTCTTCATCATGAAGAGGGGGGAAGCCCTGAATGGCACGGGCATAATGCCAGCACCGAGGAAAGCCCTTTGCCCTGACCCACCCCCCCCCCATGCAGCACACTGCTCCAGGAAGAAGAGACACAGGAGGAGCAGCACAAGCAGTTCATGCAGCAGTTACCGGCACAATGATAGGAGCCGCAGAAGGAGGCATAAAGCATGAAGGGGGAGATGCCCCTCATTCAGCTCGGGCAGCCTGCTCAGTAGGCACTGACGCTATTCACGCAGAGAAGATGACTGGCATTCTCTGGGAGCAAGCAGGAAATCGGTCCTCGCATATGGGTGACATCGGCACCGACGGAGCCCTCACGGAAGCATCCCCCTAGCTTTCAAAGAAAGTATTTGGGAGATGCCATCACGCATGCGTGGTCCCCTTCCCACCCAAGGGTGCCATCTTTTTTCTGCGGAGCCCGTCATATGTCTGGCTTGTCCCTGGAAAAGGTTGATTTTTTTTCTCACTCGCCTCCGGTATTGCATCAGTACTCTTCCCGCCTACCGACCTTAGTGCCTTGGTGCTGGGCTGTGTTTATTTTTCCTTATTTTTCATTCTTTTCTTTTCTGGCGTCTTCGCACCTTTTTCTTCCACTGGCAGCCCAGAGTGTCTTTGACCTCACAGGGGTACTTTTTTTCCCCCATGGCTACCAGTGGCTTTAAGAAGTGTGATCGGTGCTCTAAAATTATGTCATTGACCGACACATATGACTGCTGTCTCTGCTGCTTTGGGCCAGACCACGAACGGGCAGCCTGCAGTCTCTGAAAGAGAATGTCCAGCAAGGCCATCAAGAGCTACCAGCAGCAGCATGGTAAGTTCCCCCCCCCCCCCCCACATGCCTCCAAAGGCCAGGGCCTCATCTGAGGCCCCGACATCTCGGGTGGAACCTCTGAGCCCGAGCCTAATTGCCTCTCTTGAGGGAAGCCAGGAAGAAGAAGAAACCCTTGAAGGCGGTGTTCCTGGATGGTTCTGACTGACCACGGGTCACCTGGGGCCGGTCCCGCAGTCCAAGATGCTCTTCCGAGGCATCTGAGGAGTGGCCTGCTAAGGTCGCCCAGAAGGATCCTACCACGGACCGGCCTCCGTCCCCAGACACCATCCTTAGACACCATCCTCATCGAGGATTCCCCTTCAGGGGAGCCGGCATCGGGTCGGAGTCCCTCAGTGCCCGCACCAAAGGCTGCGGAGCTTTCTGGTCTGGAGTCCAGAATGGCAGCCCTGGAGTGCAGTTTGTCTGCCTGCCTTCATGGATCAGCAGTGGGCGTTGTTGTTTGGTTCATCCGCCCCAACCTCCGGGCCCTCGACGTTCAAGATGTCCCTGGAGGCCAAGCCGATCCTTGTGGTCCTTTGACCTAGAGTCAATTCTCAGCCGAGGTCGTGCTCTGAGTCCTCAATGGGACCGCAGTCATCTCCAGCGAGTTTGCTGGGCACCGGCCGCAGGGCAATGGGAGCCTTGAGGCCCACGGAGCAGTCCTCCTACAAGTCCTCGACTAACTACTCCGAGTGGGAGATGGAGGACAAGAAGTCCCCCTATACCTGTCGCCACCGTTATGTATGTTCTGACTCCCGTCTTGGAGCCTTGAAGGCAGTCCCTGCCTGAGGACATGGGCTTCCTGGACTTTGTCAAGGACATGTCTAAGGCCCTGGCATTCCCGACTGAGTCGGAGGAGGATCTTTGGGCAGATAAGTTGGAAATCCTCCAGTACGAGGCCCCTCCACGGGAATCGCTCATTGTACCCATCCTGGAATGGCTCATGCTCCGAATGTGGGAGACACTGGCTTTGGTGCCGGTGGTGAGCAAACGGCTCAACTCTATGTATCAAGTCCGCCAGAGCCCAGGCTTCCAGAAGTCACAGCTGCCGCATTACTCCATGGTGGTAGAGTCAGCCATGTGTCGGCTGAAAAGCCAGAAGACGCACTCCTCGGCGCCCCCTGGCAGGGAGGCCCGCACCTTGGACGCCCTCACCTTGGACGCCCTCAGCAGAAAGTGCTACCAGGGCTCAATGCTTATCTGCCACATCCAGGCCTACCAGCTGTACATGGGCATGTACCTGAGAGAGCTGGCGAAGGAACTTACCGGGTTCTCAGCTGGTCTCTCCGAGGAACCTTTGCATTGGTTCAAGAACCTGGCCAAAGCAGTCTGTGAATGCTCCAAATTCATGTCTCGGGCAGCCTATGATAGCTCGGGTAGTGGCAGTTTGCATCGGTGCACGCTGCCAAGCTTGGATACAGTTGTCCGACCTTGAGCAGTGGGTTCAGGACAAATTTGTCGATGTCCCCTGCCAAGGAGAGAACATCTTTGGCAAACCCATGACCGACAAGGCTGCCAAGCTGGAGACCAAGTCCATGAAGAGGACCAGACTCTCTAAAAAGACTGCTGCCCCTCCCTGACAGAAGGGTTCAGGTAAAAAGCCCTTCTACCCAAGGAAGGGAGCAACTTACAGAAACTACCCACCTTATCAGGCCTCCCCAGCTCCCCAACAGGGTCAGCAGGCCAAGGAACATGGGCATGGCCCACATAAGCAGAAGGCTCCAAAACCCAAGCACCGGCTCCGGACCAGTCAGGGGGGGGGGGCTTTTGACTCCTTGAGCATAGCCTCTCTACCCCAATGATAGCAGCAGCCCACAGGGGGACGTCTAGCCCTCTATGCACAGTGGTGCGTGACCATCACCACCAATTTCTGGGCACTAAGGTTAGGGAGGGTTACCTCATCCACCTGACCCAGACACCTCCCCCTTATTTCCTGGGAGAGCCCCTCAGGTCTCCCCTCCACTGGGACCTTCTTCTGAAGGGGTTGGCAGGCCTTCTCGTGGACAAAGCGGTGGATCTGGTGCCCCACCACCTCAAGGGCAAGGGGGTTCTACTCCATGTACTTCCTTGTGCTAAAGAGGACAGGGTGCCTAAGGCCTATCCTTGACCTGCACAACCTCAACAAATTCCTTGGAACCTTGTTGCCATATCTCCAGCAGGGAGGATGGCTATGCTCCTTAGACCTCAAGGATTTGCTTATACCCGCATCCTCTTCCATCCCAACCACAGGCAGTACCTGCGGTTCGTAGGCATTTTCAATACAGGGTGCGCCCCTTCAGCCTAGCCTCTGCCCCAAGAGTCTTCACAAAATGCCTGGCAGTCGTGGCCGCTTTCCTCTGGTTCCAGGGGATCTTTGACTTTCCCTATCTGGACGACTGGCTCATAAAGGGAGGCACAGCCTCAGAGGTGCAGCAGGCCACCTCGTGCACCATCCAGGTTCTACAACACCTGGACTTTGTCATAAACTATGCCAAGTCTCACCTCCTCCCGACACAGTGTCTGGAGTTCATTGGGGCAAAAATCAACACTCTTCAGTTGAAGGCTTTCTTGCCCAGGGATCGAACCGATCGTCTCAGGTCTCTAGCTCGGGACGTGCAGTACTGTCCCTCTGTGCTCGCCTGGCTTCTCCTGTGTCTCCTCGGGCACATGGCCTCCATAGTTCACATCACCCCAGACGCTCGCCTCCACATGACAGCGGTGCAGTGGTGTCTCCATGACCAGTGGTCTCAGGACACAGCCGCTTTTGAGATAGTTTCTATGACCCACCAATTGGCGGATTCCCTGGCCTGGTGGCAGTCACCCCAGCATCTTGGGGCAAGCATGCTTTTTCAGACCCCATGCCCCTCAAGGGTCCTCATCACGGACACCTCCCTGCTCGATTGGGGAGCCCACTGCAGGGATCTCCGCACTCAGGGCAACTGATCACCGGACAAGAACACCCAGCAGATCAATCTCTTGGAGCTCCGAGCCATACACTTAGCCCTAAAGGCCTTCTGTCACCTCCTGCGTCACCAGCCAGTGCTGATCCAGACAGACAACCAGGTGGCGATTGTTCTATGTGAACAAACAGGGGGGTACGGGATCTCGTACCCTTTGTCAGGAGGCGCTGGTTCTCTTCTCATACGCTATCCAACAGGGTATCCTCCTAGGGGCGAAGTACCTGCCAGGCCAGGACAACCTGCTGGCCGACAGACTCAGCAGTCTCGTCCTGCTGCACGATTGGTAGCTGGACCCCAAGGTAGGCAGTCGGCTTTTCCGGCTCTGGGGGTAACCTGTGATGGACCTGTTCACCAGCCTGGACAACTTTTAGTTGCCTCGCTTCTGCTCCTGGCAGACCCATCCCTCCAGGGTGGCAGCAGACGCATTCCTGGTCTCATGGTCTGAAGGCCTCATGTACGCCTTCCCTCCGACGCCACTGATCACCAAGACCTTGTTCAGGACCTTAAGTGACAGGGCCTCGCTCATCCTGATAGCTCCTCGGTGGCCCAGGCAACAGTGGTTTCTGCTGCTTCTGCAGTTGATGGTGGAGGCCCCCATCCACTTGGGGACCACCCTGGGACTTCTATCTCAAGAGGGGGGGCTCTCTTCTGTACCCCAACCTGGGGTCCCTGTTGCTGACAGTATGGTTGCTGAGAGGATGACTCTGGCCCCTTTCAACCTTCTGGTTGAGGTGGAGGAGATCCTGCTGGCCTCTCACAAGACCTCTATTAGGAAGGCTTACGCCCTCAAATGGTGCAGGTTCTCTGTTTGGTGTTCCGAACACGGGGCTGATCCCTTTTCCTGCCTGGTGGCTCTGGTATTACAGTACCTTCTCCACCTCTCTGTCCGAGCTCAAGTCTAACTCCGTCCGAGTGCACCTTTAGTGCCCTGGTGACGCACCACCATCCAGTGGATGGTAAGCCCCTCACAGTCCAACCATTGGTGACCTGTTTCCTTCGGTGCCTGCTCTTATCAAAGCCCCCGGTTCGCCCTCCAGCAACCAAATGGGACCTCAACGTAGTGTTGGTACAGCTCATTCGCCCACCCTTCAAGCCTCTAGCTACCTGCCACCTTTGCTACCTCTCTTGGAAGGTGGCCTTCCTGGTTGCGCTAACCTCTGCTCACAGAGTTAGCAAGCTTCAGGCCCTTATGGTGGAGTTACCTTATACCAGGTTCTACAAGAACAGAATGGTGCTTCGCACGCACCCCAAATTCCTGCCGAAGATAGTGTCGCCCTTCCATCTCAACCCGGAAATGGTGCTCCCTACCTTCTTTGCAAGACCTCACTCCAATCTGGCAGAGACTGTCCTTCACACCTTGGACTGTAAGAGGGCTTTGCCATTCTACATCCAACACACTCAGGGCCACCGCAAAGCTGCTCAGCTTTTCATCTCCTATGACCCTAGTAGGCTGGGGGAGGCGGTGACCAAGCATACGCTGTCCACTTTGGTGGCGGTCTGTAGCACCCTCACGAGCAAGCGAGGCTCCCACTGGAAGTCTGTGTCATGGCGCACCGTGTCAGGGCCATGGCGGTCTTGGTGGTAAACTTGCGCTCTGTTCCGATGATCGACATCTGCCGGGCCGCCACCTGGTCTTCAGTCCGCACATTTGTAACCTATTACTGCCTGGAAAGAGAGTCCTGACAGGACAGTGCATTTGGCCAGGCTATGCTCCGTAACCTTTTTGGGGTTTAGGCAACTTTTGCCCTTCGACCCTTCTGTGTTCAGGCTACCGGAGTGCTGGTTTCATTGGACACAGTGGTCAGTCTGTGGGCACAGACTCAATTGCTGCTGCTTGTGGCTTCCCATGAGGGAGCCCTGTTTTTGCTATGGATTTTCGGTAGCATGTAGCTGGGGATTCCTATATGTGAGGACTGACTTCCTGCTTGTTCCTGGAGAAAGCGTAGTTACCTCTAACAGGTATTCTCCGGGGATAGCAGGAATCAGTCCTCACAACCCTTACTCCTCCCCTTGGAGTTGCTCCTTTACCATCTTTTATTTTTTCTGTCTTTTATCTATGTCATCTGGGTGGGAAGGGAACCACGCATGTGTGGTGGCATCTCCCAAAGGCTTTTTTTTTTTTTTTTTGAAAGCTGGGGAGATGCTTTGGCGAGGGCCCCGTTGGTGCTGTGGTCACCCGTATGTGAGGACTGATTCCTGCTGTCCCTGGAGAACACCTGTTACAGGTGAGTAACTACACTTTGCAGCACACCTCACAACCTGTGCAGGTCCGAACCAGCTTCACAGCAGCACACTGACCCAGGGTCCAGCGTGGCTGTCCCTGCTACCCCCCCCCCCCCCCGCCATGCTGGACTCGCTGGCCTGCTGCTTAGTGTAATACATGACCCAAGAGCACCAAACTCAGCAGCCCTGCCCCATCACACTGACCCTGCCAATGGACGAGCACTACCACCATGGATGCCCTCGCCCACCAGCTTCTCACCCAGGCCCCTCTTGGGCAGTGAAGGGGAGGAAGTGGCTGCCCTGAGTTCCTCAGGGAGTTACAAGCATCCTTTGAACTCGAGGCACACCATCAGAGCCCTTACGACTGCCTTCATCTCCCTCCTTACCCCGGAGGACCTAGTATATTCAAAGTTCCTCCATAAGCTCTCTACCTGCCCTGTTGACACACTGGACCTAGGAACGAGGTTCTGAGCCTCCTAAAATAACTTGATGCTCCCAAGTCCATGATCACCATACCAGTTCACAAGCTCTCCTGCTCAACAACCTCACACGTATCTGGCAGACGCCATCATCCACACCTGCCACCTTCAGGAGAGGGGATGCAAAATATCAGGTGCAACCTGCCCCAGGATTTGAAAAAACATAGCTTCCCCACCAATCCATTGTGTAGATTTGGCACTAAAGTGGGCAAAAGGCATCACCCGGGAAGAATCATAAGAACATAAGATATGCCATACTGGGTCAGACCAAGGTCCATCAAGCCCAGTATCCTGTTTCCAACATGGCCAATCTAGGTCATACGTACCTAGCAGTTTCCCCAAAAGACAGGTTCCACAATGCTTGTACTGGGTCAAGCATTGATCTCCTGGGTCCCCTTCTTAATGGTTTATGGACCTTTCCTCCAGGAACTTGTCCAAACCTTTTTTAAACCCAGCTACACTAACAACCTTTTACTATATCCTCTGGTAACAAATTCCAGAATTTAATTACATGTTGAGTGAAAAAATATTTTCTTTTATTAGTTTTAGTTTACCCTGTAGCTTCATTGCATGTCCCCTAGTCTTTCTATATTCTGAGACCCTTGATAAGTTTGGGTAGACGGCAAACTAGAAGGTGATGCTGAGTGCAAGGATTGCTTCCTATCAGTTTCAACATGTTCTGTACCAGGATGTGTTACTTGACCCTGGATTCCAAGGCCACCTTCTCACCCTTCCTGGGAGATTTAGGAAAGTGTGGGAAGCATTTGATCTGGTCAACCTTTGATGCTTTTGACTCTGCAGCCTCATCCTTGGCAACAGTCATTGCCACCAGGCCTGCATCCCAGGCTCAGGGCTTCCAGATTACAGGAGAACACACATGAATGCCTGGCTGATGCCCCCTACACTGAAGACAATCTCTTTGGTGAAAACGTTAGAGATAGTCAATGACATGAAGGACCACTTCACCACTCTTCAGACTCTGTCTCCCTCTGGCCTCAAGCAAAACTCCAGCTTCCAAAAATCACAGAACTCATACCACAGGAAATCTCACTCCATCTTGAAGCGCTACCAGCTGTACCACAATGGCAACCACAGCACTCCAAACACAAGTCATACCACCAATATCAACTGAAGCCACAATAGAAAGACTGTTGGCAACAGGAACAAACAATGCTGCCCTTGGGGAAAAGGACCTACTCCTTTTGATGCCACGGTCCACCAGACCCTGCTGGTGGGGAGATGCCTCTCTTTCAAGGGAGCATGGGTGGACGACATGACTGACAAGTAGGTCCTGAAGACCATAAGCCAGGGATACCATGTCAGATTCTCCAGGACCCTACACCAAAAGAAAGTTCCTCACAACTGGACCCTCACCCACCTGCTCACCATGGAGGCAGATTCATACTCTTCTAGGGGCCAGGGCCTTAGAGCAAGTACCCCCTGCCGAGATCAACTGTGGTTTCTGCTCCAGATATTACTTCATTCCCAAGAAGTCAAGGTGTGTGCACCCCATCCTCTACTGACTCAACAAATTCATCCACAAGGAGCGATTCTGTATGTACTCCCTGGGATCCATTCTACTGCTCTCAGAACCTAATAAATGGCTCATATCACTGGACCTACAGGACACCTACACCCATATTCCCATCCACCCATCACACCATCAGTACTTGTGCTTCTACATCATGGACCGCCATTATCAGTACAGAGTATGCTCCCGTTTGGCCTTTCACCAGCTCCAAGGGTCTTCACAAAGTATGTCGCAGTGGCTGCTGCACACCTCTGTAAGTTGGGAGTCTCCATGTTTCCCTACCTGGACAACTGGCTCATTATTGCTCCCTTGAGGCGAGAAGCAGGGTGATGTTCAACACACAGTCTCTATGCTGTTGTTGCTGGGCTTTCTAGTCCAACTTTGGCCTACACAGTCTCTAGAATTCATCAGCATGGCCCTCTACATACCCCAAATAAAAGCATTCCTTCCACAACAAAGAGCAGACACCATCTCCCTGGTGTGATCCGTAACACTGTCTACCAACATTTCAGCCATGATGGTGGCACCCATGCAGGTTATCCCATGAGCCTGCAGTAGCACCTGCACCACAATTGGAACTAGCACTCCTAGCCCCTGTCCCAAAGGGTCAGCATAAACCAGGTGGCTTGAGCCGCACTTGGCTGGTGGATGCTTCACAATCACCTCACTCAGGGAAGGCTCTTCCAGCCACCCCAGCAGACTAGGGGAAATGCAATGAAGCTACAGGGTAAACTATTTAAGACTAATAAGAGAAAATATTTTTTCACTCAACGTGTAATCAAACTCTGAAATTTGTTACCGGAGGATGATGGAAAGGCTGTTAGTGTAGCTGGGTTTAAAAAAGGTTTGGACATGTTCCTGGAGGAAAGGTCCATAAACCATTATTAAAAAGAGACCCAGGATACCAGTGCTTGACCCAATACAAGCATTGTGGAACCTGTGTCTTTTGGGGAAACTGCTAGGTATGTATGACCTAGATTAGCCACTGTTGGAAACAGGATACTGGACTTGATGGACCTTGGTCTGACCCAGTATGGCATATCTTATGTTCCTAGGACCTTGTCGTCATTATGGATGCTTTCAAGATCAGCTGGGGAACACACCTGTTTTCCACATGCAAGGAGTCGTGATACTGGTGCTCCTGCATCATCCAATCAATCTGTTGGAACTGCAAGTGATCAGGTATGCCTTCTAGGCATTTGTGTTGTGGATCATCAGCAAGGTGGTGCTGATCTAGACAGGCCACCAAGTTGTCATGTTCTACATAAATAAGCAAGGGGGCATGGTATCCCTTCTCCTATGTTGGGAAGCCTACAGAATCTGGACCTTTGCCCTTACCAAGGACTGTTCTTGGGAAGCTTTCTACCTGCTGAGTGAGCACAATCAGCTGGCAGACACTCGATTGCCAGCTACAGCCACAGGCATGGGCCTTTGACTCTCAGGTAGTGAATTTCCTGTTCTGGTGCTGAGGCCAGCTGAGAATCGACCTCTTTGCCCTCCAGGCAAACTCAAAATGCCCAGAAATTTGCTCCAGGTACCTATCAGTGCACAGTTTTGCATTAGATGTATTCAGCCTTCACTGGGGTGACCTATACAGATACCCTCCCACCCCACTCCTCTCCAGAGTCATCCAGAAAATCATTTCCAACCAGGTGAGAGTCATCTTCATCATTCCCTACTGGTCAATGCAGATATGGCTCCCCTATCTCTACTACCTCACCGATGGCCTGCTAGTAAGAGAGCTTTTTTACTTAAATCAGAATATAGCTTAGCATACAAGTAGAATAGTCTCTGAGTAGAAAGAAAAATAAACTTGTTTCTAGTGACCTTTACAAAGAGCTCTTCAAATTAGGAGGCAAAAGATCTGTGAAGTTGCCTTA
This sequence comes from Ichthyophis bannanicus, assembly GCA_033557465.1. Classification (NCBI taxonomy): domain Eukaryota; kingdom Metazoa; phylum Chordata; class Amphibia; order Gymnophiona; family Ichthyophiidae; genus Ichthyophis; species Ichthyophis bannanicus. The sequence continues at coordinate 513,200,562 of CM066037.1, forward strand.
AATAGGTGTTAAAGGCAAGTGACCGATCAAAGGGGTAATTTAAAAGGCCCCTTCTATCAACCAAGGGCTGTGTGAATCATCCAGGAAATTGATAAGCCTTTACCTTAGAAGCACAGGACAGGGCACTATGTAGTAGCCAACCTTTCATAAGTCGCCTTTCCCTCCCTCCCTCCCTCCCTCCATGACTCCCACCCACCCCAGAGATTATCATAGGTGCATAAACCTCTTAAAGGGAAGGAGCTGCCCATATTCACTCTCAGGTTCAGCTGTTTATCCTCATCAGGCATACATTAAGGTCCTGAGATTAATTAATGTTCAGGTGAACAAAATCCATTAACCATATTAGGTATAGTTTTATTAGTATAAATATCCCCAGCAAAACCTAAGTAAGTAAATAACTTAAACACCTAAACACAACCTTAAAACTAAAATGCAGACAGCAGTTCAGCAGTGAGATGGGGGCTTTCCAGTCTTTTGCATTGAGTATCACATGTATGATTTTCTCCCAGTTGGTAAGGGGTCTTAGGTGTGTACTAGGTGCAAGGAGCTCTCTGCTCTGAGGGAACCAGTCCAATCTCTGGAGACTAGAGGAACAGACTTGGAGGACATAAGGAAGACAGAGAGGTACATAGACAAGAGCTAAAGGGATGTAGTACTGAAGTCCCACCTCCAGTCTGGCAGCATTCCTGTTGCCATGGAGGAGAGAGGTCACATGACAAGAAAGCACTACCCTAGTGTGGTAGGAAGTGGTCCTGTAGCTAGGATCTGCCCTCCAGGTGATGTAAAATCCTCGTACAATAAGGAGGTTTCTCCAGGGCCATGTGCCCATGAGGGAAGGGTTAGGACAGCCATTATAGTTAGTGATTCCATCATTAGGCATGTAAATAGCTGGGTGGCTTGTGGACGTGAGGCTTGCCTGGTACATGCCTGCCTGGTGCAAAGGTAGCGGACCTCACGTGCCACCTAGATAAGGACAGATAGTTCTGGGGAGGAGTCTGCTTTCTTGGTATATATTGGTACCAATGACATAGGAAAGTGTGGTAGGAAGGTTATGGAGGCCAAATTTAGGCTTTTAGGTAGGAAGTTGAATTGCAGAACTTCCATGGTAGCATTCTCTGAAATTACTCCTGTTTCACGCACGGGACCCAAAAGGCAGGCAGAGCTCCGGAGTCTCAATGCATGGATGAGAAGATGGTGCAAGAAAGAGGGTTTTGGATTTGTTAGGAACTGGGCAACATTCTGGGGAAAGGAGGGGCTTTTCCAAAGGAATGGGCTCCACCTTAACCAGGATGGAGACAGGTTACTGGTATTAACCTTTAAAAAGGAGATAGAGCAGCTTTTAAACTAGATAATAGGGGAAAGCCGACAGTCACTCGAGCGCATGGTTTGGAACAATATATCCTTGAAGGATACTAGCAAAAGATAGAAGTTAGGGCATATCAACACAGAGGTTCCAATAAAGACAAAAATAACCCAAATGCCCTTACGTACAGAGCAGCAGCAGAGCTTAAAGTTTCCAAATTACCCCTGCTTACCGATAACCAGATTAATACAGCCTCTAAAATGCGTGTATGCAAATGCAAGTCTAAAAAATAAGATGGGAGAGTTAGACTATATAGCACAAAATGATAGGAATAGATATGATTGTTATCTCAGAGACACGGTGGAAAGAGGACAACCAGCGGGACACTGTGATACCTGGGTACAAACTATATCATAATGATAGAGCAGATCAAATTGGTGGAGGGGTTGCACTCTATGTTAGAGAGGGCATTGAGTCACAAAGGATTAAAGTTTTGCAGGAAACAAAATACACCATAGAATCTCTATGGATTGAAATTCGATGTAAAAAGGGGAAGGGGAAAGCAATGGCAGTGGGGGAGTGTAGTATTGACTGCTTGGCCAGATTGAACAAATGGATGATGAAATGCTCAAAGAAATCAGGGAAACTAACAAAATAGCACAGTAATAATAATGGGTGATTTCAATTACCCCGATATCGACTGGATCAGTGTCATGGCAGGACATGTTTGGGAGATAAAGTTTCTAGATGAAATAATTGACTGCTTCTTGGAGCAGCTGGTTCATGAACCGACAAGAGGGGAATCCATTTTTGGATCTAGTCCTTAGTGGAACACATGATCTGGTGCAAGAGATAAGGACTTTGGCGCCACTTGGCAATAGTGGTCATAGCATGATCATGTTTGATTTAATAAATGGAGAAGGGAGGGTAAGGAAATCCACAGTACTACCTTTTAATTTTCAAAATGGAGACTATGATAAAATGAGGAAAATAGTTAAGAAAAATGAAAAGGAGCAGTTCAAAGCTTAAAGATTTAAATCAAGCACAGGTGTTTAAAAATACTTTCTTGGAAGCCCAGACCAGCTGTATTCCACACTTTATGAAAAGTGGAAGGAAGTCCAAAAAACTGCCAGCATGGTTTAAAGGTGAGGTCAGAGAGGCTGTTGTTGCCAAAAAAGCATCTTTCAGGAAATGGAAAAAGGAGCCAAATGAAGAAAACTGGAAACAACATAAGCACTGGCAAGTTAGATGCAAGGCATTGATAATGCAGGCAAAGAGAGAATTTGAGAAGACGTTTGCTGTGGAAGCAAAAATGCATAATAGAGACGTTTTCAAGTACATTCATAGCAAAAACCTATGAGAGAGTCAGTTGGACCATTAGATGATAGAAGGGTAAAAGGGGCACTAAGAGCGGTCAAGGCCATGGTGGAGAGACTGAATGAATTCTTTACTGAGGAAGATGAAGTGATGTTACCCATAACTGAAATGGTATTTAAAGGTGATGCTGCATAAGAATTTAAAGAAATATCGATACACTGGAAAGATGTATTACAACTATTTGATAAACTGACCAGTAGCAAATTACCTGGACTGGATGGTATGCATCCAAGGGTGTTTGAAAGAACTGAAATATGAGACTACTGACCTACTATCACTATTCTATGAACTATCATTAAAATCATCTGTAATACCTGAAGATTGGAGGATGGCCAATGTAATGCCAATTTTTAAAAAGGTTCCAGGGATGATCTGGGAAACTACAAACCAGTGCGCCAGACGTTGGTACCAGGAAAAATGGTAGAAACCATTATAAAGAATAAAATTACTGAACATGTACATAGTCATGGCTTAATAGGAACCAACATGGCTTTAGCCAAGGAAGGTCTTGTCTTACTAAACTGTTATGTTTTTTGAAGGTGTGAATAGACAGGTAGACAAAGGTGAGTCGGTTGATATAGTGTATCTGGATTTTCAGAAGGCCTTTGACAAGGTCCCTCTTGAGAGACTCTTGGCGAAATTAAAAAGTCATGGGATAGGAGGCAGTGTACTATTGTGGATCAGGAACTGGTTAAAAGATAGAATGCAGAGAGTAGGGCTAAATGGCCAATTTTCCCAATGGAGAAAGGTGAATAGTGGAGTACCCCAGGGATCTGTGCCGGGTCCGCTGCTTTTTAACATACTGTAGTAACATACATAGTAACATAGTATATGATGGCAGATAAAGACCAGTATGGTCCATCTAGTCTGCCCAGCAAGACGGCAAAAGTAGTTGCACCTGTCGCTCCGTGCAGGTCACCCATCCCCATGCCTTTGTTTAGGGGTGTACCCACAACTCCATGTAGGTCACCCCTGTTTACAGAGATATAAGAGATAGTTATGTTTGTTTTGATTTTATCTTGTTGCTATAAAGGGGTCCACTGTGTCTGTCCCATGCCATTTTGAATTCTGTAACTGTATTTGCTCCCACCACTTCTATCAATAGGGCATTCCAAGCATCCACCACCCTTTCAGTGAAAAGGTATTTCCTGATGTTGCCTTTCAGTTTACCCCCTTGCAGCTTCATGTTATGCCCTCTAGTTTTACACCTTCCCCTTCTTTGGAAGAGGTTTGATTGTTCATTAATACTCTTTAAGTATTCAAAGGTCTGAATCATATCTTACCTGTCCCTCCTCTCCTCCAGAGTGTACATATTTAGGTCTTCAAGTATTGTCTCAGAGTCTTCTGGCGCAGGCTCCAAATCATTTTGGTCACCTTCCTCTGAACTGTTTCCAGCCTTTTTGATGTCCTTTGTCTCCAAAACTGAGCACAATATTCCAACTGAGGCCTCACCAGCGACTTGTACAGTGGCATTAATACCTCTTCCTTTCTTCTGGTAATTCCTCTCTGTATGCAACCCAGCATCCTTCTGGCTTTTGCCACTGCCTTGTCACACTGTTTCGCCACCTTGAGATCCTCAGAAACAATCAGGCTGAAATCCTTCTCCTGGTCTCACCCTGTATCGCATACAATTCCCTTGGATTTCTGCTTCCCAAGTGCATGACAGTGCATTTCTTCACATTAAATCTTAACTGCCAAGCATTAGACCATTCTTCCAGCTTTTGTAGATCTTTCCTCATGTTATCCACTCCCTCAGGGGAGTCCACTCTATTGCAGATTTTTGTGTCATCTGCAAAAAGACAGACTTTTCCATTCAGTCCTTCAGCAATATCACTCACAAATACATTGAACAGTACCAGTCCCAGGATCGAACCCTGGGGCACACCGCTAATCACCTACTTTCATCCGAGTGAGTTCCATTTACCATCACCTTTTGTTGTCTGTCAGTCAACCAATTTCTGATCCAGTTCACCACCTTGGAACCCATCTCCAAGCTGTTGAGTTTATTGATAAGGCTCCTATGAGGAACAGTGTCAAAGGCTTTACTGAAATCTAGGTTGATCATATCCATCGCATGCTCTTGATCTAGTTCGCTGGTCACCCAGCCAAAGAACTCAATCCGATTTGTTTGGCAAGATCGGCCTCTGGTAAAACCATGTTGCCTCGGATCATACAACCTGTTGGTTTCAAGGAAGTCCACTATTCGCTCTTTCAGGAGTGTCTCTATTATTTTTACCGCCACTGAGGTAAGGCTTACTTTTCCCTACTGTCACTTTTGTGAAGAAGTACCCATCAGCCCTTCTCCAGTCCTGTGGAACTACTCCTGTCTCTAAGGAGCTATTAAAAACATTCTTTAACGGCTCTGCAAAAACCTCTTTGAGCTCTTTCAGTATCCCGGGATGTATCCCATCCGGTCCCATGGCCTTAGCCACTTTCAATTTTGTAAGCTGCTCTAACACATCATCTTCTGTGAATAATGTGGTATCTACTCCATTCCCATTTGTATATTTGTCAATCACAGGAGGTCCTTGTCAAGGATTTTCTCTAGCAAAAAACATCCTTTGTATCCTTTGTGGACACTGCTAGGTATTTGTGACGTAAATTGGCCATGGTTGGAAACAGGATATGGGGCTTGATGGAGCTTGGTCTGACCCAGTATGGCATATCTTATGTTCTTAATTAAAAATGGGCCCTGTTTTCAACCTAATTCCACATCCACAGGTCTAGACATGCCCATTGTTCTGGAATTGGGGAGATAGACATGTCCAGCGTGGCATGGACAAAGCATTATTCAGCTGGCCTGTGCATGCAGATGGTGCTTAGCCCATGCACCGGTGCAGGCAAGGGCCATGTGATAAAATGGAGAAACATGACCCCCATCAATATTATGGGACACAGGAAAACATTTTGGACATCCCCGCACCCACCATATTATCAAAAGTTGCATGTTTCGGATCCTGCCCATCTCCGGGGTGTATCTGCGGATACTATGCCACCTCGGTAAAATGTGCATCTTATAAGCCGCTCTTCACACTGACTGTAGTTTCCTGATGCAAGCTAGGCATAAATACCAATGAGAAATTACTGCTGCTGCAGCCTAGACCATATATCGGTCCTCTTCATGCCCTGAAAAGTGCTAGAAAATCCCAGTATACCCTAATATCGTATAAGAGAATGTAAATATGAACATGTATGTCAGGACGTACGTTGCATCAAATGGTACTTGGCATTATAAAATGGCCCCAGCGATCCCTGCTTTGGTCATCTCTACAAACATGCTTGAAACTGCTAAGGATGGACCCTTACGAAGTGCACAAAACCTGAAACTAATACTGCAGTTCCCCAAAGGATGCATAATATTGCTGAGCAACAAATGTATGACCTTTTCATGCCTATGGCCATCATTCTGCAGCTCTGCACTACCTTTTCTCTCTTCTCTCCCTACACCCCTCGTCAGGAACTCCGCTCTTTTGGCAGATCGTTCTATCTGTGCCCTTCTCTTCTACTGCCAACTCCAGACTTTACTGCTTTCACCTTGCTGCTCCCTATGCCTGGAACAAACTACCTGAGTCTGTACATCAGGCTTCTTCTCTGTGTCTTCTCAAATACAGGCTGAATGCTCAACTCTTTAGGATCTGATCTTCCTAATCTCCCTTGTGTTTCCTTGCCATTCCCCCTAGATGTATCCTGTCCACAGCTGCTGTGTCTTGACTAGACTGTAAGCTCTGCTGAGCAGGGACCATCTTTTACGTGTGTCTGTGCAGTGCTGTGTACGCCTTGTAGCACTATACAAATGATCAGTGGTAGTAGTAATAGAAACAGAAACATGATGACAGAAAAAGACCACATGGCCTATCTAGTCTGTCCTTCCATATCAACAACTACAACAGTCCCCTTTTTACCTTTAGAGATCCTCTGTGTTTGTCCCATGCTTTTTTGAATTCAGTTACTGTCCTCATCTCTACCACCTCCACTGGGAGACTATTCCACGGATCCACTACTCTTTCCGTAAAGAAATATTTCCGCATATCACTCCTGAATCTATCTCCCTTCACCCTCATCCCATGTCCCCTCGTAGCAGAACTTGCTTTCAATTGAAAGAGGCTCTCTCCCTGAACATTTATGCCACGGAGGTAATTAAACATCTCAATCATATCACCTCTATCCCGCCTTTCCTCTAAGGTGTACATATTAAGATCCTTAAATCTGTCCTCATATGCTTTATAATGAAGCCCACTAATCATTTTAGTAGCCACCTTCTGCACTGACTCCATCCTGTTCACATCCTTTTGAAGGTGCGGTCTCCAGAAATGCACACTATACTCCAAATGAGGTCGCTCCAAGTAGCAGGGCCTTCTTGCTATGGCATCTGATTCCTACATATCTGGGTACTGTCATTTCTCACAGCAGCTACAGTACACCTATCCCATTGTGGTGTATGTTGGTTTGTATACATCCACTATCTGTGGGGCAACCTGTCTGTCTTCCCACAGTCTGCTTTGTGGCACTGCTCCCCCTAGTCAGGCCTGTGTGGCCATGGGAGGGGGAGGGGTCTCTCTGCCATCTTAGCCAGGTAGCCTGTCTCCAGATATATTACCACTCTCACAGCTTGCATAGATCCTGGACCGGGGAAGGATGCTAGGCCTCATGGCACAATCTGGGAGATACTGGCACAACAATTATGTCTCCCAGTGCCTGGCACAGCTGACGAATGGCTGCCCTATCACACTGGCACCTGGTGACACTGCGGTCATCTATATGGTCCAGGTACTGACCAGCAATTCATGGCCTCCATGAATTGCAGGTCAGCACACCAGATCCTCCCATGTTACCCCCAAACCACACACTCTACTTGCAGTCACAAAAGACATCATTCTGCCAAACCAAACCTATAACTAACAGCTGCTATGCCATAATGGCATAATGTCCCAGGACTACACATATTGTCTCCCTTTTTCACTCCAACATGATTTGTTTCCAGACTCACTCACGTACTATTCTTATATCAACAGTCCCAGTTTTCAGAACATATGATTTGTTAGGGTCCCCTGGATTAGCTCTTTTAGCATAAACGGCACATTTCAGCAAAGCCTGAATAAACACAATTGCTCTTCTTACTATTTCTATAAGGGTATTTATTAATGTTTCTTTACCTTACAACATTATTTCATCTCTGCTTTCTGTTTTTTTATAACTGCATCTTGTGTTTTTCCAGACTGCAGTCACACCAGTTCAGCACATACTTGTCATAACCATTCTTTGATATGGGATGGAGTGCAGAGCCTTATTCCAAGTTTCAGCAGAAAAAACGGGGATGTCTGCGGGGATATCACAGAATGTACATGGGTCTTTCTGGAATATTCTATGCACATCTCTACAGCTGACCATGCCCCCATTTCTCCCCCTTCTGGGCACATTCTGAGATCTCTGAGGTAGCGCTGTGGATGTTCATGACAGCAGTGTTTGAGAATACGATCGGGGACATTTTTGGTACATAAACGTCCCTGCCGCACATACGAACCTCTTATTCGTGTTCTGGAATGATCTCCATGGTGAATAAATTGATCTATTAGGCTTGTAATGGAAGGATCCTCAAGTTAGGTGGGATAGAACCAGGTCTCCCTTCCTCCCACTATCAACAAGTAAGATATCACCAATAAGGTAATAAGAAAATCAACCTGAACAGACCAGAACTCATGCCCCTCTGATGCTGTGTATCCTCCACTTGAATTCCCACCATCCACTGATTTATTTTTGCTATGTTATTATATTAAATTACTCTCTTTCTTCCTTCATGGTAGCCCAAAACTCAAGCATTATGTCTCCACAGTAAAATTGTTTTATGTTGTTAGTTGTGCCAGAATCTGTCCACAAAACCTTTCACAGTTTCATCCAAGATTTTTGGTTTGTTGTGCATTTCCAAGAAGAGGCTTTTTTAAAATATGAGGCTAGGAGAGACTTAATCTCCTTTCAACATTTGCCAGCAAGCAGAAAAGACAGACCTTTTCTATGTTTCACGTTTTACTTCTGTGCCAAAGCGAGACTTGTGCTCATGAATTTCTCATTTTGTTTTGCCATTGCTAGAGCCCTCCTTGGGTTGAAGTTCATACAGGCAGATCCTGGGCCATAAAAGAACAAAACAAAAGAAGCTAAAATAATAATTTAAAAATATCCTTCAAGCATTGCATATTGTTGTTTGTTTAAGTGCCATCAAGTTGACATCAACTCATGGTCCACAAGAGGAGCATGGGGAACTGCGTGTTTCAACTTGCTATGATGTTCTAACAGACGAATATGTAATTGTCGAGACATCTTACCAACATATGCAAAACCACATGGGCACATTAGCATGTATACCACAAACTCTGACTGGCAATCTATCTTTCACCATAGCTAATAGTCACAATCACGATGTATGAACAAATGTAAGGACACCATGATTTTGCAAATCAAACAAGTCCATAAGCAGAATGGCCCCCATCCAAAGGCCACTCCATACATTTCCTAATGACCATAGGGCTAAGAACATCACATAAATTACGCCCACGGGAAAACACCATCTGAGGTCTATACTCACTGGGTATTCAATCCCATCACATTCTTTTTGGTTTTGAGAACGAGAACCTAAAGGGGACCGCAATCAACTATGGTCATTATATAAAGCCCTCTTACAAGCTTTCTCCACAACCACTTTAGGGTATCTCTGGTCACAAAAAGCCAAGAATAGCTATTGAGATTGTTGTATGTACTCAGATGTTGAACTACAATTTATACAGTAACGTAGGAATTGGGAAAGTGGGAGTTCATTCTTCAAAGGGACAGGATGGGCGCTAGTATAGTGTAGAAAAGCATTTCTATCTATGAGCTTTTTATGGACAGAAGTTGAAAAACCAGTAGTAGTTCCTACCACTTTCACATCTAAAAATTACATTGTGAATTTATTGTATGTCAAAGAAAACTGAATGTGTCCATCTGATTCAAACATTGATGAAACTGTACAAGAGCTTCTTCTGAACCAGTCCAAATAACAAATGTCATCAATATAATGGACCCAAGTATGTATGGCCCCACAACAACACATATCAGGCTACTAAGATGCTTCAAACTGGGCCATATACAAATTGGCTCCTGATGGTGCCAGGGTAACCCCCATTACTATCCCAGTACATTGTTGATAAAGCACGTTGTTGTAACAAAAAAATAAGTCACACAAAATCAACCATGCCAATTCCATCAAGAACTCTGAATTTGTGGGACTAATATCACCTCATCCTCAAAGTGCCCTCTCGATGACTGTGAATGCCCCTGCTTGAGGGATACTCGTATTCAGGGCAGCGACATCCAAAAAGAATGCAATCAGGACATGATTCATGTAATCTTTGTTTCACACTTTTGAAGATCTGAAATGTTGGGTCATCGATCACATCCCACCCTTACATAGAAGGGGGTGATAGGGATTTGATATTGATCCGACGGGAGCAATCATGGATTTTTAAGTTGGATACGATTGCTCCTATCGGTTTAAATGAAAGCATTGATTGGAGGGCTTGCTGGTGAATTGTGAGTGGTGTGCGTGGCTCTGATTAAGCCTGTTGGTGGTGACTCTTGAGATATGTATGTGGGTTGGCTGGTGTGTGTTTGTGTTTGATTTGGGGGAGTGGCAATAGCCGTGATTTAGTTTTCCTTCTGTATTGAGACCATTGGGCATGGGCTGATTTCGGTGCTGTGTTTGATGGGAGTGCAGTAGGAATAGCCGTTACTTTATCATTGAGCTAAGTGCTACTCTAGGTTTTGATTGATTAGCCGATACAATCCGTGTCGTCATGAAGCTCTGCCCATGGGCAGGGGGTAAAAGCGCATGCATGGCGTGTCCTGTCGGTTTGGCTTTCAAGTTGAGGTTGTTGCAGGTGCAAATCTATACTGTTACTATAGTGTGTGAGTGCACAGGAAGTTTTTTTCATTGATATTGGTTTTCTTTTATGGTGATGAGAGTGTCGGGTTGGGCTGCATGTTAGGTTATTGAGGCACGGAAAACATGTTTTGCTTGCTTTGGGTTTTATTGCAGGTTCTGCTTCTGCTTTATTGTCACAGAATGGGCAGTGTTCTCCTCCCTGGTGCAGCTTTGGCGAAACGCCTGGCATCGGAGTGTGGTTTTGCGCCAGCTGTATGACTGCCGCATTGCTTATACATTTGTATGCTGATGTTATGCCTGCATAAATGATGTTTGTGTAGTGTTCTGTTTGCACAGTATTATGCATTTGTCTCACATATTTAACAAGTGGAGTCTTTTTATGACCTATGATGGTGTCATTTTGTAGCATGTGTTGCCAATTTACATTGTTTTCTACAGCTACTTTGACATAGAGCCGTTGTGTCGGCTTGGTGACAGTAATTACTGAGGTCTTTTTTCTACACGTGTGAGCATTGGCAGTGATGTTAAGTTCCAGTGCCGTGTATTGGTTGTGTTTTCTTTGGTTGCACTGGTTTTTATTTATTTATTTTTTTTTGTGGTGCTTTGCTATACCAGGTGCTTTGAGGTTTGCATTTACATTAGGATGGCTATTTTTCAGCTAATAATAAACCCTCTGTATGCTTTTGAAACCTGGGTGCAGGAATGAATTGTAGTCGTGGCCTTAACCAGAATAGTGAGACAAGGCTCTGATTTAATTAAACAGGTTAAACTAATCTCGCCTCTCCTGATTACAAAAAAGGAGGGGAATAAACTAAACGGATGAAGGACTTAGGACGGAGTGGAGGAGTAGCCTAGTGGTTGGGGCAAGGTACTTCAGGCCGGAAGGTCGGGGGTTCAAATCCCACTAGAGGACAGCAACCTTGGGCCGGAAGGACTGGGGTTTCTAATCCCTCAGGTGCTCCTTGTGGTCTTGGGCAAGCCACTTAACCCTCCATAGCCCATGTTCCCTGTAAAATAGTTATCTCCAAGTTATAATACCCTGTTCAATGTAATTTCAGTTTGTTCAATGTAAACCGCACTGAAGCAGAATAGCGCGGTATATAAGAGAATGTAAATAAATAAGTAAATAAATGGTAGACCACTGTGCTCTTGCAGGTGTTCAGTAAGAGGTGTACCAAAATTCCTCCCTGGCAAACTCATCAGCAATGAATTCCACCGCAGAAAATGAATTGCAGCGCAAAAGTAGTTTATTCAGACCCTGAATGCTAAGTAGGAAATAAAGCATCAAAACCATAAAGTAACAAACAGGTTTAAACTCTTTTTAAAGATATTGCAACAGCAGCCGCTAATGCCACATTTTCCCTAGGCAGGAGAGTCTGGATGGGGTTAGAATTACTACAGTTCTCCTGAGGTTATTTCAGATGAGTAGTAACCTTACAAATTTACTTTAAGTCAAATATTTTAGGAAAGATATGTTTTTTTCTTTCAGGTAAACAGCAACTTAAAAGGGTAAGTTTACTCTTAATGTCCTCTTTCAGAAATTTGAAGTCAAAAGTTTAAAATAAAGTTTCCCTTTGGAAGCCTTGAAGTCTCAAAATATTGCAAAAAAAGAAAAATGATAAAGAATAATTATAAGTGCACTCAAAAAGATATAAGAACCCCACAGTTTGTGTTCTGAGGATATTTATCTTTTGGTTTTCTTCCAGGTTCCAGCCTTTCTTGAGTTGGAGCCCATTGGTACCGGCTCTGGTTCTGGAACAGGATCAGCGGAACTGAATGTTCCTACTCTTAACTCTAATTGGTATTTTTACTGAAGAGTGGTAGCGACTCCGATATCGCACGGAAGTCGCTACCGCTGTTTCGTAAACATACCCACTGGTCCCGCCACTTCTGATGTGGAAATATGCATCAGAAGGGGGTGGGACTGATAGAGACTTGCAAGTGCGCTGGAATTGGGACCCCGTGCTTTTACTAAGCTGCCGCTGCTGCTTGTTGTTGGCTGGTGGGAGGAGGTGATTTATGCTGCCGTGTGCAGACCTGGGGGAAGTGGTGGTAACCACAGCAGTGGCAGCAGCAGCAGTTCAGGGGAAAAGGTGCTGAACGAGGGGGTGGGGGGGGCAGGGGGACAGATACTGGCCAGGGGGGAAGGAGGGAAGCTGGTGACCGTGGGGGGAGGTGGAGGGCAGATGCTGGCCATAGAATGAGGGGGCAGTGGGGAGAAGGTTTCCACAGGAAGGATGGAGAACAGATGCTGGGCATGGGGGGGGGGGGAGGGAGATAGGAGAAAAGAACAGGTACGGGGCTTGATAGGGGAGCTAGGGTGGATGCGGGACATGGGGGATGATAGTAAGGGTAGATGGGACATTTAGGGAAAAGGCAGATATTGGGCATTATGGGGCATAGAGGAGACAGGATGGATGCTGGACATGACAGCATGGAAGGCAGATGCTGGGCATAGGGAAAAAGGGCAGATGATGGTGGCTGTGGGCATGATGGGGGCATGGGGAGAGAGGGTGGATGTTGGGTATGGGGTAAAAGAGAAGATGGAGGGATATAGGAGAAGAGGGCAGATGAAGAACATGAGGCTATGGAGGGCAGATGTTGGGCATGGGGGGAATAGAGGAGAAAGGGCAGATGTTGGGCATGGGGGATGCTGGTAAGCGGCACACTGAGGAGAGATGCTGGACATGGGGAGGAGACAGGGACATGAAGGGGAGATTTTGGACAGGGGAAAGATAGGGCCATAGAGGAGAAGAATAGTAATAGGAAAAAGAGGGGTGTGATGGACATGGGGAGGACAGTGGAGGAGAATTAGAGGCTGAAGAAGGAGAGAGGGGGAATGGGAGGGTAGGGGTGAAGGAAAGAAATGGAAAGCTGCAGCTAAATATAATAAAAAAAAAGTAAAATTAAGAAGTGGTTGGTAAGAAGGAGGAATGAAATTTGGATAGAGAAGCAGAAAAATAATCTGAGGAAAACTGAAAAGAAGAAATCGGTGTTAGAGACTGATCTAAAGAAGGAAATGAAGACAGGAGGAGAGAGAAGATACGGCAAATGAATAGGAGACCATGAAATGGGAGGTAAGAGGAAAACAGACACCAGAGACTGGGACCAAAAACAATTACAAAAATAAAATGACCTGACATTAAAGGTAGAAAAAAAGAATTATATTTTCTATTTAGTAATTGGAATATGTCAGTTTTTGGAATGTACAGTGCCAGGACTGGTGCTAGACATGACGGGGGCCCAGCCCAGGCAAAAATTTGGAGGGGATCCTAAACCCTACTAGCAAGTTGTTCCTTCTTTGGCATCGGGCTGGTTCGGGGCCTTCTCTGTCTTGGGTGTCCAGAGCAATTGCCCTGGCTGCATTCATTCTTCCTAATGCCAATCCTGACTTCTGCTATCTTTATTTTTGTACAGTACGGGGGAAATGCATCTCTCTCTGTTTCTCTGCTGCTGCATTGCATGCAAGGTCTGGCTTTTTGAAATTCAGTCTCCCTTTTGTGTACATATTTCTATTTTCACTTTTTGATAACTTATTTTTTATTTGATGAATTGCCCATCTGTGTTCTGCATATGCAACCAAGGCTGGGTATTCTGTTTGCATGTAATTTCTATTTAAGAACGTGTAGTAATCTAGTTTATTCAGCTTTCCTAATAGATTTACTTATGTTCTAGGGCCCTCTGCAATATTTAAAGTGCTGCTTTTTCCTTATTGTTCCTTGAGTGTGTTTTGGCAGTTAGTGTTGGCATGGTAGATTTACTCTTGGTTTTGAAGGATTTCTTTGGTATTCATTTCTAATAGACCTTGTACTTGGAGGGTTTGTATTGCTGTTAATGAGATCTTTGTTTTGTATGGTTAGTTGTATGGGGAGGCAGCCTAGCTCTGCTCTGCACAGGTTGGTGGGGAAGAGGTGGGGGTGTCTGTATTGGGGGTTTGAGGAAGGGACTGTGGCAGAATGGATGCGGAAGAAAGCAACCTCCTGTGCTCCCCCCGCCCTTCGATATGACCTGCAGATACTAAAGCTCACACTGCTACCCTCTCTGTAGTTATTTGTTGGGGGTGGGGTAGGGCAGGGGCAGAGCAGAAGGTGTGTGTGGGGGGGGGGGGAGGGGCACGAGTAGCCACATATAGTAGGTTTTACACTTTCAAAAAGTTGGCAGCTCTATTCCCATCACAGAATAGTTTCTGTACATGCTCAGTGGCTGTAACTTCCTGTTTGCAGTCCTGAAGCCTCAGAATGCCCATATTTAAACAAATAATTTTATCATAGATTACATTTGCCCTGGCAAAAAGAGAGAGAAATATATTGCATGTTTTCTAACCCTCCCCTCAAAGGAAAAACAACGATATCAGGCCATCTGCTCACAGAGCCTTCCTGATACAACCAGGTAACTTTTATTTCTGTAGAGGGCTCCTCACTATTTTAAATTAATTTTTTTCTTCACCTGCTTACACTTTTTTAAGAATTGTGAATCACGATAAAATAAGAAAAAAATTACAATGTGGCAAAAATTATTCAGAACTTAGAAATTGCTGTGTTAATTTAGGGAAGAATTCTCTTCATTTGCATACAGGGTTGTAGAAATTCATCAATGTCTTTTGTTGTCTGAGAATTCAAAAGACCTTTTCAGATGTAACTTGAGTGATGCCCATTAGAAAGGAGTCCAAGGGGGACATAGTAACATAGTAACATAGTAGTTGACGGCAGATAAAGACCAGCATGGTCCATCCAGTCTGCCCAGCAAGATGGCAAGAGTAGGTGCACCTGTCGCTCCGCGCAGGCCACCCCTCCCCATATCCTTGTTCAGGGGTAAACCCACCACTCCATGTAGGACATCCCTATTTGTTGAGACGTTATATGGTTCAGAAGTTAGATGGTACCGTTTATTTTGATTTTTTCCTATTTCTGTAAAGGGATCCTCTGTGTTTGTCCCATGCCTTTTTGAATTCCGTCACCGTGTTCGCCCCTACCACTTCCATCGGGAGGGCATTCCAAGCATCCACCACCCTTTCAGTGAAAAAATATTTCCTGACATTGCCTTTCAATTTACCCCCTTGCAGTTTCATGTTATGCCCTCTAGTTTTACAGGTTCCCGTCTTTGGAAGAGGTTTGTTTGTTCATCATTTCTCTTTAAGTATTTAAAGGTCTGAATCATATCTCCCCTGTCCCTCCTTTCCTCCAAAGTATACATATTTAGGTCTTCAAGTCTCTTCTCATAAGGCTTCTGACGCAGGCTCCAAATCATTTTGGTCGCCTTCCTCTGAACAGTCTCCAGTCTTTTTACATCCTTTGCAAGATATGGTCTCCAAAACTGAACACAGTATTCCAAGTGAGGCCTCACCAGTGACCTATACAGTGGCATAAGTACCTCTTCTTTTCTGCTGGTAATCCCTCTTTGTATGCAGCCCAACATCCTCCTGGCTTTTGCCACTGCCTTGTCGCACTGTTTTGCCACCTTGAGATCAGCAGAGATAATCACACCAAGGTCTTTTTCCTGAACTGTGCATACCAACCTTTCTCCCCCTATCGCGTACATTTCTCTTGGATTTCTGCTACCCAAGTTCATGACACTGCACGTTTTTGCATTAAATCGTAGTTGCCAAGCTTTAGACCAGTCTTCCAGCTTTTGTAGATCTTTCTTCATGTTAACCACTCCCTCGGGGGAGTCCACTTTGTTGCAAATTTTTGTGTCGTCTGCAAAAAGACAGACCTTTCCATTCAGTCCTTCAGCAATATCACTCACAAATACATTGAACAGTGCCGGGCCCAGGACCGAACCCTGGGGCACCCCGCTAATCACCTTCCTCTCATCTGAGTGAGCTCCATGTACAATCACCTTCTGTCGTCTGTCAGTCAACCAATTTCTAATCCAGTTTACCATCTTGGGACCCATCCCCAAGCTACTGAGTTTGTTTACAAGCCTCCTATGAGGAACAGTATCAAAGGCTTTGCTGAAATCCAGGTAGATGACATCCATTGCATGCCCCTGATCTAGTTCCCTGGTCACGCAGTCAAAGAACTCGATCAGATTTGTTTGGCAAGATCATCCTTCGGTAAAACCATGTTGCCTCGGGTCTTGCAAGCTGTTGGTTTTCAGAAAGTTCACTATTCGCTCTTTCAGGAGTGCCTCCATTACTTTTCCCGCCACCGAGGTAAGGCTCACGGGCCTGTAGTTTGACACTTCTTCCCTGTCACCACTTTTGTGTAGAGGTACGACATCAGCCATTCTCCAGTCCTGAGGAACCTCTCCTGTTTCCAAGGATCTGTTGAAGACATCCTTTAACGGTCCTGCAAGAACCTCTCTGAGCTCTTTCAGTATCCTGGGATGTATCCCATCCGGTCCCATGGCCTTGTCCACTTTCAGTTTAGCAAGTTGTTCTAACACCTCTTCTTCTGTGAATGGTGTGGTATCTACTTCATTCCCATTTTTATATTTGGGAGTCACAGCTGGTCCATCCCCAGGATCTTCTTTAGTAAACACAGAGCAGAAGTAATTGTTTAGCAATTTTGCTTTTCCAGTGTCACTTTCCACGAGTCCTTTCCCAGCACTTCTGAGTCCTGCAATTCCAACTCTGATCTTTTTCCTTTCCCGAATATACCTGAAGAAATTTTTGTTGCCACCCTTAACATCTTTAGCCATCTTTTCCTCTGCCTTTGATTTTGCTATCCTTATTACTCTTTTAGACTCTTTGAGTTGGATCCTGTATTCATTTCTGTGTTCTTCTGTCTGCAAGCTTTTGAATTTTGCAAAAGTTGTGTTTTTTGCCTTTATATGAGCAGCCACCTCTTTGGAAAACCAAATAGGTTTCCTTCTCCTCTTGCTTTTATTTACTTTTCTTACATATTTATCTGTTGCTCCTTTTATTGCCTCCTTTAGTTTGGCCCATTGCAATTCCACTTCCTTTATCTCTTCCCACCCCGTCATCTCCTCCTTTACGTACTCTGCCATTTTATTGAAGTCAGTGTATTTGAAGTTTGAGCTTGCTATGAATGGCCTGTACCATGGCTTTTATTTCAAACCACACCGTGTGATGGTCGCTGTTGCTCACAGGGGCACTCACGCAGACATTTGACACACTATCACTGTTGGTGAGCACTACATCCAGCGTTGATCTTTCCCTGGTTGGTTCCATCACCATTTGTCTAAATAATGCATCTTGGAGAGCATCCACAATTTTTTTGCTTCTTTCCAGATGTGCAGAAGGAGTAATCCAATCCACATCAGGTAGATTAAAGTCACCCAATATGATTGCTTCCCCCTTTGATGCTATCTTGGCAATATCTATAATCAATTCATTGTCTCTCTCTTCAATTTGAGTCGGAGGTCTATAGACTACAGCAATATGGATGACAGTGCCATCTCCTCTCTCCAATGCAATCCAGAGCGCTTCTTCTTTTCCCCATGTCCCCTGCATTTCAGTAGCTTTAATATTGCTTTTGACATACAAGGCTACTCCTCCTCCTTTTCCACTTTCTCTGTCTCTTCTGAATAGATTATAGCCAGCTATGGCTATATCCCAATCATGTGATTCATTAAACCATGTTTCTGTAATGGCCACAATGTCCAAGTCCGTTTCCACCATTAGGGCTTCCAGGTCTGGAATTTTGTTGGCTAAGCTTCGAGCATTTGTGCTCATTGCTTTCCAGCACTTTCATGGCTTGTGTGTATTTTGCATTGATTGTGTTCTGCCCACTTCCTCCCACATGTTTTTGATGTGTGGTTTAAAAGTGTGGCTGTTTATGATGATGTTCTGCTTTTTTTGGTTGTGGCATGCAGATGTTGACCTTCCACATCCGTCACCCCCTTTTCCTAGTTTAAATGCATGTCCACATACTGCCTGAATTTTTCACTTAGGATTATTTTCCCTGCGGAAGAGAGATGTAGTCCATCAGCACAGTATAGTCTCTTGTTGGTCCATCTGTTGTCCCAGTTGCCAATAAATCCGAATCCTTCTTTTCTGCACCAGGTCTGGAGCCATGTATTAAAGCTGTTAATGCGATGCAGTCTTTTTGTCCCCTTACCAAGAACAGGTAGAACCTCTGAGAATGCAACAGTGTTAACAACGTGCTTGAGTTTCTCCCCCAGAGATTGGAAGTCCTTTTGGGCTGTGAAGGCACTGTTCCTAGCCAGGTCGTTTGTGCCTAGGTGGATAATAACATCAAGTTTGGAGTGCTCACTTTTTGCGCTAAGTATTTCAACAACTTGGTTTGTATTCCTGCTGGCTGAAGAGCCTTGTAGGCACATGACTATCTTCTCTCCTTTGAACTGTGTTCCCAAGTTAGTGCCTCTGATGATGGAATCTCCAAGTAGTAGTAGTTTTCTGTTTGGTGAGGTTTTCTTCATATTTAGTGCTTTAGCAGGGGATTGGGCATTGTCTGACTCATTTGAAGGCCCTTCAGTTTCTTTGAATTGGACATCCTCATTAGCCAAGGCAGAGAAGGCATTGTGCAGGGATATCTCTTGATGTACAGGATGTCTTTGTGTTACAGGTCGCAATCTACCAGAACCCATTGTGATCCATTTGTTCCTGGGGCATTTGATTCTTTGTGGGAGCGGTGGTGGAGTTTGTTCAGTTTGTATCCTAGAAGAGGTGCGCTTCATCGCAGCCAGTTCCTCCCTCAGTAGAGATACTTCTATATGCATGGCAGCTAGGTCTTTCCTTAGTAGAGTCAGTTCTTCATGCATGGCAGCTGACTTTAGACATATAGGACAAGCTCTTAGTCTCCAAATGATTCGTCTTTGAATGAAAGTACCGCAGTTATTGCACTGAATACACGACATGTTTATGCAGTCCCAGAAGAGGAAGAAGAAGAAGAAAAGATGAATACGATGTGGCTTTTAACCCAAGTTTGGAATGATAGATGGCACGTCTGTGACCACTATATAGGCAATGTAGCCCCTGGGGTGGGTGGGGTGAGGGGTAGGGTGGGCGGGAACCTAAGTGTCACTGGCTAGTAGGCTGTTCCTGAACTATTGGCACACACAATGGAGTAGGTAAGGAAACCCACCACTGAGGACAATTAGAAAGAAAGACAAATATGTGGAGACAGACTCACAGTTATTTGGAGACAAAGACTCAGTTATGCAGCAAACACAGCAAAAATCACCTTTTGGGAGAGCTCTAAAAAAGCACTCCTCCTCTTTAAGGAAGAGAAGGCAATGTAAGCAAACCCACGTGCAGCTCAGAAAAATGGAGGTTCACAACAGTAACTCAGCAGGGGGGGGGGGGGAGGGGTAGCCCCTGCATGTAGGTTAAGAGAAACTTTAAAACCTTAAAACTTTAACAGCAATGGAGTAGGTAAGGAAACCCACCACTGAGGACAATTAGAAAGAAAGACAAATATGTGGAGACAGACTCACAAATCTGAAATCCTGAAACCTAGGTAAGAAAGGGGAATGTTTACTAAAGTGTGCCAACCATTGTTGTTGTTGTTGTTGTTGTTAAGTGCCGTCAAGTCTGTGTTGACTCATGACAATCCTTTGGATAGTTGACCTAACTATGTTCAGTCTTCAGTCAGGTGGCTCATTGTTGATAGAGTGGCACCCACAGATGCCGTTGTTGTATTGATCCATCTCGCTGCCGGCCTTCCTCTTTTGCGTTGACCTTGCCAAGCATTATGTCTTTCTCTAATGATCTCTCTGTTTGCACGATGTGTCCAAAGTATGAAAGTCGAAGTCTTCTCATCTGAACTTCTAAGGAAAGTTCTTCTAGTACTGACTGATTTGTTTTTTTGGGCAGTCCATGATATACACAGTATTCATCACCAGCACCATAATTCAAAGGCATCAATTGTCTTTCTGTCTATCTTTTTCACTGTCCAACTTTCACATCCATATGATCTTATTGAAAATACCATGGCTTGGACAAGTGAAATCTTTGTATGGAGAGAGACATCTCTTCTCTTTAGAATCTTGTCTAGGTTCTTCATAGCCATTCTGCCAAGAGCAATGTGTTGTCGGATTTCTTGACTGCTTGTCCTTTCTTTATTGATTGTTGATCCAAGTAGGTTAAAGCTCTCAACTATTTCAATTTCTTCTCAATTAAAGATGAACTTATTGATTTTTGCCAGTTATTAGGATCTTTGTCTTCTTAACTTTAAGGTGCAGGCCCATTTTAAGACTATGTTCCTTGATTTTGAGGAGAAAATGTTTCAGATCGTCTTCACTTTCAGCTAATAATGTTTTGGTTTCAGCATAGCAAAGGTTGTTGATGAGTCTTCCACTAATCTTCACACCTCAATTGTCTTCATACAGTCCTGCTTCTCTGATGATTTGTTCTGCATATAAATTAAAGAGGTAGGGGGAAAGTATGCAGCCTTGTCGTATACCTTTGCTGATTTTAAACCATTCTGTTTCTCCTTGTTCTATTCGAATTGTTGCTTTTTGATCAATGTAAAGGTTGTGCATGAGAACTATCTGGTGTTCTCGTATACCCATGCTTCTTAATGTGGCCCAAAGTTTCTAATGGTTTACACAGTCAAAAGCCTTGCTGTAATCAATAAAACACATATGCATATCCTTTTGGTATTCTTTTGTCTTTTCAAGGATCCATCTCACATCCACGATGATGTCTCTCATTCCTCGCCCTTTCCTGAACTCTGCTTCACTTCAGGCAGTTCTTGGTCCAGGTATGGTTGTAGTCTCTGTTGAATGAGCTTGAGTAGAATCTTGCTGGCCTGTGGGATCAGAGCGATTGTGTGATAATTTCCACAGTCAGTTGAATCATCTTTCTTCAGTATTGGTATAAACACAGATCTTTTCCAGTCAGTTGGCCATAAATTTGTCTTCCAAATTTTCTGGCAGTTCCTTGTAAGTATGGTAACAGTTTCATCTGATTGCTGTAATACTTCAATGGGAATGCCATCAATGCCCAGTGCTTTGTTCTTTGATAAGGCTTTCAATGCTGCTTCTACTTCTTCTTTCATTACCAATGATTCCTGATCATAAGGTACAGGATGAAACAGCTGTTGGTCCACTTGATCTTTATGGTATAATGACTCTGTATTTCTTTCCACCTTTTCTTGATCTTCTCAGCATCATTCAACATAGAACCTTGAGCATTGTTAACCATTACTGCAGGCTTTAGCTAAAATTTCTGTGCTAACTAATTAGTGTGCGATTGAGCAGGGACTTGGTGGGTTAGGGGCAGAATGAGTGTTGATGGTGTATTGTGACTAGTGCAGACTTCTTGGGTATACACTAACTTTGCTGTTAGTGCACTTGAATGATGTTATCGTGGTGATGCAACATGTTAACGGAAAGGGGAAGAATCCCTCCAAGGTTAGTGTGGGCCTCTGTGCTAGATTCACAGCCCAATTGTGTGCTAACTTAGTGCACTTTAGTCAACATGCCCCATAGAAAGGCTCCTTCTAGACAACTGGGCTCCAATGTCTATGGAGAGCTGGTGTAGCTTCTATTGGGGCACAAATCCAAAAACCTGGATCAAAGACTAGGTTTTTGAAGCATTGATCTATAGCACTGGCCAGTACTTTATAATATCAACCAAAGCATTATTGACCTTGCTCTAATTTCCAGCCCTTTGTTTTGGTGCTTGAACAGAAGCCCAGCTGAGTGGAAAATTACCAATGGAACCTTTCTACAGTTATTTAGATTTTTGAGGTCCAGACAGCTTACTCCTGGGCACCTCTTTAGACCAGTAAAGCAATCTATAAAAGCTTTAAATAATTACAAAAATTAATACACGATAGGACAGCACAAAATGTAGAGAAAGGAAACGTACCAACTGAAGTGTGTTTGGAAAGAGACCAAAAGACTACAGCTGAAATTCTTGCCATAAACCAGCAAAATGTGCACAGCACGCCTCTTGACACCTCTCTACTAGAGTGACTGTCACCATGTAACACTTGATAATAGCTTTTGAACCATCAAACAAAAGACGACACTATGGGGCCGATATTTAAAGCCCAGTATATTTAAACGGCATGGCAATCCTCTTATTCTCCTGCTTGCCATCTGTGTGTGTCTGTGTCAATTCCCTCAGTCCCCAGTTTGCCGTGTTGTCTTTTTGATTAGATTGTAATTTCTGATAAGCAGGGACTGTCTCTTACATGTCTCTGTACAGCGCTGTGTACGCCTTGTAGTGCTTTACAAATGATCACTAGTAGCCCTAGTTCCAACACTTATCTGGATAATGGTGATTTTCAGCCTTTCTTGCTTTCTGTGGAAGGATTTGGTCCATTGCTATTCCATTGCTACTACATAGCAGTTTGCAGCAAAAGATTAAGCAGTGAAGCAATGTCAGAACAAGTTATTTGGATAGCAACTTGGGCCAGTGTTTACGGCAACCCAAACTACCCAGATAACGTAGCTGGATAGAGGCTGAAAATAAGCACTATCATACCGTCCTTGCTCTGCTCTCGGACTGTTCCTGTGCCAACTGGATCAAGCTGGCGCAGTCTATGGAGGTATTCAGGGGGCACTACAACAGAGAAGGGGGGTTTGAAAACGGACCTCTAGTTTGCTGCAGGTTTACAGTGCTGTATTATTTGCACCTATATAGATTGCCTGATTTATTAAGGGCAAAACATAAATCAACTTAATGATCATTAAAAAATACACTTCAAGCTGCAAACACATCTCTCAAAGTTAACTTTTAAGCAGGGAGCATCTTCCCTGGACACTTTATAAAGTGCAATTGATTAATTGGTCTTGCCATGTCTCCAGCTCCAGGACCCTGAGTTTGCAGACGCTGACCCTGAGCCCAGCAGAGATGAAAGGAATTCTGCAAATCTACTTCCTATGGGCCTAAGGTGGTCAATGCAAAAGACATAATGCGCTGTGTTTACTAAACCATGGTAGACCTTTGCAGCCAACTCTTGGCATTAGGTGCAGAAGTTGCATATTATCTGCTGGGGGCACGCCCCACATTTCCCTAGCAGATAATGCAGTAAAAATGCAGGTATCACATGGTGAGACCGCATCGCTGATGCAGCTTTTGCCACCCATAGAAGTGGCGTTAGCTGCATCTGCGATGTCTGCAGAATGTGCAGCTACTATGTGCCGTCAACACCCATGCTAACAGCACGCCCATTCTCTGGCCGCACTTCACCCACTCACACCACTAACATGTGACATGCAACTATCATAGAAAGTAGCCTGTCACCATGACGTAAGTTTCCCACAATGACAGCTAACGCCCTTGAGTAGACATACCCCAATGTCTCCAAGCAAAATGTTAGATTCAGCACACTGCTGCTGGATCAGTGGAATAGAAATGATTGTAAGTGAATAAATAAACCTGACCTGAGCTATGTATTGAAAACCACAGGTGCCGGCTCTGGCCATGTTGAGGTCTGGAGAATATGTACTGGCCTTGCATCTGGAAAGGGAGTATTTCTTTACCCAAACCTAATGGAATCACTGCAGGCGAATCTACGTATAATTCACTGTGGTATCTTAAGGACTCCTGATTGATAAAAAGAGAACCCCCCCCCCCCCCCCAAAATAAGGTGATACCTCTTTATTGGACTAATTTATTTTCTTTATTTGTTTCTCTTTTTATATATAAACCATTAAAAAGGACTAGTGGAAACCACATGACATTATCCTTTCAAATAGCTGTAGAGCTCTAGATGAAAAGGCATGTATGACAGCTCTTGAAATATATTGCTTGATTGCAAACCTTTCAAAGCACAGCGGCTAAACTAATCTTTAGAGCCACATATCTTGGAAAGCTCCACTGGCACTTTAAACCCATACTATTCATTTCCAAAATTAAAGAAGGCCTAGCATCAGTCTACAGGTCGCGCCTCATCCAAATCTACCATCCACCCAGAGAATAATGATCTTCTGAGGCTTTCAAAATCGTAAAACCACCCCCCAAATCATTCTGACTTATGGATACCTGGAAAAAAGACTCTCGGCAACAGACTCAAAGGCTTGGAATAATTTTCCAATGGAGATAAGAATTATGACCTCTCATGGCTCTTCCAGAAAATCCCTGAAAACGTGGCTCTTCCAGAAATTCTTTAAATCCTGTTTTCTGCCACCTCTCCTATTTATTTATTTATTTATTTATTTATTTAGACAGTTTTTTGTATACCGCCTTATCCTTCAATCAAAGCGGTCACAACACAATTGGGGTATACATTTAACACGTGGGGATATGAGACACATACACTAATACTTACAGGGAACATGGGCAATGGAGGGTTAAGTGGCTTGCCCAAGACCACCTATAGTTCCTCACACTTCTCTCGTCTACGCAATCTTATTTTATTACAAGTTTCAGAGGTTACTTTTAACGTCCGCCTCGACATTATGTTTCTCTTTTCTATTTCTTGTCGTCTTCCCTTATCTCTGTTGTTCTAATGGTTCAATTGTAATCTGCTCTGAACTCTACTCTTAGCAGGGTTGAAGCGTAATAGAAGAAACTAAATTAAATGAAATATCCTTTCTTGGTTTATTAAAAGCCAGTTTATTTTTCCTTTATTAAATCCAGTCCTAACCATTTTACTCCTTCGTGGACACACAGGTATTAAACAATTATATAAAATCCAGAATTTGGACATGCAAAGGCAAGCATTAGGATTTGTATTTGATGGCATGCATTCAGGTTCTTGCACGCTTAAAAAAATTAGTGCATGTAAAATTGATTTAATATGCATGAATCTATGAATTAATGTGCACAAAATTTAATTTGCATACCTTAAAAATTCTCATATATCTTCATTAACAAAAAAGTGTGAGACAAACCGCAAAAGGTCCAAAATTAAGGAAAAATGAAGGGAAAAGTATGGAAATAACCCAAAACCAACCTGAAAAATTTTCCATGCATATCCCTAGCAGACACAGAGGCCTATTAATACAGACATGCCTGTAGAACAATTTTATTAGGGCTTCTGTGAATTTTATGGATAACAATAATAAAAATATTCTCATCTCTGAGCTGATGACCCAATATCTAGTCATATTTTCAGGATATGCACCATGAATGTGCATGAGTTAAATCTGAATGCACTGGCTCATTGACATGCAGATTTATTTCATGCATATCTATTATGGAAAGCCTGAAATTTGAAATGGCTGCGGAGTCACCAGTCAGGAAAAGCGTCCTACATTACAGAAAAAATGTGGAAAGATTGTAAGCAGGTTTGAAAACTCGTATCTACCAAAAGTACCACTATACCAATTGGATATAGTAAATAAGTTTGTGCTTCTTTAGAGAACTAATTAGAATATTTTTATTTCTTTAATTGCTTTGTATTATGAGGTTATTGCATTTAAATGATGTAATCTAGCTATTTTGGGTGAGAAGCTGAATATATGGTCTGTTTCTGCCACCTGGTGGCAAGGAGAAGTAAGGGCAATTTTGATCAACCCTTCACTGTTAAGGAAGGTTGAGCAATATCCTTAAGCTTAAAAACTGTTTGGTGGCTGTCTTTTAGAAAGTGCACAGACAGAAAGGAAACCAGATCAGTCTTAGAATGAAGGCTCGCAGAGGCCGTGCTGAGATTATTGCCTGCTATAACTATTCATTTATTTCCATTTGATAATCCTCATTTATACCATGAGCTGCACAGGGGGGGAACAAGGTACACAAACAATTCATTTTGACAGTGAAAACTTTCTACGGGTGTTAAATCCAGGTGGCAGATCAAAGGGCCATTTTGAAAGACTCCCTCTATCCAAGCAAGGACTGTATTAATCACCCAGGAAGCAAAGGCATAAATAGTTCAACCAGAGTTCTGTGATTCTCAGTCTTGAAGGACTACAAAAGGGGACTGCTACTTCTGGAGAGAGATCTGCAATTATAAGTATTTACTTCTGGGAATTTTTCTAAATCTTGGGGAAAAAGGAATTCTTTAGATTAAAGCTGATTAATCTGTGAACCCAGTGTATTTGTCAAATCAGTCAGGGCCTAGTAGCAGCAAAGAGCTTTCAGTTTAAATTTCAAACAGAACAGGGAGCTTTTTGGTTAAATTTAGACCCTAAGACTCCCTCTATATAAGCAAGGGCTGTGGGACTCCCCCTGGAAATTGGTCACAGATCACCTTAGAAGCAAAGGATAGGGTACTGTGTAGCAGCCAACTTTTAATAAGTCTTTTCCCTCCCTCCCTCCCCAACGCCCACCCAACCCTGGGATAATTGTAGCTTTAAAGGTGCATAAACCTCTTAAAGGAAAGGAGGTGCTATATTTACTTTCAGGTGCAGTTGTTTGTCCTCATCAAGCATACATTAAGGACCTGAGATTAATTAAGCTTCAGGTGAACAAAGTACATTAAACGTATTAGGTGTAGTTCTATTAGTATAAGTAGCCCCACCAACCTTTAGTAGGTAAAGAACTTAAATACCTAAACACAACCTTAAAACAAAGATGCAGACAGCAGTACAGCAGCAGGATGGGGGCTTTGCAGTCTTTTGTATTGAGTGTCACATATATGATTTTCTCCCAGTTGGTGAGGGGTCTTACGAGTGCACTAGGTGCAAGGAGCTCTTTGTTCTCAGGGAATGAGTCTGATCTCTGGAGACTAGAGCATAGGACTTGTAGGACATAAGGAACACTGAGAGGTACATAGACGCGACCTACAGGGATATAGTACTGAAGTCACACCTCCAGTCTGGCAGCATCCCTGTTGCCATGAAGGAGAAAGGTCACGTGACAGGAGAGCATCACCCTGGTGTGTCTGGAAGTGATCCTGTAGCTAGGAACTGTCCTCCAGGTGATATAAAACCCTCTCCCACCGAGGACGTTTCTCCAGGGCCATGTGCCCCTGAGGGAAGGTTTAGGACAGCTGTTACAGTTGGTGATTCGATCATTAGGCATGTAGATAGCTGGGTGGCTGGTGGATGTAAGGATCGCCTGGTAACATGCCTGCCTGGTGCAAAGTTAGCGGACCATTTGCGCCACCTAGACAAGGTCTTAGATAGTGCTGGGAAGGAGTCTGCTGTCTCGGTACATGTCGGTACCAATGAAATAGGAAAATATGGTAGGGAGATTCTGGAGGCTGAATTAAGGCTTTTATGTAGGAAGTTGAAATCCAGAACTTTCAGGGTAACATTCTCTGAAATGCTTCCCATTCCATGCACAGGACCCAAAAGGCAGGCAGAGCTCTTGAGCCTCAATGCGTGGATGAGACGATGGTGAAAGGATGAGGGTTTTAGATTTGTTAGGAACTGGGGAACATTCTGGGGTAAGGAGGGGCTCTTCAGAAGGGACGAGCTTCACCTTAACCGGGATGGAACCAGGCTGCTGGCATTAACCTTTAAAAAGGAGACAGAGCAGGTTTTAAACAAGATCATAGGAGAGAGCCGACAGTCGCCCAAGAACGCATAGTTCAGAACAATGTATCCTTGAAAGATACTACCAAAAGAATGAAGTTAGGGCATATCAGCAGAGAGGTTCCAACAAAGACAAAAGTAGCCCAAATGCCCTTGAGTACAGAGCAGACGTAGCTTAAAGATTCCAAATTACCCCTGCCTACCGATAGCCAGATTAATATGAATAAAATACAGTCTTGTATGCGAATGCTTGAAGTCTAAAATTAAAATGGGAGAGTTAGACTATATAGCACTAAATAAGAAGCTAGATATGATTGGTATCTCAGAGACATGGTGGAAAGAGGACAACCAGTGGGACACTGTGATACCTGGTTACAAACTATATCATAATGATAGAGCAGATCAAATTGGTGGAGGGGTTGCACTCTATGTTAGAGAGGGCATTGAGTCACAAAGGATTAAAGTTTTGCAGGAAACAAAATTTGTTGTAGAATCTCTATGGATTGAAATTCCATGTAAAAAGGGGAAGGCAAAGGCAGAGGGGGGGTGGGGGTACTATCAAACGTCTGGCCAGAATGAACAAATGGATGATGGAATGCGCAAAGAAATTAATTCGGGAAACTAACAAAAGTTACAGCACAGTAATAATAATGGTTGATTTCAATTACCCAGGTATTGACCGGGTCAGTGTCATGGCAGGCCATGCTTGGGAGATAAAGTTTCTAGATGAAATCAATGACTGCTTCTTGGAGCAGCTGGTTCATGAACTGACCAGAGGGGAATCCATTATGGACCTAGTCCTTAGTGGAATACCAGATCTGGTGCAAGAAATAAGGGTGTTGGGGCCACTTGGAAATAGTGATCATAGCATGATCACATTTGATTTAATTAATGGAGAAGGGATGGTAAGGGAATCCACAGTACTAACTTTTAACTTTCAAAAGGGAGACTATAATAAGATGATGAAAATAGTTAAGAAAAAACTAAAAGGAGCAGTTGCAAAGGATAAAGACTTATATCAAGCTTGGGTGTTGTTTAAAAATACTATCTTGGAAGCCCAGACCAGCTGTATTCCACGTTTTAAGAAAAGTGGAAGGAAGTCCAAAAAACTGGCAGCAAGGTTTAAGGGTGAAGTCAGAGAGGACGTTGTTGCCAAAAAAGCATCTTTCAGGAAATGGAAATAAAAGAGCCAAATGATGAAAACTGGAAACAGCACTAAATGGTGGAAACAATTATAAAGAACAAAATTACTGAACATGTACATAGTCATGGTGTAATGGGAGACAGCCAACATGGCTTTAGAGAAGGAAGGTCCGTTCTTACTAATCTGTTATGTTTTTTTGAAGGTGTGAATAAACAGGTAGACAAAGGTGAGTCGGTTGATAAAGTGTATCTGGATCTTCAGAAAGCCTTTGACAAGGTACCTCATCAGAAACTTTTGGCAAAACTAAAAAGTCATGGGATAGGAACCAGTGTACTATTGTGGATCACGAACTGCTTAAAAGATAGAAAGCAGAGGGTAGGACTAAATGGCCAATTTTCCTAATGGAGAAGGGTGAATAGTGGCATACCCCCAGCAGATAATATGCAACTTCTGCACCTAATGCCAAGAGTTGGCTGCAAAAGTCTACCATGGTTTAGTAAACACAGCGCATTATGTCTTTTGCATTGACCACCTTAGGCCCATAGGAAGTAGATTTGCAGAATTCCTTTCATCTCTGCTGGACTCGGGGTCAGCGTCTGCAAACTCAGGGTCCTGAAGCTGGAGACATGGCAAGACCAATTAATCAACTGCACTTTATAAAGTGTCCAGGGAAGATGCTCCCTGCTTAAAAGTTAACTTTGAGAGATGTGTTTGCAGCTTGAAGTGTATTTTTTAATGATCATTAAGTTGATTTATGTTTTGCCTTTAATAAATCAGGCAATCTATATAGGTGCAAATAATACAGCACTGTAAACCTGCAGCAAACTAGAGGTCCGTTTTCAAACCCCCCTTCTCTGTCGTAGTGCCCCCTGAATACCTCCATAGACTGCGCCAGCTTGATCCAGGTGGCACAGGAACAGTCCGAGAGCAGAGCAAGGACGGTGTGATAGTGCTTATTTTCAGCCTCTATCCAGCTAAGTTATCTGGGTAGTTTGGGTTGCCGTAAACACTGGCCCAAGTTGCTATCCAAATAACCTGTTCTAACATATTCATAAATGACCTGGAAATGGGAATAACGAGTGAGGTTATCAAATTTGCAGATGACACAAAACCATTTAAAGTTGCTAAAACCCATGAGGATTGTGGAAAATTGCAAGAGGATCTTGATAAATTGGAAAACTGGGCATCCAAATGGCAGATTAAATTTAATGTGGACAAGTGCAAAGTTTGCACCAAGGAAAGAACATTCCAAACTATGGTTACATGATGCAAGGTTCTACATTAGGAACCACCGCCCAGGAAAAAAGATTTAGGCGTCATCATGGATACCATGTTAAAACCCTCTGCCCAGTGTTCAGCGACAGCAAAGAGAGCAAATAGAATGCTAGGTATCATAAGGAAAGGTATGGCAAATGAAACAAAGGATATTATACTGCCTTTCTTATCATTCCATGGTGCGACCGCACCTTGAATATTGTGTGCATTTCTGGTTGCCATAACTTTAAAAGGATATAATGTTATTAGAAAAGATAAAGAGAAGAGCCACTAAAATGGTAAGGGGGATGGAAGAATACCCCTATGAAGAGAGGCTAAAATGGTTAAGGCTCTTCAACCTGGAAAAGAGACGGCTGAGGGGAGATATGATAGAAGTCTATAAATTAATGAACAGAGTGGAACGGGTAAATATAGGTCAATTGTTTACATCATCAAAATATAGAAAGACTTGGGGACATGCAATGAAGCTACATGGTAACCTATTTAAGACTAATAAGAGAAAATATTTTTTCACTGAACGTGTAATCAAACTCTGGAATTTGTTACTGGAGGATGTAGTAAAATCTGTTAGTGTAGCTGGGTTTAAAAAAGGTTTGGACATGTTCCTGGAGGAAAGGTCTATAATCCATTATTAAAAGGGACCCAGGATATCACTACTTGACCCAAAACAAGTATTGTGGAATCTGTGTCTTTTGGGGAGACTGCTAGGTATGTATGACCTAGATTGGCCACTGTTGGAAACAGCATACTGGGCTTGATGGACCTTGGTCTGACCCAGTATTGCATTTCTTATGTTCTTATGATGTTAGTACAGCGAGATTACTGCTCAGACAACTGTTTGTGGTGAGGTGCTAATTTATTAGAGCATCACATACCACCTCGTGCACACCTTTGTAATACTGTGGTAATGATGAAGGCAGGGATCAGATTATGTCACGGGGGTCTGATGTTTTATGACTTTGAGATCTAATTTTGTAACAGTCAAATTTATATAATTTTCTCTGAGAAGTTGTACAAAGTTAGTGTGGCTTGGTAGGACACGAGGGAAGCATTGTTGATGCATGTTGTAAGTGTGAAGGTATTGGGCCCCCTATAGAAGACTTTCTTTAAAGTGCTTCCACTAAGATAAGCTTATGCTTGCAGGGGTCCTGCTAGCTGCAAAGATACAATCTTCAAAGTCGACTTAATCATAAGACAAACTAGGCAGTCACCTAGCTTGTCAGCTTCTAGGGTAGCAATCTAAACAAAACCCCCCCACTCAAGGCAAAATATCAAAGAAATAATGCTAACCTTAGCATACAAAAGACCTCCTATATCCCGTTATTATATTATTTTTGATTTCTTTTTTGTCGGAACAGTTATACAAAAGAGGGAGGAACAAAAACCTCCCCCTTTCTGTAACTGCTCCTTTTAATCATTTTAAACATACAATGTTGTAAAACACTTAACTTATCATAATATTTGGAGCTCAATGAAACCGCAAGGATCAAGATGAACGAGATGGCCCCGTTTCAGATCAAATACATTTCTGACCCTGCTTCAGGTTAAGTGAATCCCGCAGTCATATAAGCTTTGGCTATCAAAAAACCAGAAGTCCTAAGACTTTAAAGAATTGGCGTGTGACGTAGATGCTTGATGAAGCAGTAGTTGTCTCATTATGATTGGTCTGTCTAACCCACATAGAGCAAAAATACAACCAATGGTAGGAGGGGGAACCCTACTAATCAGGGGAACCCCAACTCCAATTGATTGATTGATTGAAAAGATTGCTACAACATACTGTGCCACTCTAAAGAGACGTTAAGACCCGCTGGAGAAACCGTCTTCAAATTATAAATCCATCGTTGCTCCAATTTTTGTAATTTGGAGATACGATCCCCTCCTCTTGGGTCAAATGGAATGCTGTCCAGAACCCGCCAGACAAGGTGATCAAAAGTATGCAATTTTCTCAAACAATGTTCCACCAAAGGTGCCGATAAATTCTTAGTATGAAGGTGGGAAGCATGCTCCCCCAAGCAAATTTTCATGCTCCTAGTGGTGCGTCCAATGTAATAAAGAGAACAAGGACATTGAATTAAATAAATCACAAAGGATGAATCACAATCTGTGCACCATTTAGATCTGTATTCTATTAGGGTATGGACATCCATCCAAAAGAGACCCGGAAGAGCCTGTTCGCATTAATGGCAAGAGCCACAGATATAGTGTCCTGGGTCCTGATGTGTCATTAGAGGGCGATCTAAAGGGGCTGTAGTTTTGACCATCAGATCACGCAAATTAGGGTCTCTCTTATAAGCAACCCTCAAACGTTTTTGGGAAAAACAAGTATGCAGACCTAGAATTGGCCAATAATGATGTAATATTTTAACCACCTTGGAAATACCATTGATATATGGAAATACTCCCACAATAGTATCCTGGAAGCTCAGTTCAGTCTGAGTATTTTGAGGCAATAAAAGCCATTCCATATGAGAAAATCTTGCCCTCTTGTATGCCATTTTTAACAATGAATGTGGGTATCCCTGACACAATAACCGATTATAAAGATCCAACGCATGCCGCTGAAATTCAGCCACTGTAGAACAATTACGACGAAGTCGTAAAAATTGGTCATAGGGGAGACCCCGTTTAAGTGGAAAAGGATGGAAACTCGAATATTGTAGTAAAGTGTTGCGTTGTACTGGTTTCCTATATAAGGTTGTTGTCAAGCCTTTTGTAATCAGTTGAACAGTTATGTCGAGGAATTGTATTTGAAACCGCTCTATTTGTGCCGTGAATTGGATTTTAGGCTTATGGGTATTCAAAGATCTTATAAATTCATCCAGATCACTTGCTGTACCTGTCCACAAAAAAAAAAATGTCATCAAGAAAACGACGCCAAAATGCTACATTATGAAACAAAGGTGATGTATAAACATACAAATCCTCAAACTGAGACATATAAATGGTAGCGATAGAAGGAGCTACCATAGCTCCCATTGCAATGCCAAACGTTTGTAGAAAAAAACATTGATGATACAGAAAATAATTATTGTTTAACACCAATTCCAACAAGGTGAGCAAAAAAGAGCATGGAATTCGCGAAGGAAGCTCCAATGGAAAAGTCAACAAACCAGTAAGTGCCTCAGCCTGATTAATATTTGTATACAATGCTTGAACATCAAGAGTTACCAAAAATGTATATGCTGTATGATTCGTGCAGGTAGATAACTGTTTCAAAAAATCACCCGTATCACAGATATAAGATGATACCTTCGCAGCTGTTGGCTGCAAAAAAATGTCACAAAACTTGGACAGCGGCTCTAATAGAGAGTCTTGACATGACACTATTGGTCACCCAGGAGGACTAGATAAAGACTTATGAACCTTAGGAACTAAATAGAATAGTGGTATTTTTGGATGTTTATTGACCAAAAAAACATATTCATGTTTAGTAATCCAGCCATTCAGTAAAGCTTCCGACATTACATGTTCAACCTTCAATAACAGGTTAGATGTAGGATCCGCTGGTAAAAGGGAATAGTGTTGACGATTATTAAGGTAATTGTTAATTTCATCTTGATATTGGGTAGATGATAATACCACGACCGCACCTCCCTTGTCAGCTCTCCGAATAACCAGATCCATACGTGACAATTTAGCTATGGCTTCATATTGCTGTTTAGTTAGATTAGAAAAAGAACGCCATCCCTTTTCCTGCATAGCATTAACTTCCTGTAAATCCAAGTCCTGAAAAGTCGCCAATGCCGCATCAATGTCTCCCGGGGGGACTCATCTAGAAGGGGCGGCCAATAAAGAATCATCTGGTGGTCTTAGCTGTTGTTGAGAGAAATAATGAATGACCCGCAATTTATGAAAAAAGCGATGGAGAGCCCATCGAACCTCAAAGTTGTCATATCTTGGAACCGGCACAAAAGAAAGGCCCAATTCTAACACCTCTAACTGAGATGATGTTAATAATTGGCCCGATAAGTTGAGGACAACTGACTTTTGGTCCTGGACCGAGTGTCGGGGCCCTCCCAAAAATCCTGTTGATATGGACGACGGGACGATACCTTCTAGGGTATGGCAAGGAGCAGCTATTTTCAAAGTAGAACAAGAAATCTTTTCAGCCACACTAATGCAAAACAAATCAGCATGTATTTTACTTGCATTGAGGGTAAGTAATTTTCAGATAGTCCATTTACCTGGATAAATAAGTGTTGGAAATTTTACTGTCTATGTAGATATATGCAAAAGAAAGTAGAATGTCTTGTTCCAAAGGATAATGCTGAGGTAATCATGATTGTTGAGTTTAATCATCAGAATCTCAATGAGTGAGGAGCTGGGGACTTGATTGTTAAGAAGGGGAGGGGGGGGGGACTGAAGACTTGCCTAGGACACCTAATATCATTGCAGTGGCCCTGACAAACTGCTTTTGTGTGTGTGTGTGCACCTCCGTGTCTTTTCCTCCATGTCTCAGCACTTTAATTGATTTCATCTGCTATCTGTCCAAACAATCAATGAAAGAAGGATCCCAGGCACTCTCAAAAGGTCACACACATCATAATCTCTGACCGCTTCTTATAGCATTTCAATGAAAGGGCAAAGGCTCCAGTTTCTGCCTTTGTCCTGATAGCTGGATAACCCTGTGCACCTTCACAGAGCAGCTTAACATAGCTGGAATTTTCAGTTGTCTATTCTGAAATGCCTTTGGGCTATGCCAGATGTTGTGCATGTGCATTTTGTAGATTCAGTGCTGTTTCTGCCCTGCTGCCCAAGGTTGGTAGTCTTTTGTTGGCCAGCGCTGTAGGAACTTCTGGAAGAGTTTGGTCTGAGAAGCATAGCACTGTATTATTGCCCTCTTGAGTCACTGACCAAAGCCCAGCCTATGATCTAGCTCAGTGGTGCTCAATCCCAGTCTTTGAGGGCCGCCAACTGGTTAGGTGATCAACATATCCTGAATGAACATACATGAGAGATTGGCATATAACTGAGGTAGATTAGGGCAATTGTAAAAAATCTGACATCATTTCAAATGATGATAAACCATGAATCTTTGAGGGCTGGGAGCTCATTCATGTACCACAAGTATTTTCCTGGCCCCAGAGGGTGGACAATCTAAGGGGCCAGTTTACTAAGCTCCATGCTAGTAACGCGGGCTTGGGCAGTATTACTAACACAGGGTATTGCACTAGATGCAGGGGGCAGGGACAGCTTTCCCCCTGAATTTAGCACAGCTTGCTGTGGGGAGCAACAACTGTTACCCATTGTGCTGACGGTAGTTGCTGCCCCACCAATACGGGCTTTCATGGCTCACACTAGCAGCGCGGTGGCGGGAATGCCGCTGCCTGGGTAGTGTGGGTTTTTTAGCACAGGGCCCCTGCAATACTTTGTAGCACAGTGCCAAAAGCAGTAAAGCGGCCCCTAAATTTGTAGCTGAGACAGTGAGTTAGCCAAGATTTTATTTATTTATTTATTTAGACAGTTTTTGTATACCGCCTTATCCTTCAATCAAAGCGGTCACAACACAATTGGGGGATACATTTAACATGTGGGGATATGAGACACATATACTAATACTTACAGGGAACATGGGCTATGGAGGGTTAAGTGGCTTGCCCAAGATCACAAGGAACAGCAATGGGGTGTGACCCTTATTTCCCTAATTCTCAGCCACTGCAATAGCCAATAGGTTACTCCCCACTTCACCAAACTAGCTAATTCCCCTTTGAACTGGGAAAAATGGATCATAATCCAGGCTCTGATGGGAATGATAGAAAAAAATTCAGGTTACCAGCAATGCTGCCTGATTGTACTGGTTTATGACAAAGATTTTCAAATGTGGCATTCTGGTCACTGCAAAATATACTTTAGCTTGAAATTCTTCTCTTAGGGGCATGTTTACTAAACACCGTTGCTGTGCGGGTTCCCGTTAGTGTGCGGGTGCCATATAAGGAGTGGGCGGGCCAGCCAGAAAAAAGGAAAAAACGGACCGTACCTGTGCGCATCGCGCTAATGTGCGGGTCCCACATTAGCGCGTGGGAAGGCTAAGCGGGGCGCTGCCAGGCACATAGAAGAACACAGCCGTAGCACAATGTTGAAGACAAAAATCAATGGTGCAGGGGCCATGGGTTCAATCCCCCAGTGTGCGCAACCAAAGAAGGCAGGGTGAGGCATGAATATTAATGGTAAAATATCATTTTAGGAGGCATACCACATTAGGGCGGCTGTCGGTGTTGCGCTGTTACGTTTTTGCGGCAGTAATTAATATGTTGCGTTATGAATTTCGCTGTAAAATCTGTGGTGCATTAGGCGGCGCGCTGTACGTCGCTTGCGTTACGTGCGTCGTTAGGCTGTGCGCGGGACATCTTTTGCGTATTGTGAGGCAGTAGGTGGTGCTGTGTTAGTTGTTGACGGCATGAAGCGGTGGGAAAATATCCAAACACAGGACCCGAGACGTAGCACAATGGGGAAGACACCAACCAATGGTGCAGGGCCCACGGGTTCAATACCCCATTGTGTGCAATACAGAAAGGCTGGCCGAGGCATAACTAGTACTGCTGGACAAGAAAGTTGATGGAGGCACACTAATTTTGGCCGTCACCAGGCGTCGCGCGGGTAAGTTTTTGCGGCAGTAACTAATATTGATCCACATTATGCGTCTCGCTGGCAGATGTGGGGGTCGTTAGTTGATGCGCTGGAAATGTGGGCGGCATCGGGCGTCGCGCTGTTACGCTTGTGCGGGTCTGGCAGCAGTAGGCGTCGCGTTGTTAGTTGTGAACGGCATAAGGCTGTGCGCAAATGTCCATACACAGGAACTGAGCCGTAGCACAATGGCGAAGACATTAACCAATGGTGCAGGGGCTACGGGTGCAATCACCCAGTGTGTGCAAGCCAACAATTCTGGCTGAACCATGCCTAGTAATGTTTTAAAAAATATATTTAGGAGGCATACCACATTAGGGCGGCTGTCGGTGTTACGTTGTTGCGCCAGTAATTAATATGTTGCGTTATGAATTTCGCTGTAAAATCTGTGGTGCATTAGGCGGCGCGCTGTACGTCGCTTGTGTTTTGTGCGTCTTTAGGCTGTGCGCGGGACATCTTTTGCGTATTGTGAGGCAGTAGGTGGTGCTGTGTGAGTTGTTGACGGCATGAAGCGTTGGGAAAATATCTAAACACAGGACTCGAGACGTAGCACAATGGGGAAGACACCAACCAATGGTGCAGGGCCCACGGGTTCAATACCCCATTTTGTGCAATACAGAAAGGCTGGCCGAGGCATAACTAGTACTGCTGGACAAGAAAGTTGATGGAGGCACACTAATTTTGGCCGTCGCGCAGGTAAGTTTTTGCGGCAGTAACTAATATTGATCCGCATTATGCGTCTCGCTGGCAGATGTGGGGGTCGTGAGTTGATGCGGTGGAAATGTGGGCGGCATCAGGCGTCGCGCTGTTACTCTTGTGCGGGTCTGGCAGCAGTAGGCGTCGCGCTGTTAATTGTGAACGGCATAAGGCTGTGCGCACATGTCCATACACAGGAACTGAGCCATAGCACAATGGCGAAGACATTAACCAATAGTGTAGGGAGCATGTCCCCAATCACCCACAGTGTTAGTCCACAACGAGGCATATTTTTAGGGGTGAGAGAACCAATGTTTAGCATAAGGCGTTGCGTTGATGGGCATGAGGCGGTGAAAAATATCCTTTTGGAGGCACTGTAATAGTAGCCTGCAGAAGTGGCGCATTGATGGGTATGCACAGGAACAGACCCACAGCACAATGATGATGACACTGACCAATGGTGCATTGATCAGGGGTTGTATACACGGCTGTGCAGAAATAGAAAAAGGCTGGGTGATGCATCACCTGTCCTAGGTAATATTGCCAGATGAGGGGCATGAAGTTATTGCCCACATAATGTGTAAGAGGCAAAAGGCGCTGTGCTTATATCAGAGCCAAATGAACAGAGCCACAGCAGAAGGGTTAGCACACTGCCCAATGGTGCTGGCATCATGGGTCCAATCCCCTGCTGTGTTCAATGAATAAGGCTGGTTGAGCCATCACCTGTCATGAACTAGGAGCCATGTAACCCTCAATTGTATGTACTACTGATAGCAAATGAACTATGGAAGTACTGTAATAGCAGGTAATGCATAAGGTGCCCATCAAGGTACCTCAGAGGTCAAATTGTAGCGTACACTCTCCACAAACGAAACACACAATGATGTGTATAGGGTGCGTTTTGTGTGCCGTAGGAGGCAGGGCATTGACCAAACACAGTCAGTGCTAGTACCATTGTGTATTGTAATGTATGGAAATCCAAAGTAGGTGAGCAGACATGCAAGATGGAACAGCAGTGTAGCAGAATGGTCATGGCACTGACTGAACGTGAAGGGGTCATGTGTCAAATTGAGCAGTGACTAAGCCTGGGTTACCTACATCTGCGTACAGCATGCAATTGGACAGCGATCTGTGTTGCCAGCTAAACACAAGCCCACCCCAGTGCACAGGAGTATGTCACCCTTTAGGGTGTCACTGAATGCACATCATAAACCACCATTTCAGTGATGGCGAGTTCACATATAACCCAAACACTGCACAGAGCTGAAAGGAAACGTCAAGCAGAACGACAAGAACCACAGACATCACATGTGCTGCAGTACAATAATGACATCCAGGACATGTGGCATCTACATAAATACACACACAAATTGGGTCTAGCTGGAGCTATGTACAGAGTGATGCAAATGTAACATCCAATCATGATCGTGTGCGACAGACAACGTGAAGATGTGTCCAGCAGATGCGCCTGAAATAGCACAACAGGTGAAATCTCATGATGATAGTGGACCAGCGGTTATAGGCAGAGCACACACACACGAGCCAACCATGGAGAGATGAAATGCAGGAAGGTGTAGGAGTGCAGGATGGCTTGTAGCAGCATGCACATCAGGGCAGGATGACACAAGAGCTGGGAGTCAGAAGATGGACAGAACCATGGGTCAAAACTCAGATGAGGGTACAATGTGCTTACATCACAAACCTGCCAACATCTGGCCGCCAAAGAAATGGAAACGACATCTGCACGACAAGCAGACACAGCCAACAGAACAGAGATTAATCACACCGAGGACCACTCCCAAAAAACAAAAAGCAACCAAAGGTAGCACAGAACAACAACTTCCACGTCATAGCAAAGGCTGCATTCACAAGCAGTCAAGCCACCCACACAGCACGCGTGCTGGTTGTAAGGACAGGCAAACCCACAGGAGAAAGCCTGAATAAATGCACCTGGTGATCTGCTGTGTTCAGATCACATCACATTTTGTATATGGTACCAGGGACACATGCACACACACACAAGGATATGTTATGCAGTGGATACAGCATGCAAAAGGAACAGAACACATCACCCCAATCGTAAAGGACCCACACATACCCCTACTTGAAACACTGACTAAATGCAAAGCCAACCCACCCACCCACCAATCAAACACAGAAACACCAAATCACAACCCAACAGTAATGAAACGCACATGGAAGAACTACCAGACCAGACGCTTCCAAAGGCTTCAATGTACCTCTGAAATTTAACTAATGCCTGTAATGGACGTGACATCTAGCGTCCTAACTGTATGCCTCCTCTTTACGCAAAACCCTACCAAGCAGCCCCGGAAATAAGACAGGCCAAATATCTTCTAGAATATAGCTTGAAAAAAAGCATTACCAGGAATCCCCCAAACCCCTACACATAATCAACCCTAGACGAATCAGACACTGTTCACAATCTGTCAATGTCCATAGCATGTCCTATGTGCCCTGTGGTCACCCTTAATGTAGCCTCCCTGGGGATGGCCCTGCCCTACCTGTAAACCCCCACCCCTTGTAATGTAATGCAGATATGACCCGCAGAAATGTTGCATCAACATACACCTACATAAATGAATAAAAACAAAAAAACAACCAGAGGAAAGTAAATAACCAACAAGGGCAGTGCTTGCTGTGTGCTTGAGCTGCCCAGCAATTGCGGACAGGATAGGAGCCAATTCAACATGAGAAAAGGTGCAGCACACACCTGCTCAACCTCAATATTACCACACCCCCAGGTGTAGTGCTGTGCAAACAACATTAAGAAAGAGACCCATGCAACAGCTAATATGTGCTGCCTTGTCAACACAGAGTGAACACCTTGCTGTACACTGACGACAGACAAGGGTGTGTGTAGAGGTGATGAAGCAGCTGTAAAATAATGTTTCCGTTTCCAGATATTCCATAAAAAAATACGATGTTGTGAGGCAAACTGCTAAGCACTGTGTGAACAAACATGCCCCCAACCATACACACAAACAACACACTGAGGGCAAGCCAAACATTACATTCCAAAGGGAGGGCCTGTATGGGGATGTGCCGCACTCAGTGATGTGCCAAATTGCAGACACATACACAGCTGTCATCAAACACCAATGTGAGCACAGGGGTCCATGGAAATTACCATCAAATCCGTAGACAAACGTGTAAATGTGGTCCATGAGTGGAGGAGCAGTCTAGTGTTCACATAAATGTCTTGCACACAAGGCAAACACGCACCATATCACAACAGCACACCATGCGCCCTGGGGCAAATCAGTGGAGGTACATGTGCAAGAAAAGCCAGGATTCCCATGGTCCCAAGGAGTCATGTGTGATGGAATGTTAAACATTGTAATGCATGTATGTCACAGAGATAAAGTACAGAAAGAGACACATGTCTGAACAATGAACATATTTATTTTTTCTAACACGTCTCATACATACCATACACAGTGTAAACAGAATTGCAAGGTGTGTCCCACCCTGGCAAATGATGGGAACACAGTCAGCAATGTCAAAATGCACATGCCATGCAAAGGTCAACTCAAGAGCAAAACATAATGGCACGAGAATAAATGTTCATCAGGTGCATGATATGCACTGTGTAGCAGGGCCACACAACACAGCAGATGCTGCATGCCCACAATGTGTCACACACATATGCGTGCATGTAGACAACAGGTGTGGCAGAATGAGAAACCAAAACACATAACATGTCCCCCCAAACATAGCCCTCATGCAACAGAGGAGGTCACCAAATTAAAAATACATATGCTGCCAATATGTTGTAATGTGACAAACACATCTGCAAGCGAATGTCATAACTCCCACATAATGGCAGATCACCACATCAGCAATGTGTCAATGTACACCCCAAATATTATCTCAAACTGACTGACTATATGCTAACAGGTAGCAGGGACACATGAACACAGAGTGAATACAAACCACAAAACAGGCAGAAATGTGTACACATAACACCATACAGGAGGCCCCCTTGCATTGTCTGTTGGTTACACAGTCGCTGGCCACATATAGCAGGTTACATGGAATGCAGATGTGTAGCACGAAAATGGTCACCCACAATAACACACCCCAAATACAATGTCCTAATGAGAGTGTGGTAAATGCAGGGGGTAACACAGGACTGTGCAGACGTGCAATGCAAGGCGTGGCCATACATGCAGAGTGTCATGTCTGAACATCAAACAAACACAATAATTAGCATGTGAATATGCAAAGAATGGCACATAATCTCACAGTGCAACACACCGAGGTCATAGC
This sequence comes from Ichthyophis bannanicus, assembly GCA_033557465.1. Classification (NCBI taxonomy): domain Eukaryota; kingdom Metazoa; phylum Chordata; class Amphibia; order Gymnophiona; family Ichthyophiidae; genus Ichthyophis; species Ichthyophis bannanicus. The sequence continues at coordinate 513,242,433 of CM066037.1, forward strand.
TCCACATGTTGTGGCTCACAAACAGAGTCACTCTGATGCACAGCCACCAGCCGGACACTAACATGGTACTGTGATGCCACACATGAATGTAAACCACATTGCCGCCTACACACATCAATCAAGGATGTTGGTGGGCATGACCGTGTGTTATTGGCAAAACATGTAGCATGTCCAGGTGTGTGGCAGGTGGACATAGACAATTGCAATGCTGAAACTGTTCCCCCCTGCAACAATCACGGCTGTATGCTACAGTTGAAATAAACAGATCAGGGTATCCTGAGTGCCATGTCACACACATGGGCCAAAACTCTGCAGTAAACAACTTGTGAGGAATGTCCAAACGACACAGATGATGTCAGTCCCTGATGCGTAAACTGTACCAAAAGCAAAGGCTTCCTGACATCCAAAATATCACTTACAAAATTCCCAGGCAAACATGGGCGTGCATAGTAAAGTGTCACATGCCAATATGGCACAGTCCGAGGAGGTTCATCTGTGTCCCTGCAATCAGCAGGACTGTCAGCTACAGCATGGCACAAACTGTGTGCTGTACATGTCTGTCATGGTCAAACAAGCAGTCCAAGAGCAATAACGTCCAGCACAGGCCTGTGTTCCACTCACAGAAGTCAAACATCAAATAGGATATTTCCCATTAAACAATAACATGGTGCACTGTCCCACAACAGCTGTTGGATGAGGAGACGAGATGCACTGGAGGAAATGTGTCCATAATGTCCACTGCCCTGTGCAAAGAAAGGATAGGTGTGGCCAATGTTAGTAACCCTGCAACAACACCACAAATTGCCACAATGCACACTGCACTAATTAAAGATTGAAGTGATGGAAATGCAAACATGACAGGATATGCACATCAAATAAAACACAGATGTGAAAGGAACACTACATGTTGCTGCAGACACGGGTGTCACATGGAGATGGTTATGTTAAATACCATGTCACACAGGCATCTCACAGCTACACACTATATGCATCCCATTTTGTGTACAGAGATGCAACATTACATGTCCATGAGATCAAATGATACCCCACAAAAGGTACAGCCAGATGTAATAACAATAAAACAAAGGTGGAATCTAACCTATGTGTCCATCATGTGTCCCTCATCAATCCCATCAACTGCTGCATATGTACACCAGGTCACAGCGAACGGAGACGATATCAGGTCAACCAGTAGAACCAACATGTAAAGTCACACATCAGGGATCTTCACATCATGCCTATGTCAGAGAGAAAAAAATGTTGCTCAACACCAGTCCCACATAACACAGGACACAACTCTGCTCACCAGAAATGTGGGTGATGATGAATAGGTGAACAGCACTACTGTAGAGGTAACAAACCCCACAATGCCCCCCAGGTGCCCGCACCCATCAAAGCATATGACAATGTATCATGCATGTACAATGCAGCACCACATAAGCAAACCAATAAACAGCCACCAGCACAATATGCGTAGTACAATGTGACAGCTGAAATACGTGGCCTGTCTGTGCCCAAGTGCTAATTTGTGCACATAACGGTCGAGTGACATGCAAGGACACCCTGATGATGGCCTATTTAACTAAAATGGTGGAGGCAGCAGGTGTTGCTTCCGCAAAGCTAGCCCATCAAGGCCCACATGTGGATCTGTGGAAAATCTACCAGAAAACCCATTACAGGAAAAATACTGGTCACAACCGCACGTGGAGATGTGTGACAACAGGCAAATATGGGTAAGACCGGCACACAGAATATACGTGAACAACACCAGCTGCCAAATATGATACATAACAGGCTAGATGTTGTGCACCTGACATCACACACATACAATGTATCGGTAGTTCTACATACCCTGGACCCCAGCATTTCTGCTGATGTTCTGCCATGTGCTAATGACACACACCGACAGCACTGTCATCACGTATGTCCTGTGTAGTGGAAAGAAGAAACAACCTTGTCAGGTTCCAGCGCTGAACGCCACACTGCAACGTACTGTCCCCAGCTGTAATACACCAAAACATGAACCAACAACGGACTGTGCACCCTCACACTGCACAGATCTTGTACATGGGAGAGGCATCATGTACATGTGTGATGCAAATACCAAGGCCCCCCACATCCATCATATGCCTCCCCACCCTCCTGCTGTGCCACACACATGCCAAAACAGGTGGATGGACACACCATGTTGGTGACGCATCCCAAGGTTCACACTATATGTCTGTGCCTCCCATGTTCAGACCAACACCCCCTCTCTGTGTGCAGTACCCTCCAATTTTGTTTTGAAGCACAGTGTAAGTACCTGTGTCACCTGGAAATATGCCTCAATACCACCTGTATACACTGTGTAGATGCATATTATGCATTGTACATCTCCCCCAGCAAAGAATAATGACAGTTGTGTGTTTATCATGTGATTAAATACATGGCAAGGTCAGCACCATGCCTCTCCACAATAACCACCATGTCTGCATGTCACCTTACCGTGATTGTTGCATGTTAACCCATTGTGTAACTGTGAGAAAGTTCAACCAAGGATAGGTTTGATGTCTCAATGCCCCAAATAACCCCCACATAGGTCTGTGTGTGTATGTGCATATAACATCCCTTGATAGTGTCCTCAAGGTATCTGTGTGTCTGTACCGTGCTATCCTGCCATACACACAGCACGTCCCACACGCATGAGGCAGATGTAGAGATACTATCAAATACATATGCCACCACTAAAATGGAAGACCCCAAAAAATCGGAAGGGCCAACACATCTAGCGTCACATTTGCCTAATGAAATACACCCATTCAGCATCTAACCCACTGCACATCTGTATGTGTGTACATGTAATATACTGCTATGCATGACTCCACCACAAATGGACTGTAGCAATCATATGCCCCCCTGGCTGCCCACTGCACATGTCCACATAATTCACCATATCCATGCCTGTGACACCTGATGAGGCATACCTTACCACACACTGCGCTGCTGCTGCAGCAATACACGTGACACCTTGTCAGAAACACCATAGGAACGTTATCAGGTGCATGTGTACTGTGATATGTCTGACATATTGCATTGAAAATATCCAACATACAAACATAGCAAGCTGACAGGAGCAGAACACACACACACACAAACACCCACAGATTGCAGTACACAAACAAAGGTCCCGCATGAAAGCTCACCACAAACATGGACACCTCTATCACACCAAACCCCTAACCATCTGCCTGACCCAGGGCTCCTCACACACACAATAACACCAAATAACTGTGTCTGGGCAGCAGTTGCTAGCACAAAAAACCACTAAATGGTACTGTGACCCCCAAAAGCTCTGAAAGGTGTAGCAACACCCTCTGACCCAAAACACCAACAGCTGCTACTGTGCTCTGTCCACATTGTCCATCACACACCTCTGACGACATGTTATGATGGATGTTTAAGAAAAGGACAATGCAGTGTTGCATCTGAATGGTAAATGGTCCAAACATCACCCTTTGTAAACCTCACACGCATACAACAGCACATATATGTGGGTAGATGTGCAATACATACCAGTGAATCTGTCTGCAATCAATCGACGCCTGACCGTTGTGCCTGCCTGTGTGTCACCATAGGCACGTACAGGGGGGCACGGTGGATCCTCCTCCACATCCTCATTAATCTCTGCAGGGATACCATGCCTGAGAGCAATGTTGTGCAGTATGCAACAAGCTACGATAATCTCTGCAACAGTCATTGGCGAATATTGTAAGGCCCCACCTGATCTATCCAGACACCTGAAGCGACTTTTCAAAACGCCAAAGGTGCGTTCTATGACTGAGCGGCTGGATGCGTGGGCCTCATTGTACCTCCGCTCTGCACGTGTCCGTGGTTGACGCACAGGTGTCAGGAGCCAGGGCCGACACCCATACCCTGCATCTCCTGCAGAGAAGAATGTTGCATGTGAATGACTGAGCGCATGACACCATAAATTCACAGATGTATAGACGAGAGACATAACCCACAACACATCAGGACAGACATATTTTACATCACAATTATCCACCAGACCTAACAACTATTCTGATAGAAATACAACAAATGCCCTGTCAGGTCTGTAGAGACATGTCAGAGAACAACACAATCCCACCTTGTCCCCCCAAAAGAGTCCTATGTTGAGCACACGTCCCATGTTATGTGGCTCATGTTCTCATCACCGACACCATCACCACCAATGGTAGAGTACGCGATAAAAACACACATGACACATACAAACAATATATGTTTGCAAAGTAAAGAACACAATAATGTTTGCTGGGCCAATGTAGGCGCACACACACAACATGTTTGACTGTGATGTCAGCCAGGATGAACACAATATCACCATGACACCCCATGTCCTCAAAGGTCTCCATATCTACATATAGCAGTATAACGTCAAATGCTGTTGACCGCTGTCAACAAACCATCTCAGTAGACACCATGTCTACTGTACCCTCACCGTTCCATCCTTGTTAAGTTGTGCTCCACAGAATATGACATTGTAGGCCACATGATTTGTAAAACATCACAGCTACTGAGTATGACAACGTTCCTGTGTATGTCCCACCAATACCCCTACGTCTGGCCAAAAACATAGGCCCACGTCTTTGCAGTCAACTCTCCCAAATGATGAGTCACATCAGGAGAATCACGGACAATGACGCCTCAGCACTGCACATGTGCAGTGCGCAAAGGTAATGCTAACCCCAGCCCGGCCCCACCCCTGTAATGGCAGAGGACAAAAGCATTTGCACAGCTATGCAAAAAAGTACACCCAATAGCAAAGGCAAGCAACATGCATCATATGTTGTCAACCCCCCCCCCCCTGTCCAGCAAACAACAGCTGACAGACCCATGAATGATTGAGTGTGTGGCCCTCACACGCACATGACACGCATTAGGAGCATGGATTGTAAATAACACACGTCTGACATGACCTAACACAGATACAATCTAAACCCATGCATACACAGGTGGGTGGAAATGCCCCCCCCCATCCCTGTGTGCAGAAGGTATACAGACACAAGTGCCAATACACACCCGACACACACATCTGAACAGTTGCATATGTTCCGTAACACCACCAGCATCTCCACATCACATATGGCTGTGAAACGGACGTGACATGGCTAATCATGTCCCCTGTTAAACAACGTCTACAGTCCTGTAATTATGTAAAGTCACAACAGTTGTCGGTTTGCTGAATGGGAGTTCATGTTGCTATAGCACAGTGGGCAATATCTGCAACACATGGGTAATGTTACGTAAACACATACATATATGACTAATCTTCGAAGATATATATGGAGATACTCACCCAGCAATATACAGTCACCGTAATGTCCATCCTCAAATTCCCTAAATAGTGCTGAGCGATGCAGGATATAGGAGTCATGGGTGGACCCTGGAAACCTTGGGACCACATTCAGAATATGCAGATTAGCATCACATACAACCTGAACATTCAGGGAATGGTAGTGTTTGCGGTTGCGGAACACCACCTCCCTGTCTCTGGGCGGGACCAGGGCAACATGTGTGCAATCAATAGCTCCCATCACATGTGGTATCCCGGCTAACGCCTCAAAGGCCTGGTCCAGGGTCTCCCAATGTTGCCTACTGTGGGGAAGGGCTATGTACTTCCCCACCCGGCTGACCATAGCACGCAGTACTTGGTGGAGACAGCGTGAGAAGGTGGGGCGGCTCATGCCACCCACTGCGGCCACAGATGACTGGAAACAGCCAGAGGCAAAGAAATGTAAGGCAGCAAGGAGCTTGACTACACCTGGTATGGCATGGGACCGGCTAGTCAGGGGCTCAAGGTCAGGTCTCAGATCCTCATACAGCCCCCTAATAGCCCTTGTGCTCAGTCGGTACAGGGAGATGACCTGGTCCTCACGCATGCCCTGGAGCTGGGCCCTGGGCCTATAGAGCCGCAGCTGCCGAGCCTGCACCTCAGTACGCCGTCTGTGCCGTCGCCGCACAGCACCTCTCTGGCCAGCCGCCGCAGCAGCAGGTCTGAGTTGCTGCGGGTCTACACCCATGCCCTGTGCCACAGCCCCATGGACATCATCTCCCCTGTCCAGCAACCGTAGCATCTGCCCACGTCTTTGGGCACATGCAACAACTATTATGTCCTCCATGTAAAGCCCTCTGTGACTACACAAGCACAAACACACAGACAAACACAGACACACAGACACACACACTTGCCCAAACACTGCACAAATGGCAAACCACCACAAACATCAAAGACAACAGACAACTCCCACAATATGGCTCACTACAGTTGCTCCCAGATTCTCCAAACAAACACACGCCGCGCCTACCAAAACACCCTCAATGTTGCTGACTGAGCACCCTCTTTTTATACAGTGTACTGTTATTTTCCGTTTTTCGGTACCGCGCCGCGTGTGCGCAGTGCGCATGTGCAGGAGGTCACGCATTGCCGCCTGTCTGTGCGTGCCGCGCATGTGCAAGCATTGTCACGTGTGCGTGTGTATGACTGCGACGCGCATGTGCCAATTGGGGCGCATGTGCGTTTGGGTGTGCGCGGAGCCCATGTGAACCCCGTTACGCATGGGCGTATGCGTTTCACCAAAGTCATGATGCAAACACAAACGGTCATGCGCTAAGAGTGGCGCTTGCGTGTCACGCAAGCACCTTAAAAGGCCAGCGCATGAGCATGCGCAATTCAACACAGGCGCGTCGCACAAGCAGCGCCGTCGCCGACGTCCTGCTGCAAACAAACGCCCACGCGTTAAGAGTTGCGCCTGTGCATAACGCACACAACCATAGAGCGAGACGCATGAGCATGCACAATTAAACACAGGCGCGTCGCACAAGCATTGACGTCACACAGTGGCGCATGCGCAACGTATGCACCATCCACAAAACTACAAATGCACCCAAACGGAAGCAAAATGTTGAGGGTTGGTTGAGGAGTCAGAGCGAGTGTATACAGAGTTGATGTACGTGAGAGGTGGTGTAGTGAGAGGTGGGTCAGTGTCATTTGGGTAGCCACATTTTCCCGTGTTGTTTGATAAGTACCCATATCTGTAGTCTGTCATTGTGTGTGTTACCTTGTCTGTGTATTGTGTTAGTGACTGTTCTGTTCCTGTGCTGTGTGCCTTGTGGTGGGGTCGTGGTTGCGGTGTCTGTCCCGTGCCTGTTGTGGGAGGGGCGGAGGGGGTGAGGTGCAGTGGGGAGGCGAGTGGTGAGGTGAGTGGGGAGCAGAGAGGAGGGAGGAGGCCGATGGAGAGACAGACCCGAAGCCAGCGGGGGAGGGGGAGTGACAGGGAGACACACAGGGGTACAGAGAGAGATAGGGAGCCAGGGACAGAGACAGAGAGGGATAGAGAGAGGGATAGGGATAGGCAGGGAGGGACACAGACAGAGAGGGACAGAGAGAGGGGGAGAGGGAGGCTGAGGGTGGGGGAGGCTGAGCCTGGTGTTTTTGCGGGTGAGGTGGTGCCGCCAGTACCACTAGAGGCAGGGCCTGCGGGGACTGAGGGACCTGTGGAGGTGGGGGCAGTGCCAGGGCCATCAGTACCTGCACAGCCTGCTCCCAGCAGGCACACAGGGAAGAGGAAGCGTGTCCCTGTGTCTGAGGCTCTCAGGAGGAGGGCAATAAAATTCACAGACGCTGAGAACCACAACCTCCTCTCCATGGTCCTTGAAAATTACGAGGTTCTGTTTGGCCGACAGAGCACAAGGACAGGCACAGCAGGGCGTAAGGCGGTGTGGGAGGAGGTCCAGCGAGGGGTCGCAGAGGCAGGGGCCCCCCACGGGACATAGATAGCCTGAAGAAAAGATATTCCGACATCAAAAGAGGTGTACGGCAGCACCTCTGTGCCGAAACACAACATGCTAGGGGTACAGGAGGAGGGGGCCCCCTGCTAGCCATGCTGACGCCCCTCGAGCAACAGCTGGCCGAACGCCTCGGTCCGGTCTACACCTATGGTCTGCCTGCGCTGCTGGATACTGCAGATCCACATGCAGGTAAGTATGTCATGCATATCCATCACATCGCATAACCTCCCTGAGATGATCAATGTGTATACAGCTGACATTTGCAGATGCACACACATACCTATCTCCCCATTCCAAGGATGTCGTTAGCCTTGTGTCTGAGGCTGTGTGCACACCCCATCATACCCTATGGTGTCCAACACATAGACACAGTGCGAACACTATGTCGGTAGACGTGAGGGTCAGAGATGTTTTGCGCAATGTGTCTGGGGTTGTTTCCCTGAGGGTGGAATGATAAAGCGGTCCGTGTAATCATATGTAGATGGTGATTACTGTCTGCCACCACATGGTGGCATGGAACAGTTGTAATGGAATGTATATTTGCCAGGGTAGGGGCGAAGGGGAATGGTCACCACAAATGCAGTATACGGAAATATACATCCACACTGTATTTAACAATCCGTCATGTGTTCATGTTTTACAGAGTATTGTAAACATGGGAAACACACTATAATGTACCTGTACTGTAACCCAGTTACCCAGCCGCGTCATGTGTCCCTTGTCAGGATCACTGACGGCTGGTACACACACAGCAGATGTATGAGGATAGTGGAGGAACATCCAGGCCTTGCCGTAACAATCCCTGTCAGTCTGACACGTTCTGCAAACCCTTTGTCATGCAACACAATCATTGACCATTGGGAAGCCAAGGGTATATCAACCACGAGGGTTCCCCATGATTGCACAAACCTTTGGCCATGTCTGTCATCCGCATCTATGGGATCTCAGAGTTCATTACAGGGTAACTATGGCGTCAGTACAGCTGGACTGTTTGCAGGGCTCACCCCACTTTGACAAGGGTATTGCTGGCAGATGTCAGATGTGGATGACACATGATGTTATCTGTGTCTAAACATCTCTGTCATGCATTGTTGGTACCCCTCTCACACCTGTGTGTGTATGCAAGTAGTGGATGACACTAGTTAATATTATGTGGCGTGTCCGTGAACCGTGTCTCACACGTACGACACTCAGATTCCCCCTGGATCATATCCCCTCCATATAGATATGTTGTTTAACGTACACAAGAGTACATGGTACATCTCACAGATGTGTGTGGATATATTCTGGGTATGTCCCAACCCACGTCAGCCTGCATGCACCCGCCCTCTCAATGTCTGCCTGTAATTAGGTGAAAGACAGTGGTCAGCCAACCGTGCTGCTACTAGAAACTGTCACTGGGATGAGGGACACCATGTACCATGTCGTGGGGAGTCCACGCATATTTGTGCCCACTCTGTCCACCCCCCCATGGGTCAGCTGTTCCCCCCAGAGGGCCGGCCACCATTCCTGTGTCTCTCACTGCACACACACCTCACGTTTTCCGGAATGGTCTTGCCAGTCACAGGATCACCCTGCAAAACCGCTGGTGTGTTTGCAAAGACCGTGCCATATGAATTCTGCTAGCCATTGCTTGCCCTAACCAGCCAAATGTTACAGCAAAATGTGCATGTCCCTGGCCTTCACATTGTTTCACATCCCCATCTTCTGCTCCCCTGGCTCCCTGCCACCCACCCTCTGTCACTCTGTCTCTCTGTGTTTAGCAAGCTGCCCCTGCATCGGGCAGTCAGCCCCCTGATGTGCTGTGGTCCATCAGTGTCCCAGTCATCCCCCTCTCCCAAGGTGATGCGTGTTAGCTGATTGGACATGTGTTCCGTGTTGTAACTATATAAAAGGGTGCATGCACCTGCATGAACAGAACCTTACACCTGGACGACATCTGTCCACATGGACTTTGTGTGTGCAATCATGTCACAATTCCCCCCCCCCATGTCACACCACAAAAACACCACAAGATGCAATACACAGAGGGACAAATATGTAGCTGTGTGATACACAGATGTCATGTACCCTACATAGGCTATGATTTGCTGCCAGCCCCATGGCCAATGACTATCCTGACGGGGCCCCCCCCCCAACGTATCAGGGATAGTACATCCTTCACACACATCCCATACAACTTCTGGGCGGGTAGTGTTTAACAGGACTAGGGATCGTGGGGATCATGTATCTGTGGCAGGTGTAGAGGAAATGCACATACCCATTGCCTTGGAATCTGTCTCAGTGCTATCACCCTCCCCTTCGTAACAGACACACATGTACATGGCTTGTCTAATGTGGTGACATGTGTCTGTTTGGGGGGACGGGGACAGCACAGAGTATGGGTGGTGGTGCACCATGGGTAGCCTAGTATCCACACCTGCCAGTACAGCAGGCAGACAGTACAGCAGTGAGGGCATATATATACCCAGACACATGTTATTGAAAATGTCCTTGCCAGGTGTGTCAATACACGTACTAACAAGAACCAAGCGCAGATTGATCACCCTTCCACTTACACTGTGGCTGCAGTAACAAATGACCTGTGCTCTGATGATGACATATGTCCACCATGAGATATGTTGTGTACCTCTCAGTTGCATCTAGCCCTGTATTGGCGTGTTTATCCATGGCCCCCACCTAGGGTACATGGAGACATCCAACATGTGGTACACATACCAGCAGTGTGTGACACTGATCCATACATGTCATGGAGTAGAATCCCCTAAACAAATGCACCATCACTGCCCTATGTCATCTCATCTGTCACTGTGCATTTGTGTGAGACTGTTTCCTGATTATCTGACATACACTACGCACACTGCTACATGTGCCTGTCAATTGTCTCAGGATCCTCTGAAGTGTTATCGTCATACATTGTAGGTTCGTGGAAAGTACATTTAGCACTGGGGAACAGTATGTCCCATGTGAATATGCCGTGAGCAATGGCATGCACACCCAAACCTAGACTATCAAGGATGGAGTACCTGTTGGTGCTGTGTAGCCCTGTCCATCACATACATTACACACATTGGGTGTGGGATCGACTGCTTGAATAGATGGCCATATGAGGATATAGTCAAACTTGGAGGCCACACAGGGCATGCACGGCTGACTCCCAGACCAGTTTTTAATGACACAGGTACATGGTGTTGGGCGATAGGTATGTGGGTATGTGGGGGCTCTGTATGTACCACACATTCAGGGTACTCTGAATATCACATATGGGTGGTCTGGAAGCACACACGTAGATGTTGCTGTAACATGCTTACAACATAAATGTGTTTATCTGTGTGTGGCACACAATTACAGGTGAACTATAGTAATCATTGCCGACACATGTGGAGGCAGGAGGAGGAAGAGGAGGAGGAGGAGCTGGAGCAGGAGGAGGGGGAAGAGGAGGTGTGGCACGCACCTGGAACAGAGATCCCTGATACGGTGGTTGATGTGGGAATTAGTCGCCAGGGGGAGAGGCCTGGTCCCCGGGAGGGTCACATGGGCCCTCCACGGATCCCCACACCACCAATGTTTGTCTGCAGCCAGGATATTCTGGCGTCAGCACCAAGGCGCAACGAAACTGGCGAGGATGTGTGCTACTACAATGAGCTTGCGTGCCCGTGGTGCTTGCATCCCCGAACGCGACAATGAAGGTGGGTACTTAACATTCCTTCCATGAACCATCACTATGCTGTTGTGTACATAGGGCTCACAGATGTGCACCCTGGGGTCGGCCTGTCAGTTTTAAGATGCCACCCAAAGACACTTGTTGTTACAGAAGCTATGTTGGGTGACACACATCAGCGTGCACTATTTGCAACACAGTGTCTGGCATGGGAATACAAGTGTGAGTCCCACACAGTGCACAGCATCCTATATATCATGACACACAATGGTTGTGTCTACCAGTACCAGCAATCCTCACTGTGCCACAGGGTATACATCCGCCTATGTTTACTGTGGCAGTGTGTTTGCCCACACACCTGTGCACAGCTAAGAGGGAGATGTTGAGGGGGCGTGGCCCACCACACACAAAACACCCACACCTCTAATCCATCTCATGGGGGTGTATGGGGTGTATGTGACAGCATACCCTCTACAGCTGTTATTATTCGTGTCCCAACATTAACACAGTACACATTTGAGTTACCTAATGTTTGTGCCTTTGTTTGCCCAATGACACTGTTCCACACAGCCTGAACAGCCAAGAGAGTGTTTTACAGACTACAGATGCAGATGTAACAGTACGGATGCTTCAGGTGCCTCTGTTTGTGAGGGACCACCAAATGGTGAACATATAACAGGACAGTGTAGGCCTCATGACTGTAGCCACACCCCTGTGCCATTGCGACATTGTGACAACTGTCCCGTGCAGCAGCGCAAATCCTGGTTCACATACACAGCGAAGCGGGACATATGTTTGATATGCAACGTGATAATGGCCCCATCCCACATAGGCCTTATCAACAGGTGTCCCCACAGCATCATAACGACATTATCGTGTACAGTTCCTCATACACACAGAGAGCACTATTGTCCACACTGGACAGGATCAGATGTTTCATTTTCCTGTTTTTGGGGGGTAACGACGCCCTGTCGTCCACCAGCTCCTGAATGCCCACAAACTAGGGTTGGCTGTGTGACATAGCAGCCATAGTTGCGACGCTGTCACCGCACATGTATCTTCCGATGTACAGCGTCTCGAAGGCGGGATGGCCATTAGGGTCTATCCGCCGATATTACGTGTCCCTTGCATCAGCATTGTTGATGAGGCTCATCAGGTGATGTGTCTGGGGAGGACAGAAAGTGAAGTCCAAACTGTATGGCATTCACACAGGTACCCTGTGATGAGGCCAAGTTGCGTTTTGGGGTCAGCAGCTACCCAGGCAGAACCTGGTATAGGTTCCCCTGACCCCAAACAGACAACAATAATCCCAAATCCCCAACCGTACATCCCCAAAAGTAAACGTTAAGCGGCCGACAGCAACAGACTATTCAAGCACCCTCCCTGACATTGCAGATCCAGACAGTTCACAGTGAAAAAAACAGTTTCACACTCACGGTAACATTCCCCTCAAGCCTGTTATGTACAGTTGCGCTCATCCGCTGGGGAATACCTTGTGATGCCATGTGGCATGGTAGTCAGGTCGATGAACAGCAGTCTCATACAGGTCCAGCATGTGAGCAATGGCTGTAGTTGAACAGGTCCGGTTGTGCGCACCTTCCCCTGGCGTCCACAATAGCCTATAGACGGCAGACACACATTCCATATTTTGACCCACCACACCACCTACAGATGGCTATAACATTGTCCCTGGCAAAGGCACATTCCATGACATGACCAGGGGATACGTAAGTTTGTGGGCCAAATGCAACTGCTAGCTCACCCTCTGTGCTGTGCGACGCAGGGGCTGGTATACATCCATGACATCGGGCCTGTGGGCTTTGTGTGAGCAAACTGCCTCATATCAATCGCCCACTAGGGAATTCCGTCCTCCCTCTTGACATATCTCACAG